>OX421961.1:126364698-127684428 GCA_949128115.1 Anaspis maculata
CAATTCAATACTGCCCATGAGCTGACGGTTGATGCCTTATACAGGGTGGTCCAGGTTTTAGTCGACAAACTTTGCAGGCTGATAGAGGATAAAAAAAGAAGTCGACTCACCCCAAAAAGTACATATCTAAAATGCATATTACAAAAGTTACAGGCCTTCAAAGTTGCAGAAAAAAATTGTTTTTTTCTTGATAACTTTTAAACAGCTTGACCGATTTTGCTCATATGGTTAACAAACACGTCCTCAGTGATTTCTTGGAAAAAATTCTGTCAGAATGACGCAGTGCCGTAGATATGGGGGGTACTAATCGTCTTACCCCCCTACTTTCTACGCCACTGGATATTTTGAAAAACCGTTAAAAGTATTGAATTCGGCGTTCAATTCTGAAGAGAAAATTGGCGTATCATTGCTACATTTGGAGAAGCGGTTTCGGAGATATTTGTGTTTAAAGGTTCAAAAACACCGAATCACGCAAATGATTCAAAATTCGAGCAAGCTTTAATTCATTCACTTCCAACTTTTTTTTCAATGTAAAGTTCATTGATTCATAATTTAGCTCATGAGAAATTGAAAATTGGTTGTGAAAATTCATGATTTCAGTAACATGACCAATAAGAAACAATGGGCCCTTGGTTCTTGTTCTTACTAAACTTCCCAACTATCAGTAAGGGAATAGGTACCTATTGAATATTCAATTGTTACTGAAATTATGAATTCTCATACCAGTTTTCAATTTCTCATGAGCCAAATTATGGATCAATAAACTTAAAATTGAAAAAAAGTTGAAAGTGAATGGGTCCAAGCTTGCTCGAATTTCGAAACATTTGCGTAATTCGGTGTTTTTGAACCTTTAAACACAAATATCTCAGAAACCGCTGCTCCAAATGTAGCAATGACACGCCAATTTTCTCTTCAAAATTGAACGCCAAATTCAATGCTTTCAACGGTTTTCCAAAATATCCAGTGGCGTAGAAAGTAGGGGGATAAGAGGGTCAGTACCCCCCCATATCTACGGCACTGCGTCATTCTGACAGAATTTTTTTCAAGAAATCACTGGGGACGTGTTTGCTACCCATATGTGCAAAATTTGAGCGAAATCGGTGAAGCTGTTCAAAAGTTATCAAGAAGAAAACAATTTTTTTCTGCAACTTTGAAGGCCTGTAACCCTTTTAATATGCATTTTAGATATGTACTTTTTGAGGTGAGTCAACTTCTTTTTTTATCCTCTATCAGCCTGCAAAGTTTGTCGACTAAAACCTGGACCACCCTGTATAGACCTCCGAATGGTGTTCCCGAACTTTTCATCATCTTCCAGCAAACTCGAGAGTGACCTGGCATACGATTTTCTAGGCGACTCTCGAATAATCCCACACATTTCTCGTTTAATTCTGCCGTGCTCTAAAGTCGGCGCCGCCGCCAAATGGACAGATGTGTCTTGACCAGGCGTTGGAGTCTCCATGTATTTCAATGCCATTACGTATACTCTAGAAATGTCCAGAGCTCCGCGCACTTGTACACTGCGGCTGTGGAAGAGTCTAGAAATATCGCGTGTTCACCAGATTGCAAGGGAATCGTCGCTCGTAGCAAGACGTCCCAATGCTTCAGAAATGGTGAATAAAGCGTGTGCTTGTGCCTCAGCATTTTGGATTTGGCTACGCCGATAGTACGTGCCCACCACCTATGCCTTTCTAGTGCTCGCACAAGTATAAAAATGAACCCACTAATTTTCTTTGACGGAGGAATTGAAACGTCGTGGCTGTTTCGTGGCTCAATTCAATTTGTAACGAAACGGAAAATTAGTTTTCAAAAAAAAAACAGAAACAAGAGAATTCCATTTGAATGAATTGTGGTCTATTGTGCTGTACATATAGGTTATAGGACCATTGTGACTGTTTGCAGGCACTTTTAGAAAAAATATTTTTCAGGATTGATGACTCACCCTGTATACAAAGCAGAAATTCATCCCAGATTCAGAAGTTGATTTTTTGTACTCATTGTTTTTCCATAAACAGTTTACTACAATCTTCTGAAACAACGAAAATAGAAGCGATCAAAGGACCAACTTTTGTCCCTCTAGAACTTCAAAATTAAGAGACTTGAGAATAAAAAAATAATTTCAGCAACTTTCCAGCACTTAACTACTCACTACACCTCCATATTACGTACCTTCAAGATGGCCAGACACATTTGATCACCCTGTATATTGTCTCTCTTCTTGCAAATAAAATAGGTCTATCGCCAGACGTAATATTTATTTTCATTTTATTCTTCGTCCGAAATACAGGTAAGGTTACGGAAGTACAGGGTGTTTGAAAATTAAGTTCCAATCTTTCTACCCTAGATTCAGAGTTTCAAAACTCGCAAAAAGTTGATCGGGGAAATGTTTGAAGAACTCTTCGGCGCTTTGTCTCGGATTGAATACCAATAAGATGAGGTAAGAACTGGAAAAAGACCGCGCTGCTTCAACTGTGGAAAGCTCGGACATCTGCCACACGATTGTAAGTAAAAATACAGTTCAGAAGACCGTTTCATCAGGGTGCAACGAGAAAGCGCTGGTCAAGAACAACGCAATCAGGGAAACTAATTCCAGCTAGCGCTAAGCAGCGACTGATGGCTAGTGATCTGCAATGCACCAACAGTATGTTATGTTTTGGAATGCGGAAGCGGGCATGTGAAAAGTGACTCAAAATCAAAGCAGGTTAGGGCTGAATCCAAAACGAACAGCGGAGTGAACAGGAGCGATGCAGAAGTTGACAATTTATATGTGAACTGTAAATTAGTCCTAATAGGTACGCAGTAATAAATAGTGTGTTTCAATGTAAACTCGTAACAGTACCTATTTACAATAAAACAATAGAAGATGTTCCAAACATTGAATAAACACATGAAGACGGAGTCTCTGTCTCAAATCAAATTGAATAAAAAATACATAAGTACATTTTTACTTCCGCCATGTCTTTGGCAGTTCATAATTTCTCCAACCTATGTAGATCTTTTCGTTTGAATTTTCGAACAGTTCTTCTCAAATATTTGACCTCACATTATCTGGAGCTACGATCAACGTGATAGTATTATTACGAGCGGCGATTCTGTAGAGCGCGCGATCTTTCTAGAGTCTTCCCATTAGGTCGCAGTGTAAAAGTGCGGAGCTCTGGACATTTCCAGATTATACGCGATGGCTTGGCGATTAGAATGCATAGTGAGACTTCAACGGTCGATTAGAAAACATCACCCGATTTGGCGGAGGTGCCGTCTTCACGGCACGTTGGTAAAGCCCGCGAAATGTGCAGGATTTTTCGGGAGTCGCTTGGAAACCGTATGCTGGGTCATTGTGAAATTTGCTGAAGAACCCATGGAAGATTCGAGAACACTAGTCGGAGGCATATATAAGCACCATAGATCGCCCACAGATTCGTTATCGAATGCGAAGTGGTAGAGAGCAGGTAGAAAGCGACTAGTAACCCGCGATATTCCCAAGTAGTAATTGTTGGCATGTATTCATTGTAGTACGCAGTAATGGACAGTGCGTGTTTTGAAACGATCGTATTATAGACGAACCCGTACGCGAAATACGTAACAGTAAGTAAGTATGTAAGTAATTTATTGCTTTTAAAAATTACATTCTCATAGCAAAAGGAGTTTTACATTAAAATAAACGTACTATTCAAGTTCAAAATAATTTACATTAGTCCAGTCGTTATGTTCAAAAAAAAAGTATCAATTTCGAAAAAAATATTGGAGGGTTGAAATTTTGTACACGCGTTACTTTGATTGTCATGAACGGCCTGTGAAAAGTCCCCTAAAATCCGAGCTTAGGAACTTTGGATGATCGCCATCAAGTGTTAAGAAAACGTTTCTTCGGCGAAGGAGTCGTTTCTTTACAGCAAGATTGTCCTTTTTGTAATTGAACGATTGCGTATCATCATCTTGACAACCACCATACCTTATTTTTACTTTTGCGTAGTGGCGGATCCAAGATGGCGGCCAATAAGTAAAAACAGTTGACTGTGTAAAAAAAAGAAAAAAGTTGAATGTGAAAATTTTTCAGATTCTTCAGAATATTTCGAAAACGGTCGAAGATATTTCGGAACCGTCAACAAAATTTTCCTGAGCATAAAATTACGAATGTATATGGTGATTTAAATGTCTCCAGCTATTTCGGTTCCTGAGGTATTGTTTTTATATTTCACTTCCCTCAACCTGCTGGATATGGCGTTTGCATGGGTATAGCTGATATTTACCCTGCAACTACATTCACAATTAATCAAAAACTAGTAAAAACATGATGTGCAAATAATCTTTGCATTGTGGCAATTTCTTCAGACTAAATAACGGTTATACCAAACGCGTCGAGAAAAGAAATGAAGAAAAAAATCTTCACGAACCAAAATGGCGATTGTCAAGATGGTACTATGCAATCATTCAATTACAAAAAGGATCATCTTGCAATAAAGAAATGACTTCTTCGCCAAGAAAACGACTTTTTAACTCTTGATGGCGATTATCCAAAGTTCCTAAGTTCGGATTTTAGGAGACTTTTCACAGGCCGTTCATGACAATCAAAGGAAAGCGTGTACAAAATTTCAACCCTCTACTACTCTACTTGGGGGGACGGAAGTGCGTCCCCCCAATAATATAGGAGGAGTGAATAAATAAGAAGGAAAAGGAACATGACCCGATTCATTACAAAAATTGAAAATGAAGAATTTTACTCATTGCGAAGAAAGGAACGTAAACGCAAGACACTTGACAGGTAGTTATAAAGAGTTTTGGAGTCTCTCGCTTCTACGTACAAAGTTGATTTGAATATACTGCCAAAAGCTTGCGAAGCATTTTGGGAGGTTACTCCTTAGTGGAGTGTAGAGTGGACATTCGAAAAAAACATGATATAGGGTTTCAGGCTTTTGTATGTTGCAAATAGAACAAAGCTCAGAGGAGTTGATATGGTGAAAGGACCCAGAGCAAGAAAATTTAAGGAATCTTCCCCCGGAGAGGCGTGGCTGACAAAGTGTTCTGGTTATTTTAATTGGCACTGGCCAGTGTGGTAGTTGAGTCGTTCATGATCCACTAGTTCATATGAGTCATTGAACGTTGAATAATGAAGACTTTGAAATTCATCCAGGTCTCTTCGATGTAAGTATTAACTGTATTTATTCAAGATGTCGTCCGGATTTTCCTGAAGGGAGGCAAGTGTTAGGTTATCAAACATGTCTGGAAGTTCTTTTTTTCGAAAAATTGTTTAAGTTGTGCACACCAATTGTATTCAAGGTTTAGTCTTGTCTTTGTTAGAGTCAGGTGACGCATTCTTTGGAAACAGATTTTTGGAAGGCGAGAATCGTTCATTTTTAACATTCTTTTCAACCAAGAGATGCAGCCCTTCAACACAAGAAAACTAATATGTTTGCATCCAAACTCAAGTCTTGAGTAGCAGTCAGGTGTGGACCTGGGAAGCAGAAGCAGTCGTTTGAAAAAATGTATCTGGACCCTCTCAAGTAGGTCTGTGTATCGGTTAGCCCATACCGGAAGACAATAAGACATTATACTGACAATAAGTGAGTCAAACAATGAGCCTATTCGGAGCGAACAGACTCTTCCCATTAGGTTGCAGTGTACAAGTGCGGAGCTCCGGACATGCCCAGAATATACGCAATGGCTTGGCGATTGAAATAGATGGGCAGACTTCAACGGTCGATTAGAAAACGTCATCCAATTTGGCGGAGGTGCGGTCTCCACCGCACGTTGAACCGCCCACCGTGTGCTGGGTTGTTGTGGAATTTGCTGAAGGACCCATGGTAGATTCTAAAGCACTAGTCGGAGGCATATATAAGCATCATGGATCGCCCACAGATTCATTATTGGATGCAAAGTGGTGGAGAGCGGATAGAAAGCGACTAGTAACCAGCGATATTCTTGAGTAGAATTTGTTGGCGTGTATATATTGTAGAACGCAGTAATGAACAGTGTGTGTTTTGAAACGATCGTCTCAATTATAAACGAACCCGTACGCGAAATAAGTAACAGTATCCTAGCCGTAACTGACCGCTAGTCCCATAACGTTATCAACTTAACAACGTAATTTGTTATTTACGTTAGTGAAATATTGCCTGGCGCCCTATGTCAGTTGCCAAACAGCGCGTCACCTCTTGGTTACAAGTGAAGTAGAAAATTCTTCCGTGAAGTTATCATAAGTGTGTATCACTGATGGTTGATATTTTCTATTGCGTTCTTAAATCTCATTTCATCAAACTGGTGGAGCAACTTGCTTGCAAGCTGACATGAAAGAGAGAATAATATAACATCATTATCACAGCACTGTAATCAACAAAAACCTTTGTGAATAAGAATCTACAACGCAACATCGAAATTGATGGCTTTGTTTTTGTTTACGTCTAGTGGCGCTGCAACTTCAAAGTTGCGTAAAGTAAACAAGAACGTACAAGAAGTGGGTTAATATTGTACAAAGTGAATATTATATGGATACGGATTTCTTGCTAAAGCGTATCTTGAACTTCAGCCGTATTACCTACTTCAGCAGCTAAACTTTCTATCGGCATACTTATTGCAGTTTCGCAACTTGAATCGTACAACTCTGATGCAAGTAAGTGGGAACTGGGAAGATACTGAACGGCAACTCCCATATAAAATTAACAGAGAAAGTTACAACTAGTCTCTACACGAAATTGAGATTTACAAGTCTTTAACTAAGTTATTAATTAAAGACTTGTAAATCTTAAGTAATTAAGCTCGGTAATGAGTTTGGCATTAGTTTTTTATAGACGTTATCAGAATAGATATACAGGTATAAAACTTCAAAAAACTAGATTAGATGCAAAAGAATTACCTGGAGGCAACAAACGGCGCTTCCCAACAATTGTACTTACACCTACTCGTGACAGATACTTCGTTGTACAAATTACATCATTCGTGGCCACACACTTGTGGTTTCTAGTATAGTTGGAGTAGTTAGACCAATACTTGGCAAACTTGCGTGGGTCCGTTTGTCGTCTACCTTTGCGGGAATCAGTGTGAGTAGTATGAATTTGAATGTCCAACCTACGCAACTCCATTGAGTGCCAATTCAACTCCTCTGAATTAGACACGGCCGATGTACTCACCTCCTTGCTTCAATCGTATCAAATCAAGACATGGTTGAGGGTATCAGAGGCTTTTTTTTCAGTATTCATTGGTCTCGCCTTTGCTACATTGCCTACTGCCAGCAATCTAGCCACATGTACAAAATTTCGCGTCTTATTTTCATTGGAGTAAGTATGGAATATGACGTTCCCAATATGATGTTGAATTTATTTTGATTATATCTACGAGGACACAATCATACCCAGTTTATTACTCTTCCAAAGTTATAAAGAATAACCAGAAAATAATATTATTCCTTTCTTTGCAGGTATATTTTTGATCATTATTTGATGTGTCAATCATTCGAGCACACGTATTTTTGTAGTCAGTCTCTGTATTGGGGCCAGTACAGTAACTATCTGAGGGCCAATCACCCTACCCGCTACCCCACTTGATTTTTTATTGATGGCAAAAATTCCCGCTCTCAACGCAACTTCCAAAGTAATTAGTGCACGACCTAAATTCAAAGACCACTCAATTATAGACAACGTCACGATCTAAAATGTGTTTTCGTGATAGTGTTAATTTCCTGCTTTGGATATTATTACGGCGCTAACGAGACGTTTTCGTTTCTTTTGAGCATACAGCGAGCGAGGAATTGCAGCAGCTAATTTCCATTAGAGCCCAGAGCAAGAAACAGATTACTAGGCCCTTGAGGTTTACAGCTTACGGCTGTTTCAAAACTTAATCTGGCAAATGTATACCTACCTCAAAGCTCGAGATGTTATTATAGAAAGTTTTTTTGGACTCGGTAAATTCTGGTATTGCAGTTGTTAATTTGAATGAATCGAAAACGTTGCCTATGAAAGCTTTTGTTTCCAGTCCTAGGGATATGTTAGAATGTTTCCACCGGCTCCAACATCCTTGGAATTTCAGCAGACAGCGTTTCTGGCAGCAATGACAAGTAGCTTACTCAGCGCTTGGTGTCTATTCAATGTTCCTAATTACCACTTGTGAAAGTTTTCGAAGTTTCCCATTATTTGGCGAACACACACACAAGTAGTTTGCATATTTCGCCAACTTCCACACGCAAAAGTCGACATGGAGTTCTCTCCCTTCGGCGAGCAGTTTCAAATGGCGGTGACTAAAAGAACTTTGGAAGCTCAGTCTTGACGAAGTCTCATTGTATTCAGAGTGAATATTTAGATGTGCCCACGGGGTGTTTACGAGCTTTTTGATGCGAATTGAGGATCTGTTTTAAAATGGTTTCATGGCTCTGCAATTCTGCATACATTTCGAACTTGCATACAGAGCACAGGGTATAATTTATGTATTCTGTCGCTTGATGTTTATACTTTGAACGAATTAATAAATCGAGCGAAATTTGAAATCACCTATTCTTAATTTGTGTCGAATTAGTAGTGACCATATAATATAACCGCTGTTGCTTGTGAAACATACCCTAATGGCATAGGGCTAATTTGTTCTATACAAACCAAAAAATGTATACCTAAAGGAAAATATTTAAATATTTCGTTAGAGGTCTTGATTATTTCTCCAATCTTTACGATGCACTAAAACGTCATCTTTATGTGCTTAATACATAACGAACACAAACGATCGTAATATTAATAAATATTCTATAAATATATAACTTGTAGGAGGAAGCATCTTGTTAACTAAAAGCTACGTCGCCTGAATACCTTGACTTAGTTTTTGGTGGAAACAATTTGGCCGTGGAAACCTTGACCGCCGGTTGAGTTTCGGAGGATATCTGAAGCCAATGACAGCTCCCACTTCGCTCTCAACCCGAAGATGAAATTCAATCAATAATTCAAATCCGTTGTGATATTGGTCCCTAAAATTGTAACCGGTTGGCATTGGGTTATTTGATACAAACAACAAATAATTAAATGAAACAAGGCTCTCCGACTACCACAACATCAGACCATCAGACCGAAACTGCACAGACACGTGTTTCACCACTTTCACCCCTACTGGGGGCTCATCGGTGCGCAGGCGTTCAGTTAAACCATCCGATGCTGTGGCAGCCAGAGAACTCATGGTATTATACACCCAGGAGGACTCATAATATGTGAGTCCTCCAAGCGGCGCCATCTATCAAGGCATTTCGCAGATGCTATATTTCGAGGCATCAGGCAGGCGAGGAAATTGAACACAATTCCACGTAAAGCCAGTCGTCACCAAGAGAGCATCGATGGTAGGTGTGACACATGTTTAATGATCGTCTGATGTTGTGGTAGTCGGAGAACTTTGTTTCATTTAAAAATGCGAGGTGCCCGCTTTATGGCCCAAAGAGGCGAAATATTCATATTGCGTATTATTGCTTCCTAACGGCTCGATACCAAGTTGGGGCTGAGACCGCCGTTAGTGCGGTTACTATAGCAACGGCCAATCAGACCTTGGTATCGAGCCCTAACATCGCTCTACTTGCCGAGTATACATGTGTCACACCTACCATCGATGCTCTCTTGGTGACGGCTGACTTTAAGTGGAATTGTGTTCAATTCCCTCGCCTGCCTGATGCCTCGAAATATAGCATCTGCGGAATGCCTTGATAGATGGCGCCGCTTGGAGGACTTACATATTATGAGTCCTCCTGGGTGTATAATACCATGAGTTCTCTGGCTGCCACAGCATCGGATAGTTTGATTGAACGCCTGCGCACTGATGAGCCCCCAGTAGGGGTGAAACACGTGTACGGTCCGATCGTCTGATGTTGTGATAGTCGGAGAGCTTTGTTTCATTCTAAAATGCGAGGTGCCCGTTTATGGCCCAAAGCGGCGCAATATTTATATTGCGTATTGTTGCTTTCTAACAAATAAATAATTTGAATTATTCAGTGCTGAGTACTATTAAATTACCGTTCTTCGCACTCCCGCTCTTAAACCAACTCTGACCTGTTCCCTGGCCATGCCGCTGTCATATACACTCGTCTTGCATTTGAGGATAGTCCAGCTTCTTTCGCAAAGGTCTCAAACGAAGCAGGACCACTTGACGCCGCCAACTCAACGCCGGCCATCTTGACGCGGGACAACTTGCCGCGTGACAACTTGACGTCAGAAAACTTAACGATAGGAGTTATTATAATTTCGGGACTCTAGTTGCTGATTTGTTTCTTTTTGTCCCCCAATTGGCCCCTTTGTGTATTCCTGTGGTTTTCGGAACTAGCAAGCTCCCTTGTGCCTACTTGTCTCTTATGTTTTTGAGTACAGAGACCTCAGAGAACAGAGACCTCAGTTGTGTCTTGCTGTATAACTCGAAGTCACAGTCGGTCCCCATGTGTCTTTATGTGTAATTTCAAACTCTAATGAGCCCTCTGCTTGTGTCTTCATGTTGTTCTCGGAACTGTACTGGACTGGAGCCACTTTGTTCCTCCATAGTGCTGTTGAGAACCCTGATAACCCCTTCGATGACCTCCTTGTGTTTTCATGTAAAGCTCTGAACTCTATCGAGCCCCCTTGTATCTTCTTGTGCTTTGGCACCCTGCCAGTCTTAATTTTTTCTTTTGGGTCAATCTGGGCCAAAATGAGCCATGTGTCTATGATGACACTTCCAGCCCCGCAATAAGCCTCATTTTGTCTTCTCATGACTTGAAATCCTAGCGACCCCCATTGTGTCTTGCTATGTTCATCGGAGGCCCTTTGTCGGTATTTGTCGTTTCGAGTCCCGAGAAGTCCCATTGTGTCTTCATGTGATGCTGTGTGGACCCCTGATTAACCCCCTTGTATCTCCTTATGTTTTTACTCCCATATGGCGCCCCCATTATGCCTTGCTTTGTCAATCGGAGCTCCAATAGGCCTTTTTGTGTCTTTATGTGTCATTTCGACGATGAGCCCCTCATGTTTTCTGTGGTTTTCGGAAATAGCGAGCCTCCTTATGCTCACTTTTCTTATGTTTTGGAGCTCTAGCGACCCATTATGTCTTGGTGTGTCAATCGGACCTCCCTTCTGTCTTTATGTATCGTTTTGTGCCCCGATTGCCTCTTTGTAACTTCTTGACGGTTTCGGAACACTATCGAGTCCTTTTGTATCTTTTTTCCACATTGGAGCCCTACCGGCTTTCGTTGTGTTTTTATGTGTCATTTCGAGCCCCAATGAACCCATTGATGTTTAAGGCTTCCTCGAGGCTTTCGGAACTCTAAGCGAGCCCGGTCTTGTCTTCTTGTGTTTTGGAGTTCTATAAAGGCCCTCATTGTGTCCTGCTGTGTAATTTGGAGTTCCAATGGTCTCCCTGGTCTCTTTATGTATCGTTTCGAGTTCCGATGAGCCCTCTTGTGTCTTCACGTTGCTTCCGGAATTCTAGTATGTAGGTACCAACTCTTGTAGGTATCTCCATATATGATTTGTGGAAGTGGAACCGTGATGAGCTTCCTTGTATCTACCTATGTTTTCAATTCTTTTGGCCTCTATTGTGTCTTACTTTGTCAATCGGAGCCTCAGTGAACCTCTTTGTGTCATAATATGTCGTTTCGACTCCCGATGAGCCACCTTTTGTTTTTTTCTTCTAATGTTTTCTCAGTCTGTTTTGGAAAAATCTCTGTTGCACGTCGTCCGGCGGCGTTGAGACGTCCCGGCGTCAAGTTGGTCACGTCCCGGCGCCAAGTTGGCCGAAACAGGACAACTTGACGCCAGCCATCCAGCCGCGGGATGATTTGACGCCAGGACAATCTGACGCAGCGCGGGGACAGCTTGACGGGACACAAATTGATGCTTGGGGGTATAATTTAGAGGGTTCTGTTGGTCAAGTTTTGTCTTCTTGAATACTTTGGAGCCCCAATGGGCCCCTTGTGTCTTTATGTGTAGATTCAAACCCCGATGAGCCCCCTTATTGTGTCGTCATGTTGCTTTTAGAACTCCATCGAGCCACGTTCTATCTCCTCAGATTTGTAGTCCTAGTGTCATTTCGAGCCCCGATGAATCGTCTTGTGTTTTCTTGAGTTATTTGGAGCTCTAGTGAGTCCCCTTGTCTTCTTATATTTTGGAGCTTGAGCGGCCTTTATTTTGTCTTGATGTGTAATTTTCAATTCCGGTGGATCCTTTTGTGTATTTATATGTCCTTTTGAACCCTGATGAGCCCCCTGGTGTATTCATGTTGCTTTCGGAATCCTAATATCTACCCTTTATGTCTTCATATGGTGTTGTAAGCACCCTCATTCAAAGCTCAGCTGGACCCCTTTGTGTCCCCGTGATCTTGTTTCAAGCCCTGAGGAGTCCCTCATAATTTTCGCGGCTTCCAGAATTTCAGAAATTTCAGCGCCTTGTTTGATTGTTGAATGCCCCACTGGCTCCCTTCTTCATTCAGTGTCGTTTGAATCTCATTAGAAGCCCTCTCGGGTCCCCTTCTGTCCTCGTGTGGAATTTGAGCCCCCTCGGGTTTTTTTTGTGGCTTTCAGAATTTCGGCAGCCCCCCTTACAGTGCCTTCTTGGGTTATCGGAAGCCCTACTAGCTCCTTTGTGTCTTCAATGCCTTTTGAAGTCCGGCTGAGACCCTTTTGCACTTTTCCGTAGTTTTAGTAAACAGCTTTGTGCCTTCATGTGACAATGTGACATTCGGAGCTCCATTGGGTGCCTGTGTGCCCTCAACCTCAAAGTGCCGTTTGGAGCCCTGGTGAGCCTCTCTATGTTTCTTTCACGTGTCTAGAATCTCCGTAAGCCTCCTTTTGCCTTCTAATATTATCCAGAGCACTATTGAGCCCCGTTGTACCTTCAATGTCATTTGAAGCCTTGCTGAAGCCTCTTGCATTTTTCCGTGGCTTCCGGAGCTTCAGCAAGCAATCGAAAGCACTTTGTGTTTTCTTTTTGTATTCGAAGCCCTACTGGGTCCGCTTGTATCCTCATATGTGGTTTGGAGTCCTAATGGGCCCCCTTATCTCTTTTCATGTCTTGAAAAGCCCCTTTTTACTTTTTGTGTTGTTCATAGCCCCCTTGTTTTTTTTTTATTTACATTTGAGCAAGCACCATTGTGCGCCTTCGCTTGGTATTCGAAGGTCTATCGGGCCCTCTTGAATTTTTTTACAATCTTAGTAAACACCTTTGTGCCTTCATGTGATATACCGAGCGTTCATAAATTAAATGGGTCAAGGGTGTCTATGAGTTCGAAAACATCTGTCGGAACTAGCATCGTTCATTTGATGTCTGTAATTTTTTGGTTATCGTAATTTGTCAAACCAGTCGCAGTTTTCGTTTTCAGAACATTTGAAATGTGGTTTTCACGTCAGGGCACAAAACCTACATGATCGAGGAGTATTTTAGAACTTAGAACTTGAAGTATTCTCGTGCACTTATTCAGAGATCGATAATATGGGACGTAACTTGTCCAAGTTCCACAAATTTATTACAAAAGGATTACGCTAGTTTCGACAGACGTTTTTGAATCCACAGGCACCCTTGACCCATTTAATTTATGAACTCTCGGTACGTCTGTTGCTTTAAAATTCTTGGCGTCAAGTTGTTCTGGCGTCAAGATGTCGTGGCGTCAAGTCGGCCGCTTTAAATTTCCTGGCGTCAAGTTGTCCCGCGTCAAGTTGTCATGTACGCGGTCTCGAAGGTTCCCGCCGCTTCCATTGTCACTTTGATGTATTCCAGCATTGACCGGCAGTTCATTTGCGAGAGCTCTGTAGGCTTCGTAAATATTTTAATTCGCTCGCCACGCTCAACTCCTCCGCCAATTGTGCAGGTGTGTATCTTATTCGCGCGTCGTGGTCTCTAGCGAGTTTCGTGACAATATGGTATAGCTAAGTAAACAGTCTGGCAGTCCGTCGGTTGTTTTCTTTTTATTTGCATGTTATTTTGAAAGCTAGCAACACAGACAAATTTGGCATTGTGTCAAACATCCGCTGTTAAGAAATATATCGTTTCAAGCTTGAACAACGCTGGGATTTTTTTTTCCAAGTCAGTGACTCAGTGTTTTGAAAGAACTGTGCGAAAATTGAGAATTTTTGGTCGGATGGAAGCACCTTGATCGCCCAGCATGCGATTCGACACCGTTGTACTCCTCTGCGGGGAAATGTTAGGGAGCGATTAATGTTACTCTGACGTTCTACAAACTACTGACCCTGTGAGGAATCGGATTCTAAAATGAGATTTTCACTACTCTGGATTTGTGGTCGGGATATCATCAAGTCCTAGTGGCAAGTGATAGCAGTGATAGCAAGTATACTGCCTTCGTGACGCCCAATGGGCGCTATGGGTATATGAAAGTTTCTTTCGGATTAGATAACACACCGGCGGTATTCCAAAGGTCCATAAGTATGGCTTTAGTGTCCAGAGCTAAATCGGAAGTGCTAGAAAGGTTGAGAACTTTGTTAGAGTACCTACTGTGTTACAAGCATTAAACGAGGCGGGTTTCACGCTGAGCTCGGACAAGAGTGAATTCTTGGAAGATTCAAATAGAGTCTCTTGAAACAAGATGAATGTTCACTTGAATGAGCTAATAGTCCGGATGCTAGTTGAAAGTACCTTGCATTTTTTGATGAGAAGACGCCACTCGGTGAAAATGTTCCTTGCATCGTACTCTTCCGATCCAGAAAGGTAGCCATCAGCGCCATCCATGCCGGCGGCGTATACAGGGTGATACAGAGAAAAAAAGTTGAAAAATTATATTTAATTAACCGAAACATGTGGAGACGTGTAACTCACCACATACTTTAACTATTTTATGCTCATGAAGTCACAGCAAACTGTTCTTGATTACCTTGAATCGTCTTTGAAATGTAGGGGAAAACAAGATAAAAAAATAAGAACACTCTTTTTCCCATAAATAAGGAATTCTTCGAGATATTGACACAATACTTGGTATTTCTACAAAAAGTGATGTTAGAAATGATATGAGCTGGGTAGCCAATTTCTAAGCCAACTATTTCCAGAAATACGATTGTCAACTTTTTTTTCTTCTTGAGCACCATCTTGAATCTGCCTTGTGAGGCATTGTTGAAAAAGTGATTGGTTATTATAATAATGGTAACATGGAATCATTGCATCGCAAAAACAACCTCCTCATCATAATTTAGTGACCTCTTCAGCGGGAAAGAATTGTCATTCACGTAGTTTTTGGCTTTTTAGAGCTTTAGTGCCCATGATGGCATTTGCAACATCTGGAATGGTGAAATATGTTACGCATTATGAACCTTGATGTACTTTGAGGTAGTCTACCAAGTTTCACTATTATCAATTGAGAGGTTTGTTCTTAAAAGCTGTTTGAACAAAATTTGTGTCGTTTTTTTATGAAAAATACAAAATATTGGGTCTTTCACTCTTACTTGATCCCTCACTGAGGATAGCCTGGAACCGAAAGTCTCAAAATTTTCTATGATAATGGTTCAGTGGGAAGTGCTCTTCAATGTTTAGTTGTCAAAAATTGCATAGTTGCGTTCAGATTCCAGACAGAGAGCGACAAAGAAATTCATGCAGTAAAAAAGACATAAATTACAGTAGAGAAAAAACCAGCCCAGAGCTAGACTGAAAGCTGTCTGGAGACCTTGCTTTTTATAACATGAATATGCAATTTGGTACACTGTTAGAGCCTTAGGTTTGTAATGTTTAAAGCATTTCACCCACGCTTGAGAGTCTCACAGAACCTGTTTATTGCGGGAAGCCTATCTAAAAGGGACATTTCCGGGACTTCTCCGTTGCATTGAGAGTTATGTCTTTTTTCACTGCATGAACTTCTTTGTCGCTCTCTGTCTGGAATCTGAACGCAACTATGCAGATTTTGACAACTACACATTGAAGAGCAGTTCTCAGTGAACCATTAGCATCAAATTTTTGCAGACTTTCGGTTTCAGGCTTTCCTCAACCAGGGATCAAATAAGGGTGAAAGATCCAATATTTTGCATTTTCCACAAAAAAATTAAATAAATTTTGTTCAAACAGCGTTTGAGAACAAACTTTTCAATTGATGATTGCAAAACTTGGTAGGCTACCTCAAAGTACATCAAGGTTCATAATGCGTAACATATTTTACCATTCCAGATGTTGCCAATGCTATCATGGGCACTAAAGCTCTGAAGAGCCAGAAAATACGTGAATGGCAATTCTTTTCCGCCGAAGAGGTCACTAAATTATGACGAGGAGGTTGTTTTTACGATGCAATGATTAAATATTATCATTATTATGATAACCAATCACTTTTTCAACGATGCCTCACAGGGCAGATTCAAGATGGTGCTCAAGAGGAAAAAAAAAGTTGACAATCGTATTTCTGGAAATAGTTGGCTTAGGAATTGGCTACCCAGCTCATATCATTTCTAACAATACTTCTTGTGGAAATACCAAGTATTGTGTCAATATCTCCAAGAATCACTTATTTATGGAAAAAAGAGTGGTTTTGTTTTTTTTTCTGTTTTTCCCCTACATTTCAAAGACGGTTCAAGGTAATCAAAAGCGGTTTAATGTGATTTCATAAGCATAGAACAGTTAATGTATGTGGTAAATTACAGGTCTCCACATGCTACGGTTATTGAAATATAATTTTCCAACATTTTTTTTCTGTTTCACCCTGTATACGCTGCCTGCATGGATGGCGCTGATGGCTACCTTTCTGGATCGGAAGAGTATGATGCAAAGAGCATTTCCACCAAGTAGCATCTTCTCACCAACAAATGCAAGGTTCATTCCATTTTATGCAACTAGCATCCGGACTATAAGTTCCTATGAATAGACGGAAGAAGTACCTAAACCTATTCCCTTTAATAAAGTAAAAACCACTGGAAAGTAATAAAACGTGTAGTTTCAATAGCAAAAACACCTGTAAATGTCTGAGGAGATGAATTGAATGGAAGTAGTTTTAATAGTAGAAACCAGCAGAACAAGGACCACTCTTCAATTACAATGGAAAATCATCATGATATTGTCAATACATTTTTATTATTCGATATTATCAAAATGTGAGAGCAGATAAAGCCGTTTTCATACAAAATCCGGGCGCGCCAGCTCTTGGCGACTACCACTCAATATGCGGAACAAAGAGCTTGATGGAGTGAAAAATGAGGACTGGGGAGATCTGCGAATGAATTTATTATAATTCACGAGAGAAGGCGAAATTGAAATGCCGCTTTGACTTCAAAATGCCATTTGTAGCATCTGGAAATGGAATTATCCGTGGAGTTCTTCACGTTGCCTACTTTAGGTTCATGACGAAGAAGGGAACTGAAAGATTTCCATCACCTGTCTTTTGCTTTTCAGGCAAACGTGCTTGCGTATAACCTAGCAAACGGCTCGAACAAATATGTGCTTTGATGTAAGTATTCCTTATTAACTCGGATGTTGCGTAAACAAGATCTGGAGGGAAAAGTTTAGGTACTTGGTACTCGTTTAGATATGTGTGCACAAGAAAATGTGTAGGTATATACATGCTTGATTAATTATGTTGGCGAGATTTATATTTGTGTTACAAGATATTTTCATGCTTAACATGGGTATACGAGAGGGAACCGAAAGCTTCTGCGACAGGAAAATATTAATTTTTCAAGGGACAAAAAAAAGTCCGAGTTTCATCAATAATTAAAACCAGACATTTTCTCGAATAATACTCACTCCAAACATTTTCTTGGCAGCTCGTATTTTGAAACGGTTTGACCAATTTGGGACAAAGGCTTGAAGACTCTGTTTTGAATTTGATGACCAAGCAGGACTTGGTCGCTTTTTGAAGACACTTGTATTGTTACATTTGTCCACAGACATTGGCCACGTTTGATGGACATTCGTGACATTTACCGCAGACGTTTGTTATATTTGCCCAGGCATTTGCCAAATAAAAGTGCACATTTGCTACATACCACTTTCCAATCCATTACCCTTGCCTTATTTTACACTTGTATTTACTTCCACTGATAAGTCCAAGTAGAGGATCAAGCGCACATATTCTGGTTGTGCTTGAAACCAAAAGCTACTCATCAATTTCTCGTATATCTGATGATATGTTTTAATTTATTCCAATTCCATGCCAACTATCAGTTGAACCACATTAAATAAAAATCTAAATCATTGAATGACTTGTTTCAAACATTCGAGTTGAGCAAATTTCTTGAGGAGATTCGGTGTGACATCAAAACTTACGTCAAAGTCTCCGAGTCCGTACTACTCACGGTGCCACTTATCTATCAATTCAACAAGCGTACCTTTTTAGAATAAATCATAAGCACTTGATTACTTGGATCACAGTGATTGCCTTTGTAATCATTTATTTTTTGGAGTGGCACTCTAGCTTAGAGATAAATGTAAAGTCGTAGTGATAAGGTATCCCTTATTTAGGAGCTCAGCTTTTGAATTTCAGTTCAATCCCAACATGAAACTAGTTCTGGTAGTACTGACAACACTTGCCCTCACACGGGCAGTGCCTCGCAGGAACGTCAAAGGAGGCATCGGTGAGTAAGCGACGACTTTGCAATCTCCTTCGAGTTGCACCAGCTTATCTCATCACATAGGCTAAAGACATGCTTAATTAACAAGTGAAATTCAAGATGGACGTATGGTTGGCGGCCACGAAGCCGCTCCTGGTGAAATACCGTACCAGGCAGCGGTATTCTTCACTACGTCGGCCGGAGAAGCTCTTTGTGGTGGAACCCTGGTCAAAAATGACTACGTTTTGACAGCTGCCCACTGCACTTACAGGTAAGTTCACATTCGGTTCACATTAGGGCATAGGTACACGGAATGTCATGAAAGAATTATCATGGAAATGCAAAGTGGATGTTTATTGGTTGTTGATTTTAGCGCAAGCCAATTTAGAATCCAACTGGGATCGAATACTTTGACAGGAGACGACCCTAACCGGGTGACGGTTGTGGCAACAGCCGAAGATGTCACCGTCCATCCAGATTACGTGTATCCGGCTGCGATTCACGACTTGGCTCTTATTCATCTTCCTGAACCCGTTGAAACTAATGGTGATTTGATTATTTTACTTTGAAATTTCAGCACTTTTTGTTTACTCAAACAAATTTCCAGATTTCATCAAACCTATTGATTTTTACCCTGGGGGCTTGTCAGAGTTCGGCGGTGATGCTTTGAACATGAGTGGATGGGGTCGCACTAGCGATTGTAAATACTCGGTAAGCATTCCGCTTTCGAAATTGTCTGATTTTTTGAGATTTCAGTGTACGATTCCAACAGCAACGCGTTGAAAGTTGGACGAGTAGTCACTACCGACTTTCTCGAATGCACCATGAACGCTGGCATGCAAGTTGGTGATCCGACTAACGGTAATGTTTGTGCCACAGGTATCGGCGGTTACATATCACCTTGCACTGTAAGTTTTTTGTTTTACGTTACTATTAAGTATAGGCGTGATAATTTATTTGATAAAAATTGATAAAATAGTGTATCTAACAAGAAAAAACACTTACAGGGTGACAGCGGTGGTCCTTTGACAATAGACGGTGGATTGGCTGCGGTTATAACTTACGTCAACATTTGGGGTTGCAATGACCCAGAACATTTGTCAGCTCACGCCGAAATCGCTTCGCATATTGTCTGGATCATTGGAGTTATAGGTTGAAACATTATGTAATAAAGATTTTTTTGCAAAAAAAGTGTTTGAAATGTTGAATGAACTATTGCATTTTGACAGCTTTTTCCAATCTTGGTGGAGGATTTTCTGCATTGAAAACTTAGCATAATGTACCTTATCAGCGCACCAAAGCCAAATTTCTTAAATCTTGTTCAACTTTAGCTTGGTAAAGTTGCGGTACGGTTGCCTATTAATTCGATATGTGTGTCCTCAATGATTTTGAGAAACCGCTATCTACTATTCACGATTTCATAATAATTATTGCGTCTCCATGATTCTCTGAAATACCAAGTCTTCAGTTCATCTCGAAAACCACGTGGCCAAGTTTTTAGGCAATCAGTTGAATACCTTGATAAAATATCAAGAAATCAAAGAATCTCATTTTGCAAGAAATCTAAATGGATCTGAAACGTCCAACTCTACGGTGATTCCTAGAAAGATCGCCCTATAATCAACACAAACATCACTGTGTGATTCTCGGACATTTCGGACCTGGAGTGTTGAGCAAACTGAAGAAACAAGAGTCATCACCTCAAGGTAGAAGCCACGCCAACATCTCTAGAACTCCTAGAGCCCGGTCAAATAAGAAAATTTCAGTCTTGACTTGTCCTTTGAAGTATTCTGCAATAGTTCGGATTTTAGTTCTCAACAAGAAGGCCGAAAAACCAACCAGCCAATAAGGGTCACTGTTAGGCCAAAAGCTTGATAGTCTTTTACAAACCTGCATGCTTAACTGAGAAATATAACTGGTTCCGTAACCGAACGGACAGCCGACCAAGGCTGACAGGGTTGTTAAGACACAGGTACGTTGCGCACGTATACGTGGAGAGGGGGGGGGAATGAACGTTTTGCCTTGTTGGGATGATTGATAATCTCTAGAATACCGCGAAAAAGTCGTACTCCTGTGCCATCGATCGCTTCCGTCCATCGTAACTTGACTGTTTTTCATTGTTTTGTTTTTGCAAATGTGTCATGGGGCTGTTACCGCCCAAACAAGTTTTACAATCTGTATTTGTTGGAGTTTCATGTTCATTTATTCTGCTTTGTTTGATATGAGACGATTTCATGTTGCCTTTCGGGTTGGGAAAGGGTATGCAATGACAGATATGCTGAGATTGTTGTCAACTTCAAGAGAGGAACATGGTCAGCTATTTGGGTTCCTACCTCAACGACACCAAATCGGCGGCCATAGAAAACTTCAGCAAGAGACAGGTCGCGATAAACATGCGAAAAGGGAGTGCTTCGTCTGCATTGAGACACAAATATTCACACTCTACAGCGTTTACATTAGCCCAAACTGCTCTAGTAGAATTCTCGCTATCATCTCGACGAGATACAGGACGACATTGAAAAATGCACTCACCCAGACATTGAGATAGCAGGCGACTTCAATGCAAAAAATTGAATTTGAGGCGGCAGAAACACAAACAGAAGAAGTGAAATGGTATTGGAGTGGACTCAATCACTTAACTTGAACATCCTGAATGAAGACAAATCCCCAACTTTAGTAAGGTCAACAGGGACACTGGCGAGCAACAGCGTGGTAGTAAAGCAACCCACACGCGGCGTCATGGACGAGGAATCACTTAGTGACCCTATGGGTTCATTTCGACTGAAATACCAGACAAAACACCAGCAAGACAAAAAATGCACAGATTTGGCCCATAGCACCTTTTGAACCAATTGAAAATTTTTTGAAAGAACTTGGAAAAGCAACAAACCCCACGGATCCCAAAAAGTGTACAAAAATGATGACCACCGCCTACAAGAAGACAACATCTGAAGTAACTTGCAACGTGGAGGGAAAAATACCCTATTGGTAGAAAAACGAAATAGGAGAGTTGATGAAAATCGCAAAAAACAAAAGGAGGAAGTGGCTAAGATCCAAAAGACAAAAAACCCAGTACACACTGAGGCAATCTATACAGAACACGCAAGAACAAAGAAATCAGAGCCGCAATAAAAAGCCAAAAGAAGAATAAATAGAAAGAGACACTCGACGACCTCGAACACGGCATCTTGGGCAGCGGATATAAAATCGTGAGAAGACAGATAAACCCGAAGATGAACCCACAAAACTCTAAAACCACAATTAGGAATTAGAGATTAGATTAGGCAATTAGAAAGAGATGGTATTATTACCATCTCTAAATGAAGACAAAACGAAGAATAGCTGGAGGTACTACTGCATTCAATTTTTCAATGTTCTACCATCAGATATAAAAAGTTTATCAAGTCGCGAATTTTCAAAATGGATCAGAACTATATTGATTGAGCGGGCCTTCTACTCATTTGAGGAGTACTACGATTTCTGTTCTTCATTGTGAAACCTATGAATATATGTATAATCTACCTTATTCTTGACGAATGTAAAATTACAAAATGTAGTTGCTAACATGAAATAAATAATACAATACAATACAATACAATATTAGGCGACTTCAGACCAGAGACTTTATTCACGAAGAAATATTCAGAGAAATAGCAAAAATAAAAACACCGAAAGCATTATTAGGTTATTAGGAAAGCAAAATTAGGTATTGATGACAGCAAAAACAGAGTATTATTTGGAGCTTTTCAATTAATTGCTACAAAAGAACGATCTTCCCGACATCTGGAAGGAAGCCAGACTTGTTTTGTTGGAGGAACTTCAGAAAAACGGAGCAGAAGGAAAGAAATACAGACTCATATGGTTGCTCAACGCTTTGAGCAAGACATACGAGCATTCATCAACTACAGACTAACAGAAGAACTTGAAGAAAATGGAGGCCTAAACGACAGACAATACGGTTTCAGTAAGGGCAGAAAAACAACCGACGCCATTTAAATAGTGGTGAATACAGCTCGTGAAAAGAGGAAAAACTGGTGTGCCCTGACACTATTTGACGTTGAAAATGCGTTCAACAGCGAAGAGTGGAAGATTATGATCCAAAAGCTTAGAAAAAAGGGAATGTCAGAGTACCTTATCAACATAGTAAGATCTTATTTCAGCAACAGGATGATTCAAATAGACAGGAACGCAGCAAAACAAGTGAGCAAGGGCGCACCACATGGAACAGTTACAGGACCAACATTATGGAACGTGCTATACGACGATATAATGGAACTAAAGGTACCCGAAGGGATACAGCTGATTTGCTATGCCGACGATTTCGCTGTAATTGCCACTAGCAAAACCGACGTGGAGTTAGTAAACAAGACAAACGAGACTATCAGGCTAATAACCCTGTGGATGAGAAAAAACAAATTGGAAATTGATTGAAGTGATACTGGAAATAGTCCAGTCAAAATAGGTTTTAACCGGAAATAAATTCGGAAGTTGACAAAATTTGATGGATCGATGCGGAATTTAACGTGGAATAACATACTGAAATTCCCGAAAATTCCAAGGCTTGGCTTTTTTTCTAGGGCCAATAAAAGAGCGCCATCCTTGGAAATATCCGGTTTTTTCTGAATAACTGGTAAACTATCACTTTTAGAACACAAAGACCAGGGAAGCAAATGTAGGCCGTTAAATTCTCAAGAGATCAGTACTAAATTTATTACTCTATGGTTAATAGCCTCTGAGATACAGCGTCTGCTAAGACGTAGTGAAAATCACTAAAAATTTATTTCCGGATTTTACGTAACAATTTGCATAATGTCAGTTCAGGGGCTGTAACGTGGACAGCAGATGTGCGGATTTCATTGTGTTTTACATTTTTGGAAAGCCAATTCAACCTTTGGTATCACACTTTTGTCTAGAAGTCGCCAACTCCAAAATGGTACTTTTCCTCGACCTCTGAAATTGATACTTGATTACCCGAAGAATCCCCAAAAATCGATTTTTTTCATAGCATGCCATTCGCCCAATTTTTCAAGTAGAGCAAAACCATCCAGGGAATATACAGGGTTATTCAAAAGTCCGGAATAAAATTCATAATATTTTTCCATATTTATTGCGGAAAAAACGCTTGAACAGGTCGATTTCTGAAAACGGTAAGCCGTTTTTTCATGACACGTGTCATGTTCTACTGTCATCCCCCTAACCCCAAACCACCCTTAGTATTTTTTTTCAAATAGCACCCTATGGCTTGTGGGGGCTCGTTGGAAAGCTAATCAAAAACTCTATTCAGATCAACCATTGAAAATTAGATCGGACGCTTCACCATGAAGTTTTGAGGAACCCCAGTTCTACTTAACAGTCCGGAACAAAATTTATAATTTCTTACCATATTCTTCCAGAAAAAAACGCTCGAACAGGTCGATTTCTAAAAACGGTAAGCCGTTTTTTCATGACACGTGTCATGTTCTACCGTCAACCCCCTAACCCCAAGCTACCCTTAGTATTTTTTTTCAAATAGCACCCTATGGCTTGTGGGGGCTCGTTGGAAAGCTTGTCAAAAACTCTATTCAGATCTACCATTGAAAATTAGATCGGACGCTTCACCATGAAGTTTTGAGGAACTTCATGGTGGCTTGGGGCTGGGGATTTGACGGTAGAACATGACACGTGTCATGAAAAAACGGCTTATCGTTTTTAGAAATCGACCGGTTCGAGCGTTTTTTCCGAAATAAATATGGAAAAAAATTATGAATTTTATTCCGGACTGTCAAGTAAAACTGGGGTTCCTCAAAACTTCATGGTGAAGCGTCGGATCTAATTTTCAATGGTAGATCTGAATAGAGTTTTTGACAAGCTTTCCAACGAGCCCCCACAAGCCATAGGGTGTCATTTTGAAAAAAAAACTAGGGGTGGCTTGGGGTTAGGGGGTTGACGGTAAAACATGACACGTGTCATGAAAAAACGGCTTACCGTTTTTAGAAATCGACCGGTTTGAGCGTTTTTTCCGAAATGAATATGGAAAAAAAATATGAATTTTATTCCGGACTTTTGAATAACCCTGTATGAAGAATTGAATACCAAAAAAACAACATGTTCCGGAACCTTTTTCCCAGTGATGGTTCCAGAGTTTTATGAGTTGAAAGACTAAAACGACCTATTTGGACAAAAAACTGGGTGGTCCGACACCAACTGCTGAATACTGTACGGACCTTGCATTTGAGGTGTAAGATGTCACTTGGCAGACGTGGAAAGTACATAAGTATATTCAATACGTCTGCTAAGTGGCATTTTGCATCATCAAATGCAAGGTCCGTACAGTATTCAGCAGTTAGTGTCCGAACTACCTATCTTTCTTCCAAATAGATCGTTGTAGTCTTTCAATCCGTATAACTCAGGAACCATCACTGGGAAAAAGATCCCGTTACATGTTATTTT
Source organism: Anaspis maculata (assembly GCA_949128115.1). NCBI lineage: Eukaryota > Metazoa > Arthropoda > Insecta > Coleoptera > Scraptiidae > Anaspis > Anaspis maculata. Next base: position 126,389,564 of record OX421961.1, read on the forward strand.
TTTGGTATTCAATTCTTCATATATTCCCTGGATAGTCCAGATGCTAGTTGCATAAAATGGAATGAACCTTGCATTTTTTGATGAGAAGATGCTACTTGGTGGAAATGCTCTTTGCATCATACTCCTTCGATCTAGAAAAGTAGCCATCAGCGCCATCCATGCCGGCACCGTATACAGGGTGAAACAGAAAAAAAAAGTTGGAAAATTATATTTGAATAACCGAAGCATGTGGAAACGTGTAACTTACCACATACATTAACTGTTTTATGCTTATGAAGTCACAGCAAACCGTTTTTGATTACCTTGAACCGTCTTTGGAATGTAGGGGAAAAACCGAAAAAAAAACAAAAACACTCTTTTTCCATAAATGTGTGATTCTTAGAGATATTGACACAATACTTGGTATTTCTACAGAAAGTAGTGCTAGAAATGATTTGAGCTGGGTAACCAATTCCTAAGCCAACTATTTCTGGAAATACGATTGTCAACTTTTTTCTCCTCTTGAGCACCATCTTGAATCTGCCCTGTGATGCGTCGTTGAAAAAGTGATTGGTTATCATAATAATGGTAATTATATAATCATTGCATCGTAAAAACAACCTCCTCATCATAATTCAGTGACCTCTTCGGCGGGAAAGAATTGCCATTCACGTATTTTCTAGCTCTTCAAAGCTTTAGTGCCCATTATGGCATTTGCAACATCTGGAATGGTGAAATATGTTACGCATTATGAACCTTGATGTACTTTGAGGTAGCTTACCAAGTTTTGCAATCATAAATTGGAAGGTTTGTTCTTAAAAGCTGTTTGAACAAAATTTCTTCAATTTTTTTATGAAAAATGCAAAATATTGGATCTTTCACCCTTATTTGATCCCTCGTTGAGGAAAGCCTGAAACCGAAAGTCTACAAAATTTTTATGCTAATGGTTCACAAGAAACTGCTCTTCAATGTGTAGTTGTCGAAATCTGCATAGTTGCGTTCAGATTCCAGACAGAGAGCGACAAAGAAATTCATGCAGTGAAAAAAGACACAACTTTCAATGCAACGGAAAAATCCCGGAAATGTCTTTTTAATATAGGCTTCCCGCAATACACAGGTTCTGTAAGACTCTCAAGCGTGGGTGAAATACTTGAAACATTACAAACTCAAGGCTCTAACAGTGTACCAAATTGCACATTTATGTCATAAAAAGCAAGCTCTCCAGAAAGCTTTCAGTCTAGCTCTGGACTAGTTTTTTCTCGACTGTAATTTATGTCTTTTTTTACTGCATGAACTTCTTTGTCGCTCTCTGACTGGAATCTGAACGCAACTATGCAATTTTTGACAACTAAACATTAAAGAGCACTTCCCACTGAATCATTATCATGAAAAATTTGGAGACTTTCGGTTTCAGGCTATCATCAGTGAGGGATCAAGTGAGGGTGAGAGACCCAATATATTGTATTTTTCATAAAAAAACGACACAAATTTTGTTCGAACAGCTTTTAAGAACAAACCTCTCAATTGATGATATTGAAACTTGGTAGGCTACCTCAAAGTACATCAAGGTTCATAATGCGCACCATATTTCACCATTCCAGATGTTCAAAATGCCATCATGGGCACTAAAACTTTGAGAAGCCAAAAATACGTGAATGACAATTCTTTCTCGCCGAAGAGGTCACTAAATTATGATGAGGAGGTTGTTTTTGCGATTCAATGATTCTATGTTACCATTATTATTATAACCAATCACTTTTTCAACGATGCCTCACAGGGCAGATTCAAGATGGTGCTCAAGAGGAAAAAAATGTTGACAATCGTATTTCTGGAAATAGTTGGCTTAGGAATTGGCTACCCAGCTCATAGCATTTCTAACATTACTTTTTGTAGAAATTCCAAGTATTGTGTCAATATCTCCAAGAATTACTCATTTATGGAAAAAAAGTGTTCTTGTTTCTTTTTTCTGGTTTTCCCCTACATTTCAAAGACGGTTCAAGGTAATCAAGAACAGTTTGCTGTGACTGCATAAGCATAAAATAGTCAATGTATGTGGTGACTTACACGTCTCCACATGTTCCGGTTGATTGAATATAATTGTTCAACTTTTTTTTTCTGTATCACCCTGTATATGCCGCCGGCATGGATGGCACTAATGGCTACCTTTCTGGATCGGAAGAGTACGATGCAAAGAACGTTTCCACCGAGTGGCATCTTCTCATCAAAAAATGCAAGGTACTTTCAACTAGCATCCGGACTAGGATGGTTTTGCCCTACTTAGAAAATTAGGCAAATGGCATGGTATGAAAAAAAAACGATTTTTGGAGATTCTTCGGGACATCAAGTATCGATTTCAAAGGTCGAGGAAAAGTGCCATTTTGAAGTTGGCGACTTCTAGACAAAAGTGTGATACCGAATGTTGAATTGGCTTTCCAAACACGTAAAACAGATTGAAATCCGCACATTTGCTGTCCACGTTACAACCCGTGAACTGACACTATGCAAATTGTTACGTAAAATCCGGAAATAATTTTTGAGCAATTTTCACTGCGTTCCGGCATACGCTGTATCTCAAAGGCTATTGATCAGAAAGTAATAAATTTAGTACTGATCTCTTGGGAATTCAACGGGCTACATTTGCCTTGCGAGTATTGGTGTTCTAAAGGTATTAGTTTACAAGTTATTCAGAAAAAATCGAAAACTTTCAAGGATGGTGCTCTTTTATTGGTACTAAGAAAAAATCCAAGCCTTCGAATTTTCGGGAATTTCAGTATGTTATTCCACGTCGAATTCTGCATCGATCCACCAAATTTTGTCAACTTCCGAATTTATTTCCGGTTTGGCCCGATTTTTGCCTAATTTGACTGGACTAAAAGTGAGGAGCGATGAGAATTGGTGAAAGTGTTCATGAGGAGGGTGATGACAAGGGAATACGAGAGAACATCTAAAGAAGAACGAAGACAATGATAGCCATCCTCTCCTGAAAATATGTTAACACGGTTCCAGGAGGAAGATAAATACAAGGCAAGAAGAGGGGGTTTGTGGGTGGGGTTTGCGAAGGCGCGGCGAGTCTCACACTCCCCCGGTGTCATTCCAGCCGGGCCGTGTGTAAACCCCCTTCCGAAAAAAGCAACAGTTTGAGTTAGGCTCTTTTACAAGATTCTTGTGTGCAATGCACGCGGTACACAATAGCATTATCCCCATTGTATTATTTTGTCTTATTTTGTACTGTTTTCTATTGTTTTTATTATGTACTGTCTACTAATAATATGGAACATGGATCTGGCCCGTTTCAAAGCTGGACCATTCGTCTAAGACGTAGTAGTGTGCTCTGATTAAGCGAGAGCGTCTGGATTCTTCCGTAAATAAGGTGTCAGCGGGATCCAACTTCGTGAAGCACAGGATCCGGGTGAAACCTGGGAGAGAACCCGTGATGCAGAGGTATCACTTTTTGTCTCTGGTCTTTTTGAGGCATGTCGATCAGGAGTTGAAGAAGATGTTGGTTGGAGCTCGAGGTGATCGAGCCATTTTCCTCGTCGGGGGCCTACCCCAATGTCTTACTAAAGAAAGCACACGAGCAGCATAGGCTTTGTGTTCATTACCGAGAAGTCACTGCGGTGACAGGAAAGGATGCATACCCACTGCTAAGAGTTATCAGCCTTTTGAGTCGGCTTAAAAGAGGCGACTACCTTCCACTGCTGACTACCAAGAGCACTGGTAGATTCCGGAGAAAAAGGCGTCTATCCGGAGAAGAAAGGGTCATTCCGGAGAAAAGGCGTCACGGCTGGCGACCACTCTTCCACTCCTGGCCCGGGGGGCGTTACCAGTTCCGCTGTTTACCTTTCGGATTCCACAATGTCACAATCACTGACAGCGATTGATCGTCAGGATCTTGAGTGGGTGGGAACTTAGAACCGTATGTCTTCGTCTTCCTTGACATCGTGGCAACGGCGGACTCCAAGACTCACCTTAGCACCCTGGAGATCCTGGAAAGGTCGAGGCGACATTGGACGTACCGAGACCTATAAATATTGGAGAAGTGCGTGGAGGCGGTACAGGTTCGTGCCTAAATTTTCCACTTTAACAGCGCCGCTCAGCGAGCTCAAAAAAAGTCATCCCCTTCCATCTCGTTCCCATGACCTTTTGTACAACGCCTGGTTGACCGTTTCTCTACTTCAGTCTTCTGACTTTACTCAACCATTTCGAATTCAAATAGCCGCAAGTGATTTCGCCGATTTCGGACAGAAGGAGATGCTGTCATAAAATGATTCTTTTGAGATAACGAACAACGAAAGCTATAGTCTCTTTTTGTCGCGAAACGCTGACAATCTGCTATGGAAAAGGAGTATATTGGAGTTGTGTAGGCTGTGTAGAAGTTTTGTCACTACTTTGAGGGAAGCCAGGGGTGGAACCACGGACACTCGTCAGTTGTCGAGCTCGACAATTTCCCCTTTCCCCTCTGCACCCTTCATCCTAATTTCCCCTCACCTCTCTGCACCCTTCACTTTTCAGGAAAGGGAAAATTGTCGAGATCGATAACTGTCGAGTGCTCGTGGTTCTACCACAGTTTACTTCCACCGACCCTTTTGATGCCAAATGTCTCCACAATCTAGATGATCTTAGCGGTGGTCTCGCTTGCTGGTCGGTATGTCTCCATACCGCCAACCAACGCCTCAAGAACGACATCTGCAAACCTGAAGTTGCTACAGGAGTGCCTCGATGTCCAGGTTCGATATTGTTCTGGGTTGTGTGAGCAAATTCAGGGAGATTCACCAAAATACCTACCCGTTATGCAGTGGCGTATCTAGGGTAAATTGCGTCCAGGGCAAAACATGAAAATTGCGCCCCTGAATTAGTTTTTTTCTCAGAATTCAGGCGGGCCAACGACAAATCGGGCCCTCCTATTAGGCTTTATCTGGATCCGATGTAAAAATCAAAAGTTGATCGTCTGTTTGAATGTATTGGTTTTGGTAATTTCCCTCTTTTTTCTTTCCCATTTCGCTTGTGAATTATTGCTTACACGAATTATGCCCAACAGTTCAAATATCTACATTATTCCATTATTTCATTTCTCATTTTTTACATTTTTATCTGTTATTTCCTCTCATTTGCGCCCTGAGGGTCAAAGTGCGCCCATGGCACGTGCCCCATTTGCCCCCCCCCCGTAGATACGCCTCTGCCGTTATGAAGACCGAGGGCGACCTCACTTTTCAAGAACTGGCCAGCAACCCACACTAAGTACAAGTTATGTGAGGGCTTGGAGGGTTGCTCTTCCTCTGGACAGACCTCAGGAGAATTGAGAATTTGACGGCCAAACATAACTATCATATTGAACCTAGTCAAAGAAAATATCGCAATCATCAAATTACTTGTTCCAAACAATTATTCGCAGCATGTTTCTTGAGAGGATTAGTTGTGACATCATAACTTACGTCAAAGTCTCCGAGATCGTACTCAAGTATCACGTATCTATATTATTTCAACAAGCTTACAGAGTACCCAAGAAGTACTCCATTAAAATAAGCCACAAACACTTGAACACAGTAACCACAGGTATTGTCCTTGTGATGTGTGAGATTGTGTGATTGTTTGAGTGGCACTATAGTAAGTAGTAAGTAAAAGCTGGATGTAAAATCGGTGCGATGAGATATACTTTTTTAAGAAGTTCAGTGAATTTCCATCCAATCCTAATATGAAACTAGTTCTGGTGGTATTATACACACTCGCTCCTACACGGGCGGTGCCTCATAGAAACGTCAAGTAGACATTGGTAAGTATTCGGCGAATTTGCAACTCTTCAAGTTGCATAGCTCATCATAATATAAGCCTAATTGGTACAGTATTTCACCGGGAGCGGCTTCTTGGCCGTAAATCATACGTCCATCTTCAATTTTATTTGTTGAGTGAGCATGTAACCAGCAATTTAAATTACTCCAGCCACTTCAGCGCCATCTAGCAAGAAAAATTTTGGCATTTGCCCCCATTGAAATCAGAAATGTGCCTCACCGTTCACATAACTGTTGTTTTGTGATTTGCGGAGATATTTCCACGTATTCCCGTGACGCGTCGCAGAAAACATTATGAAAACGTATAAACACACTGTTACCTTTTCCACTCCGGCTGGTAGAGTTGGAGTGGATTTCTCTGGGCATGGCCCAGAGGACGGCGAGAGAAGGCCGCTTATGACCTCCTCTAGGCACACGCCGTAAAAAAAAGTGCCGGTTAGCTCTCAGGTAAAGCTGGGTCGAGAAACTGAACTTGTGTGTGTAACTATGGAACGGAGTCGGCTGGGTAGTGAAACACAGATTCAATTACTAATTCGGTTTATTGAACCAAAACAAAGAAAGAAAAGGGGGTGAAATACCAACGGCAATTGTTGGCAATAATAGCCGAGCTGAAGGCTCATCACAAAAATACACAAAAGCCGAGCTGAAGGCTCATCTCAAACATGAAATTGGCAGAAGGCCCTAAAAGCTAAAATGAAAGGAAATATAAACAAAAAGAGGTACTCAACCGAGTCCACTGAAGCAGATGAAGACGCCCTGCTGATACACTCTGCTGTCTCCAGGCCAGCTCGGACCATCGGACACCCAGCTTCGTGACGGATCGATATCCGGAGTGAAACCCAAGTTCCGGCAGCTTTGTGTGGCAAGCTTGGGATGGTGATGGGGCGCCAGTCCACAATTGGCTTGGGTTTGATAGCTGGCACGTTGTGGACGCCGAGCGAGCGAAGGTCCGTCACGAAGGGCTCCGATGGCCGAACCTAGAAGACAAACAAAGCGACAGCAGGTGCTTCGAACAAGTAAGAGTAAAAATAAGTAAGCAAAAGGTAAGCAGGGTGGCAAGGCCAAACCATGAAGCAAAGCGTAAAAACAAACTAGGAGAATAATAATAGAGAGAATAAAAATGGTGAAAGAAGGTGAAGAGTGAGGTTAGAGCAAAACAAAGCATCTACCATGCACTAGGATGCCCTCCAGTGGGGGCGCAGGCTAGAACAGCCGCGTACGGCAGAAATCGCATGCTGACCTGAGTTGTCATTGACGACGGTGGTGGTTTTCCTGCAGCTCAGTCACGAAGAGGGCGATTTCGTCGGAGGCAGCAGCGATCACGAGCGCACCGCGGCATGGAAGCGGTCGGCCCGCAGGAGGTGTTGGCGGTCCGTTGGCACCGAAGGGCGACGGCGGTTCTCGGCGGACGATTTACGGGCGAAGCCCTGGCGGAAAATTCGCCGGCACGGGGCGATGGTGACCGCGTGGGCAGGACGGCTGGACAAGGATTCCGGCGGTGTTCGGCCCTGGTGCTGCCCGCAGGGGCATACGAAGTGGGAGGGGGCGACGGCCTACGGCCGAATGGGGCCCCACGAGGCGCTTCTACTCGAGCATTATGTCAGACCTCTGACTTTTTCCACGCCGGAAATCAAAGTGACGTTTTGCCACCATCCAGCCGTCACCCTGCTGTCAATCTGACATTGACAGCAGTTCCCCCAACTCACCACCCTAACATATACCGGCACAGGACCGTCTCCACGAGCGCGCGCGAAACTTAACCGTTACATCACCCCCCTCCACAAAAGGAAGGTTTGCTAAACAAACCGACAATTCTCGTCCTCGAGATAAATACAAGAAAATAAATGACCGCGGTCGGCCAGAATAATGATAATAATAAAAAAAAATAAGAGGAACACCCTCGGCTCACAGGTCACAACCTGAGCATTTCCCACCCCGAACAGGGAAGCAAAAATTAAAATTGAACTGAAGTTCACTTCCCCGCCAACCTCGAACCCACGGGCTGGAGAGAAGGATAATAAAGAAAAATAAACGCAAAATAAATCAGTCCTCAGGCTCCGGCTCCGGCGGAGCAGCTCTGAGGTCCTTAACGTGCCACACGCCGACGAGTCGGCGATTCAAGTCTTCCAGTTCACAGACCCACGGGCTGACCCTTCGTCTTACACGCAGCGGTCCCACAAACTTGGGCGCAAGTTTGGCTGCAAAGTGTCGGGCTGCATTGGACAACACCATGTTTCGACGGTAGACCAATTGTCCTGCCTCGAAGGATCCTTCACGACGCCTCAGGTCGTAATGCCGCTTACCCACCTGGGCAGCAGCACGGAGTTTATTCCGGACTCGGACGAATAGGTCGGATAACCCTTGGGCTCGCTCGTCAGCGTTCACGCGAAAACCGTCTAAATTGGTCCATCGGTGACTGTCACCGCTCAAGAACATGTCCCGACCGTGAACAAGAAAATGGGGCGAGTGACCTGTCACGTCGTGTTTGGCTGTGCGCAAGGCGCACGCGATTCGCACAAGGTCCCGGTCCCAATGTCGATGATCTGGGTCGCCCCTGTCCAGGAGTACGGCTCGCAGAACAGTTTTCAGGTTTCTATTTACCCGCTCAGCCTGATTGGCCTGAGGGTGGTAAAGGGGGTTGTAGCGCGCTTGACACCCGTAGGTGGTCATCAACTGTTCCATCCGCCGACTCCTGAACTGGACACCATTGTCCATCTGGACTACCTCCGGAACACCGTATTCCAGGAACACGCGTTCCTCTAAAAGGGTGCACACAGCCTGGGCAGTCGCAGCCCGGACAGGCAACAGAGCACAAAATTTTGAAAACAGATCCGTGACAACCAAGATCTGCGTGTGACCTCGCGTTGAACGCGGCAAAGGTCCGAAGAGATCGACCGCGATCCTCTGCCACGGCCGCGACGGAGGATCAGCAATGGCCATCAACCCCATCTGTCGACGATTGCTCGGCTTCACCGACGCACAAACCCTACATCGCGACACGTAGCGACGAACGTCGTCGGCATACTTTGGCCACCAGTATTGCTGGAACACTCTAATCCTTGTCTTATCAATTCCGAGATGACCCGCAGTCGGATCGTCATGACAATCCCGGAAGATCTGTCGTCGCGACTCTCTGGGTGGGATGACCTTCCAGTTGAAATCGCAGGTATCCCACGCAGGCTCAAGCAATTTCTTGAACAAATGGCCTTCGGCCACACGAAACAGTGGGTACCTGTCAGGATGACGCTCCACAGCTTCCCGCAATCGCCGATACCAGGCGTCGGGGCCGGTGTATGGTACCGCTGGCACCTCAATGGCGTCCACCACCAGATCACCCGAGGGGACGGACCTCGAGAGAAAATCCGGCACAACGTGGTCTCGGCCCTTACGATGGAAGATCTCGAAATCGTAAGGCAACAGCCGAAGCGACCATCGAGCGAGTCGCCCCTGCGGATCCTTAAGGCGGTGGAGCCAAAGAAGACTATGATGGTCTGTGACCACACTGAAGTGTCGACCCTCCAGGTAGAAGCGGAGCTTTTCCACAGCCCAGATAACACCAAGGCACTCACGCTCGGTGGCAGAGTATTTCCGTTCCATTGCCGTTAAGGAACGCGAGATATAGCACACCACGCGCTCACCCTCCGGAAAAGACTGGGTGAGGACGCCACCCAAGCCGAAGTTTGAGGCATCGACCTGTAGGGTGAAAGGCAGATGAAAATCAGGCCTAGCCAAAATTGGCGGAGAAATCAGCGCCTCCTTCAGCAGTCTAAAAGCCGCGTCACATTCGGGCGTCCAGGAAAACACACGTCCCTTCCGAGTCAGGTCGGTCAGTGGGGCCGCCACAGTCGCGAAGTCCGGCACGAATCGCCTGTACCAGGAGGCTAGTCCCAGAAAGGCACGAACCTCTCGTGCGCATGTCGGTGGCGGAACCTCTGCGATAGAGCGAACCTTGTCGGGGTCAGTGCGTAAGCCCTGCCCGTCAATGACGAAGCCTAAGTATTTTAGCTCGGGCCGACACAGCTGGCATTTGTCGACCGAGACAACAAGTCCTGCCCTCCGCAGCCGATCCAACACGACAGTGAGCAGCTCAATATGAGCTTTGAACTCAGCAGTCGCCACCACAATATCGTCCAGATACACCCACACGTTTGGCTTGGGGTCCTCTCCCAGAATCGTGTCGATGATCCGCTGCCACGTGGCAGGAGCGTTCGTTAAGCCAAACGGCATACGAACAAACTGGAAAAGGCCTCGCCCCTGAACGGTGAATGCAGTCAAAGGACGGGACTGAGGATCGACTGGGACCTGCCAGTAGGCACTTTTGATGTCGAGTGTGGAGAGGTGTCGGGTGTTTCTCAAATTGTCGAGAATGGCATCGATGTTGGGCAGGGGGTAAGCGTCCTTTACCGTGACGGCGTTCAAGCGCCGATAGTCCACACAGAACCTCTGGGTGCCGTCCTTTTTCGGGACCAGGCACACCGGAGACGCCCACGGGCTCTGGGACGGTTCCACCACCCCCAGCGCCAACATCTTATCCAACTCCGCATCGATGAGTCCCTGTCTAAAATAAGACACCCGATACGCCCGCTGTTTAATGGGCTCGGCCCCGGGAATGAGCCGAATAGTGTGCTGCACTGGAAGACAACCTAAACTCTGTGGCAGTTGCTTCAGTCGTCGTCCAATTTCCCGGTCCAGTTGTACAGCCTCGGAGTGGGTCAACTCAATTCCGGCCGTCACCGCCGCGGTCCCACAAACGTCAGAGGGAGAGGCGAAATACCAGACCTCACGTCCAATGTCCGGCACCACACCCATTAGTCTCCAAAAGTCAATCCCCAGGATCAATTGATGACCAATGGTTGGCACCACAAGCGCCGAGACAACGCGCACTCTGCCCTCCAACTCTATCGGAACCTGCACGGTTCCCAAACAACTACAGGGCGACCCATTCGCAACCAAACAAGTGGACGGCCCAGGACCCAACGTAACCCCACAAGACTTCAAAAAGTCCCAACCAGGCTTTCCGAAAATGGTGCTGGTAGCTCCGCTATCCAACAACCCTAAAAAGGAACGGTCAAAGACAGAAACTCGCAAGTATGGGCGGCGATCGCCCGGCATGTTGGCAAACACGAAGTCCAAACGTTCTCGCATCGGACTGCGAACAGTCTCGGTCGAGGAAGTCATAACAGGTATAGTCTTGATCGGTAGTGTCACAGTAGGTATAGTCTTGATTGGTGGAGACAAAATCGGTAAATTCCCATTCGGGGTAGTCATTTTCGGTGAAGTCATAATCGGGGTAGTCAAATCCATGGTTGTCAACGCAGCGGAGGTCGAAACCGGTTTCGTCGTATTCGATGTCTGAGCCCGCACCCAACCAGTCGGAGTGTCAGCCGGACTTACTGAACACTCCCGTCCGCGTTTCCCTGACGCTGGTCTCGACGAGGCGCAACACCGCTCGGTCGCGCACCCCGCTGTCCCGGTCGATCCTCTCGAGGCTCGTCTCGGCACCGTGTGCACGTGCGCACCGTGACGCCCTCCAGTCCGCAACGGAAACATCGCAAGCCACCACCAGTGCCTCGACACTGATCACGAAAATGCCCCGTCTGGCCGCAGGACCAACAGCGAGCATCGTCCCTCAGACGCGTTACAACCCGAGGTGCCTCAGTCGCCTCGATCTCGGTTACAGCAGCAGCCATGGCTCCACGCGAACCAGGGCCGCTCTTTTTGTAGGCCAGATGTGGCTCACGAATTAGTCGACACTGAGTGGGGGGAGGTGTATACAGACCAGCCTGAAGGTGTGTCTGCTCAGCCTCTTTCCCTTTTCGCAATAATTCCTCATAGGAAGACGTAGCGTGGAAAGCTAGCGCTGTTTGCAAATGCGGCAGCAAATTCCTACGAACAATCCCGACCTGCCCCGACTCATCAGGCCTCAGTCGCCCCAACTTGCGAAAAAGGTTTTGCATTCGGGTGACGTAGAATATAAAGGCTTCGTCAGCGCCCTGTGTTCTGCGCTTGATCTCATCAAAGAGATTCTCCTCGTAATTGGGAGGCAAGAAGTCCTCCCGCAGTTGCGACGCGAAGCCGTCCCAATCACGGATTAAATTTCGACGAGGCAAGTACCAGTCTCGGGCATCGCCGCTGAGGAGCTCGTAGACAGACCTGAATAGTTGGTCACGCGAGACACCACGAGATTCGGCCATCAGTTCAGCATTTTCGAGAAATCCGTTGACGCTGTCAGTGCCGTCGAATCGAATTCCCCACTTGTGCACAGGCACATAACCAGTCCGCACCTGAGCCAGCGGCGTCATGTCGGGCTCAAGTCTAGCCGACCCTAATGGCCCTGTATCCCCTAGACAGCTCTCAGCCCTTTGTCTATGTAGAGTAGAGTCAGGCGGAAAAGAAACGCGACCCACAGGTGACTGGTCCCTCGGAAAATTAGTCGTCAGCGCACTTGATCGCCTAGCCTGCCTATTGGAGCGACCGAGACTCTCAGACAATTGCTGACAGGCCCACCGGTGGTCATCAGCCACACAGTCCCGCTCAAAGCGCTCCAAGCGCGCTCGGAAATCACCACGGTCCAGCGGCACCGTCTGCACTATCGCCTCCCGCGCGAATGATCCCCCAGTCACGCCTGATTCATCGCCTGATTCATTGCTCTCTGCACCCAAGTCAATCAGTGGCGGAACCACCTGTTGCACAACCGGTTCTGCAACCTCAGGTGGTGCTACTACGTCAGCAAGCCGGAGAGCAGTTTCCAACAGTCCGAAAGCTGTTTCTAACACGAAAAGCAAATGTCCTAGTTTGGACTGTATCTGCGGGCGGACGGCCGGAACCAGCCGCAAACGCGTCTGCACGTGCAGTAGTCTACTTCGGATTCGCGCATGCTCGCTTGGCGCAGATGCGCTGTTGAAACGCCGAATCGAATCAATCAGCTCATCGAGTTTAGTTCCGCAAGTGGTAAGTTCTTCTGCCGCATCGAGCTCCAAATTGTCGAGAATCGGCCACCCCGCACGCAACGCCGACCTCAATTGTGAACGCTGAAGTTCAACCGTTTCCCCCACGGCACAACCTCGCGCCCGCAACTCCCACGCGATTTCATCGCCGCGCAACCGACCAACTTCCATGTCGCGACGCAAACAAAAAACGCGAACAGAATTGTGAGAAGTAGGTACACTGGTAAAAAAAATACTAGAAAAAAAAAATGCAAACGAATAATAACAATAATAATAATGAGTGGCAATAGCTTTAGCTATAGCAACTCTCTGCGCAACGCAACTTGTCACGCTAACTTCAAGATAACTCGAAAAATTCGATAAAACTTTGTAATGATAGAGACGGAAGGCCCCATCTTGAACCTTATAGGCCGCCTCACCTAACACCCAACAACACAGGGGTGAAACACCGCTGTCACCCACATCTCACTGTCCTAGACTAACCCGCTCATAGATGGCGTCGTGCTCAGGAGAGAGAAAGAGAGAACAAAAAAAAATTATGAAAAATTTCTGGAGCTTTTTCCTCAACTTACGTTGTTGGAACGATTGCGCATGATCCACTCACGGGGTGGAAAAAACCGCATCACGTACCCAAGTCCAATAACGAACTCCTTAGTTTCCCAAATCCCAGGGTGCAGTAAAAAAACTTCAGGGTCACCTCAAGCTATACACTTAGTTGCTTCCCTCAAGTAGGAAGAAAACCGCAAAACCGCGTACCACCAGTGCATCTAGACTGACCCCAAAAAAAAAATCTACCGGTACTGCCCTACCATCAGCAGTGTACAGTGTATCGCTGTGTCAGAAAACTCCGACAGACTGAAGGCCTATCAAGAATTTCCAAAAATCCAGCTCTCCCACCATACCTACAATGACAAAACTTCAAAGCTCCAAGAAAGAAAAGAAAAAAAAAAAAAAAAAAAACTGACCCTCTCTCCAAGCTCGACCATCAATGGCGTGCCTACTCATAGTGGATAAGCCTGAACTTTCCCGGAAAATTTATGCCCATGATCGCCGCAAGAGAAAAACTTTGCAATAAAAAAAATTGCAAAATAAAAAAAAATTAATGAATCATGACCGCGAGCCGCACCAGCCGTCAACGGGAATTGAGCCAACTGTCAATTCCTAACTTCCTAAATTACTGAAGAATGAAAATGAAAAAAGAAAATCGTCTAGTTTACGCTTACCACAAAAAGAGGATAAAAAACTAATGGGAACTTCAAAACAAGAAAGAGGAAAGAAAAATTCAGCTCCGCATCACCTGCTTCCAACCACACGAATATTACATTCACTATCCACCGAAAACCAGCTCCAAGTTACACACAACCAATGAACCAATGAGTTTGAGCCCCACGTTGCAGGCGTCAATGTTACCTTTTCCACTCCGGCTGGTAGAGTTGGAGTGGATTTCTCTGGGCATGGCCCAGAGGACGGCGAGAGAAGGCCGCTTATGACCTCCTCTAGGCACGCGCCGTAAAAAAAAGTGCCGGTTAGCTCTCAGGTAAAGCTGGGTCGAGAAACTGAACTTGTGTGTGTAACTATGGAACGGAGTCGGCTGGGTAGTGAAACACAGATTCAATTACTAATTCGGTTTATTGAACCAAAACAAAGAAAGAAAAGGGGGTGAAATACCAACGGCAATTGTTGGCAATAATAGCCGAGCTGAAGGCTCATCACAAAAATACACAAAAGCCGAGCTGAAGGCTCATCTCAAACATGAAATTGGCAGAAGGCCCTAAAAGCTAAAATGAAAGGAAATATAAACAAAAAGAGGTACTCAACCGAGTCCACTGAAGCAGATGAAGACGCCCTGCTGATACACTCTGCTGTCTCCAGGCCAGCTCGGACCATCGGACACCCAGCTTCGTGACGGATCGATATCCGGAGTGAAACCCAAGTTCCGGCAGCTTTGTGTGGCAAGCTTGGGATGGTGATGGGGCGCCAGTCCACAATTGGCTTGGGTTTGATAGCTGGCACGTTGTGGACGCCGAGCGAGCGAAGGTCCGTCACGAAGGGCTCCGATGGCCGAACCTAGAAGACAAACAAAGCGACAGCAGGTGCTTCGAACAAGTAAGAGTAAAAATAAGTAAGCAAAAGGTAAGCAGGGTGGCAAGGCCAAACCATGAAGCAAAGCGTAAAAACAAACTAGGAGAATAATAATAGAGAGAATAAAAATGGTGAAAGAAGGTGAAGAGTGAGGTTAGAGCAAAACAAAGCATCTACCATGCACTAGGATGCCCTCCAGTGGGGGCGCAGGCTAGAACAGCCGCGTACGGCAGAAATCGCATGCTGACCTGAGTTGTCATTGACGACGGTGGTGGTTTTCCTGCAGCTCAGTCACGAAGAGGGCGATTTCGTCGGAGGCAGCAGCGATCACGAGCGCACCGCGGCATGGAAGCGGTCGGCCCGCAGGAGGTGTTGGCGGTCCGTTGGCACCGAAGGGCGACGGCGGTTCTCGGCGGACGATTTACGGGCGAAGCCCTGGCGGAAAATTCGCCGGCACGGGGCGATGGTGACCGCGTGGGCAGGACGGCTGGACAAGGATTCCGGCGGTGTTCGGCCCTGGTGCTGCCCGCAGGGGCATACGAAGTGGGAGGGGGCGACGGCCTACGGCCGAATGGGGCCCCACGAGGCGCTTCTACTCGAGCATTATGTCAGACCTCTGACTTTTTCCACGCCGGAAATCAAAGTGACGTTTTGCCACCATCCAGCCGTCACCCTGCTGTCAATCTGACATTGACAGCAGTTCCCCCAACTCACCACCCTAACATATACCGGCACAGGACCGTCTCCACGAGCGCGCGCGAAACTTAACCGTTACAACACCATTAGACGTTTGATCGACTTCAGCAGTGAATTGTAAATATTCTCAACCAGTTGCAACCACGATAAGGGCTAGTGCGTCACAGAAAATGACCAAGGGGTCCAGTAATCCACGAGATTGAGAGTAGACGTTCACAGAACGTAAGACAAACAATTATAGTGGGGTCGGTACAGTATTATACGCTGCATTTTTGAGTAATGCAATGTCTTTTGGCACACATGTTCTTAGAACCTGTTTGAACAATTTTGTCCATCGCCGCAAGCGAAATTTTAGTTCAGATCCTGTATACAGGGTGAAGAAGAAAAACAATTTAAAAAAATTGCATCTTTTGAACAGACAGAGGTAGAGTATTGCAGGGAATGTCATATGATGCGGAATTTGATGGTTGTTGGGGTACATCAAACCATTTTGATACATTATTAACCGTTTCCGAGATATTTAAAAAAAAAACTGAGATCTGTCAAAAAAAACATTATCTTCATTATATCGCTCATTTTCAAAGATATCGGGATGAAATTTGGTATTTGCTTTACAAAAGACGTCATGAATGAATGACAGCTGCAGTTATTTTCTAGGCCTACTATTTTCCTAAATAAGACGATCAACTTTTTTGGGGGGAGCCGCCATCTTGTTTTGTCAATATCAAGCTGATGACCGAAAAAAATGACTGATGGTCATTAGGCTAGTATCATGCCATTACTCTATATTGTGAAAGATCACCCTGGATGGACCATCATACCATTTTTGCTGAAGGAAACATGACGAACTGATTTTATCGGGTTCCTCAGAACTAGAGGACCTACTTCCAGCCATCGGGCCATTGCAAGTGATTTAACACCGCAATTATGACCCCTGATCATTTCACAGGTTGCTCACCAAGATTCATAGCCATAGGTGCAGCGGTTCGGTTTTAGCAGCTGTTTGAATTAAGAAGTGTTGCCTTTTCGTGAAAAAAGCAGAAAATTACGAGGTCTCTGGGTCAATTCGTAGGTCATTGGAAATAGATCCTCCACGGAATGTTGATAAATTTATGCTGAATTATTAGAAAAAAGTGCATTCTATAGCATAGGTTTGAATAAACGGCTGAAAATTGTTCCAAACGTTTTTTTTTGTCTTGTTAAAGCGGTCAATTATGGATCTTTTTGGCGATTTTCATGCCTTCAGCCTATTTAGATGATGGGATGAAATTTTTCAATTTCTTATCACCCTGTGGTGTCATCTGCATAGATCGCCATCATGCCAACATTTCCCAAAGTTGAAGAAGGAATCTGAATAGAAATTATTCTAAAATACATTGCGGAATCAAAATTTATAAGGTTCTATCCATTATTAGTGTTGCCCTACCACACAATTTGTTCGCTCTCTACCTACTGCAAGATAGTCTTTCATGTTCTTCCTACATCACATGAGTACATCCTGTGCCAATTTTTCAAAACCTATACTGAAGAATGCACTTTTTTCTAATAATTCAGCATAAATTTATTAGAATTCCATGGAGGATCTTTTTCCAATGACCTAAGAAATGACCCAGAGACCTCGTGATTTTCTGTTTTTTTCATGAAAAATCGACACTATTTTATTTAAATAGCTGCTAAAACCGAACCGCTGAACCTATTGCTATGAATCTTGGTAGACAACCTAAAGAATGATCAAGGGTCATAATCGCGGTGTTCAATTACTTGCAATGGCTCGATGGCTAGCAGTAGATCCTCTAGTTCTGAGGAATCCGATAAAATCCGTGCATCATCTTTCTTTCAGCAAAAATGGTATGATGGTCCATCCAAGTTGATCTTTCACATGATGGAGTAATGGCATGATACTAGCCTAATGACTATCAGTCATTTTTTCGGTCATCAGCTTGATATTCACAAAACAAGATGGCGGCTCCCTTCCAAAAAAGTTGACTGTCTTATTTAGGAAAATAGTAGGCCTAGAAAATAACTGCAGCTGTTATCCATTTATGATGTCTTTTGTAAGGCAAATACCAAATTTCATTTCGATATCTTCAAAAATAAGCGATATAATGGAGAAAATGTTTTTTTGACAGATCTCAGTTTTTTCAGAATATCTCGAAAACGGTAATAGAGTATTATACTAATTTTTTTTCTCGTTGAAAATCATAAGTACACATAAAAATACTAAGGCTGAAGTACCTATAAACTTTTTTATTGGTTGATTTAGCTATTAAAAAAAATAATATAGAAAACATATAATTTGAATTTGGCGCGTGATACCGGCGTGACGTACTTTTGTGGCAAGCTATTGGATATATCACAGAACTACGACTTTCCCTTGCGCATGCACGCAAATAAAATAGGAGGCGAGATCTGACTTTTCAAATTTGTGACACTGGCACATGTAAACTTTCCCTGTGAAACTTCGGAGCATCGAGATGAATATGGTTTTTCGCAAGCTTCTTCGGATAATCTTCTTCAAGTAGATGGTAAAATGACTGCACAATAGTTTGCTAATAATCCTGACTGCATGAGTGCCAAAATGAAAGAAGTCAAACTCACGAGGCAAGTACCCCCATAAAATTATAAAAAGTCACTTCAGTACAATCTGTGTCAAGCAGGTCCCTACTTATATGTAATCACTTTTCATTAAATAAGAAGTGTATTTCTTTGATTTGCAGAGCTGGTCAAGAGCACTACGGGACGAAGCCATTATTTGAATGGTTCAAGCGAAAAGAGACCAAGGCGGGTGTAAAGGTGGATGCGTATCGCTCCTGAGCACAAAATTCGACAGAAAGATTAGGTACCATCTTTTATTTGTGTTGACATGAATGAGGACCGAGAAAAAATTATCTCGTTAACATGCACAGACTGTGAAGCAGCTCCAAGTACTTTTCTACTAACATAGACATGACTATGGCATTAAGAAAACTGAAAGTACCAAAAAGAATATGAGGTACGATAAATCAAGAAACGGAGCTGTACCTACTAGTGATAATAATAATTACAGGTGGATGGAAGCATCCAACATCTTTTCTATTTTGGTTACACCATAGAAGTGTATAGCCAGCCACAACCTCTACTAGTAGAAAAGTCTTCAAAATCAGAAAGAGCTGGAAGAAGAAAGACATTTCCCATCCATACATGAGTACATACCGTACCCACTATCCCTGCAGAACGTGATCCGTGTGTGATATTTGTTGATACAGAGTAATTTTTTTTACCCTTTCCTCAACTTTTGAATAAAAAGTATAAAATAAAAGTATATTTTATTAACGGGCCATGTACAAAATATGGAGTCCACCGACAATAATTATAATAATGTAATCCAATAAATATAACAATCTGTTCTTCCATCTAACTTCTTTGCCAAGTTGTTTCGAAGATGACGCACTTGGTGGTCTCGCCAGAATCCACCTCATCTGAAGGTAATCCCAGGTAATACATTGGTCGCTTATTGATATTCAAAAGATTAGGAGCTTCTTTTTCTACTGGTTTCTTCTTTCGGAGGCCTCTCTGAGCTCAAGAGCAGTGACGACGATAAAGAGCTTACAGATGGTAGATAGTCCGATGCCCAGGTCCGATGCACTCTGTTGACCTTGACTGAGTGAACCGTCATCAGAAACTGTGTGAACCAACATACTCAGTATAGCACTCAGCAGCTTGTTGTTTTGTGCGCATGTGAGTTCTTGCAGAGGTTCTTGGGATAGATTTCATTGGCCCACCAACATTTAAACTAATACTTCTGACTTTTGCTTCAAAGCTGAACTGGATACACTTGTTGGCAGACATTTTTGAGACCACAAATTTTTCCGACAGTGAATGTATAGGAGTTACGGTTGATGCTGCCGGTCTAGGTGGAGATGTCATAGGGATGGGGTTTTCAAGGATATCTTCACTTCTTATTCCTTGAACCATCTTATTCCTGTGATCTTCTCATATAAAGAGTCCTATCATAGGAAAATCGACGATCACTTTCTGCCCACGCTGAACCAGACTCTTGGTTTTGCCGGTTGGTTCGGATTGACCATAACAAATAGTTTATTTGGTACATTGCCTAAGCGATTGTCGCGTAATGGCACAAAACACATGTTCACACGCCGAGACATTTTTCAAGTTTGTCTCTGCTGTCACCACTGATCACACTTCTGTCAGCACCAGACAGCACTGTCAGCATTTCAAGCCTGGCTCAGATTGCCAACTTCCGACATGACTTTCTGGCGCTGTCTCACTCATCACAGGTGTCCTCAAGTAGAAATGAGTTTAACAAAATTGTCACCAAAAACTGTTAATGAGACCTTGTAATAGAGGTTCTGGGGAGCACAGAAATGTATCTGACAAAATCGTAGCTGATCCCGAACGGCAATTATTCAGTTTTCAAGATTATTAGTTAAAAATGTCGTGATAAAGATTTGGCTTCGGTTTTTTGTTTTTTCAAATTTTTAGAATAACTAGGATTGTCTGAACGGTTAATTTTGCATCTCTCCCAATATCTAAAAAAATCTCTGTGAATAGATTCATACCCTTCTGTTCTAATAAGAGTCCAAGACCTCCATTTTCGAGGAACTTCAACAAGTTCTGGAGATTACATGAATTTCCAAAGCTTCTGATAACACCCTTGTCACAAAACACTTTGATAATATATTTATGCCCTCTTTGTAAGGTCCAGCTACAACCTTTGCAGTGCTGAAACACTTTTCAACAATTTTGTTCATCGTTTCGAAGGCAGACACAAACGGAATCACGCAAAGTACTCCCACATTCTCTACGGATTTCCTGATCATTAAGACCGTCGCTTACCCCTGAAAGTTTCCGACAGGAGTTCTCTTCAAAAATTTTATGTTGGTAACTTTTGGCAACCAAGTTCAGTTCCTTGGGCCACAGCAAAACTTTATCACACCCAAGTATCGGCACAAGACCATTCCAAAATAAATGGTGCACAAACCCTGCTGAGATGCTTCGAAAAGAGGGAGGTTAATTGTGCTGTGACAACCTTTCGCCAAGTTTTTCTTTTTTTCCTGCAGAGCAAAATTTTCAATCAATGCGCCTCAAATCTCCATAAGTCTTCATACTCGTAACCATCTCTTTCTGCTTATTTTCTTCACAAATCTTATTCAACGTAATTTTATCGAATTTCCCTCGTAAGTCTTTCAGAGTGATGAAGCAGTACGGACATGGAACTAGCCGTAGTTGTTTGCTGGTCATTGATCAAAAGAAGTTTAAATTCCTGGAAGAAATTTCAAAGGAATTGCATTGTTATTTGTCATTTCAAACATCAACTTGATTTTAATTGATCTAGAAGATGCGGAAATAATTTTAGAGAAAGAGGAAAAGAAAAATTACACAGGCAGCATAAAAGTCATTACATCCATGGTCATTACAGAGATTGAGGATCAATTGAAAAAAAAAGGGGGAATCAACCAGTTTCAATAGGTTTATGAATGGTTTGCATTGTACACCCCAGGTGAAAAAAACCTATATGAAAATATCGAGTTGATGTTTCAAATGACCAACATCAATGGACTTGAGTTTAAATTTGTTTCGGATCTTGAACTTATTCTCTTGATCAATGGCCAGCGAATGGCTACACGGCTATTCAACCATGCCCGTACTGCTTCATCACTCTAAAAAACTCACGAGGGAAATTCGATAAAATGACGTTGAAATGAGGTTTGTGAAGAAAATAACAGAAAAAAGTGGTTACGAGTATGAAGACTTATGAAGATTTGAAGGCGCATTAATGAGAAATTTTGCTCTAGAGGAAGAAAGAAGTTTTCGAAAGAGTGTCCTAAGCTCAATCAATCCCCCTTTTTTCGAGAAAGACAAAGCTTGTATGTTACCGAGAGTTGCATCATTCCAGAGTTGCATCTTTTCAAGGGTTTGTGAACCATTTGTCTTG
The DNA here is from genome assembly GCA_949128115.1 of Anaspis maculata. NCBI lineage: Eukaryota > Metazoa > Arthropoda > Insecta > Coleoptera > Scraptiidae > Anaspis > Anaspis maculata. Next base: position 126,410,989 of record OX421961.1, read on the forward strand.
GAATGATCTTGTGCTGATTTCTGATACTTTGGCGTGATGAAGTTTTGCTGGGGCCCAAGAAGTTGAACTTAGTTGCCAAAAGTTACCACGACGAGATATTCAAAAGGAGCACCTGCTGGAAACTTTCAAAAGAGAGCGCCGGTCTTACTGATCCGGAAAACGTAGAAAATGTGGGAGTACTTTGCGTGATTCCGTTTGTGTCTGCCTCCAAAACGATGAATAAAATTGTTGGAAAGTGTTTCAGCACTGCAAAAGTTGTAGCTGGACCTTACGAAGAGGGCATAAATATATTATCGAAGTGTTTTGGGACAAGGGTGTTATCAGAAGCTTTGGAAATTCATGTAATCTGCAAAACTTGTTGAAGTTCCTCAACAGTGGAGGTCTTGGACTTTCATTAAAACAGAAGGGTATGAATCTATTCAAAGAGATTTTTTTAGATATTGGGAGAGATGCAGAATTAACCGTTTAGACAATCCTAGTTATTCTGAAAATTTGAAAAAAACCGAAACCAAATTTGTATCACGACATTTTTTCAACAGATAATCTTAAAAATTGAATAATTGCCGTTCGGGATCAGCTACGATTTTGTTAGATACATTTCTGTGCTCCCCAGAACCTCTGTTACAAGGTCTCATTAACAGTTTTTGGTGACAATTTTGTTAAACTCATTTCTACTTGAGGACACCTGTGTCAAGTATTCTCATCCTGCAATCGCCCCATACCTACGTCACACAGTAGTGGGGATAGGCCAGAGGGGGGCCAAATTCAGCCGCGTTTTGACAAGTCATGGTTCATTATTCAATTAACAAGCTACCAGGAGATATTTCAGGGAAATAAAAAAATACGGGTCCCTTCGTTTTTCATGAACTATTCTTTGAAAAAGTTTGACCAACTTTTTTATAAAAGTATAATACTCTATTATTGTTTTAAAATGTTTTGGTGAACCTCAACAACCATCAAATTGCGCATCATATGACATGCCCTGCAATACTCTACCTTTGTCCGTTCAAAAGATGCAATTTTTTTAAATTGTTTTTCTTCTCCACCTTGTATACAGGATCTGAACTGAAATTTTGCTTGCGGCGATGGACAGAATTGTTCAGACAGGTTCCAAAGACATGTGTGCCAAAGGGCATTGCATTACTCAAAAATGCAGTGAACAGGACTTTTTCCGAACGTGCCGACTCCACTATTACTATAAAACTGATCGCGATCGAAGTGGAGGCATTAGTATTCAAGGAAAACCTTTGCCGGTGAAAGTCCCAAAATAACGTCTCAAAACCAAGCGTCAATTTCATAATGTTCTCTACATAAAAGAGCCTGTGGTATCATTTGTGAGTACGAGTTTTATCAAATTGTGATTAAGTATTATCGTGCAAATTACACTTAATTGAAAATGTTTCAAAGTGCCTGTCGTGTTCACAATTCGGTCCATTATTCCAATTTAGAAGGATACTAGAGTCAATCTAGCTTGCAAATCAGTGTCAATTAAGAGTGAAACCCCTCACCCTTGTCAAGGGTTCATGAATAGGACCCATTCAGGCCTCATGCATGATAATATAACCCTACAAAAGTCGAAGGTGTTATCTCGATTAAACTTTAAGAGATGTCGGTCGCCCCGATCTTCGAAAATATCTATCTTGGAGATGTCACTCTGCAGTTCTCAGAATTTTACACTTGCAATTCTCGAAGCTTTGATTCACCAGTTACGTGCGATTTTCCAAGTTTTGTTTTACGAACACAGATTCGAGAAATTTGCCATTATAATCCTTAGGAATATCGGTTAACGATTTAAGGAGATGATGTCTCATGAGCCTCGGGAGATATCGTACGAAATAAGTATCGCTCTACGATCTTCAAGAATCCTTGAAGATTTTGCTTTTGGATCTATCAATTTTGAAGGGCTTGTAGCTTCTCAAGTTTCTCAAAGTTTTATGGAACAATTTCTGATTTGCATGGTGATTTGGTTTTCAACGAATGCTTTCCGAATGCCATCTTCTTCTTGCACGAGTGATTTTTTCGGTTTTTTTTTGTATCTCTTTTAGTCTTCATAATATGTTTCTTTTTTGCTGTATAATCCCACCTTCTTATCTGTAATCCAAATGGTCTCTTTATGTTGCCTTCATTTTGTTTCTCATTTCCGCCAATCTTTATCATATTACCACTCATGTTTTCTTTCTCACGGGCGGTATAATCTTTTTGAGAAATAACTAGGTTTGTATGCCTCAATTACTGCATTTCTTAATGCAGTTTGTGACAAATGGTCAATGTTCCGGTCAGCAACCCTGGCGACGTTAGAAATTGATGTGTTTCCCAGAAACAAAGTGCGCATCAGTTGCAGGAACGAAACGACTAATTTTGCATTGGCGGTTGAATTTCTTTGAGGACGTCGACTTGTTCGGAATCCGGACTTGACATGACCTGACCTGACTTGACCCGATCCAGATACCTACCTACCTACCTTACCACTGGAACCACATTTCTTACTGTAAGCTTGAATTTATTCACCCAATTAAAACCACTCTGATGCTCCAGCAAGTGCTACTCGAAAACGAGACTAAGGACTATCACGTCGTCGAGATATGCGGAGCGATGTCATGAGGACCGAGCTGTAGACAGTCCATCGACTGCAGAACGCAATGAGCCAAACGACGTACTGGATCAGCCCGATTTTTTTCTTCTTCGCGTTATTTGACGCTGATGAGGTATGATGGCCGAGTCCAGTATGAACCCTGACCTACGTGTAGTGGAGGTCGTCCACATGAATGCGCTCTGATTTAGAATAATTGTAAGGGTACTTAGACGTCTAGTCTGATGCTCAAGCTTTGCCTGGAACTAGACATTTGCATGAATGGACGTCTCGCTTTGATGGGACCTTGGCATCGGTAATAGCAAATTGGAAGTCGAGTGCCCCCTTTTGCGGTGACAGGCGATGAAGTGGCCGCAATACTCGAGAATCGTCTCTTAGCAGCGGGATTTTACGTTCAACTCTGAGCGAAACAACAAAAAATTCAACCGAGAAGTCAATCAAATTCCGCAACCAAAGAACTGCAACTGGAAATGTCTATCGCAGGGGAAATGATTTGGAAACAACTCCGACACTGCAATCCCACTTCGGTCGTATATAAGACAGACTCATGCTGCTGTCTTCTTTGTTACAAGGTCTGCTTTTAATTCAGTTCGTATCTTTTTCTCATCGTAAGAAACAATAATAGTTTAAAGCAACCAGTAGCAAGCAACCAATTAAAGCAAATCCAGAGCGCTGTAAGATTGTTTCGAACGGAAACTAAACGTGTATTTAATTGAATTTCAAGCTTTGAACGATAATAATGCTGCACCTTGGAGATGGAGCGTCCTCAGACGTTTTGTTATCTATTAGTTTAGCAATAACGACAGCGAGTTTCAGGTGATACACGTGCTTGACTTGCTCCAACTATGAACTGGGATGCTTCTCACTAAGATTAAACTCGCGATCCTGGATTAAGTACATAATCAACTATTTACTAATTAGTTGAACGCATCATTAAAATGAAATAGTATAATGCAACATCTCCGCTATTATGCCTTGTTGTTGATCTTCCGGAAACTCAGCTACGCCTCGGATGAGAATGGCGACGCATTATATCGAAGCAATATCCGCGGCAATCTGGGTACCGACATGAATTGAGAAATCGATTGCTCCAGTTCAATTCATCTATTAATCAATCGAATTCCGCCACGGCTTTCATCAATGTCTAAGCCTATAATTATATGGCGGCACATTTGAATTATTATTGTTGAACCACGCCTTGTACGTAGTTGACTGATTGACTCCAGGCGCGCGCTTAAATCTGAGAAATAATTGCCCTCGCGCCCTAAGAAATTCGCGCATTATTCGTTTATGCATTATTCAAAAGCATCAAATTAATCACACCCCTTCCCGTTTTCCATACAGGTATACATACCGAGTGATCATTTGAAAACTTCGCTTCCCGATTTATCCCCTGGAAACATTTTCTACAAGAAATCCTGGGACAGATTTCGATCGAATTCAATGTTCCTGCTTCATTAGCTAAAGCATTCCTGCTTCATTTCCTGGAGCATTCCTGCTCTATTTCCTAAATCAGAGAGTGAGCGACCTTTAAAAAAATTTGAATGGGAATGGGAACTGAGTAATACATGTTTTGAAGGCCTTCTAACCATGTTTATTTTGGCGTAAAAAGAGACCATATCGAACTACCTGTTTTCATCGAACTTGAAAAAATCGTTACCTCGAAACAAGTGGTTCTATCTTGGTCCTTTTCACACCAAAATGAAGAAAGTTGAAAGGCCTTCGAAATGATGTATAACTCGACCCTTATTACTATACGGATTCTTCGGAAAAGTAGTCACCTTGCCTTAGGGGATGAATCAGGGTGATTTCATTCATGTTGATCGTAATGTCTCCCTCGAATATAAAATCGACCTGTCCCGGAATTTCTTGAAGGAACATTTTCTAGGGAATAAATTAGGGACGCAGAAGTTTTCAAATGATCACGCTGTATATCCATGTATTGATGAAAGCTGGCCATGCACAACTTCCCAGCCGCGAGAGTTCCAATTGATTCCGCTCTTTTTTGTTTGCTCGCGGAAACTGATTGCGCCGCGCTGAAACAAAGATATGAAATAATGGCACGGCGGGGACATAAAGTACGGACTCTGATAAAATACAGTGATGGATGGGTACACAATCAATTATACACCATCCGCATGCGTTTGGAAATGATGCGAGTACCGATTCGTTACGGCAGCAAAAGCTCTGGAATCATGAGATTTCGAGCTTTGTAGATGCGGAAGCGCTTTCGTTTTGCTACCCAGGAATGGTATACGACGACAGAGGATAAATAAAGATGGAAATTGCCAATTTGTAATGTGCAAATAATTTCCGTTCGACTGGATTCTGAATCTTGCGCTTGAAGGATGAGGCCATGCAGAATTCGGTTGGAAAAGGATATCGGCTCCGATAACAAATGATATGCGAAAGAAAACTCCATAGGTCATGAAAAAGCCGAGAAATGCCCAGTCGAGTATCTATAATGAAGCTCGAAAACAAACGAGTAAAAGTCTATTGACGCCATGGAATCGAAGTATGTGGATGATCGAAATCACAAGATGCTCAAAAAAGGGCGCTAGTAAAACAATTTACACGTAGAAACTGGGTCAGCTGTTAGAGTACTCAGGATACCAGAGGGACCTGTGAGCGAAGCCTTATAAATAACCGACCAAAACGATCTAGAAGTACTTGTGGCTTAACACTGTGGTAGAACGCCTGAAAATTATAAAGTAAAAGGAAATTAATTATTTAGCAATAAAATTAGCATTACGGGCGATATAGCAAAGGAAAGAAATAGGAGAAGGAATGCGAAGATATCAATTTTTGCCGGCTGGCATCGGGGTAACACCGGATGCAGGCAGCAGGCATCGATGTTAGTAGGCCAGAGGGGAGGAGACGTGAGAGAGAATGAGCGTAAGGAAGGAATGGCCCAAGGGAAGAACTCGGGGGTGGGGAGGGGATTCGCGTGGTAGCAGTCAAGAGCGGCAGACGTGTGTAAAGAAGAAAAAAATTATCACTCGTCAAGAATAAGTTAATTGAAGTTCTAAACACTGGTAATAAATAGTTGTCGTGTATCAGTTCCGAGGGAAGGAGATATTAACGCAAGTCTGATTTCCAATTTTGTAATCGAATGCGAATTGTTTGAATAAGGTTGAAGTAATTGTTTTGGTTTAGAAAATGATAGTAGGTTTTGTTTGATCTTTCGAACAGCTATGAAAAGCATCAAGCCGATTTCAACTCTCTGTGGTTGCTTTGAGCTTTCAAATGCGGCCCCTTGTTTTCAGAACTACCTTCAAGACGCCAGAAAATGGTGAAGCTTCAGTATAACCCTTTAGAAAGATCTCGTTTTCGTCAGATTGATTTCACTAGGTCAGTTCTGCTGAAAAGCCAGCGCTCTCGACATATATTTGGATCAAGTCTGGACGACATCTCTTACGTGAAATTTTCCCCCATAGAATAAAATATTTAACCCTTTCGCACGGCAAGGAGTTTATGGACATTCAAGATAAGCTAGCGTTCCAAACAAAGAGAAACTCTTAAGAACAATGCCAGAAAATTCAGTGTCGTTTCGAAACACTTCAAGATAAGAAAGGAAAGTGACATAAAATTTTGCAGGCCAATTAATTAAAGGCTCATTGCGATGACTTGTACCCCTGAGTGTAAATTTGCGTAAAGGTATTGAACCTAGCGTGAAATAGAGCTGCTGGATAAGTCTACAAATTATAAACTATAGCACCAGCCGGATATAAAATCTATGGAATGTCAGCACTCAAATTTTATGTAAATTATTTGATCAATAATAAAATACTGGCTATAAATTCGAAAGATCAAGACAAAACTCAGTGAACAACAATCTCTCTTAGTACAATTGAATAGTAAAGATTTCTTTTCGTACCAGTGTAAATGGGCGAGAATGAAGAAGGGTTGAAATTGAAAACTGGACGAAGGATTAATAAATTAGGCAGGGAATTGAACTCAAGTGCGCTAGAGGAAAGGGGTTCGCCAATAGTTCGGCAAATTAGGAAGAATGAGAACGGAATTAACTTATAAGGGGTGAACAAATTCGACGTTGGATTGCGTACTTAATTAGGATGTATTTTTCTTTCAGAAACCAAATGTAAATCTCCATGTAAACTGAATCAAATTTCTAACGCTAGCTGAATGTCAGCACGTCAGGAAATTATAAAAATGAATCATAAAGGTGAACTTGATCAAGTTGGCGATGATTGGTTGATTTGTAATAAAGATGAGGTGTGGTTCAAAGACTTCGTTTATTTTTCAATATTTATTCAATTCATTCCCTTTAAAAGAACGTGAGGTTACTACTATAGTTTGATGGAGAGATTAGCCCGACGTGAAATTGAGGTAGGTGTAATTGATTTAAATAATTTAGTTGAAGGTAATAAAAATCAACGGCACAACAAATATGACTTGAGGTCCTTAGACGCATCACATTTAATGTAGGGAAGGGGGGGATATCACAAGATCGTGCCGTGACGCAGGATATCACAAAATGGTGCCGTAGTGACCAGGATAATCACAAAATGAGGCCGGTGACCAGGATTACCACAGTACCTACAAACGTTCCTACACGAATCGTACTAATTTTTAGTTTTAATTTTTAAAATTAGCAGACGGTAAATCTTGAAAACACGCGTAGGTGAGGTCTTCAACAACGGCACAAGAGTCAAAACAGTTAGATTGACAGTTTAATGAAATTGAAAAACGTTTTAAACACAGTAAAGAATTGAAAGTTACTTGATTATTTTGATAAAAGAAGAAAATAATAGTAGATATAGTATCTTTAGTATTTTTGGAAGTTACACTCCAAAGAAAATTATTATTTCATTAGAGTTGACGGATATCTTTCAGACGTTACTATGAAAGTCGTTCGATGCTTACCTTTTCTTTCTCTGTATGCCAAAAAAAAAAAAAAAGGGTCCAGACAAATTTCGTATTTTGTCGACGTTGTCGATCTATTCCGCGGAAGGAAAAGACTCTGCTCTTCCGGTTCAATACAGCACATGTACGTAAAGTACGGAAAACCCTGAAAGAATAATCTATGACGTCGAGGAAGAGAATCGAAAATGTCATATACCGTACCTCTAATGGAATGGGTTCCAAATTAATTACGCTCTTGCTGTGCTTAATCCTTCAAGGAGTGATTCGAGATCCTGTCTAACACTGACAAAGAGTCAAAAATATTTCAGCTACTGCCGGAAAATTCCGCAAATGGGTGTCGAAAATTAACAACGATATAATTTCCTTACGGCACCTAACTAAATAGATCAGCGAAGAGAGATTTTTAATGCAAATGTATCGAACTGACGGGCGATTTCTCGAGGTAGTACCGTTTTTTTGCTGCGCAGAGATAAGGATTCCGAAATGAAAATATAGGTACTCACGTAGGTAGGCACCTAATAGGTAGTTCAAGAAATGACCATCGCAGTGGGAAAACTGGTCATTACAGCCTAACTGCGCGAAGTGAGTTCATCTAGTGATGCAAGTAGATTTGCAGTGGGATTTTAGGTTCGCCTGTGACTTGGTAATGGTCCACCATTCCAGCTGATGGTGTTGCTTTCTATATTCCAACACACGGACTCGTCCAAAACAATTTTTGTTTTCCTGTTCAGCTCCGCCCACAGGTCGCTGTGGTGTGCCGTCAACTCCATAAATTATTTTATTGGATTCGCATCGAGGATGTAGGGGCCTGACTCTGATCTGATGTTGTGTTTGTTATTAAATAGCTAGTTGTTGTAGATGTCATTACTGACGTCTTACAGAGAGAAATAAACTATTACCCTAATCTAGAGGCGATTGACCTTATTGGGGAAAATGGCCCATTCGTGCAAAAAGTTTTAGGGAATTAATTGTTAGAAGAAGTGTAAGTTGCTGCCTGGCAACGTCGGCTGTTACGTCAATTGGAGGCACGTCGAAACTGTCACTTTGCTGCCTTGTGCAGTCCACTACTAGCAAACTTTTGTTCCTGTGAACCCTTGGGACCCAGCAGGCTCTTTATTGGGCCTTACATCGATGACCAGCGTCGTCGCCGTCGTGGCAGACCTTTCTCTGCATCATCAGTGCATACCTTCCTGCTAATTTCCTGTACAGGAAAACGACAAACGTGGCCGCAATTAGAGGCGCATGCCATCACGTTTCCTTGTCGTCTCACCGAAATGAGCATACCGGTTTACACGTATGTCTTTCCTCACTGACACTGGTGCTGATGTCTCTGTTATTCCTCCATCTCAACGCAACCTGACTGTCAACCCATATCAACTCTATGCCGCAAATGGTTCGACGATGGAGACTTTCGGCCGGAAGTTTTTGCAGATTGAGTTGGGTTTAAGTAGAACACTCACTTGGACTTTCATCATAGCAGATGTATCCAAACCCATTATAGGAGTTCATTTTTGATGAAATTTCGGTTTGCTAGTAGATATTAGGAATCAGCGCCTGATATATCGTCTGATTTATAAAACTTTATTATGTCAGATCAAAGCCAGCAATTTTTCACAGCTCTGGATCTAAATAAAGCCTATCACCAGATTCCGATTGACGAAAAAGACATACCCAAAACCGCCATAATAACACTATACTGTAATGATGGCGTGCTATACACGTGCTGCTGTTCGTTCCAAGACCAAGTCACTATGATCTTTGCACTATCGTGTCTTCTCGAACCGGAAGGATTCTTCATCGCATTACCAGGATATCTGAGAAATCACAGTGCGTCGACATGACTTTTGGTGATGACAGTGGTAAAAGTGATACAGCTATGATAGAAAATAAATGGCTTCCTCGCAGTTGCTTGCGCTTGCGTCCTGTGTTACAGTGTTGGTGGGTGGTCGTATGCAGCGTCGGTGGTTGGTCGTGCAAGAATAGAGTTAGTTTAGTCTCACTTTTTCATGCACCAAGCTTGTAATGACAAGGCCTCCTCAAGTTTTGCATTGACAAACCCTATTTAATGGCTGCATTGCGAACATCTTTACGAGCTGAGCTGCGACTCCTTGAGAATGAGTTTTGATCTTCTGCAAGTTGGAACTTTCGGTGTTTGCATTGCGATCCACTTTATGAGCGGAGTTGCTCATACTACAGATCCGCTCTGATGCCCCTCATGTGTAGTGTTGTAGCCCCCAGTGGATGCGTTGCAATTCTCTTTGAGAGCTGAGTTGCGGTTCAGTGGTGATGTTTTCTGATCCTATTCTGTTGTTATTTGGGTCCCATAATCGGCAAAGCTGGGAGCCTGGAGAGAGCCCTGGATAACTGATGAGTGAGACCTCGATGAATGAGGGCTGAGACATGGTGAGTTGCGACTAGTGCTTACGATTGAGTTATGGCGCGATGTGACGGAAAAAAGTGTCTGCCCTGACCGGGACTCGAACCCGGGTCTTCCATTTGCCGGATGGATACTCTGACCACTAAGCTATCGGGGAGACAACGGTTCCTCCGCCACATGCCCATATGAGAGCCGCCACAGTACTCCCCCTCCCCCAGAGACGTCGTTCGTCTCGTATGTACCCCTGCGTTCGCCGTACTTATGGATCATTGACCGTTGTTTAGTATCCCCCACCTAGGGCGACGGATAGGACGTGGGTGGACGTAGGGCAGAGAAGCAGCGGTGCTGTTTACTTGTTTGTTGCTTGCTTTGTACCTCTTTGCCTTCTGCATGTGCGTCGTTGCTTGCTTTGTACCTGTTTGTTTGAGTTGCATGTTGCGTGCGTGCTGCTTTTGTTCGGGGTCACCATTTATGGCGCGATGTGACGGAGAAAAAGTGTCTGCCCTGACCGGGACTCGAACCCGGGTCTTCCATTTGCCGGATGGATACTCTGACCACTAAGCTATCGGGGAGACAACAGTTCCTCCGCCACATGCTCATATGAGAGTCGCCGCAGAGTATTTTCCTTGAAGACGCTTGATGGAGTCCCTGCGCGTTCATTTTGGGATCTGCCCACTGTGTTCTACCAATGAATCACAGTTCCCGCCGGACCATTAATAGGGTATCTTTCGCAGATGCCACGTCTTGTCTGTGAGTTGTGACTCTTTGGAGATGCGTTTTGGTCCCCTTGAGGTTTGAATATCACAATAATACTTAGGAGACATTCGACTTTTGGGGCTACGATAGTAACTAAATGTAATGCAAAACGCCTTTAAGACTGGAGGTCAGCATTCTCTTATTGAAACTGACCAACGTATTCCTAAGGTGACCAGATTTGTCAGTGAAGAAATCGGAACATTCCACGTTCACACAATATCTCACGAGGCAGAGCCCCCGAGATGCGCCGCAGGCGATTTTTTTTCGAAAAAGGAGCGGGGCCAACTTTTATTTGCTGATTCAGAACTCCCAGGCACCTACCTACCATCTCTTCCCCATTTTTTCGCGTCTGTTCATTGTTGGATAGACATGCAACAGGCACCGATATTTGGAGATATTTTCTGAAACTTAGGTTTTCTGATCATTTTTTGCAAAAAAAAAAACAGTAGACTTCAAGGAGGGCGGGTAAGTGCTGTCCCTTGCCCCCTTCTTAAGCAACGGTGTCCATAATAATACCAATCCCTAATAAGAAAATAATGTTGATAATAAAATAATGCTTTTTTGAAACAACATGTACCGAGTACCGTAGCATGATCAAAAACTTTTTCACCCAAGGGAGGCTAGGGTTGCCACCTTTTGGGAAAAGTCTCGGGAAAAGTGATGGAGGACAAGAAGAAAATGCGAGTGTAACGACGAGGGGGGGTCTGGGGGCAAAATTTTTTGAGAATAATAATAATAATACTAATAATAATAAGTCATTTTTCAAAAGATGTCAAATTTGACAATTGTATTATAGGTATCTATAAAAAATTGAAAAAAAAAAAAATCGAAGAACAAAATACAACCAGAGAACAGTCACCTGTCACCTTTATAACTTATATATGCAACTGTGCAAACTACGCTTCTGAAGTTGTTGATATAAAGTACATGCATTGGAAAATAAATAGACTGAAATTATATTACAAATATAACACCGCACAGCGCACAACTGAGTTGTTGGGAGCTTGGACGGGAGAATGGCTGTCATTCAGTGACACTACTGACAAGTGACAGTAGTGACACTAGTGACACTTCGTTTGACTTCGTACCTAAATATCCCCAGATTTGTAGCATGGCAACACGCTAGTAGCAAAAAAGTCACCAAGCTTCATCCGGACACAAAAAAAAAAAAATTAAATAATAAACGTAAAAATGGAGGACATTTGCCGTTTAAGGGAGGACGAATTACATATTTGCCGAAAGGACTGTCCTCCTCAAAGGAGGACGGGTGGCAACCCTAAGGGAGGCTGTGGTCCTGGTCATTGGCAGGCAAACGAGGCTTATTTTGGCAAGGCGACACAGCCTCCCTTGAATAAGGAAGTTTTTGATCTCACGGTACATTCTGCTGACAGTCGAGACTGCATAGCATGGGTGCCAATCGAAATAAATTCAATCTTGTAAATAAACCTACAATCTACATAATTTTCAAACAAGTCTGCCAAAAATATAGAAGAAGTGAAAAAAATTGAAATGTTTGTTGCGCAAATCGGAAATCGGAGTATTTACGGATTAGTTACTCAAATCGGAACATTTACGGAACAGAAAGTCTAATCGGAAAGTGTCTCCCGAAAACGGTACAGTTCCGATCAAATCGGAACGTCTGGTCACCTTACGTATTCCTCGCACCGAGAATAACCTATACTAGGAATTATCGGTTTAATGCCTGCCATGACTGCACATACAAAAATTCACTTTATTGCCAGTTAGCTCACTCCGTAATCCTTAATTATCTTTGTTGGTGGAACCGACCACAATACCCTTGCAAAATCCTGTGGGAATCAGGCGTTGGATTCTGCTTTAATGAAAAATTCTTTATTACGCTTCGTGACTGGTGTACGTACGTTCAGGTGTTACAACACCAAATAGTTGTTGCTCCAAATCCAGATTGCAATCCAGCAAGACTTCAAAGCCGCTAGAGCTTCGATCGCAGTGCGCAAATTGTTGCAAAGTGTCGGTCACTTGAGTGAATGTGATTAATAAGTAATTAATTATATTACTAGTTACTAGGTTAAGTTACGAGCAGAACAGTACAGTATTATAGGACTAGTTGGGTGATATTGCGTTTGTGTATAAACTAATCGTAATGGTACAGGTACCTATTAAGGCTGTATTAGATCGAAACATTCATGTCGCAATCACCAGACATCTGTTCATGTTTTATGCCACGAGACAATCTGGTCAACTCGAGCTCCATTTCCACCACAAAACCTGCACAAATTTATGACGAGACGTCACAACAACGTGGTCACATTCCTTGCTCATGTCTAATATACCCTGTCTAATACATCCTTCAGATAGCTGCCCTTTCGAGAACATCGTATTTTTTATTGTTGAGTAATCTAACGTGAAATATTTATTTGGATAATAATAAAATTTATACCTATCATTTCCGAGTTTCCGAAGCGAAAGCTCCGCGGATGTGGAAAATCGAGCGATGTTTGAAGGGGTAGGTAAGTCTTGATCCATCAATCTTCGAATATGCACATAATATATCTTTTGTTTTATGTCAGTCGTTTTCCATCGAAACATGGAACTTGCAAATCGAAATGCGGAACTCCAAAGATGCGGGCTGAAGTGCGAGAGATTTGTTAGGAGCAATTAATTGATGCTCACTTGGAAGCAAAGGTATTTTGGTACCTATGTACTCGTATTATGTTCTCAAGTACCTGACAATAAAGTTGGGGAGAACGATCGGGGATGAATTGAACCTTTATTTTATGTAAAAGATAGAAGCCTGAAGGGCAATTTATTGAAGGAGCTCAAGCAGATTTATTACTTGTTTTATTAAGGGTATTTTACGGCAGTTCCATCAATAATAATTATCCCTCACAGGCTATCTTGTTTTGTGTATCATGTAAAATTGTAAAACAACTAAAAATTTCGAAAATTCTTCTCGTCACTATCATGAGCTGGATTCCCAGATGCAAGTATTCGAACAGGAAATGCGATTGTGTATGTCAAATTTTGAATTCGAGGGCTCTGATTGGCCAATATGAGGACTTTGACTTGAAATTTCGCATTTTCTGTCCGAATATTTGCATCTAGGAATCCAGCTCTACGCAGTCGTGAAAGAAACGTCAGTTTCATCATCACCCTAAACTAACCCGTGAGAGAACTTAATGACGTCTGGTTGGAATTTGTGAAAACAAGACGTCGGATTTTGACAGGTCATTTTTTTTTAAATTTCGCAAACGAACCGCAATCCAACTTGACGATGGGAAATTTCCAAAATTTCTGCCAAATTTGAGGGGATTTTTCGAAAATTCATAATTCATTCAAATTTTTTCCAGGGAATCGTCATTTCAAATAATTCGTCCGAGATTTCTTGACACATTTTGGCGGTGAAAACTCGGATTTTCGGGCAGAATTTCGAGAAATTTGGTGTGAAATGCCGACCGGGGGGTTTCGAGAACTTACTATCGTCTGGTGCGAGCCATTCGGCGTGGCTTTTCTTGGAATTTTGCCGAAAAATGTTGAAAACGGTACACGGCCCGGCCAAATCTGACAGAAACGTCATTATTGACGCTGTCGGTTTTGGGAAAAACTCGACAACACCTTGAGGCATTTGAACAGTGTTTTTGGAAAAAACGTACCGTGTCAGCGTGCGACATTGAACCGTGGTCTAGAGGGGGCTTTTCAGCGTCTATCGGACACCAAAAACCAAAGAATTCTTCAAATTCGACGGCACTTTGATGGAATTTCCCAGACCGCGACAGACGTTGACGGCATAATATTTCACAAAAACAGGCGATTGATGGGGCAAAACACGTCTGGTAGGTGCTCACAGTATATTTGCACTAGAGCCCGATTTTTACCGGCTTCACATTTCGAGAAAAGCTCCTTTTTTCCATTTCCAGACACATCTCGTGGCGGCGTCAATGTCTTGTTGTCACGTCTGGTTCTCTACGAAATCCCAGATAATTCCATCGGACCTTCTGGTCAGATCTTTGGAAAGGGTCCATGCTTCGATCCATATGCGTTCTATTACGTCTTTGCAGTCCATTTGATCGAAAGCGGTGTGCAACTTTTCGCATCGATACGGTCGACCTAGCGTCGGACTGCCACTGTCACTTTTGCCAACAGCACCGCGCGCCTCCGTTCACTAGATGTTAACGCGAATCTGTCAGACTCGCGCCACCGTTCACCGAATTATCAAGTCACATTCATCGTCGTGTTTGCGATGTTTTTTTTTGCGTGATCTGAACCAAAAACATAGACAACCGTCGACCAGATCCAATTTGTTGCTTTTTTATTCGAAATTCCATGGTATTTCCCCTTTTGTGAGCGTTCGCTATTTAATTGTTTCAATAGGTTTGTTCCATCAGCAGTCCCTGACTGTCCGTGGACGTCAGCAGCCTGCGCATTACGATTTATGAAGTAACAGGCTGCTGACGTCCACGAACAGTCAGGGACTGCTGATGAAACAAACCTAATTTCAAACACAACGAATTTGCCTTTGTCAGATTTCGATTTTTGACGTCTCCAGAGGCCGCCATATTGAACTTTTCCATTTCTCAACCGATCGGATTGGATTTTTCAACCTGCACTTGCACTAGGGTGGGCATTCGAGATGCCTCTGTCACATTTTGATTTTTGACATTTCAAAAGGCCGCCATATTGAACTTTTGCATTTTTCAACCGATACGATTGTGATTTTCAACTCATACTACTTGTTCAAGGTAGGCAATCAAGATGCAGCATCTGTCAACCTTCGATTTTTGACGTCTTAAAAGATCGCCATATTGAACTTTTGCGATTCGATTTGGATTTCCAACTTGAACCTGTTTTGGGTAGGCAATCGAGATGCATCTATCAAATTTCGATTTATGACGTTTCAAAAGGCCGTCATATTGATCCGATTGGAATTTTCAACCTGTACTTCTTTTAAGTAGGCAATCGAGATGCATTTGTCAACCTTCGATTTTTGACGTTTCAAAAGGCCGCCATATTGAACTTTTGCATTTTCGACCTATCCGATTGGGATTTAGAACCTATACCCACTTGAGGTGAACAATCGAGGTGCATCTATCAAATTGGACGTTTTGACAGTTCCGAGGCCGCCATATCGAACTTTTGCATTTTTTAACCGATCCGATTGGGATTCAAAACCTATAACCACTTGAGGCGGACAACCAAAATACATCTGTCAAATTCTGATTATTGATGTTTCAAGAGGCCGCCATCTTGAACTTTTGCATTTTCCAACCTATCCGATTGAGATTTTAAATCTATGACAACTTGAAATGGGTAATCTGAATACATTCGTCAAATTTGTCATTTTAAAAGTTCCAATTCCGCCGCCATATTGAACTCTCGCATTTTTCAACCTATCCGATTGGGATTTGGAACCTCTACTTGCTTTGGTTAGGCAGTCCGGCAGTCGAGATGCATCTGTCAAATTCCGATTCTTGACTTTTCTATAGGTCGCCATATTGAACTTTAGCATTTTTCAACCGATCTGATTGGAATTTTGTACTTATACCTACTTGAGATTGGCGATCAAAATGCATCTGTGAATATTTGATTTTCACGTTTCAAGAGGCCACCATATTGAACTTTTGCATTTTTCAAGCAATCGGATTGAGATTTGGAACCTATACCCACTTGAGGTTGACAATCGAAATGCATTTGTCAAATTCGCCATTTTGACATCCCCAAGGCTGCCATTTTAAACTTTTGTTCATTTTAACAGATTAGATTGAGATTTTGAACATATACTTATTACTTAGTCAAGATGGATAATTGAAGTGCATTTTCGAACTAGACATTCTGGCAGTTCAAAGCGCCGTATTGAATTCTTGCTTTTTTTAACCGATTACATCGGGTTTTCTAACCTATACTTGGTTCAGATGAACAACTTGAACGTAGCTGTCAAATTTTGAATTTTGCACATACTTTCATTTGATCTCAATTTCTCCTATAGGTACATATTTAAAAAGACTCCTAAATAATACAAATACACGGTTCTTTTTTGCTTTCCACTACAGTGTCCTCCACGGCATAACCTTTTTCACGGTTCAGGTTTTCATAACACACATCATTGCTTTCATTCTCAAAATTGTGTACTCCATCATATGTTTCCAGTATTTTTGGTGGTTACCTTCAACAAAAGTAGAAATACATATTAATGAACATAATAATGGTGTATCGATTTTTCCCGACAACTCTTCACTGACCAGACACTACCCACTGACATGCGTTCCGTTCACAATAGAACCCTACAAGTCGAGGCAGAAATTTCAAAGCACGCGAAAAACAAACATCTTTTCGATTTCATGTTACTAATACACAGTCAGTTGCTTACGCCTCTTGGAAAACTTCATCTGACCAAAACACTATCGACGGACATGTAAAAAATTACTAAACTTGTTAAGGGAACACCTGACATCTGCCTAAAACAACCGAAAATCAACATCATGTATACAATCCCCTTTCCACTTGTCCGGTGTCAGTGGAACAAATTCCCTGGCTACTTTTCAACCATAGCTGTCACCCAGGCGACGGCTTGCCGGCGCCGGTGACAGCTAGTCAATCAAACAAAGGGTTGTTGTCAAAGCCAGCATGGAAACTTCTTCTTCAGTCTGTCGTTGAACGACGCACAATTAACCGAAAAGTTTATTTTCTTTTTCAAATGTACCCAACTCATTGATTTTCATATTATTCTCTGGAGTGCAGAAATTAGGGTAGAAGAAGAGAAACACCCCCTCCCCCGTATCTACAACAGTGGTGATCGTGATCAAAGTTATCATAAGGTTACGATTGAAGAACTACTAAAAAAAACTCCAACTTTGAAGGGCGATAGCTGGGTCACGAACCTCCAATTTTAAAAACGACATAGCTGACACTTCCAAGAGAAACCTTCAGTATAAAGGGGACCACCTTATTATTGGACACCTGTATAATATTGATCAATGAAAATGGAATTTACAACTCGTGTAGAATTTATATTTTTTTATATTAATAATTCAGAGCATTTACCTTCGCCCCCACCGAGTTGAACTCGTATGCAAACGCATTTTCCGATTGCGAAATCCCGACAGAAAGCCATACTTAACCACTTTTCAAACATTTCATTTCCCCTGGGCGGCTATACTATATGCCAAATAGTAATTGCATAACCGACTGGCAGAGTGCGGTGGCGGAAAATTCATGGAAATTGCAACTCGTGTACCTACTTTTCGTGAAACTACGTAACTATTTTTCCTGTACTTTTTTCTCAAACTTCTCCACATAAGAGCGCAAGTTTGCAATGGAAGTGCGTTGAGTGCGGCAAAACTCTACAAAGTAATATGTTTTTCTTCACGGCTGATGGTTTTTGTGTGTAGTTTGGGAGAATAAACCCCCGAAGCGGTTTCGCAACATTACGAACGGAACTACTGAAAGTAACAACTCAACTGAAACATACTTGCAGCCATAGCGGATGTACAGTGGCGAGCAATAAATATTGCATTGGACGTCAAATTTTTTGGAAACCCGGCTTTGCAGGAGTTTTTGCGTGATATACTCATCATAATTCAATAATTCAATCAGTTAAAATCGAGTGAATGAGGGTGCAAAAGCAGTACCGGGTTGTCACATGAACGTCAGGAAACAGTCAACGTGTGCCAATCAATCTCAATATTTGCTGTTTGGGGTAATTGAAACGATAGTTGCTGCATGAGGAAAGAGTAAATAATCGGATTCGAGAGGAGAAAGCCTCAGAGGTCCCCGAGGTTGTGGTGCAGAGTGACGTGGTCCATAATTTCTGTCAGAGAAAGATTGTGTCAGCTTGACGCTGGCAAGAAGAATGTCCATCCGCTAGGTACTATTCTGTATTTTTTTAGAGGTCGAAAAGGTTTTTTTTGGAATTCCAATCAGTTAAGGTCCACAGAATCAGATTTTTTTGGTGGCAACGCTCAAAAGTGGTGCGGTCACCCTGTGCACCCCCATGGGGGCCAGCCCCCAGTTGATCGAATTTCAGTTCTGTAACTCGGAGGATCGACACAGAATTACAAAAAATCAAGGATGTCATGAAAAAACTCCCTCAAAAGTCATCCACAATGAAGATACAGCCCTTCAAGTTTCAAAAAAGGCGATTTCCGTAGAGGTACAATTTCCACAATTTTCAACCGATTTTGCTGAAAATTTGGCTAGGCCCCTCTGTAACAAGCATCTAGAAGAAGGAATTTCATTTTCTGGATTAATTGTCCAGTGGCGGATCAACTGGGAATTTTAACATAATGCCGTCCCTCCTCATTTCTCAAGTCCCTGGTCAACTTTGGACTCGGAAACTTTCACTATGATTGTATCGAATATATTGTTCAGCTACGATGTTCCCAAAAAAATTAAAATCAGAGCTGGTTTCTGGGTTTAATCTTGAATATAGAAGAGGGGGATTTGCTTTCATTTTTTTAAGCTGAATATCCTAGTATTTTTTTATATAAAAAATTGTGTTGAATTTTTTTGTTTTTTTTCTGGGAACATCGTAGCTGAACAATGTATTCGATACATAGTGAAAGTTTCAGGGTCCAAAGTTGACCAGGGACTTGAGAAATGAGGAGGGACGGCATTATGTCAAAATTTCCAGTTGCTCCGCTACAGGCGGACAAGTTTCGACACAGCTGAAAATTGCTGAAAATAGTCTCCTTGATTAATTGAGCAACATATTGGTAGTCCTAAAAAATCTTCTCTCTGCGTGATTAGTTTCTGGCGGCAGAAAGATATAAGTGAAATTTTCTTTTGTTACTATTTATCAAAATACGGGTTGAAGTTTCGATACAGCTAAAAATTGCTGAAAATAGTCTCCTTGGTCAGTTGAGCAACACACTTAAAATACTAGGATAATTCCTGTTCGCTTCATTGTTTTTTGGCGGAAAAAAGGTATGAGTGACATTGTCTTGGAAACTATTATTTATTGAAATAGGCGTTGAAGTTCCAATTCATCTGGAAATTGCTGGAACTGGTCTCTTCGATCATGTGAACAACATACTGAAAGTCCCAAGAAATCCTATGTTCGCTCCATCGTCTTCTGGCGGCAAAAAAGTATAAGATCATTTCTTGAAACTATTGTTCAAAATACGTGTTGAAACTGCAATACAGCTGAAAATTTCTGAAAATAGTCTACTCGGACTAGTAAACAGTCAACTAACAAAGGAGACCATCTTAAGCAATTTTCAGCTGTAGTGAAACTTTAACCCGTATTTCAAAAAATAGTTTACAATATAATGTCACTTAGATATACATTTTTGCCGGCAAAAAACATGAAGTCAACATGGGACATGGGATTTCTCAGGACTTTTAGTATGTTATTCAACTAACAAAGGATACTATTTTTCAGCAACTTTCAGCTGTGCTGAAACTTCAACTCATGTTTTAATAAATAGTTTCCAAAATAATGTCACTTGAACCTTTTTGCTTCCAAAACCCGATGAAGTGGACATAGTATTTTTTAGGACTTTCAATATGTTGTTAAGCTGACCGAGAAGACCATTTTCGGCAATTTTCAACGGTATAAAACTTCACCGCGTGTTTAATTGGAAAGTTTCTAAAACAATGTCACTTATATCTTTTTGCCGCTGAAAAAAAAGTATGAAGCGAACATAGGATTTCTTAGGACTTTCAATATGTTTTTCAACTGGCCAAGGAGACCATTTTCAGCTGTATCGAAGCTTCATCGCGTATTCTAATAGATAGTTTCTAAATTATAGTCACTTACACCTTTTTGCCGCCAAAAACTGATGAAGCGGACATAGGATTTTTCAGGACTTTCAGTATGTGGTTGAGGGGTTAAAGTGGAAGCGTTCTACCAATTTTCAGACTTACGTTATTTTTTTCCAGGTTTTGGTCAATTTTGATCTTAATGCCTGGACTATTGCTATGCTGGGAGAGCGCAGTGACTTTAGAGAAGAAGAAATGATATGTTGGGGCAATCCTTCAAAATGGATTTCTTGGACGACACTTTCACATGAGAACCGGGGATAACAAGAGAGGCACAGAGTCTAACCGAGATTTCGGTATTTGTAGGTAATCAAGCCATCTTTGCGATATCCTCCCAAACTTCTGTGCTGTTTGCAAGAATTGTATGAAGACTAGCCAAGCAAGTTATGGATCGTTCAATGCAAATTTGTTGTTGATTTTTTCGTCCTTCCATAATTATTCTACTGAAGAACAGGTTTAGCTGAAAAATTGAAATTTCCCCACCAAATTCCCTGATGAGGGGGCTTTAACCCTCAAGTTGGCTGGGGCCAGGAAGACTATTGGAGACTTCTTGCTGATAGCAAGGGCTATGCCCATGATGGTCTATGCCAAATCTGAGTTTTAACAAATCGATGCCGAACTCACCCCTACAATTAATGAAAAGAGCTCAATCACTGACATCATGTGCATTTCTACCAATAATCAAATTCACTTAATTACAAACCGAGTTAAAAACATTCCCGAATTGGAAAAAGCACCATCAAATGGCACAAAACACAATGTCATGAAATCGAAAACGGGTTAAACGACACTTACTGAAAATTAAGTTGCTGAAAAAAAATTAACATTTGATGTTTTTGACAAGATGCACTCCAACAAAATAATTTTGTATAGGTATTGTGTATAATTAGCAGTATACCGTCGAGAATCCTATACCGAATGGAAAACAGTGTGCGAAGTGTATACAATTATTGTCACATTGTTATTGAAACTGGTAAACAATTCTGAAGAGGCTGTCGACAGGGTACGCTATTGTGATCCGCCGGAAAATTTAATCAACCGGATATTGGCGAGGATATTGCGATCGGCCATCATACGTGTGGAACAAGTAAAAGCCCAACAATTAAAGCAGGATTTCTGGAATTGAATCGAGTTCGATGAGGATTGACGTTTCACAATGGGTATTCCATTTGTTCGTATTGATGGAAATAAAGCGTTATTGGCATTGACGACTATAAAATTGTATTATATAAAAAAACAAGTACGTGAAGATACCTGAAATGTGTAAAGGAGATCTATTCTTGTTTCTCCCCTTTTCGTTGAGAGCAGAGCTTCCTTTCACAGTTTTCTATACATTTCTTTGTCGTTTCGTCGTTTTTTCGCTCCTTCCATCATAATGCAGTAAGTATTCACAACAGCCTTGACAATTCCATCAAATCCTTGCCATGCCGGTGAGCAGCTTCCGCAAGAGGGTTAAACATTACTTTTTTCTCTGCAGTAGTGGCTTCTTTTGTTGATGGGATGGGTAATCAGACTTCTTTTGAAATTGAAATTTTGCTCAGGTATAGAAATATATTATTACAATATAATATAAAAATACAGGGTGGCCCAACGAAAACAGAACAGAGGGGTTTTCGGGCATTTCACATAATTTTTTGGAAAAAAGCTCAGACAGGTCGGTTTTTATATCGAGGGGGACATCTGAAACATACACTCAACCAAATAGTAGCATAAATATAACGAATGACATCATTGATTCAATGAATAAGTTCTTCAAAATCGGTCCAGTGAACCAATTCATTGCCGGAATGAACGTTACAACATTAAATGATGAACTTTTCTTGAGGGATTACTTGGATTCATTATATCTATGAAAGGTGTGCTTGATACTCTTTTCATTGAATCAATGCAACTGTTCATAACGGCAATGTTGAAGTTACATAAACTGACGTTGAAAATTCATTGATTCGATGATCATCTATACATTCCATCGACGAACCCTGGTCATAACCGTAATGAACAGCCGGTCATTGATTTTATGAATAAAATCCTTAAATAATGATACCTGTTTTTGGTTTGATGAATAGGTTCATGAATAAATTAATTTAGTTATTCGATCTAGGGGTTATTTGTAGGCAAAATATGAAAAATGTAGATAAATCTATTTCCTTGCGTTATTTTTCGAAATAGAAATTTCGAATTTGGCATGCGATTTCCTGATGGATATATCTAGAAGCAGACACCCTTAGTTCCATCAAAAACTTAACACTGTGTTAAATTTTAACATTGAATCAGATTTAAATATACTGGTGAAATTGACTCAAAATTGAATTAATTCCGCCATCATGGTTAAATTTGAGCTATTGTTAAATTCAACACATCAATATCAAGTTTTTGGTGGGACTAAGGGTGTCTTCTAGATGCATCTATCAGGAAGTCGCCTGATGCCAAATTTGAAATTTCTATTTTGAAAAATAGAGCGAGGAAATAGGCTTACTCGACTTTCTTCATATTTTGCCTACTAATAAACTCCTTAATCGAATAAATAAATTGATTATTCTATGAACCTATTTGTTAGGCATATAGTTACACGTTACACGTTTATTACACAATAATAAATACACGTAGGTACCAAGCTATAATAATAGGTACAAACTCAAAAAAATTTCATCACATTTTCAATTTTTCGAAGAATTACATAGAATATGAGCTTAAAAAAACAAACTAGTTGATTTTGTGAAAAAATCTCAATAAAGGACCAGAACAAAACAGAAGAAAATACAAAAGCTTTTCCCTATACTGGCGTCCCAGTTCGATAGAAACTGTCTACTGTCGTGTAGATGGCATCATAATCCATGTCAATCTGAAAACAGAACAAAGAATATCAATTAGGTTTTGCGCGTTTATGCGTTTTCTGAAAATGGAAGAGATACTTGGGTATGAAAATGTCGCTGTTTCTAATTATAAAAATAGACTTAAGGTACACGGTAGGTGTCTAAGAATGATAAATATTTTATTACCACTTGGGTACCTACCAGTTTGTATCTAGTAGGCATTTGATGAAAAGGCCATCTGTTAAAGATTTCCGCCCTTGTGTCCATTTTCCTGATCTCATCTATGCGAAATTGTCAGCACGCCTTCCAGTAACTATCAAGCTTATTGGTTGACAGCTTATAGAATTTCGAAGACCTGGTAGCAATTCGGCGTCTTCATCTGATTCTGGAACTGGAAAAAGAAATTATTATTATTTATTACCGGAATGAAAGTGAACATTGTAACCATACCAAATTGTTTTTCTGGTCAAGAAAATTTCTTGGATGTTTGTTTCGATTTTGGCACCTCAACTCAATATGCTTCTCTACGGGTTTTTTGAGAATACTTCTCAAGTAACAGTATTTCACATGCAACTTTCCTCCTTTGCTCGTTCGCTGTAGTATTCCTAAAAAGACAAAATACATGAATAATTATGTAAATGGACTCAGAGTGCAAAATTTACCAGTTTTTCAGTAGGAAACTTCCCCTTGCCAAGCCTTTTGCCGAATTCTATTGATGTATCAAATCCAAATTCGACTGTCCAATAATCAGACTCTTGAATTCGTTGGTGAATATAACGGTGAACAAAATAGGGCCACCTACCTTATCGAAACAAAGAAATCAGCAACCAACACGTTTCAACAGTTCTAGCTTGTAGTGTAGCCATGCACTTCGCTCAGGACAGAACAACGGTTGATGCAGAAAACAACTTATGAAAATGAGGAAAGTGGTGCGTTCTGCACCGTGCGCATGCGCTTCAGAGATTCGATACATTAGTATAATGTATGTTTCATTGTATTGATGCCGAATCATCACTCAATGGAATTGTTCATTATTATAATGAACATTGATTCAGAATCACGGATTGGATTAATGTATCAAATCATTAGTACTATGTATTGCGATGTCAATGAATCCCATCATTGAAAATTCGGTATGATTGTCATTATATCAATGAATGTTGTTCTTGATATAAATGAACTTTTCAGCATAATTTAATGAATGCCGCGTTCATTGTTTAATGAGGCTCCGTACATTGTATACATGATCATTGGTTATAAACGAATGATTTATCACACTTCACTTTACATAACATACATGAAAATTTCATTGAATTAATGAAAGTGAAGTCGATGAAAGCTGTTCATTGAAGCTATGATCAATAATTTTTTGAGTGTACATTGGCAAATTTCTATCTTCAGCCCCCTCACCCCTACCCACCTCAACTTTGAAATTTCAAATGACATCATCTACTTTGCGATACATTAAATCAAAGAGAATCAAATTCCTTTTCTGAAAAAAATATTTTCAAAACTTTCAACCCCACCCCCCATCTTCCTAAATTTCTCTGACTGTCCCATTTTATATCCTCGACCCCTCAATTCTCTTCAATTTAATCAACGTCATCCTAAATAGCATCTAAGGAGAAAATTTTCGTTGGAGAAAAGTGTTACCCAAATTCACCCCTTTCCTCTTCCCCACCCCAATTTCAAAACTTAACAGACACCACCTACTTTGTGATACATCGAATGAAAGGAAATTGATTTCTCTTTCTAGGAACAATTTTTTTGGAATTTTCAACCCCTCTCCTGATAAATTGAACATTCGGAGTATTTTAGGGGGAAAGGGGGCTTTTTGAAAATTCTCAAAATATTTTATTCAGGAAGCGAATTAATTTCTTTTCGATTTGATGTGTCACAAAGTAGGTAGTGTCATTTTAGATTTTGAAGTTGAGGTGGGGGAGTGAAGGGGTGAATTTGAGTGGCACTTTTTACACAGAAAATCTTCTCCCTCGATGCTGTGCAGGATGACGTTGACTGTACTAAAGAGAATTAAGAGATCAAAAATATTACATTGGAAACTCTGACAATTTTAGGAAGAAGGGGGGTGGGGTTGAAAATTATAGAAATATTTTTTCAGAAAGAGAATTTAATTCTCTTCAATTTGATGTATCGCAAAGTGGGTGGTGTCATTTGAAACTTCGAAGTTTGGGCGGGTGGGGGTGAGGGGGCTGAAGATAGAAATCCGCCAATGTATGTTTCAGATGTCCCCCTCAATATAAAAATCGACCTGTTCGAGCTTTTTAAAAAAAAATGAGGTGAAATGCCTGAAAACCCCTCTGTTCTGTTTTCGTTGGGCCACCCTGTATGTAATCCGCATGCATTGTGCATATTCTCACGGATTTCACGTTTGAGTTCGTTTATAACTGGAACAATCGTTTGAAACACACACTTTTAATTTATTATTGTGTATTACTATGAATACACGGCTATAATTATTATTCGGGCTTGGGTATATCACCAACTCAATTTCGCTGTTATCGCTCCAAATTTGAGACTGGTCTGTCGGCCTATCCATCGGTGTTTATATACCTCCGACTGTTTCTCTAGCAAATTTCACATTGAGTGCGGCATAATTATGGCTTCGAGGCGACTCTCGAACAATCCTACACCTTTCGTTGCATTACCGGCGTGTTCTCGGACGGCGCCTCCGCCAATTGGGCTGATGTATCTTACCCGCCTGTTGATATCTCCATGTGAATTAAATGGTCCAAACCATCGCGTATGTTCTCTAATGCCTTGAGCTTCGCAACTCGTAACACGACGATCAAACGGTCTGGAAGGACCACGTGTGCTCTTGAAAGCACAAGAGAATCGCTCGTAACATTATAATGTTTCAGCATGCTATATAAATTCGGTTGTGTTTATTTTTCTTTGAATTCAATAAAAAGATCATAACCCAATTATTATCGTTTTCGTAAGATGTCTCCAGATAACTTCGTTTATTGTTGTTTTCAGTTTATCCATCCTTGCTTGTTTTGCTTAGTATAATAGTGCTGCTGCCATGTGGGCCGGTTTTGGTCTATATTGTGGAGCATTTCCAATGTCTGAATAACTGCCTTTGTTTCCAGTTTGAGCTTCCGATGTCTGCCGTTCCGTTACTCATCCAATCGAAATGCCCAGTCTGATACACTCACTTGGCCAGGACGCTCCTATGGCGCATGGTGGCGCCCGGATAACACTTTGCAGACAACTCTTCGTCTCTTAGCTAACAAATCCAAACCGAGCAAGGTTGGGTATCTTTCATTTTCTATTAGTTTATTGATTTTAATAGATCAGTTGTGAAAAGTTCCGCGTAAACCCCATTATTCAAAGTGCTCATAAATTCAATAAGAGGCCACTTTTGCCTTGATTCCCACAGATTTAGTCGGAGCGAAGCACGAGGCAAAGGAGGGCTTACTGCGTGGATACAGCCCCTTTGCCCATCTATCGATATAATCTAAAAGCAGACCGTATATACAGGATGACTCAGAATTCATGATTACCCCATTTTTCTTGAGAACTGTTCGCGTTACAAGGATGGGGCGCTGTAGAGAGCCTCAGTTGTGGAATACACCTATCAAATTTGAATCAATCCTATTTGGACAGGGAGCTGGTGCCTCAAAACTTACGTCATAAGGTACATGATTTTAACCCTGTAGGTCTAATGTGCGTTGATAAGGTTGCTTCAAATTTCTTTGTCCTACATGTCAGAGCGGGGGCTTTAGGCTGGTATAGGCTTGTCAATTTTCGAAAAAATGTCAAAAATTCATGTCATGAGGTACATGAATGGAACCAACGGGCTTTTGTGTGGGAACATCCCTTGATCAAAAATCGGATCATAGAACATAATTTTTGGGGGCTCTCGGTTCATAAGACAAGTTTGAAATTTTCAAAAAGGCCAACATTCACTTCCTCCTGGAGACTTATCCTTTGGCATAATTTTAGGAATGAAAAACGATTCTCACATGATTTTTCACGCAGGTTTCGAATCGGTGTCGAAAAATTTTCAATGGTACATCTCTTACAGGGTGCAACATCAAAAAATTTTTCTCAAATCGTACACCCTGTATTTTAACATGGAAATCGATTCCGTTTTTCATCCTGATTATAAATATATAACACTTGGTGGGTTAGTCAACAAAACGCCTGTGAAAAAACTGATGAATGTTGGTCTTTTTTTGAAAATTTTAAACTTGTCTTATGGACCGAAAACCCCCAAAAACTTTGTCTCACGACCAGATTTTCGATCAAGGGGATGTTCCCACACAAAATCCAGTTAGTTTCATTTATGTACCTCATGACGTAAATTTTTTGGCATTTTTTCGAAAATTGACAGGCTCATACTAGCCTAAAGCCCCCGGTCTGACATGTAAGACGAAGCACTTTTTAACAAC
Organism: Anaspis maculata; assembly: GCA_949128115.1. Classification (NCBI taxonomy): domain Eukaryota; kingdom Metazoa; phylum Arthropoda; class Insecta; order Coleoptera; family Scraptiidae; genus Anaspis; species Anaspis maculata. Next base: position 126,438,559 of record OX421961.1, read on the forward strand.
CTTATCAACGCACATTAGACCTACAGGGTTAAAATCATGTACCTTATGAGGTAATAAGTTTTGAGGCACCAGCTGCTCCCTGTCCACATTGAATCCTTCCGGGCATATGGTAGATTGAAATTTCTCAAAAAACACATAATTATAGCCCAGGCGCCAGGGAAAAGAATAAGGAAATAATTGTTTCCTGGCTGGAAACTAGCTTAAAACGATCTGTGTAGCTTGGGTTTTGACATACTAGTTTCCCCCCTTTTGGAAATGTCGGCGTCATGTCGCCATCATCAACAAGAAGTGCACCAGCGTGGTTTTTGCCGAATATCTTAATTTTGGGTTATCTGACAGCAAAAGATGTGAGGAGTCATTTTGAAGCCTATAAAATTCCCTACAGTTTGGTTTTTCAATCAATTTCTTGCGACCTATGGTCTTTGAGATAGAGCTTCTGGAAGCGAGAGTCATTGTCGTGAAAGCTCCATGGCCACTTGACTCGAAAAACTAAAATGTCGATGTGACAAAAAAAAATTCAAAATGAGATCACTCGAGAATCCTTCATGCTATAGTTGCGATGATGATATTAAACTCTTCCTCTTGAACCGTAGATTACGAATATTGAAAAGTCAAAAACGTCACATTGTACATATACAGGGTGTACTACGGGAATCAAATCAGAACAGAGAAATTTGACATATTTCTTCGATTTAGCCTATGCAAAACTCTAAGCCCTCATCACGAGTCCAATATCAATATGCATTGCTCTGTGAGCTTCACTTGATACACTTAAGATGTGGTCAGCTTACAGCCTTCCTGTGAAATGTTTTGAAAGCCCTCTGAAATCATAGTTTGTTGCTTGAGGGCCCTTTGGGTCCAAATCCCCAAGTTAAAAATTCACTTTGGTCCCTTGGTATATAATATACTGTTATATACGATTCTTGGAACTGTGAATTTTTATTATTTTGATGATTTCAGAGGGCCTTCAAAACATTTTACAGTAAAGCTGTGAGCTGACCACTTCCTTAGTGTATTGAGTGAAGCTTATAGAGCAAATCCATATTGATATTGGACTCGTGTTAGGTGCTTAAAGTGTCGCATATAGGCTAAATCGAAGAAATATGTAAAATTTCTCTGATCTGATTTGATTCCCTCAGTACACCCTGTATATGTACAATGTGACGTTTTTGACTTTTCTATATTCGTAATTAACGGTTCAAAAGACAGAGTTTAAGACCATCATCGCAACTATTGCATGATGGATTCTCGAGAAATCTCATTTCGAAATTTTTTTGTCACATCGACATTTTAGTTTTTCGAGTCAAGTGGCCATGGAGCTTTTACGACAATGCGTCTTGCTTCCAGAAGCTCTATCTCAAAAACCATAGGTCGCAGAAAGGTCATTTGAAAACTATTCCGTAGGGAATTTCATTGGTTTCAAAATGACTTCTCACATCTTTTGCTGTCAGATGGCCCAAAATCAAGATATTCGGCGAAAACCACGCTGGTGCACTTCTTGTTGATGATGGCGACATGACGCCGACATTGCCGAAAGGGGGGAAATTAGTATGTCAAAACCTAAGCCACACAGATCGTTTTGAGCTAGTTTCCAGCCAGGAAACAATTATTTCCTTATTGAGCTGATTTTTGCTCCCTGGCGCCTGGGCTAATAGATCACCTGTATAATTGTAGATCCTAAATGAAGGACCTTGAAAAAATCTCGGGCCCAGATTCTGACTCTCAATGGCCTACTCTTGAGCTTTGTCGATCCACTCATGCAACACCCTGTATAACATGTAACGTAGCTGCGCATGAAAAGCAGCATGACTGAAATGATGGATTGGTGGATTTAGTAGATAAGCATGTGTGGCGTATTCCGTACCTAGAAATCGTGAGTAGATATAAGTCATTCTAGCTTGTTTCATGTTTCATCACTGTAAATCTTGTATTAAATGTGGCTGCCAATAACGTCACCGAATTCATGAATGCCTAAACTAACTAGAAGAAAACAATGAAAGTCCTCAAACTTGTAATAATAAACAAATGCATATAAACTAACTGTTTCTACACCTTGGTGACACCATATGAAGGTACCTACGTATTTTCCGCAGCTGTAGCATCAGGGTAACCTCAAAATCAAATTCTCACCTCGAAGCAGTCGGCAAGTAGAATGAGGGCCTCACCTGCGAACAAAAATCAAATATTGGAGAAATTGTTTCAGGTACACCCAAACAAAAATCGTTATTATTTTGCTTTCTTGGAAAACCGCGAATCACCTCAAAATGTTGCGTTGATCGAAAGTGAATTCCCAGTATTCCTCAGCAATTCAGATATTTTTAGCGCATTTTCGTAAGAAAATGACGCTTATATGGCCGGTTTGTCCGTCTGTCCGTCCGTCTGTTCGTCTGTCCGTCTGTCCGTCTGTCCGTGTAGAAATTAAGAAGTTGTACTCCTCCTCAAGGAATTAAGCTAGAGTCTTAGAACTTTTTTGATAGATAGCTGATGTCCCCAAGGGTGGCCAATGGGCATTATTTTTAGCGCACTTTCCAAAAAAATGGAAAAAAGGCGCTTTTAGCTTCACTTTGTCCGTCCGTCCGTCTGTCCGTCCGTCCGTACCCGGGATAACTCCTCAAGAAAAAAGATATCGATGTGGTGTAAACGCTGATCAATAGTACCGGGTGTTTATAAACGTCTGTGATCGCGGCAGGCTTTGGTCAGGCCAAAAGTCGCAGTGAAAGGCACGATTTGAAAGAGTGATAGGAGATTCCAAAGGCGATATGATAGCAAACGTTTATAAACACCCGGTACATATGTCCAGAATGTCAAGTTGACTTTTGTTTTTTTGTTATTCTGCCGCCATCTTTGATCCGCCATTTTGCATTTCTCTAAAAGTGATCCGATTGAAATGAAATTTGCAGGCAATGTAAACCACATCAAGATCTATCCAATTTTCGACAATTGATGCCCCGCCGCCATCTTGTATTCTCACTATTGAACATGTTTCAAAGTGATAGAACTAAGAGAATTATGCCTCAACGAAAAGAGATATCGATGTGCTGCAAATGCCAATCGAATGCGTACGTAACCACCATATAAAGTTGACCAATAATTTTTGTCACTTGGCCGCCATCTTTGATCCGTCATTTTGAATTACTCTGAAAGTGATCCGATTTGAGTGAAATTTGCAGGCGATGTGAACTTTATCAGGATACATCCAATTTTCGACAATTGATGCCCCGCCGTCATCTTGTATTCTCACTATTGAACATGTTTCGAAGTGATAGAACCAGAAGAATTATGCCTCAACGGAAAGAGATATTGATGTGGTGTGGTATCAACGTGTCCACCATATAAAGTTGACCAATGATTTTTGTCACTTGACCGCCATCTATGGTCCGCCATTTTGAATTTCTCTGAAAGTGGGCCGATTAGAGTGAAATTCACAGGCGATGTGAACCTTATCAAAATACATCCGATTTTGGACAAATGATGCTCTGCCGTCATCTTGGCCGCCATATTGAAATTTCTTATCACTTAACGATTTTCATGGAGCTTGAGACTTACTTTTGTTTCGTATGATCATTCTTATTCTCCAGCCAAATTTCAACATTCTGCCACCATCTTGGCCGCCATATTGAAATCTCTTATTAGTGGAACGATTTTCATGGAACTTGGAACTTACCCTTGTCTATAGTACGGTCATTTTGATTTTCAAGCCAAATTTTATGATTCTGGCGCTATTTTGGCCGCCATATTGAAATTTCTGCCCAAATAACGGTAGAACCCTAATCAACATCTTGCGTTTACTAATTCTTCAAAAAGGAAGTGCGCTACCGAGCCTCATGCCCATAAGACATATTCGCTTGTTTTTATCCATGCATAGTTATCATTACTATTATCAAAAAAACAGATATTTACTGTGCACTTCTAAGAAGTTGAACTCCTCCTCGGAGAATCAAGCTAGAGCCTTGGATCTTTTTCCGATGGATAGCCGATATTCCCGAGGGTAGCCAATGGGCATTATTTTTTTATTACATTCATAGTTATCATTATTATTATCACAAAACAAAGATTCCCTGTGCACTTCTAAGAAGTTGAACTCCTCCTCGGGGAATGAATCTAGAGCCCTGGAACTTCCTCCAATGGTAGCTCAGGCCCTCGTGGGTGGCCAGTGGGCAGATTGGATATCATGGTTGCGCCGCCATCTTGAAATTTCTTATTAGTGGAACGATTTTCATGAAACTTGAAAGTTACACTTGTCTTGTATGATCATTCTCATTTTCAAGCTGAATTCCATGATTCCGCCGCCATCTTAGCGCCATATTGAAATTCCTTATTAGTGGAACGATTTTCATGAAACTTAGGAGTTACCCTTGTCTTGTATGATCATTCTTATTTTTAAGCTAAATTTCATAATTTCGCCGCCATATTGAAATTTCTTGCTAGTGGAACGATTTTTATGGAATTTGAAACTAACTCTTGTCACGTATGATTATTCTTATTTTCAAGCTAAATTTCATGATTCCGCCGCCATGTTGAAATCTGTTATCAGTGAAGGGATTGTCATGAAACTTGGAACTTACTCTTATCTTGTATAAACATTTTTACTTTCAAGGTGAATTTCATGATTCCGCTGCCATCTTGGTCGCCATATTGAAATCTCTCAATTATGGAGGGATTGTCATGGAACTTGAAACTCACTCTTGTCTTGTAGGTATAAACATTTTTATTTTTAAGCTGAATTTCATGATTTGGCCGCCATCTTGGCCGCCATATTGAAATTTCCCATTATAGTCCGGACGTTAGGGGAAACCACCCTGCATTTTAGGGTTAAAACATGCCAGTTAGTATAGTTGTTCCATGAACTATAATCTTCCGATTCAGAAGTGTAGACATCAGCAGCAGACGTGCAGGCTCTGTGTGCAGAGTGAAGAAGGAAAAAGAAGAAGGAAAAATGATAACTCATAAACCGAAAGAGGTAGAGTCGTCTAAATCGGTATTTATATCTCGATGTTCATGGAAATGAAATTACATTAAACCATTTTCAAGTATCCCGAAGCATTTCTGAAATATTCTGGAACACTCGTTTTTTTTCATAAAAATTTAATTTTTGGGTGAATCAGTGAATTTTAAAAGTATAAAAGTGAAACTTGGTAGTTCTTCATTTAGTGATGTGATCAATTGAAAATAATCGGTAGCCAGTGCCTAGGCCTGCTATTTCCAGAAAAAAGACATTCAACTTTTTTTCCTCTTCCCGGCAGCCATTTGCGTTAACTATTTGCACAATAATCAAGGGAGTGACTAGCAATTATAAAGTTGGTGAGGTACAACCATTTTATCCAAAAAAAAGTAACATCAACATTAGAAACTGCCTTCTTGTAGAATAAACATTGTCATTCGAGTTGTTCATGATTTTACAGACTTTCTTTGCTCATGATGGCTAATGTGGTTATTGAAAGGAAAAATTACGTTAGGCATTCTTACGCCTCACATTTTGTCAAGTCGGTCACAAAAATTTATCATCGTCAGTGTAGACGTTTGTCTCAGACAGCTGATCAAACAAAAGATATACCATTTTTGTGCGAAAATTGCTAAAATATATAAGGTTTCGTCGTCATCGAATGCGTCTTGAGGAAAATCTATTGCCTCGAGAGGTACGGATTAGCATGCAAATAATTTGATGCAATCTGGTGTTAACAGTGATGCTAAGAAAAATTGGTCAGATGTGTCTAGCTGTCCCATAAAAGACGAGGAAGATGTGGAAAGCGTGGAAAAATGCAATATTAGCTATATTTGGACCTCGATCCGAACAGTAGGCGAAAAGCACCCTGCTCTGTATGGTTAGAACATGCCACTTGGCACAGTGACTGTTTGAACCATACTCTTTCAATTTAGAAGTGTAGCCATCAGCGCCAACCCTACAGTCCCTGTATATGGAGAGAAGAAGTGGAAAAACCACGAAAAGTTGTTGCTCAAAAACCGAAAAAAAACGGAGTCTTATCGTCCTTTCTGCGTCGTTTGAAATGATCTTACCAAAGTTGCGTATAGCATTGCAGTTAACAATGTCAACACCAAGTCCTATAAGATTATTTCCAGGTGAAATTAAACATTTTGCGGCAATATACTCTCTCCAAGAAGCATTCGATCGCAGCGGAACCGTTTTAATTTCTGCAATTTCCAGACAAAAATCGTACATCTTTTGTTTGATCAGCTGCCGGAGACAAACGTCTTCACTGATAATGAAAAATGTATGTGGCTGACTTGACAAAATTTGAGGCATTGGAATGCCGAATGTAGTTCTTCTTTTCAATAACGACATTAGCTATCACGAGCAAAGGAAGTCTGTTAAACCAAAAGCAATTCGAATGACAATGTTTATCCTACAAGAAGGCAGTTACCAATGTCGAGGTTACTTTTTTGTGGTAGAATGGTTGTACTCCACCAACTTTATAACAACCAGTCACTTTCTTAATTATTCTGCAAATAGTTAACGCAAGATGGCTGCTGGGAAGAGGAAAAAAGTTGAATGTCTTTTTTCTGGAAATAGTAGGACTAGGCACTGGCTACCGATCTTTTTCAACTGATTATATCACTGAATGGAGAACTACCGAGTTGCACTCTTATACTTTGAAAACTCACTGATTTATTTAAAAATTCAATTTTTATGAAAGAAAACGAGTTTTTCAGGATATTTCAGGAATGCTTCAGGATATTTGAAAATGGTTTGATGGAATTTCATTGGCATGGACATCGGGATATATATGCCGATTTACACGACTCGATCTCTTTTGGTTTATGAGTTACCACGTTTCCTTCTTCCTTTTCCTTCTTCACTCTGTACAGAGAGTCTGCACGTCTGCCGCTGATGTCTACACTTCTGAATCGGAAGATTATGGTTCATGCAACAACTATACCAAGAGGCATGTTTTAACCCCAAAATGCAGAGTCCACCCATATTTTAGCGCCTAACGTCCGGACTATTAGTGGAACGATTGTCATGAAACGTGAAACTTACTCTTGTCTCGTATGAACATTTAATTTTCAAGCTGGACTTCATTCCTATCAATGACAGACCTGGCACTAAGAAAATGCGCTATTGAGATTCACGCACGTGAGGGCATATTCACTTGTTTCAATTCTACGGGATAACAAGTACCCTTTACTTCAATATCATAAATAATTTCGATTTGCGACAGCGTTACTTGGCTCACTATGTATACGCATGTTTACCAATCTCTAAATGTGGGCGTGAGACGTGGAACTATAAGCCCTGACCATCAAGGGCTTTGCAGGACTGTTGGTCTTCCGATTCACCTGGGTAGATGTAGTGGGTGCTTTGGCGAGCGTAAATTACGGCCGATGCTGTGTCACGAACAGCATTAGTGTGCATTAAATTTCCACGGTCCGACTAGCACGACATGTTGCAGCGTGTCCTGCGAAAGGCCATTAAGGAATCTCTTTCGCGTTAGGAAAGTCCGAAGTGGGTACACGTGCGGAAAAAGTTTTTTGCTCAAGTCCTTATCCCTGTCCTGAGCTTACTTTAAAAAAAAAGCGTCTTTGTTATTCCAAGCAGGACCGAGTATTTGCAATTTGGGCACCCACGGGTCAACCTCGCGCCCGAAAGAAACCAAACTTACCTGACTCGTATGTATGCTAATCTCGGCAAACACTAAAACACAGAGGGCATTGACAAAGATCAATAGAGTCTCTCGGCAAACACGATGAATGAACGTCGAATACAGAATGCTTGCGGGAGTACTAGTACAAACGCAACTTCAAAGCTCCACCCTGTTTTACAAAGGGCCCGGGACAACTTCAAAGCCCATCGGGAAAGATCCCCTTTCTTCGAAAGCGTGTAACATTGCACTTTGATTGCGGTTTTAACTTGCAAGGGTACCAAGTATAGTCAACCGCTTTTTTCGCAGAAACAAATACCGAAAACACTTCTCGACATCCTCGCGAGTAACATTAGCGAAAGCTTTTCATTTCGAATTCCTTGCCGAATCCAATTACGCAATGCGTACAGCGCGATCCTTTAGGCGATTATCTTCCACTCAAGAACATTATTTTTATGATGCACAAGGCACGCAATGGTTCAATTAAAAGTTCACGCCAGATTTTATCTGTCGCGAATCATCGCGAGCGGTGGCTCTCGCATCAGCTGAATGTCTGTTGCTTTGCGGATATTACTTGGGCATTTAATTAGCTGAAAGCTCTGGAATCTGATGAAAGTCTAGATTTTTTTCTTGGAATAATGCGATTTTTCGTATGGTAATGGCGGCAGCTTGGAGTTTCGACACACGTACCTACCCAAATTAAATACTTGAATGCTCTAAAAAAAAAAAAATGGGGTTTGGTGGAGCGATAAGAGCTTTCTGCGTTGGGAATATATCCCCGGCGGTTTTCCGGCAGCTCGAAAGCGCGCGCGAGCTTTTCCCTCTAAATCTTGTAGGCATCAAGTCCGTATCACGGATAAATCCGGTGCTTATTGTGTTCTGGAATTCGATCGGCATGTTGTGGCGAATATGCCATTATTGTTGGGTCTCTCTACGCTCTTTAGGCTGCATGGAGGCAAAAATGATTTCAGTTTGAAGCCATAACGCAGAAGCAAGAGCGCAGGTTTTTTTTTGAGGGGGGGGGGGATTTACGTACTAATTTTGCATTGTCATAGGAGAGGAGACACATCCACCATGTCGCACATGGTGCGTAGCTCTAGAGCAGGATGATGGTTTTATACTAGGCTTTATTGTCAAAGGAATGATAATCTTCAGGTAAAAGCAACAACTCACAATTTATTTGATATTGTACACAGAAAACACAGATCAGGCTCGAAATGCTTTGGTTCATCTTGGGTTTCCTATTCCCATGGACACTGCCCTGTGGGATTACCAAGATGACGGCTGCTGATGATCGAGTTGAATCAATAATTAAGCTTTTCCACTGACATCAAAGCAGAATTGCAATACGTACCTACTAAATAATGTTCGGGAGCAATCAAAGCACAGAAGAGGCACAGGTAGATCGATAACGTATGTAACAAAAGTTCCCGGAAAAATTTCGAGGAACTCTTATATATTGCAGGAATAATATAATTTCAAAAAAAGTTTCAACATCTCAATCTTACAGCTATAAATTTGATGAAGGGATCCATTTTTCTCGTAGAGGAGATGTATATTATAACTTGCAAATAAGGTAGTCTTCTCCTCTTATTTTTTTAACTTGTTTACTGCAGTTTCAGTTTTATAAATGTAATGTAAAATCCATTTTCATGACACATAGAATTGGAACGTTATGTGCAATTGACATCAACAGGTGGAAACAATAGTTATAATCAAAATAACGTATTTGATTGATCCACTAATAATTTGTGTTGCATTTGTATTCGCTGTATTAACACTACACAATTTCTTGTACAACTTCCTGTACAACTGTCAGTTAAACAATCAAGTTCATTGTTTTTCGACACTATCTTGGCAGATTGTACAATAAATTGTACAAGAAATTGTGTAGTGTAATACAGCTATAAGATTCAAGACGGAGGAGAGTCACAGAATTGGGAGTGAAGATGGTATCATATGGATGTTTTCAAACTGAACTTGATCATTTGAAAAACAATCTGAATTTTGAAAATGTTGTTTTTTGATTTTTAAGATTTCTGAAAATTCGATTATTGATTTATTCTGAAGCTTTAGGATAGGTTTTATACAATTTGGTAAAAAGTCATGGGTTTCATCGGCTACATGTCTGGTGACTTTATATCTATTGACCAGAGTTTTCGTTTGTGTTCATTAAATCTAATTTTGGAAGATCTTATTGTCCTGTCAATGTACCTATACTTTTCCACAGGAGCATGTTAATTTGTACATTCCACTATTGTCAAGTGGACTGATTAGATCTTTTGTTTTAACAAAATATGAACTCAAAGTGAAAGGACTTTTGAACCTGATATCGAAACGAAGTGGTTTTAGAATGCGAGATATTGATGTGAAAATATTTCCAAAATAAGATAAAGAAATATACTGTTTTGGTTCTTGTCCAGATGTCAAACTAAAATTCTTATTCATGTGATGTTTGGAAAGTTTTTTATTATAAAAGGAATCAAAAACAGATGAAGGAAACTAATTGTTTATTGCAATTTGTTTAATGATGTTGAGTTCAACTGAGAAATCCTCAGGTGAGAGTGGTGTATTGAGAAGACGATTAATGTAACTATGTAGAGATGATTTGTGTGTATGGTGGTGACATGAATCGTAGGGTATTAGGGTATATTGTCTGTAGTTGTGATTTTTCTATAAATTTTGAAAGTGTGTTTGTGATTAATTATAGAAATATATAAGTCAAGGAAAGGAATGCTATTATCAACACTAATTTCTAAAGTAAAAGTAATGTTGATATGTACAGAATTTATAAAATTCAAAAACTTACTCAAATCGGATTGCGTACCTTCAAATAAACAAATAAAATCATCAACATACCTATACCAATAAATGACGTGAGTTTGAAAAAGGTCATTTGTAGAAATATGAGTTTTTTCTAACCATGTCATAAAAACTGCAGCTAAAAGTGGAGATAATGGTGAACCCATACTCAATTCTTCAAGAAATGAGTCTTACAAAAATATTCGTAATTTACAAGAATTCATTTTGAACAACAATTTAATAGTGTCAAAGGCAGACAAAGGTAACACTATACTCGTAGTGGTAATAAACAAAGATGATTAGATTTCAAAAACAGAGAATCTCCTTAATACAACTGCATTTGAAATTTCACCAAAAGACCCTACCAAAGTTCCTAGACTTTATTCTCTCCCAAAGATTCATAAAAAAGATATATCTATTCGTCCAATCGTATCTTTGATTAACTCACCAAGATACCTAATATCTAAAAGAGTCAATCAAATTTTGATGTCACATATTGATTTGACTTCCCCTTTCAGAATAACAAACTCAAATAATCTCATTTCTAATATAATACCAATTGATGTTCAAAAAGAAGATAGTTTTTAGTATCTTTTGACGTAGTAAATTTATTCCCTTCTGTTCCTGTCAAAGAAACTTTACAATTAGTCAAAAAATTATTATTCAACTCCAACTTGAATGATTAAAACTCTAATAACATTTTCAGCATGTTAAATACTTGCATCAAACAAAACTACTTTGTAAAAGTCTCTTTACGGGCTCGTTCCCGCCAAAGAGCTTTTGTTGTGTGGAAAGGACGGGTTTGCGAACACTTGCAGTTGTTTTAGGTGTTTTATTCACTACTCACTACTAACTAGGTACTGTTGATACAATTACTCATAATTACTAAGTAGGTACAAACAAAGAAAAACAATAAATGAGCGGAGCTCTAGCAAAACGCCGCAGGCTCACGCGAAGAGTCTAGTACCACCCCTTCGGCCGGCGCGCTCGCGACACACCCGACTCTAACCGAACATGGCGAGTCACAAAACACTACACTCGCGCTACAACTTCAAATTCAATGACAAAATCTATTTACAAAAGTCTGGCTTGAGTATGGGTTCACCATTATCTCCACTTTCAGCTGAAGTTTTTATGACATGGTTAGAAAAAACTCATATTTCTACAAATGACTTTTTTAAAACTCACGTCATTTATTGGTATAGGTTTGTTGATGATATTATTTGTTTATTCGAAGGTACGCAATCCGATTACAGAAAGTTTTTGAATTTTATAAATTCTGTACATATCAACATTACTTTTACTTTGGAAATTAGTGTTGATAATAGTGTTACGAGCGGCGATCTCGTACATATAGGTTAACACTCGATGTTTCTGGATCTTTCCTCCATTAGATCGCAGTGTAGAAGTCTGGAGCGATCTCGTGCATTCCAGAGCGTTCGTGTATGTGAACCCAATGGAAACTCGAACGTTCGATCAAGGCACATCAGTCCACTTTGGCGGAGGCGCAGATTCCAGAACACATGGAAAGCATACGGGTAACGTGTGCGATTATTCAGGAATGATCTAGAAACCGCATATGCCAGACCACCATGGAATTTGCTGGAAGCAGACAGAAACTTCGGGAACATTATTCGGAGGCCTTATATAAGGCGTCAGCCGGCAGCTCGCGGCAGTATTGAATTGGAATGCGAAGGGATAACAAGTGCGAAACAAGCGAAGTACCTGCGATATAATTCCAAGCGTGAATAATTGTTGGTGTATTGATTGTAGTAGTACGCAGAAATAAACAGTGTTTGTTTAAAAACAATCGTCTCAATTATATTCGAACCCGTACGCGAAATATCGTAACAATAGCATTCCTTTCCTTGACTTATAATTTCTATAATTAATCACAAACACACTTTCAAAATTTATAGAAAAACCACAACTACAGACACTATAATACCCTACGATTCATGTCACCACCATACACACAAATTTTCATCTCTACATAGTTACATTCATCGTCTTCTCAATACACCACTCTCACCTGAGGATTTCTCAGTTGAGCTCAACATCATTCAACAAATTGCAATAAACAATGAGTTTTCTTTATCTGTTTTTGATTCTTTTTATATTAAAAAACTTAACAAACATCACATAAATGAGAATTTTAGTTTGACATCTGGACAAGAACCAAAACAGTATATTTCTTCATCTTATTTTGGAAATATTTCCACATCAATATCTCGCATTCTAAATATTGGTTTCAATATCAGCTTCAAAAGTCCTTTAACTTTGAGCTCATATTTTGTTAAAACAAAAAATCTTATCAGTCCACTTGACACTAGTGGAGTGTACAAATTAACATGCTCCTGTGGAAAAGTATACATTGGCAGGACAATAAGATTATTGGCAGACAAAATTAGAATTAATGAACACAAACGAGAGCTCTGGTCAATATATATAAAGTCAAATTTCACCAGACATGTAGTCGATGAAACCCATGACTTTTTACCAAATTGTATAAAACCTATCCTAAAGCTTCAGAATGAATCAATAATCGAATTTTCAGAAATCTCAGAAATCAAAAAACAACACTTCCAAAATTCAGATTGTTTTTTAAATGATAAAGTTCAGTTTGACAACATCCATATAATACCATCTTTAGTCCCAATTCTGTGACCCTCCTTCGTCTTGAATCTTATACAAATGCAACACAAATTATTAGTGGATCAATCAAATATGTTATTTTAATTACTACTATTGTTACCACCTGTTGATGTCAATTGCACATAACGTTTAAATTCTATGTGTCAAATTTTGTACTTATATTTTTGAAAATAGCTTTTATATTACATTTATAAAGCTGCAACTGCAGTGAACAAGTTGAAGAAGTGGAGAAGACTACCTTATTCACACGTTACATCTATAGTTATTAAAAAACATAAGTCATGGAATTGATAAAAGTCCATTGTCTTCGATGGCCCGCAGTTTGGTCTTAACTTGTCACGGCTTTCGCCTTGAATTTTACCTCATTTGAGCAGTTCTCTACATTCTTGGTGTAAAACCCATCGTTCCTCTTCATTTCACGGTTCCCGAGGGTGAAATATTTTTCGTCGTCCATTATCTACAAAAATTACCTTATTTTTGGTGAAGTGCAGGCCCCTTAGTGCACGACAGCAGGTATTCTCTGCAATTGAGCTGCCGCGTATTTTGGGCATTTACGTCTTTTACTATAAGATAAGCCTTCACTACGCAATGGGAGGCATTCTCGCAAACGCATTCCAGAGGGCGCGACATAGGCTTGGGACCAAATGTCAACGTCATGTCAACGTCAAGTCCAAGGTCAAACTTGCAGTTGTCATTGCTTGTCAGAGCGAAACCTAACCTATCTTTATTGTTTATTGTCGTCGCATGACTCGCATGGTGTTGGTGTCACTGGTACTGGGTGCTTGTCGTTTGAAAGGCAGGGCAAATGCGAGCGAAGCAACGCCGTCTGGCGGTTCGTGCGAGACAAAATCCCGGCCGGTGAGACGATAAATGCAACCCACAGTGGTCCCAAGCTATCATAGTTAAGCAGGGCTCCGTTTAACTTCGGGTAAGTTTAGTTTGACTGCCCAAGGCAAAAATTCATTTTTGTTTACTACTATGGACCCGAGGGGCTCCATATGGTGTCTACTGAAGATGCAAAGGGATGCTCTGAATAAGCCACTCCTGCTTCATCCTAGCACATGGATAACGGAGAGAGAAATCAGACTATACTGTACGAGAACAGGAGGACATTTCGGTATCACCAATACAAGAGTCCTTCAAAATTTTGTAGCTGTGTGGAAAACTCTGTAAAGTGATGGTTTGAGTTATTGTAATAATGTGAAATGCCCTGACTGATTATAAAGAACTGTATTTCATGTGTATAATTTTCGTATACTACGCACAACGCTGTGAACATAATAACTTAACTGAACAAGTTCAAAACTTCAACATAGAACCAACATAACCTAGATCCCTTCATGCAGCTCAGCAATGTCAATGTTTTTCGATGATTCCTGTCTCCATCTGTCTGGTAGAATGGAGCAGGAAGGGCTTATTCAGAGCATCTATTTACCTCTCCAGAGTACCATACCGGGCCCGGGTCTACGATAAAGTGAATGAAAATGTATTTTTTTCTTCGGTAGTCAAACTGAGCTTACCCGGAGTTTGGGGCCGCGTCCTGACCCTCGTCGCAAGAGCCTACGGCATCCTCATGAACGATTCAACGATACGACTCAAAAATCCCAATTCATGTTCACGGTGACATTTCTAAATATTTGACGTTTATTGATTTGACGATTTGACACAACGCGCTTGTTTATGCAACCTAGGCGAGATAAAATCCCTAGAGGTCCCAACCAACTGCAGCGCCTCCTGGCGGGAGCATAATCGTCCATGCCTCCCATTCCCGATGCACAATCGTGTAAGAAACGTGAAAGCGCCGTCCAAATCTTTGAATTGACTTCTACACCTGGTCTGCTGCTCCTCTTACCAGCCTGGCGTAATTTTCTGCAGTCAAAGCTTTGGACTTCCACTTTTTGGCAAGTTGAGACATGGCATTCCTTCCTCACACTCACTTATCGTACGATAAATAACACAGGTCAACAAAGTGAAAAAAAAATTTTGTGCCTGGGTTTATTTTATGATTTTATTGAATGTCATGAGTCAATATAATGAAAAAATACCCACATTCTCATTAAAGTTTGCTTTTGTAATATTGGTACTGATAAAACAGATTTCATATCATGAATAAAAACAGAAAATCAGTTTATAGGGAGACGGAGGGAAGTTCTGACGTTCATGTTTCATCTACATTAGAGTCTAAAGTGCTCTGGAGTCGCAAAAACGATAGTTAAGTGTTTTATTTGACGTTTGTAGGAAATTAAAAATGCCGAAAAAAATGAAAAAATGTTGAAGTTCTCATGATCATAATAGGAAGAGTCAAGGACTTCATTTCTGTTTTTTTTAATATTTTATATTAATTTTGTGTTGAAGTCGAGGTTAAAGTTGAAAGAAGGAGCAAAAAAAAATTTTTTTCAATTTTTTTAAACAAGTGAATTATCAAAATCGACATTTCCATAAAATTTTAAATATGTCAAAAGCAAACTTTTTCATGGGATATTATTTTTTTTCAGGTTAATTTGACTCAAGCTACAGAAATTTGGTATACTTATCCCAGGCACAAAATTGGTGTTGACCTGTGTAATCGTTGTTCTGGAGATATTTTGGTCCTTTAATAAGGTAACTATTTCACATTTAGGTAGCCGTCCAACTAGCTTATAGATGATTAGATGCTCTTCCGCATTTCAAGCTTCTAAGACATTTTCCAGAACTTTTTTGCAAAACTTGAACTGTCAATTGAAAACACAATATCCAGAGATTGTTTGTGCCAAAATCCTCCTAGGTGCCAAACGGCGAATTGATACTTCATTGTTTAGTCATGGCTCCTTGGCTCCGAAATTTTTCCGAAAACTTTTGTTACATACGTTATTCAAGTGCGACGATTGATGTGACTTTAATCGTGTGCGTTGAACATCTGTCTATCAATAATCATGAAAAGTGTAAAAATGAAACAAAGTTGATTATCAGGAATAATGGTTGAGCTCCTATAGATAACAAACAATTAAAGTAAGGACTGTGATTCCAGAAGCACCCTCATCTGCATACTTACCGCGCGCACCCTCGGGCATCCACCAACAGAAAAACTTTTCCGATTATCAAATTATAATGAAAGATAAATTTATCCAGAGCAGATTTCCATCTTCGCCGGTCAGCTTTTGTGTTACTTTATTGTTCGGTTTGTTCAGTAAAGCGTCGACTTTTTGCTAAATCAATTTCGAAACAATATTCCCTGGAATATTTCCCAAGCTTTTTCACAACGAATTGTTTCTATGCTATACCAACACGTTTATAATTGGCTTGCTTTTTGCCTGACTCCGGGGAACAAATGGTTTGTTTTTTCGCTGTCAATTAGTTTTACAACAGTTTTTTTTTCAAGCGTACCTATACCAAACGCTAAGTGAACAAGTACGTATACGTCCGTTACATAGCTATTTCCAAATAAATAACGAAAGCCAAAGAGAAGTCCGTTAATTATTTTCGTCGTGTGATTTTTTGAAGGCAACGCGTGAAAACAGGAGCGTAGCGTTCTGTATCAAAAAACTAAAAACTTGCGTTGCAATGTGAAAATAAACGTAATTTTGTTCAAGTGTTGTTTTAAACACAAGCGTTAAAATTCTTCAAAAAAGGAAAAGTGGAGCAGTTTTACGGTTCATTAAAACTGATTGCCGCCGTTAAGACTGGAATAGCTTATAAAATAATTATTGTTATTACCTAATTAAACGGTTGTATTAACAAACATTTGAATAGTTATCAGGGTCCCACAATAAAAAAATTAAAAGTATTCGGGGAGGAATGAGTTCATTTTCTCCACTACTAGCCTATACACTATACAGACATCATTATCGACAGATCTTTGCCCCAGAAAGGAGTTTTTCTTTACCAAGGTCATTAATTTTTCATTACTGACCTAGGTTAATGTTGGAAATTTGAAGCTAGCTGAGAATTCAGAATCCCACACGAACTCGACTAAACGGCGCTTTTAGTAAATTTAATCCTCAAAAATTTCTACAACATACCTCCAAAACGAAGGGTCTGGATCGTTCACGGGAAAGTCTCAGGATTGCTTGCATGGGATACTACGGGAGGGTTTGCCAAAAACAAACCTAACCCAGCCGTTCTTGCATTCGTGGCTGGGGTTTGTTTGCTTGCTTGAAATTTTGTACAGATGTTGGCTATCTATGCCTATTTTAACAAAATGTAGGTTATAATCCAAATTGGAAAGAAATTCAAGGAAAATTTATTTTTCTCAAAATTTTTGGGGAATTTTGAAAACATTGATTGGTTTTTAATGGTACTCCGGTGGGGGGGGCACAATCTCTGAAAACACAATTTCATAGCGACAAAATCTCTGAAAACACAATCTCTAAACGATAAAATCTCTGAACGACACAGTCTCTGAAAACTAGATCTCTGACGACAAAATCTCTGAAAATCAAATCTCTGACGACAGAATCTCTGAAAACATAATCTCTAAACGACACAATCTCTGACAACCAAATCTCTGACGAGAAAATCTCTAAACGACACAATCTCTGAAAACTAAATCTCTGACGACAGAATCTCTGAAAACATATTCTCTGAACGACATAATCTCTGGACGACACAATCTCTAAAAACAAAATGTCTAATGACAGAATATCTGGAAAAAATCTCTGAAAGTCATAATTTTTGAAAACTAAAAATCTGAAAATAAAATTTCTGATGACAAAATTTTTGAGATTATTATAATCTGAATTGCATAATAGGCCAGGCGGAAGGTCATTCTGGATAGAAAAAATTCCGACCAAAGCTTTTATGGTGTCAAACTCTTCGTAAGGTCAGTAGGTATCTACCACTGAGTTTCCGCCCAAAAACGAGTTGTGCTGATTCCTCCACATCTTTTCAAAAATAAAGGATGTCTTGAAGGTGCAAAAAGACCTGTTAAACTCCCGTACTTTTTCATTTTATTTGCCTCAATGCAAACGTACGATTCTAACGCAAATATTGGAAGCATTTTCATCATCTCTGTGCCAGTCTTACTGTTGAAAAAAAAAAGATTTCTTTGTGCGGATCAGATAAATCACATTTAATTGTTTTTCCACACAAGAAAACGATGGAGCAACATGTATTTTGGATGTTTTCTAATGACTTGTACTTACTGAACCCATTCATGGCGTTAAAGTTTCAATTACAGCATTTTTGGAGATGTTGCCCGCGAAGAAGTGAATAATTTTTACCCGCCTGTTCAGCAGCAGTTTTTTCAATTTTACCAAACACCGTTCTCGAAAATTTCATAGGGAATGACAAGCTGAAACTGTTTTCTGATGATATTATATCTGGCTCAACCGCGGCATGCTTTTTGAAAGTGTAGGAAACTGATTCCTTTTTGAGCGGTTCTATTTTACCCGTGCTAGGCCGTGCCTACTTGACATAGACCGGACTGATTACACAAGCTTGGAAATGTACTCTTTTCCAGCTTTAAAACCCGACCATTAATGATAAAATAATATATAATTTCTTCGTAAATCAATGTACAAAGTCTTAATAATAATGGTAGCGTTTTAGAGCTGGAAAAGAGTACATTTACAACCTCGTGTAATCAGTCCGGTCTATGTCAAGTAGGCACGGCCGCACGCGGGTGAAACAGGACCTCTTGAAAAGAAATCAGTTTTTTAGATTTTTAGAAGTACGTGCCGCGGTTAAGCCAGGCACGATATCGTTAGAGAAGAGTTTGAGCTTTCCATTCCTAATGAAATTTTTGCAAACGGTGTTTGGTAAAATTAGAAAAATTGCTGCTGAACAGGCGGGTAAAAATTATTCACTTTTTTGCTGGCAACATCTTCAAAAATGCTGTTATTGAAATTGTACTGCCATAAATGGGTTCAATGGATACGAGTTATTAGAAAACATACAAAATACATGTTGCTCCATCGTTTTTTTGTGTGGAAAAACGATTAAATGTAATTCATCTGACCCTTACAAAGAAATCTTTTTTTTCAACAGTAAGACTGGCACAGAGATGATGACAGATGCTTCCAATGTTTGCGTAAGAGTTGTAGGTTTGCATTTAGGCAAATATAGCGAAAAAGTACGAAGGTTTAACAGGTCTTTTTGCTCTTTTGAGGCATCCTTTACCTTCGCGCAGATGTAGAGGATTCAGCACAAATCGTTTTTGGGCGGAAACTCAGTGGTAGATGACCATTGACCTTACGAAGAGTTTGACACCATAAAAGCTTTGGTCGGAGTTTTTTCCAGATTGTAGTGATTTTACCGACATACCGCCTGGCCTATAGTCGCAAAGCCCCAATCCAAAACTTGTAGCCCAAATTCGGCTCCGAGTTGCGCTTCTGGCAATTTGTTTGGTTCAAAAAAATTTTCTTCGCTGGATTTTCATCCGTATCGCACTCATCGTTTGTATTTTTGGGAAAAGAATTGCTATTTTTCCTGGAATATCTTCAATACATCCTTCTCGATTTCTTCCAGTAACTGTGCTATGGTAAGGGGTCTTTTCCAATAAGTGAAATAAAAACGACATCATTGTAGTTGATAGTAGTGGATAGACCTACCGTCCTTTATAAAGGACACCGGTTTTTTTCACGGGACGGTTTGAAAAAAAATTAAAGTTTTGGTAGCAGGCAAGTTACTTGATCTTTAAAGTACCCAAATATATGAAAAAAACAATCATAAACTGTTATTAACAACAAAATATACCTACCTCTGGTTATTCATTGTAAAAGCCAACAACAAACAAAAGGGCACCATACAAGCAAATTCAGTAATTATAACGAACTAGTGATATGGATGGGCTCTCAATACTTGAAGTTTGGTATGTAGTGACTTTATCTGTTTATACTAGTAATA
The DNA here is from genome assembly GCA_949128115.1 of Anaspis maculata. Classification (NCBI taxonomy): domain Eukaryota; kingdom Metazoa; phylum Arthropoda; class Insecta; order Coleoptera; family Scraptiidae; genus Anaspis; species Anaspis maculata. The sequence continues at coordinate 126,458,436 of OX421961.1, forward strand.
GCAGTTGATTATTGTGGAAAAAACTTTTACCGTCCTTTATAAAGGACGGTCGGGCTATATGAGTTAATGCCCAGCTTTAGTATATATATATTCGGAATAGGTACTAATGTTACGAATGTTTGGTTTCCCATACGTTGAGCCTATCTAGTTTGAAATTTCAATACGCAAAAAGTCCTTGTTTTGAAGTTTGGCCACTTTGAAAAAAATCATAAAATTCCTCGTCAAGGCTGCAGACTGTGCTGTTCCGTACCAGATTTGGAAGAATTGCGTTGAATTAGTTAGTTTTGTAGTGTCTCCTTTAATTTGTGTTTCCAGAGAAAAAAAATTCAATGTATATATTATCACAGAGAAATAGGTACGGATATTTCACCGGCAACCAACTAACCGACCGGACATTGTACCGAGTCCGACACCCAACTCACCGAATCGCTGATCACCGAGCACCGACAGATCAACTCACCGACTCGTAGATTCACCATTCACTGACTCGATATTTCACCGACACGCCAATTCACCAAAAACACTCACTCGAGTATTCTCATTTTTTTGGAATAAGGATCTGATTTCTGACTCATCCATCCTCTTTCTTTCTAGACCCACAAAATAAAGAGTTCATCTTTGACTCAAATATTAACCTTCTTTCAAACCCATCTGATAAGGAGTTCATTTTTGCCTAGAGTATCATCCTTCTTTCAAGATCCACCAAATAAAGAATTGATTTTTGACCCAAGAACCATTATTCTTTTTAAAACAGCTATAGATAAAAAGTCTATTTTTGACTCAAGCGTCCTCCTTCTCATTAGATCCACCAGATAACGAGTCTGAATTCGACTTAAATATCATCCTTCTTGTCAGGCCCACCAGATGAGGCGTTGATTTTAATTTCAAGTATTCCCTTTCATGAACGGCGACTCGGGTCAATTGTACTGTCGGTCGGTAGAATCCATCACAGAACCTCACGGCAATTGTGGTATTTCGCTGCACTCTGTTTATCTCAGCTCGCTTCGAAGGTCACAATTATTGCGCTAAAGCTCGATCGATGTGAAAAGAACTACCCATTATCGATTCGACAAAACTCGAAAGGCGGTTACCTCCGGTCCCACCACCAATCATTGAATCGTCGACAACTTGGGACTTGGGGCACGAAAAAGCTGTGTACATGGACCTTGTCAGGTACGCCCAAAGGGCGGTTACGCCCAGTCCAACCACCGATCCTTGAATCGACAACAACTTGGGAAAAGAAAAAGCTCCGTACATGGACCTCGTCAGGTACGCCCGAAGGGCGGTTACTTTCGGTCTCACCGCCGATCTTGAAACTTCGAAAAAACTTGGGACCTAATCGGTGAAGACACGGAAAAACTTGTATCTCGGGAACGTACGTTCGAATCCAGATTGTTTGGTGTCATAAAATTTCCCAAAGTTTTGCATCTTATCGGGTATAATACCACGAGTGCAATGAAAATTACCGATAAATCTTATCGAACATTTCTGTTAAATTTCCAAAATTCCGACAGCTTTTTTCCCTCAAACGGAAAAAGTTGTTCTAGTTTGACTGGCCCACATCGGAATGGGCCTCAACACGAACTTTACAACTGCTGTTGCAACAGGCTGGTCCAGTCTTCTTTTCTCATTTTACCTACTCTTATTTCCGAATTTCAACGATGCATGCGAACATGAGGAGTGAAACCAAGCTTTGATCGGGAAGCTCTTTTCTCTTGTGCATTATTTACACTAGCGTCTCATTGCACAGCGCGTTCTGAAATTGGAGCCTTTACTGCCACAAAATAGCCCAGCATCACGTTCCACACTTCTTAAACAGATCTGCGTACCTAAAGAACTGGAGACAGTTTCATTCGGGACCATAAATATAGACGAAGCCAGAGAAGATGAAGCTCGTGCTCCTCGATACGCGTTTCATTTTTTAATACCTCATGGCCGTAAAAACGTTAACGTGGGGAATTACGAGCGTGGTCGCCCCGGATGTAATCTTGAAACCCCACACGTTTTAAAATTCAATTATTGCGTTTCGATGTGAAACAGCTCTTTTGCCCACGTTTTTGCCTTTGCAACGAAGTATGTGTCTGTTACTGTTGCTTTGAAAAAAAAACCTCTTTAGGTACCTACCTGCATAATATACGAAACGTTTGTTTATCTATCCACCTCTCGCCCCATAGCCACAGGCCATTTATCGTTCGTTATACACTCGGCGATGTAGGTACCACCTATAATAAATTCGCCATTGAAGTTTATTCTGCTTGTTTAACACAAAACGTAAACGTGAACCAGCCTTGTTCCATCAAGCTTCATCTGGTGCGGAATTGATTGCTTTGTTGATAGCACTAAAGTAACAAAACAACATCAACAACAACGCGCGCTCACATAATCTTCGGATATAGTTTAACAAGGAAAATGCCTTTATGAAAATTCCCAGATATTTTATTAGATGTTTTTGTTCTGTGTATAATCGGAAGGGATGCATCCAGCCTCTGGCAGTTTGGAATTTGGAACACGTACAGTTTCACCCGAAATCGCGCGGGGTTTAAAAACTGACGGTGCATGACCAGCACAGATAAGTTAGTGCTCTTTAGCGTATAATTTTGGACAAGAACATCGTATCTCACTGTATTCACTTGCAGGCTTGCAGCGAGTCCTGAATAGCAGTTTCTTGATAGTGGCAGGTTTATACGCTGACTGGACAAAAGTATTACGATCCAATTTTCAAATTGTAATTGGGTTCAAATCCCAGTGTCGGAATGTATCGTTTTCTTCTGGAAACGTCAGGAATCAAAGATCGGTAGTTGTACTTACTTTGGTTTATTGAATCGAAGTTCTTATTATAAATTATAATTCTCCCACCCCGGTGAGAAAACAGAGCCGCGTAGTCTCCAGTATCCACTATCAGTGCAAAGAAATCAGCTTCACCTTGCAAACGGACAAGAGACTAAAAGACGAACTAAGACGACGTACACCCCTACCAGGATAATTATCTTATCCTTCACTTCCAAGGGGAAGAACATGAGAAAAAAATCGAGAAGGTGATGTACCCCAATAAAAAGTACTTTTCACCCCAATCCTTGAAATGGACAATGACAGGATCACAAAATCAACCGCACCACGCAACAGGAGTGCGCAAGTTTCCAGCAAGGGTACATGCAAGAGCAGTAGATCCGTCCCTCCCACAAGACTGGCAAATACAAAAGCAAATAGGGAAACTAGCCAAACAACGGTACATGATCAGGAAATGGAACCGATTAACCTGGCACTTTTCAAGAATCAAGATCGAGAACAAAACAAACATCAACATCATGGCAAACACACCGAACACGTTCAGGAAAACACGAACCGTATTTCAACAGCTACACCTGAGAATTAACTCAAAAAGAGAAAAGAAGAACAGAAGAAAGGCCAGAAAGAAAGAGAGGAGGAATTGCGCAGGACATCCACATGAGCAATAATAATTTAAGAGACCGCCCAGATGACAAAGAAGAAGGGAAAGCAATCAGAGGAAAATCAAAATGCCACAGAATTTCCAGAGAATCAACGAACGAGTTCAAAGAATACACAAAAAGATATATGGCCGGATGTCTCCACAGTACAGACAAAAATGACGCTACAAGACAGCGACGCAAACGACAACAACAAAAACACGGAAGGACTATCGTTTAGGAAGATGAGCACCGCACTGACCAACATCACCAGCACCACACCAATAACCTCGAACATGCAGGCGAAGCGAAGCGGAAAGGATCGAGAAGAGGATGTTTCGAAGGATGTTTATACTTACAATGGAACATAACACGACACGACGATAACGATCACGACCAACACACCGATAACGACAGCGGGACCGGCAAAAAACCGAAAAGCAGCTGCAATCTCGGACATAAACCACATAACAGTAAAAAATAACTCGGATGGTTCGTGAACCAGATGGAAGAAAATAAAAGCAAGAAAAAAGAAATTACGCGAACGGCACCTCCACCATTGAGGCTCCGAATCTGGAAGATATCAACGATGGAGAAGGAGAGCATCGCCAACCACCAACACATGAAAGTGACAACAAACCACGAAGAAGCCGGGAACAGGGAACAAAATAACCTCGAGAATAACAAAGGGAAGCAGAAGTGGCGACCATTTTGACGGTCGCAGGACATCAGGTAGACAAATTTAAAACGAAACAATCGTGAGAAACCTGAAACCACGACAAGAAAGAGGAATAAATCGTAGAGGACAAAAAGAAGGAAAAACACGCAAAGAAAAACACAAAAGGAGCCAACTCTGAAAGTCTGAAAAGTTCACGTACAAACGCACACGTGCCAAAACACTTCGAGCAAACTCAAAGACAGTACAGGGCGATCACGCAAAAATCCTCTCCGTACTGGTCGAAGTTTCTTCCTTGATATAATGTTGAAAGAAAAAAATACTTCTTGAACTTTTTTTTTCCGTAGATTTTAAAATTGAAAACTGATACTTCACAACCTACAATATACAAGGTATCGCAAAAACCTTTTGTTGATGCGACACTCTGTATATTTGAATTGCAATCGATGTTTTTTAATCTGAATACAGAGGTATACAGGGTGAAGAGAAAATGTATCACGTTGTGGAGAACCCTTCAGAGAATTCCGAAAAAGTGATTGAAAAACATTTTCGACTCCCATTTTTTCAAGCCCTCAAGAGTCAAAAAGTGGTCCTTCGAATAATTATTTTCTCAGGTTCTGGCTCACCCTGTAAGAGAAAAAATTTAATACGCATACAGTGGTATCTATGTACTTCTTTCTTGTAATTCTGCCGTCAACAGTGAACTGAAGTGATTCAAAGTAACAAAGCTAGAAGGGTTCAAAGGACCCCTTGCCCCTTGATAAACCCAAAAATGAAAGTCGGAGACTTTTTCATCGTTTCTTTGGAATTTTTGGAAGGGTGCCTTATAACGTACTGGAGAGCTTTTTCGTCATTTCCTGTAAACACCTGTATACACCACATTGTATTTTCGAAGGCAAATTGTCAAAAAAGTCACTTAATTTTCGAATCTTGATAAGTTTGATGCCACTGTTACTGAGTGGATTTAATTGAAACCTGACAGTCAGGTTTGCAGTGTCTGCAAACTAGCCTGGTCTGAATCAGGGCAAATTTCATTGAACCGTTCATGAGTTATTATTATTCAAAAAACGGAAAAAATCAACTTCGACACCATGTATCTTTCTTGGGAAGCAAGTCAGGGGCATAACGTTATTGTCATACATTTCCCGAATCAGAACGATGAGGAGAGCATCACTGTTGAACCTGAACCACCCTGTATAGGAAAACTGAAGAGAGCGTTTACGCTTCCTTTCAAATAAAACCAGTCGCTTTCAGCAATATTATTTGTGAATCCGCCGTGTGTGCTAAAGCCCTTGAGGTTTTGCGGTTTTTTTCATGCCGACAAATCCTCGGTGATGAGCACATTGATGTGATGAGCGTATGTCAGTATTTATTTTGAGCTCGCTTCGTCTGAAATGCTTCATCTCAACAAGTGCTTTTGTGAAAATATAAATAAAGTACTATTGTACCGAACGGGAAGTAGTGGCAGCAGGGGAGTGGACCTTCCAAGGAATTTGTTCTCATCTAATCAAAAATTATTTGCGGCAAACATTGAACAGGTATGAAAGAAACAAATAAATGTGGTAAGATAACTGACAGCAGTTTTTTGTGCAGGGTGAGTCAGGGATTTCACTTTGTATCTTCAGAAATGTCTCCAGACCATTCGCTTGGGCCCTCAACTGAAATAAAGAGCAGAATGCACACAGCTATACACCAAGGAATCTTTTTCAAAAATGATGATTTTTTTACTTAATTGCTTACACATACCCATACCCATAGTGAGTCCCTGGTGAAATTTCAACTCTCTACCATGGCAGGAAGGGGGTGCTCATCAACACCCTAATTTTGAAAATTCTAGATCTATTCGTGAAAGTCTGCAGCATCTAGATTCACCAAAAACACGAAAACATATGTCAGTAATATCTTATAAGGCACAATTTGAGAATTATACGAAAGAGAAATCGAATGAGGGTGGAACATTGATCGTTCAAGTAACAGTGACACCTACCAAAAAAGCAGGAATGATCCGTGGTATGACTTATTGATGTTGAAGCAGGATGTCACAAAGTAAGGCCCAGTTTTTCCTCCTCTGGGTAACTTGAGCAGAAGATCAATGTCATATCAACATTGCTGTAACATTGGTATCTTTGGCATTCAACCTCAAGTTAACCTCTGGATGAAGTTATTCTGGGATGGAAGTACGGAGTCAAAAAATAATTTTGCAATCCTAAGAACTTCGGAAGCCTCAAGAGACTTCATCTCTGGAAGAACATCAATATGTTACTGATTATGAATATCAGTGACTACTTCCTATAGCTGTATTACACTATACACTACACAATTTCTTGTACAATTTCTTGAACCATCTGCCAAAATAGTGTCAAAAAACCTGAAACTATCAATGGAGCTATTCGTTCAGTGTATGAATAGTTTAATTTCGCGTTGGTCTGTAATAATACAGCTTGGTCAATTCATTCAAATAATATTGAACTTTATAACTTGCATTGTCTTCCGCCATTGGACACCGTAAACGCTTGTCGAAGCGTCTTGTTCAATGGTTGAATAGTTTCGTTCAGTGTTTGTTCATGACTTCTGTCGCAAGTGCAATTAAGGTAAAGCCATTTTTGGTGTACGTATCCTGTCCACACCTCACTTTTGAAAAGTGTTTCTAATATGGCACCGGCACCACTTACAAGTATGAATGGTGATTTTCCTGCCTCCAAAACTCAGGGCTAGATTTCAAGTCGGAGATCCGCCCGCGCAAATTTAGCGTGAGTCCGGTCATATGGCAACGTAACACAATCCGACGCGATGATTGGCTTATACTGATGCTGTAGATGAGTGGCGTAAGTTGCACTGCCAACTTGAAATTTAGCCCTTAGATTGTAGTGAAAATACCTCATTTCAAGAAAGGGATTTTTGTTCATCAATTTCAAAATTATCTTGGCTACTAAATTTTTATTCTGCGTTCCCAGATTTGCTATTATACTGGAATAGATTTGTTTATTGTTAATCAACCAGTAAGTGCCGAGGACTCTTCCACTTCTAAACTTTTCTCAATTTCTAACCGACTCCCTGAAGTGCTCTACATTAATGTAGTTTTTTTTTCCAAGACAAGTAAGTGTCATTTCAAGAGATGCAATAATTTTGAGCTAGTTCATGCAATGCAAATGCAATACCCTATTTGAATGGGCCTTCACGTTAAGCTCAGTGGGAATTAAAATGAACATTTATCTCTTTTCGATCTAAATACAAAACCAGAGTATTATTAGATATAATTGTTATTATTATACAACTATTCCAAAGCCACAATTTTGTTAAAACACTGGTTATATATTTTGTTGAGGGAAAGGTCACATGTTATGATTAACGTCAGCCAATATTGTGCGAAAGAGATACGATAATTACATGCATCTATGTCAGGGACTTTAGTGTGTAATTAATACACCAGACGGTGTTTTCACTTTTTCTCAAGCCGTAAACTATTCAACCAGTGAAAAAGAAGCGCAATCGTTTTTGGTGTTCAATGAAAGAAAGAGATGCAAGTTAAAATAACTCGAAGACATAATAATTGAGTGTGCTTGCTTACACCATGAACCATGAACAAATCTGGACGTACTCGTAAGTATTAAAACTATTAAAAGAGAACCTTCAGCAATAAGGCATTTCCACATGACGTCACGAGCTCGTCAGTGTTGCCAACCTAGTTGAATTTATAACCTCAAAAAAGTGTTAGGGAACAACCCGCGTTGTTATGATTGGAAAAAAAGTACTTTTTTGAGATTTTGGATACAGTAGGAAGCAAGTTTGTGCGTGACAATTGTTCACAAAACTCTGGCGCTTCGATCAATACTGATAGTTGGAGATGTGCTGCCCAAAATAGCTCAATAAACAAGAAAGTTTGGTGAAGTGCTTAAATCATTTTCGTCAAAAAAAAAGAAATCTGTGGCTTTTTCGGAAAACTAGATTCCTGGAAAAAAAGAGCATCTCAGGAAGTATCTCAAAGTGCCAAGAAATGCAAAGACATCTGGGAAGGAGAAAATATGCCAGTTTATTATCCTGCCGATAAGGTAAAAAGCTGACTAAATTGTTGGAATACAGAATAAATGTGAGATGATTTTACAAATTATCCATTACTAAGCGCCCTTCTGATTTCAGAAAGTATGGCTGTGGCAAAAACTGTGACCTGTGGCGATCGTGAAATGGGAAAATCCAGCGACCAAGGAATTTCTAAGTTGACCACAATGTCACCTCAAATCCTGCTTACAAGAAGAAATTTCAGGATTTTTTAAGCAATGTGTCTTGACGCGATGAAGCCATCAACTGAAAATTCAAGATTGTCAAGTCAGGTGTACGATTTGGTCAACAGAAGATGAAGATACTCGGAGCCGATCCCATCTGGTTCACATGTGCTTACATCACAGCAAATATTACAACTACAGTGAAGTAGAACTGTAGAAAATGGAAACTATTGTCAATTCAAACATCTAGGCTTGTGAAAGCAATGGAGAAAGCATGACTAGAGATGTAGAGGGCTCAATGAACGTGAACGTTGGGTTGGAGTTTGGAGTGGTTGAATCTTTTTTTTGAGGAAAAAATGAGAAATTCGTGGTTTTCTCGAAACGCTGGGGCTCGTGGAAGTACGAGGCATCACAGCATGTATCCCAAAGCGCCAAGAAATGGAAAGGAGGAAGGAAGGAATACACTTATTAGGATGGGTAACTAAATTGCTGTACCCTAATACAGTTATGATGTTTGCACAAAATTATCTGTTGCTAAGCCTATCTAGTTTCAGGAAGTACCTGTGTCAAGAATTGTGGCCTTCGGCAATCTAAAAATGGGAAAATCTACGGACTGAGGAATTGCTACGTCGACCACAATTTGGAGCCTAGAATCCTCAATAGAACAATAAATATTTGTATTTTTAAGAAATGTATCTTGACACAATCAAGTTGTAGTTGAAAATTCAATATCGTTGAATCAGGTGTAAAATTTCTGTCAAGTAGGGCTCCGGTGACCGATTACATCTTCGGTGGCCGAACAGCTGTTTGAGCTAAACTTCCATGTTTTGCCTCTGTCCATATTCTACAACCGAAGTAAAGACATTCCTGCACTTTTAAAATATAAAATATAAACAAAAACTATTGTTTGTTTCATTAATCCAGCAGTAAAAGCTGGGCCTCAAGTATTTGGGTGATTGGGAAGCACAAACCGAAGAGGTACATACCTAGCCCCACACAAGGCATATCACTCCAGCAATGCCGGGAACGTAAACCCCCAACATTCAGGTGAGGTTTGGAGGCAAAGTTCATGCCCAATTTTGTCGGAAAATATGAATTTTCACCACTACCCTGTGCAGTTAACCTAACATGTTTGGCTTGCTTTTTCACAAAAAAACACACTTTTCCACGAGAACTTATTTTGCAGCCACATTAAGGACATTGCTTTGAACTTGATACAAGAGTTTCAAACTCAAACTCAAAAAGGTAGCCGAGGAAAAAATTGCAGAAACTGGAACTCCATAAGCGCCCTGTAGTTCGGTTGTTCTCGAACATTATTTGGTTCAAATTTGACGGGCAATTCTGGACAGTTGGCAACACTGCTGTGACGTCAATGGAAATGCCTAATTGTCTACGCTGTCAACAGCCAGCTTTGTAACAAGCCCTTAATAGCTGAACAGAAGTAGGTAGTAAATAACGAGAAACACTAGCAAACCGTTTGCGGTGTTCAGTAGCAGGGAATGATCCGCGCTATTCAAAGTTGTCGTTCGAGGTTCGAGTGCCTGATTTCTGTCCGCTCCAGAAAACTCGCTGTACCACGAAACGTTTTTTATGTTTCGTAACGAGGCTTAGTAACGAGGCAAAATGTGCAAATTGTAGCTGCAGTTGCAGCTGCGGGGACCGATTACACTGCATGCATGCATCTATAATCACTTATCCAGTAATCCCAGAGCCCAAAAGTCTCTACTGCGTTCGAATAACCCCATCACGGCTGCTGGAACGCGTCTCCCTCAAAGTGACGTCTTAATCTAGCCAAATGAACGTTTCAACGTTATCGCTTGCTCAAAACAAATAACCTTTAGCCCCCATCATTCAGGTCCTGTGCACTTGCCGCTGGGATACATTTCCATCAAGATTTCTCGGAATTATAGTCCACGCTTGTTTCTCGAACATTACGTAAATTACAATTAATATTAACCTGTAAATACCTAGGTGAGCAAGCCACCGCTTCCAAAATTTCTTCCAGACGTACCCTTTGTTCGCCTGGATTTTTTGCTTCCAGGTGATAAAACGTTTATTTTTAAAACACATACACCTACACACACCCAAATCTAATATTTCGTTTTCAATGCAGATTTATCGGTATGATATCCGAGACTTCTGTTTCTCAAACAGTGCGTGATGATAGTGACTATTAACTACCGTTTCCAAGTTCTCACCAGCACGTATCGTCTGCTTTTCAAGAATTTTTGCCTCGAGGCAGCGGCATTTTGTTTATCTCACATACAACAAACTAATATCCCGTTTTCCAAGCAACCACCATAAATAAACACGCAGGCTTTATTGAAAAGTGCGCAATCTACGATATTGTTGTTTCGTGTGTGCGTTCTTCCTTTGCCTCCAGTCAGTCGTTTTGCTCCGTGCTCTTCGCTGTCCTCGCGTTACCCGGGAGAACAGATGGATGAGATGCGGATGACGAGGGTGATTTGGCGCGAAACGGCATCCATAATACTGAATCCGAATCAAGCGCGATCGAGCCCGGCTTTTCCGTGAACATGGCCCTGCGAATGCATAAATTTTAATCCGAGGAGGGGCGTGGGAACCCGTTAATTTATTGATGGATTTTTTCCGCGAACAGCACCCTCTTTGTCTCAATCAAGTTGACGTTTTTAATGCATGATTGGTTGCATGTTCCTTTTTTCTACTTTTTTCGTGGGAGCACCGAGCGAAATCAAATAAGCTTCACAATGGCTGTCGTAAATCTGTAAATTGACAGTTGATCTTCGAGCTATGCCTGCTATTTATAAACGTAGGGATGCGAATATAAACGGGAACGTCGTAGAGGAGCCGGAAATCGATCGCTGCAACATCCACTTGCTTTTAAAACGAGCCGGCTTTTTATCGGAAAACTGTTATCGGCGACAGTCATTACCCCTTAAATGAACTTGATGTCATTATTATCCCTGCTGTGTGGATATGTTTGATAAAATAATGATTTTCCTATATATTTTTATGCTAGTGACTGCATAAGGAGGAAGTCAACATACAAATTGCAGACTTGCTTGACCAAGGAATTATTGAACACTCAACCTTTATCGCACCACTTTAGGTCGTTCTCAAAAAAATGGATGCAACGAACAAACGCAAATGGCGTTTGGACGTAGACTATCGAAAACTACACGAAAACGAGACTAGATGATCGGTATCATTAACCGAACATCTCCGAAATACTCGACACATTGGGCAGAAGTCGATACTTCACCTGTCTTGACTTCGCTAATGGTTCCCACCAGATTGGAATGGAGCCTAGCGACGTCAAAGAAATGGCTTCTAGTGTGGACAATAGACAATATAATTTAAAAAAAATGCATTTCGGTTCAAAAAACATAATGCCCTCAACTTTTCAGCGCGTTATGGACCACATTTTAAGAGGCACCCAAAACGAAATCTGCTTTGTATACCTGGATGACATGATAATGTTTTCTGCTTCCTTTCAGGAACATGTCATCAGATTCAGCGAAGTATTCGAAAGACTCAGGAGAGCCAACTTGAGAATTCAGCTAGACAAATCGGATTTTAACAATAAATAGATCCAGTACCTGGGACGAGTTGTCACCTCACAAGAAATAGGCCCAATCCAGGGAAAATTTTGGCCATGGAAAATTTTCCGATCCCAACAACAACAAAAAACGATTTTTAGGATTGATTGGATTTTATCGCAAGTTTATAAAAAGTTTCGCGGCTAAATCACTTACCTCATGATTGAATCCAAAACAAAGAGATTGACGTTGAGGACGGAGATTATTCCAAATATTTAGACCTTTGTAGAACGCTTTTTGTGAAGAGCCATTATTTCAATATCCAAATTCTAAATTCAGCTTGTACTCACCTGTTGAGCAAGTAACCACGCAATCGGTGCGGTTCTGTCACAAGATTCTGTGAGTTCAGACCTACCCATTTTATATGTATCAAGGACTCTTAATGGCTACGAAATAAAGTGCTCCATTATACAGAAGAAGCTACTCGCTGTAGGTCACGGAACCAAAATGTTTGGGCATTACCTTTTCGATCGTAAATTCAAGATCGTCAGTGACCATAAGCCCTTCTGAACGATGAATGCCCAACATTAGTGCAGTTTGGTAAGAAGGTTTGGTATAGGCATACTTCAAATTTCAACTCAATTGGATCAAATAGATGAAAAATAAATTAATAATGATCTGGTATACCTACAACCACCGAGCAGTGTAAAAGAACGTCCAAAGTCTCTTTTACAAAGTCATTTTTCACTGTGCCCAACTTTGTGCTTCGGATAAAGCTTTAAGCCGGTGAGGAAGCATTTGTTGGGAGAAAATTGCCCACGAAAGTTTTCCAAGAACTCAAGTTTGCTCTGTGTGTGTGTTGGAAAAATCTTTTAGTAAATAGAAGTTTAGATGTCCCTTGAATAAATCATCGCGGGCGGTTGCAGTAGCTACGGGTCCTATACACCGCACACACATTATACGACTCATGAAATAATAAAAGTATACAGTGGGCAGCCGCCATCAATAATTAAGCCTTGTCCATTAGTGAATCATTATTGTAGCCAGTTGTAGTCCCTATGGTGGCTTTTCTCGTAATCAATGGGATTTGCTCTCGGGCGGCAGATGATACCTGAATCACTCATGGATGCCTAAATACTTCCAAAACCGAGCCAATTTCCTGCCGCTCGCGTCCAGTCAATCATTTGCTTCGACCAAGTCCATATATGTAACGGAGTTTCATGACTGTAATCAACGCAAACTGCATTTATACCGCAATCAATTACATTCTGATGCTGCACCATCATACGACGCATTGAGGTGGGTTGTCGTGATTTCGCATGAGCTGAATGGTCATGCTGACTTCGCTTTCAACACACCAGGTACGTACCGACAGAATTAATTGCACGTGTTGGATGCTCATCACCGAAATCGTTCCGGAATCTAATCTGTTAGTCGAACAGGCGCTTTAAAATTCCGGACAGCAGCACAAAAATTTGCGCAGGTAAATAAAAGAAGTTGGAAGGCTGAATGGCAACTTTCTAAGAGTTTCAGGAAAAAGCGCGTTGTGTTTAGGCCTTCACTTACATGTAAATATTGGTGACTTCGTGAGCAAGACTTTGTGCCATGTCAAGATTCCACTATGCAACCAGTAATATAATTAATGCAACCAACAATACACGCAAGCACATGAATGGTGCTATTCTGTAAAAAAAATATTCCATAAACGCTCTGTTATGTAAAAATCCCTGGCGGCCATTGGCTGTTGCCTAAGTAATAACAGCGTAACAGAGCTTTTATGGAATGTAATTTTTTAGAGAATCGCAACAGAATTTCTATTGTGGGTTGCATTAAAAATCGGTTGTGTCAGCCCAAAACTACAAAATATCTGAAACTTCCCCGGCAAGTAGCAAGAAACGAATAGAGGTCTTTTGAGCGAGATGTCCAATCGGGAATGATGAAACCCAAGCCCGGTGTTACAGGTACCTACACCTACAACACAGTACGCAACTTGATGATAGCCCGGGAAACAAAAAAATCTCGAACGTTTTTGTTTCGGTTATCATACTGTTACGATATTTCGCGTACGGGTTCGAATATAATTGAGACGAACTTTTAAAACACACACTGTTTATTTCTGCGTACCACTACTACAATAAATGCCAACAATGATCGCTTGGAATTATGTCGCAGGTACTTCGCTTGTTATTACTCGCTATCTAATTCATTACTGCCGCGAGCTCCCGGCTGACGCCTTATATAAGGCCTCCGAATAATGTTCCCGAAGTTTCTGTCTGCTTCCAGCAAATTCCATGAGGGTCTGGCATATGCGGTTTCTAGATCATTCCTGAATAATCGCACACGTTACCTGTATGCTTTCCATGTGTTCTGAGATCTGCGCCTCCACCAAAGTGGATTGATGTGGCTTGATCGAACGTTCAAGTCTCCATTGGGTTCACATACAAGAACGCTCTGGAATGCACGAGATTGCTCCAGACTTCTACACTGCGATCTAATGGTGGAAAGATCGAGAAACATCGAGTGTTTACCTATAAGTACAAGATTGCCGCTCGTAACACTGCCCCCCTCTTAAGCCTGTTCGTCCCGAATAGGCTCATCGTTACTCCCGGAGTAACGTGCAAGGCGATCAAGGTGGACAACTTTCATCTTGGCTCTCGGGGCTCGCTGGATTCTGTACACGACGTCATTGATCCTCTTGACTACCGTGTACGGTCCTTCCCACGACGGATGCAACTTCGGAGACCTTCCCTTCTTTCGTTGAGGATTGTACAACCAGACCAAGTCACCAGCCTGAAATCCCGTGGAGTTCGCCTTCAAGTCGTAACGGGTCTTCATTCGGTCGGTCGCGATTCGAATCCGGTTTCGAACCAACTCGTGGATGTCACACATTCTTTGTCTCAGGTCGTCGACGTATTCGGGGATGTCTTTAGGATCATTCTCCGGCGTGCCAAATTGCAAATCACAGGGGAGGCGAAGCTCTCGGCCAAAAAGAACACGTGCTGGTGTTTCCCCTGTGGTGTCGTGAATGGCAGCGCGATACGCCATCAGGAAAATCGGCAGATGACGATCCCAGTCTCGCTGATGCTCGTCGACGACCTTTGACAGGTGCTGCTCCATCGTCCGGTTGAACCGTTCAACCATTCCGTCGGACCGTGGGTGAAGGGGCGTCGTCCTGGTTTTCTGTATTCCGAGTAGAGTACAGATACCTTGGAACACGTTGGACTCGAAGTTTCGTCCTTGGTCTGAGTGTAGCTCCAGAGGTACTCCGAAGCGGCTTATCAGATTGTCCACCAGCACCCTTGCCACTGTAGAAGCCTCTTGGTTGGGCAGGGCGTACGCTTCCGGCCACTTGCTAAAGTAGTCCATGGCAACCAGGATGTATTTGTTGCCATCTTCCGTTGTCGGAAACGGGCCAGCCACATCGATCGCGATGCGTTCAAAAGGCGCTCCAACATTGTAAGTCTTCAGCTCCCCTCGGCTGCGAGTTCTTGGTCCTTTGCTGGCCGCACAAACCTCGCACTGGCGACACCATGTTTCCACGTCGTTCCGGCAGTTCACCCAGTAGAACCGCTCGCGCACCTTGGCCAACGTTTTGTTCACACCAAGGTGCCCTCCAGTGACGCCATCGTGCATCTCCTTCAGGACCTCTCTCACTCTCTTCTTGGGAAGCACCAGTTGAACCATCTCCTTCTTTCCATCAGGACTCTCCCAGACTCTCTTCAGCAGCCCATTCTCTATCCTCAGAGAATTCCACTGAGCCCAAAGAGCCTTGAATTCGGGTCCTTCTCCAGATATCTCGGCCCATTCTGGTCTGTCCTGGCCAAGTTCTGTTCAAGGTAGTCAATTCCATCATCGACTGTCCAGAGATACTGTCCAGCTTGAACCTGCGTGTTCCTAGGCAGGGGTCTCGCTGTCGTCAACTGTTCCACCTGCCACACGCGAGAACGAATGTGCTGATGTCCTCCCCTCTCTATAAGATGATACGCAGCTACTCCGACATCGAGGAAGGATGTGACATTTTCAACGCGACTATACCATCTATCCGAGAAATTTTCAACTGTCTGTATCGATAGCCCATAGATCTTTGTTTTTTTAATTGTGAAGTCTTTCAGTTTTGTATTGTTTCATTGCCTTATACACAATTATGTTGTTCACTATTTTTTGTTCATCATCTTGTAAATAGGATATTTCCTGTAGATGATTAAATAAATTATTATTATTATTATTATTATTATTAATATAGTTCTTTCCTTTCAGCAAGCGTACCGATGGCTGGGTCCTCACGCTGCTCCTTCTTGAGCTCAGCCGTAGTCCAATTTCTCGGGGTGTCGAAAACGATTGCCTTGACTTCGACGTTCCCATTCTGCTGGTCTACCCTCTTGCAGTGTTTACAATCTTCGTTGCATGGTCTTCGAGAAAGAGCATCCGCGTTGCCATGACTTCTTCCAGGGCGGTGTTGGACCTTGAAGTCATATTGTTGAAGTTTCTCGATCCACCGTGCCAACTGTCCCTCGGAATTCTTCAACTGCAGTAGCCATTTCAGGGCAGCGTGGTCAGTCCTCACCAAAAATTTCCGGCCATAGAGGTACTGGTGAAAGTGATCGACAGCTTTCACTATGGCCAGTAGCTCCCTACGCGTCACGCAGTAGTTCCTTTTAGGCTTGGACAACACCTTGCTGTAGTACTCCACTACTCGCTCTTGGCCCTGCTGGTGTTGTGACAGCACTGCTCCAATTCCGGTGTTGCTGGCATCAGTGTCCAAGATGTATTGTCCATGCAGTTGAGGATATGCCAGGATGGGACTCGAACACAATGCAATCTTCAGAGTCTTGAATGAGTTTTCGCACTCCTTGGTCCACAGGAATGGCGCACGGTCTTCAGTCAGTTTGTGTAAAGGCTTAGCAATGTCAGCGAACTTTTCTACAAATCGTCTGTAGTAGGTGCATAAGCCCAAAAAACTTCTGACTTCATGCTGATTTCTCGGTCGTGGCCATTCTCGTACAGCATCCAATTTCGCTGGATCGGTTTCGATTCCTTCCGACGACACTGCGTGCCCCAAAAATTTGACTTGCTTCTGGAAGAGCACGCTATTCTTTGGGTTGAGCTTGAGATGTGCACCTCGAAGACGTCGAATTACCTCCCGGAGGTTCTTCAGGTGCTCCTCGAAGGTTCGACCGATGACCATCACGTCGTCGAGGTAGACTAGGCAAGTTTCCCACGTAAGACCTCGCAAGACGCACTCCATTAGACGTTCAAACGTGGCAGGTGCGTTGCAAAGTCCAAACGGCATCACAGTAAACTGATAAAGGCCGCTCCCAGCGGAAAACGCCGTCTTCTCTTTGTCGTCGTTGTGGAGTCCCACTTGCCAGTAACCACTCTTCAGGTCAAGCGTCGAAAACCATCTCGATCCAGACAGCGTGCTCAAAGTGTCGTCAATCCGAGGAAGTGGATAGCTGTCTTTCTTTGTCACATCATTGAGTTTGCGGTAGTCTACGCAAAATCGTGTACTACCGTCTTTCTTCGTGACCAAAACAACCGGTGAAGACCATGGGCTCGTCGATTCTTCGATCACGCCTTCATCCAACATGTTTTTCAAGAGCTTCGACACCTCTTCTTGCTTCGCCAATGGTAGGCGCCGGGGAGCCTGTCGGATCGGTGCGGCGTTCTCAGTGTTAATCCGATGTTGGATCACGTTGGTCCTTCCGGTAGGGTTACCTTCCATGGCAAAGGCTGCAGCTTCTTCCTGGATGAATTGCGTCGCAAGCTCCTTCTCCTTGCCACTCAGATGTTTCCAGTCAGGCGAGAACATCTCCACTAGCTTTTTCTCTAAGAGCTTGGGAGTCGCAGCCTTTGTCGATATGTCTTCACAACGTGAGATCCACTCTACGGGTTCACACTTGCCCAGGGTCTCTCCTTCCTTGATTGTTTTGCTCGTCTTGTTCGGGTTAATGACTCTGATCGGGATTTTTGTCTTGTCCATGTTGATTAATGTCTTAGCCATGATGCAGCTGGCAGCTGTGTCGGGTTCAGCAATGCCGGCGACATGTCCTCCAGGTTGTCCGCTTAATGTTGCCCACACGATTTTCTCGGAGTTAGCGGCCACACGAACGGTTTCAGCCGAAAGTAGGCGGATTTCTTCAGCGGCCTTCATGGATGTTCTAAGCGCCAATTCCTCGTTCCCGATTTTCAACGTCCGCTGTCCAACATCCAGGATGAATCCGTACTTATCCATCAAGTCCAGGCCAAGTATGAAATCGTCAACAATGTCAGCGACCAGGAACTTTTCTCGCAAAAGAAATCGTCCGAAGCGAATGCTTACTTCAGCTTCTCCGTGCAATGTAGCAGACTCTCCGGTAGCTGTAGTCAAACGAGCGCCGTCCGTCAGTGGCACAATGTGTTGCTGTCGAAGAATTCCTCGTCGAACGATTGACTTCGTGGCTCCCGTATCGATTACGAACACGCAATCGTCCTCGTCAAGCTTTCCACTGAGAAGAAGGCTATTGGGTGACTTCTGCAGCAGTGAGACGGAGTAACTCCTGGGGCATTGAGGACTGCCAGCCAGCGTGCGCCCCTTAGCGCTAGCTGGAATTAGTTTTCCTGGGCTGATAGTTCTCCATCCCGGTGTGGAACGGTCACTTGAACTCGACCTTTGCCTGCAGTCTCGAAGCAGATGTCCCGGTTTTCTACAGCCGAAGCAACGCGGTCTTCCTCCAGCTCTTGGCTCGCCTTGGGGTCTGTTCCGAGACATGGCGCTAAGAAGTTCCTCAAACATCTCCTTCACCGATTTCTCGGAAGGATGTGATGCTCCGGATTCATCAAAGTTCACCTCTCTAAAACGATGAGGGCGCGATGCATCCTTAGCAGCCTCGATGCGAATAGCTTGGATGAGTGCGTCGCTGATGTTGGCTGGATTGCTGATCATGACCATCTGACGCAGATCTGGATCTCTTATTCCGCCCATGAAAGTTTCCTTGGCGATGTCGGCCAAAACATCCGCTGGATGGGCTGGATATGCCAGGTGAACCAGCCTCAGGACTTCGGATTCGAATTCCTGAAGGCTTTCTCCGCTCTTTTGTGTCCTGGCCTTCAGCTGGGTTTGATGGATCTGCCGCACATGATTGTCCCCATACCGAAGCTCAAGGACCCTCGTCAGCTTGGCAAAGTCCTTCTGCTCACTTTCAGGAATCGTCTGGAGCAGCTCCAATGCTGGGCCTCTGAGAGCCAGGACTAAAGCTGTGGCTCTCTCATCGTCGCTCCATCCGTTTGCTTCGGCAGCGGCATCGAACTGCCTCTTATAGGTTGTCCATGGGCTTTTCCCATCGAAATTTGGCAGCTTCACACGTTGGACACCCGCTGAACTGACAATCGCAGCACTGGCGGCGGTTTTCTGAACCTGTTGCTCCAGCTTCGTTATATTGGCCTTCACCGCTTCCACCTCTTTTTCTACCATCGCAACCATTTTCTCTTCCAGCTTGTTCACACTGCCGTCGAAATACCGCGTCTGTTGTTCCACAACGGCTAATATTTCTTCTCTTTCCTCCAGGCGTTTCCTTTCCTGTTCTTCTAGCAGGTTCCTTAATTCCTGTTCTTGCCCTTCTAGAAGATTCTTCAGTTCTGCCTTGTCCTCGAAACGCTCCACGACGCGTTTCTTTTCCTGTTCTTGTTTACGCTTCCTTTCCTTTTCTTTCTCTTCAAGACGCTTCTTCTCCTGTTCTTCTTGAAGACTTTTCTGCTGCTGCATCATCGCCATGATGTTTGCCAAAGCGTCTTCGACTCCTGTCTTCGACATGCTTCTCGTCTCCGGCATTTACCAAATCACGAATGTTCCGAACGTCCTGTAGTCGCAGGCCCAATTACTCTAAATTATACCGCTTACTGACACCAAATGTTACGATATTTCGCGTACGGGTTCGAATATAATTGAGACGAACTTTTAAAACACACACTGTTTATTTCTGCGTACCACTACTACAATAAATGCCAACAATTATCGCTTGGAATTATGTCGCAGGTACTTCGCTTGTTATTACTCGCTATCTAATTCATTACTGCCGCGAGCTCCCGGCTGACGCCTTATATAAGGCCTCCGAATAATGTTCCCGAAGTTTCTGTCTGCTTCCAGCAAATTCCATGAGGGTCTGGCATATGCGGTTTCTAGATCATTCCTGAATAATCGCACACGTTACCTGTATGCTTTCCATGTGTTCTGGGATCTGCGCCTCCGCCAAAGTGGATTGATGTGGCTTGATCGAACGTTCAAGTCTCCATTGGGTTCACATACAAGAACGCTCTGGAATGCACGAGATTGCTCCAGACTTCTACACTTCGATCTAATGGTGGAAAGATCGAGAAACATCGAGTGTTTACCTATAAGTACAAGATCGCCGCTCGTAACAATACAGACGCTAGACGCCCCGAATTTTGCCGCAAAGGGGTTCAATTATTGTGTTACACCCTGTAGATCCTGAGCCTTGGTTCTCAAGCACCATATAAGCATAATACGCCCGATGAAGGATCTCGCTGCAAATAAAAGTTTTGAGAAGTTGCTGCGATACGTACAGCAAAGTAACTTTGTTCCAACTGTCCGAAAACAATTCAAGTGAATTTGAAGGAGTTGTCTGAATCCACTCGTAAATACGTTAGGGCTTGGAATTTTATAACCAGACAGAAGTTTTCAAAACTTGAATGTTCTCATCCATCTAAAATGTCCGAGAAAATATTGAAACAAAGATTTCTTTCTGCAAGAATAATTTGGCCTTCCTCGAGTGTTGAGAAGAAAAAACGATTTGAACGGGCCATCGTGGAGCTCAGTTACTTTTTTTTCGTTCATTTTGATCCCGGTAAAAAAATCGCGTGGTGTTTTAAAATCAATATTTTTTTCACTGAACACCCCATCATCAGCATGCCGTTCGTATTTCTTATTTTTGGTGCCTTGAAACGAGCAAAATGAAACGTTTTTTCCACAACATCAGACATATTCACCGTTTGTTGAGACTAAATTTCAATTATCTTTTAATTAACTTTGTTTTCGCGCTATGTTGCCCGATGTATCGACTTCGATAGGTACAATTCTCATTAATTCTTAACGAAGCTCAATATAGCATCGAAATACAACAGGAGTAGGTACTTGTACCTAAACCGGGCTTTGAAGATGGGTTATTGTGTGTGGGTATTCGCAGTCAGCGAGTTGTTCGTGATACCTATTTAAGTTTGCGTCAATATAACAAAAAAGATAAGTCGATATAAATATTTGGTTTTTGTCTCGACATTATTTCGGTTCAATCGGCATCACAATATCTCGAAACCTACTACCAGGCCTTTCCCAATTTAACGAAGCTCGTTTGTGCAATCTTCGTGTCCTTGCAATGCTATATTTCGCCTCGGTGCCTCGCACCTCGGCTGCGGGCCATCATTGGTTTGTTTACGACACTGATATTCAAACAGTGGCTTTACAGAACCTCGTTTGTCGCCGGCGACAGTCCCCCCACTCCACTGTAGTTGAATAAATTAAATATTGGAAAAAATGACTTGAATTGAGCCTGCATCAGCCAATGTGTTCAGGGAAGGTAAAAGTCAGAGAAAACCGAGAGGTGAAGAGACACTCAAGCTAATAGTGCTATTCTGCAAAAAATACCGTTCCATAAACACTCTGTTATGTAAAAATTCGTGTCGGCCATTGGCTGTTGCCTAGGTAATAACAGCATTCGGCGGGAGCCACGTAAAGAGGCCCCTGGTAGGGACACTCATGCCGAAAAGGTCGATGGAGAGTGGTGAAAGCCAAGAAACAGTACAAACTTTCGATGGCCCCAGGGGATCATCGAAGGGGGAAGACTTCCCTGGAACAACGACTTAGACTTGGCGGGAAAGTACATATAAAGCTTCCATTTTTAAGATGTCGACACCAGTAAAAAATAACCCGACTACGGTGCAGGGGAGGGACACCCCAGTACCCGTCGAGGATGAGAGTGGGCGAGCGGGCTCCTCTCGACGGTCATTCAGCGACCGCCCAGGACAAGAGGTGGAGAAACAGGCCCTTGTCATAAGTGAAATTACTGAAGCATCAGACGACCACGGCACAGTACAGGGACACCCTGAAGATTCACAGTCTCTTGAAGTAAAACCCTTCCAAAGGAACAGGAGTGTTTTCCACTCCCCAACGAGAGAAGAGACTCCATACAATATGCCTACGATTGATATCGTCAGCGTGGACTTGACCACCTACAAGTTGACATGACTGCCATAGATGACCTGAATAAACTGTAGTGCATCCTGGTTACGGCACCATTTCTGTAGTGTAACCCTCTTTTTCGATGTTTGGCTGTGATCGTCGTTGTCCCTTCCCTTCCCAACGTTGTTTACCTTTTACCTACGTTGTGTGAGTTCTTACTCGATATGGGAATGTGTCCTTGGGGATGAGGTTTGATTCTTGAATGAAGCGCGAATGAATCACAAGCAAAATGAATGTTTATTGAAAATCAATTGCAAAGTTTTAAATGAATTTGTTTCTTTTCTCAAAACATCTCACAACAAGAAATTGACAGTGATAAAATGACACAACGTGAATAAAGAACAACAAAACACAAACAAATGAAACAAGAAAAATCATTACAAATTATTTAGACAATGCAAGAATTTACAACAATGAAATGAAACACAATATCAGATTAGCAAAACAAAACAAGAAATCATGAAACACGTCAAACTGTCAGTTTAATCGCAAAGGAAAAGTGACGTATTCGCTGACAGGCACACATGGGAAGAGCACGTCAAAGAAACCCCTGCGTATTGCCTGGTTGATTGCTGAAAAATTCCTTCCCAAATGATCTGAATAAAAGTCAAGTGTGAATGAGTCCTGATGAAATGACAGAGAAGTCACTCCAGTGATGCATTGATCAAGTCAGCGTAAATCGGTGCTTAAACCTCTTTGAAACGTTTGCTTTGTTCACAAGTTATTTACGTAACAACAGAAGGAAACTCGTTCGCTCACGCTTTGGAGAAAACTTTACGCTCAGCAATTTATTTCACACTTGAAAAACAAAAGAAATCAAATTAATAGATGAGTAAACCATAAAGAAATGATCGCTAAACAAGTGAACAAGTACATAAATCAGCAAGAAACAAACGATTAGTGATGGCGTAGATAAATAAACAAGAAACAAATAAGAGATAAATAGGTAGATGAATAAACAAGAGAGAGAGAGGTGAGAAATAAATAAGTAGAGATGTCGAAGTTGGTCATACCATCGTAAACAATTGGGAGGAAGAAGTATCTATAACGCATTCGCCCGAAATTCCCCAGAAGTTGACCATCACAAACCCCCACAGATACATACTCATACAAAACAGAACAATGGTTAGTGAACAGTAATCACATATAGTAAATAACAGTAAATACAACAAAATCGACTTGAGCCAACCTGTGGCCTTCTCTTCGTCATTTTACATAATTCTCCCAAATAAGAAAAGGTTAGTAGACTCAACAAGGCAGATTCATACAAGTGGGGAACCCCCCCCCCCCCAAACACGGAGGAGCGGCAAGTCTCTCTTTCCTTCCTTTACTTTCATGTATAACCCGACAATGAACAATGAAATGTGAATGAATCATAACAAGTACTGTTCTCCACTAAGCGGCTGAGTTTGGTGTAGCAGTTTCTTTTTGTCATCTCACTGTTTGTGACGTAACTAAAGAAACAATTGATGAAACCTCGAAATACGAGCGACAGCGCAGTTCGGAGGCCACGTCATGAGTGCACAAAGTGCACACCCACTAGATTGCAGCCTTTGCCATCAACATTGAGATCATTTGGGAGTCGATAAATTACACAAGATTCAAAGCAGTGCAAAGCACTTTGATTTCGATGGGGGAAAAACTGCGGGTTATGCAAGCCCGTTGAGAACAAAGAGAACAAAGAATTTCGTGTTATGTACAATAATTTTGCGGACAAAATAAGTATCGAAATGCATGATTTGGTGCGTGGCTGGAAGCCAAATTTTCGATACAATAATCAAAGAAAGACCGACCTTAAAATTGTAAAACAACGCACCACATACTCGCAGCACTCAAAATCACGTGTTCTTCACCACATCTGATTCTATCTGCGGCTGCCGCTCGTCTGGCTCGCCCAGCGCAGCGCCATCTCCCTCTCCCATCGGCAAACGCTACGAACGTCAACGACCGTACCCACTTCAGGTACCAACGTACAAACAAAACAAAGGGGAAATACCACAAAACTGACATAACAGCTGGCGATTTTTTGCAAAGCAAACAACAACAACAACACCGTTCACAGGGAAATAAAACTTTTGTCAGTGGGAATCAAAGGACAAGTCGGACAAACAAGGTGTCGAGAGAGCAAAAACAACTTGAAGAAGTCTACACAGAGCTCGAAAAGGAACACAACCGGAGTCAGAGGGAGGCTGGAAGAGACACATAATGAAATGTGCAGAAGAAAAACATGCGGAACCGCAGGCGGTCCAAATCGGAAAAGAAGAGGTGGTCTCGCTTTGAGAAGAGATGGTGGCGCTCAAGACGGAAGGAGAACGGCAGAAAGAAGAGATCCTTGAGCTATGAGGCTAAATTGAGACTCTACAGGAAGAAAACAAAAGAACGGAACGGAAAACTCAGATGTCTCTACCCTTGGAAAACGGAGTTGACGAGACTATAGCTGTGATACACTACACAACTTCTTGTACAAGTTCTTGTACAATCTGTCAGTTAAACAATCAAGTTCATTGTTTTTTGACACTATCTTGGCAGATTGTACAAGAAATTGTACAAGAAATTGTACAAGAAATTGTGTAGTGTAATATAACTATATATCGGAGGATAATTTCCAAATGTGTTGACTTTGACACGACAACGATACTGATCAACGCAGAATGGCCGGTAAACATTAACAAGGTTGTAATTGAAGAAACAGGTGACGTGTTTGAAGCTTCTAAAGATCATGCTTCAGCCCATTGCGTGACACTGACTTTGGAATGTACCGAGGAATTGCTGTGAGATTCAAGGACCGCTTTCCATGAATCTCGAAGCGTAAGTGAGTTTCGAAACCAAAAGGCTCAAGTAGGCAGCGTAGCCAGCATAGAAAAGGACACCGAGCTAGATGCGGAGACGAGAAAATTAACCGTCGGGTGTACTACCTCGTCACAAAAGCGATATCATCTGACAACCAACCCTAGAAATGCTATATGTATCTAAGAAGCCTATTAGGCCTATAGGGCAATAAGAACTTTAGGCCTTATTGACCTAAGGAGATCAATGCGAAAGCAAGGAGTGACAAGACTGACTGCTCCAAGAATAGACAGTGGCAGGGATAGGTTAAAATTGGGAGAAGTCAAGAAACTGATGGAAATCGTCTTCTGGGAAGAGGAGGTGGAAATGGCAGCTTATCCTGAACGAGCTCACCAAGAGAAAGATTGACTTAACGCTTGCACGACTGATACGTAGCTGCCTCAAAACAAGGAAAATTCAATACAGAAAGAGCAGTGGGGAGTGAACAGCGGAGTTCCACAGGGCTCAGTGTTGGGACCAGAATTTTGAAAGATACTGTATGACGGAGTCCTGAGACGTCGCATGACTGAGGGAGTCACGACAGTGGAATTCGCTAACGACCTGGTGGTCGTTGTTACCGGCAAAGAAGTGGATACCCTACAGAAGAAGGCTACGCTAGCTGTTGAGAGGATTTCCGGCTGGCTCAAGAGCAAAGCATTGTCTCTGGCGCCAGAAACGACGGAAATGGTTCTGCGTGCGACCAGAAGAAAGGCACCCGACGCAACGTTGCGATTTTGGTGGAAGGCACTGAAATTAAAGCGAAGGAGGCAATAAAATACCTTGGAGTCTGGCTTGGACGTGACTTATCGTTCAAAACACATTTGGAGAAAACCGAGGAGAAAGCCAGCGAAACGGGAATTGCACTTTGTCGGCTAATGCCAATTGCTAGAGATCCAAAGACAAGTGTCAGGAAAGCTTTGAGTGCGGTGGTTCACGCAACGATTCTGTATGCAAAGAGAGGTCTGGGAAAGAGGCCTGAGTGTGAAGTCCTGGAGAGAAAAAATTGAGCGGGTTCAAAGGCATGATATAAGACCAGCTGCTTTTCTTAAGCAGCGGAGGTGCGAAGCACCGAGGTTCGTAACACGATACGAACTATGAAGTACAAGATGCAAAGTACCGAGGAATACAAAGTAGTGAGTATCAACAGCTGACGTGTTCAAGTTGGTTCTCACTCAGGGTTTTTGACATGATTATGTTTTTGCCCTACGATTACTGTGACGTTCATGTCTGCGTGACGTTGGAGTTGAAGCTTCGCTGAAGTTGAACTGTCACACTCTTGTCATGCAAGATACTGCCACGGCACTGGGTAAGTCCACCGACCATCACGAACCGCTTCCTTTGAGCAAATCATCTTCCAGACACGACACTCGATTTCGGAATCCAAATCCTCCCCGAGCCAATCACCAGCGCCAACGACAAACGCCAGTTCAAAGTCCTGCGCCTGGTCAACGGCCTGACCGTTTGCCTGGTCTCGACCGGTCACTCTTCCGACCGCAGCCCCGAAGCGCTGCAGAAATCCCTAGACCAGGCGCAGAATGTGTCGGCGGCCGCCTTGTGCATCGGCGTCGGCAGCTTCAGCGATCCCGAACACATACCAGGCATGGCCCATTTCGTCGAGCACATGCTCTTCATGGGCACCGAGCAGTTCCCCGAAGAGAACGACTTTGACTCCTTCCTCGCCAACTGCGGTGGCTACTCCAACGCCTCGACGAGCTGCGAACGCACCATCTACTACTTCAAATGTTTCGGCGTGTTCTTCCACGAGGCGCTGAGCAGATTCGTCACGATGTTCGTCGCGCCGCTGATGCGGAAAGATTCGATGAAGCGCGAACGGGAGTCGATGGAATCGGAGTTTCAGCTGATGCTCCCCATGGATTTTCACCGCAAACGGCAGCTGATCGCTTCGACATTGAAGAGTGACAGTTTTCGCAACGGTTTTCCTTGGGGCAACAAGAGCACGCTCAACGATAACGTGACTGAAGACGAACTGCACAAATGGTTGCACGAATTCAGGCTGCGGCATTATTCAGCGCATCGCATGACTCTGGCGGTTCAATCAACGTTGCCTCTCGAAATTTTGGAAGGTTACACTTTGGAACTGTTCACTGGCATCCCCAGTAATGATTTGCCGCCTCTGGAATTCGGAACGCTTCCAGTGCATTTGGAGGAGTTCGCACAGGTTTACTATGCGCAACCCATAAACAACACCGGTGAAATTCAACTTAGCTGGTTGATGCCACCGTCGCTAGCCAAATACAAGACCAAGCCGCATGAATACTTAGCCTGGTTGATCGGCCACGAAGGACACGGCAGTCTACTGAGCTACTTGCGCGACAAAACCTGGGTGCTGAACCTGAAAGCTGCAAGCAACGAGCACAGTTTCGAAAACAATTCCATATACAAACTGTTCACCGTCATCATATCTCTAACATCTGAAGGTCTAATGCACCTGTTCGAAATTGTAGAAGACGTCTACTCGTATATCAACATGCTTAAAATCCAAGGACCTTCTGAGGCGCTATTTGATGAAATCAAACAAATCCGTGAAAGTTCCTTCACGTTCTTCAGTCCAGAACCCGTAATCAAAACCGTGAAACACCTAGCCAAAACCATGCAACTGTACCCATCTGAAGATTACCTCCGGGGTCCAGCGTTATTTTTCGAATACAACGCCCATGATATCAAAGAAACGCTGGAGAACTTCACAGTAACACAAATGAACCTGACGGTTTTAACTGAAGCCCTCCCGAAAAATTGTTGCTTTGACAAAATTGAAAAGTGGTTCCTCACGAGATACACCCACAAGCATTACGGCAAAGACTGGGCTAAAAAGTGGGAACACGCCAAGCCGTTGCAACATTTCCACTTGCCTCCTCCCAATAAATTTTTGACCAGAGATTTTACGATCCTACCCTCGGACAGTTACACGCAGTTCCAGTACCCGGTGCGCGTTATGACTAACCGCAAGCTGGAGCTTTGGTACAAGCGCGACAGGAAGTTTCGGATCCCCAAAACCTTTTACCACTTCTGCTTGATCAATCCGCACGTCGAGAGCGTCAAGAGCGCGGTCATGTTGGACCTGTTCATGGTGGTCTTAGACTTGGACTTGGCCAAAGAATGTTACCCCGCGCGCCTGGCCAATCTCGCTTACTCCATCAAGAGCTTCCGCCAAGGCTTGATCGTCAAAGTCTGGGGTTACAACGAAAAACTTCACGTGCTCGTCGAGCTGATCACGAAGCACCTGCTGACCGTCCAGGCGACGCAGGACTGTTTCAAGGCCGTCAAAGAGTCGGTGTGCAAGAGCTACCACAACGTGCTGCTCGAACCGCTGGTGCTGGCCAAAGATATGACCATGAAGATGCTCGTGAACAAATACAACAGTTTCATCGATAAGCACGGCTTCATCGAGAGCGTCACGCTGCGGGATCTCCAGGAGTACTCGGAGAAGTTTTTGGGCAAGTTGTACGTCAAAGCGCTGGTGCAAGGCAATGTTACCGTGGAGTTGGCCGTCGAAGTCGTGTCGAGTTTGACGGCGCGACTGCAAGGCAACAAAATCACGACGATACCGAAGACGCGCATGATCGAGCTGCCCGAAGGCGAAAGCATCTGCACCATGCGCAGTCTGAACTCCGGAAGCGCCAACTCTGTCATCATCAACTACTACCAGTGCAGCAGGTATTCGATCTTCGGGGCAGTGCTGATCAAAATCATTGAGGTTTGGCTTTTGTTTCTCTTAACCTGGTGCAGGAAAGAGCCACCTGACAGAATGGTTCCTCGGACAATTGATAACTGTTTTGAGTTTTCGTTCCCAAAAGAAGTAACGGATTGCCCAGAAGCTTGACCATGTTGTTCTTAGGATTTTTCGTTTGTCTGGTTTTGTCCCCAGCAACGTTTCCAACAGAGAATTTCCGAAACAAATGTATGTATGTATGTATGTATATTTATTCATTCCTCATTTACAATGTAAATATTATATTGCACTATAATAATGAATTCAGCTTATTGAGCAACAGCTTTAAGCCTTGGGCCTTCATTGTGGCACATCCTATACATCAACGAAAGATTCCCCGATGACACTTGGCTATCACGTTTCCAATAACAAATAACACAATTCAAAATGGAGCTGACAGAAAACGACTTGGGTGGCCTAACTGATAAGGCAGCGACTTCTCGAGGGAAACAAAAGAAACTCCCAAACAACACGACACTATTATTGATATCTTCAATGAACAGAAACACTAGTTAAGGGTCCAGATAACCAAGTAGGGCTGCAGATGAGAAAGCATGACCTTCATCAAAATTCAAATACTTTGGATGGTCAAATTAGGCTCTCTGTGGCTCAAAATGGATCTGGTGCCTCTACTAGAGATAGTACTTTGTAACGCTCGGAATCTTCAGCCGCGGCCCTCATGTCAAGGCGGTTTATCTCATCAGACAACCTCCATACTGAGGACTAAGAGCCCTTTGTTCTTCAACAACCTCCATATTTTCTGCATTTGTATACCTACAATCCTGATAAATGAAGATTCTACTTATTACATTTTGGCAGCCCCCTTCTGATGAACCTATGCCTTAACATCCGCCTTATAGTGTCATCATACCCTTTGCATCTTTATACCGAGGCCTTGCCACCCGTCTTCAGCGTTTCTACGTCAGTCTTTGCCCCTAGAGGGTCTGCATACTTCTGGCATCAAGCCTTGCCGTCTGAGAGCCTACATCTTCACGCCTCTGATCTAGGCGATCTTCATACAGAAGGCTTCGCCCCCTCTTCTGCTAGCTGCCATGCTTGAGCTTTCACCTGCAGGTAGCCCCCATGTATAATCTTCTCCAAACTGTCGTCTGTCAAGTCTTATGTCTACTGTTGACATCAACTTGTCAACCTCCGCCCTGACAGCCTCTATGTCGGGATCAGTCGGGATAGGTGCCCCCCATACTGAGAAGTTCTTCTTGGACTTCTGATAGCTTCCATGCTCAGGTCGTCGCTTGCACCCGGCCCTCTCACTGAGGACTTCTGAATCCTGAAAGCCCCTTTTCCGGATGGTCACCACAGTTGGATCAGACAGCCTCTATACTGAGCAAGTTTTTTTTTCTTATAGGTGGGCCCTTACTTACGACCTCTGTCGGACTCCTGAGCTCCAGCTTGGGGCTTCCGTTCCGACCGCCCTCTTGATAGAATGTTCGCGTACATGACAACTTGACGCCAGGATAACTGGACGCGGGACAAGTTGACGCCGGACAACTTGACGCCAGAAATTTTAAAGTAGCCGATAGCCGACTTAGCGTCGTGACAACTTAACACCAGTTGGAGCCATAGGACCCCGAACATTACATGAAAACTCAAAGGTGCTTTATCACTTAAGTTACGAAAGCAAGGGGGAAACACAAGGGGGCCAAATGGACCTTGGAATACCAAACAAAGGCACAAGTGTGCTTACTTAATGTAAATAGAAAAAATGCAAAGGAGCTCAGCAGGGATTGAAACACTATTTATCAATGGAAAAAATGCAAAGGAGCTCAGCAGGGATTTAAACACTATTTATTATTGGAGACACAGTGGGGTTCAGTGGGGCTATGAAAAACACATGAAAGCAAAAGGGAGCTTTTTCGGCATATGAGGACACAAGCGACCAAGAAGGGCTTTGAATACCAGACGAAAACACAAGTGTGCTTTCGATTGCTTGAAAGCTCCCTAAGACACGGAAAATTGCAAGGGGCTCATCGGGACTTCAAAAGACATTGAAGGCACAAGGGGGCTCAATAGTGCTTTGGATTGCACAAGAAGGCAAAAGGGGCTCACGGGAATTCTAAGCACGTAAGAAAAACATTGGGAGACTTACCAGGGCTCCAAACGGTACTTGAGGTTGAGGACACACGGGGGCGCCAAATGTTACATCAAGTCACAAAGGTGTTTACTGAAACTTCGAGAGCGACGGAAAAATGTAAGAGGACTCAGCAGGGCTTCAATCGACATTGAAGAAACAAGGTGGCCAGTAGGGCTTTGAGAATCAAAGAAGGCACAAGGAGGCTTACTGAAATTCTGGAGGGCCGAAAAATCATGAGGGACTTAAAACAAGAGTGTCCAATTGGGCTCTGAATAACGGTGCTTACAACGCCATATGAAGACATAAAGGGTAGGTACTACGATTCCGAAAGCAACATGAACACTCAAGGGGGCTCATCAGGGCTCAAAACGACATATAAATACACAAAAGGATCCACTGAAAGTTCGAGTTAACACAGCAAAACAAAATGGGAGCTGCTTGAGCTCCAAAACATAGTAAGACATAAGGGGGCTCCTCAGAACTCCGAACACCTCAAGTAAACACAAGAGGGTTCATCGGGGCTCCGATTGACAAAGAAGAACTCAAGAACTACAAAATCTGAGAAGATAGATTGTAGCTCGATAGAGTTCCAAAAGCAACATGAAGACACAATGAGGGAGCTAGTCAAGGCTTGAACCGACACAACAAATTGTCCACGCGTCAGGTTCTCCTGGCGTCAAGTTGTCCCGCGTCAGGATGGCCGGCGTCAAGCTGTCTTGCTTCGACCAACTTGACGCCGGGACAACTTGACGCCGGACGATTTCCACTAAGAATTTTGTGGAAACAGAGTAAAGAAACATTCGAAGAAAATGACAAAATGGGACTCATAGCTAGTCAAAACGACACATTTGAACACAAGGGGGCTCACTGGGGCTCGTAATTACTCGGCAGAACACAAATGAGGGCCTCTAGATCCCCAAAACACAAGAAGACATGAGCGGGCTCGCTTAGACTTCCGGAAACCTCAAGAAAACATCAAAGGGTTCATTGGGGGCTCGGAACGACACAAAAAGACACAATGGGGGCCAGTAAGGCTCCAAAGTAAAAAATATACAAAAGGGCTCGATAGTGTTCCGAAATTTCCAAGAAAATACAAAGAGGTCATCGGGGCACAATACGGTACCTAAAGACAGAAAGGGGGCTCCGATTGACATAGCAAGACATAATGGGTCGCTAGAACTCCAAAACATAAGAAAAATGAGCATGAGGGGGCTCGCGTTTTTCGAAAACCACAGAAAACATGAGGGGGCTCATCGTCAAAATGACACATAAAGACACAAAAAGGCCTATTGAAGCTCCGATTGACAAAGCAAGGCATAATGGGGGCGCCCGGGAGGGCGCCATATAGGACTAGAAACACAACAAGATACAAGGGGGTTCATCAGGGCCTTACACAACACCACATAAAGGCACGAGGGGGACTATCAGGTTTCAAAACGACAAATACAGACAAAGGGGGCCCGTGGCGATTCTGACAAACGTATCAAGACACAACTAGGGCCGCTAGGATTCCACGACATGATAAGACAAAATGGAGCTTATTGCGGGGCTGGAAGCGTCACCATAGACACATGATCCAGATTGACCCAGCAAGAAAGAATGGGGGCCGGCAGGGTTCCAAAGCACAAGAAAATACAAGGGGGCTCGATAGAATTCAGAGCTTCACATGGAAACACAAGAAGGCCATCGAGGGGGTTATCAGGGTTCTTAAAAACACCATGGAAAAACAAAGTGGCTTCAGTAAAGTTCCGCAAACAACACGAAGACACAAGTATGGGGCTCATCATGGCTTGAAATGACACATAAAGTTGCATGGGGGCTGTGATTTTGAGTTATACAAACTGAGGTCATTGGGATTCAAAAACATAAGACACAACTTGGCATAAGAGACTTGCTAGAACCGGAAAACCACAGGAAAACACAAGGAGGCCAGTTGAAGGACAAAAAGACACAAACTGGCCAACGAGAGTTCCAAAATTATTATAACTCCTAGCGTCAAGTTGTTCTGGCGTCAAGTTGTCCCGCGTCAAGTTGTCCCGCAGCAAGTTGGCCTGCGTCAAGTTGACCGGCGTCAAGTTGTCCTGCTTCGGAATGTTCGCCTCAGACAACCTTCGTACTATCTTCCGATACCTCTTCCCCATTGTTGAATTTCCACTTCCATTCAGTCTGCATAGTGAAGACTCAATTTTCAGGTAGCCCCCTTTCTGAAAGTCTTCACGACTTCACGGTTGAACCAGACAATTCTTTTTGTCCGGACAATTTGTCTCAGGACAATTTGTCTCCAAGCAATTCTGCTTCAAGCTACACTAAACATGGTTGATATTTTGCCCTGGACAATGCGTTCCTGGAAAATTTGTCTTCGGGTGATTTGTCGGATTTGTCCTCAGAGAATTTGCCCCTAGACAATTATTTGCTTCCAATTTTCATTTCCTTTGTCGCTCGAAACCACACTAGAGGTCTTTAGGGCTACTAGAGGCTCACTCAAGTTTCGAAAAACACAAGGGAGATCAGTACAGTTTCAAAAGACACAACAATACACAGGGGCGTGGGCAGTTAGGCCATCAACACCATCAGAAAGCACAAAGAGGTTCACTAGACATTTGCAAGACACAAGAAGGTACAACGGAGATCATCACGGCTCAAAACGATACATAGACACAAAAGAGCTTATCTAAATAGTTGGGCCCAACCATTACCTACTACAGTGTAGAAGTGGAGGTTAGTCAAATCTCGGAAAATATACCACAAGACATTTCGCTCAGTAGTGGTTCAAATGACAAAATGAAGACACGAGGGGGACACTACTTGGAGTCTCCTCAATACATGAAGACACAGGGGGTCATTGTTTTACTCACTGGATGAAACTATGTTTCATGACTTCCCTATTCGGCACAAGAAAGGAGAAGATGGCTCAGTAGGTCTCCAAAGTTATACTATGATACGAGGGTCCCCGCTTGGGCCTAGAACAATACAAAAAGACAAGAGTGTTCAGTATATTCCAGATAAGGGCTCCAAACGACACATAAAGACACGTCCAAGTTCACTTGGGCTCCAAACAATACAAAAAAGCCCCAAGGGGCTCACTAGATCTTAGAACGGCACAAAGAGAAGCGAGAAAGCCTAGAAGGGATTCAATGAACACATGAATACACGAGAAGGCCCACTTAAGCTCTTTTGGAGTATAGCAAAAAGAGAGACGAGGCTAACTAAAATTGCGTATGACACAAAAAGACACAAGGAGGGTCATCAGAGTTTTGAACGATACAAAGAGAAACAAAGGGGCTCTTCAGGGTTCCAAACGGCACACATGAATTCAGATAGGGGTCTAGTAGGACTACGGACAACATAACTAGACACATGGGGCTCACTAGCTTTTTCAGCGGCAAAGCATAAATAGAGAAAGAAATATGGATATGAATGATTGTTCGGGGGCGAACAACTGTTCTAGCATCCAGCCTTATTCGGGCCATGTCTTCTAATAGTACCCACTCCAGCTAAGGCCTTTACCCTCCCAAGCAGCCCATGCCGTCCATTAGCCCGTACAGAAACTGATAGCCTCCATTCTCAGAGTCTATCCTTGACAACCCTCATTCCGGGACAAACAGGACTCCAGGCTATTACGCATGTTCACTGATGGGGTTGGGAATTGTAGTATAGCGATCGGACTGGGGAAGTCTGCATGTTCAGAAGGTCAACATCGGTCAAAATAAAAGCTTCAAATTGGTTAGAACGGGTCCAAGGAACCAATCGTGCCGAGTGGCATTTTCTTCCATTCTGCCTTCTTGTATCACCACTAGGGACTTGCCTGTAGCTGCTCTTTAAATTCCTGAATTCCTGATTTCTAAATTCCAGTCGATAATCCAAGAGCCCCTCTTCAACACGCTACGAACCAAAGAACAGCTGGGCTACGACGTCTACTACGAAACAAGCAACATGCACGGCGTGCTCGGCTTCACCATCACGGTCAACTCGCAAGCGAACAAGACCCCACCCG
Organism: Anaspis maculata; assembly: GCA_949128115.1. Taxonomy (NCBI): domain Eukaryota; kingdom Metazoa; phylum Arthropoda; class Insecta; order Coleoptera; family Scraptiidae; genus Anaspis; species Anaspis maculata. Next base: position 126,493,145 of record OX421961.1, read on the forward strand.
AGCAAGCCAACGACCGCATAGACAGCTTCATAGCTGACATGTCGACCCTCTTGCGCAACTTGCCGCCGCAAACGTTCGAAACGATCCGGAGCAACCTCATCAAGATCAAATCTTCGACCGACGTCAACCTGAAGGAAGAAGTGAACCGAAACTGGAGCGAAATCCTCGACGACACGTACATGTTCGACAAAGCCAAACAAGAGATCAGAGTGCTCGAAACGCTGAAGAGCGCCGACGTGCTGACGTGGTGGGAACAGCACTGCCTGAAACCGGGCAAGAAATGCCGAAAACTGAGCGTGCAAGTCTTGGGTTTCGAAGAAAACACCGGCATACTCGACAAGTCGAGCGAACTGAGCCAAGACGACAACTTGAATCTGCGGCTGGACATCGAGTACGACAGTTTCAGGGGAACCGACGGGCAAACGATGCGGGTCTTTACCAGGCACATTGACGAGTTCAAAGAAAGTCAGTATCTGTACCCGGTTATATTTAAGCCAAAGTTTTTTAATAAATAGTCTACTAGTCTTCGTCGTATTCGGCGATCGCATCGTCAATCCATTTGCAGTAAGACGAGACTCTGGCGTAGACGTCCGGGTAGCCTTCGGCGCAGCCGACGCCCCACGACACGATCCCGATCTGTTTGAACTGGCCGTCGTCGTCCGTGAAGAGCGGTCCTCCGGAATCGCCGCGGCACACTCCGCTGCCTTCCTTGGTCGACGTGCAAATTTCCGAAGAAATTACTTTGGAAACGTTTTTCAGCTGCGACCTGCAGCTTTCGAAGCTGACCATGTGCAGCTCGACGAAGCTCAGGTCGTTGGGTACTTTTCCGTCTTCGGAATGTTGACCCCAACCGGCCAGGATGCAGTCTCCTTCTTCCTTCGAACGATCCGCGCAATTCAAGGATATCCGCTTGACGTTTTCCGTTTCCTTCAGCTCGGTTTCGAGCATCAACAGCGCTACGTCATTGATCGTTTCTTCGGCATTGAACAGCGGATGGGCGATCTTATCGATCACTTTTACGGTGACTCCTTCCGAGTCAAGATGTACGGTTCCAGCTTTGATCCTCAGAGACGTCACGTTAGCTCTAAAAAAAACAATTAAATCAATGTGAAATCGAAAATACTTGTTGCGAAAATTTCACTTTTCAACACAATGTGCAGCGGTCAAAACGGTGTCGTTGTAAATCAACGATCCGCCGCAAGTGTGTTCTCCGTCTTTCTGGACGGAAACGACGAAAGGGAAGCGTCCTGCAGGAGCCTTGTTTTCCGATTCCGCCAGAGATCTGAAAACACCTGTTGGATTTGCAGATGTTCCATTAGGTTCCTCCGGTGTCTTGTTCATCAAGCCAAAACTGAATATTTACCGTGCAACAGCAATAGAAGACACAATGCCAGCTTCATTGTCTTTGATCAATTAATGTGTAAAAATTTCAAGGAGTATTATTATAGTGCACCTATACCGATATGGATAGATGGTTTACTTTCTGCAGCTCGAAACTCAACGTGGGTTTGAATAATTTACATTCCATTACGTTGACGATAATTGTGTGGTTTATAACGCACGTTTGTGCAATTTTGTTTTCAAGTGCGGTTTCCAATAACTTAATCAAACACGTGCGGTAACAGAAAAAACACATGTAAATTGCCCACCTTTCTTCTTGGAAACATTTTGGCATCGAGCCAGGTCAGGTGATGTTTATTTATACAGGGTAGCATTAAACAATTCGCGTAGTGTGATACAACATGATTAGAGAGCGGATTTATATGCGGCAAAAAAGTCCAAAATATGCAGTTTATATGCGCTTAAAAAGTATCAAAATATGCGGTGAAAATGTTCAAATAGAGCAATATATGCGATTAAATATGTCATATAAGCTCCATAAATAGTGAAAAATACAACATTTACATGTAAAACCAACCAACCAACTTTGACCATATCAAAGTAAAAAAAAAAAATTTCTTCTTAAATTTTAAATTATTTTTTTCTTGAAATCAAAATATCGTGATTTTCTCGCACATATAGATAAAATGGCAAAAATACTGACAAATATTCAGTTATGTGCAAAAATATGGACTAAATATGCGGCTATAAGCGATTATATGGACTATCAATTTGTATGCGGTAAAAAGTCAAAATAATAAATTATATGCGAAATAAAACTTGGTATTTAGGTTCCTTATAGATGGAAACGTCAAGCTGCAAGTCGACAGTTGCATCCAACTCAGCGAATAAAACATGTAAAAAATTATAAATCCGCTCTCTAAACATGATTGTATTATGTATTCGCGAAAAGAACATGAGCCTCGTTATGAGTTCACAAAGAGTTCACAAGTTCACACGAGCCAGTCTCCTGGAAGGTATGCATTACCCGCATATTAGGTATGGAGGGTTGCATACCCTCTGAAAACGCGGAAATTACCGATGTTCTTGAAACGAATTGCATCGAATAAAAAAAAAGCACCGCTATTATAGGTAATTGAAAGATCCATCGAATGTGTCGCTCAACCCCCAACTGTCATTTGAATTTTCCGAAAGGGTTGACATCCGGGCCATGTGAATGAAATGTGATTAATAGCACTTGAACGTCTTAGTTTGGGGGCATACAGTCAAAACAGGCTTGGCCGTGTGCAACTTCGTGAAGATATATACAGGGTGTCCGTTTTTCGAGACTAAGCATGGGTATCTCGCTTATCTTGAGAGATATCAAATCGGTTAAATCAGGAAAAAGTTGCGCATTTTCATGACGATCAATGATCCAAAAAGAAATTTGACGTATCGATTTTGGTTTTTGAGATATCGTGAGAAAACAGGAATTTGAATTTTTGTTTTTATTTTTTATTCAAAAAACGGTTAATGGTGGCCTTTTCTAATCTAGTTATTGCCAGGGCACTTTTTCAAGGGGAATTCAAAGCTGCCAAAATCTTTATTCTAGCTTTCAAAACAACCGAGATACAACATTCAACTTTTTGCTCTAATGTGCGCCATATTGGATTTTGGTATTTTTGAATACGGTATTCTTTTCTGGTTAAAACGATGTGCCACATGTCAATGTTGAATAAATGTTTAACATTCACGTTTTTTTCATTGTCGGTGCAGTTTTTGTTTCCAAAGCACTATTTGAAAAATAAAAAAATAATTTTTTGCTCAAAAGCATAAATTCAACAGTGGCATGTGACGCATCGTTGTAACCAGAAAAAAATATTGTATTCAAAAATGTCAAAATCCAATATGGCGCCTTATAGAGAAAAAAAGTTGAATGTCATATCTCGGTTGTTTTGAAAGTTAGAATGAAGATTTTGGCAACAATGAATTCCCCTTGTAAAAGTGCCTCCACAATGTTTTAATTAGAAAAAGCTACCTTCAACCGTTTATCAAATAAAAAATAAAAACAAAAATTATGAATTTCTGTTTCTTCTCGATATCTCGAAAACTAAAACTGACAGGTCGAATATCTTCTTGGATCATTGACCGTCATGAAAATCCGCAACTTTTTTCTAATTTAACCGACTCTGTATCTCTAAAGATAAGCGAGATACCCTTGCTTAGCCTCGAAAAACGGACACCCTGTAGAGATATGTCTGTCGATTGGGACATATCTCTATATATCATGATACATTCACATTGACTGAAATGAAGATATTGACAAAAAACTGTTTCTTGAGCGCCATCTTTCCAATATGGCGGCCAAGACGGCCAATATACGAAGTGGGGAAGTGGAAATTCGGAAAGGGCACCTCAAGGTCTACAATACTGCCAAGTTTCAAAAATATCAGATAACCTTCAAAAAAGGCCGGAATTTAGCATATCTTATTAAGACAATTTTGACAGTTTCCCAAAATGACGTTTGTGAATTCAGGTATGAAATAAAAAGAAAATTTTTTTGTCTAGAAAATGACGTGTCAGATGTTGAAATCCGTTAAAGAGCAAACGAGCTACAGTCAGTTTTTTATTACCAGATGAAGTCCATTTTGGCGCCTCCACCATATTTGCCTGCAGTAAATGCCAATATTCCACCAAAATTTTTCATAGTCCTTGATCCTTGATCCCACAGAAATCGATTCAGACATAACTCTATATATCTTCACGAAGCTGCACACGGCACGACCTATGCCGTGCGCACCTATCACTATCTCTATCCTATGCCGTACTATCTCTTTTGGAAATAAAATCGAACTGGTTAAATGCCCAAAAAAAAACGTCTGTTGTGTTTTCATTGGGCGACCCTGTATTGTCTTTATACCAGTGGAATTAAGCTTGACGTTATTCTCCAGCTTTAGGCTTTTAAATGCACCGAATATACACTTCTGGCCAAAATTAGCGGGTCAAGAAATTTTTGCCTCAAGTTTGATGTTGATTTTTTTCTGAACCGTTTGTCTGATTTGTCAATTTTTTTTTACATAGTAGGTTGATCCTTTGGGAATACAACCGTGATACAAATTGCCATTGGTAATTCAGTTTTGACTTTTTACTGGGTGACACAAAAATTCGGTGATTTTTAATCAAAACTCTTAGCCCCTAGTTTTTTGTGTTAGCAACAACAGCAACTGTCATTTGATAGTCCACTGTAGCCTTATGTTTACTCGACATTTTATTTTTTACTTTGCGTCATTATCTTCATTATTGAAGGAGATATGCAATATTTTAGAAGAACATGCTAAAAAAAGGAAAATATAAAAAGGATAAGGAACGGATTCCAGAGAAACAGATACCAACAAGAGTAATTCTGATAATTCCAATTGTCAAAGAAGTTATTCACCAAGATGCCTAGACAGCTTTCAGCCAGCCAAAAGCCCGGATCTTAATCCAATAGAGCATCTTTGGGATCAGCTAGGTAGACGCATCAGGAGTGCACCTCAGCCGCCAGTGAATCTGGAGCAACTGTCACAACTGCTTATTCAAGAATGGCATGACATTCCCAGCAAGACATACAAAACCTAATCAGTAGTATGCCACGAAGAGTAGAAGCATGAAGGAGAGCAAGGGGAAGAAACACACGTTACTGAACTACGATTCGTTAATCACATTAATTAATTCAATTTATCATTATTAATTTGTTCATTATCCAATTGCTTACTGTTTTCTTTATTTTCAGAAGTAGATGGTCCCCGTCTTACTTTTGTTAGGAACTTTATTTGGTGATTTTTCAATGCAAAAATGTTAACCGGTCAATAAAAAACATGTTTTTGGTGAATAACTTCTTTGACAATTGGAATTATCGGAAATATTCTTGTTGGTATCTGTTTTTCTGGAAACTGTTCCTTATCCGTTTTAAAATTTTTGACTTTTCAAAAAAAGCATGTTCTTCTAAAATATCGCATATCTCCTTTAATAATAGAGATAATGACGCAAAGTAAAAAAGAAAATGTCGAGTGAACATAAGGCTACAGTGGACTATCAAATGTCAGTTGCTGTTGTTGCTAACACAATCAGTTAGGGGCTAAGAGTTTTGATTAAATCACTGCATTTTTGTGTCACCCAGTATAAAGTCAAAACCGAGTTGTCGATGGCAATTTCTATCACGGTTGTATTCCCAAAGAATCAACCTACTATGTAAAAAAAAATTTAGCCAAATCAGACAAACGGTTCAGAAAAAAATCTATATCAAACTTGAGTCAAAAAGTTCTTGACCCGCTAATTTTGGCCAGAAGTGTAGTTGTAATCTGGTGTTTTGATTATGCACTCATGTTAACATTTCCATGGCTAAATTTTAGGTTAACTTGAGGAGGTTTCATTAACTGCGGCACCACAATATCATCTCTTGGACCCTATTTTATTCATTTTGCCCTTGAAGGATGTCATTATTGTTTCCCTGCATTTTTTGTGAAATGTGAAATCAAATTTTGAAGCCCTGTTCAAGAACTTACCTGCTATCAGATTCCGAAGAATACAATTTCTTTTGCAGCGAAGAAAATTATGACTTCCCAAACTCTTCCCCTGACAAAATGAAATGAAATTTTCAATTTTTCCTTTTGATGGACAGGATTACCTAATATGGATTGTTCTGGTTGTATGTGTATGAACATTTATCTGGTAAGTTTTCCGGTCCAAATCGAACAATTTTAACGAGCTCAGGCGCCACAGAGTTGCACATTTTGACCCCATTCTTTTCAATTTAGTTTTTGAGCGCTCACCATTATTCCCCTTCTTTTCTATTTGATTTGGAATCATGTTTCGTCTTATTCAAAAGTGGCTTTTTTAAAACAAAATTTTAGTATTCCAGTACAGTGGAGCGAACAGAATGTCTTACATACATTTTTTTGTTATTGTGAAAAAAAAGTTACAAGGTCTTGGTTCATTGTGATTATGACTTGAGAAGACTCAATCCCTGCTGGCTTCATGATAAATATACTACTTGAGAACTCCTCTATTGCTGTCACTTTTTTTTGAATAACAAAAACTTTGACGTACGAAATGCCGTGCTCTTCGATGTACCTGTTAATTTTTGAAAAGTTTGGCTAATTTTTCTATCTTATTTATGAATTAGTGGAATATAATACAGGGTGTCACACTTTTTTGTCAATATTTTAGGAGATGGTAGAGCACAAAAAAATAGTACTCTCGCCGAAAAAAAAATAAAATAAAATAAAATTCACATATGTGACAAAAGCCAATGTGACCAGCTTGTGGGTATGCATTAACGTACTTTGTGTAGCAAATTTGGTGGAAATCCAAAGATAAAATTTGGAATTATACCAAAAGAACCATTTTCAAAACTCAACTTTCGAACCCTCTATCTCCGTTATAATGCGTTTCCGATATGAATTTTTTAAGAAAGTCCACTTATTTTCCATGCTCTACCATCTCCTAAAATATTGATCGAAAAAGTGCAACACCCTGTACAAAGTGTCTCAATATTCGCGCTTTCAGAGCCCAGGACAGTTTACGGAAACACTTGAAAATGTCCAGAAATCTAATAATAAGAAGGGGGGTCGACGGGATGTCCTTCAAGCCCTTCTAGTTTGTTTATTGCAAAGATTTATTGTTCACTGCAAAGATGCAGTGATTCGCTGGTAGCAAAGTTCAGGATTGAAAATTTCAACTACTGGGTGCGTACCAGATTTCCATTTTCTATACAGGGTGAGTCATGAAATCAACCAATTTGTCCGAAAGAAACACTCCATTTGAACAAAACCGTTGATCTTCTGCTCGACATCGGTTGAGGGACCAACTGATGTAAATTCACAGCGAGAGTGAGCACATCGGCTAAGGCGAGCAAAGCGATATCTAAGCCCGAGAATTTATCTGACGTGTATTTAGTAGTAGGTATGCAGTAATAAACAACATTATGAGTTGAAACGTTCGTCTAATGCAAATTCCTAGCAATATCATTCAACGAGCGTGTAATCATTGCTATTGCTCAAGATGCGGTTTGCAGAAACGAGCCATGACGAGTGTCGAGTGTCGTGAAGCATCCGGTGTATAATGGCCATTACACGAAAGTAGAATACTATGCTTTATTCAACTGGTGAAGTATTGTATGTTATGTTTACAGTTATGAGCACCTACATTATTCAATAGCCCATTGAATAATAGTATATTATTACACGTGTAATGAGCCCTGTTACTCAAAAAGTGAGAGAATAATACTGTGCTTTATCTACGACATCACTCGTAGTTTTTACAGAAATTTCCTTTTGCAGGTTGCAAAATTGCTACATTTTATGATAATCAATTTGACAAATAGCGCTCCGTTTCCATGACCTCATACTGGCATTTTTCTGATTGGTCCCAATCAGTGATCTTCCATTTCCAGTTATTACTAAAGGGGCAGGGCTTCGGTTCAATACTCACTGGCCGTGAGTAGATAAAACATTTAATTCAATTAGGACGTTGTGAAGTTTTTTATGTCTCAGTTTGCTTTTGGGAGCTTTGAATAAAATAGCCAAACCGTCGAAGAATTTGTGTTCGTTTTTATGTTTTGGGGAATAACATTTTTATTCTGCTGTATTAGTTAACGACTGCTTTAATAGTTTCTCACTGACGGTTTCTATCTACGAGATAAAATCACCAGGGCCGGGCCTAGCAGGCGTGCAGTGCGTGCCTGCACGCAGGCGGCAAATCATAGGGGCGCAATATACAGGATGGAAACTTAAATCTGTGTAAATTCAGTAATTCAATAATAAAAAACATTTCACCAAAAACCTCGGACAAGTCGAGTGTTAAAATGCCATATTTTGATATCAATTCCGTGACCTTGACAATGCCAGGGGCGGCGCAAGGGACAGAAGCTCATTTTATCTAACCTAGAAAAACGATTGAAATCCTACCCTGCCTCACAAAAAAAAATGTGCAGCGTTTAGAAGGTCAGTGTTCCTATATCAATAAGGTGGCATTTTCTTGAAATCTGAAGCAAGTACCATCTGTTGAGCCATCTTAGCTTTTAACACATACTGATAATGTGACCTATTGACCTTGACAACACCAATGGCGGCGAAATGGGAAGAAAGTGCCACCTTTTTGATAGGAACCGTGATGCTGACTTTTGAACGCCGCAGTTTTTTGTGGGGCAAGATCTCAATTGTTTTTATAGGTTAGATAGAGAATCAAACGAAGATAAACATAGTTTTTTTGGCCTCCCATTGTACTTATTTGAGAAAATTGGGCTCCCGCACCTTGCGCCGCCCCTGGCATTGTCTAGGTCACGTAACTAATACCAAAATGTGGCATTTTGAATTTAAAAATCGACCTGTCCGAGGTTTTTTGTGAAATGTTTTTGGTTATTGAATTACTGAATTCAAACAGGCTAAAGTCTCCCACCCTGTATAAAGTTGAATTTCAAATGATTCTTTTCATTCCCGTATTTGGGGGAGGAGGGTCTCCACTGCCTGTGAGGGGGGGCGGCAATTTTTCGCTGGCACGCAGACGGCAAATAGGCCAGGCCCGGCCCTGAAAATCACTGTATATGTATGTAAAAATTGAATAAAACTATCAATAATCTTTTGCGTTTAATGTTTAATGATAAAGGCTGATATTATTAGGTACCTATTCCGTATTTATGTTGATGTTTGATGTTCGTCGAGTCAGCATGCGTTCACCGTTGACCAAACTAGGATTTCTCAGTCGCAAACACTGGAGCTCTGATGCACGGCCGCAAAAGCTGGATTTTTAACATCTAATGTGCAAATTATAAAAGACACGTAGGTTTATCCTGTTCACGATGTTTATTCACTTATGTCACTTTTTGAACTAATCGTGCGTGCTTACGTTGAAGGATGTGATGACCACAATCCCAATCCAGTAAAAGATGTATGTACTGAAGAAGACCTAACCTGACCCAATGAAATTTTTTTTTCTAAGAATGTACCGCGACCAAATCAAAAAGTGACACTCGAAGTGACATAACAGTACATCGTGGACTAGATATAGGTATTCTGGAAAAACAAACGGCAGTCTGGCAGAAATCGACACGATTTCGTTGGAAATTTAAAATTTACACTCATCACTATGGCGGTTGTTTCGTGACTGTATAAGCCGGTAGTAGATAATGTTACGAGCGGCGATCTCGTACATATTGGTGAACACTCGATGTTTCTGGATCTTTCCATTATTAGATCGCAGTGTAGAAGTCTGGAGCGAGTGTATGTGAAACTGAAGGTAGACTTCAAGCTCGATCAAGAAAGATCTGTCCATTTTGGCGGAGGCGCCGCTCATACCCCGGCAGAATTATACGGGTAAAGTGTACGATTATTCAGGAATGATCTAGAAACCGTATATGCCGAGCCGCTATGGAAATTTCTGGATGTAGACAGAAAGCTCGAGAACGCTGCTCGAAGGCCTTATATAAGGCGTCAGCCGGGAGCTCGCGGCAGTATTGAATTGGATAGCGAGCGATAAACAAGCGAAGTACCTGCGATATAATTCCAAGTGGATATTTGTTGGCGTTATTCATTGTAGTAGTACGCAGAAATAAACAGTGTGTGTTTTAAAACAATCGTCTCAATTATATTCTAACCCGTACGCGAAATATCATAACAATATTCATGGGCTGTCGACAGTGGCGTAACTAGAAGTGTCCGATGGGGGGGGGTCACGACTGAAAAAATCTGCGAGAATGCGAGCAAAGCAAACAAAAAAACGCCGCATTTGGAAAATTTTGAGGAAATTCGATGGCCAATGGGGGGGGGGTTGACCCCGAAACCCCCCCCTAGTTACGCCACTGGCTGTCGACTGCAGATTGCCTTTGAAAAACTGATGCGTTGTCTTCTTACGTTAAGATGCATATTCCAGGGAAACTTCCGATAAATTTGATGACTGTTCAAATTCCGTTGTGTCCTCAAGCTTCCAGTTTTATAAGTAGTGCTGCAGCAGTTATCAAAAATAAAAGATTCCACCTATCAGGGGTTCTATTCCCGGGTGCTCAGTTCTTGAATCGCTTGAATTATCGAATACTTGGATTGAATTAATTATAAAAAAGATACGCATGGCATAAGTATTAACGAAGATATTGATCCGTAAATCCTTAAAAAGATCGTAAATAACGCTCGTTTGTCACCCGGCACAATCGGAAAGCTTTTGTTTCTTTTTTGCGATGTATAGAAAAATACAATAATCTCCAACGTGGCTTCCCCTCAAAGCCTAAAAACGTGTTGGAGCCTAAATTATGAGGCGGTTTATAAAAGGAAACAGAGAAAATGGGAAGATTACCTAGAGGGCAGAGATAAAATGTGGTATGCGGGCGCGTTGGGGTGTCGAGGTTTTCGAAAAAATCAGCAAGTAAACAAGAAATAAAGACAGCACGAGTTGTACCTCACAATCTGGAATACTCCGCAGCCAAGTGTTAAGTACTCCTACGTACACGTACTAGAAAACCGACAGGTGTTGAACAAAAATATAAATGCTCGTTATAAATGGATGGTTGAGCAAGAACAAAACAGGAACAAGCGTGTTTCGTATATCTGATGTGAAACCGCGAGAGAATTTGTTTTATACACTCACTTGAAATTGCTCGAATAGTATGTTTTCGAAATACTCCTATAAAATTATATGTTTGCAAGTTCAAACGGGCAAACTTAATTTAAAGTTGAGAATGTTGAAGTGTACGGCTCGCCGACGATATCGCATTAAAAGTTCTAAGTGTCGTCTGCTCCGGCATTTAAATTTATTGACGATAAAAGTTACAGCCCCCATTTTCAGAAATGTTCTGTGTGACGCCCCGGCATAATAGAAGAAAAATGAAAGAATCGGTTTTTGCGCCGGACGCTCCTTCGGAAAAGCTCCTTTTCATGCATTTCCGGCTGCATTTCCCTATAAGTTGAGATCGTGTTGATCCGTTGAGCGCATTAAGGGTCGTGTGTGGGAGGTGGGTAGCACATGACACTATTTCTTCTCGGGTCTTGAGTAGACGGTTATCGCCGGTCGTTGGTCGACTACAAACTACAAGCTACAAGACTCAAGTACTAATAAAAATGTCAAGTAGAGGGTGAGCGGTGACGCTAGCGCCATCTCGTGGCATCGGAGGGAAATCACTCTCGACGACAGCGGCTGTAATTATCAAGCATTCCCGTCAAAAGAGACTAACTCACCATGAAAATGTAGCAAGGACTTAGATTGTAGTATTTGAGACTCTCTGATTTGAGCTAAGTACCTATCACTGTGACTTACTGTAGAGGATTCGTTCTTTGTTTGTCTTTCAATGACTGTTTTTGTCACAACAGATAAAAATGTTATGTAAAAAATGATAAGATGATACAGTTCAACAAAATTCGAAGAGACGTAATATGGTGGTGTTGGGCAAAATAGAAAAGCGGAATAAGTATTGGTTGAAATGGTTGCAAACGGGCGATAATGAGAACTTGATGAAATGGTGGGGAAAAAAAGGAAGCAGTGAGACATTACAAGTGAAGAGAAAGCACATGGAAAATTTGGTTAACAACTGCTTGGAAACATGAAGTAGAAGCAAATACTTCTCTCAATCTTCCGACACATGATCTTGATTTTCTCAGAAAATATCAAGGAAACATTTTTTAAGGAAGCTTACTGATATGTAGCTGGGAAATCCTATATCAGGACGCCTTCAACATTTGCTTAACCGTTAAGGGTCTCACTTCTTGGAATTATTTTCCAGTCTTTTCAATTTCGACTTTGTTAATTTGCTTCAGATTCAGGTAGGCACCTTCACCTACATAAACATATCTCTACCAATTCTGCGTTTAGCAGAATCCCGAGGTTTTCAACAAAAATCACGCTCGAGTGTGGACAGTGCTACGTAAATAACTGTTGATTATACTGCAGTTATACTTGAAAAAGCCTCTGTAATATACAAACATGCTCTATAGGTGCAAACGATCTATTTTTACGGCGTGTGAGAATTCCGAAACGTAAATATTAGGATTCTTTAATCCAAAAATTCAACTTTTAAATCCAGTTTATCAATAAACAAGTCCCCTTTAAAGCAAGTTATTTATTTGAACCTAAAGTTTATAATAAATGCACCGATATGGCAGAGATTAGTGTAAATATAATTCAGGATAATCGCACAGACATTGTGCTCGCATGATACTGGATGAGGTTTTATCAGGCCCATTTCAATTTCGTTCCCATCAGTCTCATTTTTTTGCTGCTCCAGTTGTACATACGTACGCTCATTGTCATGTAAATGTAATTTCCAAAAGAGAAAATGGCTTTTTTTTTACGCAGTTGATCAAAACAAAACTGCTCGAAGGTATGGTATACCTAGAGGTATTTGCTGCTGCTACGTATAAAATAACATACAACACACACACCTCAGTTTTTCATCCTAAAAGCTTTCTTTTCGATGGAGGTATGCATTAAACAAAGTACGTACTCATTAGAAATATGGGTGGTGCGTGCGGAGAGCATTAATTTTTCATTTAAATTCGTTAAAAGCTTCGGCTTGTAGGCGCAGGCGGGTTTGAGATAAAAGAATTATGTTCAATTATGGCTGGAGCAGCATTATGGTATTTACATAAACAAAAAAAAAAGGGCTGTTCATTACCGATGCAACAATTTCATGATAAGTAATAAATGGCTCCAAATTTGCCGAAGGCAATTTCAGGGCCCGCAAGTTAGTGTGCCGCAAGTTGCAAGTACGAGTATGGCGAGCAGAGTGTCGACGCAGGCGGAAATATTTCGGAAAAAGGAACGCAATGGCCAGCATCCGAATATAAATTCCAAAATAAAGAGGGGAAATTCCAAGATGATAATAACAATAGAATTAGGGATACTAATAATAACACATAATAACGGTCTTTATTTAGAGGGCGAAGTTTAGCCGAAGCTATTCCATACTCAGCCTGAAAACTCAGAGTACAATAATTCAATATATAAATTAATAAGCAGGAAAGTAACGAAAATAACAATAATTTAATTAATATTACCTACTTACAATTTTTTTGATTAAAGGGTCGTCTTGTCCACGGTAACGGGACAATTTCCAAAATTCATCTAATATCTTGGAAAAAATGCATGGAAATTGAGGATGAAAGTGTGAAATCGATGAATAAATAAATTATGATTGGCAACGCAGATAGTGTGCATGATGAAGAGATAGAATATGACGATGATGGACTTCGATGAGGATCAACTATAGTGCAGAACATTCTGCAGGCCCTGGATAAAATCAGAATTTCTAAGATAAAGTCAAGTATTCTGCGTTTCACAAGACGGAGATTACAAAATCAAGTCAGAAATTTTGAGATGAAATCGGAGCCCCGGGATGATTCCAGAATTTTTGACTTCTTGTCTGCATTCCAAGGTACAGTTGGAAGTTTCGGACAAAAGTTCCTAATATAGGTACAACATACATACTTTCAAATGAATTTCACGTTCAAGTATAAGATTTTTCGAGTTTCAAGTCTATGAATTTTCATATTCATATAACTTTTTGGAAATCTGTCGGAGATTTTCAAGCAGTTTTAGAATTTGAGTCGGAGCTGTGGGAAAAACAAAAATTCACTTTTTTTTACAATAACAAATATGTGAAAGTTGGATTCGTTGTTAGGGAAGGACCGCAAGACTGGTACGGTAGGAGCCCGTTGAGATTCTGCTCTTCTGCCCACCTGGGTTAGTTCGCCCCTGGCTAGCTGTGTGGTGTGCGCCCCTGGTGTGACGTAAGCGTAAAATGGAGTGAACAGATAAAGTTAGTGAAAATTTTCTTATTCAAACAATCATTCCTATTCTGTATCTCGTAACGACATCGTTATGTGCATGCTATCTTTGTCTGTATCTATGAGTCTCCTATACTTCCCTCTCTCTGTCTATCTGGCGTTAACGAGTCGTTACGAGATACATAATAGGTCTGAATGCCCTAGAAACCTAGCTAGTTCAACCCATTTCAAACTGAAATTGTTCAAGCTGAAGAACTAGGTACACAAAAGGCACAGTGTACGTACACCCACCCTACCAGACTTTTTGTGAAGGTAAAACTGGGAAGCATTAAAGTAACTATGCTAGCGGGTTAATTTCATAAAGTAAAATGCATAAAATGTCAAAGGTGATGCTCGGAGGATAACAAACAAGGAAGCTCGCAAAGAAGTACCGGTATTCGGGACGCATCCGGACAAATACAGGTATATAACGTGTTGCAATTTTCCACATGAGTGTCTGGAGGTAATGTGCAATGTGCACTGTGCGGTGCTGCACATCCGATATCATCGGATGACATTTAAATTGTACATTTTCCTATTCAGCGGATGATAAAAGGTCGCATGGGATTTTCCGACTTCCATGTTTTGCATGTTTCTGTTCGTTAAAGGGATGAAACTATGGAAGCTCGCGTTTTGTTGTTTGAATGTCGAGTTCGAGTTTTATAACGTATGGAAACCGCATTCGATGATGATAATGGCAAAAGAAGCAGGTTTTTGCCGCTGGTGATGCAAAAACCTGTGGCAGACACTAGCAGAGAAAGAGTTCCCGCAGGTCCGCGGGCATGAACAAAGAACTTTGTGGACAAAAAACACAAAATGCCAGCGGCATCCAGTCCTTTATATACATGATAGATCGTGGATGCGTAGCTTGCATCTTGGATTCCTGGAAAAGCAGGTCTTTGCTGTCTGTTTTTCCGAGAATTCCTTACAATTCGAAATTGTCCGGAAAATTCCTGAGCTTTCCGGCGTAGGTTTCCAACTAGCCGAAACACAACAAACGTTCAGCAACCAACCAAGTTACGTTTTTGCATAATTGTCATTTATTTATACGGGTGTCCTAGAAATGCGTCTACATAAAGATACCACATATTTCTGACAAGATTCAACCAAACTTACCTCAATACCAAAATGTTTCTTGTAAGAGAGATACAGGCCTCCAAATTTGACTTTTGGATATAGTTTTCATGGCGTATCTCCGAAACCGTTCTTGATAGAAAGACAGAATTTTGTACGTCACTCAAGTTTTTATGCTTCACAATAATGACGTTACACTCTTTTCAAAATGTCACCCAGGGGGACGTCAAACTAATAAGGGGAAGTAAAATCCCCTCCAATTCTTTTTGCGTGTGAATTTTTTCAAAGTTGAATAACACAATATGAATTTTTGAATATTTTTACAGAGGAAGTTTACTTCGGTAATTTCGACCATTATCTCTGGAAGTCAGACTCAAGCTGGATAATACGCTTAATTAGTGATGACATCAAAAGTTATGCCAGGTCAGGGTTTTGTATATAAACAATCTCTGCTAGGTTGGCAGCACTTACTGTCACTCCTGATCCCCCCTTTACCCCTTCCCACACCCTCCACTGCATTTGTAAAACAAAATGTAGAATGTATTAAACCAGCAGATCCTCGACCCTCAAAGACCCTTTGGTTATGAAATACCCTACAGGAAGGTCGATGTATACTTACCTCTAAACGGTTGATAGACATGAATAGATCACAATACGCAAATATTTCATTAGCTGTCACTTTGACAAGAAGTGTTGCCAACTTACGTGTTCGTTGTTTTCATACAAAACCTTGACCTAGGCCACGTTTTGACGTCACACTAACTGAGAGTATTCTATGATAATCACGGGAATTTGAAATTCTTGTTCATGAAATTCAGAATTCAGACTAAAAACTCAGAATTCAGACTAAAAACTCAGAATTCAGACTAAAAACTCAGAAACTCCTATTTTATCGCAAAAATTCAGAACCATGAATGAAATTTTCATATTGAATTAAACACTTCTCATCGTATCTAGAGATTTCCCGACATTATATGAGAATTTAGACCTGAATTCAGAAAGACGTTATCTCGAAAATTGCAACTTCAATCGAAAATTGTGTGACTATCGTGATGATTTGTTCTAGGAATTGCTGACATTTTTTCAGAATTCAAGAATCTAACTCGGAAATCGAAATTATGAGAATATCTCGGACTTGGACCTAGGCGCTCTCAACTTCATCAAACCAAATTCGAAGATTCTGGAATTATCTCGAAAACTTGTACTTCATCATTTCAGCAGTTCAGTTTCAAATTAGGAGATGCTGGCCTGATAACAGTCAGAATTCACTACTTGAAAATTTATCTAGGTAGACCAAAAATTTCCTACTAACTTTATCTTGGAAACTGAGACTGAAACTTGAAAGGTATTTTGGAATTCTGGCTTTACCTCGGAAGCTCCAGCTTGCCCTCGGGAATTCTTTAATAGATAGGTTATAATATCTCTAGCATTTTCCACTTGCATGCATTCTTTGCAGCCCTATGCTGCAGTAGTTGCATCAAAATATTGAAACGAAGCACAGCGCTGCAAAGAATTGCAAGTAAAAAACGCTAAACATTCAATTCTGGATTCAGATTTGAATGTGAAAGTTCCGAATCTTTCTTGGGAATTCGAACTCCATCATATCCAAATCTTTGGACTTTTTTTAGGATAGCTAATTTCGGAGATTACGTGATAATTGCGTGTTCACAGCTACCCCAGCCCACTCCAATTTCGTTCTTTTTGCTCCCCTTCATATTGTCCTACACTTACAAAGTTAGAAAAACCAATTTGTGTTGAGTTTGGCGTCGAAGCTCAAAGCGTAATTATTAAATTCCGCACCGCGGTCCACTTCTGCACGACCAAGGGTCCCTCGGAAACTGATTTATGAAATGAAAAACCTTCATAAGTGAAATTGGTGCAATTAGGAGCGGACGGCCATTATAGGACCTTGTGGCGAGAGAAAGAGGACGCCGATGGTAATTTAATTCATATTGGTCTTTTGGGCAGCGGGGCATCGATATATGGGGGTCGAGGTCAAGGTCATAAAGCCTAGTTTGTCATTCAGCACACCGCACGTACCTAACTAAAACAAGTGACAAGTGACAGCAACTTCCATATGAATCTCGGCAGCGCTTGGAAAGTTTGAGAGGATGATAAATAGTAGCGTTACTACAGGACACTCCAGGTAGCGTGAGTTTCTTGAATGATGTCTTGGTCAGTGATGAAGATTTTCGAAGCCATTCAAAGAGATTGGAAAAAGTCCTAGAAAGGTTGATAGTTCAGAGTTGAAATTAGCCGAGGATGAATGTACTCTTTACAAGAGAGCAACTGAATACCTTGTTTCCAGAATAAACAGATTCGGGTTATACACATGTGAGTTAGTCAATTATCGAATCAGTTACAAATGCACCTGTTCCAACTAGGGTTCTAACTAATGCAGCACGACTGAAATAATTTTTAGGACTGCTCAACTATTACGGTAAATTTGTCGAGAATTTATTCACTTGCCCCTCTTATCGATTGCCTAAGAACTGCTTAACTATTACGGTAAATTGGTTAGAAATCAATTCCTTCTTATCGATTGCTGGAGAAATTTGTTTGGTCAAAGAAATGTCAAGATGCATTCGTTAGAATGTGAGATTTATTGATTTAACCTAAAATTTTAGTCTATTTTGATACAAAATCACCACTGACGTTGACCACCGGTAGCAGTTCTTAGGGGTGGGAGCAATTTGGCTCACATCATGCAAGACGGTTCAGAAAAGCCGGTAGCTTCTGCGAGCAGGATGGAAGTGCGGCTGGATATTCACAAGTTGAGAAAGAATGCTCGAGTATCATTTTTGGATAGATCTCATAACTTTTCATATGGCAATAAATTCCTCTCAAGAAGTGATTGTGAGGTGCTGATTTAATTATTTGGCCCTCAGAAAAGTCAACCGCAGTATACAGCGAATCGGTTGGAAAGATGGTCGCTGATTTTAGCCAGTTATCAATATAAAATCAAGTACGTAAAATCGCAAGACAATTTGACAATTATAATGAATTTGAGACCTTGACTGACAACAGTTTTGTGAATTTCTTGGAAAATTTGCGAAATTCCCGTCAATTTTAAGGTTGTTGAGCGAGAAACTTTAGATTGTCAACAATTTCAAAATATATTTAAGAGAACTGGTACTAAAAAATTGAATCACCTTGAAAAATCAGTTGGGACTGTTGAAAACAAGTAAGTAATTTGTAATAACCGTCTTATTGTACCACGCAGATTACGTGAAAAATTCTGGATAAATTGCATTAAATACATTTGGGTATGACAAAAATGAAGATGTTCGCTAGAGGTTTCTTTTGATGACCGGATTTGAATAAGGAAATAGAGCTCATGGTGAATATGAACATGAGAATGAACAACGTTGAACGTTTGACCACTGCACCTTACACACCGTCCCCGAACGGAGTCGCAGAAAACGCCGTCAAACAAATGGAATTGTGACTGCAAAGGGAGTTTGTCTCACAGCATAATGTCGACGTGAATTTTGTTCTTGTTACTTTTTATTTGTTCATCGAAATACTCCACATTCAACAACTCAGCTATCTATAGATTTTGATTCGCCTTGAAATCCTATATCTGCCATCGGTGTGTGAGGTGACTCATGAATCACACCGTGTATGAATAGCTTTTTCGTGGAATTGCCCTTTGGTATAATTCAGTTTGTAGAAAAAGTATCGAAATTACCGTTGTGTCACAGGCCCACGCACAAACTGGGTATCGTAGATTATATTAATACGCGCTACATAAATTCCACAAGTTTATGATGTCAAATTTCCGACTTGGTACATTGCGTATTCCTCTCTGGAGGAAAATGTGATATAATGTTCCAAGTTTGGGGCCTCCTCCTCAGCTTCCCATCCGCAAACTCCTTTCTTAACAAGCACAACAGCACATTCCAAGCAAAAATAATGATTTAGGAGCACGCTACAAATGGAGATATTGCGCCACAGTAATTGGACAGTTTCACTTGACACATCGCTGTACTAGAATGATAGTAAGACAACTTGAAAAACATAGTTTCGAGTAATCGCCACTTGAACATTTCAGAAGAACGAAAAACACTCTTCTTCTCGAAATTTCGGAGATTTTTTAATTTTCCAGTTGTATTATATCGCTCCTGATAGACCTGTGAGGAATTCATTATTAAATCACATTTACTCTTCAAGAAAAAAATCAAAAAGTGAACATATCCTTGTATATCGCTAGAAATAATGGTTCTGTTGGAAGTTGTCCGTTTTTTCATGTAAATTATCCTACTATTCGTCAAGAATTCGTAGAGTGATTTTGAATTTATCCCTCTTTTTTTTCAAGTTGTCCGAGTATTGCACAGTAAGCATAGCCTGGTTCAACATATTTTTCATAGTTATCCTTAAGTATTGTATGACATGGAATAAGCCCATTAGTTTTTGGCTGTCATCTGACAAATAAAAGTGTCACTATCAGAAATTGGAAATTCATTTGGAAGTCCTTGGAAAACTGTATTCAGAACAGTAGATAGTGTTTCGCTAACTGTCGTGTGTCAAATATTGAAAATTGTCAAAGTTCATAACTTTGTCATTCAATTATTCAAGATTTTTCATCAAACATTTCATCCTGTGAACCGATTTTCACGATTTCTTTCACTTTTGGCAGTCTTGGCCATAGCTATAACCACTATAATCTGCCTCCGCATCTATCCATTGTTTTGGTTCAGTTTTACCCAATACAAACTGACCTGTGGATAACGAAATCATGGCAATGTACATTGGAGATAAGTTAAAATTATCAAGTCATTTCAAACAATTCACGGAACATTTCTGGTCAAATAGTGGGACAACTTAAAAAAAAGTAAGATATTTTACAAACGCATGAGAGTATGTTTGTGCAATAGTGAGTTAAAATGAAATATCGGAAGACTTTCATTGAATCAGTCGGTTTTTTGGTATAAGAGTGAGACATCTTTCACAGTAAAATACTGAGATAACATGAAAAACAAGGACAACTTGAAATTTCCAAATCAGATTTGTTGTAAAATTGGGACATGTTGAAATGTCTTCGTATTATACCAGAAGGCAAGATCAAATTCGATCTATTTCTCAGTAGAAGAAGTAGGACATTTTGAGATGTCCGAGTATTAGACCAGAACTGTTTAAAAAACAGATAATTATAACAGTGAGATATTCATTTTTCATGTACTTCCATGATGATTCTGAGTAATTCGATTTTTTTACCAGGTAGAGAATAGCTTGGAGCTATAGATTTTGAAATAATCCGGAAATCAGAAATTTGAAGTTATCTTACTATCATTCTAGCACAGCGACATGACATTTCCAATTTTGCATGCGCGACAACTGAGCACCGTCCAAAACGAAAAATCCCCAAGACTATACGTCATCGCAAATGAAAGCTTGCATTCAAGTAGCAAGTCATCTGACCTTTCAACTTTCCGGATTTCAATTTCCATACATTCAGAAACGTTGAATAGAGTATTTCATTGCGTAGGTTAATATGCCTACCTGTACTTCTTTCCGGAACGTGCTCGCAAATCAATTCCACTTTACCAGGAATCCGTAAGAATCGAATATGCGCACTTTTTAATTATGCTACTCAGGGAGTTTTTAATGAAATTCAAATTAGGACATCAAAGCGTAAGACTTTATATTGAAAAATTCTTTTGTCGTTCCGGTCCCAGACGGCGTTCCAGGAGATCAGCTCTCAATCGAACTGATTTATGAACGGGCATATTTCCCCTCCATTCCATTTCGGTTCTAATTTCAGTCTCACTATAAATCGTCTAGTAAAGTATATATAGGTATATAATATGTAGCAGAGAGTTTGCACACCTGTTTGATTCATGCTGGGGGCGCTTGGAGTTTTGCCATTAGGCGCAGAGATAGAAAAATGATTTGTATTTACTGCCATAGCTCTGTGGACGTATGTGTGTGCCTCCCATGGTTAATTGCTTGTGGATTTGAATCGATAAAGTATCTACAAGAACACAAGGTGTTCGTTTGCGATGATTTTGACGATTCAACCCATATTTCAACGAGGCGGAGAAAAGACCCGTGAGCATGTCACGAACTGCAAACAATGGTCTGTGGTATAGGCATAGAATAGCTATATTGTATACGGAAAAACCTCCTAGTAGTGATCAAAACTTGATAGAAATATCTGTCTTGATGTATAGAAAATAAAGCCTAGAATATGCTGTATTTTTTGTCCACTTTTGTTTCGCTGTTGAATTCGTCATTCTGGATGATTTTCGCATCTTTTTAAAGACACTCTATAAGTAGTTTTCCAGTTCAACAAAGTTATCAATAAATTTTCTATAATAGTTCAGAAGTCCTAGGAATTACCATATTGGTTACGTTGTTGATGTAACTGTTGAGTAGTTTTTGATCGCTCTCACTTCATCAAAACTTGACTTGATACCGTCAGGGGTGACAACACGTCCAAGGTAAGATATACCTTTTCGGGAGAATTCCAGTTACCCGATTTGAATTCTAGAATTTTGTTTTCGTTGTCTTCCAAAGACTAATCCTAGTTTCTCCAAGGGTTCTTGAAGGGACGTTGCAAATAGAATATCATCAAGATATACTAGCACATTTTGTTCTCAATTCCACGGAGGATGTTATCTATTATCCGTTGAAAAGTAGGGGGTGCTCACTTTAAACCAAAGAGCATTTGCAGAAATTTGTATTGCCCAATTTCTGTAATGAATGCAGTTTTCTCTATACATCATAAACTGGGTGTATTTCGACTTGGTGGTAGCCAGAGGCCAAGTCCAGGGTTAAGCAGAGCTAAGACTGAGGGAAAAATGCGAGGAATATATAACAGGTATTTTATTCACGCACACCTATCATACTTATCTAGAAAATAGTAATAAGTACTTTCAGGAATTTAGTTTGGTGCTGTTGGTACATACACGGCACGCCAAGACTAGATACATCGACACTCACTTGGCAGATAAAGAGAGACAGGAGCACACGCACTCTCAAACCAGGCCAGATTACGTCGAGACTGGTGAACTACGTACCTACCTGTCCGTACAAAACCTAGCGTTTCTTCTGACTCTTGCCATTTCGGATAAGTAATTGAAAAAATGTTGCCACCTCGCCCAGGAGGTCCGAGCATACACTTTCCATCTGCAACGGTGGAACACATTGTATACCGACATGGCTCAGCACAGCCATGATATATATTCGAACCGAAGTTCGGTCTTTCCGTAGGCGTAGCAGCAATTCCATCATTGTCTGTTAAATAAATTACTTCGCGATTACATCAAAACAGTGATGTAAAGGGAAACAACAATCACATTTCGCGGTGGCGCTTCAATTTATTTCACATTAGTTAACTCATTACGGCTCTGCAAATATATATTAAGCCATCACGGCGGGAGTTCTCTCTCCGGCAAACATGCGAAAGTTGTGGAGTTTGCGGCCGTGCGAATGGTATGCGCGGTTCTGATTTACCGAATCGTCTTGAATTACCAATTACTAAAACGCGCGTACTAGGGTATGTGGTACCTTCAAACCTTCACTTGCGAACGATGAAATCAACCATTAAAGCTCTAAAGCCGAGGCCTGATGAATACTTGTTAAATGGACCAGGAGAATTTCAAATAGGTAGGTATGCGTACATCGCTGTGGTGCATCACAAAAGGACTGGGCTTATTCCAGTTGATGGACTCGACTAACTGCTGCACAGAAGTTGGGGATGTTGTCTGTCGCGTTATGTCGCTCGAAGGGCTTCAACTTACCTCGCATTGCTCGCTCAACGGTTGTTCATACAGGGTGTTCAAGATGAACAATACCAACTCGATTTTCTTGGAAAATATAAAAGCAACCGATTTTTCTTTTCGAGAGACAGGAAACCTGAGCTTTGGGCTTCCATTTTAGTTAGCGCCAAAGTTTGTATGTACTCTATTCTCAAAGAAAACGCCATTTTAATAGAGCGTGTCAGGAATTTCAAAATTCATTATCGGTAATACAAAAAGTAGGTACTTCGATTGAAAAGGGCAGTTCTGCTTTTGAGTGTGAAAGTTACATCAAGGTATGTATTGCCCAGAGTTGTGGGGTGGGTCTGGCGACATTCTAGATTGAAAGAATGATCTGCACTGTTCCGAGATCTTCCCGAACGTTTCAGACTATTCCTGAACATTCCAAAACATACCGGACCATTCTGGAATGTTGTAGAATGATCTCGAGTGCTACACAAAGATTTGGAATATTCCAGAATGTTACTGAACATTCCATACTATTCCTGAACATTCTAGGACATATCAAAACCTTTTGGAATGTTGTAGATTGATCGCAAAAGTTCCACAATCATCTGGAATGTTTCGGGATGTTTCCGAACGTTCCAGACTATTTCCGAACATTCCAGAATCTACTGGAACATTCTGGAATGTTGTGGAATTATCTCTTATACTTTCGAATGTTCTGGACGGTTCTACATAGAAATTTTTTGGGGTGAAACTTTCAGCCCTTACCGTGGGTTCCACCAAAATATTTAGCCAGCTGATAGCTAACTCGAGATTTATTTTAATCAATTCTGGCCAAATGATCAATGTGAATTCAGGTTTTACGCTGAGTAATTAACTAAAGTGTGGTATACTTGCGATTTAACGTATTTTCCAAAATGAATCTACCAACATTGACCAGAAAAAAATCCGTTTAATCTCGGTTTAGCTTAAACCGCTCATAAATTTTTTGGTGGAACCCGTGGTTAGATTTTTAATGGCACGCTTTTCAGGTAAAACCGGTAACCTTTTTCATGGATGAGAGAAAACTTTATAATGTAATCTGGGATGTTTTTTTCATAATGATCTGGAATCCTCCGGAATATTTCCGATCGTTTCAAACTATTCCCGAACATTCCAGAACATACCGGAAAAATGGTAAAAGTTTTATTAAATACAGAGCTATAAAAATACAAACTAAATATATATATTATAATAATGGCAACTCTACTGTAAATAATGAATTTCTTTCAATTTGGTGGACGGAGGAATAGTGCCTAAAATACAGGCACTATTCCCTCTTTGGATTGCCAAACTTATTCTCTGTCGAAAAAAATGATATGAGAAGGGTTTATACACGAATTTTTTCAACTGAAGACCAAAAGTTTTTGCTTCATCTGACCAAGTTCCAAGCGATTCCACAGCAAAAGCAACAAAATGGAATGATTCTTTGATTTTGTTGTATTTAGAGTGCTTCCTCATCACAGCAGCGGAAGCGGCTGCACCGGCTTTGGCTTTTGTTGCATTTATATGAGACGTAGCAAAAGAATTGCTGCATGTAGCGTCCCATACTAGTGAAATACCTCTGATCCAAGATGTGAGGGATAATCCATCAGGTCGTTTACCATCGTCTCTATCTAACCCAGTTGGTTCCAGAGCGGAGGGGATTTCAGCTGCCGCAAGCGATCTTTTTATGATGTCATTGATGGAAGAGTGACGGGAAAACTTACCATGAGATTTCTGACAGGATAAACCGTGGTAACCAAGTACCGGAATAATCTTGAGTGTTTTGGAATGATCTCGAATGTTCCACAATGATCTGGAATGTTCCGCGATATTTCCGAACGTTGTAGATTATTCCTGAACATTCCAGAACATACCAGAATATTCTGGAATGTTGTGGAATAATCTCGAATACTCTCGAATATTCTGAACGAACGTTCAGACTGTTTCCAAATATTCCAGAACATATCGGAACATCTGAAATGTTGTGGAATGATCTCGAAGGTTCCACAATAATCTGGAATGTTCCGGGATGTTTTCGAACGTTCCAGACTATTCCCGAACATTCCAAAACATACCGGAACATTCTGAAATGTTGTGGAATTTTCTCAAATGCTCGCGAATGTTCTAGACTGTTCCAGAAAGTCCTAGGACTTTCCGAACATTCCAGAACATATCCGAACATTCCGAAATGCTGTGGGATGATCTCGTATGTTCTGGGATGTTTTTGAATGTCCCAGACTATTCCCGAACATTCCAGAACAGAGCATTCTGGAATGTTGTGGAATGATCTCGTATGTTACACAATGATCTGGAACGTTTCGGGATTTTTCCGAACGTTCAAGACTATTTCTGAACATTCCAGAACCTACCGGAACATTCTGGAATGTTGTGGAATAATCTCGAATACTCTCGAATGTTCTGGACGAATGTTGACTGTTCCCATGTATTCCAGAACATGTCGGAACATTCTGAGATGTTGTGGAATGCTCTAGAATGTTTCACAATGATCTGGAATGTTCCGGGATGTTTCCGAACGTTCCAGACTGTTCCCGAACATTTCAGAGAATACCGGAGCATTCTGAAGTGCTGTGGGATGATATCAAATGTTACACAATAACCCTGAACGTTCCGGGATGTTTCCGAACGTTCCAGATTATTCCCGAGCATTCCAGAACATACCGGAACATTCTGAAATGCTGTAGGATGATCTTGAATGTCTGGGACGTTTTTAAATGTTCCAGACTATTCCCGAACATTCCAGAACACACCAGAGCATTCTGGAATGCTGTGAAATGATCTTGTATGTTGCACAATGATCTGGAACATTTCGGGATTTTTCCTAACGTTCCAGACTATTCCTGAACATTACAGAACATACCGGAACATTCCGGACTGTTTTAGAATACTCTAGAATGCTCTGGACGAATGTTCAGACTGTTTTCAAATATTCCAGAACATATTCGCATCCTGAAATGTTGTGGAATGATCTCGAATGTACCACAATAATCTGGAACGTTCCGGGATGTTTCCAAACGTTCCAGACCGTTCCCGAATATCACAGAACATACTGAAATGGAATGAAATGTTCTGGAATAATCTCGAATACTCTCCAACGTTCTGGACTGATGTTCAGACTATTCCCGAATATTCCAGAACATATCGGAACATCCAGGAATGTTGCGGAATGGTCTCGAATACGCTCGAATGTTCTGTACTGCTCTAGAAATTTCTAGGGGGCGAAACTTTGAGCCCTTGCGTTTTCAAGAGCACGCTCTTCAGGAAAACCGGGAACCTCCTTAATTTTTATTTTAATATTTTTTGTATACTTCTATTGATATTGACTACTGTCGACAGGTAGATTACCTTTTGTTACATAGACAGGAACAGACAGGAAGGTATGTAGGTATACAACCAATTTGACACCATTTTATTCTAGTAGATTTCATACTTACCGGCTTCGTTCACAACTGCACTAACAGATGGCGCTCGTGCATATACTCCTGTTCATGAAATGACCCCCCTTCTGGATCGAAAACATAGACGTATCCACGTCAAAAAGAGGAAGTTGTCTCATGTACAGTTGCGGCCTCATAAAAGTTTACACCAATGACAATCGTGTGGCCATGCTCATTCAAAATTACGTCAAAACTGAATTAGCATGGCCACTCGATCGCCGTCGGTGTAAACTTTTATGAGGCCGCAACTTTACGTACCTGTGGAGATCTCTCTTCATATTTTGAGGTCTCGTCAATCCGTTCAGAGCGGTCCAGAGAGTGGGGCACTCAACTTCAAGAAAGCGAATTTTTGGCAACCTTGTCTCAGTACGTGTCTGATGAGACTCTTGAAACGCGTGTCCAGGCTGATGTGGTGTATGCGGACATCTCCAAGGCATTTGATCTGATCAATCCCAACCTGCTAATGTCCAATTTGGATAGACTCGGTTTTTCACCCTCACTGTTGCGACTTTTCAGGTCATATCTCTTTGGCAGGGTTCAACGTGTCGCATGCCACCGCGTCAACTCTGACCCTTTTTTCTCTACATCGGGGTCCCCCAGGGAGCCAACCGGGGTCCTCTCCTGTTTCTGATCTACATCAATGACCTAATCGAGGAGATCACTGTCAGAAATTGCTTTTCGCGGACAACTTGAAGATGTACGCGAAAACTGATACCATGGATGACTGCTCTGTCCTGCAGGGCTGTGTTGACTCTGTGTCCGTGTCCAGATGGTGTCGTGCTAACGGCCTCTCATTTGACGTCCAAAAATGTGTTGTCTTCACCTACATCAGTAGGTCTCACCCGATTCTCTTGGTGATTTCATCACGTTCAAGAAAGACTATTTAGCAACTATATAACATTCAGCGGCACATCAGAAAGAAGCTTAAAGGAATGACACTAACTATGTTTCTTGTTCAAAATATTTTGTTTTCCTGGTCATTTTTCCAATTTTCCAAATTGTTACGATTCAAAATTGCATTATAATTTCTTGAAATTTGGAACACATCAAACATCGCCGATCGCCGTCCTCTCAAAGAAGCTTCAAGCTGAGCTCTCCTTTCTACATAAAAAATACTGTCAAGAGATTCTTCAAGAAAATCGAGCTGGTACCTATGTCTAGGTAGGACACCCTGTAGCTATAGCTCACGGGCGCTGTAAAAAGCATTTAATTTTGTTTGGGGTGGCTTCTGCCAGAGCCTTTTTGTTTTATTATTATTATACCATTATCTTTCGGTTGGCACGTTATTTCGGTTGGTCAACGACCAAAGCTCAGATTTAGATACCTCGTCCAAAGTCATTTCGTGCTCACATGGCTTCGTAATGTCACACTAAAGGGTGGAGTCTTTTCGACACGGCCTATCCAGCAAGCACCTGCCAAGCTTGAATTTTCAAACAGAATAATCCCTTCGCTTAGGTACAGATATAGCTACTTCCTCAAGGAGGCAGCAACTTCCAATTTGATTAAGTTTTAAGACAAGCTGTTTATCTTTTCAAGCACAAATTTTATTTATACTCCAGGGAAAACTAATGGAGGATAGCTGATGCTGCAGTCGATGATCTAAAACGTAACGAGATATCACTTTTGTGAAACAGTTCAAAACACATCTCGATATCTATAGTCGTAGCGGTACACCAAATTATTCTGCACTTCTAACGATTTTGATTATTTTCGGCACAGATGATCATTGGACCTATTCAAGCGTTTTGACCCGCAGCACCACCAAATTTGACCTCAGGAATGGAGGGGTGGGGGTATCTTCAGAATTTGAAGCTCCAGGTCTAGTATGGTCCAATGAAGACCCACAAAGGCAAGTGAGTAGTCATTTTCGAATGATTTTCATCCGCTGATGTCGATTCTGACGTTAAAAATGAGTTGCGCAATCATTTGACAAAGATAATTGGTAATAATAAGAGATAAAGATGAAATCAAGTGGTCATCTATTGAGCTCTGTGGGAACTTGTTTTTTGTGATAAATACATGAAACTTGGTGTGACTGTTCATTATTACTTACTCCCCAAATATGAAGGGAGCACCATGCGTTCCGACAAATGACGTTGCGACGAAACTCGCGACGGAATATAAAAAAAACAGTGGTCGCCATTTCCAGAACAGTCGATAGGAATATCATAATTTCTTTGATTTCTTCCATCAAGCCATATGCTTTCAAGATTCAATAACATATTTCTGTCGATTTGGGGAAACGGTGGGCTACGCTACCAGTGGTGAACCAGGTGCCTGTAAGGGGAACTGTGAGGTTTCTTCACACCCAAATTTCCGCGGTCAACATCTTCGAATAAAACCGAGGATAAAACTAACTATTTTGAGGTCTGTGCATACGAATATGTTATCTGGTTAACATTTCTCGTGTTTCGTCCTTCTAGGGACTCCTCAGTATGTTTATACAGATCTAGCGATCAAATGAAAGGCACTCAGAAAGGTACTTTTGATCACTGGAAAAAGTGATCTTTAATGTTGTACCATATTGGGTACATTACATACTCGGTTACAGAACTCTTACAAACTGAACTATAAATTATTATAACGATTAATCGCCTGTTATTATCGATGCCACCGTACTGAAAAAAAAGAAATCGCTTTGTATGAGACCGTATCAAATGATTGAACCATTATTGTTTGTTTATTTGTTGTTTTTATTCATCCTTATCGGCACTTCTCATGTCATAGGAGTTAGCTGAATTTGATTCCCAAATATCACAAGCTGAGAAACTTTGTTTCTACAGCACAAAGCACTGTGCCGGGAATCGAATTTAAGAATTCAAGTTTTTGATATTGGTGCTTTTTTCAGACGTATTTACTTCATTCATATCCGAGACTTTATTCATACCCTAACACTAGAATCACAGAAATTGCATTCACTCCTTTTTTACCCATTTCAAACAAAACGGTATTCCAGAATCGGTTACTTTACTAGGTAGTCTGAATGATCTCGCGCGGTTGCGAAATCTGTATAAACCATACTGAGGAGTCCCTAGGAGGACGAAACATGGAGAATGTTGACCAGATGACATAATTGTTCGTATGGACAAACTTAAAAATAGTTTTATCCGAAGATGTTGACCGTGGAAATTTGGGGGTGAAGAAACCTCACAGCTCCCTCTAGCAGACACCTGACTCACCACTGGTAGCCCACCGTTTCCCCAAGTCGACAGAAATATGTTATTGAATCTCGAAAGCATATGATTTGATAAAAGAAATCAAATAAACTATGATAATATATCGACTATTTTGGAAATGACGACCACTATGTTTTTTGACATTGCGTCGCGACGTCATGCGTCGGAACGCGTGGTGCTCCCTCCATATTTGGAAAGTGAGTAATAGTGAACAGCCCTACCAAGTTTCATGTATTTATCACAAAAAATCAAGTTCCTACAGAGTTAAGTAAATGACCACTTGATTTCATCTTTATCTCTTATTATTACCAATTATCTTTGTCAATTGACTGCGCAACTCATTTTTCACGTGAGAATCGACATCAGCGGATGAAAATCATTCGGAAATGACTACTCACTTGCCTTTGTGAGTCTTCATTGGACCATACCAGACCTGGAGCTTCAAATTCTGAAGATACCCCCACCCCTCCGTTCCTGAGGGGCAAATTTGGTGGTGCTGCGGGTCAAAACGCTTGAATAGGTCCAATGATCATCTGTGCCAAAAATAATCGAAATCGTTAGAAGTGCAGAACTTGGACGATTTTAGGCCCGTACCGCGACGACTACTAGCGACGGATCCGGTTATTCTTTGAAAGTTTTCACTTGGTATATTGCGAGCAGATAGTCTACGCGTCTACTTTGTACTACTTTAATTATGTTTCTCTCTTTCGATACGCTTTCGACACTTTACAGTTTACACAGCTGCGCTCAATTCGGAAGTTCCTGCGAAAAGCGGAGTTCCTCGCCGGGCCGGGCGAGCCCTGAAAAACATTCCTTATCGTTCCAACCCCGCGAGGTGCACAGATGTGATGGATTCATTTCAAGAAATTATTCTTGGAACATGAAGGAGGAATTCAAGAAAAACAAGCTGCACAGGTGTCCGTTTCCCTATGCTTTCTGGGTTGTGTGAGATCAAGGGAGGAACTAATTCTGAGAGATTGGGAGAAAGAGAAAATGTTTTGAAAGTTAGGTAGGTCAGGCCAGGCCCGGTCAAGAGCGGAGGGCCACCTCGAACGTGATCAGATTTATTGACTTCACCCTTGCAGATTTTCATCACTTGGTGTTTCGCGTCTCGAAAGTCGTTTACACAGGATTTCAACAGCTTATTTGCAAAAAAAAAACGATTCGTAGTGCGATGAAAAAAGGGACTTTTCCAGGAAACATATTCTTTTGAAAAGACATAAGCAACAGGTAAACAGAGTGTTTCGGTGACCTTGCATAAAACATAAAAGAGCTGATTTCTCTTAGGGCAGCTGCAACTCTGTAGGTGACTGAAGGTAATCCGGCTCGGAGGACACAAGTGTGTTGAAGTGGAGTATGATGTATGATAATTTGATAAATAAATAAATAAAAATGATAGATAAGTTGAATACTGGCAGAGTAAGAATGTTTTTAGCGAGCTTTAAAACTTTTACTTTAAAATGGTCCTTTCTGTATATGTTTTATTACTTGTTATTTTTGGTAACTTAGGTACTTATATGGGTAACTTGATTTTTCCACAACACCAGGATCCCAACAAAATATGATTGATAGGAAGGTGCGCATATATTTTTTCTCGGAAATCTGAATCAATTTGAAAAGCAATCCAAAATAAGCCGACTTAGTCCACCCACCGTGTTTTGTGAAAAAATACAATTATACGAGAGAAAAATACCCATTAAAAGAATCTCTTCGCTAAATTTAAAATTTCATCAGCTTGCGCCGCCCGGTTCCTTTATGTGAGGTCTTCGCATCGATTGGATAATATCTTCGCGAGGTGACGGCAATGTTTATTATCCTGATCCTGCGTAGCGTGAAAAGCGATCGCGTCACGTCAGGGGCTCCTCTGATTTTCCATTTCGAACATTACCCCAGTTTGATTCTCATTGTCAAATGAAATCACCGAGGGGGGTGAAATTGAAATTATTGTCGGCATATTCGTTCCGGGGATGATGGGCAATTTTGTTATTGACCTGGAATGGCGATCTGATGCGTTTTTCAACTTTTTCTGGGTATAAGTGAGTAAACAACTTACGCACGGTTCCACGAAGTCGAGATCATTGGACCAGCCAGAGTTCGCGGTACAACCACCTCAGAGTTTCGAAGTTTTGTTCGAAGTTTGGCATTTCATTTGGCATTTCTTCACCTTCAAAATTTGCAAATCAATAGCGTTGAACTAAGAACTAATTTTCAAACTAAGAAAAATATTTCATAATTATAATCTTCAGCTCTACAGGCCATGAGGTCTTGGCTGACTTCTATGTCAATTCATATCGAATCGGGGGACTACAAGTTATAGTGTAATCTGAACCACGAGTGACTAGTAAGAGCTATGACGTATTCCAGAGAAGTTTCCGTAGTCTGCATTTGGCATACTTGGAAGACATAAACCAAAGTCTAACAGAAAATAGGTTATAAAATCAAAATCTTCGTAATTTGCTTTCATACTGTTACGAGCAGCGATTCTGGATCGCGATTTTATTTTAAAATTCGAACGTCAGCTGGGCGCTGGGAGAACCGCTTGTTTAACATTCACTCAAAAAATTATTGATCATAGCTTCAATGAACAGCTTTCATCGACTTCACTTTCATTATTTCAATGAAATTTTCATGTAGGTTATGTAAAGTGAAGTGCGATAAATCATTCGTTTATAACCAATGATCATGTATACAATGTACGGAGCCTCATTAAACAATGAATGCGGCATTCATTAAATTATGCTGAAAAGTTCATTTATATCAAGAACAACATTCATTGATATAATGACAATCATACCGAATTTTCAATGATGGGATTCATTGACATCGCAATACATAGTAATAATGATTTGATACATTAATCCAATCCGTGATTCTGAATCAATGTTCACTATAATAATGAAAAATTTCATTGAGTAATCATTCGGCATCAATACAATGAAACATACATTATACTAATGTATCGAATCTTTGAAGCGCATGCGCACGGTGCAGAACGCACCACTTTCCGAGTTGTTTTCTGCATCAGCCGTTGTTCTGTCCCGAGCGAAGTGCATGGCTACACTACAAGCTAGAACTGTTAAAACGTGTTGGTTGCTGATTTCTTTGTTTCGATAAGGCAGGTGGCCCTATTTTGTTCACCGTTATATTCACCAACGAATTCAAGAGTCTGATTATTGCACAGTCGAATTTGGGTTTGATACATCAATGGAACTCGGCAAAAGGCTTGGCAAAGGGAAGTTTCCTACTGAAAAACTGGTAAATTTTGCACTCTGAGTCCATTTTGTAATGTAACCCTCTTTTTCGATGTTATTGCTGTAGTGTATCCTGGTCTCACGGCACCATTCTGTAATGTAACGTAGTTTATCCTGGTTGATGGCACCACTTCTGTAGTGTACCAAGGTCTTGGCACCATTCTGTAGTGTAACCCCGTTTTCGATGTTTGGCTGCGATCGTCGTTGTTTCTTCCCTTCCCCACGTCGTTTACATTTTTCCTACGTTGTGTTGAGTTCTTACTCGAGATGAGAATGTGTCGTGGGGGATGAGGTTTGATTCTTAAATGAAACGCGAATGAAATGCAAGCAAAATGGATGTTTATTGAACATCAATGGCAAAGTTTTTGAATGAATTTGTTTCTTTTCTCAAAACACCTACTGACAGTGATGAAAATGACACAACATGATTTAGAACAACAAAACACATAACAAGAAAGATCATTACAAATTATTTAGACAATGCAGGAATTTACAACAATGAAATGAACACAAAATCAGATCAACAAAACAAAACAAGAAATCATGAAACAGGTCAAACTGTCAATTTGATCGCAATGAAAAAGTGACGTATTCGCTGACAGGCACACTTGGGAAGAACACGTCAAAGAAACCCATGCGTATAGGGTGAATGGTTGATAGCTGAAAAATCCCTTCCCAAATGATCTGAACAAAAGTCGAGTGTGAGTGAGTCTTGATGAAATGACAGAAAAGTCACTCCGGTTATGCATTGATCAAGTCAGCGTGAAGCGGTGCTTGAACCTCTTTGAAACGTTTGCTTTGTTCACAAGTTATTCACGTAACAACAAAAGGAAACTTCACGCTAAGCAATCAATGTTACACTTTACAAACAAAAGAAGTCAAATTTATAGATGAGTAAACAATAAAAAAAACGATCGGTAAATAAGTACATAAATCAGCAAGAAACAAATGATTGATAAACAAGTAGATAAATAAACAAAAAACAAATAAGAGATAAACAGGTAAACGAATAAAAAAGAAACAGGTGAGAGATAAATAAGTAGAGAAGTTGAAGTTGGTCATACTTTTTTGTAAGCAAATGGAAGAAAGAAGTATCTATAACGCATTCGCCCGAAGTTCCCCAGAAGTTACCCATTAAAAACCCCACAGATACATACATACATTCAAAACAGAACAATGGTTAGTTAACAGTAAGCACATACAAGAAATAACAGTACATACAAGAAAATCGACTCGAGCCAACCTGTGGCCCTCTCTTCGTCGTTATACATAATTTCCCCCCCCCCCCCCCAAATAGGAAAAGGTTGGTAGATTCAACAAGGCAGATTCAAATGCCTTGTGGCATTTGTGGCAACAAGGCAAATTAAAAAAAAAAAAAAAATTCGTACGGGCAGGTGGGACTCCCCCCAGGATACGGAGAAGCGTGCAAGTCTTCTTTCCTTCGTTTACTTTCAGGTATAACCCGGCAATGAACAATGAAATGTGAACGAATCATCAAAAGTACTGTTCTCTACTTAGCGGCTGATTTTGGGCGTAGCAGTTTCTTTTTTGTCGTCTTACTGTTTGTGACGTAACTTGTGGAAAGAAACAATTTTTGAAACCTCGAAGTACGCGCGAAAGCGCGGCCTTGAGGTCACGCCATGAGTGCACAAAAAGCACACCCACTAGATTTACGGCTGTTGCCGTCAACATTGAGATCATTTGGGAGTAGATAAATTACACAAAATTCAAAGCTGTGCGAAGCACCTTGATTTCAAAGGGGAAAAACTGCGGGATATGCAATCCCGTCGAGAACACAGAGAACAAAGAGTTTCGGGTTATGTACAATAATTTCGCGGACAAAATAGGTATCGAAATGCATGATTTGGTGAGTGGGTGGAAGCCAAAATTACGATACAATAATTAAAGAAAGACCGACCTTAGAGTTGTAAAAACCACGCACTCTTGATGCACTCAAAATCACGTGTTCTTCACCACAGCTGACCCTCTTCTTCTCTGTCTTGTCGGCCTGCGGCTGCTCGCCCGGCTGGCCTAGCGCAGCGCCATCTCCCTCTCCTATCGGCAAACGCTACGAACGTCAACGCCCGTACCTACTTCAGGTACCAACGTATAAACAAAACAAAGTGGGAATACCACAATTTACATAATTATTCATGTATTTTGTCTTTTTAGGAATACTACAGCGAACGAGCAAAGAATGGAAGTTGCATGTGAAATACTGTAACTTGGGAAGTATTTTCAAAAAACCCGTAGAGAAGCATATTGAGTTGAGGTGCCAAAATCGAAACAAACATCCAAGAAATTTTCTTGACCAGAAAAACAATTTGGTATGGTTACAATGTTCACTTTCATTCCGGTAATAAATAATAATAATTTCTTTTTCCAGTTCCAGATGAAGACGCCGCGCCGAATCGCTACCAGGTCTTCGAAACTCTATAAACTGTCAACCAATAAGCTTGATAGTTACTGGAAGGCGTGCTGACAATTTCGCATAGATGAGATCAGGAAAATGGACACAAGGGCGGAAATCTTTAACAGATGGCCTTTTCATCAAACGCGTACTAGATACAAACTAGTAGGTACCCATGTGGTAATAAAATATTTATCATTCTTAGACACCTAGCGTGTACCTAAAGTCTATTTTTATAATCAGAAACAGCGAAATTTTTATACCCAAGTATTACTTCCATTTTCAGAAAACGTATAAACGCGCAAAACCTGATTGATATTCTTTGTTCTGTTTTTAGATTGACATGGATTATGATGCCATCTACACGACGGGAGACAGTTTCTATCGAACTGGGACGCCAGTATAGGGAAAAGCCTTTGTATTTTCTTCTATTTTGTTCTGGTCCTTTATTGAGATTTTTTCAAAAAATCAGTTAGTTTGTTCTTTCAAGCTCATATTCAATGTAATTCTTTGGAAAATTAAAAATGTGAGGAAATTTTTTTGAGTTTGTACCTATTATTATAGCTTGGTACCTACGTGTATTTATTATTATATGTAACTATATGTCTAACAAATAGGTTTATAGAATAATTTATTTATTTATTCGATTAAGGAGTTTATTAGTAGGCAAAATATGAAGAAAGTAGAGTAAGCCTATTTCCTCGCTCTATTTTTCGAAATAGAAATTTCAAATTTGGCATCAAGCGACTTCCTGATAGATACATCTGGAAAACACCCTTAGTCCCACCAAAAATTTGATATTGATGTGTTGAATTTAACAATAGTTCAAATTTAACCATGATGGCGGAATTAATTCAATTTTTAGTCAATTTCACCAGTTTATTTAGATCTGATTCAATGTTAAAATTTAACACAGTGTTAAGTTTTTGATGGAACTAAGGGTGTCTTCTAGATGTATCCATCAGGAAATCGCATGCCAAATTCGAAATTTCTATTTTGAAAAATAACGCAAGGAAATAGATCTATCTACATTCTTCATATTTTGCCTACAAATAACCCCTAGATCGATTAACTAAATTAATTTATTCATGAACCTATTCATCAAACCAAAAACAGGTATAATTATTTAAGGATTTTATCCATAAAATCAATGACCGGCTGTTCATTACGGTTATGATCAGGGTTCATCGATGGAATGTATAGATGATCATCGAATCAATGAATTTTCAACGTCAGTTGATGTAACTTCAACATTGCCGTTATGAACAGTTGCATTGATTCAATGAAAAGAGTATCAAGCACACCTTTCATAGATATAATGAATCCAAGTGTTCGGTGCCAAGTCAGTGCGGTATTAGTTTAGTTATACTTATAGTTCATCCATTATAATAATTGATAAGTGGTAATTGTAAATTCGTGTCGCGTTAATTATAGTATATTAGTTACACTTGTGAATTGTCTGCTTCCACCTAAAACTAAGTAGCATGGCTTCAACAAGTGGGGGTTAGGTACCTACCTAACACATGTGTGCAACCCTAACCCACCCCCAAAGGAGCGGACCAGACTTCTTGGCCCGCATAGAAAAGAATAGAATCAATCGTTATACAGTCGTCGTCGTAGAAAGTCGTTTCGAATAGACGTGTGTGCCACAATGACTTGATGTGTCCACGCGCTAATTATTATAAATTGTGCAACCCCTTTCGCATCCACCAGATGATCTACATAGGTAAGTCATGTCTTCTGTAGATTTAGTGTGGAAGTTGTTTTGTTTTGTTCGTTATTTGAGTCGTTTAGTAAAATCGGTCCTTCCAAGGTTTAATCATTCAGATTAACCAGATGGACAAAGGCAGCATCGTAATTACTGCCGAACAATTGGTCCTTCGAGCCGGATATCGTAGTTTGACTTGCAATTGAATCGTATTCGTACAATTACCACTTTGATAGGTAGTTTTATTTGTGTAATTAGCGAGATATTCGATCTCGTTTAATAACACATTCGTATCGTATCGTATCGTATCGTATCGTATCGCATATTAATTTGCCGTATCGCTGTTTAATTAACAACATTCGGTTCTTAATTATACAACGTGATTAGTATCGCCAAAAGTGTCGATAGTATCTCACTTATTATTCGTTTACTCGTGGATTCACTGAAGCCACTTGGCCTTTGCTGACGCAAAAAAGGGACAACCGGTCATTCATTCCATTGTCGTTAGAAAACACATGTTTGGAACTTTACAATCCCAACTATATAATATCCGTGAAATCGTTTTGGAACATCGACTTCGGGTTACAGATTTATGACTGTGCCCTGACTCGAGAGGCGTTGTTAGTTCCTAGTTTTCAATAAAGACCGGATATTATCGCTCATCGGATATACAAGTTAGGTAAACAAGTACCTACTGACCTCTACCCGACTTTAAATAATAGAAAAATATGGCCGCAAAATTTAAGGAAAACAAAGCTGTGCGGGAGAGTTTGATAAACCAGCTGAATGAAATTTTGGAAATAGCCGAGAGTGGTCAGGAAGAGTTGCCCCTGAGGGCTTTGTTCAAGCGTCGGTTTTCGCGGACTCAAACTATTTTCGAAAAATTTGAAATAGTTCATAGCGCTATACTAGCTCACCTGGCGACGACAGTGGAACCTGATTTTAACGTCGAAGAAATTATTCGTAGGGACTTCGATAAAACCCTTTCCTCCATTGAGTTGCTTTATACAACTTGGTTCCCGGAAATCAATCGCTAGCTAGCTACCCCTAGTTCTTCTTTATCGTCGGGGTCTAATTTGAAATTGCCTAAAATTAGTCTGAAATCTTTCGATGGTTGCTTTTCAGAATGGACGGCCTTCAAACAATTTTTCGACAACGCGGTTCATGACCAAAGTCAATTAACCAACATCTCAAAATATCAATACTTGATAAGTTCTTTAAAGGGTGAACCCTTGAATTTAATCAATTCGTTAACGCTTTCGGATGCTAATTATCCGATAGCTTATAAGACACTAACGGATCGTTATGAAAACAAACGTAAATTGGCGTCTTATTATTGGAACAACATCCAAAATATTTCGCGCAATAAATTCGAATCCGCGAAGCATTTGAGGGATGTTCTCGATAAATTTCGTGAAAATCGTTCGGCCTTGAAAGCCTTGCAACTCCATAATGTCGAAGATTTCATGTGGGTACATACGCTTCTGGATAAACTTGATAGTGAAACTCGGCGAGCCTTTGAGTCTAATTTTCGTTCGAATGACCCCACTAAAATTCCTACATTTCTGGAGCTCTCTTCGTTTATCGAAAGCCAGTGTCAAGTACTGGACTCTATTGCAACCTCAGGTAATAATGCGAAAGGCCACTCGGGTCTACCGCAGCATAAACAGCCGAATAAATACCTCAATCAAAACCAATCGCGATCGGCATTTTTTGTTTCAAATTCGGGACCTGCAGGTAAGGCTGAATGCGGTTTATGCAAAGAACCGCACTTTGTCGCAAAATGCGGAAAATTTCTTGCCAAAACACCATATGAGAGGTTTGATATTGCAAAGCAGAATAGACTATGCATTAATTGTTTGCGCTCGGCACATCAGCTTCGCGATTGTTCCTCCAAGGCAACATGTTCGTCGTGTAACGGGAAGCACCACCCGTTGTTGCACTTCGAGTTTTCTGGTCGAGACGACAGAACCAAGTCCAATAACGTTGTAAATCACCCTTCAACAACAGAAAATTCGGATAGGAAGAATGCTTCGCAGTTGACCGCAGTGACGGCTCTTACAAACCCGATAGAAAAAACTGCTGTATTTCTAACAACAGCCGTAATTGAGATCAGAGAAGCGTATGGTAATTACCATAAAGTGCGTGCTCTTCTAGATAATCGTAGCGAAGGGAGTTTTATAGCGCGAAGTTGTTTAGCCAAATTGGGTCTGCGTTATACCCCTTCAAAACTGACGGTCCATGGTATCGACAATGGGTCCGCAGGTATAACTTCGCCCGGAGAAGTCGAATGCAGTATACGTTCGGTCAACAACACAATGGCAAACAAAATCGTTCATTGTCATGTGTTACCTCAAATCGCTAATGCCACACCATCAGTACGTGTAGACAATCATTCGGATTGGAAGCACCTGATCGGATTGAAATTAGCGGATCCGGACTATTTTGTACCTAGTCAGGTGCAAATGTTATTGGGAGGTGATGTTTATGGAAGCCTATTGTTGCCGGGATTAGTGCAAGGTGATAGTGAAACCGAGCCCTCAGCTTTCAATACGCTCCTGGGATGGGTCGTTAGCGGGCCTTCGGGAAGTGGCCCCGTGCGAGAAATGACCACATGTTTTACACGCATTGAAAGCGACGATTGTCTTGAACGGTCGCTGAAGCGGTTCTGGGAGCTCGAGGAAGTTATTGAAAAACCGCCTACATCACCTGAAGATATTGCCTGCGAGGAAATCTTCACATCGTCGGTGACTAGAGACGAGACAGGTCGTTACTCTGTCAAGTTACCGTTTAAACAAAAGGAACCGATCGCATTTCCTGGGTCGAGAGATATCGCTCTCAAAAGATTTTTGCTAATCGAAAAGCGGCTAAGTCGTGACCCCGAACTTCGCAGGGGTTACAATGAGTTCATGGAAGACTACCTGGCCTCGGGCCACATGTCAACTATGATTGAGCCGAAAACCAATGATTCGTCGTATTTTATACCCCATCATTGCGTAATTAAGCCTGACAGTCCGACAACTAAACTGCGGGTTGTATTTGACGCTAGTTGTAAGGATTGTCGCGGGAAGTCGCTCAACGACATGCTCTTTGCTGGCCCAACCCTTTTGAAAGATTTAGTTTCGATTGTTTTCAACTTTCGTTTGCATAATATTGTTTTCATGGCAGATATTCGCCAGATGTTTCGCCAAATAAATATTGATCCCGAGCATCGTGACTACCAAAAAATTTTGTGGAGATTTTCACCAGAAGATCCGTTAAAGGAGTACACTTTGAACACTGTCGCGTTCGGAGTGACTTGTGCTCCCTATTTGGCAATTCGGACTCTTCATCAATTGGCAAACGATGAAGAAACTCAGTACCCCCTCGCTGCCGAGATATTGAAATCCGACATTTATTGCGATGATATCGTAACGGGATCAGACACTATTGGCAACGCTCTCGAATTGCAACGGCAATTAATCGAATTGCTAAAACTCGGACAATTCGAGTTGCGTAAATGGGCTTGCAATAGCCCTGCTCTTCTTGAACACCTTGAGCCATCATGTCGCCTCGATTCGCTAGAATTCGATGCGGAACAGCCAAATTCAACAGTCAAAGTACTCGGCTTGCGTTGGTTACCAGGCGAGGATGCGTTTTCGTTCAAGGTGCAACCCAGTTCTCGTCTTTGCACCAAACGAAACCTCCTGTCGGAGCTCGCGCGCATTTTCGATCCTTTGGGTTTTTTGGCTCCCTTGACTTTCTTTGCGAAGCGACTAATTCAAACATTATGGTGTCTGGGCCTGTCATGGGATGAATTAGCTCCACCAGAAATTCTCCGCCGGTGGGAGGAATACAGCGCGCAGCTAGAGGAAGTCTCAAAATTAAGAATTCCTCGGCATTGTTCAATAAACGCGTACGTTTCTTGCGAACTACACGGTTTCTGCGATGCCTCTGAGGCAGGCTACGCAGCCGTAGTTTACCTTCGGATCGTTTCATCTGATGACGTGGAAACCAATCTCCTTATCAGCAAAACAAAGGTGGCTCCGTTAAAAAAGAGGCCATTGCCTCAACTCGAACTTTGTGGAGCGCAGCTTCTTGCAAAATTGCTGATGTTTGTAAAAAGGACTTATTCCACTAAATTGGAAATTTCGTCGATAACCGCGTGGTGTGATTCGACCATCACGCTTTGCTGGATTCGATCGCAGCCTATTAGGCTTAAAACTTTCGTGTCGAACCGCGTAGCATACATTCAAGACCGTGTTCCAGCTTCGAACTGGAGGCACGTGCCATCCAAGGAAAATTCGGCCGACGTTGCGTCAAGAGGTATGCTGCCGTCCGCGCTAATAGAAAATCAGCAGTGGTTTAAAGGCCCTTCCTGGCTTAAAAAACCGGAAGATCAGTGGCCGAATTTGAAGCTCTCTCCGTCGCGAGAGGAGCAAGAACTTATTGGTGAGGCTGAAAGAAATATAGTTCTAGTAACAAAACTTGTCTCTGAAGAAAATTCGTTGCTCGCATTGATCAATAATTCGTCGTCGCTTACCCGATTAAAAAATGCAACTGCGTATGTTTTGAGATTCGTAAATAGGAATCGAAAACGCAGTTACAATACGGGTCCTATCACTCGATTGGAGCAGGAAAATTCGTTATGTGCGCTGGTGAAAATTGTACAGCGCTCGACATTTTGCCATGAAATCACGAAGCTCGCGGACAACCAACCAGGTGACAAAGCGTGGCGAAAACTTTCCTGCTTTCTAGACAGTGATGGGATTGTCCGAGTTGGGGGTCGGCTCGCCAACTCCAACTTAGCGTTTAACGCTAAACATCCTGCTCTTTTGCCCAGAGACAACAAATTGACAACGTTGATAATAAGGAACGTCCACGAGACTTATCTCCATGCAGGACTCAAGACAACCCAGTATTTGGTCGCTCAGAATTTTTGGGTTCTCGCAGCCAGTAGAGCGGTGCGTTCAGTTCTGTCAAAATGCATCACGTGTTTCAAAAATAAGCCGGTAACTGCTACACCACTGATGGGTGATTTACCGTCGAGTCGCGTTCAGCAGGGTAAATCGTTTGAATGTGTGGGTGTCGATTTCGGAGGCCCATTCACAATTACCATGAATAAAACTCGCGGTGGCAGAACTACCAAAGCTTATTTGTGTTTATTTGTCTGCACTGCAACGAAAGCCGTTCATTTAGAAGTCGCTTCGTCGTTGTCCACCGAAGCCTTTTTAGCCGCTCTACGGCGCTTCATAGCCCGCAGAGGCCGATGCACGAAAATTCTGAGCGATCGGGGAACAAACTTCGTCGGAGCGGCACGGCAACTTGGTAAATTGTTTGCCCAAGCCGCCGAGCTTGAAGCCATTGAATGGCATTTCAACCCCCCTTCAGCACCACACTTCGGTGGTTTGTGGGAAGCGGGTATAAAATCGGCGAAGACCCACTTGCGTAGAGTCGTGGGACTTCAGATTCTCACATTTGAAGAGTTTACCACTGTGACGACTCAAATCGAAGCAGTGCTAAACTCCAGACCACTGTGTCCTGTTAGCACCGATCCCTCGGACATGTCGGTCCTCACCCCAGGTCATTTCTTGACTTTAGCCCCCCTTACTTGCTTGCCAGACCCTAACTTGGAGAACCTAGCCTTGAATAGACTTTCTCGCTGGCAACTGCTGCAGAGAATACACCAATCGTTTTGGAAAAGGTGGCAATTGGAGTACCTCCACACTTTGCAGCAGCGTGCCAAATGGCACAAACCGTTGAAAAATTTGAAAGTGGGGCAACTCGTTCTGATAAAGGGAGAAGATGTCTCGCCATTGCAGTGGCCTGTAGGGAGGATTGAGTCAGTACATCCGGGTAAAGACGGTATAGTTCGCGTAGCTACAATCCGTACTACAAAGGGTACTTACCAAAGGCCAGTGGCGAAATTGTGCCCTCTCCCCACCGAGTAAAGGAAAAATGCATCGCATTTTTGGCGGCCGGGATGTTCGGTGCCAAGTCAGTGCGGTATTAGTTTAGTTATACTTATAGTTCATCCATTATAATAATTGATAAGTGGTAATTGTAAATTCGT
Source organism: Anaspis maculata (assembly GCA_949128115.1). NCBI lineage: Eukaryota > Metazoa > Arthropoda > Insecta > Coleoptera > Scraptiidae > Anaspis > Anaspis maculata. Next base: position 126,536,109 of record OX421961.1, read on the forward strand.
GTCGCGTTAATTATAGTATATTAGTTACACTTGTGAATTGTCTGCTTCCACCTAAAACTAAGTAGCATGGCTTCAACAAGTGGGGGTTAGGTACCTACCTAACACATGTGTGCAACCCTAACCCACCCCCAAAGGAGCGGACCAGACTTCTTGGCCCGCATAGAAAAGAATAGAATCAATCGTTATACAGTCGTCGTCGTAGAAAGTCGTTTCGAATAGACGTGTGTGCCACAATGACTTGATGTGTCCACGCGCTAATTATTATAAATTGTGCAACCCCTTTCGCATCCACCAGATGATCTACATAGGTAAGTCATGTCTTCTGTAGATTTAGTGTGGAAGTTGTTTTGTTTTGTTCGTTATTTGAGTCGTTTAGTAAAATCGGTCCTTCCAAGGTTTAATCATTCAGATTAACCAGATGGACAAAGGCAGCATCGTAATTACTGCCGAACACCAAGTAATCCCTCAAGAAAAGTTCATCATTTATTGTTGTAACGTTCATTCCGGCAATGAATTGGTTCACTGGACCGATTTTGGAGAACTTATTCATTGAATCAATGATGTTATTCGTTATATTCATGCTACTATTTGGTTGAGTGTTGACAACCTCGATATACTATTGGCAGTTGAAACATAACTTCGATCGTAATCCCTCTACGTGCCTATCGTATCGTATCGTACAACAAAGTCCGATAGAAGAAGATAATTGGATATCGATTCTTTATTAATTGAATTTAAAAAAAAAATAAGAACATCCATAAAGTATCCCCAGCGCTTTGAAGGCACGGCCACCTCCCGTCCAGAGAGGGCCAACAGGCCGGGAAAAGCGATTTTCCCAGGATTAGTGGTCTCGCAGTAAACTTGCGGCTTTCAATTTATGGCGATTCCGAGCGGCATTAATTGAAGGGCCGAAGCGAAAACTGTATAGTACACCAGAGCACGCCGGAAATAAACCTGCAGCTCTCTATAACAAAACAATGAATATCTTATCTCCATTAGATCATTTTCTGCTAGTGTTGAGCGCAACACTTGGTTGAAAAATTGGCTCTCTCACACCCAAGTTTCACACAAGCGTTATACCGGAAAAAAAATAAAAGTTTGACGTTCAAATGAAGGATCGTTTCGGCAATAACCAATCACGCCATTCACACCGTAATGAAAACGCGAGAAAAACTTCTATTTCCCTAGAAATAGAGCTCCGCGGAAATGATTACGGTTGCGTTCCACTGTGAAGCAAAAAAAAATTGGAAGCGTAAAAGCTGCTGAAGCGTTTGAAATATTACGGGGCGTGTGCGTCATCAATCAGTCGTTTTCGCTGGAGCTTTTAAAAATTAAACATTTATTTCTTACCCACCTGCAGCGTGCAGATAGTTTCTCCCAGCAATAAATTTCACTTTGTTCAGAGACTATAGCATAGTGTGCGCTCGACTAATCAAAGTTATTTTCTTTTAGGTTGACCAAGAACAAACTCGGTGACGAATGGAACTTCAACAAACACGCAAAAAATGCGCTTTGAAATATGCAAAAGTGTCTTCTTTTCGAGATAAGAACTAAGTGATTTATAGGAAGACTGAGCAGCGTAAAAATAAAATTGACAACATTATTCTCGCTTTGTCGCCAGAGGTCCGTCCGTCTGGTGATTTCACGATGGCGCGCACATCAGTCCCCTGGATGATGTGATCCCATTAATCCGCTGCAGAGGATGTGATGTTGACGTCTTTTCATAAATCCCACGGGTTGTATGGAAATGCAATGCTAATTGGGAATTCGGAGGGATATTGTGGGCGGATTTGACCGTTCCTGTTGACGTAGATTAACAAGATTCAACGCAAATTACGGTAATTGTGTGCATGCGGGGGAAAGGAGGAGGACACTATGGTCGAGTTTGAAACTCCGAATCTCAATAACACGATCATTATCCAATAGTTCCGATCAGTACTGTGTTGAGATGATAGCGGAAAGGGTAAAGCCATGAAAGAAAGCAAGCGAAGATGAAAAATAGGTACCTACCTACTAATAATTCAAGGTACTCTGCGCCCCTTGGCACAACGGAGCCATGAGACACGGCCCAAAGACCTAACGGTGAAAAATTGGATTAGCTGTATCAATAGACACCAATCACATATTGCTTGCTTTCATGGGCGCCCGGAGGGGGGGGGGGGGGCAAGGGGGGGCACTTGCCTCCCCCCCCCCGGCTCCGGAGCAGCTGAATAAATTCTTCCTTACGAAAAAATTTTTTTGTACTTCCTCAACTTTTGTCATTTCTCTCCACGTTATTGCCATTTACTCTGCGATATTGGAACCTGTCACTAATATACTACTAGACTAGGCAGAAAATCTCAAAAAAGACTTCCTAGAAGCAAATCATGTAACAACTGATTAACAGGTTGTTTCTTAGGTTTTAGACCCCGCTGAACACGACTAGGGGTGTTATCTTTTCGAAATTTCACCCCTTGCCCCTTAAATCCAAGATGGCGGAAAGTTAAGGGTGAAAACTGGGTGCACGCATAAAAAGCTTATTTCCGGCCCGATTTTCCTTAAACCAGTTTAAAACTCACCTGTTAACTGATTGTTACATGATTTTATCATGAGTCATTCGTAAATTTGTTTCTGATTTGCTCCTGAAAGTTGGACAACACTAATTCCAGGCCGAATGGCTTTACAGAGGTATTCGAAATTGGCCTCATCATCTTTTACGACCCCGAAAACATAGGAATAGAACCGATCTTAAAACACCAGGGGTTTCTTTTAACATAATGAACGAGTGTAACAATTGAACTCTATATCAATCATGGCAATAATTGAAATTTTCTAAACCTCTGGTTTAAAACACTAGGGGTTTTTTCAAGATAATGAACGAGTGTAACTATTGACCTGGCTATTTTGAAGTAAATTTACATTTTGTACAAAATTACAAATTTTAATAAATTTCTCTAAAGTTAAGTTTAATTTTCAAATGTATTTCCTTATTTTTCGCACAATAATTATTATCACCATTATTATTAATATTCGAAAAAAATTTCGCCTGCGGCGCTAATCTAAAGGACTTCGCAAATTAAGCCAGGTAGGTATGTGACGTTCTCTAACTAAAGCTATTTGCCCCCCCTGACAAAAATCCTGCGGGCGCCCATGCTTGCTTTGAGCAGAAATTGAAAACTATAGTAGATATTTCATATGTGAAATTTTTTATACACTTTAAAAGGCCGCCATTTTGAGATTCTACCATTTTCATCCGACTACATTCAAGCATGTTCCAAAGAGACAAGGTGCCCTGTCATATGCTGGTCGATACTGGGTCGCATTGCACGATTGTCCATCCAAGAATTTCAAGCCAGAGTTCGAAAACTTCGTCATGGATAGAAAATGACAAGAAAATGGCAAGAAAATGGTTTTGCGAACTGCGTCTGGTGAGAAGATTCCTGTTCTTGGAATTTTGACTCTACCAAGAAGTATCACACTGCCACTGTTTTCAGAATGCATAATTTCTATCCAGTCGGAGGGTGCATATCAAATAAGTTCACTTACCTGTTGGAACCAGAGCGAAGTGTGACCGCAGCGAGAGAGGTTGCCATTGCAAGATCTTGATGGCAGGTCCTACATTGCCCTTGAGGATAATGAATTTATCGCAGAAGCCGGTTAAATTCAAGAAAGGCGACCCGGTTGGTATAGCCCAGGAGCCAGGGGAAACAATAAGGAAATAATTGTTTCCTGGCTGGAAACTAGCTTAAAACGATCTGTGTAGCTTAGGTTTTGACATACTAGTTTCCCCCTTTTCGGAAATGTCGGCGTCATGTCGCCATCATCAACAAGAAGTGCACCAGCGTGATTTTTGCCGAATATCGTAATTTTGGGTCATCTGACAGCAAAAGATGTAAGAAGTCATTTTGAAGCCTATGAAATTCCCTACAGTTTGGTTTTTCAATCAATTCTCTGCGACCTATGGTCTTTGGGATAGAGCTTCTGGAAGCGAAAGTCATTGTCGTGGAAGCTCCATGGCCACTTGACTCAAAAAACTAAAATGTCGATGTGACAAAAAAAAATTTCAAAATGAGATTACTCGGGAATTCTTCATGCTATAGTTGCGGTGATGGTCTTAAAGTCTGCCACTTGAACCGTAGATTACGAATATTGAGAAGTCAAAAACGTCATATTGTACATATACAGAGTGTACTACGGGAATCAAATCAGAACAGAAAAATTTGACATATTTCTTCGATATAGCCTATGTGAAAGTCTAAGCACTTATCACAAGTCCAATATCAATATGCATTGCTCTGTAAGCTTCACTTGATACACTTAAGAAGTGATCAGCTCACAGCCTTCCTGTAAAATGTTTTGAAGACCCTCTGAAATCATCAAAATTTACAGTAGCAAGAAATGTATGTAACAGTATATTATATACCAAGGAACCAAAGTGAATTTTTGAGCCTTTGGGTGAAGTTTGTTGCTCGAGGGCCCTTTGGGCCCAAATCCCCAAATCAAAAATTCACTTTGGTCCCTTGGTATATAATATACTGTTATACAGGGTGATTTTTTTAAAAGTTTCCACCTCTGATTTCTCGCCGCCAAAATTTTTTACAGGAAAACGCCGAAACAGGTCGATTTTTGTTTCGAGGGGGACATTTAGGGCACATATTACCAAATTTTTATCTTGAACCCCTTCGCCCCCACCCCACCCTGCTTTGAAATTTCAAATAGCATGACCTCTTTTGTGATACATCAAATTGAAGGCAATGAAATTCTCTTTCCGATAAACATATTTAAAAAAATTTCAAACCACCCCCTACCCTTGTGAAAATCCTCTTTCCGTTAATGAAAGGACAATGTTCCCCCTATAAACACTCGATTCTTGAGAAATGGACTTTCCAGCAAAAACAGGTCGATTTTTATTTTAGTGGGGTCATCTAAGACAAGTATGGCCAAACTTTTATCTTCAACCCCTTCGCCCCCACCCTACCCTACTTCAAAGGGGTGGTTTAAAAAAAATAGAAATATGTTTGACGGAAAGAGTTTTATTGCCTTCAATTTGATGTATCACAAGGTAGGTAATGCTATTCGAAATTTGAAAGTAGGGTGGGGTGGGGGCGAAGGGGTTGAAAATCAAAATTTGGCCACTCGTGTCTAAGATGACCCCACTGAAATAAGAATCGACCTGTTTTTGCTGGGAAGTCTATTTCTCAAGAATCGAGAGTTTATAGGGGGAACATTGTCCTTTCATTACCGAAAAGAGGATTTTCAGAAGGGTTGGGGGTGGTTTCAAAAAGTTTGAAATATGTTTAACGGAAAGAGAATTTTATTGCCTTCAATTTGATGTATCACAAAATAGGTCATGCTATTTGAAATTTTAAAGCAGGGTGGGGTGGGGGCGAAGGGGTTCAAGATAAAAATTCGGTGATATGTGCCCTAGATGACCCCCTGGAAACAAAAATTGACCTGTTTCGGCGTTTTTCTGTAAAAAAATTTGGCGGCGAGAAATAAGGGGTGGAAACTTTTCAAAAAATCACCCTGTATACATTCCTTGGTACTGAATTTTCAATATTTTGATGATTTCAGAGGGCCTTCAAAACATTTTACAGTAAAGCTGTGAGCTGACCACTTCTTTAGTGTATAAAGTGAAGCTTATAGAGCAAATCCATATTGATATTGGACTCGTGTTAGGTGCTTAGAGTGTCGCATATAGGCTAAATCGAAGAAATATGTAAAATTTCTCTGATCTGATTTGATTCCCTCAGTACACCCTGTATATGTACAATGTGACGTTTTTGATATATTCGTAATCAACGGTTCAAGAGAAAGAGTTTAAGACCATCACCGCAACTATAGCATGAAGGATTCTAGTCCGGCTGTTAAGAGGAACCACCTTGCATTTCAGAGACAAGCGACGAAATTTGGCACACTTGTTCACTAGACCCTACTTTTCGATTTAAGAAATGTTGCCACCATCTGCGGTCGCGTAGCACTTTATACAGGGTTCAGTAGAAAAAATTTGTTGAAAAATCGTAAATCGGGATATTGATGACTGATTCCATGCCCATGGAAATGCTGCAAACAGTTTTGAAATATCTTGAGGCGTTTCCGAAATACGCTGAAAGAAGTGAAATTTCTTCACCTTTTTTCTTTTTTCAATAAATCAGTTGTTTTTGGAGATATTGAGCTGCAACTTGATATTCCAGCAAACAAATATGTTTTCAATGAAACGCGATGTGGAGCCATCGACAAAGCCTGCTAGATTCGAAACTAAGATCTTCAACTTTTTTTCCATCATGAGCGCCATCTTGAAATTGCCCTTCGTGAAATTGTTGAAAAAACAACAGGTAACGACTTTATTGGACACACACGATGTTTCATCATGAAAAACCAGGTACTCAATTGTGGCAATGACCTCTTCGCCCAAGAAACGTTATCAAGTTCGTTTTTCTTGTTTTTCCTCAACTCACGTGACAGTCATGACCAAATCAAACTTTGGATCAAATGAATGTTTGCGATATTTCAATTAACATTGTTTTTCAACGTCAGTCACCAAATTTTATCATCATCAGTTCAGTGGTGTTCTTTTGGCAAACAGTTGAACAAAAAGTTTGCTTGAATATTTGTGAAAAGGGCAAAAAATGCAGGGTCACCTTCTGCCCTCAAACCCGATTAGAGAAAATATGTACCCAAAAGTGCTACTAACTGATACTGAAATGATTCGGAGGAATGTGCCCCATAGTTTAAAGCCAAGCTCAAACTGATTGTTACATTTTAGTTCGCAGGAGGGACGTGAAAAGTGTTGCTACAGCTTATATTTGAAGCGTTTCTGGCAATATTCAACAAAAAACGTTTCAAATATTAAGCTGTGGCAACACTTTCGACGTCCCTCCTGCCGAAGTAGCATGGGAAAATTTATTTCGGTTAAACTTGAAACTACAGCAGACATTCCTCCGAACTTTTCCAGTATCAATTGGTAGCATTTTTGGTAACAGATTTTCTATAATCTGGTTTGAAGGGACGACGTGGACCTGCCGTTTTTGTTTTTTTCACAAAAATCGTAGCAAACTTTTTGTTCAACTGTTTGCCAAAAGAACACCACTTAGCTGATGAGGATGAAATTCAGTGACTGGCTGCACAAAATAATGTGGATTATAATGTCGTCAACATCTAATTGATCCAAAATTCCATTTGGTGATGGTTATCACCAAAGTTGAGGGAAATCAAGAAAAACTAACTTAATAACGTTTCTTGACCGAAGAGGTCATTGCTGCAATGCAGGAACTGGTTTTTCGTGATAAAATGAACGCGTGTGTCCAATTAAGTCGTTACCTGTTGTTTTTTCAACAATTTCACGAACGGCAATTTGAAGATGACGCTCACGATGGAAAAAAAGTTGAAGATCTTAGTTTCGAATCTAGCAGGCTTTGTCGATGGCTTTACATCGCGTTCCATAAAAAACATATTTGTTTGCCGGAATATCAAGTTGCAGCTCAATATCTCCAGAAACAACTGATTTATTGAAAAAAGAAAAAAGGTGAAGAAATTTCACTTCTTTCAGCGTATTTCGGAAACGCCTCAAGATATTTCAAAACTGTTTGCAGCATCTTCATGGGCATGGAATCAGTCGTCAATATCCTGATTTACATACGTCCACCGGTTATGGCTCACGATTAACGATTTTTCAACAATTTTTTTTTACTGAACCCTGTATAAAAAGTCTGCACTATTTCCGCAGATGGTGGCAACATTTCTTAAATCGAAGAGTAGGGTCTAGTGAACAAGTGTGCCAAATTTCGTCGCTTGTCTCTAAAATGCAAGGTGGGTCCCATATATGTAGCTTAACGTCCGGACTATTCTCGAGAAATCTCATTTTGAAATTTTTTTGTCACATCGACATTTTAGTTTTTTCATTCAAGTGGCCATGGAGCTTTAACGACAATGCCTCTCGCGTCCAGAAGCTCTATCTCAAAAACCATAGGTCGCAGAAAGGTCATTTAAAAACTATTCCATAGGGAATTTTATTGGTTTCAAAATGACTCTTTACATCTTTTGCTGTCAGATGACCTAGAATCAAGATATTCGGCAAAAACCACGCTGGTACACTTCTTGTTGATGATGGCGACATGACGCCGACAATTCCGAAAGGGGGGAAATTAGTATGTCAAAACCTAAGCCACACAGATCGTTTTAAGCTAGTTTCCAGCCAGGAAACAATTATTTCCTTATTGAGCTGATTTTTGCTCCCTGGCGCCTGGGCTAGGGAGCAAAAACCTGTGGCTAGTTGTGAACCTGTGGCCAGCATTTTCAAGGAAGCTAACACAACATCTAGAGAACAGCATTCATCGAAGGAACTACCAGACTTGTTAGAAGACCTACTCCAGCGAAGCCCTGCTGAACTCAACGAGCGTCAGCGAAGATTGGTTTTTGAGTTACCGAAGAGGTTCAAAAACGTGTTCTCCGACAACTCGGGAGACTTTGGACGAAGAAAAATGGTACAACATCGGATCAATGTTGATGATGCTCAGCCAATCAAGCAGCCCCCCGTCCAATTTCATTCACCCGGATTGGAGAACTACATAACCTGATTGACGACATGAAGAAGCAAGGGAGTAATAACTGAGCTTCCGTGTAGCTCTTAAGCCTCACCAATTGTTTTGGTGAAAAAGAAAAATGGAACAACACGTTTCTGCGCCGATTACCGAAAGCTCAATGACGTTACCAAGAAAGACTCTTACCCGTTGTCAAGAATTGATGACACAATTGACGCCGTCTCTGGAGCAAGCTCAAGCTGGTTTTCTACGTTAGATCTACAGAGCCGCTACTGGTAGAAATGGACCCAAAAGACAAGGAAAGTACCGCTTTTGTTTCGTATGCTGGACTTTGGCACCTCAAAGTCATGCCGTTCGATTTATGTAATGCCCCGGCGACCTTCGAGAGGTTGATGAAAGGGCTGTCATGGAAAACTGCTCTGGTATATTTGGACGATGTGATTGTTCATGACAAGAGTTTTCACGAAGAAATGGACCGACTCCAGCAAGTTTTCCGGAGATTACAAGAAGCACGCTTGGAGCTCGCTCAATCCAAAGAAACGTCACCTATTCCAAATAAAAGTGAAGTATCTGGGTCAAGTGATATCAAAAGATGACGTTCGAACCGACGAGGACAAAATTCAAGCTGAAAAGGATTGGGAGGCGCGAGGGAGCGTTCGAGAAGTTAGGAGTTTCCTTGGGTTATGTAGCTATTACCGCAAGTTTGTGAAAGGATACTTCCAGATTACTAAACCTCTCCACCGCGTCACAGAAGCCAAGAAACTATTTCGATGGACCGAGGAATGCCAACATACATTCGAAGACTTGATAATGCTCTGATAACGAGTCCCGTATTGACACTTCCTAGAAACGAAGACACTTTATAACCACGTTTCAATTCGTTACCTTCCTGTGACCAGGTAGTTAGATACTGCAGAGGCCCGCCGACTACAAGTGGAGAATGGGGTGGGTAAATAAATAACTGGATAAATCTTAAATGGGCGCCACGTGGTTTAGTTGATTCACCACAGTACCGTTCTACAAGGTCGAAAGATGTTTGATCAAGAAAACACAAACTAAAAATAGTCAGAAGGGAAAATCAGACAAAGTCCAATTTGCCGCCAAGTCACTTGATACTCATCACTTATTGCGCTCAAGTGAACCACGAAATAATGACCGCCACAATAAGGTAAGCACTTATGAAAAAAAAATACGTAGTTGTGATTGCGAAGGTAATAAAACAAATATATTCCAGAACCAATTCGTGTGTCTGTATTACTTGACAGGAAATGATAATGTTGGAAACAAAAAAAAAATTACGTGAAGGTAAGTACAGTTATAAGTTATATGAAGTGCAGTTGAAAATAAAATATCAGGTGTATCATAACCTGACTGACAAGAGCCTGAAGGGCCTAAGTGAGCTGATACCGTAAGTAGTGAACAATAAACCAACACGTTAATGATACTGGGTGTAGCGGCGACACCATTCGACCGAAACAGGCAAGTATTGAGCCTCAGCCGTAGGTAGTGTCCTGTAAAAAAAACACAAGCGCAACCTAAACAAGGATGTTACCTACGTGTACACGGGGCAGTCTTTGTTAGGGGCTAGACCGAAATTATCGACTACTACTACGACCAATTCCACAACTACCCACCCGCGGCAAGCGCCAGTATGCGGCACTACGTAATAGTATTCAGAATTAAGCTATTAATCAAGCGCCAGAACTAATTCAACTACTTATGCATCAATTCAAGCACAATTTCAAAATACAATAAAATAAAAACAAATGTTAGACGTCACTACTGATTGATTGCAACTGATTTAAACTACGTGCTACGTGTCTACGGTTAGCAGTATATCTACGACCGAATAATAGTATTGACTACAACTACAAGCGTAATAGCACACTACACAAATAAAAATAAACAAAAAAGGAACCGAAGCATGCAACTTATCTGATGGTGGCGACCTAGATGACGGTGATGTGGTCTCGTGTATTGCTGATGACGCACACGAACGATAGGTACTTCCAAAAGGGCACGCTTCGATCAAGCCACTTTTACGTGTGCCTGTGTTAATCCGAACAAAGTTCGACGAAATCTCGACGGCCAATTCTCAATTCCAACGGGAAAAATGCACAAAATCCGTCGAAGTTTCACTTTACAGGTAGCTACACGTTTTAGAAAAATAGCGACGCCACTTTTTCGTTTATCTCCACTGAGACTTCTTGTTTCTGTTTTTGCCGCGCAAGTGCAACAAAAAAACAGTGTCAGTTCATATGCTCGATTGGCAGCAGTGGCGCAGCCAAGGGGGGGGCTAGGGGGCTATAGCCCCCCCCCCCCAGACAGTCTCGCTTTTTCACAGAAGCAATGAAAAATTTTGAACAAAATAAAAAAAATATTGTGTTCAACTGTTACCTTCTTTATCATTTAGAAAATAGATCATTAGTCTCTCTGTGTAAGAGTTTACTGCGATTGGATTGCGCGTTTTTTTTTCAATTGGTGCGGAGAGAGAAACTCTTTCGGTTTAAGGACGGAGTTGAATTGGTAAGATAAGCGTTGCAGAATCAATCCCTGTGGGTTTATTTCTTGACAGAATCGCACCATTTAGGTTTCTTCCGAAAGCTACAAGGATGCACTTTGGTTTGAGCCTATTGGCATTTCCAAAATCCAGAAATCAATTATTAATCCAAAAATAAAGAGAAAGATATTTTTCCATTTTGGAAATGCCAATGGGCTCAAACCAAACTGCATCCTTGTAGCTTTCGAGAGATACCTAAATGGTAAGATTCTGTTAAGGAATGAACCCACAGGGATTATTGATTCCACAACGCTTATTTTACCGATGTAACTCCGTCCTTGAGCAAATAGACTCACCTACCTATAAGGCTTATTTTGTAACTTCTCGTTCACTAACGACTCGTTAGCGAACGATTATCTTTCAGACTGCCACTAGCCGCGTTCGGATATTACGTCGGATCGATCTGTGAGCTCTGAATCGTTCGAATATTGCAAACCGACGAGCCAGAGCAAGATCTGTACCGTTCGGATATTACCTCGCAGAGGCCTCCGAGCACGCTCGGTTTAGTCGGAGGTTTTTGACCGAGCTCCCAGATATTTTTTGACGCGTGTCACTTTCACTTGTCACGCATGTATGTGCTTGCGTCTCCGAACATTTTCGAAATCGAAACCGAGGAACCAGCTCTGGTACAACAGTGTAAATGAATGTCCAAAGTGGCCCATACACTACGCATGCAAGCACCCGACCAAGCACGTTCAGGTAAGTCCGCGCTCAGTTTTGACACATACCTACACACTGCCACACTGGTACTTGCACGCGAGCCTGGGCCTGTGCAGTCAAGTCTAAGCACTTGCATTGTGTATGGGCCACTTATGGCGAATATCGAATGTGATATGAACACATGCAGCAAAGATGCAGCACAACAACAGCAAAAAGGGACGACAGACGACAAATAAAAGTGATAGGTCTACACACCATTTCCAGCCCATTACCTCGAAAACCCACCCTTGTCTTTTACAGAATAAATACGCCCCACACAACATAGTGTTAGAGCCGAGGTTAGAGCCAGCACAACGGAGCTATGTAGTCAACATAATGTTGAAACCACATAATGTTATGACGAAATTACAGAATCATCCCATTAGGTTAGGTTAGCCATTGAGCAGAGCTGACAGGTATCAGCTGTCACTTTTACATACGGAGTAATCTCGACCGTTCGTTTATTAAAAATTGCTCGGATCGCTCTGGCATCACGTGATCGAATATCTGTCTGCTCTGTCTGCTCGCTCCGAGATGATATCCGAACGCGCCTACTATCGATAGATCTAACAAGAGCACAAAAAACCGTATTTCGTGAACAGCTGCGTTCAGCCGTATCGTTTCTATGTGCCGAACGATCGTGTATGATGTTTCTACGTGCGCGCAGTGCAGCTGTCAGTTTGCAAGTGTCATTACTACCATTTATTACTGACATTTTCCCGCAAACCCGGGGAATACTGAATTTAATACCTACTTCAATTTGAGGTAGGTAACATTGGTACCACAATAATTAAACCCTTTTTCCGGGGGGGGGGGGTCACCCTTGGCGCAGCTCGAATCGCTCGCGTTCGTTAGCCCCCCCCATGGCTAAATCCTGGCTGCGCCACTGATTGGCAGCAATGCCCAGTGACGGTAACCAAGTATGACAGCATTGACAGAACGGAATATTCTGCCAGAACAACAAAACAAACCGGTCAATTCCCAATTCCAATTTCTTCCGTGAAGCTTGCATCTTCGAGGAGCGGAGACAACGCCGAAATCAACACCGATCCACACAGCCATCATCCGCGGCAACCACCGGCCGGGCCCAGTTTGACACGAAATCACGAATGAGGTTAGGATCACCCTCGTCAACAAAGTTTTCCAATTAATTAAAACAGTAATTTCAGGTTTATCCTGCGCAACAGGACACTTAGGACGACAACAAGGACAAGCGAACACACCTCAGGAACGAAACCGACCAGAGAAGTGCCCAGTTTCAACCAAAAAGTGGAACAGTGCACCCGGAGGAAAATATCAGACGATACCATGCTCAAACCATACAGTGGACGGAATCCAGCCTATAATACGTAGTGCTGTAATTACGAAATAAAGTGTAAAACAAAGCAAAATAGCGGTATCCTTTCTGTAGGCCCATTTTCGGTCTAACAACTTTCATCCTTGACACAGACTGCAGTAAGAAACAAGCGCTGTGCTGTCGCAAATGCAAGATGAGCAAGAGAAGGTTCTGGCCTACTACAGCAGCACGTTGAACAAACCAGAACGGAACTATTGTGAAACAAGAAGAGAGCCACTTGCAGTCGGGAAATCCATCGAACACTTCTATGCTTACCTGTACGGCCGAAGATTTCTCCTAAGGACTGATCATGGTGCGTTGAAATGGTTAACAAACTTCAAAAATCCGGAAGGACAAGTGGCTCGTTGGATAGAAAGACTACTAGTATATGACATAAAAACTCAGCACCGACCTGCAGAAGCACATTCCAACGCTGACGCCTTGTCTTGACGGCCATGTCCGGAACATTGCAAGCATTGTTTGAAGCAAGAGGATAAGAAAGTGGTGATTACCGTCCGTAAAGTTGAAGAATTTGAATGTGACGATTCAAAACTTCCTTTAGAAGAAATAAAGAAGGCGCAACAAGACGACGACATCCTGGTACCTCTTGAATGGCAAAAGATTGTGCAGTGCAGTCCGGTGCTGAAAGCCTACCTGGTCCAATGGAAATCTCTTCGATTGAAGAACAGCAAGCTCTACAGACTATGGAAAAGCGCTGATGGTAAATGTGTCAAGAACAAACTTGTGGTGCCAAAGAAGCTTGTGAAAGAAATCTTGGTCCAGCTAGCGTCAGCTCTAGTCATCTTGGAGTGGAGAAAAACCATGGGGAAAGTTAGAGAGATTCTATTGGGTAGGGTATCAACAGGGCGTAGAAATTTACATCAAAACCTGTGAAGTCTGCAACTCGAAAAAAAGGCCTCATCGAAGACAACAAGCCAAGATGTAGCAATATAATGTGGGAGCTCCATTTGAGAGGTTGGCGGTGGATATCCTCGGTCCACTTCCAATAACAGAGCAGGGGAATAAATATTTGCTGGTCGTCTTGAAATATTTCTCAAAGTGGCCCGGAACCATAGGTACCAATTTCGAACCAAGAAGCTCGAACCGTGGGGAAAGTCTTGGTGGTGGGGAAAGTCTTGGTGGATCATGTAATATCAAGATTTGGAGTTCCGTTGGAGTCACATTCAGATCAAGGAAGACATTTTGAATCGGAAGTATTCTACGAGCTCATGAAGATTCTCGGTATCAACAAAACAAGAACCACAGCTCTTCACCCTCAGTCTGACGGAATGGTTGAGCGGTTCAATCAGACCCTTTTCTGGAATGCTGTCGAAATTTGTGAGCGAGAATCAAAGAAACTGGAACGAAAAGATGTCACAATGTCTCTTGGCATATCGTAGCTGCGTCCATGAAAGTACAAAATACAGCCCAGCAATGATGGTGATGGGGAAGGAACTGAGACTTCCCGTCGACTTGGTATGTGGCTCCTGTCCCGAAGAATTCCGAAGTCATGCCGAGTGTATGCAAGAGCTGCAGGAGAGACTATGGTCAGTGCTCAAATTTGCTCGAAATCACCCCCAGATAGGAAGTGACTGTATGAAAGCGCGTTACGACTGGAAAGCCACTGGAGCCAAGTTCAAAGAAGGCAAGTTGGTGTGATTCTACAATCCCAAAAGGCGGAAGGGAACTACAGCGGAAGGTGTCCGAAACTACAGCGAGACTGGGAAGGACCGTACGAGATTGTTGAGTGTTTGAACGATGTCGTCTTCCGGATACGTAGGGGGCAGAAAGGAAAAATGGAAGTGGTGCAGCACAGCGATCGTCGCTGTCCATATCTTCAACGACCCGAGGATTCATTCTATTCTATTCTATTCTATTCTACGACGACGTAGTTGAAACGGGCGCGGCGGGTGATGGATGAACCAGTTCCATAGTCACTGCATCAAGACCCACCAGTCCAGTTCACAATCGACCGTTTTATTCCATTTTTAACTTGTCCAATCTCACTGCGCCCCTTGGCACACGGAGTTAAACGACGACGCGACCTAATTTTTGGAGCCTAAAAAGATATAGCTGGTCGATGGTCAGTCAAGCTTCTAGAGCTACTACAGTAATAGTTTCGATGATGCTTGCGATGATGATTGTAAGAATATAATCGTAAAAGTCAGGTTATCAAATTGGGAAGACCCGTACAGGTGTAATTGCGAGCTACCTTTAACTTCGCTCATCTAAACTACGTCACGACATAGTCTAGGATGCAAAATGCTTCACACCACTGTAATTTAATCATTGAGGTTTTTCTCAGCTACCGCAGTTATTAATGTGGGTAGTAATTCGTAGAAATGCGAAAATCAGGCTTCAAATCTAATTAAATCTGACATGCATAAATGCGGTTCATTACAGCGTGTATTAGATGAAACCACGAGTAATAAATAGTCTACCACCGCATAGTCACTCCATCAAAGAAATTGCCCTCATCTGCATAACTGCAAAAATTCCGTGATTTATTAGTAATCGCGCTGAAAGCCCGAGTGGAAAAAGTAAAAACACAAAAAAAAAAATCGCCATTGTCATAGCCTCAACTCCATTAAAGCTCTGTGTGGTCTAGACTCTAGACGACACACCGTTCGTTCTTTTGCCGCTCGCGGAGATAGAAGACGTCGTGCTTCTATTGTGGCCAAGTAAACACACTTATAAGGTTTGCTTGGTTGGTAGATATCGGGCTTGCCAACAGCAATATTCAATGCACGGACATGCATTGTGCGCGCTTGAGGCAGCCTGCTCGAGCATGTTTTCTGTCTTTTGCTTTTGTGCAAGAGCGGAAAAAAGCGAACGGCGATAAAACCGCTGCTGCTGCTGCATCTCTTCGTATAAAGGGGGCTAAAATTGGATATCGGAGATTCGATATTAATATTAGTTCTCTTCGTACCGACCCCTGTTGCTCCTGTGCCAGCTACTTATTGAAAATGTATTTTCGTGCGGTTAGGTGTATCACATCAAACCTCTTAGGAACGAGGTTTATATTTAATTTTATCAAAGATATGCACCACCTTCTAACCATAAAAATTTTGGGTGTTCACTGCGGAGTATAATCGAAAACACCAGTTCGTTAAGGATGCAAAAATTTATATTAATACGAAGAAGACGAAAATGAAAAACGCTCTGATGGTCTACATCGTATTAATACCTAGGTATGTATTTATGGCTCGGGTGAAGACGTGACGCAGTTTTGTGATGTGGTAAGAGGGGTGGTGGGGAATGAGGGTGGATTTTTCGATGATTGCAGATCTGTTTCCGATGAGGTGAAGAGCCAAACTGTTGCCGGGTGACGGGCATATTAACTCGTGCAAATTGGGAAACTTCAGCGTCCAATTAATTTGGACGGTGAAGTCATTACGGAACAAGAATAATAATTATAGTTTGGCTAAGGTGTCAGGACGAATTAATAGAGAGCTTGAAATATCAATAGGTACACGGCGATTTTAGAATTCATGTAACATCAGTTCGAGTCGGTAAAAAATTTCATTTTGCCTGTCAGTGTTGTAAGTACTTGATGTGTCATAAATTTTGTGTCAATCCAAAGGTTCTCCTGCTGTTGTGTCTCCTAAATATTCTCATGTTAGTTTTCATACTAACTGCTATTTTTAAATGACGTTTGCGAGTATGATCGAGCCTTAGTGTATTTTACGAATACTTTTCCGAATTCCGTGACAAATCGCACCCTTGTCACCATTGATCGCTTCCATCCGACCTAAATTGACTGTTTTTGATGTTTTGTTCTTGCACATGTGTCATTTGGTTTCTACCGTCCAAGTAGGTTGTACGGTACTTTTTGTTGGGATGTCATGGTCATTATATGCTTGAGATGAGTCGATATTACCTGTCGGTGCGGGCCAGGGTCAGCAATGGTGGATATGCTGAGATTGTTGTCAACCCTTAGCGAGGCACATGTCATATGCGTATGTTTGGTGTAGGTTCTCTTTCAGCTCTTCGTGTGCACAGGGTGCTCAAATAACATCATCATCTCACATTGTTGGTAGTATTTTGTATTGTTTTAGTACGCCCTGTTGTGGTATTCCCCCTTTGTTTTGTTGGTACGTTGGTACCTGAAGTAGGTACGGTCGTTGACGTACGCAGGCGTTTGCCGCGGGGAGAGGGAGATGGCGCCGGGCGAGCGGCAACCGCGGGCAGACAGAAGAGAAGAGAATCAGCGGTGGTGAAGAACACGTGATTTCCAGTGCATCGAGAGTGCGTGGTTTCCACAATTCCAAGGTCGGTCTTCCTTTGATTATTGTACCGTAATTTTGGCTTTCACCTACTCATCAAATCATGTATTTTGATACACATTTTGCCCCACAATTATTATACATAACACGAAATGCTTTGTTCTCTTTGTTCTCAACGGGCTTGCATAACCCGCCGTTTTCCCCTTTGGAATCAAGGTGCTTCGCACAGCTTTGAATTTTGTGTAATTTATCTACTCCCAAATGATCTCAATTGACGGCAACAGCCATAAATCTAGTGAGCGTGCTTTTTGCGCACTCATGACGTGACCTCAAGGCCGCGCTATCGCACGTACTTCGAGGTTTCATTAATTGTTTCTTTCCACAAGTTACGTCACAAACAGCAAGATGACCTACGATAGCAAGAAACTCCGCTACGCCCAAATCAGCCGCTAAGTAGAGAACAGTACTTTTGATGGTTCATTCACATTTCATTGTTCATTGTCGGGTTATACATGGAAGTAAAGGAAGGAAAGAGAGACTTGCACGCTTCTCCGTGTCCTGGGGGCGGGGTTCCACCTGCTCGTATGAATCTGCCTTGTTGAGTCTACTAACCTTTCCTTATTTGGGGGGGAAATTATGTATAACGACGAAGAGAGGGCCACAGGTTGGCTCTAGTCGATTTTCTTGTATATACTGTTATTTCTTGTATGTGATTACCTACTGTTTACTAACCATTGTTCTGTTTTGTATGTATGTATGCATCTGTGGGGTTTGTGATGGGTAACTGCTGGGGAATTTCAGGCGAATGCGTTATAGATACTTCTTCTTTCCAATTGCTTACTAAAAGTATGACCAACTTCAACTTCTCTACTCATTTATCTCTCACCTGTTTCTTCTTTATTCATTTACCTGTTTATCTCTGATTTGTTTCTTGTTTATTCACCTACACCATTACTTATTATTTGTTTCTGGCTGATTTATTTACTTGTTTACTGATAGTTTCTTTATTGTTTACTTGTCTATCAGTTTGACTTCTTTTGTATGTAAATTGTAACATTAATTGCTGAGCGTGAAGTTCAAAGGGGTTCAAGCACCGATTCACGCTGACTTGATCAATGCATTACTGGAGTGACTTCTCTGTCATTTCATCATGACTCATTCACACTTGACTTTTGTTCAGATCATTTGGGAAGGGATTTTTCAGCAACCAACCAGGCTATACGCAGGGGTTTCTTTGAAGTGTTCTTCCCAGGTGGACCTGTCAGCGAATATGTCACTTTTTCTTTGCGATTAAATTGACAGTTTGACAATGTTTCCTGATTTCTTGTTTTGCTTTGAAATCTGATTTTGTGTTCATTTCATTGTTGTAAATTCCTGCATTGTCTAAATAATTTGTAATGATTTTTCTTGTATCATTTGTCACTGTGTTTTGTTGGTCTTCATTCATGTTGTGTCATTTTATCACTGTCAATTCCTTGTTGCTAGGGGTTTTGAGAAAACAAACAAATTCATTCAAAACTTTGCAATTGACTTCCAATAAAACATTCATTTTGCTTGCATTTCATTCGCGTTTCATTCAAGAATCAAACCTCATCCCCCACGACACATTTTCATCTCGAGTAAGAACTCAACACAACGTAGGTAAAATGCAAACGACGTGGGGAAGGGAAGAAACAACGACGATCACAGCCGAACATCAAAAACGGGGTTACACAACAGAGTGGTGCCGTGACCAGGATGATGTCATGACCAGGATGAAACATTACAGAATGGTGTCGTGACCAGGATACACTACAGCAATAACATCGAAAAGAGGGGTACATTACAGAGGTGGTGCCAAGACAATGGTACACTACAGAAGTGGTGCCATCGACCACGGTACACTACAGAATGGTGCCGTGACCAGGATAATGTCGAGAGCTACGTTACTACTAATGTGTCTTCGGTTTTAGATTTTGAGTGTCTGTGTGAGTTTGCTGATTTTGCTTGTTTCTGTCTGCTTGCCATTAATACCAAAATAGCAGTGAGTCGCTTGTCACTTTGTCACCTATTTGAGAGTCCTCTTCTTCAGGCGATACTCAGGAGTGTTTTTGACGAGTTCTTCTACTGAGTGCCTATTTTCTGAATCCGTCACTTTCTTTTTTCTTTGACTGACAGTTGGACGTATTTTGTTGTGTTATTTCAATTATTTTTATTGTTCCATCGTTGTATTGATTTTCATGATTTATTGTTTTTGTTCCTTTTATTCATGTTGTCATTTGTCCATTCTATCAGTCTCAGTCGTGTTAGGTGTCCTGAGAAAAGAACGTAAGAGAACCATTTTGCACTTACTTTTCTTTGAATAAACGTAACTTTCCGTGCAATGAGCGTGTTTCATTGAACTCCACCTTCTTCCCCCTCGGGTCGTTTCACGCCTGCACAAAAGCGGGCACAACGAAAGGTTAAGACGATCATAGGCCGAACAGTTAACATGACAGGGGGGGGAAGCATACCATCACAATGTCTGCTAGGTTTCTCAGTTCGCCTTTCTATTTATTTTGAATATTTTGGTCCTGGTGGTAGCCTTAACGATCGGAAGATTTCATGTTCGGCCACCTTTTGATCATATATATTTTCACTTTAGGTTTATTGTTCCAAGCTTGAGCTGCTACTCTAAGACAAAACGTCGTATATTACACGTAAGCGAAATGCCAGTATGAACTTATAAGAATATGCCATACTCGCGAAAGCGCTCAAAACGCTTGGTTTCAATACTGAGAAGAGTGTCCAGCAACTTTGAAATTATTGAAAATATTTTACGCACGCAAGCAAAATGTTGTTTTCTTGGTTGTTTTGTTTACTATTCAACAGATTATTGCAAAATACGCGCACATTCCAATTTACCTATTTCTCATCTCAAGTGGGCACCTAGAGAAAGAGAAGAATACGCGCTATTTATAAATGGTCGACATCACGTCGACACTGGAAAGGCCTACTGTAACATTGTGGCAAACCGGGCTAGTCCAGCCCTGTGCCGTATATTTTACTTTTTCAGTTTAACGCTAACCTACCGCCTAAGGCCTAGTGTCGATGTGACTGTTGAATTATATTCCAAAATTGGGAACGAGAGAGACTTTTTCCTCAAAAATTTGCCTGGTTTTGCATATTCATAGAGGCCGTGAAGTTATGAATCAACCGGGTTGCGAAATTCATTTCCTGTAAAATTCGAAGTGTTATCGACTCGCCAAACTTAACAATTTAGAGTGGCTAGGCAATAATTTCACCTACTGTGAGAACGCTCAAGGTCCGCTCTTATTGGTCCGTTAGACCACGGATTTATGAGATTAGACGAGTCTATGAATAAAAGCTGAAGAGAAGATAGCGGGATTCAAGATTCAACTGGCGACTCAACCGTGACTTGCGTCGCGAACCGCGGCTCGACGCGGTCATTTTATTATTAATCTATTTCACAGTCAATTGACTGAAAGTCACTCAATTTTGGCGCCTCGGATGGTGTCGAGCCGGGGGCGCCAAAACTGGCGCCCCACAGCCGCAAAATTCCTGAACTTTGAGTGGTCATAATTACACAAATTCATTGCTAGAAAACGCCTGCGAGTAATCAATTAAATTCCGTCCGTATAGTACAGGGAAACCGGACGCGCTCGAAGTGCATAGTGATTCATTCCTAAATATCGACCGTCGCGCGTGCCAATGTTCCTTGATAATTAAATTCACGAAGACGCGCAAAACGCAATGTTCCTTGTCAACGTAGAAACCGCCCTAAAAATATTGCCCCTGTGTTTCTCGCGAGTATTACCCTGTTGGTACCCAGGGTGGAACGTAAAAAGATAAAGTCCTTTTAGTAGTGTGATGTCATCGTATAAGGTAGAACCTATCTAATCAATATTCGTGCTGTGAACAATGAGCAATGAGTCATCTGCAATAACGCTCTCTAACGACTCTATCTCTCTCGCTCTGAATCTCTCTCTCTCTCTCTCTCTCTCTCTCTGTTATCCCCACTTACGTCATGTGCACGAGCCATGACGTATGAACGCCAAAATGGCGTCGTGACAGTTGTTGCATTACTCTCTTACGTCATCAAACGTCACAGCGACAGCTGACTTTTGTTTTGTTTACTCAATTAACTCTTACACGCCACGTGGATAGCTACTATTGTAAATACTTCCAATACTAGTTTTTGATAGTAAACCTATGCAGTATTTGTACTTTTTAATTTTGCTTATTTGAATATATAATGTTTGTTTTGAAAATCTCTTGCTTACCTGACCACCCTCCACGTAGACAGGTAAATAGCTGGTGATTTCTACTCGATTCAAATGCCTCGTCTGCCGGACTCGCATAAACGCCTTCCCGAAGAGTAAAAGCCAGAAATAGATAAGCTGAAATGCACGCTACCCCAACCAAGATTAAAACTCTAATATGTATGTACCCAGATGGTCTGTTCCCCTCCC
The DNA here is from genome assembly GCA_949128115.1 of Anaspis maculata. Classification (NCBI taxonomy): domain Eukaryota; kingdom Metazoa; phylum Arthropoda; class Insecta; order Coleoptera; family Scraptiidae; genus Anaspis; species Anaspis maculata. The sequence goes on from OX421961.1 coordinate 126,557,900, forward strand.
CCTATGGATCTGCCTCTCCATATAAAATAACTGAGCCAGTTGTGGCAGTTCACGTTACTACCCTCAGGATTAAGCACCCCCTATTCTGAACGGCCATACAAAGTCATCGACCTGCTATAGTTCCCCCAAGCAGTACATAAGGTACAGGAACTCAAAATACTTATATCATTTGTACCTATTTTATTGTGTTTAAATTGTTTAGTTCATTTTGAACATCAACCACCCCCAGTTTTACAATTTGTGGGATTTTTTCGTAGTTGATAAATTTTTATATATTTCAATAAAGGGGTTAAGCACCCCTTAAACCTCGCTTGTTACAAATGGTGACTTGTGGTGAGATTTCTGTTCATGTTTTATACTTTATATTTTTTTAATACGTAGCAAAAAGCTATTTGAATAAACCCCATCTCCGGTAAGTTTTACAAATGTTACACAGCGGTGGGATTTTTTCCTAATACTGAATTTTTATATTTGAATACATCCCTCATCCCTATCGAGTTTTACAACATCGGTGACGGGACAGGATACGGGCGGTTTCTTTTTCGTTGCGTGCGTAATACGCCATTTACGAATCTTACTACGTAATGTACTATTGTCAAACACCGAAATTAGAGTGCTGAAAATGAAGTTCGATGTGCGTATAGCTTGTTCGCGTTTGGAAATTTCACAGACGCTTCGATTCGTGGTCTTACCTTTCTGCAGAACTTCATCAAAACGAACTGGACTCACCTGAAACAACAGAATTTTCATTTGAGTAAACATTGATCAATAGTAGCAGCTAGATGTGTGGCAGTAATTCAAACTCTGAAATTACTATGTAGTTTGAGTGTTATGGATGAGACGTTCCATCCATTAAGCCATCTCCATTATCATAACATTATTCGGTATTCAGACTCGGTACAGAGCTCGAGGAAGCCAACCAAAAACAACAACTCGTACGAAATGATGACCTGGATGATGCACTTTTTGATGCAGACTAATCTAGACTTTATGCAAATCCGTTTGAAATTTAAAATGCAAATGTATGGCCTCGTTGTTACACTCGGTCACATTGAAATCACGTAAAAGACTTAAAGTTCCGAGGTCATTCCAGGGAGTATGAAAATGATTCCCTGGGACCTCGTGAAAGCAATAGATAACAACAATGTTCGTATGTGTAGTTATTCGTACCTTTTCCACACGCGCATATTTCCTCCGTTCCGGGTTTCCGACCTCGAGCTCTGATTTATAAAATCGGAAAGAGAATCATTATTTATACGCCTTGCAGTTTGCAGTATCTATTACCTTCTTCCTGCACAACGTTTATTTTTGCTATTTTTGCTATTTCGCGCAAGTCAAAGAACTCTGCTGCTGGAAAATTCTCGTTGGCGGTGATAGGTGGGTGCGGAAAATCTGGCGTTGTCAACAAATAATGAAGAAGAGATCGCGTAAACGATGTTTTATTCATATGGAGTAATGGAGTGGAAATCAATCGAAACATTTTGTTGTATAGGTACCACCTACGAGAGCCTCAATGAAGGCGGAACAAAATTTTACTTTTAGATAGGCGAAGTAATTGTATCTCTTTAACGGCCCCCAACAGTCGTGTTGTTTGATACCTTTGAGCGTATAAAATCTCCGAATGTCGTCAGGTGTGATGGGTTCTAAAACTGTTGCAATTTTACGCAAATTTATCAAGCAGTAGAGACGTTTTACGACCCGCACTGTAGTTTGATCTTGAATAATTGATCGTAAATATCGGCGGCTCGCTTCCACCATCCATTAATTCAATTATAGTTGAGAAAGGGAACTTTTGAAATCGAGAAAATATGTTTGAATAAAACACGAAAGTTTAAACACACCTTACATTTAGCTCATGGCTCATGGCATGGCTGATGGAAAGGGGGCTGGTGCCTCAAAACTTACGTCACAAGGTACATGATTTTGACCCTGTAGGTCTTATGGGCGATTATAAGGTTTTTAAAAATTGCTTTGTCTTACATGTCAGACCGGGGGCTTTAGGCTGGTATGAGCTTGTCAATTTTCGAAAAGATGGCTAAAAAATTTACGTCATAAGGTACATGAATGAAACAATCCAACGGAATTTTGTGTGGGAACATCCCCTAAATCGCAAATTTGGTCGTGAGACAAAATTTGTGGGGGCTTTCGGTCCATAAGACAAGTTTGAAATTTTCAAAAAAAGACCGAAATTTAGCAATTTTTCCACAGGCGTTTTGTAGACTAACCCACTAAGTGCGATATATATTTGTGATCAGGATGAAAGACGGAATCGATTTCTATGTTGAAATACAGGGTGTACGATTTGAGAAAAATTTTCCAATGTTGCACCCTGTAAGCGATGTACCATAAAAAAAAATTGTGAACAGATTCGAAACCCACTTGAAAAATCAAGTGAGAATCGTTTTCCATTCCTGAAATCATGTCAAAGGAGGAGTCTCCAGGAGGAGGTAAATTTTTGCCCTCTTTGAAAATTTCAAACTTGTCTTGTGGACCGAGAGCCCCCAAAATTTTTGTCTCATGACCCGATTTTTTATCAAAGGGGATGTTCCCACACAAAAACCCGTTGGTTTCATACATGTGCCTTACGACGTACATTTCAGCAATTGACAAGCCTATACTAGCCTAAAGCCCCGGGTCTGACATGTAAGACCAAAGGAATTTATAACAATCTCATCAACGCACATTAGATCCACAGGGTTAAAATCATGTACCTTATGTCATGAGTTTTGAGGCACCAGCTCTCTGTCCATGAGTGAAGTTGAATAAACGTTCACAGGGAGCGAGGCAGAAATATTAGGAACATGAACTTTTGCAAACAAACTGACCACGAGGAAAACCAATAAAATAAAAGTCATGCTATGCTCAGTGCCGGATTAACGTATTGGCCGCCCCTAGGCCTGCTTCAAATTTGCCCCCCCCCCCTCCCAACGAGCAAATCATACCAACAAATGTTCACATGAATGTTCACTGATCACAACGAACTCTTTTTCCCAGGTTTTTATTATCTCAATAATTGGACAAACATGTATCACAAAGATCAAAACTCAAAACATGAGACTTGAAAAAATTATACTCACTTACTTCTAACTAGAAAAGAAAAGGAAGTGCTAAATTAACAATATCTGGTAATGACGAATGTCACAATAAAAGTATTATCAAGAAAATTGCCTCAATTTTGCCGCCCCCAAAATTTTGCCGCCCTAGGCCCGGACCTTGTTGGCCTAGGCCTTAATCCGACACTGGCTATGCTTATCAATAACTTGGCGTGACACATATCAGTGTCAGTCTCGAATCAAAGAGAAGGCTTTTAAAAAAACACTAGCATTGTTGGATGGAAAAAACACTGGCGACTTTCGGTTTCATGACAAATCAAAAAAATTATTTTTCGATTTTGGAAATGCCAATGGATTTAAACCGAAGTACATCCTTGTAGCTTTCGAAAGAGACCTAAATGGTGGGATCCTATCAAGGAATTAACTCACAGGGATTGATTCCGCAACGCTTATTTTACCAATTCAACTCCGTCCTTAATTGAGCGTATGAATCAAATTAAAAAAAAGTCAACTCGGGTAGATAACAAAAAACTGAGAGCAAGAAACAATAATTGTGATGAACCTATTGATATTAGAAACAATTAAAACTTTAGTAATTTACGTCCATATGCCATGTCAAAATTGAGCGCATTATAGCACCCGAAGACGTATCAACATACACTTCTGTCTGATATGGTTCGTCCGATTCTGAAACAAATTCAAAAAGGCCGTTACTTTTTTAGGCTTTTCTCATTTTTCCTTTTTTTACAATGTTTTCAGTTTCCTAGCTCTAACCGTTGCATGGAAACATACAACGCGAAATAACCTTTTGTCATAGGCCGGTAGATGGCGCCACGGTACAGGCAACTTTTGAAACCATTTTTGGAGCGGATTGATTTTTTTTTATAGTATACAGGGTGGTCCGACTTTTATGTCATTAAATTCAAGGATCGATAGAGAATGGAAAATGAAGGGGACTTTCTTCAGAAAACATATTTGAGAAATGCCTAATAACAGAAATACAGCCCTTCAAAGTTGGAAATAAATAATCGTTTTTTTCGCATAACTTTTGAACCGTTCAACCGATTTGATTATAAATTGAACCAAAGGTTCACTGAAATTATCCCCTGTCGAACAATCATAACATGTTCCATAAAAAAGTTTCAGGGGCTTAGACATTAGGGGGTGACTGTACTTTCCCCCCTTATTTTTCACCCCCCTAGTTATTTTTTAAAACTGTTCATAATTTTGAATTCTACGTTCAATTTTGAAGAAAAAATAACTGTTGCAAAATTTTGATTAGAGGCTTCGTTTAGGAGATATTTGGGTTTGAAACTTTGGGAAACATCCCGAAATCGACACTTTCAAAGGTCTAAAAATTAAAATCCAAAGAAACTCATGATTTCTCAGCTGAAATAGGTTTTCTAGAATTTCTAAGTTGATAAACCACCATTTTTTCCAAAACACGGGAAATTTTCAGGAAAAAAATAATTTGGGCTCTGGAAAGTGGCGATTTCGGGATGTTTCCCAAAGTTTCAAACCCAAATATCTCCTAAACGAAGCCTCTAATCAAATATTTGCAATCGTTATTTTTTCTTCAAAATTGAACGTAGAATTCAAAATTATGAACAGTTTTCAAAAATAACTAGGGGGGTGAAAAATAAGGGGGGAAAAGTACAGTCACCCCCTAATGTCTAAGCCCCTGAAACTTTTTTATGGAACATGTTATGATTGTTCGACAGGGGATAATTTCAGTGAACCTTTGGTTCAATTTATAATCAAATCGGTTGAACGGTTCAAAAGTTATGCGAAAAAAACGATTATTTATTTCCAACTTTGAAGGGCTGTATCTCTGTTATTAGGCATTTCTCAAATATGTTTTCTGGAGAAAGTCCCCTTCATTTTTCATTTTCTATTGATCCTTGAATTTAATGACATAAAACGAGGACCACCCTGTATATAGTACGAAGTACTTGGATGACTTTATTCTGGTGTCAATTTCCCCTTCATTTCTGAAAAATTCTACAGGATCAAGCCGCAGTTTTTACCTTACCATACAGGTCACAACAAGCGAATGGCTTGTCAGAACCATCATCAGTGTCAGAAATGTCACCGGTGGGTGGCGGCTCTTATAATTTTTCATTCAACGCTCCAACTTTGACTACATACTTGGCGACTATGCGAAAATGAAGGAAAACGAGAATTTTCCGCAACTTCGAAGCAGAGCATAACTTCCAAATAACGTCCAAGAGCGAAAAAGACTGTTCCGTATTCAAACGACCTTTCTTGACACAGAGTTCAATTTTTCTAATCTAGTGCAGGTTTGCCCACTTTTTCAGCGCCTTAAATCTGATAGAATCACCCGCAACAAGCAAGCGGTAAACTGAATATTTCAAGAGAAATACACGCTTGAGAATGGTATGAATGTTGCAGTAATTTACCATCGGGGTGTTTTCAATTTATTCGTAATTCACCAGGTAATTTACGGTAAATAAAATTGTTATTATCCAGTGAATTTTAATTTTACACTGGAACAGGAACAGTCTCAATATTGACGCAATTAACATAATTAGAAAGACGTTAATTCTATCTTTGCTAACTCTACTCCCCTTATTTCCCATTCAAACAGACAAGTCGTTGGGCGCCTCCATCTTGTTGATAATAATTAGTCATATCGTATTCCGCACGTATACTTCTGCTACTCGTATATCCAGAGCCCTAATTCATAATTATGGTGAATTATGAAGTTTTCGTGACTTCGTGAGGAGTTATTCCAGTCGGTTTCATAAAATGAAATCCCACGGGGGCACGTAGGTATAATGGACCGTGTAATTCGTAGTGGGTAGGTATTTAATTTTTTTGAGCCACCCTCGCGTTTTCAATAGTGCACTTGCAAAGTTTAATGCCTTGAAGCAAAAGCTCAAACTTTTACCAGCAAAAGCTTTTAAAAGGCAGGGATGCATTTTTGTAAATCCTGGTAGGAAACTGAATTGTCCTAATTGATTCTCAGAACTTTAGATAGGCACCCACTGCTTCGGTTCTTATAGCAACGCTAACTCCTATATAAACTGAGTCTCAACGCACCGTAACGAAATGAAAACTTGCCGTTATTCTGCCCTGGGTGTTGAACATTTCACTATATTCACGCGATGAAATCAGCGACGGTATATTGAAAAAGCAAATTACAGCTGCTACAAATAAAAAACTGTGCGACACACAGACAAAGGCACAGATTTGATTTAACAGAGCCATGACCAAAAATGATTTCATCAGATTTACTGCGAAAGCCGCTTGAGTGAGCAACTCTGTAAACAGGGAAGAGCAGGAGGGAGACAGATTACACAAAACTGGATGAAGGCATAATATAACGGGCGAAATTACACGGAAACAGAAATGTCGAACGCGAAATTCTCTATAGAGAAATTATTTACCCTTACCCTTAGGCTTTCATACCTGATAACCGGTCCCACTTGTGGCTCGTCAAATGTACCGTTACCCACGCATTGGGTGCGAGCTTGTAAATGACGAACTAAAATTCGAACGCCGACAATATTATTACTGTGAACTTACTGAAGGCAGCGGTTTTGAGGGGTGTCAAGTCTTCTTTGTATTGTACTTACACGAGTTACACGTTACACGTGCAAGCATCCCAGAAACGCCCGTACGAAACACATCTGACATTCTGACAGATTACGGCTGCAACCTCACTGCGCTCTTGGCGCAACGGAGCGAAACGTACAATATCGAAAATATGACATATTTTGTGGAGCCACAAGCTTGAAATTCAGTGTGCGAACGAGCAGTGTTGATCGATGTATCGGAAAATGATAATTACATTTTCATGCAAAGCCTCATTCTCATTCACGTACATACGCCATGATCTGGTTGATTACAAATTATTACTGCAATCGTCAGACTGCTATGCTTCGATCGATAACAACTGACCAGACCAGATCTTACTCACTGTAACGCGTATCAATAAAACCATCCAATTTGCGAACAAATAGTGTAATGGATAGCTTAGAATTATAAAAAAAGGGAATTATAATTTGGGACAAATTAGTCTTGGTTTAGGAATGCAAGAATATCGATTTTGCCGCCTGGTATCAAGAGTGACACCACACACCGGCATCGGTTTTGTAGGACAGGGGTTTAGACGGGAGACGGGGGTGGAGAGAGAATCGGTCCGAAAGTAGAGACGGGGGTGAAGGGGATTCGCGTAGTGGCAGTCGACAACGGCAGAGATGTGCGTGAGGAAAAGAAAATTAATATTCATCAAGAAGAAGTGACGAGAGTACTAAAACCATTGTTAATAGTTATAGTGCATCAATTACGCGAAAAGAAAATATCAAGACAACTCTGATTTCCATTGTAATCAAATGATAGTTGTTTAAATGAGGTTGAAGAAATTGTTTTGTTTATAAAATGATAGTAGGTCTTGTTCTTGATATTTCGAACAGCAATAGGAAGCGTCAAACCGATTAAATGCCCTGAAATTGCTGTGAGCTATTGAGCACATTGTTTTCAGCCACCCTCAGGACACCAGAACAATGGTGAAAGCTACAGTAACCCTTTAACGAGATCCAGCCTCCGTCAGATTGATTTCTTTAGGTCAGTTCGGCTGCAAATCCAGCGCTCTAGACATTTATTTTTGGATCAAATCTAGGCGACCATCTCGATCACGCGCTATTATCCCCATAGAATAAAAGATTTAACCTTTTTTGCACGACAAGGAGTTTATAAGCATCAAGGTTGAGTTCCCAGAAAAAGAGAACCCCTTGAATTGTGCCAAGAAAACTCAGTGTCGCTTCGAAAACGCTTCAAGATATAAAGGAACATAACATCATTGCAGGCTGCTTAATTAGAGGCTCATCGCGATAAATTGTACACCTGATTGCAGATTTGCGTGAAGGTATTTAATCTAGCGTGAAATAGAGCTGCTGGATAAGTCTGTACGTTCAAAACTACAGCACCAGCCGGATAATAAATTTCTAGAATGTGTACACTACATTTTTTGTTAAATTATTTGATTAAAAATTGAATAATGGCTATAATTTCGAAATACCAAGCCAAAACTCAGTGAACAACAATCTCTCTTTGAGTACAACTGAATAATAAAGATTTTTTTCGGACAAGTTAAAATGGGCTAGAAAGAAGGAAGGGTTCAAAAATTAAATATCGACGAGGTCGTAATTAATTAGGCAAGGAATTAGAACTCGAGTGCGTTAGAAAATTGGTTCACCAATAGTTCTGGAAATTAGGAGAAAAAAAATCCTATCGTTAGCTGGATTCAGCACGCTTGGAAATTATGTAATGAATAATAAAGCTTAACTCAAAAACTTATTACCTAGGCAACAGCCAATGGCCGACACGAATTTTTACATAACATAGCGTTTATGGAATGTTATTTTTCACAGAATAGCATTATAAATTGGCCATGATTGATTAATTCGTAATAAAGATTAGGTGTGGTGTTAAATGACTTTGTTCATTTCACAACATTTATTCAACTCATCCTCTTTCATAGAATTGGGATTACTCGCATGACAGGGTTACTATAGTATGCTTGAGGTATTAGCACGACGGGAACTTGAGGTAGGTGGAAAATTGACTTAAATGACTTGGGTGAAGGTGATGAAAAATTACGGCAACGAAAAACACAATGTAGGGTCAAGTAAAGACATAACAGTTAATAAATTTAATTTAAGTTAAAGAAGTTTTCTCACAATAGTTATCAAAACACACGGTACAAAAATCTGCTAAGGTCTAGTAGCGTCCACTGCTCGTTTCTTCTCGTTCAACATTTCTGCGCCCCCTGGAGCGACGGAGCGTGAGACCGCGAAGCGGCCGAACATCCACTTGGCCGGAATCCAAGGCCGTTTTATTTGCCACCCGCTGGAGTAATGAACTCGAGTTTAGCAAAACTGAATATCTGAATCCAACACGTGTTTTCTCCCGAGAAACTCCACTCCAACTTTGTTGCAGCGAACGTGTGAGAGTTTAAAACTCCGGCACGCTCCCTAATCCGCGTCTCTGAAGTTTTTCAATTTAAAAAAGGCCGGCACCCTTGTATCACCACCGATGATTTCATAAATATGCAAATTTCATTAGTAGCTGTTCTCTTCACAGCCCACATTCCACACAAATCATGCTCGTCCCCGTGCCTCTACATCGATCACCGCAACTATTTGTCTGCGCCTAACAGCCTCCGCTGGCTTCCCCTGGGTGTATTTTCGGGTGAAGTACGGTCGTTAACGGAATTTATTTCCCAGATACCGTCTAGTTCTAGCTTTTCAATTAGGCAGTGATTAAAGTGAAGGTTTAGTGCGTAATCAATGATGCTGGAGATTACTTTTATCGTGTTTCCTTCATTATCTGATGGAAGGGTATTTAGTTTCAAATACAAGAATACTGGAAGGTGATGATGAGGCTTCGCTTTGGGGAGAAGCGAAGAGTGTATTGTTTATTATACCTTGACTTTGCAGCTTCATGGCTCCGCTGAGCCGTTCAATGTGACAATTGTTGATAGTGGAGACATTCCTGTTAGAATTATTGTATTGAAGAAGGACATAATGACTAATTAATAACGCTTGACTCTGCTTCTGTACGAATATTGTGAACTCTAATGTAGCTCTAACATGGAAAGAACAATGTCTTTCGCAGATGCAGAATGGTCAGATGATGGAACTGATCACTGTGCTAGTGAATGAAGCACTCCGGCATCGCAGCCGACTCCTTGATAAGTACCCTCTTTTTTGCTGTAGTTTGTTAAGTTGCGATTATACATTGTAATGGAATAGGTCGGGGCTGCACATTATTGCTATTTTCAGCTCTGCTATTTAATTCACACTCAATTCGGTACATATGAGTATTCAAGTACCCTAAGCTATTGGCCTGGCAGCATTGCCACTTCCAGCCTTACAAAAGAAGTGACACTTGGAGCTGTCTTGCGTGATCATTTTCCAAAAGGAATCGACTGTAACGTTTTCTTTTTGCGCTCATGCGGCCGTTCGAGTAGAGTTTTGTGAGTTATTGTCGGCCCTCTGCTGCCCAATCAGGTATATTGTTGTACTCTGGAAATCGCCAGCGTTGTCTTTATATTCTTTCCATTCGGAGGCTCTTGTTGTTTGCCGTCTGGGATTTTGCGCCACCGTCTGTAAACTCGCGCCGCCTGCCCTTGGCCTTGGCCATCTAAAAGCTCGCCACCGCCTGTTTCGTAGTGTCTGAAGCTCGCCGGCGTCCGGCTTTGACGTTCCTTTCTGCCGCCTGAAAACACGCCGTTGCTCAAAGACTTGCTGGTTTCAGTGCCATCGCCGTGCAGTTTTTTTTTTGCGCTGGAATGTGTCGTCTCCGGTGCCGTAACCGTTCTCCGTTTTTGTGCTGAAATGTACCGGTCTGTTACCCGTCGCCATCAGGGATCGATCGCTCCCAACACCTCACGGTCGTAACCGACTAAACTGATGTCCAGTTTCCATCATCCAAGTTTCCTTTTAATTTGCCATGCCTACCACGTGTAGAATGTGTTACAGTTGAAAAATGTCAATCAAAATTTAAATTCAATTCGGCGCCTCAAGGTGCGTCAGTCAGCTTATTTAGCCGCAAGTTTTGATTTTAGTCGCAAGCGCAGCGACGTTCATTAGCTCTTACTAACCAGCCTCCTCAGAACAGCCAATAAGCGGTGCAACGCTTACGGCTAAAATTAAAACTTGCGGCTAAATAAGCTGACCGAACGCACCTTAAGGCTCCAATTCCATAGTTTTATTGAATGTTTTCTTCTGTACCGAAACAGGACACCACTGGAGAGATGGAGGATGACAGATGCAGATGACAGACGGAGATTATTATTGGATGTCAGAATGATATTGTCAGTAAAAGGATGTTATTATGTTAAGTATCGTTGTTGCTGAATGAATATATATTATTGTAAAGCCAACTAAGGTTCTCTACTATCGACGGCTGCAACGGGGTAGCACAACTGGCGACGAGGTAAATACTTACCGGATCATATTTTGAGGTTATGGTAACGGGAAAAATGTGGTATAAATTGCCACGGGGTAAAAGGTAAAACAAATCGTAATAAACTTGTTTTGTTACATGTAGTTGCCACACGTTGGTATAGCGTGAGGGCCAAGGACAAGCTCCAAGTCCACGTTGGTATAACGTGACGGCCAAAGGCCAGAGGACAAGCTCCGAGTCCACGTTGGTATAACGTGAGGGCCAACGGCCAGAGGACAAGCTCCAAGTCCACGTTGGTATAATGTGAGAGCCACAGGCCAGGGACAAGCTCCAAGTCCACGTTGGTATAATGTGAGAGCCACAGGCCAGGGACAAGCTCCAAGTCCACGTTGGTATAACGTGACGGCCAAAGGCCAGAGGACAAGCTCCGAGTCCACGTTGGTATAACGTGAGGGCCAACGGCCAGAGGACAAGCTCCAAGTCCACGTTGGTATAACGTGAGAGCCACAGGCCAGGGACAAGCTCCAAGTCCACGTTGGTATAACGTGGGTGACAATGGACTAGTAAAATCTACGTCTGAAACGTGAGTAAAAACAAAAAGCAAAAGTACCACTATGTTACCTTATAATTACTATCGGTGGTTACCAGGTATATGGAGTAGCACATCAACATCCAAGAAGAGTGTGTCCATGACAAATCACGGAACGAATCATGACAGACAGTGCAGGCAACACATCAGGCGTGAGACACTTCCTGTGTGAGACCATTGATGAAGCAGTAGGTATTACGTAACGAGTGGGAGAAATGACTTCGAGCTCTGAAATTCTACCTAGACGCAGAGGAAATTCATGACCCCGGCCGGAAAAAAAGCAAATTGTTACACCTAGGAGGTCCACAACTGCAGGAGGTGGCTCTTAACATACCAGGGGCTTTGGTTGAAGCTAACGCTGAACAGGGCAATGATGTCTTAAAAATATTGGGCGAAAAACTGACAGAGTATTTTTCACCTCAACGTAACTCCACATTTGCGCGACACTTATTCCGCAATATGAAACCCATGGAGAACGAGGGACTGACTGAACAAATTTCTACTACGCACTCGTCAGCAAGCCGCCAAGTGCTGCACGTTCGGGGAAACAGCTCAACAGGCCTGGAGATCGGGCTGAAAGACAAGTTGATGGACACCTGGGCACCACCGGACTTGAAAAAGAGACTGCTGGAGAAGGAACACACTTTAACAGAAGTTATTGACTTATGCCGAGTTCATGAGGAAATCACAAGCCAGTCGAAGGTGATGCAGCAACCGGAGCGACCAAATGCGGAAGCAGGTACACCGGTCAGTCAAGTCAACAAAGCCACAAGCCACCAGGAACGTAAGAGATACACCGGAAATAATAATGCCGGGAATGGTGAATGTATCCGTTGCGGACGGACGGGCCACCGGCCGTTCGAAGAAAGCTGTCCAGCACGGAAGGTGACGTGTCATGCATGTGGCACAGTAAGACATTTCGCCGCGAGATGCAGAAAGAAACAAGCGAACCGATCACTCGGAAGCAAACACCAGACACAAACACGGGCAGAGCCACAGGCAAAGAAGAGAAAGCCAAGATCTACGGTGAACCACATTAGTACCAACATCACGAGTGAAGGAGAGTCAGATACAAACGACGGCATCACCGAGTTCGATTGTTTCCAAATGTCAGCAGAGCATGCTCGAAAGGGCCAAATAACCGGTGATGACGACAACAGCGAGCTAATCGAGTGTGCGATTGGTGGGTCAACCATCACTATGCTTATAGATTCAGGGTCGAAGGCTAATGTGCTGAGTGGACAGGACTGGGACACACTACAGCGCCAACGCGCCGCAGTATGGAATGTCAGCACGAATACAAAAAAACAGACTGACTCCTCACGGGTCGAAAAAACCGTTAGATGCTGAATGCCACTCTATGGCCGGAATCAGTGTCAAGACAGGGGAGAAGCTTATTGCATCATTCTACGTTATCGAAGAGAACACCATTCCACTTCTGGGAAAAATTACAGCAATGTGGCTGGGTGTATTAAAACTGGGAATTAATACGTTACAGAAACACACAAAACCGTTCCCGAAAATAAATGGGATGCAAGTTCGCCTTACGATTGACCCATCTGTTAAACCAGTACGCCAACCCGTGAGGCGGATACCCATTTCAGTCGAAAAAGCAGTTGAAGACAAGTTGAACGAGGCACTAGAAAAGGCATAATTGAACGGGTGGAAGAGCCAAGTTTGTGGATATCCCCAATGGTGGTGGTTTCCAAATCGGATGGTGACATTCTCATATGCATTGACATGCGGCGGGCGAACACAGCCATTGGGAGGGAAAATTACCCTCTTCCCACGTTCGACTCGTTCATGACCAAATTAAGAAACGCCAGGTATTTTTCACGGCTGGATATGGAAAAGGCATACCATCAGCTAGAATTAGAGGAGAGCAGTCGAGCCATCACCACCTTCATCACACACAAAGGTAGATTTCGTTACAAGCGGCTGATGTTCGGTGTGAATTCAGCACCGGAGATTTTCCAACGTATTTTCGAAGAATTACTAGCGGAGTGTGATAATTGCCTCAACTACCTTGATGACATCATTGTGTTTGGATCTTCAGGAGAAGAACATGACAAATGCTTGACCAAAGTGAAAGCCGTGCTGGAGGGACATAACTTCCCATTGAACAAAGACAAATGCGTGATCAAAGTCAAGGAAATCCAGTTCTTGGGCCACAAACTGACTACCAGCGGAATCAAGGCAGATGAAACAAAAAAATCACAGTACAGGAGTTCCGAGCTCTCGCTACAAAAGAAGAAACTCGTAGCTTTCTAGGGTTGGTTACATATCTGGGAAAATTTATACCTGACTTGGGAACGTTAACTGAACCGCTTTGGCGCTTGACTCGCAAGGAAACTCCTTTCCAATGGACAAACGAACATCAACGCTGTTTCGATCAACTGAAGAAAGCTCTAACTGAACCCTCCACTCTGGCTTATTTTGACCCAGCAAAAAAAACAAGGGTAGTTGCGGATGCCAGTCTGGTGGCATTGGGAGCCGTTCTGATTCAATTTCACACAGGAGATACACCCAAAGTTATCTCGTTTGCCAGCAAAAGCCTCTCCGCAGTTGAACGTAGATACTCGCAAACGGAAAAAGAAAGCCTTGGGCTGGTCTGGGCAGTGGAAAGGTTCTATAACTACCTTGCAGGACTAGAATTTGAGCTGGTCACAGACCATAAACCGCTGGAGGCAATTTTCAATCCAGGATCAAAACCGCCAGCAGCCGTACAATAGCCGTACGAATAGAACGATGGCTTTTACGACTCCAGGCATTCAAATTCAAAACGAAGTATGAACCCGGAAAATCGAACATTGCAGATGCAGTTTCCCGGTTGTGCCGCTTGACGGACTCGAAGTCTTACGATAAAGATGGTGAAATCCATATCAACACACTTGTCGAGAAAGCCATACCGAAAGCAATAAGCGTGTCAGAAATTCTGAAAGCAAGCCAAGAAGACGCAACCCTAGTCTCGACCGTCGAACAAGTGAAGAACGAAACATGGGAACGCGCAGAAAGCAGCCCATTTTTCCCATTTCGAAATGAGCTAACAGTATTAGGACCCGTCTTGCTGCGAGGAAATAAAATTGTCATACCAGAGTCGTTGCGCAAACGCACACTGCAACTGGCACACGAAGGCCACCCAGGTCAAACTTTGATAAAAAGGAGACTTCGAGCAAAAGTGTGGTGACCATCAATAGATCGGCAGGCGGGAAGACACTGTGAAAAATTGTCGTGACTGCTTGAGAGTTTCACTCCCCTCAAAGCCAGCCATGATGAAACGTCAAGAATTTCCAAAAGCACCGTGGCAGTTCCTCGCAACGGACCTTATGGGACCGCTCCCGAACCAAGAACAAGTGTTGGTCGTTATCGACTACTATTCGAGACATCAAGACATTAAATTCCTACGCTCAACCACGGCTACTGTCATCACCAATCACATGAAGGAACTGTTCGCCAAATTTGGGATTCCTACAGCACTCAAAGCTGACAATGGGCCACAGTTTGCATGCGCAGAGTTCCAGAAATTCTGCGACGATAATAACATCCGGCTAGTCCACTAGTCCACTCAGCCCCGTATTGGCCCCAAACAAACGGGGAAGTTAAGAATGCAAAAATGGAAGTCGAAACTACAAAATGGAGTTGCTAGACTTTATCTTGATGTATAATACCACTCCACATGGAACAACGGGAAAATCACCCTCCGAGCTAATGTTTGGAAGAAACATCCGCGAAAAGATACCGTCAAGTGCCGACTTCACCATGGAGCAAGGAGACAAAGAGGTCCGGGATATGGACATGATCAAAAAGGTAAAAGGGAAAAAGAAAGAAGACATGGCACGAGGGGCTCGAGATTCTGACATCAACCTGGGAGACAAAGTACTAGTGAAAAATAAGATCAACCCTCACAAGCTAACGCCAACGTTCAGTGACGTAGAGTATACAGTTGTTAAACGATCAGGAACCGACCTGCTCTTACAGGACGAAGACCGAGAAATCCGACGAAATGTTAGCCATGTGAGGAAACTTCCCTTGGCCACAGATCTTCCCTTTCAGAATCCACGAAAGAAGACAACGAAAAGGACGGAATACGGCTTCCCGCTGGCGAGGCCGAGTCAACTGAACCTCAGCTATTCCAAGGTCTGGCATCGACAGTCCGGAAGGTGGAACCACTCCGTTTGGGAAGAAAAGAATGGAAGAAGGGGTCGGATGTGGCGACCTGCATCCGCAAAAGTTCGTACCTACTTACCTTGATTGGGATTTAGCGGACGTCGACAATAATTCTGCTCGTCTATCGCATCAGTTTGGTGAAGCAAACAATACCTCGATTGGGATTTTCATAACCTGTCGCAGCGAAACAAAATACTTTGAGGTCGGTGATTTATTTGTTTCGTTCCGTTTCGTGTTGATCGCGTGTTGCATGCTTTGGGGGGTCCTGTATGTTTTGAGAGCTCTTAAGACCTATAGCCTTCTGGGAATGGCGGCATTGAATCTAACACAGCCTTCGCATACGCTACACTGAACGCAGCCACCTCGGGCTGGATATTTTTGGCTGTCTGGGCTTACGATTGCCGCGGATTTCGCTAATTTTTGTTCACGGCAATTCCACTAATTATTTACCATAGTCATCACCCCTGTGCTTTGTTGTTAATAAATTCTATTTCAAAAATTAGCTGTCTCCGAATCGATTTACATCCCCACGTGGCGCTGGAAAAAAAGATTCGGTGGCGCCCTGAGCAACTGTAAACACCAACTGAATGTTCGCATAATAATTATGCAAAAAATGTTTTCGTTATTTCTTTCGAACTTGTTCGAGTCGGAAAGCGAGAGATGTCTGTTTTTGGATTCCATTTTTATTATGAGAATAAACACGCAGTCATAATACGCATGCCTCGGTGCGGATTTCCCTGCAATAATATGACCTGAAAATTCATCCTCCGATTTGAATCAGGCGTAAGTGCACACCAACCAGCATAAAACGTAGATTTCCGTTTAATCTGATCCTCCCTCGATCATGCTGACTCTAAAAATTGATTGCCGCCCCCCGGGGCTTTGAATTTGTTAATGCTTCCGTAAACAGAGCGGTAATTGACACTACCGGGTCGATGTTCCGATTCGAGCTGATTCCTGGATACTCCGCAAAACAAGAGTTAGCAAACATTGCCTCTGGTTTTCTGCGACAAAACAAAGACAAACCCGTTCTTTTCGAGCGGATCCGATCTTTCGCTGTCGCGTCATGAATGTTTAACGCCTCGCGTCTTGCCAAACAACGGGCGCGTTTTTTTTCTCGCATTCCTCCCGGGAACGCACGTCAACTTTACTCTTGCAATTCGCCATCCCTGCTCCGTCGCGCCTCGTCTTTGGCATTTCCAGATTAAATATGCTGGGCACAAGGCCCAGCTTGCGCGAATATTTCTAATTGAAATCGCCTCTGTGTTTATTGGAGAAACTCTCGAAGGAACCATTTTTGCCGCACTTTATTTACCGTTTGGGATCGAAAGTAAGTGTCGGGAAATGTACTGGAAGAGAAGGAGTAAGTGCCGTGGGTATTATTGCTGTCGGCCCTCGAGGCGGCGCGAGCTAATTTGATTAGCACTCATTATTACGTTCACCGCTGAAAATTTCAAACAATAAGGGACCCAACACACTTCAATTAATTATTAAAATTTGCGCCTCGAAGACGTGACGGAAGATTGCCTGGCAGTGGTGGCACGTCGATACAACAATGAGGTGCACAATGTCGACAAATTATTTGTAAGAAAAAAAACAAACAAATAAAGAAAGTGAAGCAAACTTTTTATCTGCCATCTTTATTCGTGCACTTTATGATGTTGCGGATGACCCCAACATTCCTCCCCGCGTTGTTGAACAAATGAAGAGAATGATAATAAAGAAGCGAAGTTATAAAAACAGTATTACTGACCATCACTGAGAAGGCAAAGAACACAGCTTCAAGATTGGACGCTTGTAACTACCCCTCGAGGAACGTACCAAGAGCCGTCGGTTCCGAGGGATCTTCACTCAAAATGGTCAGGGGCGAGAATTTAGAAGTGCCTCAATTTGGGCGAGAGCGGTGGAGAGTTCCTCGTACGTGAGAACTTCCAACCACCCTGTATAAATGAGCCTTCATGGCCTTGACAGCACTTTCCCACAGTCCACCAAAGTAAGGACTGGAGGGCGGGTTGAATTTCCAAGAAATTCGTTGTTAGGCAAGTTCATTGCCAAACTCAGAAGTAAACTCTTTGGACTTGAGAAAAGAGAACCAATCATCAAGCTGCGCGCGAGCACCCGAAAAATTCGAGCTGAATACAATACAATACAATACAATATTATCAGAATACAAGGTGGAACAACAGCCACGTCGAGAAAGAAATCGTTTCAAAGCGGACATGAAACTAGAGGTGCTCAGATCCGACGCCACTCGAGATGCAGAGCTTTGGTGGTCATGCACAGAAGCAATCACAAATAAGCTTTCTGTGACTTGAAACCTCTTCCACGGCGTAAAGAAAGACAGAAAGAGCGGACGTGGTCAGCTCCCGTATGAAGAAAAGCCTTCGACAAGCGGACCCGATAGCTGGGTGAATCCCCCATAAGAGGAGAAGTCGATTGGGAACGAACACTAAAGCACAAGTTGCACATGCGCACTCGTTGGCGAACAATAACAGATCTTGCAGACAAAATCGATAATTTTTGGCGGAGAAGCGACAATCGAAAACCTGGTCCAGTGTGAAGATTGGCTCTGTGGTAATAATCGATGTGAAAAGTCACAAGGAGATCTTTTTTTGGTAGAAGGATAGGGTGACAATGATCAAAACTGACTTCTGCATGGCGCAGACGACCCCCAACGCGAATTAACTCCATCATGCAAAAGAAGATGCAGCTTTCTCAATTGATAAGAACAAGGCTCATCTTTCTTCAGATGTTCGAGATCAGAAGCAAAATGGAGACTCTGGATCACGCGAATCGAAACCATTTTAGGTTTTTCCAAGTCCGGAGCTGCAATAAGCGGACTTTCGATTGTCAAAAGGCGACAAAATCTCAAGACAAAAACACAAAAGCGTAACAATTTGTTTCACGAAGAACACTTGTTGATCAGGGACAATGAAGGATGTTCGCTTTGAAAGACAAAGTGGCGTTGTCTTTTTTTCAGGCCCCTGTCAAGACCAGGTTAGGTGGAAGGAACAATCAACCAATTACTTCGTGGGGTCTAGCCCAAGGCGGACCAGAAAACCAAAGTGGGTGTTCTGGAAGCAGAGAGGGTGTTGAACCTCGAGACAGGCAATCGGCAGGATTTTCACCTTCTGGAATGTGATACCAAAATGCAGAGACAAATTTTCCAGCATTTCCGTGATTCAATTACTTACAAAAGTATTCCAGCGGTGCGGTGATGAATGGATCCAACTTGAAGCGATAATTGGATTTAAAAAAAGCGAAGATTTGTTTGAAGATTTTCGAGAGTTCTGAGGAGGAATTGCATTGACTTGGACAGAAGAACACCTGAACACAGCTCCAATCTAGGGATAGAAATCACTTTCAAAGGTGAGACGCGATTTCCCGAATACGAAACCGCAAATAAACCACTGCGCCGGAATTCTTTGCTGATGCGTCGCAAAACCCCAGAAGGCAGTTCTGAGATCCCTGGGAAATGTTCAAGTGGCGGAGAATCTTCAGCTGCGATAAAACTGTTAACTGTTCCATAAAAGTCTCCCACATGGCTAAGAGGAAGCAGGAGGAATCTCATCTCAGTCGAGATTCTCCTTCTACAGCTCTTTGAGGAGTAACTTGGCACCGAGAATCACAGGGAAAATTAATCCCAAGGGATCAAAAACACGAGTGGTGGTGGACAAGACATTGCGTTTAGTACATGCGTCCGACTTAAGAGAGACTTGAAATCAGAAGTGATCTGCAGCTAAATGCCACTGAAGGCCAAGAGCTTCCAAATTTGCGTGAGGATCAGAACTCATCTTCTCTCGCCAATCGAATGTCAGACGGAATCTCTTCCCACAAATTCTGCGAATTGGAGGACCACTTTGTAACCACGCGAATTTCGGGAGTTTGGAACAATGGTACAAAAAATGAGAATCTTTGCTGCAAACTGGACGATCATGTGGCGAGTCACTGTTACATTTTGGCGGCTATTGCGATTCAGCTTTGTTTCCAATAAAATACTGGTGCAGCGGTTTCACTTTCGAAGGCAGATTGGCGATATTTGTTTTGCGCGGCACGCGATTGGCAATTTTAGCCTGTTCTCTGACGAAAGTGACTATTTAGTTCCGAAAAGGTCGGAATTGTGGAGTTTCTCGCAAACATCTCAAAGGCTTTGTCCGCCTCAGAATCGATCTTGGACAGAGCTAAATACAGCATGATGAAGTCAGCTGAATCTGCTTTCTTCAGATTTTCAAAAGCCTCAAAAGCGGGCACAATAGACTCTACAAACGTTTCCAGGCTATCATCTAAAGTGAGTGGTCTGAAAGAGAACAATCGTTTCAGATGAGCATGAGCAAGCGCTGTGGTTTTTCCAAAGGATGTCGTAATTGTCACCAGTTGGATTAATTACCGCACATATCGAAGAAGCTTTACCCGATAACTTAGCCAACAAATAGTGAACTTTTTCAGTCGATGTCAAATCCTTGGAGTCATGAACGCTGGCTTGAAAAGTCTCGTAGAAAATCGGCCATTCTGCGAGATCACCCGGAAATCCAGGAAGTTCGAGTTTGGACAATTTTGGCTCAGATGGCGGCGTGGCGAGAAAGGTATAACTACCCTTCTCGCCACGGAAGGACGAAAGATTTTATTTTTATTTGCAACTGTGGTATTTCTCCTTTGTTTTGTTTGTACGTTGGTACCTGAAGTAAGTACGGGCGTTGACGTTCGTAGCGTTTGCCGATGGGAGAGGGAGATGGCGCTGCGCTAGGCGAGCCGGGCAAGCGGCAGCCGCGGGCAGACAGAGAGAAGAGAATCAGCTGTGGTGCGGAACACGTGATTTTTCAGTGCAACTGTGCGTCGGTTTCTCCTAATTTAAGGTCGGTTTTTCTTTGATTATTGTATCGTAATTTTGGCACCCACCCACTCACCAAATCATGCATTTCGATACCTATTTTGTCCGCGAAATTGTTGTACATAACCCGAAACTCTTTGTTCTCTTTGTTCTCAACAGGATTGCATAACCCGCAGTTTTTACCCTTTGAAATCAAGGTGCTTCGCACAGCTTTGAATTTTGTGTAATTTATCTACTCCCAAATGATCTCAATATTGATGGCAAAAGCCGTAAATCTAGTGGGTGTGCCTTTTTGCGCACTCATGACGCTATCCCGAAATAACATTTTGTTGTTCGTGCTTATTTCGAGATTTCATTATTGTTTCTTTTCCACAAGTTACGTCACAAACAGTAAGATGGCAAAAAGAAACTCTGCTACGCCCAAATCAGCCGCTACAGAACAGTACTTTTTATGATTCATTCACATTTTATTGTTCATTGTCGGGTTATACATGAAAGTAAAGGAAGGAAAGAGAGACTTGCCGCTTCTCCGTGTCCTGGGGGGGGGGTCCACCACTTGTATGAATCTGCCTTGTTGAGTCTACTAACCTTTTCTTATTTGGGGGGAAATTATGTGAAATGACGAAGAGAGGGCCACAGGTTGGCTCGAGTCGATTTTCTTGTATTTACTGTTATTTCTTGTATGTGATTACTGTTTACTAACCATTGTTCTGTTTTGAATGTAAGTATGTATCTGTGAGGTTTGTGATGGGTAACTGCTGGGGAATTTCGGGGGAATGCGTTATGGATACTTCTTTCTTCCAATTGCTTACAAAGAGTATGACCAACTTCCAAATTCTCTACTTATTTATCTCTCACCTGTTTCTTTTTTATTAATTTACCTGTTTATCTCTGATTTGTTTCTTGTTTATTCATCTACACCATTGCTTATCATTTGTTTCTTGCTGATTTATCAACTTGTTTACTCATTATTTGTGTCTTGTTATTTATGTACTTGTTTACCGATCGTTTTTTTATTGTTTACTTCTCTATCAATTTGAATATATTGTATGTAAAGTGTAAAATTAATTGCTCAGCGTTCAAAGCGTAAGCGAGCGAGCTTCCTTTTGTTGTTACGTAAATAACTTGTGAACGAAGCAAACGTTTCAAAGAGGTTCAAGCATCGATTTACGCTGACTGGAGTGACTTCTCTGTCATTTCATCATAACTCATTCACACTTGACTTTTGTTCAGATCATTTGGGGAGAGATTTTTCAGCAATCAACCAGGCTATACGCATGAGTTTCTTTGACGTGTTCTTCCCATGTGTGCCTGTCAGCGAATACGTCACTTTTTCTTTGCGATCAAATCAACAGTTCAACATGTTTCATGATTTCTTGTTTTGTTTTGCTAATCTGATTTTGTGTTCATTTTATTGTTGTAAATTCCCGCATTGTCTAAACAATTTGTAATGATCTTTCTTGCTTGTGTTTTGTTGTTCTTTATTCATGTTTTTCATTTTATCACTGTCAATTCCTTGTTGTTAGGTGTTTTGAGAAAAGAAACAAATTCATTCAAAAACTTTGCCATTGATTTCCAATAAAACATTCATTTTGCTTGCATTTCATTCGCGTTTCATTCAAGAATCAAACCTCATCCCCAACGACACATTCTCATCTCGAGTAAGAACTCAACACAACGTAGGTAAGATGTAAACGACGTGGGGAAGGGAAGAAATAACGACGATCACAGCCGAACATCGAAAACGGGGTTACACTACAGAAATGGTACCAAGACCTTGGTACACTACAGAATGGTGCCGTGACCAGGATAACACTACACAACTGCCTAAATGTATGTAACAGCGGGGTTCATCAGTTTGAATTCTCAAAAAATGAATCTCTCTCTTAGCCGTCAAAACCTTGATTCTAGATTCAATGGGATCCATGATTCCCAATTAAGCAATGAAACCAAAAAATGCTAATATAAAATCCCGATACCTACACTCAGAAAATACAAGTACTTGGCCATTGCTGTGTATAGTTCTTTTTGGTCTCTTCTGCTTGCAGCGAAGGCAATATTCATCAACTGTCACAAGTCACCACTGTATTGTGTGGGATTCTTTTTCTTATTCTCGAGTGGTAGCATCGCGCCCCCTGGCGCAACAGTGCCACGGGGTGTATATTATTTGCGGAGCCATTTTTGCGTGGTTATTTTTGTTTCAGGCAAAAAAAAAACTGTCACGAGTTGCCACTGCTGGTTTTTAAGGCCTTTTCCTTATTCCCGTGCTGCAGCATCAAGTGGGTACAGGGAAGCTCTCCGCCTGCCCGTCCATTAACGGCAACAAGCTGCGAGAACACCGGGGAGGCCCAAATGGTGGATAAAATATAAAACAATATCGCAAATTGATATATCGGACACGTGACCGAATATAATTCCACATTATCCCTTTCGTTTCGGGGCGGTGGCGTGCCGGCTGGGACCGGGACCCTTTTTATGGGAAGTGATATTTTCTATGAAGAAAACTGGAAGGAGGGCGCAACAACAAACAGCACACGCTCGCTTTTATAATATCGTTTTGGGACACGGGCCTAATCAGATGCTGTATAGAAGTTGTAAAAAAGCCGCACTTTTCCTTCACGTGCCGGTTTACATACGCTCGGTTAATAAATGTATGAAGCCGTATAATAAAGTTGGATGACGGCCCAGGGGCTCGGGGGCTGGTGCTGGCGTGCTGCGAAAGGTGAGAGTCGTATATGTCTGGGTGATGATGTCGTAATTTTTCATAAAAAAACCCTACTTACAGCAGCTGGGATATTGTCGAGTTTCTGACGAGAGGTGCACTCTGGTAATTTTGCAAATTGTTTGTAACGGTTTTTGCCTTTTATATTCGTATACAGTCGACCAATACGTTTCAATGGAATCACCTTGAAAAAGGTCGCGGAGAGTCGAAAATTTGTAGGCTGGTCATCAAAGTGCACTACAAGAAGTGTGAAATAGCCAAAATCAAATTCAACAGCCATTTATTCATTTTGCCACCGACCATCAGGAACTTCAATTTCAACAGAAATGTATAGCTTGGATTGTTTCTTGACAATAAGAGATTTGAAGATTCGATGTTTCGTAATTTTTTTTCTGGTGTGCTCGATGAATCTGATTTGAAAAAATCGTTTTTCATCATTTCATTTAATTTATGAAGTCGAAACAACTCACCTATAAAAGAACCAGGAAAAAAAAGGTTGCTCTCGTCGATACTCAAAATTTCAAAACACAACGTGTATGTGTCCGATTCAACTGTCTTTTTTTCAGAAAAAGCACGAATTACTGAAGTGAGTACTGCAGTAATCCTAGGATATTTATTGTTTGGTAAGGGAAAACCAAATTTGAGTCGATCCACATGCGGTAAGTAGTTGAACGGGTCGCGAGAAAGAAACCGACAATATCCATGGGTGGTCAAAGGTTTGCAGAGTTTAGGGCCGATGGAAGCGATAAACTAAATTAACACATAGCGGGGGGAAATTTAGAGAGCGGCCGGATGTGTGCTTGCCGCAACGAACGAATTTAATTTGTTTCACCACTAGTTTCCAAAACAGAAAACCCGTCTAGATAATTTTATTAAAGAGAGAATATTGCAACTTCACTAGAGAGGAAATTTGGTAAAGGCAAAATAGACACCCCACAAGCCGGGTTTTATATTACTGAGGTTCCGTCTTTGTTCAGCCAGTTCAAGTTACATCATAAGAGTATTTTCTATGTCCGAAAGATGTCTGGAATTTATAGACGAGGGCTAACATAGTTTAGTGTGTTTAGTGGTGCAAAAGGGAGAGTTTATACCATTGGACGTAACTGTCTCAGGTACCTACTGGCTTTTGGAAGTTTTGTCCTCAAAAGTTGTTCGAGTGCTTGCTTACAAACTAATTTTCAATTAACGGATACAAGTGCTATTGCGTCAAAGCAACAAGTGCTAAAATGAAACCACAGCTCGCATCGTACAAGATGATTAGGTTCAAGTGTTTGAGCACTCCGGTACTAATGAATAAGAGAAATCATCAACACGACAGGTCCAAGATAAAAAAAATTCCCGATAAGAGAGTAAAACTCGAGTATTTATAACGCAGATCTTTTCGATTTGAACGAACAAAGTCACCATGAAAGCTGTACTTGTTATCACGTTGGTTTTGGCAACAACGTCAGCTTGGGCCAAGCCGAGCTCGGGCAATGCCCGAAAATTTGGACCGTACAAGAACATTGGTAAGTAAGCGGAACCGTAACTGAATGAACTAAGCTTGATACTTTGATGCGTTTACCAATGCTTTTACAAAATGAATTTCAAGGCGGCCGTATAATTGGCGGACAGCCGGCCGCGCAAGACCAATTCCCCTGGCAAGTCGGCATCTTCGCTGCCACGGACATGGGCGACATATTCTGCGGCGGATCACTGATAAGCGAACAATGGGTTCTGACTGCCGGTCATTGTGCCGTAGAGTAATTTTTTCCATTTATATCCACTGACTCCAAATTACAAGTTTTGAATATTCAGGATTTACAATTACCAAATCCAGCTGGGCTCGAACAGTCTGGGCGAACTGGACGACAACCGGGTGACTGTCTACACCGACGAGTACGTCCGGCACGAAAACTTTTCTCAATACGACGGCATTCACGACGACATAGCCGTGATCAAGCTGCAGGAGCCCGTCGAATTCAACGAACACATCCAGCCGGTCGCTCTTCACGACGGCGAATCGATAGGAGCCGGCGTTTTGGTCACCATCAGCGGCTTCGGGAAGATCAGAGACAACGGGACCATTTCGAACCTGTTGAACTGGATCGAACTGACCACTATCACGAACGAAGAGTGCACCGAAGCCTATTCGGGTGAAGTCGGACCGGGATTCGTGTGCGCCACTGGGAAATCCGGCGAGAACATTTGTTCTGTAAGTTTCCACGCGGTTTCGTTGTCGGGAAAATTATAAAAAATTTGATTTCAAGGGTGACAGCGGCGGTCCTTTGGTGATTTACGACGAGGACGGCAAAGCGACCGAAGTTGGAATTGTGAGTTTCAGCCACAGGGACGGTTGCAGCGTGGCCCCCTCCGGGTACACAAGGGTTCAATACTACAGAGACTGGATACGGGACCAAACTGGTTTATGAATTATTACTGTGAATTTCTGAAATAAAGCTACCAATGGGCTACTTGCCTAATTTTTTTTTATTGGCTTAATCGAAAGTATGAGCAAAAATATTGTACCCGTATTTTTTCTTTTTCCTGAATTCCAAAAATTGTGGCCGTAGTGTCTGTTTTAAAAATATATTTGTGACGTCACAAATATACTAAAAACTAAACAAACAGCACTGTTGGGATAAAAACTCAAAAAACAGTTAGAGTGGCTTAACAATATTTGAAAAATACTGACAGAAAAATTTCACTGAAGATTCCCGACTTTTACCAACCTTTTGAAAAAAAAAATCGAAAAAAAAATCTTTTTAATCAATGGATATATTTTCCGGAAATTTTCAGGAAATACTATTCATTACTCTTGTTGATGATTGAAAGTGTTTCCAGTCAAATCTGTTTCATTGGCAAGTACCCCATTCAAAGCCCAAAATTTATTTCCAACTCTATACCTACTTCCAAGGAGATTTTTCTGAGAGCCGCACGAAAAAATAGTTGTTAGGGTTGGGGGTTCATCAGAGGTCTTTTTCAAGAGGAAGAGAATGATGGGTCGTCGCCATGCTCTTTAAAGAAAATGCTGAAGCCAACCAGCAAAACGGCTAGAAGTTGCGGTGAATTCTGCTTTCGGTTTCGACATTTGCTCTCTTTGTCCTTGCACGTATTTGGCTATTGTCTTTTTTATCAGCTTTTTGACTCTTCGATATATCCTTCTGCTACTGTGGAGTATTTCCAACCCCCATGTCGTTTCAGAGATAGAACTTTGCCATCATTTTCAGCTAAAAGTGTAGCGGATGTTCGCCGTAATAAATGTCTTGTGTACGTTCCAGGACTTATCAAATTCAAATAGTGTGGCAACAATCTTTGGGGTTTTCCCTATGGTATTGTGACCGATATTTTGTAATGTTGGCACCTGTTGCTCGCAATCGAATGAAAAGGCACAAGGCGCTTCATGTCTACCATAGGCATCCCGCTCAAATATTTTATATCCTGCCATCCACTGCGGCTGCATCATAACAAGTTTTCTATACGGGGCATTTTTTCTTTTGTATATATTGACGATAACTCTATGATTCAATTGTTCCGGACTTATGTCTCATAAGAGCAGTATTACAGCAACTCAATCTGATGTAACAAAAAAAAATACCTTTGCAAACAAAAACGCATTCAGAGATTCCTCGGCGATTTCTTCCCCAGAAAAAACTGCAAACTTCTTTGGGCTATATCCATGATTGTTTCACATCAAGGAAGCCAGTATCCACTTGATATAGGTATCCATCTCTTGTTTATGTCACTACTTTTTTTTGTAGATTTCAAAAGGAAAAATATACTAAGTAGTCGAGTTTCCGCGACGATATAGTTAAAACTGTTGTCACTATGGTGCTCAATAGACGTTTTCGCACTCAAAATTCAACCAATGAACTACGAACGAATACGTCGTCATGGAGGCTTGGCTTCTATCAAGTACGTCATCCCATGCTCTGCCTAGACTTTTTTCTGTCATGTCATATCCCATACGTAATCAATGGGTGATAGGTCCGGTGGTCGCGCAGGCCATGGAAACTTGGGTATCTTCTAGAAACGGTGTTGATGTCCTTACCGGCTCATCCCAGGAGGAGTTATGGAAAAGAGGGTAAAATGTGGGAATGCGGTGAAATTATATTTGAAGTTCAGTCATACTCATTAGGCATAATTCACTCTCAACTATTCTGAATCCTGACTATAGTATTCGAGATAAACATCAGGTATCTCAAAAGCACATTTACCTATACTTGTGAATGCGGAGCGAGAAACAACAATCAAAAGACAAAAGGTATAAACCAACAACGCAATTCCAGTTCCTGTCGATTTGGCATTCTATGTGATAAAAAACGATCCAGTTTTTATTTATGCGTGCTCTTCCCTCGCACAGATGTTTTTTTGGTGCCATTAAATTCGGGACCGGGACGCGCTTGCTTTCAACAAGCCCACGGACCTAAATAACGTTACTACACGACGCGTACTCTGTTTCTGGCGTACATAAAAAAGATTACTCCAATTGCTGTCGAATGAAAGCGAGAACGAAACAATGAGAAAAGGACAAAAATGTGAATCGCGCAGTGTTATTTTTGCCCGCCTAAATTGCCGCCGCGGGTCGTTCGTATAACAAAAAAAAACTGTTTGTGAGTTTTTACAGTCGCGTCGATTTTTTTTGTGGCTGTTATTCTCAGCCTTCTTTCCCGTAGTTAACTATAGGGCGGATTGCAATTACAGAAGAAATAATGAAGATGGATGGGGTTGATAAGGAAAATGTGACTTATGATGGCAGGCTAAATGGAAAAGGTGCTCATTTACATAGAAATTGAGTCGCCGGATAATTGCGTGGATTGACTACTCTACTGTTTTACCCCCGCGGCACAAAGAAACTTGTCGCTCCCTTGTACATGCAAATGGTACCTGATTGGGATTGCGTTCGAAAACGTCTACATTACGTGAAGAAGGTTTACTTAAGGCTGTCATTTCCATCACTAGGACAGACTGCGGACTACCAGCAGTGCGAAAGAGACACAGATGTTGTGACCCTCGGCTCGACCTGTCTGCCCCAAAAAAAAAAAATGCTGGCACTTATTCGAGAGCTGGCAAGAGAATAGTAGCCCAGGTATTATCGTGTTTCAGCATGAACTAATTTATGGTCGGCCAAATTTTTCATAAAACGACAGTGAAGAGTGTCTGCTATAACATACCAAAAGTCCCCTAAGATCCCGTGTCGGCGTCCCCCTTTTTGGGGCGTTTCTCTGAAATATGACAGTTACGTTATAAGTATAACACACAGATATTGGGACGGGCGCCTGTCACCCGGAATAGCTCAGTGGCAAAGGCTCTGGCTTTCCGATTGATGGATCACTAGTTCGATTCTCCTCCAGGACACAATTTTTTTTTCGTTAAAGTGATTTTTTCCTTCTCCTATAATTTTCAAAACTTACTCTAATACTTCGACGCGAGTAAAATATTTCTATATCAGGAACTGACTGAAAACGCGGCAGGAATTCGGGTTCTCGCGGGTCAAGCAGGGGGTTCTTGTGTCGTGCTTTGTCGAGGCTGGGTGTGTCCCGCGTCGTCCTGAAAGATTCTCATCACAGGTGGGTGATTTTTGACTCATTTTCTCAAAATTTGATTCTCTGCATTGTTTCAAATTTTACTACGCTTTTTGCTACGCATGTAGAGTCGAATTATGAATTCAAAACTAGATCTTCCTGTTTCGGGCGTCAATTTATCAGTTTCCGCGAATTCAGAACAAAGAAGAGGACCGAAAAAGGGTTTTCGCGGTCTCGCGTTTTTCCCATGGATGATGTCATACTTGTGTTTGGATCGCACTTCTTTCTCAAGAAACGCACAGCGGTGCCTTGCGAGAAGAATCTAAAAATAACGCGTATTGGATTTTCTTTGTTTCACTTTCGAGCTTAGGTTCGTTTACAGGAATTGTTTCCATGTTCAGGTCCGGGCTTGGATTGATTTCCTGTATGAGTCTGTTTTACGTTCTGATTTTTGATGTCATTTTTGTTGTCTCACGCATTTTGTAAACTTACTGACTTCCATGTCGATATTTTTGTGACCATTCCAATTAATTTTGTGTGTAATTTGATTGTCATGTAATGACTGTAATTTTTGTATGTCCTATTCTTGTCTGTGTCATGATTTGATTCCATTTAAATGTCATTGTCGGTCGTCTTTTATGACTCATATTTTATGTCATGTTTTTGTTTTTGTGCTCGCTGCTATACTATGTTTGTCAGATATTCCATGTAGGTATTTTACAAGATCCTACTAGCCACCCCTGGTTTGTCCAATTTTGGGTTTTTATGCATTGTTGATGATTTTATCTGCATTGTTGATTCGTTGATTTATTATGCATTGTTTACTGATGTTTCTGCGATTTTTTTTTACTAATTGTACTTACACTGAATACCGGAATTTATCAATGAGTTTTTGTTATTCATTTGTCACGTATGTGACAGTCTTCTTCTCAGGCTTAATTCAGAGGTTTCTTCGACTGGGTTCTTCCACTGAGTGCCCTTCTCCGAATCCGTCAGGCTTCTTTTTCTTTGACTGACAGTATGACATATTTTGTTGTTATGTTTTCAATTGTTTTTGTTCATTTTGTCTATTGTGTATCATTTTATAATTCTGTCAGTCCTGTGCTAGGTGTTTTATGAAAAGAATCTGATTCATTCAAATTTTGCTAATGATTCTAATGGAAATTCATTTTGTTTGTTGTCAATTCGTGTTTCTGTTCAACTTTTCAATACAATCTTCATCCCCGAAGTTCCGTTCTCGTCGAGCGTAGAACCTGAGTGAAACGAACAACGTAAGTAAAACGTAGGTAAGAGGTCCAAGGTAGAAGGGGAGGAGGTGACGACATTCATAGCCAAGGGTCGAAATGAGGGAAGCAGTTCAGTAAATGACCGTGTTGGACACGAGGATGTGTTGTTTACTTTGGTCTTTCCGTAGGTCACTTTTTGGTGATTGTTTAATCCCCGAACCATTACGAAATCACTCAGAGGCGGGCGACGCGCGTGTTTTTTGGGATGCTCTGCGGAAAATCACAAAAATTCCCGTGAAGGATTGCCCATCCTTAAATGCGGACCGGCCACTGTTTTTCGAGCGTAGGATGTGAGGCCGATGTTAGCATATTTTCGAGTCAAAGTGCGGAATCGACGCAGAACGGTTCACCTATGGGCGACGGCGACCAGCAACTTCGCGGGTCGGCGCTGGAATTGCTACCTGCCGCCGAGAATGTCGCAACGCAGACGAGGAAAGTCACTTCATTCTTCGTATACAGCCAGCAACTGCTTCCTCCGTCGTAGTTGGTGGTCCGCTGAAGTCGAAAGAGCCGAAGCTGCCTCTGCCTCACGCCAAGGTAGCACCAGGCCTATCACCTCCGTGGCGATGGCTTTCTCATCTAGTGCCAAGTGACGCCAAATCCAATTCCATTTTCCATTAGTGACAGATCGGTCACGTGCCGGAGAACAGTGATACAGTCTAGTTGCCCGTTGTAGTGCTCAAAATTGAACTAAGCCGCAACTAACCTCACCAGCATTTATTTATGCTTTGTTTTCAAAGTGTTACCACGTGGAGACTCTCCAGATTTTAGGCAAAAGAGCTCCGCTAATTCGTCGTGTTATGTACTTTTTCAAATCGTTTTCTCACCTTTTTTTTTTGGTGATGGCATACGGGGTGGCGCCTTACATTAAAGTGCCGGAAATTCCACCAAGAACACAACGTTTTGAAATAAGTGACGTTTGAGCAAACTACTTTTCGTTGCTGTTTTCTTTGGAGACCTTTTCAGAATTAGAATGTGCGTTTGGCTTATTATTATTATTCCATAATTGATCTGTTTCAAGATAACTTATTGGTTATAGAGCGCCACAAAGTCGTCCCTAGTTGTGGAGCTTTGGATTTTTTTTTGTATGAAAAATATGAATATAAATTAGTCCCAATGTTTTCAAATGCAATTTTTCCATATTCCCTCACCGACGCCAAGCCGAAGGGGGAGAGTGTCTTTTTTTTACTTTGCACCGGCCTACCCTCGACCGTACGCGAGCTAGTCACTTCAGGGCCGGGTCATTACCCCCTGGAGGGCATAGCTACCCCTCCGGGCTCGAAAGTACCAAACCACCGAGGTACAAACGTGATACTTTTCATTGTGGCTTCACTCCCACAATCCTACACTGCGACCACTCCAATGACAGACCTATTGTGGGACTTCAGGTAAGAAAAAGTGTCTTCGCCGAAATCATGAGGAAAACTTACAACTTCAACGCTGGGATTAGGTAGCGTCAATTTTTTGATGTCGTAGTTTACGCTCAGTTTGTCTGTTGCAAAGCTCACAAACTAAGTACAGTGGTCAGTTTTATCACAGGTGACCATAAAGCGCACAGGATCCACATTTGCAAAAAGTTTGAACTTCGTTTCGTCAACCCATCAACCTGTCTTTCTGGGATGCGCTATAAAGGGAGGTTCAGCCCAAACCGCAGAGGAATAAGAGGGCCATTCATTTTTATGATCTGTTTTATTATAGCACCAGCCCCAAAAGCATCTAGCTTCAAACTGCAACTCTGCCTTCATCTAACTTGACCTGCCAGCAAAGAGCAAAACCCCACCATCCTTCAGACCAATATCACAACGTTAACGACACGTGTGTACAGAAACTGTCTCTTGCTGTTTATCAGTTTAAATTCAATGTTGCTTATTTCCGCGTAAATATAATGGTAAGAGTCACCACAAGCTCCCCTCACACTGGAGCATCACACCCGTAGTTTGGCCAGACTGGCATTTAGGGCAATTTAGCACATCCACAACAAGCAATGAAAGCAGCAAGCGAAGACAGAATCAAAATAGAAAATCGTTGGAATGTACAGCAAATAAAATACAATAAATAGACAAATTTATAATGTGCCTAGATAAAATCAGTGTACAAATAAAACCAGTGTACAATAGGTCGTTTCTTTTTTTGTTTATGAAGTACGCATGTATGATGCGAATTCCATAGTTTCGTACACAGATAACTATTGAAAACTAACACTAGAAAATATTGTAGTGCACCCAAAATACCACAAATAATTTGGTTGAATGTTAGATACCATTTTGGTATCCAATGGAAATGTTTTATTGGAATTAAAATCAATGATCATTTGTGAAAGTACAGAAACGACAAAAATGACAACAGCGCTCAAAACAACAAGAGATTTGGGCTTCAACTGTCACTTCTGACAATTATGACACTTCTCGTTTCTATTTAACCTCCATTTCATTTACTCATGTTTAGACGAAAGAGCACAACTGGTAGAAAATGGTTTTACCGAGAAGGAAGTTCAAAGGAGGTACGAAGAGATGCGTTTACAGTGTGTGTAAAGTGACAGCTAGGAATCAGAAGCTGGTCAGGGGACTAGACAGGGGGAATGGCAAATGGCAGCGTTGCCATTCAAACTGACAGGTGTACGAAAGTTTTCAAAATTTGGCGCCCTAACACATGCGCACCTGCCCAAACAAAATAGGCTGTTGATAAAACGAATTCCACAAGATTGTAAGGCCCGAGGTGAGGCCTGAGGTGAGGCCTGCCCGCAGCGTCAGCATGGGCGAAGCGCCAAGTAGGTATATACCGAAAGTAAACAATGTTTTGTGGAGCGTACCATCAGGCGGGTAACTTAAACGGCGACGTATAAAACGGCGGCTAGAATGAATAATAAAAGAAAGCAGGTTCCCACAGGAGGGCCGGGTAGCACACACAGCACATCCCACAACTCCCGTCAGCAAAAGAATAAAAAAACATCGAAAAAATACGCCCGCACCACACAAAACAAACGGAGCGTACGAATGACCGGCACACCGTCTTATTTCTTCACCCTAATAATTTTAATATGAAAAGTGAAGTACTGGAATTTTATCTCTGGAAAATCCTTTAGAATAATTAGAATAGAGTGAACTCCGAAGAGGTGTTCCCTCAATTTTTTGCGTTAGTATATCACTTGGATGTAACCTCGGATGTAACTGTCAATTGTCATTACAACCCGCATTTGACAGCCATCTTAAGGAATATTGACGTTAAGGACGGAGTTATATTGATAAAATAAGTGTTGCGGAATCAATCTCTGTGGGTTTATTCTTTGACAGAATCTCACCATTCAGGTCTCTTTCGAAAGCTACAAGGATGTACTTTGGTTTGAGCCTATTGACATTTCCAAAATCGAAAAAAAAAATTTGACTTTTGGATTTTGGAGATGTCAATGGGCTCAAACCAAACTACATCCTTGTAGCTTTCGAAAGAGATCTAAATGGTGAGATTCTATCAAGAAATAAACCCGCAGGGATTGATTCCGCAACGCTCATTTCACCAATTTGAATCCATTCTTGACCCTTTCAATACTGCAGGGATATATTCGTCCCAAAGAAAATTTGAATATTTCCCCGTGTTTGAAATAACACGGGGACGGGATTATTCAGTATCCGTATGCCTTGGCATGGGATATCAGTCACAAAAACTCCATCAATGCGACGTCGCATAACCCAATGTCAGCTGTTCCTCCGCCTGTGCACGCTAGGATTTGAGCAAGACTAGTCGAGTAACCGATTTTCTCCAGTTTTTGTGCAAGTTCACCTCTGTTTTTATGTCAGTTTGTGTGTATTGTCTGTGACTACACATCCCAGATATCAGATAGGTATCTCTCCGATATTTTGTAACAGTTCTATGTCCAAAATTTACGGTGGGACAAGAATGTCTCTGCAGTAATAAGGCGGGGGACAATTTCGTCCCAACAGTAATCAAACCTCAAGGTGAGGTTTTTGACTATTTTGACTATTTTTGACTATTTTCAAGCGTAAAGAGGCCGCTTCGATTCAAGGAATTGCAGGTATTGACTGAAGGCCTAAATCTGACATCGCGGACGATCCCTGTTATGACAGTCATCATATCAGATATCATGACATATATGACATCAGGAAGTCCCGTGTCATTTTTTCTGTTTTTTTGTTTAGTTTGTTTTGTCACTGGTTGCTGTATTGTGATCATGTTTTTGCTTGCACTGTCCAGTAGATGAGCAAAACGGATTCTAACAAAGCGAATACTTACAAAACGGATTCTGCGCAAAGCGGATTCTGAGCAGAGCAAACTCAGCAAAGCGAATTCTGGTACAAAGCAGATTCTGAGCAAAGCGGACTAGCAAAGCGGATTTTGGTACAAAGCAGATTCTGAGCAAAGCAGATTCTAACAAAGCAGATTCTGATAGAAGCGGATTCTAACAAAGCGGATTCTGAGCAAAGCGGACTCTTAGCAAGGCAAATTCCATGCAAATAAGCTTAACCTGGCAAAGCGAATTCTAAGCAAAGCGCTTGTTTTACGTCATATCATACCTGGAACCTGGTTGAAGTCAGTGGGAGCTTGAGGTTACTCTATCTGAGCAACGATGCATTATCAAACTTTGAATCAGCTTGTCAAGTCAATCATTTTTGATGTTTTTTTTTCTTATTTCACTTTTATATCTTGAAACATATCTGAATTTAGTTTCAAGCCGGGAATGTTTTAATGTTTTTGTCTGATTTAGTCGGGTCTAGTTCTAAACTTATCATTTTTTCTTATATGTTTGACTGTTTAGTTTTTGGTTTAGATTTTTTCAATATTTTTGACATCATCAGCCTGTAATATTTTGGTCTTATCTTCAATTTCTGACAATTACCATTTTTGAAAATAATGGAATTTCTTTACTGTTGGGATAGATATATCCCACTGCATATCACTGCCAGGATAAATTTGTCCCAAGAACTTTTTCCAAAAATTAGTGAATTCAAAAATCTCAAAGTCGGTCAAGTAACTATTATTAGGCTAAAAACCAGATGGACACAAAAAAAGAAGTTCCAACTCAATTTCCAAAAAGTCGTATTGAAAAGGTTAAGGTATGTTCCCATATTCCTTTTGGTTGACCAGAATCTGGGTTCACCTGAAAAACTGAATACTGAAACATGACTGGAGCACCTACTGTGCTTTCAGAAAATGGTCAACCGATCTTAAGGACTAGCGGTAAACATGAAAAAAGTCAACTGATATTTTTGCCGTCGATCACCACAATAATGAGACAGCAGGAGCAATGCAAAGAGAGGTCTAATTTCGAATAAATGCGGTTGAATTATTCAGTTAGTTCCGGCTTCTCATATGACATTTCCAAAGTGCTAATAGAAATTGTGCATCAAAACCGTTTCAGCTAGTATCCAGACATAATGACAATATTCAAAATGTCAGTACCTAAATGAAGAGACAATCGGTTTTGATTTCGGAGCATTCCTGCAACCCGAGCTTTATCTAGAACGAAACAGGTACAGCTTCGACATCCACTGATTTGGGAACTCCACAATACAAATGCCATCACTAATTGGAAGCTTAGTAAAAACGATTTAAAGCTTTCGGAACTGATGCCCACACAAAATGGCAATTTAACATGCAAAACTCGCAGGTTACTCGCCTCCCTTTTAATCTGGAAAAGCGGAAATGTTAATATTAAACGTTACCCGTTTTCCTACACAGCATTAACACATTTCCGCGCGAAACACAATGAAACGCCACCAGTTGACGTATAACACTCACTTTCAAAGTAAACACCTTCGCCTTAGCTTTTAGCTAATTCCGGCGCCCTGCGAAAAGCTATAATAATTATTATTACGCCAGGAACTCGACTTATATTGGATTACCTGATGGATGCTGATGAAATATGGCCGGGATTCTAAAGCACTGGGTGTACGGACTGCATCTGGTACTACGTTGAACGGTATTAATTGAATCCAGCTGCGTGGGCGAATCAATGGTCATTAATTCGGAAAAGGGAAAGCGAAGAGTCTTTTGGATTATCGATCGAGCAGATTCAGGGTCCTGTGGATAAGTATCTAATTTAAAATCGCGGGAGGAAATTCAAATGAGCCATCATAGCGCGCCGGAGAAGATATGAATTTAGAAACGGGGTGTGGTTTAGTCGGTGACTTTGCTCTTGAAACCATGCAAATGTGGACCTTATCCGCAATACATCCCATTTTCCGTCACGGCTCCGCTTGATCAACTATACGGATATTGTTGGCAACGATGAAGACCGGTGTTCATCGGCTCGCCGAAAGATGGCGGGATACTTTTGACTCACCGCTTCTTGTCGTTTTCCTGCCGTAGATAACCAAAACCAGACCAATGACAACCCAGCGTGGTCATTGTGTATCGCAAAAGCGTCGACGCGCCGGGTATTTGACATCTCAAACTGTGAAGTCGAAGTTCAAGTTCAAACCTGATACTGATAATGTCATTGTCAGTTCGAAGTTCGAGTGCTTTGCAAAATTAGGTCGGCCGCCGCCCTAATATCAACAAAATATTTCAACTTCAACATTGAAAAGCTCAAATATTACCAATTTTGTTATTTATTACGCTAGAAGAGGGGTCACAAGAAAAGTATAGTGTACAACTACTCTCATAGAATGTCCATTTCTCACCAGCATGATTTGCAACATTCGTCTACTGCTCATGTTGTTTCCATTGACAAAATGTCATGCTAGTGAAAAAAGTATTCAATTCTTCCTCACTTCACAATATATTACATCAGCATCAAGACACAAATTCCAACGTCATTTCAACATCTTTCTTAAGTTGTACTTGACAATGTGCCTCATTTGCAAAACTTTTACGTGATTTCGGCGTCAATTCTCATTTAGGACGTCTATTGTGGCCAATTTTCGACATGCATACGAAGTCACTTGCTAGCTGAGGAGCAACGTGCGTGCCTTTGCGTGTTGATTTTGCTGTATTCAATTGTTGATTTCATCAAATTAGCAAAATTTTACGAAATTTCCCTAATTGGAGCAGTGGGAGATTTTGGAGCATTGTATAATAAACTCATTATAAGCCATCCGCATTGTGAGTAAATTATTGTACAAAGGTTTTGTTACGTCCAATAATAACCAAAACATGTTCTGAAAATCCCATCACATAGAATTCTGCGAACGAGAGGTTTACCTCTCCCCCCCCCCCCCACACACATTTTACACTAACACTGTACACAAGTATATGCTAATTTCATACTTTCCGGCCTGCTCTCGACAATGTGTAACCACTAGTCGAACAATAGACCGCCTTGTTTTATGCAAATTCGCTCTTGTTTCTCCCATTTCAATTTCCAGAATTATAGTGCGGGAGAAGCAGCCAAACCAAACCCAAACACGGAAAGGGAATCGAGAACTGTCGATTTCTTTTTCATAGGCTGAATCGATAGTATTTTAGGCTGGGTTTGTGGAGCAAACAATTTAATTTAGTCTCCAATTTACTAAGAATCCTGTTCGTCTGCTCATCAACTTGAATCAACAACTCTTCACTCTCAAAACAACTAATCTGGAGGCAATAGTTCTAGCGCTATAGCCCAGCATTAAACTTGATGCTTGAATGAAACACATCCGCTCATCTTCTCTATAATCTGTGGTAATCCTTGGGATTAGTGAAATTTTCTAGGATTTCAAAAAAGTGGTTCCTTCTCCTCTACCATCTACAAGTAGGTATCAGATTGGACTGTACGTTTTAACTTCGTATAGTTGAAGCACATTTTTTTAGTCTAGACTCTTGATACCATCTGAGTTTCGTTACAAGTTCTATGTCATAGAACGTAGTTCATTGTAGCTTCTTAATGAAATTGGGTTTTCCAAAACCAACTTATAAGCCGTCATAACATCAACTGAGAAACCTGGAGTCACCTTTGCGGTAGGTGCCAAGCTCTGGGATTGTTATGCCGTACAAATCATTACAATCAGGTATTTAGTTTAAAAAATGCTAATAGTTTTCTGGTGTCAGAAGTGGGTAGTTTTGAAAAACGCTCCAATTTCACCTTACAACATTTTCTTGAAAGTGATAATATATTCAGTGATATATGCAGGTAGGTAAATGTCATTGTTATGTTCCATCAGATTGATTATACATTCATAGAATGTTTATTTCAGCCAGCGGTGATTATTTGTTTGGAACTAAATCAATTCCGATGCGAATTTTAGTAAAACTAGTAAGCCTGCTGGTTGTTAATTACCAAGTTTCAATTCATGAATAATTACCAAGTATTTGTATCAAATTTGTCTGCATTTACCACTAGCCTTTGGGAACTTGTACTCTCCCATCCTCTATGCTGGCTGGTTTAGGTAGTCTGAACATTTGCTGACAATTAAATCAAATATTGAACGTGTTTCAACTGGATAAACAATTCACTCGGAATTGTGGATCAATCATCAATTCAAACATTTAAAACATTTCGTTTCCAAAATAAAGCTTTGCTATAATGTTTGGAGTGTGGTCGCTTGGTTCCATTTCTGAATTTCAAGCTATTTATCCGGAGCAAATTTATCAATTATTGATACGATAATGATCATGTACCTGGGGCGCCAGCTGTTGTTTGTAATATTTCGCACCCCGAGGCTCGTTCGAAGCCGATTAAATTGTCATGAAGCGTAAAGATAAGCCCATTAAGCGTTATGTGCCGTTGCGGAAATTTTCGATATTTGCGCCAAGTCTGTATAGGTGCACATTGTTATCATTATTGCTACATTATTATAGCAATCAGCCGGCAATCAAAATGTGGGATTCATGTAAATATGACCCGCGGGCTCTTCAGAATTTTTCCGAAAGCCGTTACGGTTTCTTTTTTCTCAAATAAACACTCAGCAAATCAAAGATTATAAAAAAAGTACAGTTAGGTACTTTACGAAAATCAATAATTGTTGTACATCATTATTTTTGATGATCTACAAAAAATTCAAGTGTTAATTATATTTTTTCACCAACTGTTATTGAACATTATTTTATGATGCACAAAAGATTCGAGTGGTGATTCAATTTTTTCACTAACGTAATGGGGACAAGTATCACGTCATAGCTTAAGATGAAGTGCCAGACGTTTGAAGCAGCAGTGATTATAAAACAATAACGGACTCACTTAAAAATAATACCACTTGAGAAAAGCACTCGAAAGTCATTTCAAGTGCAATACCTAGATTTTTTCTCGAAGTGAACTTGCCACAAAAATATGGTAGAGACAGGATTGGTCACCAGACCTAAAATCTGGCCTTCTGGCTAACAGAGCCTTGAACCTTTGAACCCTCGATTAAAGATAATACTTCTAATGCTGCTAAGTCGGCTTTGCGAGTTGACTGGGGTGTCGAGGGGCTTATGAGCCTCAAGAAGAAACGTTGTTTGATATACGTGTCAGGTATACTGACGCACCTTCTTACGACTTCCTCTGGTCCGTACCGTAGTTAAGAGAGTAGAGACTGAGAACAAGAAGTTTGCAGAACGTTGCAGAACAGCCTGCAACGTCATGACGCTTCGTTCACTTCACTTGTCACATCAACAGATGGATATATTGGGGATGAAAGTCCTGTTCAGAAGACTAGCAAAACAATGATCAGAGAATTGGCATAAACCTTTCACTGTCACAATAGGATCTCGAACCACTTTCTTCATTTGTTCAAAACAAAGTTCAAACTGAAATCACTACAGGTTTAAAAAATCATTATTCTTCTAAAAAAAAAGTTGATAATTTGAGCGAGAACGGGTGGAGTTAGACTGGAAGACTGTTGACGTAGTAAACCTGTTCTGCGCTTGCGCACTACGTTGGTCATCGCGTCATATGCATTGACCATTTTTACCAGGTTTTATTTTTATTATTATTATTATTATTATTGTTATTATTATATATACGGGCACGCAACAGACTAACAAGTCCAATAATAGCGTGACCGCGGAACGAAGAAAAGAAAATCCGTCGCAACACTACTCACAGACAAGAACAATGCGTCGATTGCATCTCAATCAAAAACTCGCCTGACATCCGCCGCACTGCAGTTGAAAATTTGACTGGCAGGGAGCTACAGCCCATGAATATTCACTATTTACTAATTAATTATGATTCAAAATGACGAGGAGCTTGTGGTGTGGTGGTCAGCACGTTAAGCAAAATTTCCGGTATAGTGGAGGAAAGCATTCACCGGCGTCGGTGTTGGGCCTCGTTGCGAGAATGGACCGACGTTGAATAAACGAAACAAAATTTAAATGACTAAAACAATAAAAAAACACAATGCAGCATCGTTTGGTATATTGTGAAATTTATACATACATACAGGTGTTCCGAAAATACACTAACAACGTTGTAAGGCAGCTTCCGCTCATCAAAACAAGAAAAAAGTTCCCATAAACATGGGTCCGAAAACGCTTCCTAAGGGAGCTAGAGGCCCCTGAAGGTGGGACCCTGTAGATGGTTTTTATTCAATATCTCCGAAACTGTTCAAGGGAAATCAATCAAACTTGACACATCCACTAACCTTCTTAGGCCCAACAAAATGAGGCAAGATTAATTCCAAAATAATTTACCAGGAGTGGGTTAGGCTGAAGTGGGGGGGGGGGGGTAAAAAAAACCTTTGTTTTTTGAATGTGAATTGTTCCCAAATTCAACAAGAAATTATGGAATATTGGAGTTTTCTTCCAAAAAAAGGTCCCTTTGTTCAACCTCGATAGATGCACCGTTTACGAGATATTTGAGTTTGAATGTATGAAAACGTGATCAGAAATGCTGATGTTCAATTACGATATTCAAGGCGAAAGAAAAACTATTTCAAAGCAACTTCATTTTTGTTAGGCATCCGAATTTTGTTAGGCATAAAAAGGTTATTAGATGTGTCAAGTTTGATTGATTTCCCTTGAACGGTTTCGGAAATATTAAATAAACAACCATCTTCAGGGTCCCACCTTTAGGGGGCTGTAGCTCCCTTATGAAGCATTTCTGGACCCATGTTCATTGGAACTTTTCTTCTTATTTTGATGGAAGGAAGCTGTCCTAGAACGTTGTCGGTGTATTTTCGGGACAGCCTGTATATCAGCAGGGAACAGATACATTGTCTGTTGTGGTGACAGCTGACTACAGCTCTGGCAGTTACGCATCAGAGAACCGGGAAACGTTGCCAGAGAGTTGTCATGTCTTAGTTCTGTTGATGTCGTGGGGTTGTGTTTAAATGACATCTCTGCCAGACTTTGTGTGCTTCTCCTGTTTTTTCCTGTTTTTATACGTAAACGTGTCGTCTAAGTGGCGTATTTTCAAGGGCTCCCCCAACATCTCCATTTCTACTTTTCCAAAAAATAACTGCGCCTTCCCAGATCGCAACTTCTGAGAAACTGGGTGGCTCAATGAAGCTCATGGTGAACAGCTTGGAGACAAAGTGTTGCACACCAACAGAAGGATAATGATCCAGACAACTTGCTACAGACAAAGATCATTCCAACGTACCAAAATAAAATACCTATTATACCAACTAGTATTGGCCTTGGAACTTGAGCAAAGTGAATCTTCTTGCCCGCGTCAGGCTGACACAAGCGGGAACCTGACACAGGTCTGCGAGCAATCTATTGGGGGATTTATCGTGATCAAATTAATATGAAACTGCTCGATTATTTGTGCAGCAGCAAAGTTTCGAACATCAAACAGCAAATATTTATGTTGATTGGCACACGTTGACTGTCCTCCAACGTTCATGTGGCAGCCCGAACTATTTTTGGCGAGCTCAATTCACTCGATTTCAATGGATAGATTGTGATGTGCTATATTCTATTTCCTTTCTTAGTGCCAATGATTTTTTTTCTTTTAAATTGTACAATAAATAATTTTATTTACTTAGGCATTGATCCAGGTCAATAGAATTGTATCTTGTAATTTTGTATAAGACCCCATTCTGTATCACTTGGAAACTTCGCCGCCACAGAGACATCACCTTATTATCCAATATGGTGTTAGAACTGTTAGAGCTGGAAGTTTCAAAATGAAACATTCCAAGTCTCCCAAATCAGAGCATTTGAATGAAATATGATCCGTCCAAAGACAAATGACCCGAAAACGCCGTCCTTGCCAATGTCAGGGCATTATTAGCGCAAACAATACATCTGATAGGGTCGCCATCAACCATCAGACACTATTATTCAGATTCGCATCACACGCCACCCGCGATCAACCCCTGCCCTCTCCAGACCTCCATCAAGCCATCATCTCGGCATGTATTAATTAAACTGAAAGCTCGACACAAATATTGAAACAGCCGTAAACAAAAACAATTCCTTGGAAATACCTAGGTAGGTACACCTATTTGGTGGTTGAGTATTTTGAAAATCCCCGCTTCATCCGAATCTACTTTCTCAGGTTCAGTTGCAATTATCTTGGAATAGACTTGATGAAGATGAACGAAATCAGACTAATTTGCCGTTTTGGTGGGTTTACGTGGAAATTTAAACGACTCTTTGACGAATGCTCGGGTAATGCGCTCCCCGGAGACGGGTCGCACTTTTTATACATGCGGAGAAAAACTCGCTATTCGAAAGTGCGTACTCCAAAGTAATGACGTTTGCTCCGACTCTCTTGTGCCGAGTCCACTTCAAGCAATTTGGCTTATCCGTGATTCCGTGGAGCATTTGATATAAAACACTTCAACTTTAAGTAGAGGCAGGTATTCACGTCTATTGTCACAGTATTTCAAGATGAGCAAGGCTGTCGCGACGTTCTGTTTGCTGTGCGTCGTTTTGGTGTCCTCCGCCAAAATTGGTGAGTTTCCTCCATACAAGTACAAGTATGCGTACAAAGAATTCACCTTTGTTGATTTATTTCATAAGAATTTATACTGTTTACTACCTATCCTATAGCATACCTATTCATACTCGTGCATGTAAATATATTATGCAGGTAACTTCAACTATGGCGCATTGGCCTGAGTGTTTATCATAATATTTACCTTACATTTACGTTGCAATGAAATACTGCTTGCTATTCAAATACTATGCAGATATCTGTACCGCTCTAAGCGAAGAAATTATCGTATGACACTTACTGCTGCATTTACATCACAATTACATTACATTCACGTTACACTGAAATAACATAACAAAACCTTGGTTAAGAAGATAAGGAGGATTTCATTACAGTCAAAATAATACTCGCATTACTCATACTCATGGCGTTTTCGAGTCGCTAGAACCGAACCAGTTCAGCTCTAAAATCAGAGGATTCGATTGGCTCTCGAATATCCCTGGCCAATCAGTGATAGCGATTTTCGAGCTGGACTAGCTCGGTTCTAGTGACTCGAGAACGCTATCAGTTTCTGTACTGTACAAGCAAATTTTGGACTACTATTTGGTTGAAATTTCGTTTCAGGTAATTTATAACACATAAGTGTATCATCAATGAAAGCAACCGGTTCAAACATGCCGTTCTCGTTCTCAATTCATGTTTTATATAGTTGAACTATGTTACATCAACGTTACTTTGCATCGTTACATTTACATTACAATGACTCCACTCATGCTACTCTCCAAATTATTCACTGTCATGGTTGAGTACACTAAAACGTATAATTATTCATTCAGGAAGTCGCAATGGTCGCATTATTGGTGGCAGTACAGCAGAACCAGGGCAATATCCGCATTTGGCAGCTGTCTTCGTAACCGGCGAGGCCTCGTTTTGCCAAGGATCTTTGATCAGCGATCGATGGGTTTTGACTTCGGCTAGTTGTGCTGCTTCGTGAGTATATTTAGATTACAAACACTTGTAATCACTTAAGATCACTGATATTTATAGAAAAGCCACTAGCAAAGACGTCTTTAACCCAGTTGGTAGCAAAGGGATGAAACGAGATAGCCATTTAGCCATTGAAACAAAAACCC
Organism: Anaspis maculata; assembly: GCA_949128115.1. Taxonomy (NCBI): domain Eukaryota; kingdom Metazoa; phylum Arthropoda; class Insecta; order Coleoptera; family Scraptiidae; genus Anaspis; species Anaspis maculata. Next base: position 126,601,853 of record OX421961.1, read on the forward strand.
CCCACCGAAAGATACCCCACCGATTCAAACATATCTTCGTCGTTATCGTCATCACTGTTATCGTTCTAAAAAAAACCTACTGAAAAACCTGCTAATAACCTCGCTAATAACCTATAGTACGGGGCAGATAGGTTTTTACCTAGAAATTGATAATAACTGGACGATTTTTGGCATATATATTCATAGATATACCCTAAACAACATGTTCTCTATCTATATATTTTGATGCAGGACTCCAATGAAAAAATTGATTCCTGCTCGATGATCGAGTTTTTTCGAATAATTCCAACTTATATCGGAAGTAGATTGAATTGGACGTCGTGTAGAACCATTTTCAAAATCGACACAGTTCAAATTTTCCGACGGTAATTTTTTCAAAATGAAATTGGCACATTCCGTGAATTAGAAAAAAAAGGTTCGTGAGTGAGCCCCACCAAATATTCATTTTAGGTGCCGACATGTTGGGAATGAAAGTTGGAGAAAAGATTGAACCAACTTTTGGAGGGAAAATTTTCGAAATCGGACCCACGGTTTTCGAGTTTTCCTCTCTGGAAAAATTGCAATTTTCCAATTTTTTATCCCATGAACAGATTTCCACCATTTTTTTCAAACAAGAGGTAATTGAACATTTTACAATATTTTTTCTCTAATTTCCCGGGAATTTCTCTGTTGAAAATGTAAAACCGGCCTGGGTTATCGAGACCGGACTTGAATGATGGGCCTTAAAGTGAAGCCTTAATTGATGATTCTTACATGATGATGATTCGGGAAAAGATGAGGTTTTCCTGGAAAATTCAAATTTTAAAATTTTAAAATTTCCTGCAAATTATTTTTAATCTTTCTAACTAATTCTGACTCTCCACCCGATGGGACGTTTCGAACAAAAATTTCCATAGGTTCCTGGATACTAGTCGGGTAAGTTTTGAGGTGACAGAACTGATTTTTTTTTTAATATTGCCACTATTAAAAAGATATACCAAGGTTCTGAATAAATTTCTAGGATATTTTGTTAGGGTTCTGCAAGCCCTACAGAAATCAGGTTATTGATGATTTTCCATTGCAAATACATTATGTATAGAGTTGTACAACATTATCTATGACAGATGACGTTATAATAAACAATTCACATAAAAAATCACGTCTTTGCGACTTTCCGTTCTCTATTTATGTGCGTTCCAGCGAAACTCCAGGTATACTGGAGTTCTTACAGTCTCCCAGGTGAATCCCATCTGTGACGGCTTGTGACTTTTAGTGTATGTTGTTGAGGGCATATATTTGAATATGTATGCCAAAAATCGTCCAGTAATTATCACTTTCCAGGTTTCAGTAAAAAATTGCCTATCTGCCCCGTACTACTACCCGTATAGTAGTTGATGCAGGGCAAAAAAAAGACGTCTTCAAAAATTTTGTAGGGCACACTGGAATCTTATTCGATATCATTTCAAACTGCTATAATCTGACAAGAGTACTCAATATACTGTTGAAAAGTCAGCTGAAAACAGTGGAATCGGTTGAAATATCAGCTAATCAAACTAAGCAATTGAATGTGAAATCTATAAGGAATATGCGATGAAAATGTCAATGAAACCACCTACTGAAATCAGACCAAAAAGACGTTTCAACAAATGAAATGTGTCAGATATTATTCAAAACTATTGAAATTTCATAAAATACATACTTAGTGAATAAAATCCTGTTATCCTGTTTACCACATTTTGAATCAATGAAATCAATATCTAAACTAGGAAAATATTGGCTCTTGACAAAAAGTACTGAAGCATCAATCCCGATTTTTTTATTTGAAATCTGACAAAATTTGGAATTGAATTCAACTGGTTTCACCAAAAATTGCACTTCAAACAACTAAAATCTGGCAAAGCATCACATGAAATTGCAGACATTTGTTGAAGTGTCACTCAAAATCGCTAGATCAATCAAAATTTACTAGAAAGGGCTGACATATGTCCAAACAGAACACACGTTTGAACAAAATCTCAAAATACTGATACTAATACTGTCAAAATTGAAGCTAAGATAACCAGAAAGAAGATGTTCAAATGTCTGTGAATACTCAAGACTCAAGTCTTAATGGAATTTCAAATCAAGAAAATCTGCAAAATTCAAATTTCCAATTTAGTCGATGTCACAAAAAAGCTTGCTATCTATCAAAATGTCACCGGGTGACAATAAATTTGTCAAAAAATCCTCTGTCAGACATCTGGTAGACATGATTATTCACAAGAAGAAAAGAAAAGTTGATGATGTGGTTACAAACGTGAAATAAGATAAAGAAAAACTATACCGGGTGGGCCATAAAAAAACGTGCTCTGAATTTTTTCTTCTGAAAATTTTATTCCTTCACCGATTTCATCGAACTTTTCAGCATTGGATAGCCAATTGAATAGGCTACCATTTCTGTATTTCAAAATGGCCGACATACCAAAATTCAAGATGGCCGGAACAATTGAAAATAGGCCTTCTTTTGTTCTCGTTGCTTCCTATTGAAAGTTACCAGAATGTCAAAACCAACTATGTATTATGAAGGATTAGACCTTCCTTGTCAATTGAAGACCACAACCAATAAAATGGGATTATCTGCTGAGAAGCTATTGCGAGTTGAAGCGAGGCCTACTTCCCGTTTTTTTCATTTCCGCATAATTGACCCATATTTAGGTATCCTGCCCGCCAATCCGCCATATGCTCATTTCTCAACCTATTTTCTCAAATTTGGTATCAATGGCTAGCCAATTGAACAGGCTACCTTAAAAATATGACAAAATGATAGACCTGTCACAATCCAAGATAGCGGAAGCAATTGAAAATGGACATTCTTTTGTCCTCATTGCTTTTTAATAAAAATGAGCGGAAAGTCAAAACCAATAATTGTTATGAAGGAATGAACCTTCCTTGACAATTCAAGACAGCAATTAATCAAATCGATTCATCTGATGAGGAGCTACGGTCAGTTGAAGCGAAGCCTACTTTCCGTTTTTCTATTCCAACAAGGACGAATAAGGCTCATTTTCAATAGTTTCCGCCATTTTTAACTTTTACATGTTGGTCATTTTCTTTTATGAAAAATGGCAGCCTGTCCAATTGGCTAGCCATTGATACCAAATTTGGAAAAATTGGTTGGAAAATAAGGATATGGCGGGCAGGATTCCTAAATTTGGGTCATTTATGCGGGAATGAAGTAACCGGTAGGTAGGCTTAATTTCAACTTGCCGTAGCTCCCCAGCAGATGACCCTATTTGATTGGTTGCGGTCTTGGATTGTCAAAGAAGGTCTATTCCTTCATAATAATTATTGGTTTTGACTTTCTGCAAATTTTTAGTTGAAAGCAATAAGGACAAAAGAAATTCTATTTTCAATTGCTTTCGCCATCTTGAATTCTGACATGTACGTCATTCTTTCATATGAAAAAGATAGCCTGTCCCATTGGCTAGCCATTGATACCAAATTTGAGAAAATCGGTTGAGAAATGAGCAAATGGCGGATTGGCGGTCAAGATACCTAAATTTGGATCAATTATGCGGCAATTATGGTTGTGGTCTTGAATTGACAAGAAAAGTCTATTCTTTCATGATACATTATTGGTTTTGACTTTCTGGTAACTTTCAATAAAAAGCAACGAGAACAAATGAAGGCCTATTTTCAATTGTTTTTGCCATCTTGAATTTCAATATTTCGGCCATTTTGAAATACGGAAATGATAGCCTATTTAATTGGCTAGCCAATGCTGAAAAGTTCGGTAAAATCGGTGGCGGAATAAAAATTTTAGAAGGAAAAATTCCGAGCACGGTTTTTTATGGCCCACCCGGTATATATTCAGCAGAAATGAAAATGACAAATGAAGAACTTTTTAGGATGTCTGACACAATTATTGAAATCCAACTCCGACGTAATCGCCATCTGCAATCTCCATGCAGTCGTCCCAAATTTAACCCTCGCCTAATCGCATGAAATTTCAGAGCTGGCGAACTGAGAGTCCAACTTGGCTCCATATCCCTGTCCTTGGAGGACCCGGCCAGGGTTTACTCAAACACGAATTACGCCGTGACACATCCCGATTGGAATGCCGATTACTACTGGAACGACATTGGCCTCATCCGGCTGGACAAACCCGTTGAAACAAACGGTAGGTTTTCGTACCTCGCCGGTCAAAGTTCCAGCGCCTACATTGACTGGTACAACATCATGTTGCGTTCAAATTTGAACTACGTGGCCAACTTCAAAAAGTGACACTTTTATCACAGTGTCGCCATATTCAAAATCCCCAAAAATGTATCCAACATAGGCAACAGCGAAGTAAACTCCAGCTAATTTCAACTTTTTCCAGATTATATCCGACCCATTCCTCTGTACGAAGGCGAAGCTATCGGTGCTGACGTAGACCTAACCATAGCCGGATGGGGCAAAATCGCCGATACCTTCGGTTAGACATTTTGCACCGTATGCATTTAAGAAATCTTTCTTTAACGTTAACCTTCTGCAGATCCCACTGACAAAGACCTTTTCGAAATTGTGAGTCTCCTACAAGTCGGACACACCAAGACGATTTCCAATGAAGTCTGCAACGATATTTACGGCGGAGACATTACCACGACCGAACTGTGCGTCAACGGAGAAGGCGGTTCGCACCCTTGTTACGTAAGCTTTCTTAAAGAGCTATTATGTATTTCGTAATCTGCACGTTAACGCAGACAGACAAAGATGAGGGAGGTATGAGGGATTCATACATACAGACAAAGATGGCATGCACACAACATACGCGTTACGAAATACAAAATAGGTATGTGAAAGATTTCAGCTGATTAATAAAAATGCTCTGCAGCATGACGAAGGAGGTCCAGGGATGCTGGCGGATTCGGACGGCAACTTGAGCTTGGTCGGCGTGTACAGCTACGGAGACTTCATGGACTGCCAAAACGACAGAGGATCGCCCAGCAGGTACACCAGAGTCACGCCATATTTGAAGTGGATCAGAAATGTCACGTCGATAGAATAAAAAATGTTTCAAATCAAATAAAGGAACTTGAACTGAAAATCGAACGATGTTTTCAACATTCCGAATTCTGCTGTGCGCTTTTAATCTAATTGAATCAATTCTGGCCTGGGCCGGTACAAGAGCATCGCGGGGCAATATATTGAGGTCTTCTGTTAAGTTAATAATAATTCTTATTCCCCGAACCCTGCTCACAGGAATGGATAGGAATACGGAGAATTATGGCGGGGGAAGCCGAAATTCGGAAAATGAAATAATGTAATTTATAATTGCGAATATAAAAGCAAAGAGCACAAATTGGATTGGTTTCGTGCCTATATCTATGAATCGGAGACGGGGAAAAAAGATTATAGCCCTGGAAAGTTTCAGCTGAAGTTTCGGATTTTGGTACGCCCCTTGTTGGGTAGTGGAGGGACGGCTTTCTCATAATTATTACATTATCACCATAGTGCTAGCTAATGTCAAAACTCAGAATTGTCAAGAATTAGTTCGGTGTCATTAACTGAGGTGGTGGTATTCAGCACCGAGGTCTTATACTACTTATTCTTATTTGTTTAAAACAAAGTACTAAACACTGTGATTAAATCCCCCTTCCCCTAACTGGACGTGATGCCATGGAACCTTACGTTGTGTGTATTTTTTGTACCGTAGACTTCGTAACCCTTTCGCCTTAATAATTCAAATAAATTCCCAAATCCCTTTTGATTCCCAGATCATTTTTATTTCCCCAGGTTTTATTTGAAGAGGACAATTAAATATATATTTCGGATAAACAAAGTCTTTGAAACCACCACTTCTTTATTATCCGATTAATCAATGATCGCTAATTTAATTTACTCAAGCCTGTTTACTTCATTTGCGTTAATTATTCATTACACACTCTCAACTCATACTGAGTCCAGCTAACGATAAGGAATTAGTTATTTCAATTATCATTCAGCTTTTAAAACACATCCTATTACTAACGTCCGCGCCTAATCAGTTCCACTCTCCCAATTAAATTTCCGTTTCCGTATTCTTCTTGACTTGAAAAGATATAGATGAGCCAAATTTCATACCGCAGTTGAGTTTGATTTCTTGCATAATTGATTATTGCCTCGTTGGTTTCTATTCAACCCTTCCCTAACGCAGCCCTTTTTGTACACAGAGAGATATCGATCACGCCACTTTAAAGAGAGATTATTACCCACTGAGTATGGTCTTTGTATTTCGAAACTATAGCCATCATTTTAATTACCGATCAAATAATTAACATAAAACTTGGGTGGCTTAGTTTGATCCAGCTGGTGCTGTGTTTCAACTTACAGACTTATCCATCAGCTCTGTGTCACTTTGTGTTACATAAATTCACTCAAGTGTGCAATTAGATATGAGCCATTAATTAATCTGGAAAATTAGGTTACATTTCGAAGTCGTGTAGCTATCTCTGAGCGACACTTGACTTCGAGCATGTCTCAAGCGGTTCGCCTTTCAGGAACTCGACCTGACTGCTTGTGAAATCCTTTGTCTTTGAAAGAGAAGGATTGAATAATCTTATTTTATGGAGAAAGGATCCGCGCTAGATTTTCGCCCAGGTTTGATCTGCAAAATCACCTGTCGGAAGCTATATCTCTTTGTAGAATGGTTATTGAGGCCTCCACCATTCATCTGGTGTCTTGAGAGTAACTGGCATTAAACAATGTATTTAAAAGCTCCCAGCTAGTTGCACAATAATAACTCGGTTTGACACTACTTCTCTGCTCACTCACTCACTCACTCACTGTCTGCCTCGACATACACATTGCGGATAGCCGCTAGTAGATGGCGCCGCACGGGTATCTCACCTGTGAGTACCCTCAGAGAGCACACATAGGAAAGTCTTGGACCGTTAGACCATCGAGCTTCTGCCTTAGAATGCTTCAGCACTGATGAGAGGATGAGACCCAAACAGGTCGAAACACGTGTCTGCATGCTGGATTTCGATGGTGGTTGCTCGGTCGGTTCGATGGTCTGAGACTTCTTCTGACATTAATCGCATATATCCTATCCCACGCTCAGAGGTCAGAGAAACGCCTTTCTTTCATAAAGGCATCGACACTAATTACCTGTGGCTGTTCGAAATACACAGAACAACGTCAATGAAGTTTTTCAAAAAAAAACAATTGCTTTCACCTTTAAGAACAACTTTTTTTAAACAAAACAATTACTTTCACCCCTAGATCAAGTGGGCCTAGTACGTAGCTTAGAAAGTCCATAGCTTAGAATGTCCATAGCTTAGAAAATCCTTAGCTTAGAATGGTCCCTAGCTTAGAAAGTCTATAGCTTAGAATGTTCGTAGCTTAGAAAGTTCTTAGCTTAGAATGGTCCGTAGCTTAGAAAGCTCACAGCTTAGAATGGCTCGTAGCTTAGAATGTCCATAGCTTAGAAAGTTCATAGTTTAGAAAGTTCATAGGTAAGAATGTTCTTAGCTTAGAAGGTTCTTAGCTTAGAATGGTTCGTAGCTTAGAATGTCCATAGCGTCCAGACTACTGAAGATGACGTTTCATCTAGACAGATTGGTGTGCAAAATTGTTGAGAAAGTAAACAATCTCATTGCTAGGTATTCCGATTGCGGGTCTACAAAAAAAAAACTACTGAACCTGACGACATCCATGTACACAGCTCGGTGTGCCAAATTGCTGAGAACTTTTGAGAATTTCAATTTCTAGTATACCCACTCTGTGCGCGCAAGTTTCCATCGGATTCTAAGCTATGAACTTTTTAGCTACGGATCATTCGAAGATATAATCTTTCTGAACAGACATATCCACGCAGTCAACATTTTAAGCTACGAACTAATCTGAGGTGCGAATTTCCCAAGCTGCGACCCATTCTAAGCTATGGACCATTCTAAGCTAAGAACCTTCTAAGCTAAGAACATTCTAACCTATGCATTTTCTAAGCTATGAACTTTCTAAGCAGTGAACATTCTAAGCTACGAACCATTCTAAGCTGTGAGCTTTCTAAACTATGGACCACTCTAAGCTAAGAACTTTCTAAGCTACGAACATTCTAATCTATGGACTTTCTAATCAACGGATCGTCCCCGATCAAGTATCATTTGATTACATGGAAGATAGACTTGCCTTGGTGCTTTTTTCTCTCGTCAATGATGCACTGCAATTGTCAATCACTAGGCTGGTACACCTCGTTGGCTCTTTTTCACAAATATGAACTTTGCATTTCACACACACACACACACACACACACACACATATGGCGTTTTCTAGCGCTCACCTCAATTCTCTCTTGTCGGCCCGTTTCTCCTTCCTGGTCCGCTTCACTCTCGCAACCCTGTTCTTACCCCCGCAAGTGTGACAACCCCTGGCCAACAAACCCCGCTACTCTGGAATGCGGCGCCATCCTCTCTTGTACCATTTCTTTCCTCCCCAATATCGCTGCTAACGCTAATTTATTTACTTTGGGTTTCACCAAACTTTTATCAACGCGATAACTCTATCACTCTGATAGTAACTAAGCAACTGGCCATCCTATTGACTGGTGCATAGCAACTATCAGCGTGATAGATTTAATCTGCTCTTAAAATTTTGGTGTAACCCGAGGTTAGAGAATCTAATTTTTCTTCAAGATTTCAAGCTGGACACCACTGTACAAACTGAGATTACTACAGACATGGAAATATTTTGTGCCTCCTTTTTTCAGATTTTTTTTTAATTGAGCGGGAACGGCTGGCGTTTGAACTGGAAGACTGATGACGTAGTAAACCTGTTCTGTGCTTGCGCACTAGGTATATCACCGTGTATTGGCCATTGTCGTCAGGTTGTGCCTGATATAGGCAGTCTAGAGTCCATGAATATTCACTGCTTATAATTGAGAATCGCGGAAAAAGAACACTAACACTATGAAGCACCTTTTTGTGTATTGTTGAACTGATACATCAGCAGGGAACAGCTACAATATCTGTTTGTGGTGGCAGTTCACTATGAATCTCTGGCAATTATGCATCAAAGACAAGAAAACCTTGTCAGGTGGCTTTAACGTCAAATATTCTGTTCATGTATTATGGTTATGTTCAGATGACGTCCCCGCCAGGTTCTGTGTGTCTCTCCTATTTTCCCCGGTTCTCATGTGAAAGAAAGTGTCGTCCAAGTGATGTAGTTTCAAGGGCACATTTTTATTCCTCCTTCCCAAAAAATAACTTCGCCTTCCCAGATTACAACTCCCAAAGAATCAGGTGGCTCGATAAGGCTTATGTTCAGCAGTTATGAGACAAAGTGTTGCGCGCTCATAGAAAGGCGATGATTCAGACAAGTTGCCGCAGACAAAGGTAATTTCAATGTATCTACCTACTAAGGCGAAAAAAAAAACGATTATACCAGCTGCTGTTCTTACAACTTAAGCAAAGTAGATCTTCTTGCCCGCGTCAGGTTAACACAAGCAGGAACCTGACACAGGTCTATAAATAATCGGCATTTCTCAGACAGCAATTATAAAATAGCAAATATTGTTGTTGGCTGCCACACGTTAACTGTCCCCCGACGTTCATGTGGCAACCCGGTACTGTTTTTAGCGCGCTTATTCACTGGATTTGAAACGGATGAACCGTGATAAGTTGAATTTCTATTTCCTTTTTGGTGCCAAAGATTTTTTAAATCGCCAGTTGAGATATCTGGTCTTCCTTCAGGCTCCTGTTTTCACTTTAATCACTACAAATGATTTTCTCTGAACGCATGAAGCAATAATTAACTGAAAGAAGCAAATTAATCGACTTCTGGTCGTTCATGTGCATAAAATTGCTTTTCGAATCAGCCAAGTGGAAGGCTAACAGAAACCGCACGTGCTAATGATCACAACTGACGTGCCCGTGTGAGCACAACCACAATGCCTACATGGTTTTTCTCCTCATAACCGCAGCACTGGAAAGCTCAAAGCTCAGGGTTTTCCTTTACTTCTCCACCAAACAATACAGGGTGATGTGAAAATCTTCCGCATTTCCTCTGAGTAACCTTATAAAGGACGTCAATGGAGCGGATAAGTAGAAACAAATCATCGGCTTTAATTTGCAAGTTATCAACAAAAAGACATTTTCAAGGCAGAAAATGCGCCATTTTATAATCACCTGTACACGCCTCTACGCGCTAGAAAGAGTTTTCAACGTGGGACGACACAAAGGTGTACCCTCAAAGTTTACTAATTCAGAAACATGATGAAGCATATGCTAGAGCCTTATTCTAGTAGTTCTACACTCTCAGGCGGTCGTGAACGGAACTTTTCACCAGAATACTTAGGTACTTTAATAATTAAGGATGGAGGATCCTTTCGATGGAGCATTAGAGTGTCCCGAGTTGATTGAAAACGAATTAAGGCGTCGTCCGCGGAAGCCTGTATTATTTACGTGCTCCGGTCCGAAACTTACTAATTGCAAATTAATGTTCTTCTAAATAAATAAACCACGCCCAACTGAACAGGGATATCCCACACCGCTCTCATTATTCAAATGAGGATATCTCGGATAAAAAGTAGATAACCGATTTCGAAAAAGGCGAAGATGCCTCATGAGCTATTCTTCCCAAAAAGACGGTCTTCCCACAAAACGTTTATAAAATATTCCTGACTGCAGTTTCGGGAGCCTCTAGTCTCTCGTCGTCAGAGCTAAAATACTAAAATATAATAATTAAATTAACATAAGATTGGTAAGTATAACATACGTAAAAAGCTTGTAAAATATTCTGGTGAAAGAGAATGGGGAACTATAATGGCAAACGCCTGAAGTAATGGCGCCCGTGTTCCATGCACCCCAGCTATCATAGGTGTCATTTTAAGCGTATATAACCTCAACTTTGTAATTGTCAATTGTTATTTCATTTCCATTTGTCAGCACTCAGCATAGGAACCAGCGGTTTGCGTTACTTCGTGAGTTGAAAAGTAGAAACGCCGACAAGCCAAAAATCGGGTTCAAAAAATTGATATAGTGACGTGTTGTGTATCAGTCTGTAATAGTTCCAAATCACCATACCTTTGCAGTTTGCACCAGCTCTTTTTATTCCCTTTCAGTTGGGCTCCCTCCCCGCCTCAACTCTTCTTTGAGCACTTTCCACTTTCCGTACATTTGTTTGCATTTCTTTGAGGTTATGTACGTTAACTGTCAATATGGGTGCATGGAACACGTCGCCCTCTACAATCCGTTTTGCCTATAGTTCCCCATTGGAGTAAATATGTGACGTAAATTGTCAAATTTTCGAGGTATCTTGAATTGAACACAGAATTTTCTCAAAGATGGTTGTAATATAACTATAATTTAGCGAACAAACGATCAAAATCTAAAGCATTATGAAAATTCTTGAAAGGAAAATCGACACAATCAATTATTGATGTGATAGAGTGATCGTTTGTGGCTTTACAAATTTCTAAAATTTCTGAATTATTCAAAAGTTTACCTTTATTACATTTATGTAGAATATCAACATTACTGTCAATTCTGAAATTATGGCGTTCAGAAATAATGTGATTTGCGAATGTCGAAGAGGTGTCGGTCGGAAAAGGTTATAGAACCTTGTCTAATACACCTTGTGTGTTCTTTAATTCTGTCAATAAATTTCCTACCTGTCTGGCCAATATATATGCTATTACAATTATTGTTACATTACAATTTATAAATTCCAGAATTTTCAAAAGGTTTTAGATAGTCTTTTGTGTTCACAAAATGACGATAGAGATTTGATTTTGTTTTAAAAGAAATACGAATTCCGAACGATTAAAAAACATCTTTGACAATATTAGATGGAGAACCGAAAAATGAAAGGCTGTGAAAAAATTTACTTTCTTCAACATAATTGACAAAAAAGGTAATGACTGAAATTTCTTGAACAATTTTGAAATGGTTCTATTGTTATAGCCATTGACTTCAGCTAGGAATTTGATTATGTTGAATTCTTTTTTAAAATTTATATCTGATAAAGGTATTTTGAAAAGTCGATGGAATAAAGAATAGAAAATAAAGCCACAAACGATCTATCAAATGATTGTGTCGATTTTCCTTCCAAGAATTTTTATAATTCTCCAGATTTTGATCGTTTGTTCGCTAAATTATAGTTATAGTACAACCATATTCAAGAAAATTCTGTGTTCAATTCGAAATACCTTAAAAATTTGACAATTTACGTCACATATTTACTCCGATTCTTTTTCACCAGAATATTTTACAAGCTTTTTACGTACGATCGCACGCAAAATAAACGGAGACAGTGTTTCGCGCGGAGTGTACCGATTTTATGAATTTTGGCTTGGTGTCACAGTGACAAGAAGGCTAAAATTCATTAAATCAGTACACTCCGCGCGAAACACTGTCTCCGTTTATTTTGCGCGCGATCGTATGTTATACTTACCAATCTTATGTTAATTTAATTATTAACTTCCCGAAACTGCAGTCAGGAATATTTTATGAACGTTTTGTGGGGAGACGCCTTTTGTACTAACTTGTACAGACGCCTAACTTGTACTGTGACTCTAGTTAGCTGGACAAATTTGCTACTTTAGCATTGTAGGCTTGCCGCCTTTTTGCCTGGTGTGAAACTGACTTCTTTGGAAGTAAAGTTATATTTCTTATCAAATTGATAATAAAATCTTGGAAAACTGACCTTGTCATAAGTGGAAAGGCGACTAGGGGGGCGCAGAGCTGTATTACCGTCATTTAGATACCAGAACCCTACGGGGCCGCCATCAATTCAAGTCATCTTGACGACCATAGACTTGACGACGGCCATTTAAAGCCGACAAAAACTCGTTCCGCCAAGCTCCAAAACGAAAGCAAATTATAAACTGAAGGTACTCACATGAATTTTGGTCCAATACGCAACTTTGAGCGGCTGGGTTTTTTAAATTCGGTTTAATCAACTTTTTATACGTAATTCCTGCTGCAACTGCAGGCCTGCTGGGATGTTCCTTGTCTTGCCAATAGTGCTTCATGATTCGTCGTGTCTTTTCGACTGCAAGAGGTAAAAGGATTGATGATACCATGGGTCCCCTTTTTTTGGACGAAGGCCTAGTACTTTTTCAGTTTGAATCAACCTGAAGTTGAACCGGCTTCGAGAGGTTAGAAATATTTATGACACCTGTCAAATGTCAAAGCTGCTTTGACTTATTTGTTCATTGGCGAAAATTAAAAACAGGTCAAAATTACTACTTTTTTCCAATATAATAGAAAAAAGCGTCAGACTCACGTCCCGCAAAAATATTTCGTCTATCTGCAGAGGATGTACGTAAAAAATGCGTTCCAAAAGTGGTCCGAACGACGAACGCTGAATGAAGCCAGAGCAGCCAACCGCAAAGTTTTGGGGATTTCCTAAATTTCAGATTTGGAAACTTAAAAACAAAATCTCACAGCCGACTAGAATCACGGTACAGGTAAACCTACTATACCATCTATCGTGTGATCAAATGAATTCTCATTTTAGGTAGGCTGTGGCCTAGCCAAACGCAGCTTTGCACCCCTTAATTTGACCAGGCCACAGCCAACCTAAAATAAGAATTCATTTGATCACATGATAGGTACCAGGGTGTGACAGAATGGAGGGAATTTTTTGGCCTATCCTGGCGGTAGCTCGGTGGGCTCCGTCTCTGGCTTCAAACCCAGAGGTCCGGAGCTCAAATCCCGCTGGGGCAGGTGGCAGGTGGCTTTTCTCTATGCGCTCTCAAATAGCGGTCACGTCAAGGGAAAAAGGGTGAAACGAGGGAGTCACCACAAGGGCGCTAATGAGCTAGTACTCAATGCGCCCATAAACTTCCCGAGGTAACACCTAATGAAAAAAAAATTGACCTGCAACTTTTCTTGGAACTCTAAGAAAAAAACAGAAATTATGTCTGATTCTATTTTCGGAAGGCGCTCATTCATATCTCAAAATGTTTTATTCAAGTGACACATTAATGACAGTTGACGTTTGAGTATCGGCCTTCGAGACTGGTGGACAGCTGGATGACAGTTCCAATATTCAGGTTTTTTGCACATCAATAATTTGTTGCCAAAACGAGTGTAAGAACAAAAGTATATTTACCTCAAAACCAAAACCGACCTGCTCCGACGAAAAATTGGCATGCTCATAGAACAGACTCAATACTCCACGAGCTGTAACTCAAAAAGAAAACACATGACCACTGTTAATCACCCCGACGCAGTGCCGGATCTAAACTTGCCGCATCGATATGCGAGAAGCGAAGGGCGGTTTGGGACCAAGGAGGCCCCTAGTAGAGCCGCAGATGGAAATTGTTCGAATTTTAGAGGGATTATTTCAGCAAAATACCCCTCTCCCTCCATCAATTTTTTTCCAATATGAGAACATACAAATTGCTAGGTCGATTGCCTGTCACCCATGCGCGCTGTTGCGTGAATCTGTTTTGAGATGTCTGATCGTTTTGGGGAATGGGGTACTTGCCAATGGAATAGATTCAGCTGGAAATACTTTTGATTGCTAGTATAAGTGATAAGGGGACTCTACTGAGAATTTCACAAAAATCCCGTTGTTTTCTACAGAAAAAAACGAATTTGAAAAATCCTCATAAAAGCTTCGCGCCAGGACAGGGATTTTGAGTGGGGTTGGTCTGACTGTGTGACAATGGAATAATCAAGAATGTCAGGAATGTCACTACTGTGACACTGTCATTTTGAACATGCTATCGCAAAACCGGTTTCCTGTCGAATTCTCTTACCGTGAGCATTTAGACAATAAAATCGAACAATGTTTCGTAGAAACTGACTCCAGAAACCTCTTATAACACTGTCTCAGTCGAGATAATTTATTTCCAGGGGAAAATCTGGAGGATCACCAAATAGCACAGAAATAAGAGGCCGAAAATGAACAGTGAGCTTTTATAGGTTCATCATTAGCATACAATTCCGGATAGGTAATACTTTAGAGCTACAAGAGATCCATGTAAGGAGGACGCGATGGATCTCCAAATAAAATGTGGGGAGCAGGAACACTGATGTCCGAAATGAAGCCGAGGGTCAGCCAGGTCAGAGCACGGGTGACAAACATGCGAAAGGCTTTTAGGTGGACAGCACTGAAGACTAAAGAAAGAGACTAGTTAGGTTGAACAAGAAATGAACAAAACGAGTAGGTACTTACCGCGTAGATCAAAGCCTCGATAAAAGCAGTCAAAGGCAAAAAAAGGACACAGGAAGAAATTACGGTCGGCGGTTTGACGTTGTCAGTCAGACTCAGATCTTGTTGTTGTTTGAAAACGGCACCTTGACGACGTTATATCATTGCCAACCCAACGAGGAAAAAGAGCCCTTCTATGTTCTATATCTAATATATTTGTGACGTCACAAATATATTTTTAAAACACGCATTGCGGCCGCAATTTTGGGAATTTAGGAAAAAGAAAAAATACGGGTACATTATTTTTAACCATACTATCGATTAAGCCAATAAAAAAAAATTAGGCAAGTACCCCATTCTATTTGAATACTTCCACAAAAAGATGGAGAGCAAAATAATGCTTTCATCCATTTTTTTTATTGACATGAAATTAGACCTATTATTGCCGCCCCTTCATTTTGCCGCCCGGTGCATATGCCCCGGTTTGCACCCCCCTAGATCCGGCGCTGCCCCGACGTCAACAGCTCAACACGCAGTCCAAGTCGAGATGCTCGGAAGTTGTCTAACTGCTATTGTGTGTAGGTACTCTACCTAACTGAAATAGTTTCTGATTAAATTACGTCGCGGAATGCAGGTAGCCTGACATTGACATTCTCATTTGCTGAAAGAGTTTTAATTATTTATTCAGCTCCATTTTTCAAACATCTGCGTCTTTCGATTCGAAGAACTGGTGGGCGCGAACTTTTGTCCACCCACCTACCTTCCTCTTTCATTCCAAATATTTCAAATATCTCGGATTTCGTTCGACACAATACGACAAAGCAAATTATGTCCCGGTCCAAAGAGAAATTCAATGAATTTGTTTTGAATGAATGATTAAATGAATGAGAGGGTGCCTCACTTCTTTGTGCTTCGGATTAAATATGATGCGTGGAGTACATTGGTATGGATTCACCCTCTGTGATCCAGAAATAATTCCACGTCTCAAAACGCAAAATATTAATGAAGTAAATACCCGAGTAAATACCTTTCAAAATTAGTTTGGCTAATTTTACTCGGAAACCACATGGATGGATCTTTCGAGCAAAAGGAGATAACGTCAAACAAGAATGTTCAAGTTTTAGAGAGGATTAAGTATGCATCGGTATGCATAGTTCGAAGCGCTCGTCAAAAACTTTGATGTGTGATGTTTCTAAAAGGGTTTGTTCTATCGTGAATTAATGCGCCATGGTTATGTGAAGAAGGGAATGCGTTGCAAAGGAAATTTACTTAATATTGTGGTGATCGGCCTAGCCTGAAAGAAAAATAGTCAAGTTGAGGATGAGAGGATAGCTGCATCTGGCGAAATTGGGAGAGTAGGGATGCCGGATGCAGGACCGAGAGACAACGCCGAGAAAGGCACGCAAGGGATGGTTGGTGTGCGAATGTGACGCAGTGAAGACACCTTGCTTTGCACTCCTGCTATTGTTGTTATATTATTTGTTGATCAAGTTGTTTATGGCTTAGTGATTGTGAGTTTTGAGGGTGATCGATCGTTGAAGTCATAAAGGCAAGTAATCACTGATTTGATTGATTTGACCATTAATTGAGGTAGCAGGTGTTCAGAAATTTATTACATTCAAGATATTGTGAAATCAGAGTCGCACGTCAATTAACTGGTGTACAATCTTTATTAGGAATATTCAGCTGTTGGGACCCAAGTACAGTCGTAATGTCAGATTTATTCGAATTTCAAGAAGTAAATTACCTGGGCTTTCCCACCTGTAAAGGTGCTTCAAGTTGACGTGGCTCTTCTTCTCTATGCGGTTAACCCTTTCAAATATAAGCTTCAGTCAGTGCGTTGAAATTCTAAGTTCAGAAGAATTAGGAGTGAGAGTTAGACGCGAATAAGAAAGGGTTAAAGTCAGGTGCGGCATTGCGGAACGAACCAGCAAACTCCAAGTGATGTCCGGAGCCTACTAAACTGCGCTGTCTTCACAAAGAGCCGGGTGAGATGTCACCATGAACTAAGGCTAAACCAAAGCAACAATTACCTGACCCAAAGGGTTAATCAACAGGCAGTTAGCGACAGGACAGAGTTAACCCGAATCGTCTGAAAAGATATTCGTGGCAATAAATCTCTGGCACCTGGCTGCAACCATCGCGAAGCGGTGGAAAATAAGAGCGGAAAATAGCGGAAATTAGGAAATGCAAAGCGTGAAAAATTTCCCACAAAAAAATCTGAAAAGCCAAGTCATTTGAAGCTACCTGATACCTGATCTGAAAGAAAGTTCTCTCCGAAAAGTCTATTGAAAGGACTTTACCAAACAATGACCCAAAGGGTTAACTCATGCCCATCATGCCTGTAAATAAACCATCAACTAATTTTCGAGTTGAAACGGATGGTACTAAACTGACGACATTATGACAATAATTGGGAACCGATAAAAACTGGGAATTATTGCAGTTATAAACATTCCAATTTAACTCTTTCGATTGATGACCCTTTAACAGGGGAACTCCACAAATAATGAATTTGCCATGCTGTTCAAAATGTGATTAAAATTGTGTAAACTATTGCTAAAGAAGGCAATGACGTATTCCAGGAATTAAATTGTATTTGTTACGAATCTAGTTTAATTAAGCGGTGAAATGAAGAATCAGACAATGAGATTCAGTAAAAGCAAAAGGCTTATGTTTGTTCAAATTTATTCAAGTAAAAGAAAGGCACGTGTGACTTGAATTGTTTGTTTCTATGTAGGAAATAGATTAATTTGGTCCTCTCGTAGGTAGAACCAAGGTTTGTCATCAAAAGAAAGGGGTGAACTAATTCACGGGAAACAAAGGGTTAAAATACACAACGTAGGTGGGTTAAAAGGGGGGGTGAGCGTTACAATATCCTCCCACTAATATAAACAAAAGTAGGCGAGAGCGCACTAAATTGCTCTGACAGTGTGCATAGACCAACAGCAGGCAGCAGCAGAGGTTTCATTACGAGTTTTCCTAGCAATGGGAGCAGGAAGTGCAAGCTTTCATTCACAGCTGAAAAAGCTTTTATAATTTCCTCTCAAGGTTCGATTGATTTTCCGCAAATATCCAAAAAGTTGACCCATCAGAATAAGGTTTGACACTGGATAGTTTAAAATATTAAATATGGCTTGTCTGCGATCGAAGGGATCTTAGAACTCATGACTAAATTAAGATGTAGGAGGCTTGCTTCGGTACGGTCGCCATCAAAGTTTAAGCTATGACCTTTTGACAGGACCGTCATACTCATAATGTATCAACGTTTCTAGCTTGCGTGACATTTTGCAGAAAAAAACGATCTTTTGCAGGCAAACGACGCCAATTATTGATACGTCGAACCTTTGACTATCCGCTATATCTTTTTGATCGCTCGAAATAGAGATTTTGAGGCGGAAAAGCAAACAATTTCGAAAGTCAGTTGGGAAACATGGCTGAATTTTCGAACACAAAAAATTAGGCGTCGTTGTTCATGCGGCAGGCGTTGGAACTTTGACACGAACGTCATATTTCCATCAATTTTTCTTGCTAGCGTATTATTCATGTATCCAAGCAATTTTTCTAAACGCAGAACAAAAGTTACAGAAGTTGCAGATATTGGCTTTTGGAAGCTTAAAAATTTCAAATTTTGCATTTCCTCATTGATTGTCTAATATAAGTTTCAAACAAAGTCATTCGAAAGACGCCCATTGCAACTTGATGCTGGATGCTGGATCAGATAGCTCAGTTTTTCGATCAACTTCAACTGACCTGAAATTCATCATGTTGATTAATGTTCATAGGAGTGCCATTGAGAATAGAAGATGAAAGATGACTATTGCCTTGTTTACTATTCGCGAAATGTATATTTGCCAAATGAGCTGGATTTGCAATAGCAAGACCCCCTTTATTAACAGGCAAAGAAAATAGATCAGCTTCTTCTGAAGAAATATTCCCACCTAACAAAGTTGGTGAAAAATGTTCTCTCAGAACAATGTTTAAAGGTATAAAAAAATCTTCTAATCCCTCGGTTACACGTTGCAAGAATAACCATTGAAACTGGACACATTTAGTGATGGCTGTATAGGCAGCCTGTGGTGATTCTTTACAAGCTACTGTTAGTTTTTCAACAGCCGAAATCCAGTTTTCAATTTTATTACATACAAATTCATCTTTTCCTTCGCCAATATAACCGCCCAAAAATCGTGCCCCAGTTGCAACGCTCACTCCAGTCCCTTTAAAAATTTTCAAAGCCTCGGATTTTTCAGTTTCAGCAACAATAATGATTGACTTCTTGCCTTGTGGAAAATATCCATAAGAAGGACCTAGATTATTCAATCTATTTCACCAATTTCTGAGATCACTGAATGTACCCTGAGCCGATGAATCATCTGCATACCAGCATTGAGTGATATTACTTGTATTTTTGAGTTTTTTGATTATGGGTAAAGTAGCTAATGCATATAAAGGCATTGCAAGAGGATCCCCTTGAGTAACCCCCTCTCTGCTATATAACCGAACATTACTATCCCGAATAACAAGCTCAGCATGACCTCTGTAGGTATTATATAAAAATTGTGCACAACGTGGCCAGTAAATTCTTGCTTGCCATAATGCTAGTTGCCTATTTACAGAATTAAAAGCATTATTTGCATCAACCAAAAGCATCCCCCATTTAGAACTTGGACGGCAATTACCTTGGAACAAAGTATTCATGGCATGTATTGCACCTTCAATTCCTCCACTTATTCCGCTACATAGTTGGAGTTGAGCACAGGCTTCTGTAACATCTGAGCCAGTAACTTCTATCATACATTTAGATAAAATCCGTCTTAAGCATTCTCCAATCCCAATTGGACGAACGCCTGGGCATTTATCAAGTGCCACAAGACGGCTTGACATCAACGCTTGGATTTCTTCCCAGGGTACAGATTGATTATTTAGTTTCATTGTCAAACTAGCAACTGACTCTCTCAAGTGAAAGCTTGCTAGACCAAACCTCACCAAAAAGTCATTCCAATGTTCAGCTGTAGAGCCACTGGGACCACCACCACCTCTTAATTTTCTTGCCACTTTTTCTACATGGTCACCGGTTATATCAACTTGTAATAACTGTGGTATTTCAGTAAAATCATCGGGCAGTGTGAACCATGATGAATCAGGAGTTGATGAAATAGGATGTTTTTCTTTTAGAATATCTTCAACAGTTTTTCCGCAATCACTGATTTTATCATTTGGAGAAAGGACTACGTTTCTGTTACTTGTCAAAAGCCAATTAACTGCTTCACGTACTTTACCGCGTAGTATTAAACGGCTGAATACCTGAATTATGTGATCTGTATTAATATTGTTACGAAGCTCGCAACCATCCCGGCTCTTTCTAGAGAAATCTAGAATTACGCTTTGCATTCGGGAAGCATCGAGAGACTTCAGCGGTAGGTCACGACACGTCGAGACTTCTGGCGGAGGTGCCGTAGAAAGTACGCGTATATTCTCGACGCAGATACCAGAAAAATCCTCGTGTGCTGTAAACACCATCAGGAAGCATCCAGAACCTTCGATGCCACTATAAGAGAGGAACTCGACCTGGCATCGAGAGAGTTTGAATCGAGCGATCGTGGCGTCAACACCTTAAGCGACATTGTGAATTTCTGAGCGATTAATAATTCTGTGCGTTATTTAGTTGTGTCGGTAGTAGCTAATAAAGTGCAGTTTGTTTACAAGTAAATCAGCGCATTTAATTTCGAGATAGGCGAACCCGAATATCGTAACAATATTTTTTCCATATTTTCTTCGTAACTGTTGATCTGCTTTGATAGTTTCATTGATAAGTATGTCATATTGTTGGTCTCCCCATGGGGGTTTAAACGACGTTCCAACAATCGACGAATATCTTTAGCTCGGTGAATCATTTTATCTCTTTGTAAGGTAACGGCAACAAGGATTAGCATACGTTCTGAAGGAAAAATCGACTTCACTAACGATTCGATTTCATCAGCAAGTAAATGAATAAACTTTCTGCTTACAGCACCATTTGGAAGATCATACAATCTACCTTGTACATTTTCAGATACCTTTTGCCAACGTTTTTGCCATGTGTTTGATGTCGTTCCAGCAACATTTAAGAAAGGGGCACCAAAAACGTCTTCTAAAGGTGAATGGTGTGGCAATGCCGTCGGCATTGCGTTGAAATTAAAACCATGAGGGTTCGATTTTGACAGTGACTGGCGTTCATGAGCACGAGGATGGACTTTCAAACCATTATTACTTTTACATATTTTCTTGCAGTGCGGGCAGCAGTATTGCTGTTTACTTGAACCATGTGAACTTCCAGCTTCTCGAATATCTTGTGATGAGATCTGAAAACTTCTCAAACCTTTCGGGGTAGGAAAAGAAGGGTAATTTTTCAAGATGTAACTGCTTTCAGATGAACTGTCACTGTCTTTACCTGACATTTTTCATGTTGTCAACTCACAATATTTTCCTTTGAACCAATGCTTTCTAGGTGAAAGGGAAGGGACAACGACGATCGCTGCCAAACATCGAAAACGGGGTTACACTACAGAAATGGTACCAAGACCTTGGTACACTACAGAATGGTGCCGTGACCAGGATTACACTACACAACTGCCTGAATGTATGTAACAGCGAGGTTCATCAGTTTGAATTCTCAAAAAATGAATCTCTCTCTTAGCCGTCAAAACCTTGATTCTAGATTCAATGGGATCCATGATTCCCAATTAAGCAATTAAACCAAAAAATGCTCAGACATCCACATCACCCGTCACACATCAAACCCTTCAGTTAAAAACCTCACGACAACACAAAAATCGCCATTATCTAATAGACAACACAAAAATCGCCATTATCTAATACAATTCAATGGCCATCCGTCTGCCAGGAATCGTTTCGTCAACTTCGATCAAATTCACTGCGCCCCTGGGCGCAACGGAGCCAGTGAGGCCCCAAAGAAACAAACCTGATAAACATACAATGAGCAGCAACAGATGGGCGCCGAAGGATCCGAGAAAAGTGCCGCAAGAAATTCAAGACTGTCTAGAGACCCCCAAAATGGATCCTTTGAAAACTGCAGAAGACATCCAGGGACAATCGATACTTTGTAATGATTCATCGCTAGATATTTGCATTTTCATCTTGCAATGTTTTCCAGTTTGTCTGTTTTCAGTGTCTTGAGACAGCGATCGAGTTCGGATAGCCATTATGACGGTTATGCATGTCCCTAATGCATAGTCAAAGACTTTAATGGGCACATCCACATCATAAAGTGTTACACATTGTAAATGTAATCACTTTAATCCGCTTGATGAGGCTCGCAACGTAAATTTTTCAGCTTTATGGCGATGCTTTGCCCGAATGATTTATCGTACTTTTTAGTACGCGCGGAAAAATAATTTATACATCGCCATTTAGGTGTATATCCTACATCCAAACAAAGTGTTCAAAGTGATCGACATAATTTTTAACCGAGTCTTCAACATAAAATGTAGAGTGGTGCGATCGGAGGACTGCAACCGCACCACCATCAAAATATTTTTATAGATGCCTATATACCATTTTCGCTTAAAATGAACTTGAAAAATGCGCCCGCTTCGTCCTCGAACCTTTTGAAGAGTTTTACGATACGAACAATAAATGTAGATACTTAAACGTGCGTAATGGACTTTGAGAATCTTATCTCAGCAGTTTGTCTCCAGGGCGCAATCAATAAGAGAACAGGGAAGAAACGAATTGTTGCCATCAGATTGACCCATTTAATCCCGGCAGAGATACCTATACCGGGATACCTTCCTAGTACCTCATTTAGATTGGATTACCCAAGACCATCAAAGCAAAATGGAACCTAAACATACACACAACCTATGTCCTGTGTAATATAAAATTCTATTATGGCCTTTTCAGCCTTTTCTCGAAAGAATATCTAAGTATACGTTGTTTCAGATTGATTGCTATCCCAGTAGGCATTGGAAGTATATGGTAAAAGTCGCTTTAGCTTTGTCTAGTTCTAAAACGTTTACTGTTTTAGTCCCAAGTCAGTGTGACATGTCAATCAAAATCAGCCGCGAAGTTTTTTACTGTCGTCCAAACTGTCATGTTTCTGTCCACCTAGATAGCTTTTGGAAAGAAAATCGTAATAAGCACCTATCGACGCAAGTTTTATAAGAATCTGTACGTGTTACTTATACAGTTACTGTTATTCCTGTTATGTTATACCTACTGTTGTGTTGTTCCTTCATTGGTTTTGATTACCTGATAATTTTCACGCCATGTGTGGGGATCCAGCTCGTTTATCTTCGAGAGAACGTAAAATACTTTGACGCTGTTACGAAGAATTCTTCAGAGATTCCAACAATGCAGCTGCCAACATTCAGCGCGTTGCTTTGATCTTTAGTAACGTACTGCACGGTCAAACGCATACTGGCAAAAAGAAGCCAAGGTTTGTCACTACTTACAACCATAAAGTGCCCGTGGATCCTTGAGCCCAGTCGAAAAAAAAATCAGCCAGGCGCCCGTTCTCAATCAAAAGAGTAGGTACAGTACCTACAGTCTGTTGTGCCATATCCTACCAGATTTCGTGCTTCTGTCTTCACTAAAAGGCTCAGTTGAAGTAGAACAGCGTAACTCGGCTTTAGAAGCAGATCTTCCTTGATATCTGATCCCCCTCAAGGCCATGGAGTTTGCTTTACTGCTTTACTATCTACCTGTGTGATATGTGCACAATGTTGATTGAGACTGTGGCAAGAACAAAATCTGCTGACTCCCCAGGTGCTTTTTTTCAGTCCTGAGATCGGAAACAGAGACGGTTCGACATCAAAACTGCATGTATCTTTCTTCAAGTGCACCTTGAATGGGGTGCCGCACGTGATACTCGATAAAAAACTGAAGAAATACTTTCTGACTGAAAGGAGTGAAAGATCTGACTTATAACCTGAAAATAAATGATGAAGTTTCCATGAGATTTACACTTCTGATTTGACGTTTTTTGTAACTAAATCTAAAGCTGCATTTAGATTTTCATGACCTACTGGGATAGCAATATTTCTGAAACAACGTATACTGTATCATGTTTTTCTTGTCAGTATAAGCTCAAATAAAATGAGAGTATTATGACCCAGAGGATAACATTATTTTAATTATGTCAGTGCGTGGGATTAAAGCCCCTTCTTGACTGTCTTCTATCAAAGCAAAAGACACTCAGCTGCATGTGGGGGTATGTGTCACCAGGACAACGGAACAAAAGTGGAATTTTTCGCTTCTCCAGAGAGAACAAACTCAGGCCGCCCATAGGTGCTTTTTCCGATCCAGCAATCTGCGAGGAGATTTCGCGAGTCGATAGCCGGCACTTTGTAGTCAAAGCTGAGGTTTACTGTGGCGTTTCGTTGAGAATTTCGCACGCGAAAAGTGATTGGCGTACAAGAGGCCAAAAGCTCCTGGAGCTTATGTCTGGAAAGTTGCTCGACGGATATATTTCCGCGAATAATGATGGTCGTTACTGGGCGAAGGCGCCGTACACTACGTGTGGGAAATGTTAAAAGTTTTTGCGAAAATGCCGCAAGCTTCTTTTGTGCTGTGGGAATTTTTGTGTTTTTGGCAAAGTTTTTCAAACAATGGTTTAGTGCTCCACTTTGATATAAGAACAAAAGGCGACGCAAGCACGATAAATTATTCAGAGTTAAGAAGTAAGAGTTCGAGCTTCGAAAGGAGGTATGGGAGGTAATTCTGTACGTGAGAAGGGTTTAAAGGCGAAATTTGCATAAGGAACATGTTCGAATTTAAGTCGTTTTTTGCGTGTTTTAAACGCTCATACACCGGATGACACTGAGTGATTACCCATGCATTAATGGAAGTAAGTAACACATAAATGATTGATGTGCTGAGTACTAGGAAATCTGAGAGCTTGATGATGATAGTAGCCAACCCAGAAATACTGGGACTGAATTCTAGGGCATACGGTAAAATTGCACAAATCTGTGAAACTGTAGGTATAACTGGTTGCCTGTTTACTGGTGATTGCCTTCAACGAAAAACTCCTTCAAGATTACCTATTAACTTTTATTTACAATATCCGATCGATTATACTGACCTCTAAAAAGTTTGGAAGTGGCTCAAACAAATCTAACTAATCGAATCAAAAAAGAAAATTAACAACAATCGTTTACTGACTGACTGACTGACTATAATCATCATCCCATACTGACTGGTATGGGAAATACTCTAAGGACAGCTTTTCCTAGTGTTTTTTCTTTAAACGTAAGTTTCATGAGAACCAGTGGAGTAAGAGACTTGAAAAAAAGAAAAGTGATCTAGAATCTAGAATGAAAATTAATAAGTATTTAAAAGAAACACTTTAGAAGCCATTCGTAACTGCAGATTTGATGAAACGTCATGGAAACAATCTTCACTTCCTGTTAGAGTTGGTGGTATCGGCGTAAGAGACATAACGACTTTGTGCTACTCTGCTTTCATGGGTTCCTTCTCCAGCATTGTGCCGTTTCTAAATTCTGTTCTCCCAAATCACATTTCTGAGCCTTCTGACAAGTGTTTTGATGAAGCAATGCTGGAGTGGTGTATTTTGAGTAACGAGGATCCTCAAATTTCTTCAGTTCCAAAGAGCCAAAAAGATTTTGATCTAATTTTGTGTCAAAAATCTTTTGTCAAAATTCTAAACGAAGCACAAGGACCGCGAAATAAAGCACGTCTTCTTGCGGCTCAAGAAAATGAATCTGGTGCCTGGCTCAACACCCTGCCATCATCTTCTCTGGGAACGTTTCTCGACGATTCTTCCTTTTGAATCGCTATAAGCTTGAGAATTCGACAGCCTGTTAGCGAACCCCATAACTGTTACTCTTGTGGCGAATCAGTGATGGATATTTTGGGCTATCATGACCTGTCTTGCCGCAAGAGTACTGGGAGGTGGTCTCGTCATGCTGTCATCAACGACATCCTTAAAAGAGCACTAACATCAGCTGGTATTCCATCTGTACTTGAGCCCCCTGGTTGCTGTAGAGATGACGGGAAAAAGGCGGGTGGTATGACCCTTATACCCTGGCATGGCGGTCGGGCTT
Source organism: Anaspis maculata (assembly GCA_949128115.1). Classification (NCBI taxonomy): domain Eukaryota; kingdom Metazoa; phylum Arthropoda; class Insecta; order Coleoptera; family Scraptiidae; genus Anaspis; species Anaspis maculata. The sequence goes on from OX421961.1 coordinate 126,628,000, forward strand.
TATTTTGGGACGCTACATGTCGAGACACGATGGCGGATTCTTATATATCGTTTCAACAAGCCAGAAAGCAGGTGAAGCCGCACGTCTGGGCGAAGTGCAAAAAAAAAAACAGAAATACAGAGAGCTAGAATCGAGGTCTATTTTCATACCTTTTTTGGTGGAAACTTTCGGTGCGTGGGGCGATGAAGCAAAGAACCTACCCAAATCTATCGGAAAGTTGATTCGCGGTGTTACAAACGAAGCAAAGTCCACTTTCTATTTGATACAAAGAATAAGCGTGGCTATCCAAAGAGGAAATACTGCTGCTAGTAGATAAAATAGGGGGCTGCAAACAGGAGTGGGGGGATCAACCTTGAAAGTATATGCGTGTGCATGGGAGCAACCTTGACCTTTGACCTTTGACCCCTGACCTTGACCTCGAATTTAACCTTGACCTTGAATTTGACCTTGACCTTGAATTTGACCTTGACCTTGAAAGGTCATTGACCCCTGACCTTGAATTTGCCCTTGACCTTGAAAGTTCATTGACCCTTGACCTTGAAGGATCATTGACCTCAATCGCATGGAGTGGGGGGAGCAACCTTGAAGAAACATGTCTAGACTTGTCTGAACGGATCAGGTGTAGGAGTGGGAGGAGCGGTATAGTTATAAGCTTGATTTCTAATATCATCATCAATCTCCACCAAAAGCAATGGAAATTGGTGAGGGTATTGTACATATATATTACAGATTGTCGCCGGTTAGGTTTAGTCGTCAGCATAGATTCAATAACAACATGTCAACCGAAACGAACAAAGTTTCTACTCCAGTGTCGGATCCTATCACACAACACTCTGGAGGAACAATAGATGAAACACCAAAAAAGCTAACTGCGCGAAAAATGACTCATCATCATTTGAATTTTGATTCTGATGCGGAAGGTAAGCTAAATGTAATTTTGAAGGAAGCATAATTTGATATTGTTGTATTTTCCAAGAACAATCTGGTGATGAAGAATGCTGGGGCGAGGACAGCTTTGACACCTACACCCCACAACCAAATTTGCGGATAATCCGTAAAATTCCTCCCAGGATTGCAAAGAAGCAGAAGCTGAGGAAACTCTTCCAAGAAGAGCAGATGGCTCTTCACCGTCTATTTCTGGAGCTCGATAAGTTGCTTTCAGTAAAAATACATCAAGCATTGGAATGAATTGTTAAAAAATAAAATAACTATTCGGAATCTGTCTTTTTATATACACCTTATTTCAACCTGGAAATCACATATAAATATAAAAAATACCAAGGATTTCACTTAGTTGAGAATATGAAACTGGAAAAGCAAAATCACACACTGCCTGTTACAAACTATGATGAAGTTGTTTCAGATATGCAAAATTCCTACACGCACGGTGCGTTATTGGGAGGTTGCAAACGGGGTTTGATAGTTGGCGGAAGCGGTTGCGGCAAAACAAATTTGATGTTGAGTTTGTTAGAGCACCCGAACGGCTTGCGATTTCGAAATATTTATTTATACTGCAAAACCCTTCTCCAACCAAAATATTTACACTTGAATAAAATTCTAAAACCAATCAAAGAAATCGGATTTTTTGAATTTCAAGATGGAGCAGACGTCATACCACCAAATCAAGCAAATGAGAATTCAGTTATAATTTTTGACGATGTTATATCATGCAATCAAAATATCATCAGAGACTACTTTAGTTTTGGCAGACATAGAAATATTGATTGTTTCTATTTAGCACAAACATATTCCTCAATACCAAAGCAATTGGTGAGAGACAATGCAAATTTTCTAATCCTTTTCAAACAAGACACATTGAATTTGGAGCACATATTAAACAATCATGTCGCACCGGACATGAGCAGAGAACAATTCAGAGATATTTGTGCACAGTGTTGGCGGGAACCTCACGGGTTTTTAACGATAGACAAAGATTCACCTATAAATAACGGGAGATACCGCAGAGGACTTGATTGTTTTATAACAGACATCTAAGAAGCAAGATCATTACCAATGAATGAACGGATAGCACGACAGTTGATCAAGAGCCGAGCGGCTGTCAGAAAGAAACTTGAAGGTTTACGCTCTGATATAACCCGTATGAGTTTTGAACGTGAAAAAAATTTGGCACCTATCACAAAACCGTTGAAGGATTTATTGAGTAATATTAAATCAGAAGTGAAAACCCCTCCAACCCCCATAAAAAATGAAATAAAAAATGAAATAAAAAATGAAATTAGTTACAAAGAAAAGTTCCCCGGTCGCAAAAGTGCTCCTTCATTCTCGGAAGATGTTTTTACCAACGATGATGATGATGATGCTGTTGGCAGCGATATGGAAACTCAGGAAGATGATCAATATGTGTCATTGCATGAAATATCCAAACATGAAGAAGTAATGAATGAACATTTAGAGCCGTATAGTGGTTTAGCTAAAGAATATATCAGGAATATGATTGGAGATACTGAAAATCAATTTGATCATCAATATGGAATTCGACTAGATTGCTCTACAGAAAAATTCTCTATTGGTAACAAAATAGTACAGTTTATTGGTGATGATGTTAAAATTGATGGTGTGACATATAAAGGAACACCCGGTCTGTATGAGTTCCTCTTTAAGAAGGAACCTGGAAACTATACACTCGAAGACGAAAGAAATTATAAAGCAATTATGGAACTCTCTAGTGCGGCAAGACAACACTATGATCCTACACATCGCCTAGCCGGAAACGGTGGAAGAAAGTATTCCATAGTAAAACGAATTTTATCTCAACCAGACATGACACCACGACGTTTCACAACACCCACATCTCTAAACAAACGCTCACGTACCAAGTCAGGTGCAGGAGCATTTCTTCATTTGAATAATAAAGAAGTAGAATTCATCCCATGGAAAAACCCGAATAAATTGGTCAACAGATTGAGATTGCTGATTGCTGCACAGCATGCTGGCAATACAGCAGTGGATAATGAAATATTACATATAGTGCAAGAACTCAAACAATCACGCATTATAAAATGAAGTGAAAGCTCAATCAACACGCAGTTATATCAGAGACAGTTAACATGATTGACAAGTTTGGCAGATCACTGGTGCATAAGAAAAAGAGTGATGACTCAGAAAAAGCAATGAAAAACTTAGAACAAAAGATATCACATCACCAAACTACTACAGATCAATATTTCTATGTAACACTGAATTTTTTTAGTAATACCCTAGGATTTACGGATCCAGACAAAAAATACGTTTTATATAAATTCTACAATATTCCTGGTTTCAACCATTATGAAATTCCTTTTGAAGTGGTTGAGCTCGTTGACGCAAGCATAACTGCAAAGGTAGGAGTTGCAACGCTCAATCCAATAACCAATACAATAACTTTTTACGAAGATATCAAAAAGGTCCCGTACGAAAGACGATTCAAATTTTCATTCTATTCTACTAGTGTTAAAAGTCCACCAACGCTAGTTGCAATTCTTGTATTTAAATGTAAAAGATAATGTCGGTGAAAAAAGACATTGTTGATGAATTGCATAGACCAGCTCGAAGAAACTTTAAACGCAGACGAGTGATAGTGAAGGGATTAAGTGATTTACTACAATGCGATCTCGTGGAAATGATACCGTATGCAAGAGTCAACAAGGGTTATAGATATATACTTGTTGCAATCAATGTGTTCTCTAAATATGTGTGGGCTATACCTGTTAAACGGAAAAGAGGTGAAGATATCTCTGAAGCGTTGAAAACAATTTTTAAGAGATTCATCCCACAAAATTTACATACAGATATGGGGAAAGAATTCTACAATCAAAGTGAAAAAGAGTTATTAAAAAAACACGGTATCAATCATTACAACACCTATTCAACAATGAAAGCTTCCGTTGTGGAAAGGGTAAATAGGACCCTCAAAAGCCTTATGTGGAAACAGTTCAGTTTACAAGGCAATAATTACAAGTGGCTTGATCTATTACCAAAAGTTGTTAAAAAATATAATGAAACGAAACATAGAACAACTGGCTTCAAACCAAAGGATGTTAATAAAAGCAACGAGAAGAAAATTTTGGATGATTCATATAGTTTCATAAAGACTATGGATGTTAGAAAACCGGAGTTTCGAGTCGGAGATAAAGTAAAGGATGAAATCAAAGGCAAACAAGTACTCAACGAAATAAAAAACGTGAGAATGACTGCAAGAGGTTACCTCCCAAGTGCCGCAGAAATAAAAGGAGCACTGATCAAAACTGGTGCGATTCAAAAACTAGAAGATGACATCAAAATCAAGGCCCCGAGAGTCACGAATAAGGACCAAAATCAGCTAGCTTTGATAGCACTAAATCATCTTGACACCGACAAAATTCTGAAATTGTACGAAGAGTACGAATAGGCCTAAACAATTGCAGAATACAAAAAAGATATGAAGTTGAGAAATGCTATAGGTGCTGGAAGTATGATCATACAAGCGAAGAATGTAAGGAGAAGGACAGGAACGAAAAATGCCGGAGGTGCACCAAAACCGGCCATGAAATAAAAGACTGTGAAGAGACGCCTTATTGCCCACTCAACGACGACACGTGGCAGGAGAGGGCAGATATGAGACCTTTAGAAAGGCGCTGAGGGAAGCACGTCAACAATAAAAATGCCACACGAAGCAAAAATAAAGCACAACACCCACAACATGAGGGTGATACAAATTATCACCCAACTGTATGTGGTGGAGACTATGATGAATACATCCAAGATCTAATGGACCAGATAAGAGAACATCGAACGCAGCTGGTAATAGCAGGAGATTTCAATGCCAAGTTCCAGGCCTGAGGATCAAAAGTTACGGAAGAGGGGATATCCTGTCTGAAGTTACTGCAGAAGCAGATCTCTATGTACTCAATGATGGAAAACTGCCGACCTTCTCTAGAAATAAATCAACATCTTTCATAGACATAACTCTATCCACAGAAGGACTTCTGAACAGGACTGAGAACTAGCACGTCATGAAGGAAGACAGCTAGAGTGCTCACAACTTCATTCGATTTGATATCACAGAAGCGAAAAAAATGGAGAGACACTCCAACAAATAATAGAATGTGAAAAAAATCCGGCCGGATATATTGAAAAAGGTCTTCTTCCAACGATTTCATCAAGATAGCGCTGATACGGATCAATTTACATCCTCATTGGAAGCAGGCTGCAATTCCGTTATGCCACCCTTCCACCCCAAAGGAGGCCGACAGCACGTTTATTGGTGGAACGGAAGCATTGCAGAGAAAAGAAAGACGTGTCTCAATGCCAAAAGAAAGTTGATGAGAGTAAACACCAGGAAACAAGGAGATGAGTTTGGACGGGAATAATATAAGAACGCAAGAAAAGCCTTCGGAATAGAAATCAATCAATCCAAGAGAAAACGCTGGGAGGAACTGTGCAACAAAATAAACGACGATGTATGGGGGTGGTCGGATTGCACTCCAAGATCTCAAAATAAGGCCAGCTTTGGAAGAACTGGAAATGGGGGAGAGAAAAAAGAAAGTGGAAGACAACTACTCTTCCCACCAGGAAAAGTAGGACATGGTCAGAGTCCGAAAGCTACGAGATAGATCCACTCACGTTGGAGGAGATCTTGGAAGCGGGACGGAGATTAAAAAATAATAAAGCAGCGGGGCCGTACAGTGTGCCACCAGAGGCAATGAAGCTGATAGTGCGGGAAGGCCCTGAAGTACCGGTTGGTTTTTTTAGCAAATTGCTTGCAAAAGGCGAATTTTCCAAAACATGGAAAACAGCAAGACTGGTTCTGCTGCCAAAACGGGGAAAAACTGAAGGAGAACCGAATTACTACCGCCCACTCTGCATGCTAAACCGTTCCAGGGGAGTTTTACGAATACATTATAAAGGCCCGATTACAAAAAAAAAACGCTGGAAGAGAAAGGTGGACTTTCCAAGAACCAATTCGGTTTCAGGAAGGGGCGGTCAAAAGTAGACGCGCTCAAAGCAGTAAAGGACATCGCAGACGAAGCCAGAAAAGGGAAGACCAGGCATACGCGTAAATCATGTACGTTGGATATAAAAAATGCCTTCAACTCTGCCTCCTGGCAGCTCCGAGGCCGGCTCATACTGGAAGCCCTGACCGAGAAAGGAGTGAGTCCACAACTCAGAGAAGTTATCATAGATTACCTTGAAGATCGGTCGATCATAATTGAAAGCGGAAATAAAAGGGAACATCTGGAACTGAATCTGAGCAATTAGAAATGTGCTTAATTTTGGAAACCGTCAAAAATCTAATATTGAAACTGGAATGCAATCGCGCCTATTGAAACGGTGGTTCCAATTCTTCGATAGAGTCATGATTCATTGAAAACTGAAGTTGAAAGAACGAGCAAGGCGGCCACTGGGGAACTTGCAAGAAGTTGAGCTAGCTGAAGGTACTAGGCAGTGATTCGTCAGGACCAAAAAGGGGACTACTCTCTCAACGTAGGTCTCAGTTTTTCAATAACTCAGACCACCGCCAAGCATTTCTTTTCTGTAGCTCTCTTGCTCTTATTGCTTCTAATGCCACAGACGCCATAATGTTTCGGATAAGTTTAGTGTGAAATTTATCGCGGTAGAGTTACCCACCTGAAATTAGAACACTGCACTGGGCCTAAGTGGGTATGAAATTCTCGAACGCACGGCGTGACTTTGCCTCCTTGCCATCTGAATCAACCCGTCGCTTAATTTGGTACTCACTTGAGATCAATTAATTTGGGGTTGTCATATATTTTAATACTTACTACATCTAGTTCTAGGTGTTCCGAAAGATGTGCACTTTTTGAGTAAGTAGACAGCATACTTATTTATAATTAGGCATATCTGAAGCTGTAAGTGACAACAATGATTCTATTTTAAATCGGTTTAGGACTTAGGTACACATGTTTCTTGGCAAAATAAGCGGTGCTTAGTATACACAAAAACGATGAATGTTTCCCGCAACAGGAAACAATAACATCCAACTTTACCGATAAATTTTCCGCGCCGTGAAAACGCAGAATGCACAATTTATGCGAAATATCTTGTAGTTCAAATTTACACTTGGCTCAAAGTGATTGTACTCCTTCACTCCTTGTTCGACAGGACCATTCAGGGGACTCAGGACGGCAATATAACACGCCCCAACCACGTCTCTATTAACAGATTTAGGGCCGCTTTATGTATTTTGCGCGCTAGCATTCCCAAAACCGCAACCCGTGATTATATCACCATGTTAATTTTGATGGACGTTCTCTTAGAAATTCATTTTATATTATCCTGGGCACACACACGTACAAAGGACCTGCTCCTGAAGCTTGATGTTTCTGTTCTGCCTTTCTTCAGTCCAATTAGCAAACGCACATCGTTTCGTTTATTACATTCAAAGATAACGCAGCGAAATTCTAATGCGAATGATGTGATGAAAACGAGGAAAGGAGCAAGAAATTGTGTTAGGAAAGCTTGAAATGAAAGCATCACACAATGAAAAGAAAACGTAATTTGGGCGCGCTGGCATAGAGGAGTTGCCAGACGACATGATTCATATCACCCTTCCCGTTTCTTTTCATGTGTGATTAGTTTAGGGGTTACGGCTAAAAAAGATTTCAGCGGGGTTTGGAGTGATAAGGTCCAGTCCGGGCGCCATCAAATAATTTATCGCTGCTAACTGTCACGAAAATCTGACCCACAGCACCACCGCTAAACCGTGAGATGGATGAAATGGCTCCCAGATGCTTTTCAGAAGTAGTGGTCCAGTCTTCACTTTTATTTATTCGATCATAAACTGGCATCAGTGGCCGTCGTTCGTCTGCTTCAAGCATGAAAACTTTTCGAAATTGCGACGAAGCGCCTGTAATGTATGCAACCAGTAAAACGACCGAAAATTTTAACTTTCGAGCCATAACCAGCGAAAATGAGAAAAGTGCTCCCATTAAAGGGTAGGAACCCTCTCATTCATGATGTGTTTGCTTATTAATATATTCGTATACCCATACGCTTTCGCCAGTAAACAGCTCTCGAGCGTGCCTTTAAAATTAATTAAGTACACGACCCACCTTAACACTGGGTGTCTGCACCGAGGCTTTCAAAAATAAAACTTGCAGGTGTCCCTGCGTACTGCGTACCTATACCTATTTGTAGAAATTATGACTTCGCTAGAACGGCACATCTGCTTTGATCAAGCTGAAACCAATTAACGCGTTGTGCGTATGCTTTATCATTATTTCCGTAATTATTATTTCGAATTTTAATATGAGGGAATAAAGGGGTGTGCGTGATGCTGTTGATGATGGAAATGAAGGCTCCGCGTCAACTGCAGGCATCGCGACGACACTTCTTTTATTATTATTAATTTCCAACCAATATATCACGGAAGAGCATGAGGTTCACGATAATAGCATAATTTACCAGGCGGTCCCTTTGTTCCGGGCGTATAATATGTAAATGTCGATACATAAAAAGAGAATTATGGTAGCGTTTCCGGCCGCATCATCGTCGCTTTGTGGGGAGCGAAACGCGGGTTTTTTTGGCAAATTCCACCTCATTTAAAAAACATGGGTGGAATTGGTGGATTTTGCAAAGTTTAATATGCCAATGATCGCATCTCGAAGCGCCTCATCAAAAGGAGATGAAATGATATAGTTACGTCTTAGCTACGTATACCTCATCGTCAAAAGCACCTAAAACGCGCGGGCGGATCTCCTCCGACTTGAAATCTAGACCTCAGTTCGTGGCTCCAGTCGAACTTATCATATGCTAGTTTTCCTACTATATTTGTCAAACTTTTTTCTCGTAAAGCTAGTTTTACAATCATGTTCAGCGATTTTAAAGCCTCACTCTTCACTTAAAGCTTTTTTACCGTTCACTCTCTCACTCACTATGTATATATATATATATATATAATCAAAAAAAAACCTTACAATAATACCCGTAGGTGTAAAGGTTACAAAAAATTGCAAAAAAAAAACAAAATACAAAAACTAAATAACTCAAGTAGCTCATTCCTTATTATGTACAAATTCGGCCCATTCTTTTTTGTTCCTCGCCAGTTTTTTCCCTTCATTCCATGTTTTTCCCCGTTCTCTCAAGTTTTCGACCATCACTTCATCCCAAGTTTTTTTCGGCCTTCCTCTTGTCCTTCGTTGTTGCATTTTTGCCTGCCATATCCTTTTCGTCGGTCTTGTATCTTCCATCCTCATTACATGTCCAAACCATTTCAGCTGTTGACGTTCTATATCTTTTATTATAGGTTCTACTTCTAATTCTTCTCTTACTATGTCATTTCTGATTTTATCTCTTCTTGTTATTCCCTTGACGCTGCGCAGATATCTCATTTCCATGGCCTGTATTTTACTTTTCATTTGTTTTGTCAGGACCCAGCTTTCGCTTCCGTACGTCAAGATAGGCTTAAAAACAGTCTTGTATACAGTAAGTTTTGTTTTCCTTGAAATTTCCTTGTTTCTGATAAATGTATTACACATCGAATAGTATACTTTGGCTGCATTCTCCAGTCTGTCATTCAATTCTGTATCGTTTTTTCCGTTCCTGTGTATTTTCACTCCCAAGTATTTAAATGTTTCTACTTGTTCCATTTCTCTGTCGTTTACTTTTATTGTTATGTTCTGTTCTTCCCTACCTATCACCATTACTTTGCTTTTGTCTACATTCATTTTAAGGTTTCTAGCCGATAAAGCAGTGTTCCATATTTCTATGTTGTGTTGTAAATCTTGCTTATTTTTCGCGTAGATAACCAAGTCATCGGCGAATGCACATTCTGTTATTTCCACGGTTTCCATGTTTCTGTAACCCACATTCAGTCTCTTCACTTTTTGTCTCGTTTCTTTTATAACTTCATCCATCACTACATTAAAAAGCGTTGGGCTTAGTACTCCGCCTTGTTTTAGTCCTTCTTTTGTTATGAACTCTTCCGATTGCATGTTTCCTGTTCTAATGTAATTTCTTGTGTTTTCGTAGCAACTCTTTATATTTTGTCGCAATCTTCTGCTCACTCCTCTTCTCTCTAGGCTTCTCCACACTATCTTTCTTGGCACACTGTCGAACGCTTTTGCTAGATCAATAAAGGCTACGTATATGTTTTCATTTATATTCTTCTCTATTAATTGTTTTATGGTGAAAATATGGTCTTGTACTCCCCTTCCTTTCCTGAATCCGCTTTGTGACTCCTCCAGTTGTAGGTCGATTATTTTTTTTAGTCTTTTTTCCAGTATCCGTTCGTATATCTTTGCGATTGTGCATAGCAGCGTTATTCCCCGGTAATTTGTACAGTCCCTTCTGTCTCCTTTTTTGTATATCGGTAGCACTATTCCCAATTCCCAGTCTTTCGGTATCTTTCTTTCTTGCCAAATTTTATTGAAAAGTATTGTTAGTATTTCTATGCCTTTGTTTCCCAAAATCTTCACCATTTCCGGTGTTATTCCATCATGTCCGGCTGATTTTCCTCTTTTTAAAGCTTTTACTGCCTCTATTACCTCTTCAATTTTTATTTCCAGTTCTTCGGGTTCTTCTTTGTCACTTTCCAAGTAGGTTTCACCGTCTTCTTCCCATTCTCCATCTATTTGCTCCGCATTTAGCATCTCTTCGAAATATTCTTGCCACCTCTTCATGATGTCATCTTCATCTTCCAATATTTTTCCGTTTTTATCTTTTATGTGTCTATTCTTTTGTTGTTTTCCTTTCCGTAAATTTTTGAGTACTTTATAGAACAGCTTCTGGTTTCCATGACTGTCTTGCTCCATCTTTTCTCCGAATTCCTCCCATGATCTTTGTTTTGCCTGCTGCACTCTTTCTTTCACTCTTATTCTTTGTTCCTTGTAATTGTTGTAATTTCCTTCAGTTCTGTTCGTCAGATATAGTCTCCATTTTTGTTTTTTGTCTCTTACTTCTGTCTTGATCTCTTCATTCCACCATCTGGTTCGTTTTTGGTATCCGCTGATTTTTGTGGTTCCGCAAGTTTCTTGTGCAATTCTTAGTAATATTTCCTTTATATTCTTCCATAGCTCTTCCAGAGTATAAACGTGGGTTTTTTCTTTAATCTTGTCCATTTCTATCTCTACTCTTTCTTCGTTTTCCTACTATATTTGTCAAACTTTTTTCTCGTAAAGCTAGTTTTACAATCATGTTCAGCGATTTTAAAGCCTCACTCTTCACTTAAAGCTTTTTTACCGTTCACTCTCTCACTCACTATGTATAATTAAAGTTTATTCACATGACTAACACGCTATGAAATCTTTACAAGCCTTCTTTACCTCTCATCATACTCAAAGTTCCCATCACGTAGAATACATACAAGAAAACTCATTTAATTCCACACTTTCCAACCAGTGGTGCTGTGCTCTCTAGGAAGCCAATCTTGCTTCAATACTCTTCCTGATCTTCGTCGATGACATCGTTGAAAATGCAGAGGCTGTGGGCGCACCCTGCTGTTTGTGGATGACCTTAAGATCTTGTTACGTTTGGAATTCGCTAAGGCGAACCCCCCTCCACTGGTACAGCGATTCGTGCTACGCCAATGCCTAGCTGGCTGGTAGGCTGGTAGGGGTACCAGCCTACCAGCCAGCTTATAGCTCATTTTCAGGTTGGACGACGGACGACGGCAATGCTACCGATTCCAGGCTTCAAACCAAAGGGCAAATGCGGTTTTTGCCAGGCGGTAGGTAGTAATCTCCAAAGAGCTTCGGGTAGAAAGGCCATAAAGAGCTACAAAATCTTTCTTTCCATCACCGTCATCAAGCCATGTGAAAATACGAGTGGTGTCTTGGTTGCCGTCACCCTGCGGTTCATTCAAGTAGAGTTTTATACACCTGAAATTCCTGAAACCTGAACATCGTCAGCGTATTTCACATTTTTCCTGAAAGTAGGGGTCCATGGTCGACGTCACTGTCTCTTTTTCCCATCTCTTCTGCTACGTTCTATTCTTCCTGTCTTTTCATTTCCACCCACATCTCGCGCGCTCCGGTTCTTTTTAAGTAACGTTTTCTTTCGCTTGTCGGCCTTAAAGCTCTCTTGATCTTGCAAACTTCCTTTTGCGTTTCTTAAGGAATGTTATTTTCGCTCTCCATTATGATGTTCTCTTCAAATTTCACGACTCTCTTCCGCGCTGCTATTCTTATTAAATCCCTTTTCGTTCCTTCTAAAACTATATATGACGGCGTATTCATGTTAAGGCCCAGAATCCGTTTGATATACTTGAGTTGTATTCTTTCTATTCTGTCGTTTTCCTTCCAGTCCCAGATTTCCACTTCATATGTCAGCATACTTTTGACTATGCAATCAAACATCCTCATTCTAATTCTGGAATCATGTTCAAATTTTCTCTCTCCAATGTTTCACACCAGCGCCATAGCCACCGCCGCTTTCCTCGTCCTCTCTCTGATGTGAGCCACAGTTCTATCATTTTTCGGCAACACATCCCAGATATCTAATTTCTTTCACCTTTTTTTTATCCTGCTGCCGTCCCATTTCCATTCCTCTTTCCGACTCTTTCCTCTTCCCTTCATGAAAATCATCACCTTTGATTTTTCCACGATCAATGTCAAATCTCTTTTTGCCAAAATCCTCCAGTCGTTTCATCATCTTCATCGCTTTCTCGTTTGTCGCTAGTGGCACAATGTCGTTTGCGTATGCCAAGGTCCAGATCTTCGTTTTTTCAACCACAATATCCCGTCCTGTCCCTTCCTCATAATTTCTTCCATTCTAGTAATGTACAGCGAGAACAGTGGGGCTCATCGGGCATCCATGTCTCAGTCCCTTTACTGTCCAGAAGTTCCCAAATGTGCTGTTTCCGATTCTAACTGTGTTGGTTGTCTCTTGGTATACTTCGTCTATTCTTCTCACCAGACTTTCCGTCACTCCCACTATTCTCAATTCTTTCCAAAGTTTTGTCCTGTTTATCGTATCGAAAGCCACTCTGAGGTCCACAAAGGATTCAAGTACTAGTCCACCTGCTGGCTTTGCGAACTCTTTGTCGTTGATGTAATTCAACACATACAAATTGTCAACTGTGCTTCTTCTCCTTCTAAAGCCTGCTTGTACATTTGGCAGCAGATGTTTATTTTCGATTTCTTCTTCCAGTCGATGTTCGGGTATCATGGCGTATATTTTATAGCCAGTGTTGAGCAGCGTAATTCCCCAGTAGTTCTTCACCTTATCTTGGTCTCCCTTTTTATAAATCAGAAACACAATTCCTTCTTTCCACTTCGCTGGTATTCCTCCTGTATTCCCCTTCCATTATCTTATTCATCAGTCTGATTAGAGTTTTTATCATGTATTCCGTAGCGTAAATCCAGGCTTCATTTCTAATAATCAGGACATGCCACTTTTTTCTTCTTAGTTTTTTCACTTGTGTTTAAATTTTGTGCTCGCTGATCTCTTCCATTTCTGCGTCCTGGATTCCTGGCTCTATCCGTTGTTGGTTCATGTTCTCGGTACTTTCATATTCTCGCTGATTCCAGTTTTATTTCTCTCTCTGTGTTCATAAATGTCCATGCTTCTGTTTCCGTCTTAATCTTTCCCAAGTGTACCTCTAATTTTCTTTCACTCTCCATTTTCTTCACCTTACATTTTTGTCTGTATTCTTTCAGTTCTTGTAGATACACCACTTTATTTACTTTTCCTCTTTTCCATTCTCGCAGAACCTTTCTCAATTCTCTTTTCTTTAACAAACATTCCCCGTCCCACCATTCACTTCTACCAACTTTCCATTGATCTGTTCAGTTTTTTTTGCAACCGCTCCATCAATGATTGCTTTTATTTCTCTCCAGTAATATTCCGTTCCTTCTCCTTGCCATAGTTCGATATTTTTCGATTGTTTTCTATACTTTCCTATGTTTTCGTCTAACCATATTTCAATTTTTTATCTTGTTTTTCTTTCCATTTTTTCCATGGACAATTCACCACCAGGCTCCACATGGGCTCCACCAGTCAGTGTTGCCAGCCACTGTCACTTGACCTTACGTCTGTCACCTGCAGAGGTCACACATAACCTCGCAAATACCAGACGGTGGGCCCCACGAAGCGGCCTTCCGTTTGAAATTTAGGGCACTGTCAGAGTAAATATCACTATTTTGCTCTCTTGTACCATTGCAATTCTGTGTATGATCATTATCATCATGCTTTGCCGACCTTTTCACTGTTCTGTCTCATGTTTGCAAATAATGGCCGCAGTTAGGTGCTGGATGCCCGATCTCCAAATCGACCCAACAACTTCACGCAACGCTGGAACCTTAGATTCGGTGACGCCCTTAAGCAAGACACATCAACAAGCTTTTTCCCCTGTGAGCTATGACAGACACCCGCCATGTGAAGAGGTAGTATCTAACTCTGGCGGTGAGGGTTGCGGACTCGTCCAGCTTTGGACACTGTCCAAAGTTCTGAATCCTCTACAAGGAACCTACACAACCACAGGGAAGTCTCATGTTTCCATACAAGTCCTAGTCATCAAGTCACTCCATATCGTAGCTAGCCAGGTAGATTCTATATGTATATCCCATACACTTTCTATTTGTAGTAGAATGACTGTTTGGAGCAAAAATAAAGTGACAAGCTGGGGGGCTACGGCTACCGCTGATGGCACCTGCAAAGTTTTGGAGCGAAACTATCAGCGGCCATAGGCCGTATTCTCCCAGCGCTCCAGCTTGTCACTTTATTTTTGCTTCAAAAAGTCGTTCTACTTAAAATAAAAAGAGTATGGGATATATTTACCTAATCGTTCAATTGGCGAACGGCCTTCCATCCATCAACTTTGTTCAACTTTGAAATATCTATCATAGACGTTTGTGTTTTATCCAAGCTTTGCTGTCGGTTTAAATCGGGACAAGCTAAGAGCTTCAGCCCTGGCACGCAATTGTACTTTGTCAGCTGTGCTGGCACGTTTTGAACCATAACATAACTTGTATTTCTCCACCTGTAATTGTGGACCCCCCTATTTGTGGTTTGTCGGCGAATCTGCCTTGTACCTACCAAATTTAGCTGATTGCTTCGTTATAAGTACGTAACTCGATACGTAATGAATGTTCATTGATTAATGGATTGTTCAATTCAATCATCAGCAGCCGTCATCTTGGTAATCCCATTGGGCAGTACCTCTTCATTGAAACTCAACATGAACCTAGGCACCTCGGGTTTTATTGGTGTACAACATCAAATAAATTGTAACTGAAAACTACCATTCCTTCGACAACGCAACGCCCAGTGCAGAATCGCCATTTTGCTCTCGAGTTACTCACCCCAATACAACTCTAGCAGCATTTTGACAGGGCTTGGTCTAAATGATTGGTTATGGGTGACATGGTGGAGGCTCCTCCTCCTCATGACAGGCTGGAGAAACCGCTTCTTCCCAGCGTGCGACAACATCTATTCACCAAATATATTTATTTATCATATACATTTGGCAAAGACTATATTTGTATCGTTAGCCAAATTACAGGTGGAAAACCACTCTCTTCTGGATTCTGGACGTATTTAAAATTTCCGCCAAGTTGTTTCAAAATACGCGTGAACAAGGCCTAAACGTGCCTAAACATTAAGCCACGTTTCATTGATGACGTACATTGTTTGCTAAATTTGTCGCGACTATAAGTAGATACGTATTTTGGAGCTCTCACACCAAAAGATACACAACAAAAACCGTTCACCAATACAAGATGAGAAATGAGTAGCTATTCTCTACCATCCAATCATAGATCATATTTTTTCTTTCTAGACCTCATCCTATTGTTTCTAAATTGTTTTCTTCTGATGCCACAATTCATCCCATCTTTACTACGAGTATCTACAGCCTATCTTGGAGACGTACGAAAAAGGGCAATTTGTCTGCAATCCAATTTATGGTGTGTAGTACCTACACGCATATGTTCGCCAACAGTAACGTTCCTCCAGAGATACTTTTTTATACCTCTAGATAATATACGATATGGAAGAGATGTATAAGCAGATAAAAAAAGACTCGCCTAATATTCACACATTTTCTCTAGTTCGGCAGGTATACCTGTACAGTTTGCTTGATGCAAAATCAATAAAAGTCGACCATATTTTTTGAGCTTTGGTGTCCCATGCCCGATACAATTTCCATCACAAATTTTGCATGAGGAAATAAATTCGGAAGCTCAACTAGTCGACAGCCGTGTGTAGAAATTCGTTATTGTACGTGTGCAAATTTTTCTCGCACCAACTCCGACATATATGCGCGGTTATATTATATCCTATTTCTCTACGGGAACTTTCGACTGGAAGTGCTGGTGGAGTGCACGTCTAGGGAATTGCAAGAGAAATCAGACGTGACAAATGACACCTCCTATATTCCCAAAAAGGGTTATCGCACACATCGTTCTCTTTTCATTGGAATTTATTTCGCTCCTAGAGGAGAGCTTGGAAAAGAGGCAATAAGGGCATCGAGATTTATTTCTCAATCTGCGAAATTTGCTATGTCGATGTCGGTTCGTAAAAGAATTGCTTTATTCAGTGGAAATTCTGGTGGGCCACAACATATATTTACCACGCGCAATACGAATTACAAGACGAAATTGCGCGGAAAATTTTAAATTGCACCCGGCTGGGATCGAAGGACCTTGAGCTGTATGAACCGTTTTTTGTGCCGTTGGATGGATTACAGGCTCATTGTGTAGAGTTCATTCTATTTTTAACGCTTTTTTTTTCTTCTAACAGGTAGGTATACCTGATGAAGTAATACCAGAGTTTTGGGACTCCTTTGGAATGATGATTAATTTCTGGTGTCTAGACTAATATAATTATTCACCAAATATTGACAATTATTTTTAAATCGCTATGATGTAGGGTACAGGGTTCCGCATTCTATATTTACCCAGCAGATTACTGCAGGGGAAATTGATGGAGTGAAAAAGGCTTAGTGACTTTCGAGTCCGATGAGGCCTCGTAAGTAAGAGAAGTCGAAGACTTTTCAATTAAGCCGAAATTCCGAGTTGTATGTAGTTCATACTATTACGAAGCTCGCGACCATCCGGGCTCTTTCTAGAGAAATCTAGATCTACGCGTTGCATTCGGGAAGCATCGAGAGACTTCAGCGGTAGGTCACGACACGTCGAGACTTCTGGTGGAGGTGCCGTAAAAAGTACGCGTATATTCTCGACGCAGATACCAGAGAAATCCTCGTGTGCTGTAAACACCTTCAGGAAGCATCCAGAACCTCCGATGCCACTATAAGAGAGGAACTCGACCTGGCATCGAGAGAGTTGGAATCGAGCGATTGTGGCGTTAACATCTCGGCGACATTATGAATTACCAAGCGATTAATAATTCTGTGCGTTATTTAGTTGTTCGGTAGTAACTAATAAAGTGCAGTCTGTTTACAAGTAAATCAGCGCGTTTAATTTCGAGATAGGCGAACCCGAATACCGTAACAATACCTACAAATTCCAAGGGGAACTCAAATGTCCAAGCTAAGTCTAACTAATATAAATCAAGTCAGAACTCCCGAAATAATCTCTAAGCTTGCGGAGAAGGAAGACATGTTTGAGTTGGACTCTCGAAGCTTAAAATGAAGAGGTTCTAAGTTTAGAGTCTTAATTCTAGGATGAAATAGAATTCCCGAGGCGATCTCAAGATCTCCGGAATGAAGTCTCTATTTCCTACGTAAAGTCAAAATTATCGAGATAATGGGAAGATTTCCGAGTTGAGGTTCAAACTACCAAGGTAAAAGTTAGAATCGGGAGATAAAACCGAAATTTCCGGGTTGAAGTCGAAATTGCAGAGAGCATATTATTAATATTATTATTATTATTATTAATTATTATTAATCATTGGTATTATTAATTGCAAAACTTGAAAACTTGCCAGTTGAGTTCCTAGTTTGTCCAAAATAAAGTCCGCAATTCTGACTTTGAGCAAGGCGGAAACCCCAGTCCGCATCTGGATTACTCAATCTCGCTCCAATTTGAGATTGAAGTAAACAGTTTTTTCTGATTAGTTCCAACGTCAAGACACCACAAATATGCAACCGGTAGCGATAAATGTAGTAGAAGTTGCTATAATATTTATAATAATATTTCCCACTGTCCTTGAAAAAAAAAAACAGAAGACGACAGCTGGATGTGCTCCAGCATTGCCAACACAAACACTCAAGAAGGGAATTTATTCTCATTTCCTCCGGTATTTCCACTGCTCCCTCGCGCTGTCGAACTGCACCGGCGCTTTGTTATTAATATTTATATTTCGACATTTTTGTTGAATTTCAACGATAGCTTCGTGGCCTCTTGCTCTGAAAGATAAATAAAATGGTGAAGTTCATTCAAAATAATTGGATTCGTTGCTGCGTTTGCGACTGGCTAGAAGCTAGCAGAATTTAATTGTTGTACTGGACATAAATATCAACACAACCAACGACCTGTTCCTAAAATCGTATCGGATTGCCTGGTAATTTCCTAGAGAATTCCCTCCGAGATTACCTCCCACCTAGTACGAAATTAGCTCTTGCACGAAGTCGCTCTTCTTGATGTTCTACCAAATTAGAGTTCTACTATATAGAGCCCATCAGGCAAGCGCTCTACTACTTATACTTCTTACTTCCGCAATGTTTTCTCTGTGTATATACAAAGACGCCTCTCATTCAGCTTTTTACTACTGCTGGTTGCGACCTTCCTTGGGGATGAAACTCTTTGATGTTATGAAAAGGAAGCCACCTACCCAAGGAACAGAGCAGGTTTCCACGGGATGTTATTATTATCTTATACCCTGTACCTACACTGCATCAACGACACAGCAGAAGCAGCGAAATTTTCAAGGACTAGTTAAGCTTTTTCGTCTCGCTCGATTTTATCTGCCTACCCTTCTTCCCACACGCGCGCCATACTAATGAGTAAACATTTCATAAAGGTAGGTAGAACAAATGGCACCCGTGGGCATTTCATTACGAAAAAGATCCCATGGAGACATTAAAAAAATATCAAGAGCTTTTGCATTCATTTCTACAACAAATCGTGCCCGCGGGCATTTAATTACAAAAAAGGGTCTCATTGGACATTACAAGAATATCAAGAACTTTCACGTTAATTTCGATTCAAAAACCTACTAATTTACGTATTTCAAGCTTTGTGCTTTGATAAAAGCAGGTGAAGTGAAATAAACTGGAACAATAAGCGGTTCAGTTCATGACAACACGCGCGGGAAACGTCGTTTTAAAGACTTGAGTATGCAATAATGTAATATCATCAGAAATTGCACTCATTTCACGTCTTTTATAATAATACCTAGTTTGTTCCACTTTACAAAAGTAGAGTAAGGATAACGTCCTGAGGAGATGGGCTCAACTCCAGTATAATCCAGGAACGACTCCCTTGCTATGGATTTGATCTAATCTACACACCCTCAAGGCTGAGGATTATAATACCCAACTCTGTGCCAAATAAATACGTATCGGTATGTTGAGCGCAGTTTCCCTTTCTTAGGGGCTGATAGAGATAGGTACGTGTACCTATGTGCAGCTATAACAAAGATTAAACCTTGATTTATAGTAGATATAGGCATACCCCGGGTTCCACCAGAAAGTTAACACAGTGTTAACGCTAATACACGATTAAATGGATGTTGTTCTGGATCTCTGTCGCCCATTAAAAGGAATTGATAAAACGGAATTACATCACTTTCAGTGTGTTAAACTAACACAGCTTTGGTGGAATCCGCAGCCAGACGATTGGTCCTTGCACTTCATTTTGTTGGATGTAAGTCGATCACATTGTTCGATGCAATTTCCTGAAGCTCACTTTGGCCCTGAGCTCTTGAGGATCATTATTTATCGGGACGTCACTCGGGAAGTCATTTTGCGAGTGTTGGCTGTCCTCTGGGAACTATTTACTGGGATCCTTGTTGAATATGTGCATTTAGTAAACACGTCACAGTCGCCATTCCAGATGAATTGGTGCAAACAAACCGCAGCTGATTACTGTTAGATCTGCATTAGTAGTGAATGCATATTGATCCGCAAACAGCGAACAAATACCTCCACTACGTATCATGTCCTTATAAAGCCCGTAATTGAATTACCCACAATTGTTCCTAGTAAGAACATTGATGAAAACTTAATAATCTCAAGTTGTTCATATTAACATAGTCTAATTTTTTTTGAAGAGCCGACTAGGTGATCAAGCCATGGAAAAAAGCCAAGTGTCACAACTTTCAATCATTCAATCATGCTTAAACCCTGTTTTGGGACAAAAAAAACACAGAACACAGAAACACATTCAAGCTTGAATTAGTGGCGTAACTAAAGGAAGGTGACCCTACCCACAGTCTTTGTTTTCACTTTCCCAAGTCCCAAGTCACCAGTCCCAACACCAATGAGAAAGCAAAGTATTGTTACGTATTTCGCGTACGCGTCCGTTTTTATTTGGGACGATCGCTTTAAAAGACACACTGTTTATTACTGCGTACTACAATAAATACAGCTTTATACAGGGTGGCCCAACGAAAACAGAACAGAGGGGTTTTCGGGCATTTCACCCAATTTTTTTGAAAAAAGCTCGAACAGGTCGATTTTTATATTGAGGGGGACAGAGTAAAATATCTCTTCAACTTCCAACCCCACCCCCCTTCTTCTGAAATTGTCTGAGATTCCAATGTAATATTCTTGACCTCTTAATTCTCTCCAGTACAGTCAACGTCATCCTGCACAGCATCGAGGGAGAAAATTTTCTGTGTAAAAAGTGCCACCCAAATTTACCCCTTCACTCCCCCACCCCAACTTCAAAATCTAAAATGACACTTCCTACTTTGTGATACATCAAATTGAAGGAAACTGAATTCTCTTCCTTTCAAAGAATTTTCAAAAAGCCATTTCCCCCCTAAAATACTCAGAATGTTGAATTTATTTGGGAAGGGGTTGAAAATTTGAAAAAAAAAATTGTTTTCAGAAAGACAAATCAATTTCCTTTTATTCGATGTATCACAAAGTTGGTTGTGTCTGTTAAGTTTCGAAATTGAAGTGGGGGAAAGGAAAGGGGTGAATTTGGGTAACACTTTTCTCCACCAAAAATTTTTTCCTTGGATGCTATTTAGGATGACGTTGATTAAATTGAAGGGAATTGAGGGATCGCGGATATAAAATGGGACATTCAGAGAAATTCAGGAAGATGGGGGGTGGGGTTGACAATTTTGAAAATATTCTTTTCAGAAAAAGAATTTTATTCTCTTTCATTTGATGTATCGCAAAGTAGATGATGTCATTCGAAATTCTAAAGTTGAGGTGGGTAGGGGTGAGGGGGCTGAAGATAGAAATTTGCCAATGTATGTTTCAGAAGTCCCCCTCGATATAAAAATCGACCTGTCTGAGCTTTTTTCGAAAAAATGATGTGAAATGCCCGAAAACCCCTCTGTTCTGTTTTCGTTGGGCCACCCTGTATATGCCTCCGATTAGTGTTCCCGAACATGCCATCGTTCTCCAGCAATTTCCACAGTGAGTCAGCATACGATTCTAGACGACTCCCGAAAAATCACACACCTTTAGCGTGTTTCCCGTGTGTTCTGGTATGTGGCACTTCCGCCAATTTGGCTGATGTTTTCTGATCGACCGTTCAAGTCTCACATGTAATTTCAATCGCAAGCCATCGCGTTTATTCAAGAAATGTCCAGAGCTCTGCACTTGTACATTGCGACCTAATGGGAAGGGGAAGGTCTAGAAAGATCGCGTGTTATCCAGAATCGCCGCGCTAAAAAAAATTCCCCATTAGCCCATTAGTTTTCGGCTGGCATTTGACAAGCAGAAGTCTTACTATCAAAACTAGCGACATTTGACCTTCATACCTTACATATTGTCACAAAATTTGGTTGAAATCCGTCCAACGGTTCAGTCACAATGAGGTATCCATTAAATGTGTGTGGTAAATGTCAGTCATTTCTCTGTAGTGACATTTTCAATTGACAGACCTCGTCGCTAATCTCATTTCCTCGTCTACGCCCCACAACTTACATGTGTACACATTTTGCTTGACTTTCGTCAGACCTGTTTAGACATGAACGTAGAAACCCAAATCAGATATTGACACCTCGTGACTTGTGACAGAATGAAAGTTGAAAATGTATTTCAAATGTTCTGAAAAGAGCTCCTCGGCAGCTTTTCAACGATGTACATTTGATGACAAAGGTTGTCTGTCGTTTTACTGTAGTGACATTTTCGACTGACAGACTTGTCGCCGCCGTCGTTTTTACGTCTACGTTTCATACCTTACATATGTACCAAATTTGGCTGAAATCTGTCCAACGGTTTAGCCACACCATCCCCCCACGCATCCATTAAATGCGTTCTTGTGCAGACAGATCGACACCATAATTTAAAAAAAAAAACAAATCTTAACGTTTTGGCAT
Organism: Anaspis maculata; assembly: GCA_949128115.1. Taxonomy (NCBI): domain Eukaryota; kingdom Metazoa; phylum Arthropoda; class Insecta; order Coleoptera; family Scraptiidae; genus Anaspis; species Anaspis maculata. The sequence continues at coordinate 126,650,344 of OX421961.1, forward strand.
ACAAGGAATTCAAAAAAACAAAGACAAAATGTAAAAAACGTTTACCATATCTCTCATTTGCGATGGGCGGTAAAAATAACAGAAGCTATCTGTCACGGTCACGGAACTTGACTTGCAATATGTCATTTGAAAACCCCTATAACACTGTATTCAGAACAGTTAAAAGTGTTCCTTTATCTATGTCAAAAATTGAAAAATGTCAAAATTCAAAATTTTGCTATTTCATTATTCAGATCTATCCAATGGAATCAAATTAATTTTGCATTTGGAGTTTTCCACTATCTTTCAGCCGGGCGCTACGCAATTTTTTCCCTGGCCGTTACCACCTGAGATGCTCTTCTCCACAAAAAGACATTATTGTAAAAGAAGCACGAAAAAAAATTGTGGAAAACTTTCGTAGGTGTCAACTATAATCGTGGTACTATGAGTACCATTATAGTAGATACCTACACACTAATACAGGGTGCCCCGGCTAAAACAGCCCAGCGCGATTTTCTTAGAAATTATCAAGGGAACAAAAGAAAATCTATTGAGGAGAAGCCTGACCTTTAAGTTCTTTTTTGAGCGGGCGCCGATGCTTCTGGGTGCTCTAGTTTCCAAGAAAATGCAATTTTAATCGGGCGAGTCACAAGAGTTCGAAAATTCAATGACCGACAAAACAAACTAATTCAGATGAAAAAAAAAGCTCTTTCTTTGGGCTTTCCATTAATGTGTCTGTGATGTCTGTACCTGGCCCAGTAAGCCAGATATTCTGTTTGACCGTCCAGCAAACACAATAATCGGAATTCATGACGTCACCAATCAAACACACATACACTTATTGATTTGATGAAGGGATCCATTTTTCTTGTAGAGGAGATGTACCGAGAGTTCATTAATTAAATGGGTCAAGGGTGCCTGTGAATTCAAAAACGTCTGTCGTAACTAGCGTAATCCTTTTGTATTAAATTTGTCAAACTTTGACAAGTTACGTCCCATATTTTTGATCTCTGATCTGCCGTAAGTTTACGAGAATACTTCAAGTTCGAAAATACTCCTCGATCATGTAGGTTTTGTGGCCTGCCATAAAATCACATTTAAAATGTCCCGAAAACGAAAACTGCGACTGGTTTGACAAATTACGATAACCAAAAAATTACAGACATCAAATGAACGATGCTAGTTCCGACAGATGTTTTCAAAGTCACAGGCACCCTTGACCCATTTAATTTATGAACGCTCGGTATATTATAACGTGTAAATAAGGTAATCTTCTCCACTTATTTTTTCAACCTGTTTACTGCGGTTTCAGCTTCAAAAATGTAATGTTGAAGCCATTTTCAAAAATATAAGTACAAAATTTGACACATAGAATTGAAACGTTATGTGCAATTGAAAAAAAAAATAGGTGGAGAAGACTACCTTGCTTGCACGTTACACTTACTGATTGTAACATCAGCCAGTATCCATTGCTGTGGTGAATCCAGGTATGGTAAGTGAGAAAGTCCTAGTAACGGCTAGTGATAAAATAAACAAGTGTGTGATCGGCGACGTCATGAATTCCGATTATTGTGTTTGCTGGACTGTAAGACAGAACATCTGGCTTACTGGGCCAGGTACAGACATCAGCGACAAATCAATGGGAAGCCCAGATAAAGAGGATTTTTTCCATCTGAAGTATTTTGTTCTGCCGGTCATGAATTTTCGAATGCTTGTGCTCGCCCGATTTAAATTGCATTTTCTTGGAAACTAGAGCACCTACAAGCATCGGAGCCCCCTTAAAAGAAAGCTAAAAGATCAGACATCCCTCCAATTGAAATTTTTTTTTGTTGCCTTGATATATTTTTTAAGGAAATCGCGCTGGGTTGTTTTAGCTTGGACACCCTGTATAAACCTAGTGAAAAATATTATCAGGTTCTAGAATGAAATCACGAAAGCAGCAACCGAAGAGAAATTTAATGAAAAGGGGGATTTTGCATGGCTTAGACTTGGGCTTTACCGTATCGTTAGAATAGTCTGGCCTTCCTGGCTTTCCGCATAAGTGATAGATGAGACGCAGATGTTGATTTATACCCCGATCATGTCCGCTTTGAGAAGGCAGAGAACGAGGATATCAGCGGCAAAGTGCATTTAGATTCACAATTTTCTCGGAATATTTTACTCCAGCAAGAGAGAATGGTATTTGTGGTGAATATCACATTTTTCGCCCCAATAAACTTTCGGAAACCGAAAACGAGCCACTTTCAAGGCTGTTTTATGACTAATTATTCCAGATTTAGACAGTTTGAAAAAAAACATCATTTTCAATTCAAATTAGTGTAGGGGAACGAACTTTTTCATAATTATAAGAGAAAGCTTTAAAAATTCGTCGTTTTTCAAAAATACCGATACACACAAATGAAATAACATCTGGTATAGTTTAAAACCTCGAGTGTATCGCCTTGGGGTGTTAGCCATGCAAGAGCGGGCGGATTTTACTGCCTGCTGGGAGCACAAAAACAGGCAGAGGACTCGTTTGCGGTCCCGATACAAAGACAAGGGGAGATCAAACCGAACCTCGGGTGGTGGTGCATGTCCGTGGTAGAAATCCACGTTGTTTATTTGTACCTGTAATTTGTGTGATAATAAGGCAAGCCTGTTCCATTTATTGTTGTATTCATTCATTTATTTCCTAAAAATTCTCACCTCTGTACAAGGTTTTCTGGTTACCATTTTATTCTAATTTGCGGTGTTTTTACAAGACGGAGATGCTCTCATGTTTTTAGAATTGTATGTACTGTGTTGATAATTATTTGCAATTTGGGCTACTTTATTGTACTGTCACTGTTTTGTTTGTATTGTTACTTGGGATTCTCTGTTTTTCTTGAGATATTACTCGAGATTTTATGTCAATATTTTGATCCGCTTGATTTAATAATTTATATCGGTGTCACTTTGTATCTGTCATGCCTGATTATTCAAAATCAGAACAGCAGCCCGCATTTCATTTTGTTGATGCTCAGTGTAAATTGCGCTAGCGAGAATGGAAGGGCCTTGGTGAGTTTTGCGGCACCAAATAACATTTTCGTAGTTTGTATATTTTTGTATATGTACAGGCTGGTCCATCTTGGCGTAATTATCCCATAGCGGTCTTACCCTCCAAGATAAAGAAAGAAAATGTGAGAGAGAAGTTATAGGGTTTGATGAGACCTATAACCTAAAATTATTTTCAGCTATACAGGTGTCCCATTTTGACGGGATCAACAAAACGTCAATTTTTTTTTAATGGAACACCCTATATTTTTTTGCATTTTCGGATTCAGCTTTTTCAACTGTCTTATGCCTGTATTTTTGTTTTTGAATTGTGTAGCAGTGCTACCAACTAAAAATTGAAAACTGAAAGAAAATCGCATTTCCACAGTTATCTTGAAAAAATTGTAGCGACCTTGCTTTTCAAAACTAAGAGATGAAATTTGACATGGTGATAGTCAAGTCTCAGACCAATATACCAATGTCCTCATTTTTTTCAAATAGCATGCCCCTAATTTTATAACGTTATCTGATAGCTTTTTTTTATCTTCTTCCATTTTTACTAGGGGTACCCTACCCTCAAACTTCATTTTTTTCGAGATAATCGGAAATTTTCACAAAATTTGTGATTTTTTTATTTTTTTTCACAAATTGAGTTGGCCGTGATGAATGACAGACAAGCCAAATAGTACGCAACTCTCAGTTAGTCAGTCTGAATATTGTCAAACAAAAAAAAAATGGCTTCAACGCAGAAAAAAACAAAGTGGGATCCTGGATATCTGGATTATTACCAGAATAACAAATCAATCATTTTCTCTCGCGTAAAGTCATTTTTCTTTGTTCGACAATATTCAGACTGACTAACTGAGAGTTGCGTACTATTTGGCTTTTCTGTCATTCATCACGGCCAACTCAATTTGTGAAAAAAAAATAAAAAATCAAATTTTGTGAAAATTTCCGATTATCTCGAAAAAAATGAAATTTAAGGGTAGGGTACCCCTAGTAAAAATGAAATAGGATAAAAAAAAAACTATCAGATAAGGTTATAAAATTGGGGACATGCTATTTGAAAAAAATGAGTTATAGAGACTTTGAAAATTATAAAGTTTGATTTTTGTTTGTGAACGCCCTGTATCAAGAAATCGCAATTTTTTGACATTGGGATATTGGTCTTTGACTTGACTATCACCATGTCAAGTTTCATTTCTTAGTTTTGAAAAGCAACGCCGCTACGATTTTTTCATGATAACTGTAGAAATGCGATTTTTTTCAGTTTTTAATTTTTAGTTGGTAGCACTGCCACACAATTGAAAAACAAAAATACAGGCATAAGACAGTTAAAAAAGTTGAATCTGAAAATGCAAAAAAATATAGGGTGTTCTATTTAAAAAAAACTGACGTTTTGTTGATCCCGTCAAAATGGGACACCCTGTATAGCTGAAAATAATTTTAGGTTATAGGTCCCATCAAACCATATAACTTCTTTTCTACATCTTTTTCTCTATCTTGAACGGTAAGACCGCTATGGGATAATTACGCTAGGATGGACCAGCCTGTATGTGAAAGTCGAACCCAAGGGACAATCTCTCTCGTCCAACGTGGGTGCATTTAATAATTTTGTGGGATCCTGGGAAACTGCTGGAGAGGTGTGGAACCGGGAATCAGGAATGGCGAGGACGATGATGTGATCAATCAAATGAGGTGACAGGCCGTTGCTGTTGCTTGAAATTTAGTACTACAAAATACCACAAGATCAAATCAGCTTTAAACCCCTTGTCACTTTGGTGTCAAGTGTCCTAAATTCGTTCAAAAACTCCCAAATCATCTGCCATTATTTCAAATCTTCCTTATTTGCTCAGAAACTCTCAAATCTTCCGCCATTATTTCAAGTCTCCCTCATTGCTCAGAGACTCTCAAACCATCTGCCATTAGTTCCAGTCTTCCTAATTAGATCAAAAACTCTTAAATTATATCTGTCATGATTTCAAGTAAATCTTGAATCTCTACTAAATGTAGAGTAGAGGCAACTGCCCAATCTTTGTTTACTAGACCGATGATTGCAGAGTAGGTTGCAACTTTAGCGAGACAAAGTTATCTCTTGGATTTAGGTATTTGTTTTCAGCGTCTCGTGTATCTTGGAAACGCAAAATACTTTAGTTGATGGTAGTGAACAATCTGGTTGACTGTAGTATTTTTATATATTGTCTACGGATGTTCTTCACTTTTGTATGCGTGAGCGTGAGTTTACAAATGGAGTGGCGTGAATTGAATTGCAAAGCGTAAATTATAACTGCATGGCGAAGCGAAGCGAAGCGAAGCGAAGCGAAGCGAAGCAAGCGAAACAAGCGAAGCGAAACTTGGCGTTGCGGGGGGGGGGGATCCAATGAGCTGCAACAAAAATGTTGACGATCTCTGCAAAAGTTCTTTCGTAATTTTGAGGAGACACCAGACTATACACAGGGGTTTCTTTGGCGAGTTCTTCGCCTGGGTGTCTGTTTTCGAGTCCGTCACTCTTCCTTTGTCTTTTAGCTTTCTACAGCTTTACCGAAAAGGAGTGTTTGGCGGTGATGTGGGACATGAAAAAGTTGTCACCCCATGTGGAGAGAGCTGACTTTTTCTCGTGACGGATCATTCTGCCCTCAATTGGCTCAACTCCTCGAAGGACGTCAGTGGTCTTGCTCGACTGCTGGATCTTGGACCATTTCTGTGGAATCTGTATTTTCCCTCTACTTGGGAAGCGTCAGCCAGAATATCGTCCGGTTGTTAAAAGATAACGTCTTCCAGCTTTTCGAAGCCCGCCCCCCAAACGCTTGTCTGCGACAACGGTGAACAATTTTTGCCGCGGGACTTCACGGAGATCCCGAAATATAATGTTAACATCACTCATACTGATGACGGCGATCATTAGAGCTGCTTCGCATGAGTAGTAGGCGACAGAATACTTTCCTGAAGACGACCTGAAAGCTTCTTCTTTGACTCATATATACTATGTAGGTAGACATTCGCCAAAAGCGAACCACCATCAAGGCTACTTCATACTACTAGTAAGTAAGCTCATATCGCCAAAAGTCCTCGATGTTTTCAGACGCCAGGATGCGAAAGCACAAATAGCCATGCAAGGGACCCTATCACGGAACATTTTTCTCTCTTCCAGTTCAGGGCAAGGACAAATAATGCGACTGTTATTTTTTCCGTCTTCCATGAACCCACCTTCAGGGTGGAACAATTTATGAAAAAGAATGATGATAACATACGCTCTGTCCGTCCCTCCATGCATAAAGCTTGAAGTTTGACCTAATAATCTTGCGGCGAAACGCTCGATGTTCCTAGATTACATGTCATACCAGAGCGCGAAAGACCGATATGGAAATCAAGATTTATACTACTGCATTCTTGTACGCGGTCGCTTCATGCATAATACTGCGCGATTCTGAACTTTTCACATGAAAATTTGAATACGCCTATCGAAATGAAATCAGAGCACTTGATTTATCGAAGAGCGCCAAAAATATATGAAAAATCTCTGGAAAAACGCTCTCGGACAACATTTCAAGTTCAATAATTCACGTATTTATAGAGGAACGCCTGAATCATTCGCCAAATAATAATTTCTCAATAATATTTATGTATGCGGGCAGAGTTCAAATACCTAATATTTTTTCTCATTATTTCTCATAGGGAAATTGTGTTTTATTTTTAATTTCGAACGATTAGGATCTGACGAAATATCTGGTTGTTTGTGTTTATGTGAACAGACAAAATTTCATTCAATCGTCGCGCGAGCGTCCTCAAAATTGACGCTTGTTGGAGTCATTAAATTCGAAATTAGAATTCGCAATGTATAATCACAGACGCAATCGGAATAGGGATCTGTGGCCATGGACGAGCTTATTTACCTCTTGACCTGCTACTCATACACAGATGAATTATTGATACGTTGGTTTTTATGCAGGTTGGGACTTTAGCACATTCCCATTATACTTACCTTACCTAACAATAATTTGTAAGCGTTGCAAAATGTTTATGCATAGAGCATCTGAGTAAAATACCCACTTAAAACTACCTTTGCACTTTTTCATTTTTCCAGTTGCATTTCAGAAAGCAGTGAAAGCACCAATAGAGTCTCAGATAAGCCTCGTTCGTTATTTGTCGTCACTATCACCATGGAAAGCCTGTATCTTCTTCGAACAATAAAATTCGAACAAATTTCCGGAGCAGACCATTATAAGGCAGTTCCGTTCTACCTCCAGAATATGTCGGCTGTTAGAAATGTAAAAGGCAAAAATGTCGTTTCTTGAATACCTAGGAATACATACAGGGCGATTTTTTTGAAAGAACTAGTGTTGTCGTCTAGACAAGACAAGAGTTGCTCTACTCTTGTCTTGTCTTGAAATGTCAAGATCATTTCAAAATTTCAAGACAAGACTCTAACTCTTGATGAAAATTTTTCAAGAGTCTAGATAGACTCTTGAAATTGAATTAGTATAAAACCTCCTTTTCCAATAAAAATACGTGACAGAAATATAAACATCTTTTAGCAAGAAAAACAGAGAAACTGTGACGAGCAAGAAGCACCATCCGACTAGAGACTGCGCTTCAACAAAAAATTCTATTTGAGTGTACTTACATTCAAATTTCAAAACCAAGACCGACTTTCATTGACTGGTAATGTCAATGAAGGTTCGTGGTTCAAACAGCGGCTATCAATCGCCATCCAGAGAGGTAACGCCATAAGTGTGCTGGGTACTACTCAAGAACCAGACTACATATAAGTTGAAACGCATATTATTGTAATTTCGATATACCCAATAAAATGATTATTTTTCTGCTTTTATTGACACTGAAATTTATCATTGGTGTGAGTTCAGAAAGAAAAGGTTGCCACCACCACCCCTGACCTGTTAGTAAACGAAGGTATTTCTGCAATGGGGTCTTATATAAAATGACAAGATACGATTTTATTGCTCTAGGTTGATGCCTGAGTAAATAGAGTTAGTCAAGTACTGTTCTGTTAGAAAAGTAATAAAAAAATCTGGCACCGCGGAAGGAAATAGAAATTCAGTTCACCGCAGTCCATCGGCCCAAATCAAGTGAATAAGCAAGCCAAGAACAGTACCAGGTTGCCACATGAACATCGAGAAACAGTCAACGAAAAAGAGTCACAGTCAAGAAAAAAGTCAATCAATAAACTCCAATATTTGCTGTTTGATATCCGAAACATTGCTACTGCACGGAGAAATGTAAATAATCGGGTTTAAGCAGGACCCAGAATTCCCAGATGTGCGGACGTGCTCCAATATTTTTGTCGAAAATATACCGATTGTTCGCAGAAGTGTGTCAGGTTCCCGCTTGTGTCGACCTGACGCGGGCAAGAAGACTCACTTTGCTCAAGTTGTAAAAAGAACATCAGCTCAATCGGTATTTTGCCTTGGTACATTGAAATGATACCTGGCCGCAGCATTTTGTCTGAATCATTCACCTTTTATCGGCGAAAAACACTTTGTTTTGCAGCTATTGACCAAAAGCCTCATCGAGCGACGTAACTTCTCAGGAGTTGTGATCTGTGAAAGCGCAGCTATTTTTTGGAGAAGTATAAATGAAGATGTTGGAGTAGCCCTTGAAAAAGAAAATACTTGGACGAAACTTTCGCAAGAGAACCGGGGAAAAACAGTAGAGACATACAGAGTGTGAAGGAGATGTCATGTAAATATATAATCACAAGAAATGGATAGAATTCGACATGACATCTCTCTGGCTAAGCTTTCCTGTTCTCTGATACAAAATTGATGCATTTATAGTGAACTGCCACCTCAAACATGAGATCAAATTGTTTTCTGCTTGCTAATATATAAAATTCACAACATACAGAAAGATGCTTAATTGTGTTGTTTTGTTTTTTCTGATATTCAATCGTAACTAGTAAATACTCATGAACTGTAGACTGACTATCAGACACAGCCTGACAACAACGGTCAATGCATAATGACATGATGGCCTGCCTAGTGCGCAAGCGCAGAACAGGTTTATTCCTCCATTATGCTTCCAATTTAAACTCCCAAATTCCCAGATTTTTTCCTAGAAAAAGGGGCTTTTGAGACGAGATATTTCATAACGTCTGTGATGATCTCTCAGTTTCTTGGTTTTAACAAATAAAAGAAAAATAATATAAAAACCCATTGCAATCATTTCCATTTCAACTAAATATATTTAGTTTTAAATAGTATTTTTTCATACCTTTCACCCTTAATTATGTTATTTTATGTTGTCAGTGAACTCGGCAAGAAATATCCAACCAAATTATACATTCAGTAGACAATAAAAACCGTCTACAGAGAGGAATATATCTGATTTTTTTTTTCACGAGTCTAATCAAAACTCTTGATCTTGGAAGCCTTACTCTTGTCTTGTCTAGAAATTTAAAAACAAGAGTTTCTAGAGGTCTTGTCTAAGTCTTGATGGCTTTTCAAGACAAGAGTCTAGAAAGTCTAACTCTAGACGGCAACACTATAAAAAGGACCCACCCTAGATTTCTCGCCGCCAAAATTTTCCCCAAGAAAACGCCGGAACAGGTCGATTTTTATTTTGAGGGGGACATCTAGGACACACAATGTCAAATTTTTATCTTCAACCCCTTCGCCTCCACCCTACCCTTCTTGAGAATTTCAAATTGCACCACCGATGTTGTGATGTATCAAATTAAAGGTATAATAAAATTCTCTTTCTTGCAAACATATTTTTTTTTTTTCAAATCATCCCTCAACCTTCTCAAAATTCTCTCATTAAAAATTAAAAGAAAGCTTCTTCCCTATTAGCTCCCGATTCTTGAAAAATAGATTTTCCAACGAAAACAGGTAGATTTTTATTTCGAAGAAGGCATCTATGACACGTATCGCCAAATTTTTATCTTCAATCCCTTCGCCCCCACCCTAACCTACTGTTACGTGTATTTCGCGTACAGGTTTGAATATAATTGAGACGATCGTTTTAAAACACACACTGTTTATTTCTGCGTACTACAATAAATACACGCCAACAGTTATCTACTTGGGATTATCGCTGTGATTACCACTCGCTTTGAATCCGCTCACTACCACTTCGCATTCCAATTCAATACTGCTCGTGAGGCAGCGACTGATGCCTTATATAGATCCGACTAATCCATCTCGAATGTTACATGCATTCTCCAGCAGTTTCTATAATGATCCGGCATACGATTTTCTATGCGATTCCCGAATAATCACACACCTTCCGCGTGTTTCCCGTGTGCTCCGAAATGTCTGAACCTCCGCCAAAATGGACAGATGTGCCTTGATTGAGCGTTGAAGGTTCTCCATTGAGTTTCACATACAAGCACGCTCTGGAATGCACTAATGCACAATAACACTTCGCTTTTGTACACTGCGATCTAATGGGTGGAAGAATCCAGAAAGATCGCGTGTTTAGCAGTATGCACGGAATCGCCGCTCGTAACACTACTTGAAAATTTCATATAGCAACATTTACCTTGATCATCAGAGAGACCAGATACATCAGAGTGAAGGCAGTGAAATTCTCTTTCTGTCAAAAATAATTTCAAGTTTTCTAAACCTCCTTCTAACTCTTTTCAAAAATTCTCTGAATTGAGAGGCGAAGGGGTTGAAGATAAAAATTTGGCAATATGTGTCCTAGATGTCTCCTTCGAAAGAAAAATCGACCTGTTTTTGCTGGAGAATCTAAATATTTCTCAAGGATCGGCGGTTAACGGGAGACCTTATTCCTTTTGTTTGACAATGAAAAAATTTTGAGAAGGGTTTGGGGTGGTTCAAAAGAGTTCAAAGTATGTTTGACAAAAAGAAAATTTTATTACCTTCAATTTGATGTTCCACGACATAGGTAGTTCTATTTGTAATTTTAAAGTAGGGTGGGTGGCGGCGAAGGGGTTGAAGAGTGACAGACCGATTTTCAGGCCTCAAATAAAAATTTTGTCTGTTGCAAACAAGTGACATATTGACAGATATATTCCTTTGCAACCAATAGTATATTATTCAACAAGCGGGTAATGATTGCTTCTTAGAACTCATGAGGATGTAGTTTGCCGACACGAGCCTTGGCGAGCCATTACCCGCGAGTAGAATACTCTGCTTTATCCAGTCTTATTAAAAATGCAGGCATGTGTGCGCGTGATAATGCGTGCATTATTCAATAGGATTGGATAAAAGTTTTTAGAAGAAAATACTGATGGAATTGAACTTTTTTTCAAATTTCAACCCCTAATGTTGACAGGATGACATGTGCGATAACCGCGATTCGCAAACAACTAACACAATGATGGAGGAGCTTGTGGTGTGGTTAGTTAGCGCGTTCGACTACCACTCCAGAGGTCGCGGGCTCAATCTCCGCCGGGGACGGATTTTCGGCCTCGAAAACAAGCTCCCTGGTTTAGTTGGAATGCTTGCTAAATGCAAGACGCGCCGTGTCGCATAGCACGTAAAATACGAACGATGGTGCCGACCCCATGCGATGTTGGTGGTCGTTAAAAATCCCTACCCTGTGTTGGAACACACAGGGGTTCGGCAAAATTTCCGGTATAGTGGAGGAAAGCATTCACCGGCGTCGGTGTTAGGCCTCGTTGCGGAAATAGGCCGACGTTAAATAAACGAATTAAAAGAAAAAACACAATGAGACGTGTGCTTGATAGACAAATAAAATGAATCTATCACATTAGCTGTATTCCTTTTACACGAAAGCTCAGATAATTTCATCTCAGTTAAAGAGAGAAAAAGCGAGAATTGCATGAGAGGGAGAGAGAACAACTAGCAATTGAAGTGAGAGTTCTTAGTTCAGATGATAAAAAGAACGCAGCTATTGATGGCATGCCATTATTACAGATCTAGGACTAGGAAGGTTATTTAATCTGGGATGAACTGGTCGCTTCCCGAAATGACGGCTTTATGACAAGTTTCGCAAGATGAATGGTCGGAATAACTACTTGCAATTTCAATTGTAGAATCCAGTTCCACAACAAAGGTCTGAGGGCACAGAGTGTCTGCATTTTGTACACGGGCGGAACGGCGTCAAAACAAATGTTATCCCAGTAGGAGAACACAACGAAGTCATAACCATTAATTTTATGTTTTTTACCACAGCAGGGAGCGCTGCAGCTCTTCAAACGCAAAATTATTATATCGTGTAGGCCCCTACGCAGAAACGTGGAAAGGATGGGATATGGCTGCCATTTTTCCAGTTTCTGAACAGAAATGTTTTTTGAGAGGGCACCATCCATACACATACAGGATAAACGACCCGAACCATAAATTAATTTATGTTGACATTCATGCCAAACATACAAAGGTGTCCTCGTCTTTGTAGTTATCTGCTTCTCTGCTCTCATTCGTGTTTATTGATGTTTCGTCCCGGTAAACGGTTTGTTGAGCCGCAGATATCCTAGCTTTTCTTTCAGTTTGTTCTGTTCCTACATTATAGGAGGCTTGAGCTAATAAAACCATCACGGAATTTCACAATGGGGGCGTTTATTAGATATACTTCTGATGCCTAATGATGAGTTTTGGAAAAGTACCTTCAGGTGTTGGAGGGCACACGCCTCGGCGCACGCTCGTCGATTCACGTTTTGGAACTTGCCTCACCGGAATTATTGAAACTAAAAATAGTGGACGTCATTAGGCTCGCGTGGAAAATCCAATCAAGGTAAATTGCACCGGCCGAAAGAGCCCATTACGCGAAAATTGTGACTTTGTGCGGGTGTGGCATCAGGAGACTAATAAAAGTTTGATTTGTATGCATATTTTTTCTGGTGTTATGTTATCACATTTCGCCATCAGCAGGATTCTATTGATAGAGATACATTTTTGCAATTTGCATTGAAAAGCCGTTGGCTGAAAAGGCGTTCTGGCACTTCTGGCGCTGGCCGCGCTGGGGAGGCATGATAAATATGTCGAAACAGGGTATACGCGCGGATTTCGTCGTCTTTTTAGTTTCAACACAGCAATACTTACCTGTCAAGTTGTCAGGTTGTGTGCCTGTCAAAAATTATTAGGTTTAGCAATACTTACCTGTCAAGTTGTCAGGTTGTGTGCCTGTCAAAAATTATTAGGTTTGTTCCATCAGCAGTCCCTGACTGTCCGTGGACGTCAGCAGCCTGCGCATTACGATTTATGGAACGCCAAAATCGTAATGCGCATGCTGCTGACGTCCACGGACAGTCAGGGACTGCTGATGGAACAAACCTATTATTTGATCATCAAAATAGTTTATTATCATACAAGTTTCATAAAGACGTAATATTGTAACACGACTGGTTTTGGGGCACGACGAGCTTGCGAGGAGTGCTCCAGAGGAAGGAGTGTGACAATACGTCTTATTAATAAACGAGTATAATGTTACGAACGGCGATGACCGTGCAATCCGGAAACACACGATATTTCTAGGCTCTTCCACGGCCGCAGCGTACAAATGCGCGGAGTTCTGGACATTTCTAGAGTAAACTTGATGGCATTGAAATACATGGAGACTTCAACGCCTGATGAAGACATATCTGTCCATTTGGCGGCGGCGCCGGCTCTAGGGCACGACAGACTTATACGCGAAATGTATTGGATTATTCGGGAGTCGCCTAGAAAATCGTATTTTATTTATTTAATTGTCTTATTTTACGAGGCGGCATTCAGCTATAAGCTGCTCTACCATGCAACCTCGGGGACAGCACAAAATATCCATGGATGAAGTAGGATTCGAACCCACACAGGGCAGCGCGAATGGTTTGGCTTATGCCGGGTCACTGTCGAGTTTGCTGGAAGATGATGGAAAGTTCGGGAACACTTTTCGGAGGCCTATATAAGGCATCAACCGTCAGCTCACGGGCCGTTATGAATTGGAATGCGAAGTGGTAGCGAGCGGATAAAGAGCGAGTAGTAATCAGCGATAATTCCAAGTAGATAATTTTATTGTTGGCGTGTATTTATTTTGGTACGCAGTAATAAACAGTGTGTGTTTTGAAACGATACATTTCCCTAATATGTAATCAATCACCTGGAAATTGTAAATTCTGGCTGCTAAAAATAAAAACGATTGATAGGTGACAATTCAGAACTGACGTTCGCCTACCTTCTGATATCAAAAAATTGTTCCTATTGGTTGAAAAACAGTTAATTAATATGCTCCATTAGAGCACTGTTTTCGATGTTATAATGAATCCATTAGTAACGCAAAGTGGATAAATTTTACTTTTTAACCATGAGAATTTTGACAACTCTTAGAATTTCAGAGTAGTGAAGAATTAGTTTATCACATCCATATACCATAATGAAACCAAATTGAATTTTTTTTCCTTCAGGATTAGGCGCATCAATACGCTCAATTAGTGATGACGTCAAAAGTTGAGTTTTGTATGAGAACAATCTCTGCTAGGTTGGCAGCACTCACCGTCACTCCTGATTTCCACCCTCTCCCCTTCCCACATCCTTCAATGCAGATGTCAAATGAAATGTAAAATGTATTTAACCAGCATTATACCCACCTTCGAAGGCCTTTTTGGTTACGGAACATCCTACAGGAAGGTCGTTGTATCTATTGATCCGCAAATATTTCATTGGCTGCCACTTTGACAAGAAGTGTTGCCAACTTACGTGTTCGTTGTTTTCATACAAAACTCACGTTTTGACGTCACACTAATTGAGCGTATATCAAGATTATTAGCGCCGGATCGGTTTAAGTAAAATAGATGTAGATCCTTAATTTGATTATAAATTCCAATTGTTTTTCAAAAAAGTAATTGCTATGTCGGCATTATAGTACAGGAATTTTAACTGGAATGTCACTTGAACCTCAAAAAAAAAATTGTAGTCGTGAAAATCCGTGAAAATCACAGGTTCTGTTCAGAATTTTGTGCTCTTTCCAAATTTTTGGGTTTCAGAAAAATCCCAGCAGAGACTTTTTTTTTAGAGCTGTCAAAAGTCTGAAAACTGATAATTGCGAACAATTTCAAATTAATCAAAATTTTTCATGAGATTTCAAGTATACACAGTTATGTGGACACTGCAAATGTTGAGAATGAACATTTGAACCATTCTGAACCAAACACGATGGAAAATTTCATAGTTCTGTTGGAACATTTTGATTTTTTCTGTCAAATGTATATGATATAGGAAAAATAGTAAAAAAATCACTAAAACCTTGGAAAAATATGGACGTCCTGAAAATTCGATATTCTGTTCAGACTTGAATGCCCTACTACATACCTAAAATTGACAAAAATCCCACCCTAGGGTTTTGAGTTATCGGAGGGGGGGGGGTAATCAATTGAAACTCAAAATGGAGGGAATGAAACCTGTTAATCCATTGGATGCAAATACATCGCAATTAGATGCATCATATCTCGTTGATACCATTTTGGCACAAAAAGTGTCGATCATTGTTGAAGGGGGGTCGTGGGAGGGGCGGAGCTCAGCTAGGTGATTCTTTTTGTTTTCCTGGTCATATATAACCGATCACGACAAGTTTGGTATATTTTCCAACTAAACTGCAACTCCTGACCTCGAATCCGATGTGTAAATTCGAATAGAAACAAGTTTGAATAAGTTAACTTGAAAAAACTTGTTTTTTCAGACTGTTAGAGGTCTGAATCCTTCAAAAATATTTCAAGGGCCATTAGATTGAAGTGTCTTTTCCACGAAAATCATCCACTCGATGTATTATTTTATATGAAATTATTTGCAATTATAAGTTTTCAGATTTTTGACAGCTCTAACAAAAAAAGCCTCCGCTGTGATTTTTTTGAAACCCAAAAATTTGGAAAGAGCACAAACTTCTGAACAAAACCTGTGATTTTCACGACAACAGTATTTTTTTTGAGGTCAAAATCTATTTTTCTTGGGCTATTAGAAGAGTTCAGGACAGAAGGGAGATTTTCAGGTAGGCCAGCTGTGACTCTCTTTTCCTGAAATTGTGGGCAGTCTATTAGGATAATATCAACATATATTATGCTGGATTGAGTTGATAGTGTTACACTGATTACACTGTTCAGCTGGTAGTTTTTTGAAGATATGGGAGTATGTTGGGGAATGAGAGAAAATGTCGGAGAGAATGATCTTGTGTTTTTCTCTGCAACATAGAGTCTGCAATCACCCTGTATCCATTATATTTGTGCATTATCCCATGGAAGCAACAGACTTGTTTTCGACAGTGGGTGCCAGTTTTTGCAATATACCACTTATTATTCTATTGCAAGCATCATCACCTGCTTAATGACCAGCACTTCGGCTTTTTTTTTACTCTATTTAGCGACAAATTACAAAATTTTGCATCATCCAAGGTTGAAAAATTCACAGCGGGTGCACGGAGTAACAAAAAAATTCATGGGTATAAATGATAATAATATGTATTAAGCTGAATTCCTAGACAAAAATAATAGGACAGAAAATGCGATTTTGTATGTCAAATATTTGGAATTCGAGGGCTCCTCATGGCCAATATGAGGACTTTGACATGTAATGAAATTTCGCATTTTCTGTCCGAATATTCGCATCTGGAAATCCAGCTTTATCCAGGTATTACAAAAACCTGAGCCATTTTCGGTACGGAGGAGCTTGCTAGCGGCAGGTCTAATAATCTAATTTAACGATCTGATGGTGATCAGGTGATCTAATCAGCAGTGTTGTTTGTTATCTAGATAGAATTATCCGGATAAATCATTTAGATAAAACCCTGTTATCTATTATTTCACCTAGATACAATAAATTATCTGTTATCTTATCTTAGATACAAAACGGGTCATCTGATGAATGATTTTAGAGAACAAATGGAATAATATTTAAATTTTCCTTCAACTCCTATTTTGGTCAATAACACAAACTCCATGCCTAAATCCTAAAAAGTTTCTGTTTAGCTGATCTTTTTCACGTGTTCGGCTGTTTCAGTATTATAGGTTTGCATCCTTCTTTTTGGCTGATGGTAGTAATAGTGACGTCATGTATAACAAAAAAGTTCTAATGCTATTTAATTATAGTCCAGTTATAGCCAAAAATGCACTCATGGGGCCTTGCAATTGAAAAACTCAACGTGAGGTCGCCACTACTGTAGGGGGCGCCCTCGGGGGCGCCTACTTCAATGAAGCGGCCGTAACCACGGGAAAAACATGGGAGTTTGAGTATAGTTTGACCAGTAACTGACAGTGACTGGAGACGTCAAGCAAGAAACAGAGGTTGTCCAAATTTCAAATCAAGACATAAAATGACGGACGTCGGTCGCTGAAGCGTCAACGCCGTCAAAATTGTCGAATTTGCCCCCAACGGTCGTGGCGCCCTCGGTGTGTGAAAGTGGCAGTGCAAGGCCCCATTATCAGAGAATTTTTTCTGCAAGTTCTCATTAGGTGTCACTTTGTCTACATAATCAGTTGCAGAATTATATATTCTATCTTATCTAGATAGAAAAATTCAGAATTATATTTGTTATATTATCTAAATAAATTAAAAAGGCGCTATCTGTGATTCTGTGCACTGCACAACACGAAACTGCTGATCATTCTCGTATGTTGAATTTTCATGTCACTAAACATGAGTGGTATGCAGTAGATTCGTTTTAATTTGCAACTGGAAACCCGTTGGATCCCGCAAGTTTCCTGTAGACTTACTGATGCATGTTTCTCAGTAATTATTGAGTGACCTTTTACATGCCACGATGATTCTGGGTAAACATGAAGGCATATCAAAGAGTTTTCAATTTTCGAAAGCTATTTCGTCGAAATTGAGTCGTTGACCGCAAAGATTTCAATTACTTATGATTAGCCTTTTGTATAGTCAGAGCGGCTCCACCCGAAAGGCCTCCGAATTAAAGTCAGTGAATTTGGCATTTGGATAATTGAATTAATATCATATTCCCAAACGAACATCAGATGAAAAGCAAGAAATCGCAGAAAAATCGACCACAGACGAAGGTCGTTAAGGCCTCAGGCCTTTGACAAATACTTAGTCTCTCAGAACATAGCAGAGATCGGCACAAAAAGTGGTCTTATGGGGGGCGAATTTTTAGCGGACCGAAGAGAAGAATCCGAAAGACTGTAATATAACTTGACAAAAAATTGCTAAAGAAGGGATGATGCTTTGTTTTGCCTGCGGCCATCATGCGTGAAACACGACCATATTAGAAAATTGACGTGGGATAAAAGCTCAAAGTCGTAAACAGCAACAATATCGAGCTTTTAGTAGGGCAGCTAGTACCAACACGGCAGACTTTAGTGTTTTCGGACCGTAACTCGTAATCATTACAAGGGCTCAGTCAATTATTATTATTAGTCATGTCAGCAGGCTTTTCACGACATTGTAAAGGTATAGGTTCCCAATAGTATGCTTTCAGGTGTTATAATAGTGCAAGAAAGATAGATTTCAACCTCGGAAAAAATGTGGATGTCCTGAAAATTTGATATTTTGTTCAGAATTGAGTGCTCTACAACATATCCAAAATCGTCAAAAATCGCACCCGGGGGTTTTGAGCTATTGGAGGGGGGGTGAAAAATTGCCGGTAAAAATGGAGGGGATGGAACCCGTCAATCCATTGGATGCGAATACATTATAGTTCGACGTATCATATCCCATTGATACTATTTTGGCACAAAAAGTGTCACTGTGTCAGTGTCACTTTTTTTTTCACTGTTAGAGGTCTGAATCCCTCGAAAATAGTTCATGGTCCATTAAATTGAAGTGTATTCTCCACAAAAATCATGCACTTTATGTTTAATTTTGTTTCTCAAGTTTAAAAAATTGATTTGAACTTGAGCCGGCGCGGCGCGTCGTCTACTACTGACCAGAACACTACAGCATGCACCTTTAAATGAAAACACCTCAAACTATTGAAGAAATAACAACTCATCTTTGAAAATTGGAGGATCTGTGGAGAATTGAATTTCCTATAACATAAACAAAATCGCCATGAATCGCACTGCAGGGTTTTGAGTTATTTAAGTGGAGAGGTAACAGTTCATAGAGTATGAATCCTGTCAAAGTGTTATCCTCATCCTCGAATAACTCGAAATCCTGCATTGCGATTTATGGCGATTTTGTTCATGTTATAAGGAATTCAGTTCTGCACAAATCCTCCAATTTTCAAAGATGAGTTGTTATTTCTTTAATAGTTTGAGGTGTTTTCATTTAAAGGTGTATGCTGTAGTGTTCTGGTCAGTAGTAGACGACACGCCGTGCCGGCTCAAGTTCAAATCGATTTTTTAAACTCGAGAAACAAAATTATACATCGAGTAGATGATTTTTGTGGAGAATACACTTCAATTCAATGGTCCCTGGAAATTTTCTAAAAATGATCACCTCCAACAGTAAAACAAAAATTCGTCAAAATTGTCAAAGAAAAAACAAGTTTTTTAAAGTTAACTTGTTCAAACTTGTTTTCATTCGAATTTACACATCGGATACAAGTTCAGGAGATTGAATTTAGTCGGAAAAGATACCAAACTTGTCGTGATCGGTTCTACATGTCCGGAAAAACAAAATGGATCACCTAGCAGAGCTTCGCCCCCCCCACTACTCCCCTTCAACAATGATGGACACTTTTTGTGCCAAAATGGTATCAAGGGGATATGATACGTCGAACTATAATGTATTCGCATCCAATGGATTGACGGGTTCCATCCCCTCCATTTTTACCTGCAATTTTTCACCCCTCCTCCAATAACTCAAAACCCCCGGGTGTGATTTTTGGCGATTTTGGATATGTTGTAGAGCACTCAATTCTGAACAGGATATCAAATTTTCATGACGTCCATATTTATTCCGAGGTTTTGCCGATTTTTTTACTATTTTTCCTGTACTATAAGGCGTGTCGCAAAATTGAAGAATTCCAAGTCCAAGGTAGTTTAGGTCTAGGCACAGAATGACTATTATTGTATGTAAAACGAGTGAATATACGTTCATGGGCGTAAAGCTCAATAGCGCATTTTCGTTGATTGGTCTGGTGGAAAAGTCAGTATGGCGAGCACCGAATCATAAAATCAACCTAAAGACTTCTCTGTAAAAAATATATTGGAACGCTCTAAGTGCTCGCATCACACCGGCATGCTTATTATGGTATGCGAACAGTTCGATCTATCTTTCTGGAGACGATCGCAATAAAATCCACCCTTCGCTGACGCCCTAGACATTAAGATTGAACTCTGTATCACATAAAATACTTTAAAATCCGGATAGGTAGGTACACACATCCATTAATGTAAATTTCAGAACTATCGCGTTTGTCTCTACGCAGAACTCTTAATCAAATGCCATGGTTTATGCGTGATGTAGGGAATAATCTAGGAAAAGTATGAATATGGAATGAATACTGAGTCAAGAGAGTTCAACGAAAGCTTCACTTCACACCAATGCAATAGTCCAGTCAAATTAAGCAAAAATCTGGCCAAACCGGAAATAAATTCGGAAGTTGACGAAATTTGGTGGATCGATGCAGAATTCAACGTGAACTAACATACTGAAATTCACGAAAATTCCAACGCTTGGCCTTTTTTCTAGGACCAATAAAAGAGCGCCATCCTTGTAAATTTTCGATTTTTTCTGAATAACTTGTAAACTATCACATTAAGAACACAAAAACCAGCGAAGCAAATGTAGCTTGTTAAATTCTCAAGAGATCAGTATCAAATTCATCACTTAGTGATTAATAGGCTAGTGGACATAGATTTTTTCATTTCTTTTTATGGAAGATCCTCCCAAAATTGTTGCATTGGCAAGATGATTTTGTTTAAAAAAGTTTTTGTACATATAAAAAAAAAACATAAAAAAGATTTGTCTGTTTGAATGGCGCGGCAAGTGCGTGACGTCACATTTTGAAGAGCCAATAGAAACTCTAGTTGGCCATTCGATGACTGAAGAACACCTTCTTGTTTTGAACTGATTTATACCAAAAAAATATAATGAAATGCTGGAGTGCTATGGTTTGACCTTACATTTTGGTCGATTCTTCATTAAAATTCACTTATTTTTGCTCATGCAGGCTTCGGATTAATGTCACAACAGTGTTATTAGTGCCATATGAGTACCAGTACTACGAGTGTCGCATACCATATGTCAACCCCACGTCAAATAATCTAGTTTTTTTAATACAATTTCGCTACATAATACATAATAACTCCATGCAATGGCATCAAAAATAAGTTCCTTGTGATAAAGTTGTGCTCGCACGTGAAAATACACCACTACGTAATAGATCCAGAACGAATGCTTCGGTCGAATGTCAAATGCGTTCCCCTCTCCTTCCTCCCTCCCACCTCCTAGCCCACTTTCAAGCCGTGACGTAGCATATTATTCCTGATTTGAATAAGTCCACTTTCAAATTGATTTTAACATATTTCCAAAAACTTTTCCAAATACAAATTCGTCATTCAGATATTTATCAGGTTTATGATATTTTTATACTGAAATGCGATTGATGTCCAGTAGCCTATAGTCTCTGAGATACAGCGTCTGCTAGAACGCAGTGAAAATGACTCAAAATTCATTTCCGGATATTACGTAACAATTTGCATAGTGTCAGTTCAGGGGCTGTAACGTGGACAGAAAATGTGCGGATTTCAACGTGTTTTACATTTTTGGAAAGTCAATTCAACACTCGGTATCACACTTTTGTCTAGAAGTCGCCAACTTCAAAATGGTACTTTTCCTCAACCTTTGAAATCGATACTTGAAGTCCCGAAGAATCCCCAAAGATCGATTATTTTAATACCATGTCACTTGCCTACTTTTCCAAGTAGAGCAAAACCATCCAGGAAATATGTGAAGAATTGGATACCAAAACCATAGGATGTTTCAGAATGTTTTTCCCATTGATGGTTCCTGAGTTATATGGGTTTAAAGGCTGAAACGACCTATTTGGAGAAAAAGATAGGTAGTCCGGACACTAACTGCTGAATACTGTACGGACCTTGCATTTGATGATACAAAATGCCACTCAGCAGACGTAGTGAATATATTTATGTACTTTCCACGTCTGCCAAGTGGCATCTTACACCTAAAATGCAAGGTCCGTACAGTATTCAGCCAGTTAGTGTCCGAACTACCAATTTTTTTTCCAAGTAGGTCGTTTTAGTCTTTTAACCCATATACCTCAGGAACCATCACTAGGAAAAAGATTCTGAAACATGTTATTTTTTTGGTACCTATTCAATCCTTCACATATTCTCCAGATGGTTTTTCCATACTTGGGAAATGAAGCAAATGGTATGGAATGGAAATTATCGATTTTTGGGGATTCTTCGGAACTTCAAGTATAAATTTTATAAAGTTGGCGACTTCTAGACAAAAGTGTGATACCAAATGTTGAATTGGCTTTCCAAGATTGTAAAACACACTGAAATCCGCACATTTGCTGTCCACGTTACAGCCCTTGAACTGACACTATGCAAATTGTTATGTAAAATCCGGAAATAAATTTTGAGTCATTTTCACTGCGCTCTAGCAGACGCTGTATCTCGGAGACTATTAACCACAAAGTGATGAATTTGATACTGATCTCTTGATAATTTAACGCGCTACATTTGCTTTGCTGGTTTTTGTGTTCTTAAGGTGATAGTTTACAAGTTATTCAGAAAAAATCGAAAATTTACAAGGATGGCGCTTTTTTATTGGTCCTAGAAAAAAAGCCAAGCATTGGAATTTTTGGGAATTTCAGTATGTTATTCCACGTTAAATTCTGCATCGATCCACCAAATTTCGTCAACTTCCGAATTTCTTTCCGGTTAAAACCTAATTTGACTGGACTACAAGGCTTTACGCGGCGCTGCTTGTTCCGGCACATAGCCCATACCTACCGAATGATACGTTTGGATTAAATTGAAATGAATGTTTCGTAGTTTTTTATATCGACTAGATTTCTCTTATCAAAAGCACAGTATTTATTCCGTTCGTTTTCAGCGACCATGCGAGATTTTAAACCGTTGTTGGTGGTTGGAAGCGACAGCGTGAGATGCAAGATAAAAAGTGCCGCTTTAAATGCTTTATTGCACGTCACTTTTCAAAAGAGAAGGGTTTTTATCATAATAAATATCTTCCTCAATGCAAACATTTTTCACCAGAAAGCAAGCAGCACACAAGCTTCCGAGTCTGAGCACAACCTTTATAATAGTGCGAAAGCCTATATTCTATATAAAAGAGCGAATAAAACAGTTTGTTAGGGTCTTGAGGAAGTCGACGTCAGGGCGAAGTTCTAGCTGATAACAAAATAATTCGGTTTCTGTGCTCAAAATCTAATATTTTTTTTACTCCTGCTTTCTAGGTAGGTATAATAAGCTGCGTTTATTTCTCCGGGGAGCTTGCTCATCATGAGCAAGCGACGGAGCTTTTTGGAGCTCTTACTAATGAGAAGGCGGCCAGTTATACATGTCCACAGTTTTTTGCTGTTTTCCTGGATAAGCAGGATGGAAGTTTAATGATCCGCTAAGCTAGCCGAGTGGATATTTTAGTTCCTCATATTTCACCACAAATTCTGTGAGATTTTTGCATCTATTTGCATGTAGGTATAAATAATTTCACGTCTTTCTGCATTAGAGCAAGCTATAGGAAAAAAAGGGTTGCGTTGGTACGAATGACACGTTGACGACGTTCACTAGCTGTCTTCATGTGCAATTGTCAATGTGATATTGAGTGTAGACGATAAGGGACATTGCCTTCACTGGTTGGTGGGTCTTCGCCAAAGCTATTAGGTTTTTGCCGGCCACTGAGGAAATTATGCCGAAAGTCCGTGATGCCGTGAAATGAAATGGAATATAAAAAGAAAAAACCCACTGCCAAGAGGAAACTTATTCTTTAGATGGACAATATGGATAGTAGGACAATAATTTATGGAGCTGAACTGTATGGAGACGATACAATTTGGGCGTGAGCAGGTAGGTACACTGTGTTGTCTGCCAGCATGTGTCTTCATACCTTGCTTGCTTTTGCAGTAGGTATAATAGCTAGAGCTAGAGTAGGTACCTAGTACTCACTACTCCAGTGATATGCATCAGATGATGTAGCCTTTTGGACGGTGGGCTTCACCCGAGTAGTATCCTGCCGATCTTCGACATCATTCATTAGTAGCCGCCAAACACCTAACAACCTTGGAGGAGACCCACCAACCAGTAAAGACAAAGTCCCTTATCGTCCACACTGCAAAGCACTCCAAAGAAACTCACGATTCCTGGCGTATGCTAAAAAATGTTCACTTTCGCGTACATGATACCTAGACACGGTGACAAGGTGTCACATCAAAAATTGCACGTGTAGACAACTGGCTGGCATCCCCTTGTCATCGTATATCATTCGTACCAACACAACACAATTTATCCATGGCTCAGAAAGCCGTGAAATTGATTTTACGTACCTACATTTTTGGGGTTATTTTCAAATTAATGCAAATAGAAAGCAGCAAAAAAACATATTTACAAAAGCATGCTAAAATATGAAGGGGGCTGAATATCCACCTGGCTGAACACGGAAATCGAATTCGTATCTTGCTTTCCCGGAAAACTGCAAATATTACTGTGAAATTGTGTAATTGGTTGCCTGCTTACGGGCGAGAAGTCATAATGTTGGCTGCGGTGGAGACAGTTTGAAATGAAAACGAACCAAAATAGCCCAAGTTGCCCCAAGCACTACTGATTATTTATCTCATGCTGTAAGACGGCATGAGCTTCACAATTCCGTCTAAACCGGTTTTTAATAAAGTGAAAAGAGATTTTCTTTTTATCATTTTACGGAAGGGCTGGATAAAATGGCACTGAAACGGTTCTCGGATCCGTGTATACGAACATAACACCCGGCGACAACGGGGAGTTAAATTGAATTCTTTATGTCTCAATTCCCAATGCCATAAAAGATTAGATTCGTTAATCGGCCACTATGCACACTTGACGATAACATGCACGCGTAAGTGTGTATGTGTGATTTACCTCGGAAACTTTGGCTTCGGATGTAGCTTTCGCAAAGAGCGTCAACGGGGAGCGTGCATGACCTTCAGCTATCAAGTGTAGGACACACAGAGCCTATGGTGGTGGAAATAAGAACCACTTGTGGACTGGCAGAGTGGAGGGAATGCTTAGAGCTCGGTAGTTGATCGTTGAGGAATTTTTTGAGAGGAACACATACTCCGACGTCTAGTAGCCTAGGTGGGCACTAGTGGATACCTGCAATACCCACATTATCGACATGGAAATTTGACAAGTAAAAATAATGTGAAAAGGGGTTTGTATTTGTGCCTCGTATTTCATGTTATGGTTAGCGTATTTAGCAGGCTTGTAGTAGATCTAGCTCCAGAGGTGCACAGCTGGAAGACTACGCCCCCAGCAATGCACTACATTGTAGAAAAAAAGACAACGTTTACGTTCCGAACACAAAGGTAGCTACGGCGAGCTTATTAGAATGGAAAATGCGGATCTCCAGCTGAAGTCCAAGCAGAAAATCTTTAAAAAAAGCGAGGAAATAAGGTCCGTGATGGTTGATCCTGCACGGCCAGCCGGAGATGATTTTTTTCTTGGCTGGCAGGCTGGCTTTGTTGCAAGGCTGGTCGCCGGGCTTGTGTGTTTCCCTCCGTGCGGATGTGACAGAGTCTGTTGCTCTTCCTTGGGCGGAAGCTATGGATGATTTAGAGAAAGGTCTGCGACGACGCTGGTCATCAACATGGGCCCCAATAAAGAGCCTACGGAGTCCCAAGGGTTCACAGGAACAAAAGTTTGCTTGTAGTGGACTGCACAAGACAGCAAAGTGACAGTTTTGACATGTCACCAATTGACGTAACAGCCGACGTTGCCTGCGGTAACTTACACCTCTTCTGACAATTAATTCCCCAAAACTTCCTCTACGAAACGGCCATTTTCCCCAATAAGGTCAATCGCCTATACGGAATATACCACCAAAAGCTTCACTTCACGCTCGTGCTCTACGCGGCGCTACGTGTCTCGCACATAGCCCATAAGGATGTTCCCGTGCACTGGCGCATGTTAGGAAGCATGCTCAGATCACCCAGGTGCCGGCGACTGCCGACTGTCAAAAATCCTCGGACAAATGATCAACAGTACAACAGTGAGGTTTAATTTGCGCACATCTCAGTGGGTGGCATTTGTGTCGACAAAAACTGTATCTTCATTTATATTTGCAACGTTCTTGGATCTTTCATCGTTTCTGTTGGATAACTGCATTCAGCGATGACAAGTTTCACACAAAGCACACATTTCAAGATGTTTTTCATCAGCGTTCATCATTTTTTCCTGACGCTGATGCAACCTTTTCGGAACGAGACGACCTTGACGTGCGTATCGTATCGCGAGTCTTTGACACAACCACCAAACACACAATGCTAGGTTGCTCCCACCAAGAGCCTTCGATTTTTTGCATTCTAACATGTTCAAACTCTCCTGTGCCGCTTTATCGCTAGCGTTACTTTCTCTGTTATCAAATGTGTTTGACGTTTTGTCCGAGGATTTCGCCGTCAACTGCCAAGCTGCGGATGCCCACTGTCAAAAAACCGGCGGATGCTTCCCTCACATGAAGACGGCAGGAACTACTCTATTTATTCTGTGCGCAAAAAGTTTTGTAGGCTAGCGCAAGCATTATTAAATTTCACTGAGAAACAGGGTTTTGAAATACATATAGCAAATACAGACTTGAACTGGATACCGGACTACATCATCGAATACCAAATGGGCACTATGTCAGGGCACGTAAGCAAAAGCAACGTCCACTCAGCAAGAGGACATCTTTCCGATATCAATTGGATGTTCGAATCACATCTATGATGTTAAAAAAAAAGTCCTTGATGTTACATGGACATCTCAGTTATCTCTTATGCCCGGCGTATTAGCACATCAATGAGACCATCTCATAGATGTCCAAATGCGACCTTTCATCTCGCCTCTCATATTAGTATAGGAGCATAGGTCGTGCCGTGTGCAGCTTCATGAAGATATATAGAGTTATGAGTTATGTCTTAATCGATTTCCAGGGGATCAAGGACCATGAAAAATTATGGTGGAATATTGGCGACTACTGCTTTGACAGGTATATTTTAGTGATAACCCTTGATACACCGCGTCATCGATCTGTTTGTTAAATGCAAAGACTGCAAGGTAGGATTTGAATTTTTGCCTCCCAAATTTTCATCACGCAGGCCACCCTGTATGCATTTTCTCCAAATAATTTTCACATCAGCAAATAACGTAAAAAATGCTATGATTGCTATGATAAGAGTTATTAATGCACTACAAAAAAGTTAACTTTTTGAGGTTGCCCTTTAAAGAAAAGAGCTCGAAACAGCGTCTTCTGATTTTTTATGTTTCTGAAATATACCTACCTACCAAAGTAAGTACTCATCATACTTGAATTTTAATTAATGCTATTTCGCTGCTGAATATCCAATTAATTATCTAGATGGAATCTCTCGAGGAATCTCTTGAAACTGGAAACTTTCTGAAGTTCATGTACTTAATTCCGAGTTTAATTCTTTATCCATCCCAGGCCCGCATATATTTCCTGAAAAAACTCCTGACGGGGGTTATGATTGGTTCGTGTTCATTCCCAACAGGTCTCAACAGTTTTATTTTCAACCCTCAGCCCCAATAATGGTTTTTTTGGCGTTCAAATTCGTACGCATTGAATTTCGTCTTAAATGAATCAACCACCCCGGGTCTCGAGCACGCTTTCGATTAAAGCCGTTAAAGGATTCCCCCGATGTTATTTCCCGCGGAAGCTCCCAAACACCCTTTCAGTCTCTTCACCTTTCAATTTCCGCATCATCGGAAATCGAAAGCGAAACAGCCAAAATGTCTGATACGGGCAAAACGCCCAAGGACTCACCTAACGGTACGTAGCACTGTTTCTCGAACTGCTCCCCGATGATGGCACTCAGCAGCCCCAGGATGGCCTGCGGAAATTCCGTGATCAAAAACAGCAACAGCACGGCCAGCAGCATGCTGGAGGTCCTGTCCGCCTGCTTATCCTTATCCTGCTTGTTTTTGTTCACCACACATTGCTTGTTCGCGCCATTGGAACTGTTCACGTTCTTCAGCGGCAAACTCGAGTTCAACAGCACCTTCCGGCGGCGCTTCGTTTCGACAAGGACCGAGATCAACCGCCACGAAAGGTGCGTCAGCAAGATGCACGGGAAGAGCTTGAGGACCACGCCGTACACCCAGAAGCTCGCGTACTTGTAGTTCGAACTGGAAATGTACGAGATGTAGTAAATCACTTGCGTTTCCACCGTGCCGGTGTAGTTGCCGAGGTCTTTGCGGTCGATTATCTTCCCATCGGGATCGCACGTTTGGTTGTGCTCGGCGATTTTGTGGGATATGAACAGCGGGACGCAAATTATCGGACATAGGATGTACGTGAAGACGATGACGTACATGGTGTTTCGCATCGAACACCACACTCGGCTGTTGTGCGGGTTAGTTATGGTGATGTATCTCCAAATGGCAAGGATTACGGTGAGACAGCAGGAGATGAAGTGGAAAACTTGGCTGAAGAGCGCGTGGAACAGGTAGAAAACAGCCCAGCTGTACGAGTAATTGTACACGTACTTGCGGCTTTCCTGGTTCAGGTATCTGTGAAACGTGAACGGGATGTAGTCCAGCATCACCAAGAGATCGGCCACGGCCAGTCCGGTGAGGATCAGATTGGTGGGCCATCGCATCTCTTTGGTGGTCAGGACGCATATGTTGAGGATGTTGGCCACGGAGCCGAAGACGCACACGAGGAAGCTGAGCGGACCGTGCACGTCCTCGTAAGTGTGCGCAAAGTTGTTCAAGTCACAAAAAGCGCCGTCGGCGGTGGTGTTGTTCATTTTGACGCACTCAACGGAAGTTTTGCCTCTCAAGAAAAAAGTTTGGTAAAGTTCGAAACAGGACGACAACGACGACGAGAAGGAGCGGACGAGCAACAAGTTGCGGCAGTGGACGGCGGAGGCATCCTCGCTTGAGGAGCGTTGCGGCGCGTCTGCTGTGGGAATTTGTGCGGAGCGTCTCGGAGATTTTTGAATGAAACGCATGCGTGCGCTTCTCGATTTTGTTTTTTGGGATTGTTTGTGAATCCCGAGGGAGGTGGGGGAGGCAAGTGAGTGCTAATCCTTGCCGGAGGTAATCCTTATGGTGATTGCTGGGTCAGGTGCGATCCTGTTAGGCTCCATCGTCTGGTTTTTTTATCCGAGACAAGGCCGACGCTTTTGGCCAAAAAAACATTTGTTTTATCCAGCGACTCGCATTGATGGTTCTCCAGTAATAGTCTGAACGTTAAGCGAAAGCACCCTGCATTTTATGGATAAAACATTTCACTTGGTATAGTTGTTGTCTGGACCATAATCCTGCGATTGAGAAGTCGTTTATAGTGTAGCCATCGACGGCAGCCGTGCAGGCTATGTAAACAGGGCGAAGAGGGAAACAAAAGACGAAAAGTTGTAATGAGTCGTAAACTAAAAATGGTACATACAGTCTGCCGTTTAGGCTGACGAAGTTCCATCAAACTATTTCCGATTATCCTGAAATAGGTATCCTGAACAAACTGTTTTCCTTCGTGGAAAAAAATGTTTTTCAAGTACATACCTGAATCGATTTTTAATTTTCAAGGTATTGAAGTGGAACTTGGTAAATATTCCTTCATCCAGTGATACTATAGGTACTCTTTCGATTCAGTATGTTGTTGTTATATCATATTTATAAATTGTATTTGTACATATGTTTTTATCTATTTATTTTTTTTGTTGCTGGACGGGTTCAACACTACATTATGTATGGTAATAATATGAACGAATAATAAACTATCTATCTATCTATCTATCTATCATAAGTGCAGCCTCGAGTGCAGCCATCGGCGCCAATTCTCCAGACCTTGTGAACAGGAGGAAGTGAAGAAAAACAAGCGAATACGCCTCATGGGCATGAGGCTCAGTAGCGCACTTCCTTTTTGGAGGATTAGTGAACGCAAGATGTTAAGTAATTAGGGTTCTACCGTCTTGGGCAAAAAATTCCAATATGGCGACCAAAATATCGACAGAATCATGAAATTCGGCTTGAAAATCAGAATGATTGTACTAGACAAGGGTAAGTTCCAAGTTTCATGAAAATCGTTCCACTAATAAGAGATTTCAATATGGCGGCCAAGATGGCGGCAGAATTATGAAACTCAGCTTGAAAATAGGAATGATCGTACGAGACAAGCGTAACTATCAAGTTTCATGAAAATCCTCCCACTTATAAGAGATTTCAATATGGCGGCCAAGATGGTGGGGCAATCATGAAATTTGGCTTGAAAATAAGAATGATCGTACTAGACAAGGGTAAGTTTCAAGTTTCATGACAATCGTTCCACTAATAAGAAATTTCAATATGGCAGCCAAGATGGCGGCCGAATTATGAAAGCCATTCTGCCTATTTGGTCCTTGAGAACCTAAGCTATCCACCGGATAAAGTTCAATCTTCAACGGCTGTAGCTTTAGTTCCCGAGAAGAAGTTCAACTTCATCGAAGTGCACAGGAGATCTCTGTTTTTTGAGAATAATGATAACGATGTATGGATAACAAAAATAGTGCCCATTGGCCACCCTTGGGGACATCAGCAAAAGAGTTCCAAGACTCTTGTTTCAATTCTCGAGAAGGAGTACAGCGTCTTAATTTCTGCACGGACTCGGACAGACAGGCAGACAGACAGACAGACAGACAAACCGGCCACATAAGCGTCATTCTGTTACTTGTATAAAAAAAATGTTCTCCAACTGATTTCGACCTCCTGAACACGAATATCGGGTTCAGTTTTGAATTGGAACATTTCTTTTTTATCGAAAAACCAAAAAAATGGTAGCCTGTCACATGATTTTTAGTGATACCTACCTACTTTTTTTTGTTATTGAGCGAACATGTTTCGTAATTTGAGTGCCATTATCCTTTAGGTACCTAGTATTGGCTATTTCAAAATGGTCAATTACTATTTCGGCACGTCTGATTTTAAATTTGTAGGGTCGTGTAATATGCGCTGAGCCGTGGCTTTGCGGTCGTTTTCAAAAATTGATGACAATTGACCCGACGGTCGGATCGAAGTGGGGTTTTTGTTAAAGAAAGTTCAAATTGTTCTCTAAATATAATGCCGTACATGCAGTGATGTATTTCATTAAGAAATTGTAGTTACCTGCATATCGCAACTTTCTACATCTTACCGCGAATGCCAGCACTTGATCGGCGAAGCCGCCCTACACCAAAATGTTATTTTTGTAATTGTTCATGATTATTTCGGCAAAATTTTCCTTGATTCGCGTACCAAGGCCATGATCTACCCATTCGAGTTGAAATATTTTCTGTATTGAATTTCGTTTTGTTCGGAGGAAAGGATATCAAGCACCAGCAAGCAACGAATAAATCATTTGCGGCCGAGCCGTAGTTTCGGAGTCATTTTCAAAAATTAATAACTATTGGCCTGCACCTCGCACCGATGTGAAATTTTCATTAAAATAAAGTTCAAGTCATCCTCTAAATATAACTCCGCATATGTATTATGGTAAAATGATAAGATCGGGTACTTCCTCGCATGTGATAACTTTCGAGATCAGGCCGGCTTCTGAAATGCAGCATTCAACGGCGATGCCGCGTCACACTAAATTGTTATTATTGTCATTGTTTATTATTATTTCGTCAAGATTTTCCTTGGTTCGGGATACAAGGTCATGAGCTACCCAATGGAGTAAAAAATTTTCGCAAAAACCTTTTCGTCTAGGACTAGATGCTGTGACGGACGGACGGACGGACGGACGGACGGACGGACGGACGGACGGACGGACGGACAGACGGACAAAGCGAGGACAAAAGCGCCTTCCCGTTTGGAGAAGTGCGCTAAAAACGAAAAGTTGTAACTCATTAACCAGCCTGACACAACTGGTAATAAGACGGGAGACGGACGGCGTTTCATCGACAACCAAAACATCGATAGAACATTCGAATCATTCGATAAACAGACAAAACGCCGACACGCGGAAAGGCCGACACGCCGAAACGCCGACACACCGTAACCTCGACCGAAACACTAAGGCCCGTATTCATATCCCACTTTTAAGCTAAAAGCGCTTTTAGTGCGATGCGCATTTAGGGGCATTTCTCATATTTTAGTGTTCAAAAATACAAATTAACGCGCAAATTAATTGCAATTAAGTACATAGAATCGCTCCCAATCGCAATAATGTCAGGTAAGTCAGGTACTTTGTTGTAGCATTTTATCACCTTGCAAACCACATTTCTTCGTTCCATTTCAAGGCGAGGTCTCGGGATACGTAAGTCCTGCCTACCCCTGATGAAGTGACCATGCTGGCAGCCATGGTGAGCAAACAGGTCATAGTTTTCCCTTGCAAATGTTACGCACTCCAATACGCATCGCTTTTGGATTTTTAGGATTTTGACGGTTTTCGTGGAGTCGCCCCCAGAAGATAATTCTATACCGCAGTCTCGACGTCACATAGGAGTTATATGCAATCTTTGCTGCCTCCACCGACACCATTCTCGATAGAACTCCCAAGGCATAGCAGAAATGTGACGTCTGTAACACCAACCGCCGTATATGATCCTTCCATTTAAGACTAGGATCCAAGTCAAGGCCAAGAAATCTGACACAGGATTCCGCCGTCAAGGAAACGTCTCCCCCGAGTAGTGGCGGGGTTAACGGCCAAAAATGTAATGATCTGTGCATTTTGTGATAAAAGCATGAAATATGGCATACGTGTTCAGAAGACCCTCCTTTGCAATTCCAGATGTGGCGCCACGCAAGATTTTGCACCAGAGGCACTGTATTGCGGTTAATATACCTGCTAGGGGTAAATTCTGCAAAAATGGTTCCTGGCCGGTCTCTGGTACCGCAGTCGGTATTTTTTAGTTCTGTTCAGCTAAAACTACATGTAGAAATGAGTGAGGAGTGCATTTTCACAAGCAAAGTTTCAAATGCTGCCTTTATACGTTGTTTTAATACATTTTAAGGCCAACTTTGTTTTAGTACAGGAAACATGGTAAAAAAATTGCCAAAACCTCGGCAAAGATATGAACGTCCTGAAAATTTGATATTCTGTTCAGAATTAAGTGCCCTACTACATATCTAAAATTGTCAAAAATCGCACCCCGAGGCTTCAAGTTATTGGAGGGGGGGTAAAAAATTGCAACTCAAAATTAAAGGTATAGAACCCGATGGAACCCGTCAACCCAATGGATGCAAATAGGTACGTCGTAGTTCGACGCATCACATCCCGTTGATACAATTTTGGCAGAAAAAGTGTCGATCATTGTTGTAGGGGGGTCGCGGGGGAGGGCGAAACTCGGCTGGGTGGCTCTTTTTCTTCCTGGGCCATGAAGAATCGATCACGACAAGATTGGTATCTTTTCCGACTAAATTCAATGTCCTGAACTTGAATCTAATGTATAAATTTGGACAAAAACAAGTTCAAACAAGTTAACTTGAGAAAACCTGTTTTTTCTTTGACAATTTCCACAAAACTTTTTTTTACTGTTAGAGGCATTCATCTTTAAAAATATTTTAGAGGCCGTTAGATTGAACTGTATTCTTCACGAAAATCATCCATTCGATCTGTAACTTTGTTTTTCGAGATAGAAAAAATCGATTTGAACTTTGGTCGGCACAGGCCGTCGTCTACTACTGACCAGAACACTACACCATGCATCTTTAAATGAAAGTAGCCCAAACTATTTGAAAAATTATAACTCATCTTTGAAAGTTCGAGGATCTGTGCAGAACTGAATTCCCTATAACATAAACAAAATCGTTATAAATCGCAATGCAGGGTATTGAGTTATTACTTGAAGGTACATGCTGTAGTGTTCTGGTCATTAGTGGACGCCGGGCAGTGCCGACTAAAGTTCAAATCGGTTTTTTCTATGTCGGAAAACAAAATTACAGATCGAATGGATGATTTTCGTTGAGAATACAGTTCAATCTAATGATCTTTGAAATATTTTCATAGATGAATTTCTCTAACAGTAAAAAAAAGTTTCGTGAATATTGTCAAAGAAAAAACAGGTTTTCTTAAGTTAACTTGTTCGAACTTGTTTTTATCCAAATTTACACATCGGATTCAAGTTCAGGACGTTGAATTCAGTCGGAAAAGATACCAATATTATCTGGATCGATTTTTCATGGCCCAGGAAGAAAAAGGGCCACCCAGCCGAGTTTCGCCCTTCCCCACGACCCCCCTTCAACAATGATCGACACTCTTTGTGCCAAAATTGTATCAACTGGTTGTGATGCGTCGAACTACGACGTATTTGCATTCATTGGATTGACGGGTTCCATCGGATTCTATACCTTTCATTTTGAGTTGCAAATTTTTTACCCCCCCTTCAATAACTCGAAGCCTCGGGGAGCGACTTCTGGCAATTTTAGATATGTAGTAGGGCACTTAATTCTGAACAGAATATCAAATTTTCAGGACGTTCATATCTTTGCTGAGGTTTTGGCAATTTTTTCACCAAGTTTCCTGTACTAAAACAAAGTAGGCCTTAAAATGTATTGAAACAACGTATAAAGGCAGCATTTGGAACTTTGCTTGTGAAAATGTACTCCTCACTCATTTCTACATGTAGTTTTAACTAAACAGAACTAAAAAATACCGACTGCGGTACCAGAGACCGGCCAGGAACCATTTTTGCAGAATTTACCCCTAGCAGGTATATTAACCGCAATACAGTGTCTCTGGCGCAAAATCTCGCGTGGCGCCACATCTGGAATTGCGAAGGAAGGTCTTCTGAACAAGTATGCCAAATTTCATGCTTTGATCACAAAATGCACAGACCATTCCGCTAACCCCCCCACTAGAGATCCACCCTCCATGGAGTTTCAACGTCGTAAGTAGGTGAAAACTTCATCAGTTTTGTCTTCGCAGTGTTCATTTTCAGATTATTCGACGAGAACCATTCCTTCACGGAAGCAAAAGACTGCCTCATGTCCGACACCATGTCCTGCGCGTTCCTTTGACGAAAAATGATGAATGTATCGTCCGCATACATGATGGTAGGTACATTTCACCGACACGCCATTTCACCGACAGAACAATTCACCGAATCACCGATTCACCGACAGAACAATTCACCGAATCCCCGAATTACCGACAGGACTGTAGCGTTTTGAGTTTTGGACCATAGGTACCTACATTTGAAAGATTGATATGCTCGATTCCGTACTGGTGCAATTCCGAGCATGGTTGGTGTTCAGCGCCAAAAGTGTCTTCGATAACCAGATAAGAATCTAATTTTCACTTGAGTATCTTCCTTCTTTTCACACCCACCTGATGAGGAAATGTTTTTTGCTTATCTTCCTTTTTTTAGACCCGCCAGTTGAGGAGTTTATTTTTGACTAGAGTATCGTCCTTCTTTTTTGACTTAAGTCTAGTAACCACCAGATACACAGTCAGTTCCTGAATTTTTGACTCAAGCATGCATCCTCCTTTTTTTTCAAACCCACAAAATAAGAAGTGTATTCTTAACTAAAGTATCATTTTTTTCGGACCCATTAGATAAGAAACCGATTTTTGACGCAAGTATCATCCGAGGTATCATCCTTCTTCTCAGACCCACCAGATAAGAAGTTCATTTTCTATTCAAGTATATCATCCTTCTTTTGAGACTCACCAGATAAGGAATTCATATCAGACTCAAGTTTTATCCTTCTTAGACATTAGACCTTAGACCCACCAGAAAAGATTATTTCTTGCTCAAGTATCATCCTTCTTTTTAGCGCCACCAGATGAGGGTTTAATTTTTCAGTCAAGTATTCTTAGGCCTACCAGATATGGAGTTTATTTCGAACTCAAGTATGATCCTTCTTCCCTACCCACCAAATGAATAACTGATTTCCATTCAAGTACCATCCTTATTCTTTTCCAACTCATTACATAGATTATGTATTGACAAGAACACTTTTTCTACCCGCTAGTTAAGGAGTTTTTTTTGATCGAGTACCTATCATGCTATTTTTTAGATTCACCATATACATAGCCTATTTTTGAGTTTTTGATTGAAACACCGCTTCCTTTCCAGACCCACCAGATGAGAAGTTCATTTTTTACTCAAGTATCATCCTTCTTTTTGGACCTACTACTCGTATGAGGGGTCTATTTTTGAATCAAGTATCCTCAGGTATACTAGGTATGGAGTTTATTTTCGACTCAACCATCATTCTTCTTTCCAAACCTACCAGATCAAGAACTGATTTTTGAGTCAAGTATCATTCTTCTTTTTGAACTCACTGCACTGGCTAGATAAAGTCTATTTTTGACTCGAGCAATCTTCTTTTTTTAGACCCACCAGTTGAGGAGTTTATTTTTGACTCGGTAACCGTACGTCCGAATCCAGATTGGTTGGGGTCTAGATTTGATGATAAATTTTTGCATTTTTTCATACCAATTTCATTTTCTTCGAATTTTCCGGGAAAAAGATACAGACAACAATCTGTTTTCTACGTTTGAGCTTTCAGCAATGTACAGTACAGGATCAATGTGGAAACATGAAACCTACACACAAAAAAAGTTTTTTTTTCGCATTCGCCAATACCAAACACGATATGGTTACATTTTGCAGCATTTTCCGGGAACTCATTTTCAAGCAAAATTTGCAAATTCGGCGAGTTAGTCAAATTTCCTGCCGGTGAGTTGTCGAGTCGGTGAAGTGTCTTGTCGGTGAGTTGTCTTGTCGGTGATAAATGCCCTGTCGGTGAGTTGCCTTGTCGGTGAAATGTCCTGTCGGTGAATCGGCGGGTCGGTGGAATGTCCTGTCGGTGAATCGGCGAGTCGGTGAAATGTCCTGTCGGTGAAATGTCCTGACGGTGAAATGTTCTGTCGGTGAAATGTCCTGTCGGTGAAATGTCCTGTCGGTGAAATGGCGTGTCGGTGAAGTGTCCTGTCGGTGAAATGGCGTGTCGGCGAATTGTCTTGTCGGTGAAATGTCCAGTCGGCGAAACGGCGTATCGGTGAAATGTCCGTTCGGTGAAATGGCTGTCGGTGAAATGTCCAGTCTGTGAGTTGGTTGTCGGTGAAATGTACCAAACCCAATAACTTGGTGGTAGCTGGAATTAAGATTGATACACGGAAGAATGATGAACAGGAGTTGAAAGAGAAAATGAGTATCATGATCGAAAAGGAACTGCAAGTAAAGGTTAGAATTGAAAAGGCTTATAAGATAGGTGAAAAAAGTGGGTTATCGAAATAAGCGACTGGGCAGATAAACTCACAGTCTTGCAGGGAAAAATGAAGCTGAAGCGAAGAAATATATACATGGAGGCTGAATTGACCTACAAACCAAGGAAGAGAAATATAGAAGAGAATCAGAGACACAGCAAAAGAAACGAGGAGAAACGGGACGACTGTTAAGATAGGATATCAGAAGCTGGAAATAGATGGAAGGATGAAAAAATGGAAGAAGAAAGGAAGAAAAGCTCTTAGTTAGATGCCGCGGATGAGCCTCAAAAATCAAAATTTAAAAAAGTTGGGAAAGCAACTACGGGTGAACACATATCAATGACGACCAGGCAGGAAACAAGGACAAGAGAGAGAAAAAACGAAAGAAAAATGGAGAAACATGGCAATCATGGTATACAAGGAAGAAGAATGTAGGTAGGATATGCGAAACGGCGGAAGAAGCGATCAGTCATCTGAAAAGGAACTGGAAAGACGAGTTAAGGGACGGAAGAACGGAGGGTTAAATACTAAGGAAGGGTGGAAGAGGTCTGGCTTGGATGAAAAGAGTAGAGGAGGATAAGAAAAACAAAAAAGAACAAAAAAAAATAAAAAAAAACAAAAATAATTTTACTGTGGTGTGTTGTGTCATATAAATAGTCCAAAAGTTAAGGTTAAGGAAGTTGAGGTCAAAATTCAAGGGGCACCTCGAGGGGCACCCTCCACTTTTATAACAAGCAATGCAACTTGGCATACATGTTGCCGAGACCATGTTTGACCGATGACCGACTAAGATCAGGAGCCAAAGTCGTAAGTGATGCAGGCGTCCGTCGTATACAGGGTGTCGTATAGAAAAAAAAAAGGTGAAAAATTCGTATATAATTAACCGAGTAATTAACCGAACCAGATGGATCCACGTGAATAGGAACACATATCCACAATATATTACCCATCAAGGAAGAGTCAACAGTTCTGGAAGATCGTAAGCGGTTCCTGAAATATTCCTGAAAAACTGAAATTTTCTTCTGAATATTTTATATTCACGGTAAATCACTGAATTTTCAAGATATCAAAGTGCAACTTGGTAGTTTTACGGCCAGTATGGTCATGAATCAAAAACGATCAGGAGCCAAATGCAAGACCTGCTATTTCCAGAAATAACACGACAGTAAACTTTTTTTTTGTGACCGCCCGCCATCTTGAATCTCCGTTTTACTCAACAGCTGGAAAAGTGGCAGTCGAATGTGAGAAAGTTGGCATTCAGTCGTCCCATTATGGAAAAGATAACCTTGAAGCAAGGTAAATGTCTCTTCTTCGGAAAAACATTGTCACCCAAGGTTTTCATGTTAATACGGATTTGCAGCGCCTGTGATGGCTTATCAGAGATTTGAAAGAGCAAAGTGAGTTCTTTGTCACAATACTACATTCATTTTGAGAATAATTACCAAAATTCATAATGATTGGTCTAAAGTTGAGCTTTTGATGGCTTGCTGAACCAAATATGTGGCGCTTTTTGGTGAAATATGCAAAAAAGATCGAGCAGTCATTATCATATTATCCCTCACTGAGAGAAGGCTATTGCAAAAACTTAAACCAATCAACGCTGAAATAATTTGTGAGATTAAAGCCGATATTCTTGAGCCAATGAATGTTGGACATATGCGTCCGGTTGTTGAAGAGAAGACATCGAAGGCGTGCATGCAGAAAAAAATTTCAATGTTCTGATTCACATATTTTATTCAGAAACCTACCAAAAGTTCATGACTAACAACATCCCATCTATTTTGAAATTCAGAGTCAAAATTCATCGTTATCGGTACAGAGAAAAAATTTTGGTAGCTTTCTGAAAATAATACGTGGCTCAGAACTTCCAGAAAACTTTCTGCATTCAGGTCTTTTATGTCTTCTCTCTAACAACGGGACACATGTGTCCAACATTTTATGGCTCAAGAATATATAGTTGACTCTCCCAAAACATTTCAGCCTTCATTAAATCAAATCAAATCAAATCAAATCAGTCTATTCATTTTTTGATACAATATACATTGCCCAAAATACTAGGTTAGTTTAGTTTAGTTAGTACCTAGTTAATATTAGTTTTAGTTTTTGCAATAGCCTTCTCTTAATCAGGGATGACATGATTAATGATTGCCCGATTTTTTGCACTTCTCACAAAAAACGCGATATATTTTGTCCAACAAGCCATCAAAAGTTTATCTTCAGACCAATCATCATGGATTTTGGTAATTAATCTCAAAATGAATGTAGTATTGTGACCAAGAATTGGCTTTCCTCCTTTAAATCTCTGATTAGTTAACACAGGCGCTGCAAATGGATATTACCATGAAAACCTTGGGTGGACAATGTTTTCTCGACAAAGAGCCCCTACTTTGCTTCAAGGCTATATTTTTCATAATGAGGTGACTCGATGTCAACCATTTTACATTCGGCTGTCACTTTTCTAACTGTTGAGTAAAACAGAAATTCAAGATGGCGGTCACGAAGAAAATAAAAGTTGACTGTCTTATTTCTGGAAATAGCAGGCCTTGCATTTGACTCCTGATCGTTTTTGATTCATGACAATACTGGCCGTAAAACTACCAAGTTACACTTCAATATCTTGCAAATTCATTGAATTACCGAGAAATAAAATATTCAGAAGAAGATTCAGTTTTTCCTGAATATTTCAGGAACTGCTCAAGATTTTCCAAAACCGTTGACTCTTATTCCTTGATGGGCAATATATTGTGAATATGTATGTGCCTATTCACGTGAATCCATCTGGTTTGGTTATTGATATACGAATTTTTCACATTTTTTCTATACGACACCCTGTATACGACGCCTGCATTGCTTGTGACTTTGGCTCCTGATCTTAGTTGGTCAAACATATTGTCTCTGTAACAGGTATGCCAAGTGGCATTGCTTGTTACAAAAAAGAAGGGTATTATACCTTAACATCCGGACTAATATACAAAATGAGGGAATCATTATTTAAGTTGAAAGTTGTGTTAAGGCGGTAGCCACATAATGCTGAGAGCATAAATTCGATACCTGTCGGCCAAAACATCGTATGCCACACTTTGTTCAAAATTCGAATTCTGGTAGTTTCTTACTGATCTGGTTATCAACTATTATCCTGTAACAACATTGTCGCGATTTAGAGCAATTTAGGTGATTTACAGCTACTTCGAGATATCGTAACCCTTATCCTGGGTCGCAAAACTCACTTTGTGGAATTTATCGTAAGTACTGTGAAAGTCCCGCAAGACTATCGTAAGTGAATGCTGGTTACGATAACTTTGTGTCACCTGCAATATTTTATGGCTTATCGTAAGTGCAGAATGGTTCATTTAAATCCTGAGGATAGCGTAGAACTTAAGAACGTAGCTCTCTCATAGTTATTCTGAAAAGTATGAAAAGTAATCTAGCCTGGGTCTACCTCTGCGACTCTTTATTCCCATCTCCGCCTGTGTTTTCAGTGTCTCCTCATCTTCTCGTGTCTCAGAAGGTATCCTACCATCCTATTTTTCGTCATCCGAAATCAGTCGTGTGACGATACTATGTCTTATGAAGCTCGTATAACAATATGGTATCATAATACTGTTCATAATTGAAATGGTTCTCGCAAGTGAACTCAATAAGGTTCGGGAAGAACATCGTAAGCGTGTCACTTACGATAGGAAAAAATTGAAATGAAGTTACAATCGGACCCAACAAACTATCGTAAGTAACATAACATCATCACAGGATCAAGCTTCAAGTAAGCTGAATCATATTGAGTCATATATCTAGACCAAAAAGCCTCATTCAAAAATTTATCACCGTTGCACAGATCCAACTATGATAGATAGAAAAAGTGGTTTCTTGAAAAAATGTATTTGTGTTGCTTGCGATGTTTTTGCCGACAGGTATCGATAATAAATTACTTGAAACTCATCAACTGAAAAAAAGTAGAAGAGTCGTTTTCGTTCTTTCTGCGTAGTTTGCGAGCTTACCAATTTTACGTAGCATTGTAGTTGACAGTGTCAACAATAAATCCTATCAGATTATTTGAATGTGAACACTTCCCTCATGAAGCATTTGATGGCGGGGCGGAACCCTATTCATTTTTCTGCTTTTTGCAGAACGGCACATAATTCAATTATTCAACTGGCCTTAAGACAATTCTGAAAGTTTTTTTTTTCATCGCGGAATGAGTACGTCATCAACTTTATAATTACATAATAGTAATTTATTAGTAATAGTAAAAATATTGAAGATATTGACTTGAAATTTGGTACACAGGTGCAGCTTGGGTCCTAAATCAAGTGTGGGAAATTTGGTTGAGATATGTGGAGTGGAAATAAAGATTTTGAAGAACAAAGATTGCATTGTTGAGTCTTCTGTTAGGTTTGGGTCAAGACAACAGGGGGGCCCGACCTTTTGTGTCTTCAAGTGTCGTTTGGGGCTCCGATGAGTCCCTTGTTCTTCTTGTAGCTTTCGAAATTCCAGTATACTCATCACTTTGGCGTATTCTTGCGAACTCTATTGTGTGCGGCTCTCCTGTGTGGTTCGGTACAAGAGCCCCATGGTGTTTTCCTGTCGTTTGAAGTCTTGATGGGACCTCCACTTGTGTCGCTTTTGTAGATTTCAGACATCTTGTGTGCCTCTCGGGTTTTGCTTTTGCCGTTTCAGGCCAAAACGAGCGCCCTTGTGTCTTCTCGAGTTGATTGAAGCCCCATCGGTCCCCTCTAGTGTCTTCATGTGTCTCTTGAAGCCCCATTGAGCCCACCCCTCGTTTTCTTTCAGTTTCCAGAACTCTAGTGCGGTCAGGTCTGATTGGGTACCTACCCTTCTGATGGGCTCGAAGACTCATTTTACATGTATTTTGGGGTCCTGAAGTGCGAATAATCAGAACCCCGCACTCAGGTATTTAACCCTTGAACCGATTTTTACCAAATATTTTTTAAACAACAGGTCAACAGGTAAAATTATTGATGCTTGAACATTTTCCAACATTTTTTTCTCCAATTCCTTGAGTGT
Organism: Anaspis maculata; assembly: GCA_949128115.1. Taxonomy (NCBI): domain Eukaryota; kingdom Metazoa; phylum Arthropoda; class Insecta; order Coleoptera; family Scraptiidae; genus Anaspis; species Anaspis maculata. Next base: position 126,692,517 of record OX421961.1, read on the forward strand.
TTTCCAGTTGAAAAGAAACTTTAAAACTGTTTTCCTATAAAATTGAATATTGGATTCATATACGAGTATGAATTATGTGAACGTTCCATGAAACGTGCACTCACGTCTGACCAACGTTCGGCTTCGGCAGACGTTTCAGAACTGCATACGTTTAAATTAACGTTTTACAATATCGTTCTATTGCGTTTTGTTCAACGTTTGCAGTGACGTTCCATATTTAGGCCGAGATTTAGGCATTTTTGAGTTTTATTGTTTAGCGTTGTAGCTTAGGAAGAGCATGAGGTATGTAGTCTGTATAGCGTCTAGTGTCTTTTCACAATCATCAATTGATTTATTTGCACAGTTGCTTGCAAGCACACATTTTTTCATTGATTTTATTCCAAAATAGATGATATTTTTCGGCTGTTTTCAATCGAAGAAATAGCCTTGAAGTAAAAAGTGTAACTAAATCAAATAATTAGACATCTAATCCCGACCAAAGAGGTGATCAACTGATCAATCATCCTGATGCGATAGTAAATAATTAATTATAAAAATACTAAGTGATATTTACAAAGTTTTCGTTCCGATAATACTGTCATAATTATTGCTCTTATCTCTAAATATATGATAGACCAATTCATTATGTTAATAATAATTAATAATCAACAAATCAACGTCGGTATCTCGCGAAATTCACCTTTTTGTTTTCCAACTAATGCCAATCAATAGAAAAATTATTAGGGCCACATTATGTAGGTACCAACCTACCTACCAAGACCAAGAATTATCTGTCAGTTCTTCTCAGGGTGTTTAGCTGGAATAATTATTATTAGGGAGGTCGCATATCCTTCAGCCGAGCCTGAGAAAAAGTGAAGCCCTGACACTAAGGGGAAGGGAACTTAGTGGGCAATTCCTGGCGTCACTCGATTGTATGATTAACGTGGTCATTGTTTAATTATATCCAGTTAGCCAACTGAATAGGCCGATTGTACTTCTACGAAATAGTTCAAGATTCTTCCGGTAGATGGCGCTGCGATTAACAATGTCGATTTAATTAGTGTGAGGACGTAAACAACAACGAAAGCTACGACATGCGTGCAAATATGTTGATGGTAGAGTGATTTAAAGTGTTTCCGACTTTTCGGTCTGATTTCGATTGTGCCTCTCTGATTGCAAAATGTCATACACGAAATGCAATCATTTTGGTGTCCAAAAAGTGACAGGAAATTTTATAAATTTCCAAAGAATGATCCCAACAGGCTGTAGAAATGGATAGACGCAGCAGGGAACTAAAAATTGCGCGGTAAGTTTTCATGTTCATACCTTTTTATACAATAATGTTAAGTACCTATCTAATGATTTTTGTTAATATGAAGCTCCACAAAGTCACAGAGACCCCACCTCAACTTTGAGGTGCTCCATAATATATTTTTCCTGAAGTCACAATAAAGACTAGCTGGCTCGGCTGAGTCCAAGCAGCGGCTGAAAGAAAGTTCAAATAGTGTTGACAATCTCTTGAAATTGCATGGGGATCCTCGCCTAATCATTATTTCAACTTTTTAGAGTATCAGCCCGTCCAATTGTCCGAAATGAGTATCTGCAAGAATCATTTTGACAGAAGCGCCTTCGTCAATCCGACCCACGTTAGATTGAACCGGAATGCCATATACCCAAACACTTTGATATGCCGTCTACACCAGTCCATCTAGAAGTCGAGGGCCAACAACTGAGCCAACAACAACAACAACATAATCCATGGTAATTACTTTGGGTAGGTACGGGTACTCGCTTATTTATAACACTATTTAAACATAGGAATAAATATGGAAAAAAAAAACATACTTGTAACTAAGCAACCTAGAGCATCAAACTAGAAAAAAATAGCTCCTCATAGTATTGACTATTGCATACAGCAAAACTGAAAATTATAGGGTGGCAACAAAAAGTCCTGCACCATTTCAAAAAAGTACAAAGTTGTAAGGTATCCTTTACCACCATGTATTAAGCATATCGCTGTCACAAGCCTGTCACAAGCCAACAAGTACCTACTTGCAGATGGTGGAGGTAGAAAGATTTATCTTGAAGTTGGTGGAAGCCGCTTCAGAATTCGATAACTTTCAAGAACTTGACGGCTGTTTGGAGGCGAATAATTTTTCGGATGTCCTCCCTAATTGTGACCAGTATAATACTTATGGTGCTATTCTGTAAAAAAGATACATCGATGTAAGCGCTGTATCGGTGTCGCTGTAAGATGAGATGACACATGTGACAATGCAAAACATTATTACCTACTTTTGTCATTGTACAGCGATGTAGCGCTTACATCGATGTATCTTTTTGACATAATAGCACCATAAGTTGAGATTTATAATAATTCAAAATTACAATTATAATAAAAATTTTATAACTTTTTTCACATTTTCAGGAAATTCCACAAGAGTAGGTACATCAGATACCGCCAAAGACCGGACGCCAAAACAAACCTACTCGCAGGAAGATGTTGTGTCAAAGGTGTTGAATTTTTCGCCATCAACAAGAAGTGTGCCAGCTGAGATACCAGCAAAGTAGAAACGAGTTTTCATATGGTTATTATTCCACCATGTCCAACTTCTCCGTCTTTGTCGTTACAAGATAACTCCAAGATTTGCTCAACAAAATATCATTTGTTGAGCAAATTGATTCCTATTTGATCAGAAACATGAGGCCGTTAACGCAGCAGAGATTGTAGATTTGTAGATAGATAACAGATAACAAAGATAGGTTTTGGAGTTGAAAAAATAAATTCATGAAATTTTGAAGCACTGTTACCGATTCAGAATTCACACCACCATGTTATTAAATTCCCCGAAAATCCCAGTTGAGCATTTTTTCGACGCTGTAAAAATATATCATGTTTGCTGCAACAAGTCCAAAAATTGTGTCCTCGTTGTCGCATTAGAGCCATACTGCTAGCTCACAGCTGTTGGTCCTACCGCAGGCGCAGGACATGACTAGACCGTCGTTTGAACCGTCAAAATCGTATTTCTCGCAAAAAGAAACACGTAACTCGCTTCAATTCGCAAATAACAGTGTTAATTAAGTATAGTCCGGGGATTAGTGGCCAAATTTGATAAATTTTTCATTGTATGATAAAGACATAAAATTTGGTGTGAGTGGTCATGGTCCTCCTTTAAAATGTAGACATGACACCTCCGCTTTATTTTGGTTAGGGAACTCCTACGAACCACCGTAATTATCGTCACACATATCAGAAAATAATCATTCGACTCTACACTAAACCTTGACAAGAGACACACGAGTTCTCGCCATACGCACTGTTAATAAGGCTTTGCGGAATCAATCTGTACAAGCTTATTGCTTGACAAAAATTTACCTTCGAAACCGATCTCTTTCGAAACCTTCAAAGATGCACTTTGGTTTGAGCCCGTAGACATTTCCAAAATCCGAAAAAATTCAAATTTTGAAAAAATTCAAATTTTGAAAAAATTCAAATTTTGAAAAAATTCAAATTATAAGAAAATTCAAATTTTGAAAAAATTCAAATTTTGAAAAAATTCAAATTTTGAAAAAATTCTAATTTAGAAAAGAATCAAATTAAGAGAAAATTTATATTTCGAAAAATTCAAATTTTGAAAAAAAAAACAATATTGAAAAACTTGTTATCAAGAAAAAATTTCAATTTTGAAAAAATTCAAATTTTGAAGAAATTCAAATTTTCAAGAAATTCAAATTTTGAAAAAAATTCAAATTTTGAAAAAATTCAATTCTTGAAAAAAATCAAATTTTGGAGAAATTCCAATTTTGAAAAAATTCAAATTTTGAAGAAATTCAAATTTTGAAGAAATTCAAATTTTGAAGAAATTCAGATTTTGAAAAAAATTTGAATTTTGGAAAAATTCAATTCTTGAAAAAAATCAAATTTTGGAGAAATTCAAATTTTGAAAAAATTCTAATTTAGAAAAAAAATCAAATTTCGAGAAAGTTCATATGTATTTCGAGAAATTCAAATTTTGAAGAAAAAAGTTGAGAAAAAATTCTTGAAAAAATTTCAATTTTGGAAAAATTCAGATTCAAAAAAAAATCAAATTTTGAAAAAAATTCAAATTTTGAAAAAATTCAGTTCTTGAAAAAATTTAAATTTTGAAAAAAATTCAAATTGAAGGAAAAAAATTCAAGATTCAAATTTTGAGAACAAATCATTTTTGGATTTTGGAAATGTCTGATCTCAAACCAAAGTACACCTTGTAAATCTCGAAAGAGACCTGAATGGTGAATTTCTGTTGAGGAATAGCCCGTACGGATTGATTCCGCAAAGCATTATTTTACCAATTTAACTCTTCAACACCACTATGCTGGAATCGATACAGTTTTCCATTATTTTATATGCATCAGAGCCGCGGTAGTATCTGGATAACCTCCAAATATCCTTGCAATTGAGTGATAGAATAGTTCCAGAAACCAAATAGAACTTTGTTCCTTGCCTTTTTGACACAAACACCAGTTAACTTGATTCTTGAGTGCTTTAAAACCAATTTTAAACTCTTTGACAGAGTTTTAAAATTTATTACTTGAAAAATATTATTCTTATTCTCCTATTTTTTACTACCCTGGATATTTTTGGGAATCGTTCTAGTTTTTGGATTCTACGTTCAGTATAATAGTAGTATAGATAAAAAGATGCTCTTGCAAAATTTTGATTGGAGGCTTCGTTTTCGAGATATTTGGATTTGAAACTTGAAGAAACATCTTGAAAATGAAACTTTCAAGTCTAAAAATTAAAATCTAAAAAGCTCATGATTTCCCAGCTGACAGATTTTCTAGGTTTTCTAAGTCAGTAAACCACCATTTTTTTTCAGAGAAACGGGAAGTTTTCAGGAAAAAAAGAAGTCTTAGAAAGTGGAGATTTCGGGGTGTTTTTAAAAGTTTCAAACCCAAATATCTCGAAAACGAAGCCTCTAATCAAAATTTGGCAATGAGAACCTTGTTTTCTAAATGAACCGTGAAATCCAAAATTTAGATCGATTCCTAAAATTAGTCAGGGGAGTAAAAATGGGGTGGAGAAACCCATACTACCTATGTGAAGTGGGCAACCCTAGCGGAATGTGTGCCCAAATGTAAAGGTCACCAGAGTCGTGAGCGAAACAGTGCTCGAAAGTAGACGGAAATCAAGCATGAATGTTACGAAAGACAGTATATTTTTATTCATGTATGAAATATTATTCACAAAAAATTAGTGGAAATAACCATAGGTATTATTATTTGACAACAATAATGTACATTTTAAAAATGTAACCATATACACCATTTTACATTAATCTTTTTATACTTTTATACGTAGAACATGTATTTTATATTCGAGGTAAACTGCTCAACAATAAAAAATTTAACATTAACATTATTATCCACTTTGAAATTTAAACCACATCGCAATGCCCGAACAGAAATCAGATATGCTGCTACGAAACATGAAAATATGAATATTTAAAACCCGAACTATTTCATCAGAAGCTTAACGTCTTGGCGGCTATTGAAATGGGCCGCTAGGCAACCCAGATCTTTCAGTCTCAAATTTGGGCTGGGAATAGCACTATATTTCAACAGTTTTTCATGTAACTTCATTTTAACCTCATCTGGTTTGTGGCCGGACGGCTAGCACGGCTGGTACAGTTTCATTTTTTTGCTGCAATGTTGATGGGGCTGTTGATTATATGTCAAATGCATCAATTCAGTCTCCATGCACTAAAGTTGGCCTAGGCTGGACTTCTTTGGAACGTGGGTTTTTGAAAGAAGAGTAGAAAATCTCCTAATTCAAGTATCTACCACAACATAACCTCCAATTTTCGCCGCATATCGCAGGAACCTGGAATGAAGAGATCGACTAATAATAGTCAGGTGTTATCAAGTCTCGACTTACCTACCAGTATGTGTGCGTCGGTTTTTCCACAATAGCATTGAATAGGTCATTAAAATGAAGATTTTTCTGAATGTTCACCTTTTGTTTTGATGTATACGTCAAACAGCAAGAAAAGTCAAAGATTCAAGCTACGACGTGCGGATGAACAAAGTCCGCACGAAACCGAGTCGATTTACCGGCCATCTCGCGGTTGAATTGGGAACTAATCCTAGCTCTTAGCTATAGCACACTCCCAGCTCTATTTGGTGCGCAGAAGTGGTTGCCAAAATTATACACAGCATTGGCTAACTGGATATAATTACGTGGTTCTTCTATGAGTCCCTACTCTCTGAACATGGCATGGCTAAATAATTAGGGCAAATTAGAGACTGTCATTTTAAGAAAAAAGAAAAAATAGCAACTTCTGCAAAAAGGTTACGAGATGATAGATACCCGCCATAAGGGGTTTCTCTAACAGACTCGACAATTTCTCTGTTGTTCAAGATTTCAGATTTCTTATCTTTTATTTTGATATTGATAAAATTTGAAACGCATCATCGCCACCCAGGCCTGATGACTGTGATGATAGATAGTGCGCGATGGGAATCCATATTATCACGTTAATAATAATTTCCATCGCATTGCCGCATAATGCATTAGGCAAGTACATCATCAACATCAAACACAATTAAACTATAATTCCATGCCTAATACATATTCTAGGTGATGAAAATACCTGCCAATCAGACAAATGTTATCGAGATGTAAACATCACACACACCAGCCTGACAAATTTACTGGGTCGATTCCACGATACCGTGTCAACAGCGAAATTTCCCACATTTCCCGATTACGAACGCATCAACAAAATTACCAAACACTCGAAGAAAATCTGGAACGAAGCCGTCGCAAAACTGACCGAGTTCAAAAGCAGCTCGCTTGTCCTGAAAGAATGCTACGGAAACTACACCGTAAACCGGCAGATTTTCGAGAACATTCTCAAAAGTCTGGAAGAAATCAGCAAGACGTACGGTGACGTGACGAGTTTGAATGAGATTTTACATAATTTGAAGGACTTGTTTGTGAGCATGGTCAGAGTGCTGAATGCGAATCTGAATGCTAGCGAAGGGTGCAAGGACATGGAAGTGGAACGCTTGAAGCTGGAGGAGTTTCTTGATGCAACGTTCAAGGAATTCGAAGCGTTGAAAGAAGCATTCGAAAAACTGAGGGAGAGAATACGAGCGAACAATGAGGACATGAAGGCGATTTACGGGGACACTGTCGGAGATAAGAACAGCTTCGATTCGTTGAAAGTCCCAGATGGGGTGGTCAAGGCTTATGTTGAAGAATTGGACGTGAAGTTTGCCTCTTCTATCGATAAACTGCGTGAGAACGTGGCTATTATTGACAGTTTACTACAAGGTTAGTTCATAGTTGAATCCTCAGTTTTTGTAGGTTTATTTATTTCTACTCTTTCGACGTATCCAAGCCAATGCGAGACTTTGCTTCGAAGTCCAACTATGCAGGTCGCTCACTGCTCATAACTAGTCGAGTAACCAGTTCAATTTTCCATCTTCAGCCAACATTTCAATTAAAAGGTTGAGGTCCACATTTTGTAGGTACTTATTATACTTGTTTCCATTACGTTCAATTCATTACTCGCTCCCGAACAATTGAGTGAAATTAATTTCACGGCTTTCTTCATTAGATCAAGCTATGAAGAAAATGTGTTGTTAGGCAGGAATGGTACGATGCTAACTAGATCTTGACGCCTTAATAGATGGGCTATGTAGGTATAGATCGTCAGAGAGCTGCCACCGTCATCTCGACGTGATGCACCCGCAAGTAGAAATTTTCGAGGCTGCGTAGTGGAAGTAGGGAAACGTGAGCCCCCCGGCAGTGGAAGTTGCTGTGATCGGCAACGGACATCATCTCTGCCATGGTTGGCGGCTTCTCGCTGACGCTGCCAGGTGAGCGGCGGCCACTGAAGAAAATGATGGCCGAGCGGCCAAGCGCCCCAGTACTATGTGAAATGCAGTGAAACGCCAACTGTCCAGTAGCTCCTGTGAGGTTGATAGAACTCCCTTAGATGGACAATATACTTTTTAGATACTTGCTGTTTCAGTAGATATAAGCTAGAGTATAGGAAGTACTCAGTACTCAGTGATTTACATTATATTCTCTCCAGTACTGCCGCGCTTGGACATCATTTTCATCGGTGACCGCCGCACACCCGGCAGCGGCAGCGAGAAGCCGCCAACCATGATAGAGAATTCTCGCGCTTTAGGGACCCTAGGTCTCCTAGGGAACATTTCCAACCCATTTTCATAGGAACGTTTCTTCTTGTTTTTGTCCAAGAAAACACAGTTGGTGTTATTGATCTGATTTCTGTACTCGGGATTTGGAAATTTTTCAGGAGAATTTCAGGTGAAGTTTTCTTTGAAGCGGTTTATCTCGAAAACGGTGCGTCGAATCGGAATAGTACAAGAGAACCTTTTTTTCATGAAAAAAACTGTGATTTTCCGGATTTTCTTGTCAAAAATCAGAAAATGTCATGAACAAAAAAGATGGAGCTAAATTCATCACCCTTTCCCACCTTTGTTGAACGTCCCTGATGAAATGTAGAAGTCTTCTTCACAACATTACTTTAGGCTTATAACATGTAGTGATCAAACCAAATGTCGTCATTTTATCTTGGCAAGTTTTGGAAAAATTTGCAAAAAACTATAATCAGGTTTCCCCCTTCAAGAGGCTCTGGCTCCCTTAGGGGGCATTATTCGACCCATGTTTATTGGAACTTTTCTTCCTATTTTTTGACGTAGAATGAGCTGGTCACATTGGACAAGGAGCTGGTGCCTCAAAACTTACGTCATAAGGTACATGATTTTAACCCTGCAGGTCTAATGTGCGTTGATAAGGTTGTTAAAAATTGCTTTGTCTTACATGTCAGACCGGGGGCTTAAGGCTGGTATGAGCCTGTCAATTTTCGAAAAAATGGCCAAAAATTTACGTCATAAGGTACATGAATGGAACCAACTGGATTTTGTGTGGGAACATCCCCTTGATCGAAAATCTGGTCGTAAGATAAAATTTTTGGGGGCTTTCGGTCCATAAGACAAGTTTGAAATTTTCAAAAAAGGACCAAAATTTATCAATTTTTCCAGAGGCGTTTTGTTGACTAACCCACCAAGTGTGATATATATTTGTGATCAGGATGGAAAACGGAATCTATTTTCATGTTAAAATACAGGGTGTACGATTTGAGAAAAAATTTCGATGTTGCACCCTGTAAGCGATGTACCATTAAAAATTTTTGTGGACAGATTCGAAACCTGCGTGAAAAATCACGTGAGAATCATTTTTCATTCCTAAAATTATGCCAAAGGAGAAGTCTCCAGGAGGAGGTGAGTTTTGCCCTTTTTTGAAAATTTCAAACTTGTCTTACGGATCGAGAGCCCCCAAAAATTTTGTCTTATGACCCGATTTTTGATTACGGGATGTTCCCACACAAAAGCTGATTGATTTTATTCATGTACCTCATGACATAAATTTTTGACATTTTTCGAAAATTGACAAGCCTATACCAGCCCAAAGCCCCCGGTCTGACATGTAAGACAAAGAAATTTTTAACAACCTTATCAACGCACATTAGACCTACAGGGTTAAAATGATGTAACTTATGACGTAAGTTTTGAGGCACCAGCTCCCTGTCCAAATATTGCGATCTAATTCCGGGACACCCTGTATTCATAATTTTTCAGTTCAGATTCAAGTACTTATGCAACAAAACTTGAAATAAGTTAGAGTCTTTTTATCAAGACTGCAATTTTTAGGGTCGTAGGTAAAATTCAAATAGTGTACATAACTCGTTGGAAAGTGTATTTCTTGTAATCTTGGGGTTTCCGCTCTTGCCGCAAGCAGCTCATGCTAGACATCCATCCCACTCATGTGAAATATTGTTATTTTCCACACTAGTAATGTTATATACCATTTCCTGTCCGTATCAACTTGACGCAAGTGAAAAACAGACTCACTTGCCTGCGATCAGGTTTTAAAAAGAGGACAGCCATGGTAACATCCTGAACTTATTAAAACGGCCCTGAGGTCTGCGAAAATGGAGGGGAACGGCCAAAGCTTGATACCGGAAAAGCGATGTCAAACTTTTCCAGCTTCCGTCAGATAACACTTTTCGACATTAACGTATAACGTATTGACGGTCCATACTATATTGTTACGATATTTCGCGTACGGGTTCGAATATAATTGAGACGATCGATTTAAAACACACACTGTTTATTTTTGCGTACTACAATCAATACACGCCAACAATTATCTACTTGGAATTATCGCTGTGATTATCGCTCGCTTACCCGCTCGCTGTCTCTTCCAATTCAATACTGGCCTGAGCTGCCGGCCGGCTGATGCCTTATAAGGCCTCCGAATAGTGTTCCCGAACTTCCTGTCTACTTCAAGCAAATGCCATAGTGGCCCGGCATATGCGGTTTCTAGACCATTCCTGAATAATCACACACATTACCCGTATAATTCTGCCGGGTTCTGGAACGGCGCCTCCGCCAAAATGGATAGATGTGCCCTGATCAGGCATTGGAGTCTCCATTCAGTTTCACGTACACGAACGCTCTGGAATGCACTAGATCACTCCACACTTCTACACTGCGATCTAATGGATGGAAGAATCCAGAAAGATCGAGTGTTTACCAATATGTACGGGATCGCCGCTCGTAACAATATTTATTGACTATCGTTTTGTTCCAGCGATGTTCACTGGCCAGTACGACACACTCGGTGATAAAATTAAAAAAATTAGACAACTCATAAATGAACTCCAATCCATACTCGAAACTTTTGAAAAAGATCTGCGTGCTTACGACGATGCCGTTTTGAAAGTGGACTTCACTTCCATAAGCGACGACAACATTCGTGCACTGATTGAAGAGCTTCGAAATGAGTTGGAAAAATTGGAAGAAAAGCACAAAGCATTCGTAATAAGCTTGGATGTTTCTCGAAAAGCTTTAGATGAAGTTAAAACTCGAATACCAATAATTGTAAGTTACTGAATACCATCATCATCACGTACGTCAAGCAGAACTGTGATTTGAGTGAGCTGAAGGATTGTTTTCAAGTTTTCAAATCTGAAGTACAGAAAATCCCTAAAACGTTACAGTTGAATGCATTGGTGTTATAATGACGATGACTGACGACGACACACCTGATACCGTCCGTCCAAAAAATATTGCAATGAAAGCATCAATCTTTTTGCCTACTGCAGCTAAAAAGCCGATATAAGCCCCGCTGAAATAATGGGTAAACAGCAGACGCCCCGACATACGTGCAGTCCCACCTGAATTACGATTTATTTTTACTACTGATCCAAATTTCAAAACACCAGGCGCTAAAAGTTGCGTATTGGATGGAAATTGATACAAGTAACTTCAATTTGCCATTTCCACTTTTTTTGAATTGAAGGCAACTTTTTCTCGTTGCCGCGGGGCTGTCGCAAGAAATCCTACTCAAGTGCGGATTATATCGTCGGGGACCGTCGGGATTTTGTGTCTTAACGACGCGACGGTAACGGGTCCCTGCGGCACCTGAATCGAATTTCCACGCATGCCACGGTCAATTTTTCGAAGATTTCAACATTTTGATGTCAGGTAGACAGGCAACAAAACTTTGGACAAGTCAGTTTCACACCAGGTACTCACTCGACTCAAAGTCCTGTGGGACGTACAATACCAATTCACAAGACTCAAAAACCAACAAAACAAAACAACATGTATTCAAAAAAACCTTTTTTCTAGCGCAAGACTATCGAGGATATCGATGAACAAACCGAAAAACTCAAGGAGTACAACACGATAGTGAAATTCCTCTTGCTTTCGAAGCCCCGAATCAAATCAATCGAAAAGGAAATCGCCAAAAGCAAGCGCACGATCCGTCTGATGCAAATGAAAGCGGACTTGGCCAAGGAGCTGCAAGAAATCAAAACCATTTACGACGAGCTGATTAGAACGGAAAAGAAGTGTCCGACCAAAGTCGAGTTGGAAAACTGAAAAACAACATTTAACAATATTTTATTTTGTTCAAGTTGGATTTTTGCACTTAAGATTGTTCTTTCAACTCACACACACACACACGATCATCACGTAAATCTATAAGGAATATAACAAGTTGTTGAACAGCTTGTCGGGCTGGTCTTTGATTTTACTGAAATTCTCGATGAACGTCTTCTTTTGTACTTCATTGGTCAAGTTCTTGTAGAAATCCGAGCCGGCGATGCACAGCATTTTTCTGTCTTCGTACTCGTAGCGGCCCACTCTGGTCTGGACGTAGGGGAAAAACAGGCGCAGCCATTCGTTGGAGCTGGCCGAGATGAAGAAGCAAGTCAGACACCAGGTGGCCATCCCGACGGAAAGCGACTGGGTGATGTTGGACAGGCTGAAAACGACCCAGTCTTGCAGCAGAGATTGCTGCTGTTGTTCGATTGCCCTCTGAAACACCTAAAATAAAAAAGTTGATGTGTGACAGGTTAACACTTCGTTTTGGTTGAGAAACTTCTGCGCAAACAGGGCTCACAGCGATGACTGTATTAAAACAGGATCTCAAAGTATTCTATTGTGGTGATCGGCCTAGCCTAAAAGAAAAATAGTTAAGTTGAGGATGAGAGGATAGCTGCATCTGGCGAAATTGGGAGAGTAGGGATGCCGGATGCAGAACCGAGAGACGACGCCGAGAAAGGCACGCAAGGGATGGTTGGTGTGCGAATGTGACGCAGTGAAGACATCTTGCTTTGCGCTCCTGCTATTATTGTTATATTATTTGTTGATAAAGTTGTTTGTTGTTTATTGATTGTGAGTTTTGATGGTGATCGATCGTTGAAGTCAAAAAGGCAAGTAATCACTCATTTGATTGATTTGACCATTAATTGAGGTAGCAGGTGTTCAGAAATTTATTACATTCAAAATATTGTGAAATCAGAGTCGCACGTCAATTAACTGGTGTACAAGTTTTATTATGAATGTTCAGCTGTTGGGACCCAAGTACAGTCGTAATGTCAGATTTAATCGAATTTCAAGAAGTAAATTACCTGGGCTTTCCCATCTGTAAAGGTGCTTCAAGTTGACGTGGCTTTTCTTCTCTATGCGGTTAACCCTTTCAAATATAAACTTCAGTCAGTGCGTTAAAATTCTAAGTCAGAAGAATTAGGAGTGAGAGTTAGACGCGAATAAGAAAGGGTTAAAGTCAGGTGCGGCATTGCGGAACGAACCAGCAAACTCCAAGTGATGTCCGGAGCCTACTAAACTGACGCTGTCTTCACAAAGAACCGGGTGAGATGTCACCATGAACTAAGGCTAAACCAAAGCAACAATTACCTGACCCAAAGGGTTAATCAACAGGCAGTTAGCGACAGGACAGAGTTAACCCGAATCGTCTGAAAAGATATTCGTGGCAATAAAGCTCTGGAACCTGGCTGCAACCATCGCGAAGCGGTAGAAAATAGGAGCGGAAAATTGCGGAAATTAGAAAATGCAAGCGCGAGAAATCCCCCACACAAAATCTGAAAAGCCAAGTCATTTGAAGCTACCTGATACCTGATCTAAAATAAAGTTCTCTCCAAAAAGTCTATTGAAAGGACTTTACCAAACAATGACCCAAAGGGTTAATTCATGCCCATCATACCTGTAAATAAACCATCAACTAATTTTCGAGTTGAAACGGATGGTATTAATTGACAACATTATGACAATAACTGGGAACCGATAAAACTGGGAATTATTGCAGTTATGAACATTCTAATTTAACTCTTTCGATTGATAACCCTTTAGCGGGGGAACCCCTCAAATAATGAATTTGCCATGCTGTTCGAAATGTTATTAATATTGTGCAAATTATTGCTGAAGAATGCAGTGATGTATTCCAGAGAATAAAGGGTAAATGTTACGAATCTAGTTTAATTAAGCGGTGAAATGAAGAATCAGACAATGAGATTCAGTAAAAGCAAAAGGCTTATGTTTGTTCAATTTTAATAAAATAAAATAAAGGTACTTGTGATTTGAATTGTTTGTTTCTATGTAGGAAATAGATTAATTTGGTCCTCTCGTAGGTAGAATCAAGGTTTGTCAACAAAAGAAAGCGGTGAACTAATTCCCGGGAAACAAAAGGTTAAAATACACAACGTAAGTGGGTAAAAAGGGGGGTGAGCGTTACACTATGTAATATAAAATTCAATCCTAATATCGAGGGGGTCGGCCGATCTTAAATCTGATGCGATCGTTTTCCGAAAGATAGGCCGAAAGTGTTCTCATAACACAATAAAACGCTGGTGTGATGCGAGCACTCTAAGCATGTCACTCTACTCTGCTTTAGGAGTGATTGGAATCAGTCAAGGGGAGTTATTTAAGATGGAATTTGCATGCGATCGTTTCCAAAAAGATACGAGGTCCAAATGTTCACATAACATAATACGCCTTTTTTCGCCTACTCTCACCGGAAAGCTCATCGGTTGTTATTCGCAATAAACATACCCCGCGCCGGTGTGATGCGAACACTGATTAATCAAGATGGAATTTGCATGCGATCGTTTCCAAAAAGATACGAAGTCCAAGTGTTCACATAACAGAATACGCCCTTTTTCGCTTACTCTCACTGGAAAGCTCATCGGTTGTTATTCGCAATGAACATTCCCCGCGCCGGTGTGATGCGGACAATGATTACTGTCTAATTTCATTAGAACCCTGCATAAGAAATCAGCGACATACCTGGAAAACTACCCTGCTCAACAGCTTGGGATGCGGCTGCTGCGGCGACAGAAACTCGCCGATAACCTTGGTCAGGATATCCGAAGGCGAAAAGAAATCATTCAGGATATCCGGCAGCACCCAGCACAGAATCTCCACTTCGAAGCCGTAACCTTTCTTGATGTGTTCAAAAATCGCTGCAATTTTCTCGATCGTTTGCACTAAATAATCAGGATTCGTTTGGTTTGCCGAATTCCCCGCCGAAGCTTCCAAATGTTCCGCACAGTCTGAAAAATCCAATTCAATTAGTTCCATCGTCAAAGCACACAAACCGAAAACCAACCTGTATACATGTAAGTCAACAGCAGTTGTTTGCCAGAAATCGAAACGCAAGGATTGTCACTGCGCAGTTTTTCCAACGCCAAGCTCACGATTTGTTTGCTGATGCGTCCCGTTAATTTCCTCTTGACAATCACCAGCCTTTCCAAACCCTGTGTGTTTCATTTGAAATTAATATGCAGATGTTGACTTACCTCCTGGCGTTTTGCGGTATCAAAAAAGCACGATACGTCAACGGATAAATATACAAACCTTCATCAAAGCCAAATGCAGCGTGGAGTTCGGTTTTTGCTGGAGCAGCACGCCGAAAGCGGCCTGGATCGTGTTGGTGACGAAGTTCGATTCCATGTGGACGTCTTGGACGTTTTCCATCAAGTAAAACGCCAACGACCAGACCAGCAGTGTGTGCTCTTGAGATCGCTTGAGTACGCTGCGGAAGTTCCATTTTATAACACGAATGAAAAATGTGAATAATAAACAATAATTACTCATTCGTCGGGTTCAAATTGCACTGGATGTATTCGACGGCGCAGGGCAGGATCAGTTGCATTTCGTCGGAGATGCCACCGATGCTGATGTTGCTCAGGATGCATCCTTCGAGGATGTACAGCAAACCGTGCAGGCAGGCGGTCCGCGACGGTAAAAACGTGCTTTTCAGGTGCAGGACTAGCATTTTCTTGATGTTTTCGTATGTTTCCAGGTCCTGCATTAAAAAGGAATATTTGTGGTGACTTTCATGACTCCACCTGTTTTGATCTACGTGATAATGTTTTTCAATTTTTGATCACCTGTAGATGGCCTTTGCAAAGGCCGCCATCGTGGCTACACTTTTAGAAATTAAGGCAATGGTCCATGCAACAATCTTGCCGTGTGGCATCGCGGTATCACAGTTTGCAAGGTTCGACCAATTTTTGTCCCTCAACCTCTGGACTGATTCGGATGCCCTCTGCGAACCCAACAGGATAACATGGTTGGGTTCGCTAAATGTTCATTGGTGTGTGGTTGGCGCCAACACGACCTCAACTAGGTTGGCCGGTACAATGGGGCACAATGGTGTGGTATTCCCCCTTTGTTTTGTTTGTACGTTGGTACCTGAAGTAGGTACGGTCGTGGACATTCGTAGCGTTTGCGAATAGAAGAGGGAGATGACGCTGCGCTAGGGAGCCAGGCGAGCGGCAGCCGCGGGCAGACGGAAAAGAGAATCAGCTGTGGTGAAGAACACGTGATTTTTCAGTGCAACTGTGCGTCGGTTTCTCCTAATTAAGGTCGGTCTTTCTTTAATTATTGTATCGTAATTTTGGCTTCCACCCACTTACCAAATCATGCATTTCGATACCTATTTTGTCCGCGAAATTTTTGTACATAACCCGAAATTCTTTATTCTCTTTGTTCTCAACGGGCTTGCATGACCCGCAGTTTTTTTCCCTTTGAAATCAAGATGCTTTGCATTGCTTTGAATTTTGTGTAATTTATCTACTCCCAAATGATCTGAATGTTGATGGCAAAAGTCGTAATCTAGTGGGTTTGCACTTTGCGCACTCACGACTTTACCTCGGAATTGCGCTGTCGCGTGTATTTCGAGGTTTCATTAAATGTTTCATTTCTACAAGTTACGTCACGAACAGTAAGATGACAAAAAGAAACTCTGCTACGCCCAAATCAGCCGCTAAGTAGAGAACAGTACTTTTGATGATTCATTCTCATTTCATTGTTCATTGTCGGGTTATACATGAAAGTAAAGGAAGGAAAGAGAGACTTGCCGCTTCTCCGTGTCCTAGGGGGGGGGGTCCACCACTTGCATGAATCATGCTTTGTTGAGTCTACTAACCTTTCCTTATTTGGGAGGAAATTATGTATAACGACGAAGAGAGGGCCACAGGTTGGCTCGAGTCGATTTTCTTGTATACAGGGTGAGTCATTGATATGGGCAAGCTCGATTGCGCCTACACCGTTGATGATATCGAAATGAACCAAACGGTTCTGTAAATGGGAGGCCAGAGTGCACTTCGTAAAATTATTTTGCCATATACAGGGTGTACCAATTTTGCAGGGCCACCCTCAACTTAATTTTTTCAAATGGCACCCCCTGTATATTTTCACATATTCGAATTTGTCCTTTTTCATGCTTTATAAATCCATTTAGTTTTTGCAATTCGATTCAACCGTTCAGAAGTTATTAATTTTTCTCTTAAAATTAATGCGTTTGCAGGCACTCATTCAAAAAATCGCAGAGCACTTGGTTTTTGAGATATCAAGTTGGGACTTTTTTCTATGTCTAGACAACTGTCTGGGGTATCTTTTGGCGGTAAGACCGTCAATTTTCATTGCGGCATTACTTTACTGTGACACATTGATTTTGGTGAACTTTGAAGGGTCATAACTTTTTTTTTTTCAAATGGCACCCCCTATATTTTATTACTTGGTCGTATTCAGCATCTCATTCTGCATTTTTTCACCTCCTATGTTTTTTTCCAAAAGTTGATAGTTTGGGAGATAATCTGATTTTTCTGATAAATGAACACAAATCACATCAATTATTAACATAGCGTGCCATGAAAAACAGAAAAATTTGACATACCAACGTCAAAGTGACGTTTATTGTACATCACTCTCAAATTTTGACGTCCGATTCCAATTTCCTCGTGAAAATGAATTTCCCTCGTAATGAATTAGTGGATATGGTTTACGTGCTGGGTGAAAGTGAACGGAACCCGTTGCTGGCGACTAGAATTTATGCCCAAAGATATCCGGGTAGAAGGCATCCAAGGCCGAGGGATTTTCAAAATGTTCAGGAGAGATTTGAACGTACTGGCAGTGCACTTTATGAAAAACGTATTCGCGGAAGACCAGCGACCGAAGGTGAAAATGAAAACTTAGTACTTCAAAGTGTTGTAGAAAACCCGCACACAAGTTCTCGGGCCTTAAGTCAAGAGCTGCAGATTTCCCAAACCAGCGTCTCCAGAATAACCCGTAAAAATAAGTTTCATCCGTACCATGTTAAGTTGGTGCAAAACTTAAATGAAAATGACTTTATCGAGAAGCAAAATTTTTGTTTATGGGCCCGAAATATGGAACAACAAGAAAATGATTTCTTTAATAACGTCATGTTCACTGACGAAGCTACATTTAAGAAAAACGGTAAAGTCAACACCCACAACTTCCATTATTATGACAACCAAAATCCCCATTTCATTCGAGCACTTGACCACCAACATCGATGGTCTCTTAATGTTTGGGAAGGTGTGGTGGGCCATAGAGTTGTTGGCCCATATTTCTTTGACGGCCCACTAAATGGACAAACTTATCTGGATTTTCTCCGCAACGATTTTCAACTGTACCAGGATGATTTGCCCCTGGATCTTCACAGAAGACTATGGTTTCAGCATGATGGTGCGCCTCCACACAATAGTCGAATTGTCAGGGAATATTTAAATGAAGAATTTGAGGGTCCCTGGATTGGCAGGGGAGGTCCTGTGCCATGGCCTGCGAGGTCACCTGACTTGACAAAACCC
This sequence comes from Anaspis maculata, assembly GCA_949128115.1. Classification (NCBI taxonomy): domain Eukaryota; kingdom Metazoa; phylum Arthropoda; class Insecta; order Coleoptera; family Scraptiidae; genus Anaspis; species Anaspis maculata. The sequence continues at coordinate 126,710,999 of OX421961.1, forward strand.
GATTTTTTTCTCTGGGGCTTTGTACACGATCGGGTGTACGAAACTGAGGTCACTACGATAGAAAATATGAAAGAAAGAATTAGAAATGCTTTCCGTAGCATTGACTATGTTACACTTGAAGCGGTGAATGATTCATTTTTAATAAGGGTTGACGAATGTATGAAGTAATTGTTATTTAGATGTTATGGCCATTGATTGTTCAATAAATAATGTTTCAATTTCTTGTTCCGACATTCTGTTTCTTTAGTTCTTATTTTCTTAGTTCATAATTTCTCGTCAAAATTTTCAGAGTGATGTACAATAAACGTCACTTTGACGTTGGTATGTCAAAAAATTTTGTTTTTCATGGCACGCTATGTTAATAATTGATGTGATTTGTGTTCATTTATCAGAAAAACCAGATTATCTCCCAAACTATCAACTTTTGGAAAAAAAACATAAGAGGTGAAAAAATGCAGAATGAGATGCTGAATACGACCAAGTAATAAAATATGGGGGGTGCCATTTGAAAAAAAAAGTTATGACCCTTCAAAGTTCACCAAAATCAATGTGTCACAGTAAAGTAATGCCGCAATGAAAATTGACGGTCTTACCGCCAAAAGATACCCCAGACAGTTGTCTAGACATAGAAAAAAGTCCCAACTTGATATCTCAAAAATCAAGTGCTCTGCGATTTTTTGAATGAGTGCCTGCAAACGCATTAATTTTAAGAGAAAAATTAATAACTTCTGAACGGTTGAATCGAATTGCAAAAACTAAATAGATTTATAAAGCCTGAAAAAGGACAAATTCGAATATGTAAAAATATACAGGGGGTGCCATTTGAAAAAATTAGGTTGAGGGTGGCCCTGCAAAATTGGTACACCCTGTATATGGCAAAATAATTTTACGAAGTGCACTCTGGCCTTCCATTTACAGAACCGTTTGGTTCATTTCGATATCATCAACGGTGTAGGCGCAATCGAGCTCGCCCATATCAATGACTCACCCTGTATACTGTTATTTCTTGTATGTGATTACTGTTTACTAACCATTGTTCTGTTTTGAATGTAAGTATGTATCTGGGGGGTTTTTGATGGGTAACTTCTGGGGAATTTCGGGCGAATGCGTTATAGATACTTCTTCCTTCCAATTGTTTACAAAGGGTATGACCAACTTCCAACTTCTCTACTTATTTATCTCTCACCTGTCTTTTGTTCATTTATCTACCTATTTATCTCTTATTTGTTTCTTGTTGATTTACCTACAGACTTATCATTTGTTTCTTGCTGATTTATCCACTTGATTACTTATCATTTGTTTCTTGCTGATTTATGTATTTGTTCACCGATCATTTATTATTTGTTTACTTATCTATCAATTTAACTTCTTTTGCTTGTGAAGTCTAAAATTATTTGCTCAGCGTTCAAAGCTTAAACGAGCGAGTTTCCTCTTGTTGTTACGTAAATAACTTGTAAACGGAACAAACTTTCAAAGAGGTTCAAGCACCGCTTCACGCTGACTTGATCAATGCATCACTGGAGTGACTTATCTGTCACTTTTCATCATGACCCATTCAAACTTAACTTTTGTTCAGATCATTTGGAAAGGGATTTTTCAGCAACCAACCAGGCAATACGCAGGGGTTTCTTTGACGTGTTCTTCCCATGTGTGCCTGTCAGCGAATACGTCACTTTTCCTTTGCGATCAAATTGACAGCTTGACCTGTTTCATGATTTCTTGTGTTGTTTTGTTAATCTGATTTTGTGCTCATTTCATTGTTGTAAATTCCTGCATTGTCTAAATAATTTGTAATGACTTTTCTTGTTTCATTTGTCTTTGTGTTTTGTTGTTCTTCGTTCTTGTTGTGTCATTTCATCACTGTCAATTCCTTGTTGTTAGGTGTTTTGAGAAAAAAAACTAATTCATTTAAAACTTTGCAATTGATTTTCAATAAACATTCATTTTGCTTGCATTTCATTCGCGTTTCATTCAAGAATCAAACCTCATCCCCAACTACACATTCTCATCTCGAGTAAGAACTCAACAACACAACGTAGGTAAAATGTAAACGACGTGGGGAATGGAAGAAACAACGACGATCACTGCCAACATCGATTTCGGGGTTACACTACAGAATGGTGCCGTGACCAGGATAAACTACGTTACACTACAATGGACCACAACACAATTTTGTTGAAGGTTCGACCCAAGAGGTGAGAGCAAGAACCGATAATAATAATCACTAACACACGTAATTCACTAATCGTTTATTGATTCTAAAATGATGTAGTTAATTACCCCTTTCAGCTAGAAAGTCTATGGTATACGAGTAAAATAGCCCCTTAGAATGTCGAACCCGAATGCCAGATGTTAATAGCCTTCGTGAGAAACACATAAATAAGAGAACGCTACTACGCTTGAAAACGAAAACTTCAAATACGCTCTGATCCCCTATTCCCCTATTCCTTCTGCCCTTCTGACCCGAACCTATAAAGGATTAAGTGAAGTATTCCGGTTCGTGGTGACAGCAAAAACACGCTAACCCTTAGATAGAAGCACCCCTATCCATCCACAGAGCACATCCCTTCCGATGTGAGATAATAACCTTGAGAAATCGTCAAAATATATTGAATACAACACTCCAGAACTCTTCATCTTTAAAAACCCCAGTTATTCTGTGGTTTTTGGCGGCAATAATCGACCCCCAACATCCCTTAGAATTTTCACCATTAGAACACCGGCCGCCCATCCAAGACCAGACCTGCGGGTCGCTGTTCAACTCAAAATGTCTTTCCGGAAGCCAAAAGTGCAGTCTGTCAATACTGATGTGGAGAAGCACCAAGAAAAAACAATCGCCCTTCTATTAAAACAAGGACTATCACCACTTCGAGTCGGTCAACATCACTCAAATGTGGAGCTCTTTCTTCATAAGTTAAAAACCCACAATGCCCTTCATCATTTGACCCAAAGCCACAGACCGAAGCTGCAAACAGGACAACGGACCTGGAGGTCATGCAGATGGGGGGGGGGGGTATGCGGTGGAGGCTACCACGTCCACAAGATCACATCAATTCGCAATGTGTCTACACGAACGATACCGGCTACCAGAGGGCTCACTGGGGCGCACCGCAGTTTACCGTCGGACTGATATGGCCGGAGAATGGTCCACGATAGCACCCCAACTTTTTTATTACCACCCATGGGGTTATTCTACCCTCCGGACCCGTCAGTTAAAACGCAGAGATATCAGGCGGTTCCTCGGAGAGAAATCGCGAGAGCCTACCATGGGTACGGCCATTACCTCGATGGCTAGGTCGACATGATATGGCATCGCAGTTAAAATATTCCTGATTAAAATGCACCCAGACACGTCCTGTCGAACGCGACTCAAGGTGTCACAGCTTCAGGGACCGGCTTCAGGCAATGTTCGCTGTCGCGAATGGCATCATAATAGAGCAGTTCTATAGTCAATACTGTTCCACGGGGTTTTAGTGCTGAAAAACCGGCAATGAACGCGCCGGGATGATGACGGCGGGAGAGGTAGCCCATATCCCAAACGTCTGAGAGCCAGTGTTGGGCTTCAAAATCGCCAAGTGTTTTCGTCTCTAGGCTTGAAATCAGGCTACTGGCAGATACCGATGCGATTAGACCCCACAGCACCGATTTCAGATGGTGTTACGTACTACTCCAGGGTAATGCCCTTCGGACTCGCGTACGCGCCAGCCACATTTCAAAGCTCCTGGCTCGCATCCTGGAAGGATTATTCGACAATTTCGCCAAGCTGCACCTAGACGTGTCGAAAGTTGTGCCGTTCGCCAGTGATAAACTTGCATCAGCCCAGCAGAAGTATCATATCAACGAGCAAGAATGACTAGCCATCGTGTGGGGAATGCAAAAATACCGCTTATTCTTAGAAGGCCAACAGCTGTTCATCCTAGGAACTGGAAACAAGTCTCGTATTGCTCAACGCCACCAAAACGAAGAGCAAGAAACTGACAGAACGATTCCTGATCATCCAGGAGTTTACCGTTGAAGTGGACACTGTCCAGGGCATGCTAACGAGTAAGCTGACACTCCCTCGAAATAGCGGAAATTTACCGGTACCATCGTTAGCGGAAGGTTAATTGCGCCTACCACATTCATGTCGGCAATTTTTGTTTTGTTGTTGTATTTTGCATGCAGTTAGCAGTTAGCACTTTGTGCTTGAGTTGTAGGCAGGTACATAGATGTCAACATCAGGTTCATCTAAACCATTATAGATATAAAAAGATAACTGAAGAAGACACTAACCGGAGTCAATACGGCGGCGGCTTTGCAAATCCCGACGATCAAGTACTGATGCAGAAGCTCATCTTCGACGGAAACGTGCAATTTCGCCAGCTCCTTCTGGAATACGTCCAGCATCCAAATGAACTGTGACTTTTCAGTAAACAAATCCGATATGATCACCGTCGATCGTACAATCTCGTGGAGGAACCTCAAAGGCGTCGAGTTCTGAAAGAAAAGGAATTAGACGAATTCAAGTTTTCAAATTCCGCTACCTTCTCCAGCAGCTGGGTGTAGAATTCCAGCAGGAATTGCAAGCAAGAATTGACATCCAAACCGCTCCGTTCCAAAGCGGCCGCGCGCCGTTTCCACATGACTTTGGCCTCGCAGTGTTCCTCCGCCTCGATGCTGTTGGTGGCGATCAGCAAGTATTTGATCGACATCTGATTGTAAGAATACTGATCGGGGTTGTGCTTTTCGAAATTCGGACGGCTGAAAACGTTGGAGGCCGGCGGCAAGTAGGTGCTGTCGGAATATTTGCGTTCGATGCTGGCGTTGATTTTTTTCAGTTTCTGGATGCTGGAAACAGTAGACGAATGGCTGGATGCAACCAGTATCGTGAGAAAATTAGAACAAAACGAACCACAAGCTCTGATCCCAGGCGAGCGAGTCTCGCGAAACGTGTATCAGTTTGGAGACGTTTGTGTTGCCTAGGACTGGATCGTGTAAGGTTTGCAGCAGAAGCGCCGTTATAGATTTCACAGCCAACGTAGACGCGTGGATTATATCGTTGATCTCTGCGGGGTCGCTATCCTCACCCGGCGAATTACAAAGCACGCTCAAAAGCGACATCCAAGTTTCTTCGAATTGCTGCCTGCTCGTCCATCCCAACAACGTAACGCTACAAACAGAGACTCAGCAGTTTAATAGGCACATTCTAGCTAGTCTGATCTGACTTGACTCAAAGTTGATTCGACTGGCATACTCACCGATAGATGAACTCTTCTAAAATATCGATTTCTTGCAAGAACTCGATGGGCAAAGGAGGTATTTGGCGATTGCTGCCGCACAATTCCGGTTGCCAACCGCTTTTCCACGCTTTGCTCGGAATTATCACGTACGAATTGTATAGAGGCATCCGTGCCAACGCCACCGTCAGACTTCTCAAAGGCTTCAGCAAGAATTCCGGTATGCTTTTCGCTTTGTTGGCGCCAATCCAGCACAGCAAAACGTTCAATTGATAACAAGCTTGACTGGTGGGGTTTTCGCTCACGTCTGATAAACCGCACTGGAGCAGCGAAGGCAACGGTTCGTCGTGGAGCAAAAAATACTCGACCAGTTTGTACAGACTGTTCACGGCCGACGACAGCCATATCGGTTCGAGGTCCACGGAGACCATGGACTTCTCTTTGAAAATCAGACTGGAACAGTTGAGCGCAGAATCGACGAGTTTCACGTTGACGTTGGTTTGATCTGAATCGATCAAAAACTGTGCCGATTCCAAACAAACCACGGCGAATTTGAAAACGTTCTCAGCAGGTTCTATGGAAGAGTGGGACTGCACGTAATAGCTAATGGAAGGGATCAAATCGTAAATCAGCGTCAAGGACTTGTCGTTTTTGAAGATCGAGGATATTTTCTCACTGAATGTCGTTTTTTCGCGCACGTTATACACCTAGAATTATTACAAATCAGTGGGGTTTAAAACAGGTCCAGAAGAAGGGGCAATAAAAGAGAGCTCCCGTGACGGTATTCGCGAAGATGGATTGAGAGTCGCCTCTTCATGGTGATTCTGAATGTCGATTGGTACACCGATTCGCGCTACACCAATCCCTGCAACTTGGTGGCATAGCAGGGTTTTTCGCGCCGGACCTCGGCAGTGTTGCCGCCTTAAGCCTTCCAAAAGAAACGGCAAATGAGGTTTTTGGCCGTTGTGATAATTTCCAAAGAACTCTGGCTGTTAAGGTCGGAAAGGGTTGAAAAATATTTCTTTCCATCACCGTCGACGAACTGTGTGGTCTATATATGGAGCGAGTAGGATTTCATGAGTTGCCGCCCTCGTTTTAAGACGGGTTTGTTGTCGGTTTTACAACCGACCCGAAAACTGGGGCTTGCAGCTCTGGCACACAGCACAACTTCTGTGTCGCACTGTGGAACGAGAGTGGTCGTGTGGTTGGACACCGCGTTCTAGTAATCCAAAGGCCGTGGGTTCGATCCCCGCCTGGGACCGTCATATTTTTTTGCGTTTTCACCAACGTCTCACATATTTTTCATAAATCTTTTAGTCAAAGATCACCAAGGTAAACTGTGGAACAGTTGGGGTGGGGGACTTACAATCAAACCAAACACCTCTCAATCCACCTTAATGACTACCGCTACTGGGACACCATAAGACCGTGGGCTTTCAATTGGCGAAATGTGAATGTTCACCTGATGCGGTTCTGGAATTTCTTTGACGACACCTTCGACTGCTTCCAGCAAACAACAGACGGTGGCTTTGGCCACAGCCGTATTGGAATCGCCGCCCAAAGCGAGGCAATTCTTGAATATCACCGTGTTAAACTCGGGGCTGCCCATAATTTTGAGGATTTCGTCGTATTCCAAGCGGCTCAGCAGTTCGGCTGTCTCGTCACCCAGCTGCACGTCGCCGCATTTCGATTTGATCTGCGACAAGTACCAGCTCTTGTTGATCTGCAACTTTTTTATGTGTTCGGAATTGATGCTGCGCTTCTGATCGAATTCTAACGGGCTTATGTCGTAGTACTGCGTGCATAACTTATTCAAAAGACTAGATAAAGCTTGGTGCCTGCAAAAATTGTTTGATAATGATCATCAAAAAAAAAAACTTTGACAAAGAACCTTACTTTCGCTCCAGCTTCAGCTTGACTAGTTTCTTGATCGTTTCCAGCAGGTCTTCTTTGGCCAATTGACCGTTGACGTCTTCCATCGACATCGTGAGGAGCAGTTCCAGTTTGCGGCTGGCCAAGTTGGCCACCAGTCTTGAAACGGCCAGCTGCCGTGATACCAACAGGTTCGGAAGGAGCAGCTTGAGGAGAAGGCCCGTGTGACAAGGATGCGTGTTTTCTACGCATTTCAGGATTTTCATCACGAAAACGGACTGGTGAATGAAATTGGCAAATAAAATCCAGTTCCGATCAAGTTTTGTGCTGTTTTACTCACGTCGTTCAAGCCCAAGCAGTTCTGGAAAATGTTGTCGAGTAACAATTTGCTTGCAGCTGGATGTCGGTGGATCGAGGAGATGAACTCGAAAATCGGAGTTTCATCGCACCAAGTGACAAGCACCGTGATGCAGTTCGATAGAAACCAAGACAGTTGATCAGATTCGAACACATCTTCAGTCTGGAAAGTCAACACGTAAGCCACTGTCTTGAGGGCTTCCCATCCCACCCTCACAAGGCATCGCACGTAAAAGAGAACGCAAGTGAGGTGCGAAGGAGCTCGCATATCGGAAGTAAAACCGTAAGTATATTCATTACATTGAGGATCATGTAGTTAGTACCAATAATTATAATTGACTACGACCTGCTGCGTTTATCATGTTTCGACATGGTGGAGGCGCTGGGGAACTTGAGGCTCTCACTTCGTTTATAAGAGAACCGAAAGCTCGGGCTTCCACCATGTCACGGTATAGTCAGACAGTCAATTTGAGGATGTTCAAATTGAATCACACGTTGTAACTTGCAATGAGTAAAAAAATGTGAAGCGACAATGTTATCGTTTCCTTGCGGTATCCTTTCGTGCAGTTTTTCTTTGGCCTTTGCCCGTTGTGCACCATCAACTTCAACCCTTGGTTGTTTGGGCTTTAACTACATAATACTTGAAACTTGTAACAAAACCCGGTTCGACCTATATGCAAGTACTGAGCTTTGGTCAACTGAAGGTTGAAGGAAAATGCGTTAGAAACATGCACGGCAAAACATATCAACACTTACCATATAATCACAAAATAAAATCACAGCTCCGGTCCTTACAACTTTGGCATTGATCGACAGTTCGATACCGCCATCGCACATAATCTTCGACCAGAAAGTCTTGTCGTTATAGTTCAACAGCGTCAGAAAGTAGCACCACAAGAAGGTCAATACGGGGTAATGGCCGCTCAATTGCAAGAAGTTGTGATTGATCGCTTCCAACTGGATCTCGTTTAAATTCGAGACAGCGTAACTGGCTATCTTGCCGTGACTCCCTGTAAGAAATGCGAGAGGAAATTTCTATTACCACAGCCACTGGTAATAGAATGTCCACTGGACAAAAAAGGGTTGAGACATGCATGGTTGAGGCTGTTGGATTTGGTGGTTGGTCGAGCTGCTGGAATGCTACAGCGCCAAGAAATTCGAGGGAACTAAGAGACAAACTTGGCAAGGAAATGATGTAGTAGGTCGAAAAGGCAATTATTAATAATAGTAGGTTTTCTTATGGTATCCCGTGTGCAAGTTGAGACTAGAGTATAGTGGTTAGTGCCAAATTGTTCCTTAGATCATGCTGAACTAGGATCGCGATGGCGAACATCTGAGACCCGCGACTGGGCAGCGGTAGGGAGGGTAAAATGTGATGAAGACATAAAAAATGTTAAATAATGAACCGAAAGAAATACAGTTATAAAAGTTACCATACGTATTCACCATTTTACGCTATTGAAGGTTCAGCAACCGATTTCAAAAATATCAATCATTCCCAGAGATATTTTCAAAAATATATTTTTTTTTGTCAACATTTCATTGTTAAAAAAATCGAAGAATTTTGAAGATGGGAAAGATGGGAAGACGAAGCTCTAGATTTTGACAATTGGTGATGTTGGAAATATAGTCGTGATTGGCGAAAATTCCTCGGCCTACTATTTTGGGAAACAAAACCGTCAACTGTTTTCACCAGCTTGGCCGCCATCTTGGATTTTCTTTCGGTGCAGTAGTCACAAAAATGACAGGGGACTATGAGTATGATAGCGTTAGATCATTCCAATACGAAAAGCAACTTCCCAGAGAGGGTTAGTTGCTTTTTTGGCGAGGAAAATAGCCATCTCATTATCTCCGGCTCCTGCGCGAATCCAGTACCAATGATGGCTGATTTGAAGCTGGAAGTGGCACAATAAGTTTTGTACCATGGAACTTGATAGTTTGTGAAGTCAACCACCAAAATTTATTATCATGAATCAAATGGTTCATTGTTGGTGATTGGTTGAAGCAAAGTGTGCTCATTTTTGGCAGAAAATGCATAAAAACTGTGTTTTTAGTGGACATGACAAAGCTCTGGAGGAAGACCTGCGGCCAAGATTGGCGGCGAAAGTCATGTAACTAGTTAAAGTGAGTATGCTCTATAACAAGTAACTGTCATGAATGGTGTTGGTCTCTTGAACATCTCTAGGGAGGTCGCCAAAGATGTTTTTTCATGATAATATTTTCAAGTACAGTCCCTTCCAAAAGTTTCTCTCTTCTCTAGGGACCAACTCTTTCAAGCACGGAACATTTGCAAGACTTGAACAATTCATTTGTTCGGTTTATTTGAAATCACCGCAGTTCACGGAGCTGAGAGATTTGTGGTGGTGATTTTTCACAAACTTACTGACTTTTGGGGGGGACTGTACCTGAAAATATCATCATGAAAAAACATCTTTGTCGACTTCCCTAGAAGTCTTTAAGCGACCTACACGATTCATTATAGCTACTTGTTGTAGAGCATACTCACTTCAACTAGTTATATGACTTTCGCCGCCAATCTTGGACAAAGGAGTAACTTACCCCCTCTGGGGAGTTACTTTTCATATTGAAATGATCTAATGCTACCATACCAACAGTCCCCTGTCGTTTTTGCGACTACTGCACCAAAAGGAGATCCAAGATGGCGGCTAAGCTGGTGAAAACAGTTGACGATTTTGGTTCCTAGAATAGTAGGCCGAGGAATTTCCGTCAATCACTACTATATTTCTAACATCCATAATAGTCAAAATGTCAATTTTCATCTTTCCATTTTCAAAATTCTTCGATTTTTTCAACAATAAAATGTCCACAAACATCATTTCAAGATTAGACTTCTTTTATTTCTTTTCTCGCTGCGCTCGGCGCCTAAACTCCCATTCTCCGTCACATGAAGTTTCACTCATACCCCTAATACAATAAATATCTATTTTCATCAATAATATTCTCCACAAATAATTTTGCGAATGTGACATCGTGACGGATTTTCTTACTGTACGATTTTCCCCGTTATATTACAGCACGGTGGAAACTGTGTTCTGAGAGGCACAGCATGGCAATCTAATAATCTCCACAAAGTATAAGAATGTCGTTTGGAAAACTCGATCCGGTATAATTTTAATTGAAAAAATATAAAATACATAGGTATTTACATATATGCCGATCAGCTTTTTAATTCAGCACTAGAACGGTAATTTTTCCACGCCAAGTTGGCAATTCTGCGATATTTGGGGATGCTCAAATTTGTAATGTTGGATCAATATTTCCCCAGATGACCTTGAATTCGTATTGTCAATCGAGTACACCGCTGTTGCAAGATTGTATATGAACGCTCAAGACGTCTTGATTTTGATAGACTTTCTCCAGTTTAAATGGGCGACTTGTGAACAGTTTTTTTGAATAAAATAGTGAATCATAATATACCATCATATCATATACTAGGTTGAGAAAACTGTTCTAATGTATGGTCAGAAATTAAGGCCTAGTATCTAAAACTAGAACGGCTCGGCACTCTGTCACTTACCTGCCATTCTGACAAGATAGCAGCCAAGGCAACACTGTAGCGGAATATGATGCAAGGAGACGCCAGAATTGGCATTTCATGTCAAAATTTTCTAACCTCATTGGACTTCGCCACAATAAGCCCGTTTTCACGTGACTTGGTCTGTCAGCGTCCGTTACACCCTAGCGAACATGGCCAACCGTGTTTTAATTTCTACTGAATTTAAAACGTGATCGGCATATAGGTATGTAGGTAGGTACCTCGTGAATGTGATTCAAGGTAACTACGTGGTTCTAGAGTTCGTACGATATTATCTTCTCCAGTCAAAATAAAGCCGTAGGTTAAATTGAAATATTGACAGAATTGATATGAGTATTTCCAGTTATGTGCTCGCCACCGTACTTATATTTAGAATGTCACATTTAATTGAGGTGAAATCAAACCATTCAAAAAATACAAAGAATAATGTCAAACGCCGGAACGCACTGCACGCCTGCTAGGCCCGGCCCTGAATATACCTCCCTATCCCTATAATAAAATACATCCGCTCGAATCTATTCAAGCCAAGTCGAGAGCCATTCTTGTCGGGCCAACAGTACGACAACACGAAGAGCAGTCCAGTGTCGGCGATTAGTAAAAAATAGAACCGAACGTGGCGAACGCCGCAACAGCTTATTCTTTCATTTCCTGGGACGACGCTGGTCACCCCAAGGTCAGACAAGACAACGTTACAGCACATCGTTACAGGCGTTCGTTACAACCACTGATGCTATGAACCAATTTCACTCCCATGTGTGGTTCTGCGTTAGTGGTGTGTTGTGATCTAGGCGCGAGAATAGAAGTTTCACTTCAATTATATTTTTGAAAATATCTCTGGAAACGATTGATATTTTTGAAATCGGTTTATAAAACCTTCATTGGCGTAAAATGGCGAATACGTACGGTAACTTTCATCACTGTACCTCTTTCGGTTCATGATTTAACATTTTTTATGTCTTTATCACATTTTACCCCCCCTCCCGCTGCCCAGTCGCGGGTCTCAGATGTTCGCCATCGCGATCCTAGTTTAGCATGATCTAAGGAACAATTTGACACCAACCATCATACTCTAGTCTCAACTTGCACACGGGCCTCAAAAAATAAACATAAGAAAACCCACTATAAAAAACTTCAACAAAATCATTTCCGCAATGGAAAGAGGCTGTGGGGTTTTTGACCAGGATCTAACTGTATCACCCCTTTATATAACCACTAACCTGATTGGAATATGTGCAAGCAATACATCAACAAAACCGACAGTTCTTCAACCAAAAAATCGCAGTCCTGATTTTTGGCGATTTCGATGCACCTCTTCGAAACCATGCCTATGGTTTTGAACAGAAACCTGGCAAAAATCATCTCAGACGATACATCATGGAAATAATCGGCACTGTTCGTCACGTTCAGTGGATCGATGGTGGTTGTGATGTTTTCGAAAATCGTGCCAGGAGCAAAATCGCTCTTCAGTTCAGAAATACTGCCGATCAACGCGTCCTCGTTGATCGGCGACAGGATCAACAGAGCCAGCAAAATCTTCGACAGCCATCTGGCGTACGTCACGGTCGAACTGTCCTGTGAAATGAAGCCGGTTATTTTTTTTAAAGCTTAAAGTAAGCATGCAAGAATACGAACCTCAATCAAAGGGTCTTGGAACAGCAAGAGTATGACAGCGTCGGCGGGTCTGAACACGTTGGGATTCAACGCGAAAATCAACTTGCGCAGCGAGCTGAAACTTTCGGGGCTATCCAGCTTGATTTTGTTCTGCCTCAGCATCGGTATCAAAACGCCGGCGACTTGCGTCGACCATCTCAGCCACTTGTCCGAATTATCGCTGCAGTATTTCGAATCTTCCAGAATCAGCACGATCAAATCGACAACCTGATGATATTCGGAGAGTCGCAGGAGCATGGCGAGCACGACGTCTCTCGTGGTCTCCAGTTCTTTGATGTCCAACGTGTTCGACTTGTTCCGCGTCAGAAATATATCTTCCACGATCGGTGCCAGTGCAGGGATGCAGTGCGTCACCGGCGACTGCCCGCTCGCCATCAAACCGTCGCACAGCTGGATGATTTTCGGTATGCTTATGATGCTCCTCGAGTGCTGTTTGCTGTACGACAGTTGCACCAGGAACTGGAAAATTTTCGGCACCAGCTCGTCCGAAAACGGCACCTGGCCCTCCTCTATGTACTCGAACTGTTTCAGAACGAAACCGATGAATATCTGTTCGGAATCCAACAAGCAGTAGTTGACCCGCAGCTGAATCAGCTGACTGAGCAGCTGCAAAACGCGACGCTGCAGCCTGACGTTGCTGGTTATCGTGTACTCTTTCAGCGATTTGATCACCATCGGCTCGAATATCCTGATGAAGCTGGCCAGAACTTTGTCGGAGCTTTTCGAAGGCAGGGGCTTGTCCTTTCTGTGCAAGTATCCCATGACGGTTGCATCACCGTCGCATTCGATTTTGTTTATCGTTTTCAGTGCGGAAAAGCAATCGGATATTTCGTCGTAGGGTGTTTGGAATATGTTTTGGTAAAAGCTGTGGCTGTTGCTGGCGTTGCCGTCGCCGCCGCTCGCCCGTTCCGATTTGCCGAGTTCTTCGCGAACTTCCGCAAGATTTGACGTCAAGTTCGTACCGAACAGGCATTTGAGGAGTTGCTGCACGCACTCGACGGTTCCGGAAGCTTCCAGGGCGAAAGTCGATCGGAAATAGCCCAGTATTTCTTCGGCCACGCCTTGGAACTCCGTCAGACTTCCGACTTCCAAAAGCACGGCCAAAGTCCGCAGGGTCTGCTTCAGCAACTCCAGCAGCTTTTCGCTGGCTTCTGAATCGAGAGATATCTGCAAAAAGTGCTGGCGTTGATTTGAGGAAATTCAACTTTTTGCGAGTACTTCTTGTGCCCCAAGCGCATTTTTGATAATTCAACGGTTTTGAATTTGGTCGCAACAATTATGCACGATGAACCGAAGAGCAATTCTGTTTTTTCTAACTTTGGTTACCTACTCTGGTTACTTGGACATGTTTCATCTCCCCTCAATGGATATATTTCACCGATATAACCGTTCTAAGCCAAGAGCAAGTAACTAACACTCGTCGAAAGCGACTAATTACTAAGTAACAATAGGGGATAGGTTTTATAACGAGGTAACCATTCTGAATCAAGAGCAAGTTACCAACACTTGCTGAAGGCGACTAATTGTGTAAGAAAGAGTTTATAACCGGGTAAGCGTCCCGAACCTAGAGCAGCTCTACTAGCACGCGGTACAGATGACTAATTATCAATAACATTAGATTTTGAAACGAGGTGACCGGTCTAAACCAAAGGTTGATTACTGCATCAATCAAGGCTCTAGATTCCAAGTCTCGACTATGAACAATATAATCGGTTTCGTGGGAGTATTAATCGATTATGTAAATAATTAAACATGAGAACCTCAGCATTGCTTATACAGAGTGGACGGTTGAGGTTGTCTGCGCTGATACGCGACAATGATGTGGCTTCATTGCACGATCGGTATTAGAGAGGTCCTGTGTGGCTGGACAGGAGCCTTGTAGTCCAGGAGCATATGTAAATAAAAAGCATTCCGTGGGATTTTGAATGGAAGAGCATAGCGACCATGTGGAATACATTCCTTGAATGGGCAGCAATCACACCTCACCGGGTGTTTTGCTTGAATTTCTTGCAGGGGATTTATACAGGGTGAAACAGGAGAAGAAAAGAAAACAATTATATTCCGTGTACTATACAGGGTGGTGAAAATTTCGATGCTCACCACTGGTATCTTGGAAACGGTAAGAGATGCGAGGTCAGTTAAATTAGAAGAAAGTTGCGCATTTTTGTGGCGATTGAGAATCAGGAAAGAAACTTTAAATATTTTGATTGGTTTACGATTTATCACAAAAAAACTGAAAATTTTGATTTCAGAAATTATTTTTTATCTTTCCAACCATTTAAGTCAAACTTGGTAGTGTAATGTTTTTGATCACTCCGAGTCGATCAACGTTGACAGAAATTTTTCAGGCCTTCTAGATGTCAAATTATGATAGTGAACTTTTGTTTTTCTCATGGCCGCCATATTGGATTTTTGCATTTATAGATAGAGAAAAAAATTAGCTTTTCGAATTAATAACCCACATGTTCTTTTCATGACATTTTCAGCGTCAAATTTTGGAATTTTCGTAAATTATTGACAAAATCGAGAATGCTTTGAAAAACAATTGAAATACTCGTTGAAATATTAGCTAGGTTCCTTTTATCATTTGAACTGAGAATTCTCACTTCAATTGCTAGTTGTATCTCTCTCCCTCTCACGCAATTCTTGCTTTTTCTCTCTTCAACTGAGGTGAGATTATCTGAGATTTCGTGTAAAAGGAATGCAGCTATTATCAATAGCAACAACAACAAAAAGACAGATTATGTTCAATTGACGTATCTAAGGCGCAGTTTCGGACGGCGTAACTCGCCAAATACAGCGCGGTCTGATTGGTTGGTATCCGCCGTTGCTATGGTAACGGCACTTACGGCGGTCTCAGCCCCAACTTGGTATCGAGCCGTAACTTCTTAATCGTGTTTTGTGCTTGTTTGTACCGAGAGTTCATAAATTAAATGAGTCAAGGGTGCCTGTGAATTCAAAAACGTCTGTCGAAACTAGGGTAATCCTTACTCCTTTTCTAATAAATTTGTCAAACTTTAACAAGAACGATGCTAGTTCCGACAGACGTTTTTGAACTCACAGACACCCTTGATCCATTCAGTTTATGAACTACCGGTACAAACAAGCACAAAACACGATTAAGAAGTTGGATACGTCAATTGCACACCATCTGTCACTTTTTTTTGTTGCTATTGATAATATTTCAATTGGTTTTCAAAGCATTCCCGATTTTGTCAATAATTTACGAAAATTTCAAAATTTGACGCTAAAAATGTCAGAAAAAGAACATGTTGGTTACTAATTCGGAAAGCTAATTTTTTTCTCTATCTATTAGTGCAAAAATCCAATATGGCGGCCATGAGAAAAACAAAAGTTTATCATCATAATTTGACATCTAGAAGGCCTGGAAAATTTCTGTCAACGTTGATCGACTCGGAGTGATCAAGAATATGAAACAACCAAGTTTGATTGGAATAGCTTGAATGGTTGGGAAGATAAAAATAATTTCTGAAATCAAAATTTTCAGTTTTTTTGTGATAAATCGTAAACCAATCAAAATATTCAAAGTTTCTTTTCAGATTCTCAGTCGCCACAGAAATGCGCAACTTTTTTCTAATTTAACCGACCTCGTATCTCTCACCGTTTCCAAGATACCAATGGTGAGCATCGAAATTTTCACCACCCTGTAGAAGGTGGAACCATTGTATGTGGAACGGTACAAATCACCAGGTGGATGCCCGACTTGATGCTTTTAAAGGTTTTGCTTGAAAAATTGACATTCGTGGTGAATAGAGTGAAAAACAAGAAAACTTGAAAATTAAATTTATTATTTTGAAAAAATCATCGTCGGAAAAGCGAAACCGGGTCGGACTTGAAAATGAACCTACACGACGCCCAATGCAATCTACTTCCGATATCAGTTGGAATTTTTCGAAAAAAGTCAATCCTCCACTAGGAAAAGACAGATGAGTTGAGTCCTGTACCAAACACGGGTCGTCCTGGTCAAAATCCAAACGAGCGGCCGTCTCCGGTGGTAACGGCCAGGAGAAAATTTAAAACCTCGTAACGTCCAACTGGGAATTGGTGAAAAGCTGCAACTGCGGGCTTGATTTAATGATTTTGTTTTGTTGCTTCCTTCCAAATTTGGCTCCAATCAATCGAATAGATATTGAATAACTAAATGGCAAAGTTTTTTAGATAAGATTACGAAGCTGTGTGTGTGTCTGTGTCTGAAATCTTCCACGATAACAGCCGCAACGTTATTTGATCGACTTGGAATTCGGTATGCGGACATGATTTTGCCGTCGAATGAGTCTGTTACATTTTGGTTGTCATCTGTCAAACGGGAATGTCATAATCAAAAATGACAGAAAGCATATGTCACGAAACTTGACTCGCGATATGTCTTTTGAAAGCCCTTGAAAAACTGTATTCAAAATTGTTGAAAGTATTGCTCCGCATGGCATCTGTCAGATATTAAAAAATGTCAAAGTTCAAAGCTTTGTCATTTAATTCTTCAAAATTAATCCGATGGATTGGGACCAAATTCGGCAGAAATCAACACAACAACAGAATCAAATCACGTATGCAGTTCAAGCTTTCCATCTCCCCCCAGTCTGGAGCTACGAATTTTTATTCATTTTTTCTGGTTCACGCTGTATAAATTTCCTGCAAGAAATTCGAGCAAAACACCCAGTGAGGTGTGATTGCTGGCCATCTAAAGAATGTATTCCACATAGTCACTATGCTCTTTCATTTGAAATCCCACGGGATTACATAAGCTCCTGGACTATAGACCATTTCCACTGACGTCACGCAGCTCCGTCTTGAACAGCTGATTCGGGGTAACGTCAGTCAGATCTGCGTTATCTGTCACGGGGCACGTAGGCTACGTCAGTCATGTGCGTCAGTCAGATTGGTAGTATGTCAATCTGTCACTCAGTGTCTGTGTGTAAAAGTCACTGGTGTCACAAAGTTTTGACAAACTGGCACGTATAGTTGACATCAGTTTGACGTTGCCCCGAATCAGCCGTTCGACACGTGCGTGTGACGTCATGCGGAAATGGTCTATTGTGCGTTTATCCCCTGGCTCCACGCACGAAGGGTACAGGACCGGGTTGCTTGTATCGGTGGTGATCACCCGGCTTGATATACGTGATGTGGTATTGGAAACAGGTGTTCGTTGGGGGTGCCATTGTACGTTTCATTATCACGGTGGTTACTTAGACTCTGGCTGGTATTTATGTGATGTTTCCATAATGCTTACAGAAGGCCAAGTCGCGTATTTAGTAAGGCTCAGTGGAATTGTTTCAAAGTCATATTGATTCAAGACTGAATTGAAGTTGAATTCAACACTAATTGACTTGAGGTCAATTCATGAGAGTAACGTTATGCTCACACCCGTTTTTATCTTTTTAGAACCAGATGACCATGAGCAAACCGCCGCCTTCCACTTCCACTCCGCCGGTCATCAATTTGTTTACGCTATGAATCTGAAATACCTGGGTGATAAATAATAACCCTTATAATACCTGGAACAGACTACATTAATTATTACCTTGTAATTTGTGTAGGACGACCGTAGAATTTCGTAGATTTTCATGTAGTGCAACGACTGGATAAAAGCTCCGGCGCTGGTCGCTTTGACGCCCTCTTTCTTGTCCTTTGCGGCGGCGTCGTCTTTTTCCGCCCCTTTTCCGGGGCTCAGGATCTTCTTTTCCACGTCACTTTTCCGCCTCTTGATCGGCGATATGGGATTGGCCGCCGACAAATTGGGAAGCATGGTTTTCGAGTGCGACTGGACCGGCACCAGATCGTCGAGAACGTAATGGAAAATGTTGAGGAGCTTGACGGTGTGACTGAGAAAATCTTTGGAAAACTGCGCGAATTTCGCGTCCGAAAACATGCTCCAGGTGTTTTCCGTATCCTGGACCGGACACAGCAGACACAGAGCGATTCCTGAAAATTCGCGAAAGTTTTGTTAACCTCGTGTCGAGCTAGAAGTGCGCCGAGCTTTAACTTCGACACAAACGTATACGGAACAAACGCTCCAGACTTACCAGCGTAAAGATTCGATGAAAGACTCAACAGGTTCAAGTGACAGTTCAAATCGTAACTGACCACCGTGCTCTTCAACAATCCCAAACACACGCTGAGCAAATCCAGCGTTATCTCTCCGCTTTCCGTATTGTCGTTTTTGCTTTTTCTGGTACAATTCCAGGCTTTCCTGTAGACCGTAGTCGGATATGTTTTACATAATAAAGCTAAAGTTTCAACACAACCATGCTGGAAATGATCAAAATTCGATTCAACAAAAATAAGTACCGTACATTTGCTGCGTGAAAACTTACGATAAAATGTTTAGAAGAAGAAGTCAACAAATTATTAAACAACATGCTGACGATTTTCGACAGCGAAAACTCAACATTATCACAGCTCTTGCATAAAATATTGTTAAAAGGAAACGGCATGTTTTGAACCAAACGTTTTCTGGGTGCGTCGGTGGAATTGTTGAGGTTCGATAGGTGTCTGTTCTTGTGCTGCAAAGCTTTCCGTATCACTGCGCATTGCTGTTCGTGGTACAAAAACGGGATGACGCTGTAAATTATTGTTTTGTGAAAAAATCCTGTAACATTTTTGCTTGGTTATTGTAGCTTCTTACTTTACTACGGCATTGGCGGCGGCATTTCTAACCCTCAAGTCGCTGTCTTGCAGCAGTTCGAACAGGACGTTGTGGAGAATAACGTTTTGAAAATTGCCATTCCCGGTAATATCGTGCAGGGTGACGTAGGGTAACTTGCAGATCAACTCGCACAGAGAAACTTTAACCAACCAATAAGGGTTGAGGGCCAGACGGGGCAGCACGTTCAAAATCGGGATTATGCAAGAACTGCCGGAAGACTCGGCCAAAGCTTCGAGCACGATTCCCAAACTTATGATGGACTGTCTCGAACAATTCGACGATTCGTCTTCCAAGCCCTGCAAAATCGACTTGAAAAAAAGCATAAGAAAAATATCGAGCGGGATAAAATAACTGAAGTTACACAGTCTGTATTGGGATCTCGACACGTGGGAGGAGCCTATAGAAACAAATCCAATGTGGCTGCTCAAGTGTCGAGATGCGACTATCAACATCGAGACGTGACTTTCAACATCGAGATGGAAGCATCTTGTATGCAGACCTCAAATTTGAAGAGAAACGTCATGAAATAAAAGAAATAATATCTTGCGATAGCATAATGATTATGGTAGTATGGATGGTTTGTTCTTGGACAAAAGTGCAAACACAATATAGCGCCCGTCCTGTATTGTAATGGGTATGTATGAGTATTACTCGAAGCAGTCGAAGCTCTATCCTTCAATTCTTATACCTCACATGACACTAATAAGGTGGTATATTGGCTGTGTTCTTTTCACAAATGATTTGAGACAAGCCTTAAAGTTTCTAGTCATAGAGGGTGTCCCAGCAAAAACAACCCAGCGCGATTTTCTCAGAAAAGGTCAGGGCAACAACAAAAATGTTTCAATTGGGGGGAAGCCTGACCCTTTAGCTTCCATTTGAGAGGGCAGGGCGTCTATGCTTGTAGATGCTCTAGTTCCCAAGAAAACGCAATTTCAATTGGGCGAGTCACAAGAATTCGAAAATTCATGACCGACAAAACAAAATACTTCAGATAAAAAAAATCATCTTTCTCTGGGCTTTCCATTGATGTATCGCCAAGGTCCGTACCTGGTCCAGTAAGCCAGATATCCTGCCTCACAGTCCAGCGAACACAATAATCGGAATTCATGACGACGTCACCGATCACACACTTGTTGATTTTAACATCAGCCAGCATTCATTGCTATGGTGAATCCAGGTATGGTAAGTGAAAAAGTCCTAGTAACGGCTAGTGTTAAAATCAACAAGTGTGTGATTGGTGATGTCCTGAATTCCGATTATTGTGTTTGCTGGACTTTAAGGCAGAATATCTGGCTTACTGGGCCAGGTACAGACATGGGCGACACATCAATGGAAAGCCCGGAGAAGGAGGATTGTATTTCATCTGAAGTATTTTGTTTTGTCGGTCAAGAATTTTCGAATTCTTGTGACTCGCTCGAATAAAATTGCATTTTCTTAGAAACTAGAGCACCTACAAGCATAGGCGTCCCCTCAAAAGAAAGCTAAAATGTCAGGCTTCCCTCCAATTGAATTTTTTTTGTTGCCTTGATATTTTCTTAGAAAATCGCGCTGGGTTGTTTTACCGATATTGGATATCGGTATGAGTGCTCAGTGTTATGCTAGGGTCTGGATTTTGGATTTATTGGGAGGAGTTGATGAAATATAGTCCCACCTGGCACGGAGGCCTCGCTTTTAGGTCCACTGTACCCCTCCCAGACCAGCCGGACTCACCGAGCCGCAATGTGGTGTTTGGATGTTTGATGGTTGGCCCCGCTTTTAGGTCCACTGTACCCCTCCCAGACCAGCCGGACTCACCGAGCCGCAATGTGGTGTTTGGATGTTTGATGGTAAGTCCATCCAAGCACTGTGGCCGACAAGCGCACGGTTAACGAAGACTTTGCCTTGACCCTCAACGCAGGTGCAGGTGTGATTAGGACCCGGCGCCCGCGCCGGTACGTTTCTGACTTCGTCCGTCCCCCTGATTATGCTGCCGGTTGCAGGCGTAATACTAGAGGGGTTTGCCTAGGGCCCCCGAGGGGGGTTATCAGTCAGCGCAGAATCGGATGAAACCCGCTGAGTGGCTCGCCCACCAGCAACACCTCCCGGCGGTTCCCCATCCAAGCTCTAGTCCGGCTTTGCGCTGCTGCAGTCGAGATATCACCCGCAGCACTACACGCTATGTACTATCCGTGTTCTGGGGTATTGGAATGCGAGTAACAGGCTGTTCGTAAGAGTCAATTTTCCGCGATTCGAATCGACCATCACGCTGCAAAAGCACACGTTCAGACGAGAACGTTCAAATCAACTGCACTAAAACCATTTTAGTGCTTGCAGTCAGGGCTGGGCAAAATACTTCGAAAAATGTATTTGAATGCAAAATACAGAATACACGGTCCAAGATAGTCGAAATACAAAATACAAACTACTTCTTAAAATGTCTTCAAAATACCAAATACAAATACGTATTTTGGAAAACCAAGAAATTTCAAAATACAAAATACTACCTATGTATTTCAAAATACAAAATACAAAATACGTACGTATTTTAACAATTTTGTCGAAAAAACCGGAAAACGCAAGTATGTCGATGATTTAGTCGCAACAATAAGTTGATTATTATGAACTATAAAAAGACAAATAAAACAAACATAAAGTAAAGAGAACTTCATATCCACAAACCTAATCATTTAACTTCATTTATCAATTCTTCAAAATCACAAATGTTGCTTCCTTCGAGGACAACCAGCTTTTCCAAAATATTGTTCGACATACGACATGGAACCTCTCGTGGCTGACAGGATGCACCCACCAGTAAAACGTAAAAGAAGAAATCGAACTTATTATCGATCCCAGATTGTGTACGAAAGCAAGAAATAACAATGGGGTAAAGTATAGTATTACCAAAACAATACAAAATACAAAATACTATCTGCCTGAACTATTCCAAAATACAAAATACAAATACTTCTCAACCAAATGTATTTGAATACAAAATACAAAATACTCAAATGTATTTTAAATACGTATTTCAAATACTTGTATTTGAAATACCGCCCAGTCCTGCTTGCAGTGCGATCACAACTGCCACAGTAAAGCCTAGTCTACAATATGGTTCTTGCAACTAAAAACCACATTTCAGACTCGGCAGATACAGAAAGAACGGTATTCAAAATACCATTTGTTGATGCACGGGGTCAAAACGCACGGATGCACAGAGTGTTTGTTCAAGATCATGCGCAAGGATTACCTTGAAACGCACTACTCCTGAAACGACAAACCGATTTTGAACGACATGTTCTAAATGGTGGCAGCCGGTTCCAATTCGTTTAGGTGCCGCGAGTGACCGTTTCAGACGGATTACAAAAGAAACTTAAAACCGCAAATTGACGAAACACCGACGAGCGACCGATCGAATCGAATGGTTCGAGTGCGCCAAGTGTTCGTACAGGGCAACAGTGTTGGGCTCGCTGGCAAGCCACACGATGCAGCACGTCAGCCGGGATGAAATCAGCTGGCTCTTTGTCTCTAGTGTTTTCTACACAAACAAACGCGGCGAACTTGCCACATCAAGTTTCAAATCAATCACCCATGCTGGTGGCGCTCTCACACGGCTAACTTTCAAACTAATTGTTATGCACACGTTCCCTTCTGTGAGATTGCCGCTTGTGTCAGAACCCAAAATGAGGTATACAGCATCTGTACAGCGTCTCCTATTTATTCTCCATAATCACATGGGTGCTCTTCTGTGTAACTTCAATCATTTGGAATCGAGCAACTTACCTTGATGAACATTTTAATAAAATCCTCCACTCGAATATTTGACTCGTTCTCGTCCAGCCACCGGCCGAGTTGCCCGTCCGTTTCCACCAGTACCGCTCTGATGAAGTGCGCAATCAGCATACGCACGGCACCTCTAAGCTGAGGATCCGAATGGTTCGAATACAAGCAAACGTCCGACATTTGCTGGCCGTTCTTGCCCCCCATTCCCGCATCTTTATCCAAGTACAGGGCGAATATCTTAGGATGGATCTTCAAAATCGACGACAGACACGTCAGCGCCAGCGACTTCACCGATATCCTGATGTTCTTATCTGGCATGGTAACTCCAGGCTGGCCGGTCAACAAGAAACTTTTCGCTATCAGCCTGGCGCAGTATATCAACGGCACGTCTTTGTCCAAGTAGGTTCCGATGCAGATATCCTGGAAATAAATTATTGAAATCACCGAGCTGAATCGAAAGGAGATTTTTGAAACTCAACTTGAAACAGCGACGCTTCGGAAAACCTATCGTCGTCGATGCAGGAGCCGCTCTTGTCGGACGATTTGTCGCTGATGGTGAGCTTCTCCAAGTTGTCGTCGATGCTGCGGCTTTTGTAACCGCCGATTTTGTTGTAGTCGTAGCTGGCGCTGTCCATTTCGGAGACGTCGGTGCTTTTGCTTTCTGTCGAAAGAGCTTTTTCCATTGTGGACGTTTTGGCGTAGGTGATGTTCATGACGGAGAGTTTCGATTCGTCGATCCACCTTTCAATGTCTGAACGGACGGTTTCGGTCAGCTCGGATTCGGCAAACAGATCGTCCGATGTTAGGTTTGTTGCGACGCTCAACTGACCTGCAGTTGAATAAATAATTGTACTATAAAAAAAAACGCAAAGAGCTGGTGTCCCTGTAAAGCCTATGTAGCCTCACCCAGTATATGAATGCACCAGAACCAACCCCCGCAGAAAAATGCCGACACACTTCTGATAAGGCACCATGTCCTAACCGACGTCTCCACGGGGCGAAACAGACCCGCCGACCGCCGCCTCACAAATACACAAACCACCCGCACCTCCAACCGTCATTTGCGTGGTGCAGAACCCGCCGAAAAAGCTTAAGCAGCTTCTGACTGTCATGGCGGCTTTACAGAACTTCGTTTGTCGCCGGCGACAGTGTCGCTGGCCAATGGGATTGGATCTGCCTGTACTCCCCTACCTCCCTCCATAATTCCCGCGACACGAGTTTCTGTCGTCGTGTCGTTCAAATTATTCAACTACAGTGGAGTGGGGGATTGTCGCCGGCGACATACGAAGTTCTGTAAAAGCGGCTTCAGTACAAAATCCATTTTTGGAGAGACAACCATGTCAACCTGAATGGCATGGCCTTCCCTATTTTGACACATATGGCGGAGGTAAAAAAAAAGGTTGGTTTTTATGTCGACAAAATCGTCATTTAGCCAATCGAGCAGCTTCAATCGATGGATATTTTGTTTCGAAAGCCAACCCTAAATGGTTCTATAGTACCTACATACATAAAACTTCCTGCGAAAAAGTTGGGCGTATTTTGAAAGAAGTCGATTTTCGGGTTTATGACACCCTGTACAATAAATGGTTCAAAAAAATTGCGAGGCCCTACAGGGTGATTCAAAAGTTTCGGACTATTTTGAAGGTTCGTCATATCGGCATGTAGTAGAGTGCTGAAAAGTTGTTAAAAAATTCTATGCCATTTAAATTTGCGTATATTGTAATCCATATGAAATAACTTACTGTTATCAATAAAAAGGCGCAAAAACTCCTATGGCGCTTATCAGCCGAGAAGGAGGAAAACATTTATTATTATTATTAAAATTCTATGCCATTTAATTTTGAAGTTATGGAGGGGCAAAAGCTGGTCCTTCCATCGCTTTTGTTTCAAAAGATTCAAGTAAACTTTTTGTGGACAAACAATGAGTACAAAAAATCAACCTCTGAATCTGTGATGAATTTCTGTTTTGTATACAAGGTGAGTTATGAATCCTGAAAATTTATTTTTTTTAAAAGTGCCTGCAAACAGTCAGTGGTCTCATAACCTGTGTACAGCATAGTAAAACACAATTCATCTCAATAGAATTGTTTTGCTTCTGGTTTTTCAGGAAAACTGAATTTTTGTAGTTTATGACTCACCCTGGATAGAAAACAGAAATTCATTTCAGATTCAGAGGTTGATTTTTTGTATTCATTATTTTTCCATAATCAATTTACTAAAATCTTTGAACTAATGGAAATAGAAGCGATCGAAGGACCGACTTTTGTCCCTCCATAACTTCAAATTTGAAAGACATGCAATTTTTCAAACAACTTTCCAGCACCCTACTTCACTTCCATATTACGCACCGTTGAGATGGTCCGACACTTTTGAATCGCCCTGTATGTCTGCGAATTTTCAAAACAGTCTTCAAAAGCGGTCATCCATTGACGTGTCTAGGGTTGCCTATGCCTAACTGCAGCAAAAGAGCCACCTTGTAGTTTCCTGAAGAAAAGTGAAAATCATGACAAGAGACTCACTTGGCGACCGAATTTTGGACAAAGAAGACGTATGGGCTAGTGTAATCCGAGACTTGGTAACGCCGCTGGGAGAAATCAGGGCCTTGTGCAGTTCACTTGGACAGTTTTGCAGTAAAACGTTCATGGTTTCTAATGCTGCGTTCACGATGTTGTGGTCTTTACTGGAGAAGTAGAACAGACACAGTTCGTAGATCTGAAAGAGGACAATGAAAGTTATACATTTTGGAAGTGATTTCAAAGGCAAATGCAGGATGTCGCAAAAGTAATGCATGTAAATTCCTTACGGCCCAACTTCAAGTCAGGTGACCCGAAGTTGCGGCGTGCGAATTGCCAAATACAACGGCTTCATTGGCTAAAACAGGTTGTTTTGAGCCGTTGTCTTGGTAATCCGACGCAATTTCGGACGCAAGTTGAACTTGAAATTGAGCCGTTTCAAGGGGATAGTTCCCATTTAGGTATGTATAGTTCGTCCAGCAGAACTGCGATTCGAGTGACCTGAGAGATTTTGTTTCTATAGATTCGAGTGACCTGTAGGGATTTTGTTTCTAAATTTCAAATCTCAACTGTGATCAATCTCACGGATTCCGGATTTCTGCATTAGAGCAAGCTATGGAAAGAAAGTGTTGCATTGGTATGAATGGCCCGTTGACGACTTGGTGAAAGCTAGTTGTTTATATGCGCAATTTTCAATGTGACATTCGTCACCGTCTCGGGGTGTCGTCATGTTCGCGAAAGTGAAAATTTCCGAGAATAAGCGAAGAATTGTTGGTTTCCTTGGAGTGATTTGTTTTCCTTCTCTTTCATTTTTACTGGGGGTACCCTGCCCTGAACTTCATATTTTTTCAGATAATCGGAAGTTTTCACGAAATTTGCTTTTTTTTAAAAAACTGAGTCAGCCGTGATGAATAAGAGACAAGCCAAATAATACGCAGCTGTCATTTAGTCAGTCTGAATATTGTCGAACAAAGAAAAATGACTTAAACGCAAAAAGGAATCAAAGTGGAATCCTGGATATCCGGATTCATACCAGAATATGATATGAATCATTTCCTCTCGCGTAAAGCCATTTGTCTGTGTTCGGCAATATTTAGACTGGCCAACTGACAGCTGCGTACTTTTTGGCTTGTCTGTCATTCATCACGGCCGACTTCGTTTTTGAAAAAAGTCGAAAAAATAGCTAATTTCGTAAAAATTTCCGATTATCTCAAAAAATATGAAGTTTAAGGGTAGGGTACCCTCAGTAAAAATGAAATAGGATAAAAACGGTATCGGATAGCGCTATAAAATTGGTGGCATTTAATTTAGTCCTAGCGGTACACGTAAAAATGGCTCTAATTGTGACAAAAGTGTGAAATTTGGTGTGTGGACTCCTAAAAGCATTTAAAAGGTTTTTAGAAGGGGAGCCAAGAAAAATTTTGATTTTAATTTTTTAATTTTTTGTGACGTCATTTTTTTAATTTATTTTTTCATTTTTGCGACTATTCAAGATTTTTCACTTTTGCTTTTGTATTATGGTGAGTAACTGCTTAATCCAAGGAACAGGAGAGAAAATTTGCGAAAAAAATCAATTGAACTGAAATGATGGCGTTTTTAGTGAAAATCAATTTTTTCCTTTTTTTTTCGAAAAATACTGTGAATATGTGAAAATATAAAAGAGGCAATTATCCCTCAAAACAAGCCCTATCAGAAGTTATGGAAGTGTTTCCCAAAATTCCAAGCCGTTTTAGAGATATTTAGAAATATGTTATTTCTTGCGACTGTTTCTTCGTATTAGCTCTTATTTCATCAAACACATAACAGGGTTTTTTTTTCTTGAAAATATACTTCAGAATGATCAGACCGACGATTTCTTAGAAGTTCATTGTAAATTATAATTTTTCCAGTGGCGTAGATCATAGAAATTCAAACCATTTCTACCCTCTCACCGTACTTTCTACACCACTCGATTATTTGAAAAATACATGACATTTTGGCATTATGATCATCCAAGATCACCTAGCATGACACTTCATTTGAAAAGCACACCATTTTTTCGCTGATCAGTTCGACTGCGGAACATTGCATCTTGTATCAGCTCCTCGATCATCTCCAACATGACTGTTTCAGATAAATTATAGTTGATTGTCCCCCCAGAGTTTTTAAATAGGATGTCATAACAGGTGGCTTTTGATGATCATCTTGTCAAATAAAATACAAATATTTACACAGACAACAAACACGCGAATATAAATAAATATTGCGCCTCTTAGGGCCATATAGCGGGCACCTATATTGACACCTTTTGTTTCATAAAAATGCGAGGCGCCCGCTATATGGCCCTAAGAGGCGCAATATTTATTTATATTCGCGTGTTTGTTGTCTGTTTAACATTGCTCTACTCGGCTTGACTATACATGTGTACATCTACCATCGATGCTCTCTTGGCGACGGTGTTGCTTCACGTGGAATTCTGTTAATTCCCTTGCATGCCTGATGCCTTGAAATATAGCATCTGCGGAATGCCTTTGATAGATGGCGCCGCTTGGAGGACTCACATATTAGGAGTCCTCTTGGGTGTATATTACCATGAGTTCTCTGACTGCCACGGCATCGGATGGTTGAGCTGATCACGCCTGCGCACTGATGAGCCCCCAGTAGGGGCGAAACACGTGTCTGTGCAGTTGTTCGGTTCGATCGTCTGATGTTGTGGTAGTCGGTGAGCTTTAGTGATGGGCAAAACTGCTATTTTTGAGTAGCAGCTACGAACTGCTATGCTACTTTTTTATAGCAGCTAAAAATAGCTGCTATTTTTGTAGCAGCTACTTTCATAAGAACCTGTACATGAAAAATGCGAAATAGCTACAGGAGTAGCATTAGCAGCGCGGTGCGCGGTCTAGCATTTTAAGCATTAGCAGTTAGCATAATACAAAAGCGAAAGCAGTAAAGAAATAAATCGTTGTAGATAACGCTCGGTTCGGTTAATTCGAGCAATTAGGTAATGTAGGTACCTACTACCTATCAAACAATAAAAAATTAATTATTGTCTCAATTAAGTTGTACCTACTTAGTTTGTACCAGTGGCAGAATCGGGGGCGGAATCTATGGTGTGATCAAATAAATTCCTAATTTAGGCAAGCTGTGCCCTCCTAAGCTAAATGCAATTTGGACCACGGTACAGCCTGCCTAAATCAGGAATTCATTTGATTCCTAAGGTACCTAAGTAGGTACCTACTTAGTTATGTTTTCATAAAATATTTTATAAAAAATTTATTATTTTCCATATTAACTTTGTTTCATGTTTGAAAAAATTATGTTACTTGCATTTTAATAAATAAATTGCGCTTGCTACTTAGTAAAGGGTGACAAATTAAGATTAGTGTCGCCGCGTTTTCATTCGTTAATTAGAAAAAAGTTTAGACCTCGGATTTGAATTTTTTTTTAATGAAAGTAGAATTTCACCTTTATCATATGACATATTTTTGGAAATTCAGTAGGTACCT
This sequence comes from Anaspis maculata, assembly GCA_949128115.1. Classification (NCBI taxonomy): domain Eukaryota; kingdom Metazoa; phylum Arthropoda; class Insecta; order Coleoptera; family Scraptiidae; genus Anaspis; species Anaspis maculata. The sequence continues at coordinate 126,740,092 of OX421961.1, forward strand.
GAAAATCACATTGGTTAATTGAAATTTCTTGTGCTTGATGCAAAATTTCAAATTTATACCTATGTCATGATAAAGCTGATATGAAACTCCACTCTTTCATTTAATAAAGAGAAAATGAGAATCCGATGTGTAACTTTTTTGTAATTAACAAATAAAAACGCGGCACTCTTAATTTGTCACCCTTTACTTAAACTTATATTATTCGCAAATTGTTTTTACGACCCGGCCCACCAAACTGCTACTTTATAGCAGTTATTTCTCAAAGTGCTATCTGGGAAGACGCTGCGACGCGATCGGTGCCAAGACTGATATGGTGATATGCAATATGCATGCCTAGTCGCAGTTCGAAGTGCTGGGCTACAGTAGGTACCTACTACTTACTACTGCTGCTTATAGTGCTAATAACTGAAGTCAGAGAACAGGCACTGAAGTAGGTAACGTACGAGAGTGCTTGCGCTCGATTGTCTAATTGTTGTTGAAAATGTTGAAATCGTTTTTACGGGCCGGCGGCCAACCAAACTGCTACTGACACAAATAGCAGAGAAATGTTATTTCTCGAAGCGCTCTATAACTGGGAAGACGCGGCGACGCGACCGGTGCCTACGAACTGTTATACATAGTCAAGTCGCAGTTCGCTGCTGCTACTGCTACTGCTGTTTATAGTGCTAAATAGCTAAAGTAACGTACGAGGAGTGCTTGCGCTCGAGCAGCTATAGTAGTCCAAACTGCTATATTAATAGCAGCTATTTTTCAAAGAGCGTAACTGCTATAACTGCTACTAGTCAAATAGCTGCTACAAAATAGCAGACTGCTATTTAGCAGCCCATCACTAGTGAGCTATGTTTCACAAATATTTACAAACAAATAGGTAGGTATGTTCCTATGTTCCAGACCGCAATAATTACAAAATAGATGCGATGACATGTATGGTATGCCTTCGACGCCAGTGATGGCCACTCAACCAACTTTACTGTTGAAGTGCATTCAGTTTGGGGGAACAAGAAACTATAATGTATATCCCATACACTTTATATTTCCAGTAGAATGACTTTTTGGAGCAAAAATGAAGTGACAAGCTGGAGAATACGGCCGATGGCCGCTGATAGTTTCGCTTCAAAACTTTGCAGGTGCCATCAGTCGTAGCCGTAGCCCCACAGCTTGTCACTTTATTTTTGCTCCAAAAAGTAATTCTACTGAAAATAGAAAGTCTATGGGACGAGGTATGGGATATATCCAAAACAGTCATGATGGAGATGATCGAGGAGGTGATAGAAAATGTAATATTTAGCAGTCGATCTGATCAGCGGAAAAATTGTGTTCTCAAGATCATCGATCTTATCTTGTTTTCAAAAGAAGTGTCATACTAGGTGATCTTAGATGATCATGACGCCAAAATGTCATATATTTTCTAAATAATCGAGTGGTGTAGAAAGTACGGTGGGAGGGTAGAAATGGTCCGAATTTCCATGATCTACGCCACTGGAAAAATTACAATTCACAATAAACTACTGAGAAATCTTCGGTCTAATCATTCCTAAGTATATTTCTGAGAAAAAAGAACCCTGTGATGTGTTTGATGTAATAGGAGCTAATACGAAGAAACAATTGCAAGAAATAAGATTTTTCCAAATATCTCCGAAACAGCTAGGAATTTGGGGAAACACTTCAAGAACTTCTGATAGGGCTTTTTTTGAGTAATAATTTCCTATTTCTATTTTTTACATATTCACAATATTTTTCGAAAAAAATTGAAGTTTGATTTTTACAAAAAAACATCATCATTTCAGTTCAATCAATTTTTTTCACAAATTTTCTCTTCCGTTTCTTGGAATAAGCAATTACTCACTATAGTACAAAGACAAAAGTCAAAAATCTCAAATAGTTTCAAAAAGAAGAAAAAAAGAAAAAAAATGACGTCACAAAAAATTGAAAAATTAAAATCAAAATTTTTCTTGGCTCCCCTTCTAAAAACCTTTTAAATGCTTTTAGGAGTCCACACACCAAATTTCACACTTTTGTCACAATTAGAGCCATTTTTATGAAATTTTACTTATACCGCTAGGACTAATTTGAAAAAAATGAGTTATGATACTTCGAAAATTATAAAGTTTGATTTATTTTGTGAACACCCTGTAACACAAAATAACAACTTTTTGCCATCAAAATATTGATCTTTGATTTGCTATTCACCATCTCAAGTTTCATCTCTAAGTTTTGACAAGCAAGGCCGCTACGATTTTTTGAGCAAACTCTGAAAATGCAATTTTTTCAGTTTTCAATTTTTAGTTGGTAGCACTGCCACACAATTGAAAAACAAAAATACAGGCATGAGACGGTTGAAAAAGCTGAACACAAGAACGCAAAAAATATAGGGTGTTACATTTAAAAAAATTTACGTTTCGTGTATTCCATCAAAATTCGACACCCTGTATAGCTGAAAATAATTTCAGGTCATAGGTCTCATCATTTCTTCCATTTCCATATTATTTGGAAGCTCGGAACCCTGTTGAAATAAGGGTGAACAACAAATGCCCCTGCATCTCTGCAGTCGCACCTAGATTTTGATTCAAATATCTTGACTACTAGTCCAAATTTAAGAAAAAAACAGCTAATCAAAGTTGCGGATTGGACCGAAATTAATGTGACTACTTTCAATTAGCCATTTCCGCCCCTTCTGGGTTACCTCAGGGGCTTGTTTTTCTCGATACCACTGGGCTGTCACACGAAATTCGTCACGACTGCATTAAATGTCGTCGAGACTCATGGCGATTTGATGTCTAAACAATGGTAACACGTGTCTGCAACACCCGAGTCGCATTTCCACACATGACACGGCAAATTATTCATTGTGAACATTTTAACGTCAGTTTTACAGGCAACATAACATTTGGACAACCCAGTTTCACAGCAGGTAAGAAGGCGGTAAGTCTACAAAGCTACACTAGAACATTTGCCCCGGTCACTCGAATCACAAAGCTGCTGAACATACTGTAGCTAAACTACAGCTAATATCACAAGAAATATCTTCACTAATACAGTTAGTACAGCTTGGAAGTATACACACCTGCAGTAGTTTATCTAAAGATAAAATCACCAAATCAGCCTCCTTGCTCACACCAAAGCTCCCTTTGATCTCTTGTTTGCCATTCAGTTGCTTCAAATGTGGCAACAGACTCTTCAAACAAGTCAACGTACCCAAAATCAGTGACGGATTGTGATTCTCACTTACTGGAACCAACAAATCTGTAAATTAACAATTTAATGACCGTCCTCTTCTTGAAAAAAATCGCTCTTGTACCCAATAAATAACTGATGACATAAACAATAAAGATGTAAGGCTTCCGGCAATTCAAGCAGATGCTCAGCACGCAGCTCGAAGTGGTCCTTCGTATGGAGGCCGACTGACTTGGCACGTTCTTCAAGAACGCCCTCAGCAACGCTTTCGTTTCGTTGTCTGAGGTGAAGCTCCCGAGGACCTTCATGATTTTCGAAAGACTGCTCGCCAAAGTTTCGTGAATTTGCTCCTCGGGCCTCTCGGAGATCTTAATGATTGTCGGAAACAGATTGGCGGCGTACGGTTTGCCTTTGTGGGGGCGTATCAGGTGCGCCAGCTGGGAGAACCTCCACAGACACGCCCGGAGCGAGCGGGTCGGGCCGTTTTTCTTGATTCCTTTGTGCAGTTCGATCAGGACCTTGCCGATGTTGCTGTCGTGCATCGCCCTGATGATCCTGTTCAGGCACTCCTCGGCGGTCATGCGGATGTCCGATTCCTGATCGTCGCAGAGCTGCAGCAGGACTTCGATGGTGATGCTGAGGTACGTGTGGAAATTGGGCGCAATTTTGATGGTGGAGTTTGAAATGGCTTCGGTCACGATGTGGCAATGCTGAATCTTGTCCTTTTTTCTGAAAAGCAAGGACCGTGCAGTGAGAGACTGAGCGGTGGTGGGCTTGTGCGGGGGCGCTTACTTGGAATGATCGGAAGTTTGGTTGGGGCTCGAGAGGTTTTTCAGCACCTCCAGGGACTTGAGTAGCTTCTCTTGTGTGGCCATTTCGTCGATAGTGGTTGGAACAAAGCGTGTCAGGCGAATTTGGTTCGAAATTTGCCGTTTTTCGCCTTGTTTACCTTTTACATTTTTACAGCTGGGCTAGAAAACGTCAAGTCGCACAGGCCGACATTCCGACATTGACATTCCGGTGACGTTTGCATGACAGATGACAGGCTGACAGGTTTCACTGGTCTCAGCGGCGTAAGAAATTCATTCCCAATTTCAGAAAGAGGAAAGGAAAGGAACTGAGCAAATTCTTTTGCACACAAGCTACCACTTGACGGCGAACGGCTTGAAATTTGAAAATTGTCAAGTTAACCTTTAAGAAAATTAAAATTGCCACCAAACCAAGCCACCATAAGGTAGGCTGGGATGATGCACGCCAATGATCAAAATGAACGTAGCCAACCTAACAGCAAAGTGGCGCGTAGATTTGAAATGACCAAAAGAGGATCTTTCGAACCTTTCATCGTCTGTCTATGCTTTCATCTCGCATCCGGCTATGAAATTCACCTCGCGAAAAATTCCTTACTCTAACCTCCGGTTGCACCAAAAAATGAAATCATGAGAATAGTTAATTGAGCATAATTCTTTGGAGAAATTTAGCGTAGTGGTAGTGCTCACAATGAAAAACGCAGTTTTACAAAAAAAATAGGCGAAAATGTTCAGTTCATACGAAAGCGTAGAAGGGCCATGTGTTTATTTTTTCGTATTAATGTCATCATTTATTAAATGCCGACTTTTAATCTCAGCAAATAGTGAATGCCAACTTTCAAACCCAGCATTTATTAAATGCTGACTTCTAAACTCAGCATTCATTAGATGCCGACTTCTAAACTCAGCATTTATTAAATGCCGACTTCTAAACTCAGCATTTATTAAATGCCGACTCTTAAACTCAGCATTTATTAGATTGCAAAATGGTTGGAGTAACGAGATTTGCAGATTGCAGGAAACTTCGACGCAAGAATAAGACACACACCTGCATAACTGGCGGAGGAGCCATATATCGAGATTGCTTTTCTTGTACCGGACTGATTGTAATATTGTATTGGTTTCCGTATCGACGAGGTATACATAAGTACCTACCTGGTTACCTAAGATGACGACATCAGGTAGTTACTTGAGCATAAAGTTGATGGAATAAAAACAGAAGAATTTGATCAATCTCAGCTGATTAACGATTGAACTGAGTCATTCAAAAATTTCGCCTCTCTTCCAATAAGAATATCTCGGAGAAAATTAGCCCGTCTTGAAAAAGGCATTACATATTACTTCAAAGAAGTAATCCAAAGGAAACGGGCCGACCGAGCAACAACCATCAAAATCCAACAGACACGTGCTTCGGATCTACTTGGGTCCTGATCAGTGCCGGAGCATTCGAACGGAGCTGTGCTCGGCGATCTGAATATCGATATTTATCCTCGATATTATCTACAGGGTGTTTCAGCGATGATAGCAAAAAATTTAACTGTGGATGGATCCCGTCAAAATATGACGAAAACCTATACATGGTGTTCCAGCTTAAACAATCCGGCGCGATTTCCTCAGAAAATATCAAGGCAACAAAAAAATATTTTGATTGGGGGGAAGTCTGACCTTTAAGCTTCCTTTTGAGGAGGCGTCGATGCTTGTAGGTACTTCAGTTTCTAAGAAATGCAATTTTAATCGGGCGAGTCACAATAATTCAAAAGTTCATGCCCGACAAAACAAAATACTTCAGATGAAAAAAATCCTCTTTCTTTGGGCTTTCCATTGATGTGTCGCTGAAGTCTGTACCTGGTCCAGTAAGCCAGATATTCTGTCTTACAGTCCAGCAACCACAATAATCGGAGTTCATAACGTCACCGATCACACACTTTGTTGATTTTAACCAAGCAGTTACTAGAGCTTTTTCACTTACCATACCTGGATTCACCATAGCAATGAATGCTGGCTGATGTTAAAATCAACAAGTGTGTGATCGGTGACGTCGTCATGAATTCCGATTATTCTGTTTGCTGGACTGTGAGGCAGAATATCTGGCTTACTGAACCAGGTACGGACATCAGCGACACATCAATGGAAAGCGCAAAGAAAGAATTTTTCTTCGTCTGAAGTATGTAGGTACTTTGTTTTGCCAGTCATGAATTTTTGAATTATTGTGACTCGTCCGATTAAAATTGCATTTTATTGGAAACTAGAGCACCCCTACAAGCATCGGCGTCCCCTCAAAAGAAAGCTGAAACTTCAGGCTTCCCCCCAATTGAAATTGTTTGTTTTTGTTGCCTTGATATTTTTTGAGCAAATCGCGCTGGATTGCTTTAGCTGGGACACCTGTATACCATTTTGCAAAGTTCGGCCTAATAACAAAGATACAGAAAACTTGACTTTTTCCGGATAAGAAAAATATGTAACTCAGTGATTTTTTGATCAAAATAACTTAAATTCAGAATAAAGATAAAGTGATTTGTCAAAACTATCTACCGACCTGCAAAATTTTGAAAGAATACAACCAATAGTGTAGGGATTATTAGGGTCAATAATTTAGAAGCATCTGAAGAAAAGTTGACTCAAAGTGATCCCTTATAACTTCTACGCCACTGATTGAGATTCTTTCAAAATTTGACAGGTTGATAGAAAATTACCACAAAAAAGTTCAGTTTATGCTAAACTAAAGCTAAATTTGTCGGAACGTTCTTGGGTTTTGAGTTAGTTACAAATTTTTGAAATCCGAAGAAAGTGAACTTTGAAGGGTTCAAGGGTTGTATCTTATTTGTTATTAGGCCGAACTTTGCAAAATAGCACATAGGTTTTCTGATTCATCTGCTTCACTGATGGACTGTGCTCCTGAATATCGCAGCATATGTAGCATACCAGCATGGCACATGATGAAAAAGTCGGCATTTATCAAATGCTGAGTTTGAAAGTCGGCATCAAATAAATGCTGAGTTTAGAAGTCGGCATCTAATGAGTGCTGAGTTTAGAAGTAGGCATTAATTAAATACTGAGTTTAGAAGTCGGCATCTAATGAATGCTGAGTTCAGAAGTCGGCATTTAATAAATGCTGAGTTCAGAAGTCGGCATTTAATAAATGCTGGGTTTGAAAGTTGGCATTCACTATTTGCCGAGATTAAAAGTTGGCATTTAATAAATGATGACATTAATACGAAAAAAAAACACATGGCCCTTCTACGCTTCCGTAAGTTCACATTGTTCACAACAGCTTGTATGCATTTTCTGTGGTCAGTCAACTGGCAGTGACCTGGAATTCACCACAGAAAATCCTCAATTAGCTATTTTATGATTAAATTCTTTGGTGCTTTGGGTGTACATTCGATTTTCAAAGTGTAAAGTTTTATACAGGATACAGGTGGTCCGACTTTTATGTCATTAAATTTAAGGATCGATAGAGAATGAAAAATGAAGGAGACTTTCTTCAGAAAACATATTTGAGAAATGCCTAATAACTGATAGATACAGCCCTTCAACGTTGGAAATAAATAATCGGTTTTTCCGCATAACTTTTGAACCGTTCAACCGATTTGATTCAAAATAGAACCAAAGGTTCACTGAAATTATCCCCTGTCGAACATGTTCCATGAAAAAATTTCGGGGGCGTAGACATTAGGGGGTGTCCCTACTTCCCACCCCCTCCCCCCGAGTTATTACAACTGAATAGGAAACTGTTCATAATTTTGAATTGTACGTTCAATTTTGAAGAAAAAATTACTCCTGCAAAATTTTGATCAGAGGCTTTGTTTGGGAGACATTAAGGATTGAAGGTTTGGAAAACATCTCAAAAGCACAACTTTCAAAGGTCTAAAAATTGAAATCCAAAAAAACTCATGATTTCTCAGCTGAAATAGGTTTTCTAGAATTTTTAAGTTGATAAACCACGATTTTTTCCAAAACACGAGAAATTTTCAGGAAAAAAACAATTTGGGTTGTGGAAAGTGGCGATTTCGGGATGTTTTTCAAAGTTTCAAGCTCAAATATCTCCTAAACGAAGCCTCTAATCAAAATTTTGCACGAGTGACTTTTTCTTCTAAATTGAACGTAGAATTCAAAATTATGAAGTTTCCAGAAATAACTAGGGAGGTGGGAAATAGGGGGGGGAAAAGTAGGGACACCCCCTAATGTCTACGCCCCTAGAACTTTTTCATGGATCATGTTATGATTGTTCGACAGGGAATAATTTCTGTAATCCTTTGATTCTATTTTGAATCAAATCGGTTGAACGGTTCAAAAGTTATGCGAAAGAACGATTATTTATTTCCAACTTTGAAGGGCTGTATCTCTGTTATTAAGCATTTCTCAAATGTTTTCCGAAGAAAGTCCCTTTCATTTTTTATTCTCTATCGATCCTTAAATTTAATGACGAAAGTCGGACCACCCTGTATTGATATTCATGATAATACTGAGCGACAAGTGTACTGGAATGGGAGTAGGATCGGGGCCCACTGCCCACTGTTGCCTCAAACAGCACAAAAAGACACCAAAAAAAGACACCGATATCTGCATCACTTTGTGCGGCCGTCAGCTTGACCTATATCCTCGTACCTACCTACCTATAAAACTTGTCAGGCCGATGTAACAAAATTCACAAGTTTGGTTGCTAAGGATATGAAATAGGCCAAAGGCCGGGTGAACAGCGAAGTCCAGGTGGCATCGGCCAGAGAGAGCCGATACCACCTGGGCATGAGCCATGAAAAAAGTTTGAAAATCATGGTGCCCATCCGGGTAATAGTGGAAAACTACAACCGCAGACTTAATTTGACATTTTTGTTGGTCATTTGGTTGGTCATTTTTGCTTGGTTTGCCAAATTTGGTTATCCAATCGAACAGACAGATAGGAGCTGCTTTCTTTCGGCCAGAATCACGGATCATGATTCGGAAATCCGCTGACTGGATTGGTTAATTGTATTGGTTGCACGTGACACACAGCCAATCATTCAACCGACTCCGTGAGCTGATTTCCGGATCATGATCCGTGATCCTGGCCGAAAGGGAACGGCTATTGAACAATGAAATGGCAAAGATTTGAACTTCGACATTTTTCATTATTTGACAAATGACAGATAGAGAAATACTTATCGTAACTGTTCTGAGTACAGTTTTTCAAAGGCTTTCATTAACATAGGTACTGCAAGTCAAGTTCCGTGGGATGTAGCCTCTGTCATTTGTTGATAGTGGTCAGGTCAGGTCAGGTCAGGTCAAAAACTAATTCGATCATTTGACAGCAAAATCACATTTGCATGCCAAATTTCAAATTGATCAGATCAACGGTGCCGCAGCTATCGTGAAAGATTACAAACACACAGACAGACAGACAAACAGACAGAATCAGTCAGAAAGAAATAATCTTATTGTCTTGGGAATAAACCTCAAAATGGATATCCGTCGAAATCTTGAGTCGTATCGCCTTTGGCGCGCCAAAAATAGTCGGGAGGAAAATAAATCAAAGCCGTTGAAATCGAGTTGAGTGAATATTCAGAGTCAAGTGATCAATCATCATCAATCACAATCAGGCCAGTCATTTAATTTATACGTGAGAACTGAGCAAATCTTCATGATTTAATATGATTCAATACCATCACATCTGCACCTGGTCCCGCATACCGGTCTCCCGGCGCGGCGCGACATCCGACACTAGCCCGCTAAATCACGACTATACGACGTTCGCTGTCGTTCTGAATTCGAAAAATGGTCCCGAATGGCCTGGAATGGACAAGTATCGATGGAGATTGACCGTTGTACCTGTATCCGATTCACCTGGGCTGCTGCCCGATCCCGACTTGTCGCATCTGTACGTCTGTTAGGGTACACTTTTGACCCACTTCGAGGATGATGCGTCTCGATTCACCCGAAGAATGTAGAGTTGAGATCCTTCGACGATGAGTTTCGACCCCTTTTCAGGTGGTTGAGTTGAAACTCATCCAGGATGAGTTTCGAACCACCTAGAGGCTGATGAGATGCTACTCTTCAACGAGTTTCGACCTACCTCTGGGATGTTGAGTTGAGGCCCTTGAACGATGAGTTTCGATCCGTCTCTAGGGAGAAGAGTTGAGACCCGCTTGTGATGAGTTTCGGGTGTAAATAAAATCATGAATACACTGTACATGGAGTTGAGGATATATTCAGAAAAAAATCTGTTCACTTCATTACATTTATTGGCTACAAAATGTAAAAAAAACAATAAAAATATGTAAAAATGAAATATATAATAAAAGAACCAGTCATATCAAACTTGATACTATCAATGGAATAATGGTATAGTAAGTATATTTATATTGGAACCATGGGGCAGACTACTACACTATTGTGGGGGTAATTAAAAGGTGTTTAACAGATAAAAATTGAAGCTTAATCGATAATTAATCCTTAGGCTTTACGTTTTTGATCCTGATCATAATTGAATTCGATTGGCAAGGCAGTATATTCTTTTGACTTCTGTTTTCAGTATTATCAATTATCATAATAAAAAGAACTGAATAACTCAATTATTAACACCTTTCAATTCAACATAGGGCAATACATAATGGAACTACTTTTCATTTATTTTATGCATATGTTACTAACAGTCAGTACATTGAAGAATAAAAACTGTAAAAAAAATGTTGATTAAAATGACATAGGTCGGTATAACAGATGCATAGAGTGTGGCAAGAATGTTCAGATTGCAGTTTTTGGTATGATCACTAAAATGTTCAAAGTTTCAAAACGATAATCACTTATAATACGTTCTGGTCTTGATTCTTGACTATCTCAGTCAGCAACACCTTGGAGCTTCAACCAAGTATCAAAAGTACGATGATTTTTTTTAACTTATAAAAATTCGGTTATTTTGCGATGAAGTAATTCGGAACTGTTGAAATAAGACTAGGTACCGTTTCGGCCTTTTTAAAGTGGACGACAGTTGACAAATTTTTTGGGATTCTGGCCCGAACGTCGCATGACAGCAAGCCAACTCGTTGACACTGTCGTACACTTTATTATGGCCGCAGCCGTACCTAGGTACCTACAATAGAGAAAGAAAGAGAGAAGTAACAAACAGTTATATTCCAATAACAACTATAGCTACGTTACTGTCGAACCGTGACTTCCCTGGTTGTTAACCAGTTAAAATACTTGAAAAAAAACTTATGCCTATACTTAAAACATAAAACATTCTTTACTACCTTATTACAGCAATTTTGCAAGTTGTTTGAACCAGAAGGACCTCAATCCCAATGGTTATAAATTGTCTGAAAATAGAATATAAGCAACTGAATCAGCTTAATACCTACCTAGATTAAGTTTTTACTATGTACAAATAATTGGCAGTGTCAAAGTAATATTCTTCATCCTTAGTAAGTACCTTAAACGACTACTATATTACAATTTTTATCGGTCACCTTCCAAAGATCATTTTTGATCTGTTACGATCAAAAATATAAAAATGTACAAAACTAATCGAAAACTGTCGAAATGAAAAACATGCAGCATTACAACTACAATCATACCACATCATTTTGTATTATAACATGCAACATGCCATACTGATTGCATTCAGTACAATATGTAACATAGTATATTATTATACATTTTACATATTTTTTTATGAATCATGTGTCGTGTCATGCCTCAAGTTGAAACATTTGCCAATTTTTCATGATCGGAAAAAATATGTACAAAACAATGGCGTAACAAATCATAACCTAAACCTAATTAGTGTTTAGAATACAGCCTTAGAAGTTATCTTAAACTAATACTATTCTTAAATTTTGCTAAAAACACTTTTAAATTGAGTTGGTTTGTGAATACAGTGACGGAAAAAAGTTTGGCAGACTGTCAAACTTGTCAATTTTCTAGTTCAAGGTACGATCGTATGATGATGTGGGAAGTATAATAGGCATTATATATAGGTAATGTCCTCCCAAAACTTGATGGAAACCTGCTCAGGGTGGTAAAAAACAAGTTGTTTTCTCAGATCACATTCACGAAATGTGCAATTTGGATTTAAAGCTTGAGTTTTGAAGTGTTTTCAAATTTTTGCCCGGCAGTGTACCTACAAAATTTTTGATATCTGTTGTGAAAAAAAGATTTTTTGACTCAGCAGATTTAGGGTAAGTTATTAACTATTAAATGAAGTTTATTTCTTAAGCTAATACATTTGTCTTGAACCATTTACGTTCAGGTAGCACCTGAACGTTAAAACGAGTAAATGAACTGTGTGAAAATTTATATTATAAAAAGAAAAACGCTATTATTAATAATACTTAGTAGTAGCACCATTAACATCTAGATTTATTAGGGGGCATCCAAATTGAATTCTTGATCTTCAGATCAAGAATGTAAAAATCGATGGAAATGAATTATAAAGTTGAACTTAAAGCTTACAGCTATCCTTATTTCTAAAATACTTTCGCACTAATGGCTATATTAAAATGGTGTCCTCGGGTTGCAATTTTCGATCGAGATCAAAAATTTGTAAAATCAGAAAACTATACAAATCAAAGCTTTATAACCTTACAAGTACACGTACTTATCAACTATTGTTATTTATATCCTTAAAGTTATACGAGTCGTTAGTTACATGGATCAGTATTCAATGTTGAAGTTTTTGATCAGTTACTGTAACTAACAAAGTGATGACTTGAAAAACAACGCCAGAAAGTGTTCTGACGATAGCGAATATCTAACAAAAAAAAAATACATATTACTATTCTATGATATATTACTAAGTAGTTTAAAACAGTATTTTCAAGAGGACTTTGATCGCGATGATGATCAAAATTTTAATCGAGAATAAAACATTGATGCAACTCAAATTCTCTTAAATCTATCCCTAATTTAAATGCTTAAAATCTAGAATGTGCACAGAGAGAACTTCCGAAGAATTTTAATCGCGATGATGATCAAAATTTTAATTGAGAACCAAGCACTGATGCAACTCAAATTTTCTTAAATCTACCCTTAATTTCAATGCTTAAATTCTAAATGGTGCACAGAGTGTCGGAAAAATTGGATATTCCAAAATTTCACAAAAACCCTGCGCACATTTCCATAGATGTTGCTTGGTTGGCCTTCAAAACCGCGCAGGAATGAAACGACGTTGGCTAGTGAAGTTCGGCAGAGGATCCGTGTCAAGAGAACGTGTCAAAATTCTTCGGCTTAGGTCTAGTATTATTATGATGACCGGTTGACCGCGCGTTTGATTTCAACCGGAGGTTGACGAAAATCTGAGCCAATGACAGCGCTCTTTGCTCTCAGCCGGGAGTTGAAATCTGTTATAATACTGGACCTTATAAGGAAAAAATCACTGTCAATTTCATCAAAATGTTATTCTGTTTGCCTGAAAGATCGGTTTAGGATGTGTTCAAACTATTTCAAGGTCCAACTGAATAGATAACCATTTTTTTTTTAATTCACTTTTCACGGATCCTGCTCCTGTGCCTTACTAATCCTACTATTGACGAAGACAAAAAAAAATCAGCAGGAAACTGTTCAATCTTAGTGATATGAAGGATCGCCCCCTTTTCCCCTAGGTGAATCCTGATCATAGCAGCAGTGTGACATAACGCCCTTGTTGCACTCCATGCTCTAAATTTCCATGAACAACAACTGAAGAGGCAGCAATAATTGATAAATACTAGCTCCGTGACCAAGATTCGAAGCTTGAAAACGTAGGGGAGAAGGAAGCAATCCGTCACACCACCAAAGATGCTATCGAATTCCAGCACAATGATCACATCTCCATAAAAGCTCTATTACACTACACAATTTCCTGTACAATTTTTGAAACAATCTGTTGAAATAGGGTCAAAAAACAATGAAGTTCATTGTTTGATTGACATATTGTTCCAAAAATTGTACAAGAAATTGTGTAGTGTAGTACAGCTATAGGTAATTTAAAATAACCACTCCTGGACCCAGCTGCTCAGTGCAAGTCCAAACTTGGTTTTATTACCACGAAAATGATATTTGCAACAAGTAAGAGCCAGTTTTGAAGTCTCACTTGACCTTTAAATCTGGATTTGTTGCTATGAAAACATTTGTTGTTACAATCAAATGCATGACAACCAAACCAAGTTAGGAGCTAGCCCGATAGTGAAAAACTGGCCCTAAATCTATTACAACATAACTAAGTTTAGAGCTAAACCAAATTAAAGTCAAACTGAGGAACTAAGCTTTGAATTGTTGAAAATAGCAGATTGAAAGAGAGTATAAATCATAGGAAAGTTACGAAAGGAACATTTTCTACAAAACCCGTCTCTCGCTTGTGAAATAGCTAGTACCAGTTGAAACAAAATTATTATTAAAATTATATTTTTCGCACACGAACTATCGTTGGATTGCCTGCTTCTATTTTGTTTTTCAGTTTTTCGTCAGCAATAGTACGTTCTGTGATTTTTTTATCATCAAATTGAATGACGCGTTACCACCCACCCTATGTATTATCCAAAATGGCGTCAAACGAACAAGTTTCAACACACATGATATCATACTTTATTTATAGCATATAAGAAACACATAAAAGATGCTTCTGAGGAACTCTCGTGGCAGAGCAATCGCAGTGTTGTAGTAGGTACATATTTTTCTTTTAATTCTAAAATACATAAAAACCTTATAAGTGTACGAATACATGTACAACAAATTACCCCTTGCTATGTTGCCTAGACCTTCAAATCAATACAATTATTTTATACCATACATAAATACATAATATTTACAATAGTTAGTTGGTTAAGATCTTTCTTTAAATTTTAAAAACGTTATAATATACAAATACATGCAGAATGCAGAGATCAAATTACCCCCAGGTCATGTTGCCTAGATCTTCGAACCAGTACAATCATTTTATACAGTACATAACATAAATACATAATATTTTCAGTTTACACATATTTCAATTGAATGTACAAATTATGACATGTCGGTGGAACTACCTTTTCAAGCACCAGATGGTGGACCGGGGGAATCGCTGGTGCAAACCCCATGAAAAAATGTGATGATCGACACCGGCGAGCCTCGATCCCAAGAGATCTACGGAAACCGAAGACACCAGAGATCGCCCGGCCACCCGTCGTCGGCAAGAAAAAAAATTTGAACGAAAGTTGAACCAGTTATACTGATGCTGACTTTATAAAAAACTAAGCTGAGTAAACTTTCACTTTCACCAAGAAATATAGCCAGTGGATTGATTGGTTTGAAAAATTATGTATATAGACTATAGAGACTCAAGTACGAATCAGATGGCTGATGAATTCCTAGTGGAAGTTCAGTTTAATTTTGTACTGCATAAACCCAGGACTGCATGCCAAATAATGACGCCGTAATACAACCAAGTACTTATCGATTAATTTTGATTCAATTTATTATCTTACTACTATATTAACTTGATAATGTTAAGAAATACAATTTGTATAGCCAATGGATTTGTTGATTTGAAAAAGTAAGTAGAGATTCGCAAGTGTGAGTTCAAGACTGCACTGCATAGACCCAGAATTACATAATAATACATATAATGACGTCTTCATACAACCCAGTACTTACTATTAATTTTGATTGAATTTATTATTCTTAATACTATCCTTATCCTTAATAGATGATGTAAGCAAGAAATATAGCCACTGGATTGAGTGGTTGAAAAAGTAAATGAAGATTCACGAATTAGATAGCTCTTCGTGAGAATGTGAGATTAGCTCAATTGTATACTATATAAACCCAAGATTACATACAAAATAAAGACGCTGTGATACCACCTAGTACTTACAATTAATTTTGATTCGAGCTATTTTTCTTAATACTATCATTATTTTATAATGTAACCAAGAAATATTGCAGTCACTGGATTGGTCGGTTTGAAAAAGTTCTTAGTGAAAGTGCAAGTTTAAATTTTATACTGCATACACCCGTGAAATGATGACGCCTTAATACGACTTAGTTCTTCCTTATTATTAATTTTGATTCAATTGTTTACCTTAATTACTATCCTTAATCTTAATTAACTTCATGTACGCTTCATTATAATCAATTTCACGGCTATCTGCATTAGAGCAAGCTATGGAAAAATTATTTTTTGTTGGTAGGAATGAGTAGGAATCCATAACCGTCGTCGCAGATAGTTTGTGTAAATGTGGTAAGTGAAAAGGTTAGGTTTTGTGGCAGATGTCACCCGTCGCCCGGTGTGGTGCACGTCAAGTCAAAATGTTTAGTTTATTTGGGGAAAACAGATAAATGCGTGTTTCTCGGAGTGTAAATTTGCTGGACACCGTATTCACGAGTTGGGGGCTCTTTGCTTGTGCTTTGGTAGTGGCGGCCAGTGAGCCAGTGCATAAAATCCATAAAATGACGCCAAAGGAAGCCAGCGGCAGCACTAAAGGGAAGTAGGACTGATAGTAGGAAGTACTACGTGCTCTACAACACTAAAACAGCATACAAGCCAGAAGAAGATGAAGAAGGGAATACATAGGTACATGAAATGGTCAATAATTTCATGTTGAGAAGATCTTCCAACACAGAGTGCACTCACGCGTCGTGTCTCGACTGCCTTGTCTTGTACAGTGCAACTCCATAAATCAATGTCCATGGAAGCGAATTTTCTCAACCTCACTGGAGCCACTGGACAGGCATTTTCATTAAATTTTCTTCCCTTTAGTGCTGCCGCTGACTTCCTTTGGCGTCATTTTATACACTGGCTCACTGGCCGCCACTACCAGAGCACAAGCAAAGAGCCACCAACTTGTGGAGACGGTGTCCAGCAAATTTACACTCCGAGGAACACGCTGTTATCTGTTTTCCCCAATAAAACTAAACATTTTGACTTGACGTGCATCACACCGCGCGACGGGTGACATCTGCCACAATACCTAACCTTTTCACATACCACATTTACACAAACTATCTGCGACGACGGTTATGGATTCCTACTCATTCCTACCAACAAAAAATATTTTTTCCATAGCTTGCTCTAATGCAGATAGCCGTGAAATTGATTATACTTACATCATAGTCATTAGCGGAAATGCTTATAATAAAAATTTACGTGCTATACTTATTATGCTTCTATTTACTAAACTACTTTTTAGGCGCCTTTTCCAAGGTAATGTACCAGCCAGCGAAGATGGACACAGTGTCAAGAACTTTGCAGCAAGTCTCGTCAAAAATGATCAAATCAATAAAACTACAATCAAATTTTTTTCATATAGACATAACGACACACGTAGTACAACGCTTAAAGCTAAATTTTACGCTAATATTGAGCAGCCCACGAGAAGCGTTTGGTTAACGGCTAACGATAATATTTTCTGTTACACATCTTGTTTCAATTTTCGGCCGATACTCGAGCCCGACTCGTCATTAAGCATTTTTTCCGATGATTTTTATCGCTTGCGACTCGCCGTCTGCTGCCAGCAGCTCGGCACAAATTTCAAATCCAGCACGCCAGGCCCGACAGTGACAGCTGGCAGCACTGTGACAATTGAATGTCAAGCGCTGTGGCAGTGCAAAATCAAGCGCTGTCAGCTGTCACTGAACAAGCTCTTGTGGTGGGCTAAAATCGAACTTCGTGCCCGCCCGGAAGCGTGCCGAGTACAAAGACGATTTTGATCTCAACTTTTCTTATTTTGAACAAATTAATCATGAGTAGGTTGTTCGGCACTGATCGGATGTTAAAAATACTTAGCAACACAATAAGCACGAGTGCAGCATCGACCATGAGAAAGTCTAACCAAATTCAAACCGCAAATAAAGACACATAGTACGTAGAAGTACACAGAACTTACACAGTATAGATTCACCAATGCTTAGATTATGACCTGACTGGAAGCACGACAGAGCTTACACATTGTATGCAGACTTACCAATGCGTAGCTTACAACTTGACCAATACTTAGCTTAAGACTTATGAATATTTGGCTTATAAGTAAAATTATGTACAAGTTGGAGCTCTCTTCCAACTTTTCTTTGAGATGAAGAACTCCAACTTTTGTGGGATCATGTCATGTGATCGGTGTAAACTCGAGTTTTACACCGAAATATTCAACCTAAATTCTTAAAATTAGCCTCAAGTGCAAGTACCTGCAACTTTTCTGGTTGCTGCTTTTTTTGAGAGAGAATACGGATATCTCCAGATAACGACTTAACTCATACAAATTCTAACAAAATCATTACAGTTTATAATGGTTCATTATCCTAGAGTTGCGTTTCCGTCACACGTCTGGCTCGGCATGAGTTTCTATTTCAACGCGCTGGGAAGAGCGTCCTCGTTGACAGCACCTTTTGTTAGGGGCTAATAACGGCATTCAAGTTGTTTCACACGATTATTTACTGACAAAATTGATGCTATGATAGCTAAATAGCATCATATATTGAGTGATTTTCCGCAAATCTGCCTATTTTCTGAACATAAATAGTCCAAAACTCAGAAATTGTTGATAAGGCAATTTGCTAACACCCCGACGATGGCTGTAATCATTCACATGCAGTCTAATGAGTTTCCACGGTCACTGCTTTTATCGTATAAGCTGAAACTTCATCATGTGAGAAGCAAAACGTGACATCAAAGTCAGATTTTTAGTAGACAGAAGCGTAAACGGAGACGGTAACGAAAATGGACCAGTCACTGTTAGCATCCACCTTGGCTCCTCCTATTGCGTCGATAGTGATTGGTCTATTCCCTTACGCTTACGTCTTCATTTATGCTTCTGACAAATATAAATTGTATTTGACCGTGGAAAAAATTGAATATTCGATAAATCAAGGCACATCAAGGTGACCACTCAAGGTTGCGTTGCAGGGCGGTAAACCTTGCAAACGAAAAACATCCCAAGCGAATTTTATTCACAAGAAGGTAAAAGGGTTGCCTTAAAAAAGTCACTGGTTTTTCGATGCGTAAAATTTAATTTGAACTTGAACATTCAATTACTGAAGAACGAACACTATTTTAGGTCAGGCATTGTTGTTAACGCTTCTTAAGGTTTTATTTGGTCCTGAAATAGACCACTTCAATCGCCTTTGCAGTTTTGACAGGCTCCAAAACGGCTTTTTACTGCAAAGTATTTTTGGGTTTCGACATTTCGACGTCAATAAGGACCCTTTTCTTGGCGCGCTAAATTTGAAATGGGTACCGAATCGGCAGTCTGATGGAAACGCGACGTAAACTTACAACTATGAATCGGCAATTCGATGAAACGCGATGTAAACTTACAATTATTAAGAAATTATATAAGTTTGGATTTTTAGGATATGTAACGATTTCAAACTAAAAACATCTTAAATTTCTAATCTTCAAGCTTCACGAGAATACCGCAAGTAAGTGTTAGAAAAAATTAAATTTTGATGCGGTTTTCTACTTGACTTTTCAACTCAGCACAGCTAGTTTTTAGCTTTGAATTTCGAATTTAGCGCGTCAGAGAGAGTGCATCCGATGGGTCGTCAGCAACGACAAAGAGCACTGGTAGCTGTCAATGACGACCAATAGAAACGTTCTTCCTAGCGCGCTAAATTAAAAATGTGTGCTAAGTTGAGGTTTTTAAAAAAAAAATCATCATCAAACACGAACACAATGTTCTCTTCCTCTGTAAACATAAACATAGTAGATAGATAGATAAGCGTCAGGGCAGTAGGTAAGTACCTAGATAGAATATGTGAAATTTTCTCGCAAACTCAAAATTATCAGCAACACTGTGTTGCTAAAATGTAATCGTCAAGACATCAAGACCACCTTAAGAAGAACGATAAACGTGAGAAGTGTTCAAGAAACAGGTACAAACGTCGAACAATTATCAGCTATAAGAAGTTGAGTATTTTAGTTCAACACATATTATTATGTTATAAAGAATGTGTGTGTATACGTGTAAAAATTTCATAAATTCATATTGTTATAATTTTATATTATGCAGTTCCTACCCTAGGAGTGGGCCTTATATTTTTCAAATTTTTTGAACGTGACAACTTCTTGGTGACAGTAATAATAATAATAATAATCGAGCTGAGTCCAGGGGCGGATTTTTTTCAGTTTTCAATACCTCATTTGAAAAAAAATAAAAATATCAAACGGATTCGAGTTGAGCATTCAAACAGGTCAGAAATTGGGCAATGGTTAGCACTGTTCCATTCCTGAAAGTACCACTACACCACTGCTACAATTAAATTGATTAATTTCTTGTTCGAAAAAAGTGACTTTTCTCCCATCAAAAAACTCAGGTGGAAGTTTTCAAGTCGTTATTGCAGTCAACTTGGCAGGACCAGATGCAGAACGCTGAAGGGAAGTGGACTTTTACCAATAGGATGATTACATGAAATTAAGTCACCTCTTCGCCAACAGATTGGAGAGATTAAGGACATTGGTTTGGTGCGAAAAATAGGTTGGCAAGAACTTTCTAGCAGCAAATGAGGATTTTAAATACCTACTCAATGCCAATTTTCCATTGCACAGCGGTTTTTTTCATTGCTAGCTGTGAAGTACATCACTGTAAACCTGCTCCTGAATGACACTGTCAATTTTCTAGTATTATAAAAAAGTAGAAAAAACACTATTAAGAGAACCATTATAGCATCAGCACCTTAAATCCCTCAGCTGCGCTTCAGGATTTAATCTGGCGCTGCAGCTATAATGATACTTTCTCAACCTTGGTATATATTGTATCATTTTTTCAGTCGTAATCATTTGTTTGATGTTTTGAGATACTGCGTGAGCAAATGGCAGAGCCTTGCTGAGTGCCCAATAATGACGCTGATCTAGTCCCACCGTGCATCATCTTAGTTTGAATACCCATCATCAAATGATCCAATAATATTGTCTACTTATCGCAAGATGGACGTATATTTCCAGTGTAACAAGGCATCACAATTTTGCCATTCAAGGCCAAAATACTGGATGTAACTCCCTAGAATTTTCCTTCCTAATGACTTGAAATTTAATTATATTTCGACGTGCTAGAATGAGGTGGCGTTTACCTGTTCTAGATTTGCGGGAATCAAATTAATTGTATGAAGCGACTACTTACCACATCTTACCTGTTCACAATGCTGGGTCTCGTCCTGTAACTATCAATGAGGCCTAATTTTCAAATCAAGATCCAGCCCCTGCACAAACTGCGCCGGCACACTCCCAGAGTAAATTTACACCTAATAAACATTTTTCTAACTTTTCAACTTTTTTCTAATATCAATAATCAATCTCTTTAGTTTCAAAGACTAGCTTTCGAGTACCGTCTAATTAATATTTTAGAAAATCTCAATAGGTACGTATATTCCTCACTTGTTTGTTTTATTTATTTTTTTGTATAAATATTTCAGGAGCATTAAAAAAAAGCTGTGTGTGTATATGTGTGTGTGATATACCTCATCAGGGTACGGGCACGCCGAGCCTCTGCAGGTCCATGAGAGGAGCCAAAGGTCTGGCCGGCCAATGATTGACACTCTTCAACGCAATGCTTTGGTTTTGGATTTTCTCCAGCTCGACGATCAGAGGATAGATCCTCTGCTCGATCCACTCGCTCACCGTGTAATTATCGAAAATATCAATCATAGCGTCCACGCTGGACCGCACCAGCGACGTCGTGCCGTGGTAGACGCGCGCCAGATCGCCCGTCAGCTCGTCCACCCTCAGCGGCAGGCTGTAGTTGTGCTTGACGTTGTAATCGGTCAGCCATCCTTTGTGCCTCTTGGTCGTCCTGACGTACTCGTCGACTTCGTTTTCGATGCTGTGCAGCCGGTAGGTCAGCCTGAAGAACGGGCCGCCGGGGAACATGCACCTTCCCATTTTGTCCCACATGAAGGGGTCGGCGTCGAGATTGACGAACGGCGAATTCCTGACGCTCTGATGTTGCGGACAGCTCAGACCCGACAGGAACTTGTGCTTGAGCGAGGAATTGAAATAGCCGTGGCCGACGGCGATCAGGCTCAGGCCCAGGGACGGTATGCCGGCCGGAAGGAGCTCGCAGAGAACGGCGAAATGATCGTAACGCTGCCAGCCGGTCAGGACGAGCCCGGCGAAGCCCCGCTTGAAGTTCTTCTCCTGTTGCGTCATCACGTCCAACCATCGCAAGTTGTTCTCCAGATGTCTGCGCGCGTCCGGCACGAACAGCGTCTCGCCGAAAGCACCTTCAACAGAACGATTAGATTTATTATTCAACATTGTCAAGCAGATGAAAGTACTTTAGATCTATGAAGGCAGAAAATAAAGTTCTGACCATGGTAGCCTGTGTGGTATTCCCCTTTGGTTTTGTTTATACGTTGGTACCTGAAGTAGGTACTGTCGTTGAAGTTCGTAGCGTTTGCCGATGGGAGAGGGAGATGACGCTGGGCGAGCGGCAGCCGCGGACAGGGAGAGAAGAGAATCAGCTGTGGTAAGGAACATGTGATTTTCAGTGCAACGAGAGTTCGTCGTTTTTACAATTTCAAGGTCGGTCTTTCTTGGATTATTGTACCGTAATTTTGGCTTCAACCCACTCATCAAATCATGCATTTCGATACCTATTTTGTCCGCAAAATTATTGTACATAACCCGAAATTCCTTGTTATCTTTGTTCTCAACGGGCTTGCATAACCCGCAGTTTTTCACCTTTGAAATCAAGGTGCTTTGCACTGCTTCGAATTCTGTGTAATTTATCTACTCCCCAAATGATCTCAATATTGATGGCAAAGGCCGTAATCTAGTGGGTGTGCATTTTGCGCACTCATAACATGGCCTCAGAACTTCGCTGTCACGCGTATTTCGAGGTTTCAAGAATGTTTCTTTTTCACAAGTTACGTCACAAACAGTAAGACGACAAAAAGAAACTCTGCTACACCAAACTCAGCCGCTAAGTATAGAACAGTACCTTTCATGATTCATTCACATTTCATTGTTCATTGTCGGGTTATACATGAAAGTTAACGAACAAAGAAGACTTGCATGCTTCTCCGTGTCCTGGGGGAGGGTCCACCTGCTCGTATGAATCTGCCTTGTTGAGTCTACTAACCTTTTCTTATTTGGGGGGAATTATGTAAAACGACGAAGAGAGGGCCACAGGTTGGCTCGAGTCGATTTTCTTGTATTTACTGTTATTTACTGTATGCGATTACTGTTTACTAACCATTGTTCTGTTTTGTATGCAAGTATGTATCTGTGGGGTTTGTGATGGGTAACTTCTGGGGAATTTCGGGCGAATGCGTTATGATATTTCTTCCTTCCAATTTCTTACTAAAAGTATGACCAACTTCAACTTCTCTACTTATTTATCTCTCACCTGTTTCTTGTTTATTTATCTACCTATTGATCTCGCATTTGTTTCTTGTTTATTTACCTACACCATTACTTATCGTTTGTTTCTTGTTTATTTATCTACACAATTACTCATCATTTGTTTCTTGCTGATTCATCTACTTGTTTACCGATCATTTCTTTATTGTTTACTTATCTATCAATTTGACTTCTTTGGTTTGTAAAGTGTTGAATAAATTGCTGAGCGTGAAGTTTTCTTTTGTTGTTATGTAAATAACTTGTAAACGAAGCAAACGTTTCAAAGGGGTTCAAGCACCCATTCACGCTGACTTGATAAATGCATAATTGGAATGACTTCTCTGTCATTTCATCATGACTCATTCACACTCGACTTTTGTTCAGATCATTTGGGAAGGGATTTTTCAGCAATCAACCAGGCAATACGCAGGGGTTTCTTTGATGTGTTCTTCCCATGAGTGCCTGTCAGCGAATACGTCACTTTTCCTTTGCGATTAAATTGACAGTTCAACATGTTTCATGATTTCTTGTTTTGTTTTGCTAATGTGATTTTGTGTTCATTCAATTATTGTAAATTCCTGCATTGTCTAAATAATATGTCATGATCTTTCTTGTTTGTATATTGTTGTTCTTCCTTCATGTTGTGTCATTTTATCACTGTCAATTTCTTGTTGTGAGGTGTTTTGAGAAAAGAAACAAATTCATAAAAAACCTTTGCTCATGATTTTCAATAAAGATTCATTTTGCTTGCATTTCATTCGCGTTTCATTCAAGAATCAAACCTCATCCCCAACGACACATTCTCATCTAGAGTAAGAACGCACACAACGTAGGTAAAAGGTAAACGACGTGGGGAAGGGAAGAAATAACGACGATCACTGCCAACATCGAAAAGAGGGTTATACTACAGAAATGGTGCCGTGACCAGGATACACTACACCTGAGACCATGGAACTTGAAAAAACAACAGAACAAAGTGAAAGGAAGAGCCTGCAACATCGGCGGTTGACAGGAGTGATTTGATTCAATCGGCCTGTAAAGGCGCTTGAAATCTCAGCATCAATCACGATACCTGGCCAGTGGCCACAGCACTTGAAGGAGACCACAACACAAAATACAAGTTGGTCTCAAATGAAACAGTTGAAAAAACTGGGACGACTGCATGCATACGGTCTTATCAATTTAATTATCTCGTGGCGAGCGCTGCGGTTATAATTAACAACGACAATGACGTCATAGGGGCAAAGGACCCCGCACGTTTATTATGAAAAAGTGGTTTCGGCGAATTTGTTTAAACCTGTTTCAAGACTTAAGCTATAAAGGCTTAGAACAAAGTTCTGAGTTTTATCAATGTTTGAACAAATCAAATAAAATTTGGTGTGGCTTCAAAAATTATTATTTTTTGCGTAGAAATTGTTTAGTGTCCTCTCTCAACATTGAATTTGGTTATCAGTTTGAATTAAATGAATTGAGGAAAATAAGCAGGCAGTAAAATTTTCTCAAGAGTCACAACAAAATCGTAATCGTAACGGGGTCCAATCACTACAGTACTTACCTTTGAAGGCAGAAGCTGCCCAGGCAGTCTTGAACACGGACGTATATTTGTCCCAGATGGGTGGCTGGACGAATCGGTAAATGTCTTCGGCGTAGACCCACACCATCGGTTCGACGATGTCGCCCAGGTTGGCCTCCAGCATGCTCTGCAGTGTGATGTGTCTCAGCATGTCGTCCCATATGATGAGTCTGAGCGCCGGATTGATCTCGCGGATCTTCCTGACGACGTTCTGGACGTGCTTCAGGAATATCGTCTCGTGCAGTTCCAGGCGACAGACTTCGCACTCTCCCATTTGGAACACTTCGTCGCAGCCGATGTGCAGGTACTTGATGTTCGGATGGAGAGCCAGCACCTGGAAGGCAAAAAAGAGAAAATATTATTATCATCATTATTATTTGGAAACATTACCGTACAGGTCGAAACCCATTTACATGGTGAGGGAGAACGAAAAGAAGATAGTGTCTATCGTGTTACGAGAAAAAAAGTCAGATCTCATTGTCGATATTCGAAAAAATATTGTTACGACCGGCGATTTTGGAGAACCCGCGATCTTTCTAGACTCTTCCCATTAGGTCGCAGTGTGCAAGTGCGGAGCTCTGGTCTGGTGCGTTCCAGAGCACGCGTGTAGGTTTTTGCCCGTGGAACTGAATGGAGCCTTCAACGGTTGGTCAAGACACATATGTCCATTTTGGCGGAGGTTCCGCATTCCAGAACACACATGAAGCACGCGAAAGGTGTGTGATTATTCGGGAGTCGCCTAGAAATCGTATGCCGGGTCACTGTGGAATTTGCTGGAAGACCCATGGAACATTCGAGAACACTGATCGGAGGCCTAGACAGCAGTATTGAATTGGAAGCGATCGAGAGAACGATAGAGCGCGAATAGTGATCTGCGGTATTCCCAAGTAAATAACTGTTGGCGTGTATTTATTGTAGTAGCATTGTTATTGCAGTAGCAAACAGTGTGTGTTTTAAAACGATCGTCTCAATTATAAATGAACCCGTACGCGAAATACTGTGGTATTCCCCCTTTGTTTTATTAGTACGTTGGTACCTGAAGTAGGTACTGTCGTTGACGTTCGTAGCGTTTGCCGATAAAAGAGAGGGAGATGGCGCTGCGCTAGGCGAGTGACAGCCGCAGACGGAGAGAAGAGAATCAGCTGTGGCGAAGAACACGTGATTTTAAGTGGTCCGGTGTGTGTCGTTTTCACGTATTTAAGGTCAGTTTTGCTTTGATTATTGTACCGTAATTTTGGCTTCCACCCACTCACCAAATCACGCATTTTGATACACATTTTGCCCCACGATTATTGTAAATAATACGACATCCTTTGTTCTCTTTGTTTTCAACGGGCTTGCATAACCCGCAGTTTTTCCGCTTTGAAATCAAGGTGCTTCGCACAGCTTTGAATTTTGTGTAATTTATCTACTCCCAAATGATCTCAATGTTGACGGCAACAGCCGTAAATCTAGTGAGTGTGTTTTTTTGCGCACTCATGACGTGACCTCAAGGCCGAGCTATCGCGCGTACTTCGAGGTTTCATTAATTGTTTCTTTCCACAAGTTACGTCACAAACAGTAAGACGACAAAAAGGAACTGCTACGCCCAAAAATTAGCCGCTAAGTAGAGGACATCAATTTTCATGATTCATTCACATTTCATTGTTCATTGCCGGGTTATACCTGAAAGTAAACGAAGGAAAGAAGACTTGCACGCTTCTCCGTGTCCTGGGGGGGGGTCCTCCACTTGTATGAATCTGCCTTGTTGAATCTACTAACCTTTCCTTATTTGGGAGGGGGGGAATTATGTATAACGACGAAGAGAGGGCCACAGGTTGGCTCGAGTCGATTTTCTTGTATTTACTGTTATTTCTTGTATGTGATTACTGTTTACTAACCATTGTTCTGTTTTGAATGTAAGTATGTATCTGTGGGGTTTTGATGGGTAACTGCTGGGGAATTCCAGGCGAATGCGTTATAGATACTTCTTCCTTCCAATTGCTTACAAAAAGTCTGACCAACTTTAAGTTCTCTACTTATTTATCTTTCACCTGTCTCTTGTTTTTATTTATCCACCTATTTATCTCGCATTCGTTTCTTGTTTATTTATCTACCTGTTTATATCTTATTTGTTTCTTGTTTATTTACCTACACTTCTACTCATCATTTCTGTCTTGCTTATTCATCTACTTGTTTATCTATCATTTGTTTCTTGCTGATTTATCCACTTGTTCACTGATCATTTGTCTCTGGCTGCTTTATTAACTAATTTACCGATCATTTCTTCATTGTTTACTTATCTATCAATTTGACTTCTTTGTTTGTAAAGTGGAACATTAATTGCTTAGCGTAAAGTTTCCTTTTGTTGTTACGTGAATAACTTGTAAATGAAACAAACTTTCAAAGAGGTTCAAGCACCGATTCACGCTGACTTGATCAATGCATAACTGGAGTGACTTCTCTGTCATTTCATCATGACTCATTCACACTTAACTTTTGTTCAGATCATTTGGGAAGGGATTTTTCAGCAACCAACCAGGCAATACGCATGGGTTTCTTTGACGTGTTCTTCCCAGGTGTGCCTGTCAGCGAATACGTCACTTTTTCATTGCGATCAAATTGACAGTTTGCCATGTTTCAAGATTTCTTGTTTTGTTTTGCTAATCAGATTTTGTGTTCATTTCATTGTTGTAAATTCCTGCATTGTCTAAATAATTTGTATTGATTTTTCTTGTTTCATTTGTCTTTGTATTTTGTTGTTCTTTATCCATGTTTTGTCATTTTTATCACTGTCAATTCCTTGTTGTTAGGTGTTTTGAGAAAAGAAACAAATTCATTCAAAAACTTTGCCATTAATTTTCAATAAACATTCATTTTGCTTGCATTTCATTCGCGTTTCATTCAAGAATCAAACCTCATCCCCCACGACACATTCTCATCTCGAGTAAGAACTTAACACAACGTAGGTAAAATGTAAACGACGTGGGGAAGGGAAGGGATAACGACGATCGCAGCCGAGCATCGAAAAAGAGGGTTACACTACAATACGTAACAATATTATACGTGCTGTTCAAGTCAATAGTCAACTTTCAGTACGACACGATTTCTTACCTGCCTGACCATTTCCTTGACGAAATCCAGCGAAATGTTCCTGCTGGGACACAGCGCCTGCGGACTGCCGGGCACCTCTCTCAACTTGCTCCACTCGGAATGTTTCAGGGCAAACTCCACGTGGCCGAAAGTCTGCACCAGCGGAATCACTTCCAGCTGTGAACCTTCCGCCATGCTCAAAATCTCCTTGACTTGCTCTTCGGTGTAAGCATTCTTCGCCCGGATGCCTTGCAATTTCCCACTGTACGGAAACATGTCTTCATATTCTGAAAATACGCATCCATGAATCCTGGGGTTAAGTAGAATATCATCATTCAGCTAGACTTCGCCCCCAAATGAAATTTGTTTTTTTTTACTGTTTTTATATTAGAAATAAAGTCCATTTATTAATAATCTTATTATTATTAATTAATTTTATTTATTCAATTCTGGCAGATTGAAGTGAATTTATTGATCAAATAGCACAGCATTCTATGTACTCTCGTGTGCCTAATAGCCATTACTCATTTGGATGTTTTACGACACTTGCCAAGCCTCGTGTCTGCAAACTACACCCTCTCAAGTAATCATTACTCGCTCAGTTAATAATACAGGGTGGACCAATGAAAACGTAATGGACAGATTTTCAGGCATTTAACCTCATTTATTTGTAAACTGTATTGTGTTTCAAGGGGGATATGATATGAGTTCCGTAATGAGTTCGCGGTTCGCCAACTTCGAGCCAGCCTCCTGGAAAGGGCTGCAGCCCTCTAAATACTGTGGAATTAGAAATATTTCGAAAAAAATTGCATCGTGAAAAAATAGCACCGCGGTAAAGACAATTGAACCAGCTTTAAAATGATATTTCATACTCAACCTCAATTGCCATTCATAATTTTCGAAAGGGCTGCCACCCCAACTACGGGGTTGAAACTTCACGGTTGAATTAACAGCACTTGAACATCCCCCAAGTGCCGAGACAAAGTCAAGACAAAACAAAGTCGATCTGTCCGAGCTTACTTCAAAAAATTTAGGTCTAGTACCCGAAAAACTGTCCATTACGTTTTCGTTGGGCCACCCTGTATACTATTATTTTCATTTTACTAATAGGTATATGACTAATACACACCATTTCAAGAATACGTTACCTAGTAAAATTCCGGTGGCGCCCAGGTTGCGGATGAAAGGAAAGAATTTCTTGAAAAAGGAAACCAGCGGCGGGGCTCCTTTCAAATCGAGGTGGACGATTCGCTTTTTGGGAACGTAAGGGTTGATCGGGTCCAGGCTGACGTAGGGTATGCCCAGCTGTTGCTCCATCTCCAGGTTGTCCACCAGTCGCTTCTCGGCGATCTCATCTCTGCTGGGTTGTTCGAGTTTGTTGAGCCTATCGACGTTGAGCTCCGTGACATGCAGTTGGATCTGGATATCGTCCGGCTTCTGATTAGACTCCACAAACTTGACGTTGTTTCCACCTGAAACGACTTCTCTTTATAGAGGATGATTTAAGATTAAAATCGAAGAAATGAAGCACCTTGGTGTGATTTACGGAAGTGATTTTTTTTCTGAAGACTTCAACACAACAATGAATATTGGTTCGTTATGTTCGTATCACGCGATTTCCGAGTTTTGCGATTTCCGAAAATCTTCTACTGTATTTATTTTTATTGAATTCGAACCTCTATCTTTCGTCTGTGAACTTTTGGTACCCGGTATCTTTTTTAGAAACCGAGATAAATACATGTAATATACCTACACAGGCTGATTGGAAAGTTTTGGTCCAAAACATTATACGGTGCTAAGAATCTTTTATAATTAAGCCAATAAAAATAAAGAAAATATACATTTTTACTTTTTAAAGTTATAAAGTGATTCTTCGAACCGTTGTTCCAAGCCTTTTAGTTTCGTTATTTCGGGAGATCTCAGCAACCTGTTGGTGCAAGAATTATTATTAAATATTACAAAAATTTGTCAAATACCCAGTCAAATATCAAAGTTGTCCATATTTCAAACTGCTGAAAAATCGTTATTTTTCGTCGTAAAAAGCTTTTAAAGACAAGAGTTGTATTCGCATGAGCAATCTATATCCGAATATCAAAAAATATACTGGTGTCTTATTTGAAAATCATAAGTTGAGCAAAAAAGTTTTAGGTCGCGGGAACAAAAAAGGCGTTCTTAAGATGGATATACATACAGGGTGTCCGTTTTTCGAGGCTAAGCATGGGTATCTCGCTTATCTTTAGAGATACAGAGTCGATTAAATTAGAAAAAAGTTGCGAATTTTCATGACGATCAATGATCCAAAAAGATATTTGACTTGTCAGTTTTAGTTTTTGAGATATCGAGAAAAACAGAAATTTGTAATTTTTGTTTTTATTTTTTATTTGAAAAACGGTTGAAGGTAGCCTTTTTTAATTAAGACATTGTGCAGGCACTTTTCCAAGGGGAATTCATTGTTGCCAAAATCTTCATTCTAGCTTTCAAAACAACCGAGATGACATTCAACTTTTTTTCTCATATGGGCGCCATATTGGATTTTGACATTTTTAATACAATTTTTTTTTCTGGTTACAACGATGTGTCACATGCCACCGTTGAGTTCATGCTTTTGAGCCATGGACCTGTATTTAAAATGGACTGCTGATCACCCTACCCGACCAAATAACAAATGACGCCACAGGGGCGCTACCAAGGATGGGCGCTACCATTATCGTTATCATAACAGAATTTCTCAAAAGATTATAGAAAATCTGCAACTTGCATCGGCACATTTTGTACTATAAATATTTATGGATATAATATTATTTTATAATAACTGATTCAATTTACAATAATATGTTTTTTACTTCGAAAGTAGCCATCAGGTTTATTTCGTTTCGAAGAACTCATTGCAAGTTCGCAAGTTGAAACAGTCATGAAGTTTGAGAGTCACTGTCTTTCGAATTTATCGAAGGTTGCTTCAAAAGTTCAAAATCAACGCAGTTGCGATCAGGGATCACGGTTGCGATTTATCAGTTTTGCACCAGAAAGCGTGATCCAAGGAGGGCGTGATCCCTGCACCAGAAACGTCATTTTGACAGTTTCGTTTTTTTCAACGTGGGAAGTTTCCGGATTTGTGGTGTCGAATTCGAATTTGGTGTGTTTTATAACTCCCTAATCCGTTTGATAAGAATATTCTGTGGATTTCATAACTTATTATCAGTAGTTCTGCGAAAGAAAATGCACGATATAGAAAGGGCGCAAGCACTATGATTTCGGCAGCACAAACCACAGCTAGGTACTTCCTACTGGACCACACAGCTCGGGCCTTGAGAGTGTTTTCTTTTCACAAGTAAGATTGCTGTCAATCAATTATTGAATGAAATTCTACTATTTCGTTACAGAATACAGAAAAAGACAAACAACGGCCAGCCATTGGGGAACATAAACAAAAAAGCCAAATGGCCTAGTGCCCAACAGCACACCGTGCCTCCTTGACACCGTGTATCCAACACACTTCAGTTAACAATTTTAGACACGGAACATCGTCCTTTCTATTGAATAGTGCGTTCTCCTGACCCGACGGCGCAGATGCAACATGGACGCAACTGTCGCTATTTAGTGCCAAATTTGAAACATCCAGACAAATATCGACTTTTCTATGGAATACCAGGCTATTTAATGACTAAGTCTCCAGATAGATACAAAAAAGTTACTAAAAATGTGAAGAAGAACCAGTCGCAAGCCAAATTTCTATTTTGTATAGTTCTTTTTTACAAATTAATGAAAATATTGGAAGTTCCTTGCTTACTTTGCAAATGATCCACAGTCTGTTAATCGCGATGTTGTCAGATATGGTATGGCCGCCGTTACCAATAATACGTTATATTACATATACTGTCACCTCAAATAGTCACTATAAAATCAATTTGTTTTGCAAGATGTTTCCTTGCGCTCTTCTAGTTAGGAAATCTGACACCATACTGAATGAAAGTTCAAAATTTGTAAATTATTATATCGAAGTAATTGCAATTTATATTTCTTGTTCACTTGGCAACCCCGAATACGGCTTCTGCCGTCCTTTTGCTTAGCTTCTGGGCCGGATAGTCTTATGCAATCCGCAGTACATTCATGTAGCAAGGATTGCCCTGTACTCTCGCGGCTCGCCTACCTTTGGCCCCAGAGAGGGTTTCAGTTAGAGGAGACTCGGAGGGGGCCCTGACCAAAACTTCCACGCCACGTGTTCGCGGAAACGGAATAAAATAAAACCTTTTTCTTCATCGTATCGACTCTCGCCTCTACACTTGTCATGACGCAGTGTTTATTTCCATTCTTTCTTGTAAGAACCGGAAGCGTGCCTTCCTATTCCACCTTCAAAATGATTGTTTTTAATGTTTAAAAGATTGAAATAACATCAGTCTCACAACTCACAAACAGTGAGCATCAATAGTTGAAAATTTCACTTACACAAACGATTATTGATAGTTTTTCTGATCATGTTACGTGTTAACAGACGCTATTTGTCTGGAAGTTTCATATCAAGCGCCTAATTGTACGCGCATGGGCCCGGATAACACGTAAGATACACAGTCCTATTACCGGAACCTATGAACACATGTACGTACAAAACGCTGCAAGCGACCGAAAGAAAACGGCTATGCCTCTCAAGCAAATTTGAAAATGTCATTTTGACACCTAACCTAAACTTTATACTGCGATGTCATGTCGCCATCAGAGAAAAGTCATCGTAACAGAACGGTCAATATTAATTGTGGAAAATGAAAGTCCCTAGGGATAACGATAATGTCGGCATTCTACTGGAGTCATGGCGATATACGGTATTATAAGTCCAGTTTAAGTACAGGTCCATGTTTTGAGCAAAAAATTTTTTTTAAATTTTTCAAAGAGTGCTTTGGAAACAGAATCAGCACCGACAATAAAAAAAACGTAAATGTTCAACATTTATTCAACAGTGACATGTGGCACATCGTTGTAACCAGAAAAGAATACCGTATTCAAAAATATCAAAATCCAATATGGCGCCCATTAGAGCAAAAAGTTGAATGTCGTATCTCGGTTGTTTTGAAAGCTAGAATAAAGATTTTGGCAGCTTTGAATTCCCCTTGAAAAAGTGCCCTGACATTGTCTAGATTAGAAAAGGCCACCTTCAACCGTTTTTTGAATAAAAAATAAAAACAAAAATTCAAATTTCTATTTTCTCACGATATCTCAAAAACTTAAATTGATACGTCAAATTTCTTTTTGGATCATTGATCGTAAAAAAATGCGCAACTTTTTCCTAATTTAACCGACTTTGTATTTCTGAAGATAAGCGAGATACCTATGCTTAGCCTCGAAAAACGGACACCTGTATAGTATAGACAATACAAATAGAGAAGACCATATGTTATCACCACCGTCGTCACGGATATTGGGGCATCAAAAATCAGCCAACCTTTTTTTGAATGATGGACTCGCCTGGTTCCTACGCAACCGTAAAAATCCGTGACAACATATGGTCTTTTCTATTTGTATTGTCTATATGCCGATCACGTTTTAAATTCAGTAGAAATTAAAACGCGGTTGGCCATGTTCCCTAGAGTGTAACGGACGCTGACAGACCAAGTTACGTGAAATCGGGCTTTTTGTGGCGAAGTCCAGTGAGGTTAGGAAATTTTGACATGAAATGCCAATTCTGGCGTCTCCTTGCATCATATTCCGCTACAGTGTTGTCTTGGCTGTTATGACTGTTATCTTGTCAGAATGGCAAGTAAGCGACAGAGTGCCGAGCCCTTTACGCCCAACCTGAATTACAGCTGAAGAACTCCATACTGCAGATAGCGAGGTGAAAAGACACTGGAAGGACATATGGGACACTGAAGCTGCAGTCAAAAACAGAGCATACATACAATCTTGCAACAGCGCTGTACTCGATTGACAGTACGAATTTAAGGTCGTCTGGGGAAAAACTGATCCAACATTACAAATTTGAACATCCCCAAATATCGCAGAATTGCCAACTTGGCGTGCAAAAATTACCGTTCTAGTGCTGAATTTAAAAGCTGATCGGCATATATATAATGTTATTTTCACTAGTACCTACTTTTAATACAATTTTCTTTCGTTGTAAGGTTGTAATAATTGTATAGATAATTTATTGAACAATTGTCGCTTCATCAAAAAAAAATAATGTGCTAAACTCAAGATTTGACTGGGTAATGTCAGAAACAAGCGAATCTCTACAGCGGTACCTTGGCATCCCATCAATGTATCTACTTTCTCTGTCTAGTGAAAATTTCCAATGGCATAGAGAATAAGCCCGAATATTATCAGACAGTTACCTTGAACAAGGGAATCGGCGATGGCTCGAGGCGACTCTTCCTTGGCAAACATGGGCTTGTCATCGACCCTGATGTATTGCAGTCCGAATATGATCAGAGAGAGGAGCCCAGCGGCCACCAACAAGGCGGACTTCTTCCTCCATGCCGTCAGCCCCAAGTGTTGTACATAATTAGACATTGTATGGAGAATGAGCTTTCCACGGTGACATGCTAGGATCGGGATCTAGGACGACACGACGACGATGATCATTCTACAGGGTTGGAAACCGGAAAGCTCTCTGGGAACCCCACTCGCATAGAGTCCCGCTAGTCGTCTTCTCGGATCATCACCTCCGTCGGGTTTTTATGAACGGGATTCAGCAGGGCCAGTTATTGATTTTGTTTGTTACCCATTATTGTTGTGGTCGGACACTTCGAATGCTGGCTAGCCTCGAACTGTTGCGTTCCAGAGAAAGTCAGCGCAATCCATTATTCATAAAATGCCTCATTATGCACCGCACTCGACACGAAAACGCGGAAATAAACAAAAGGTCTTCGCCTACAACATCATAGACTTGGGAAAATTAAACTGACATTGTTGACGTTTCCGCAGTTTGAAAGGTCGCCGATGGCAGCACCGCGGCGCTTCAGCTGTCAAACGGAAGTTTCTAAAACGCAGGCGGTCTGCAAATTGCAGGCAGGAGACAAGGGCCCCTCCGAGGGGGGCGATTTTTTGCACAAAGGTGCTGCTACAGCCGCAGAACCCCCTCCCCCAAAATCAACCCCCTACTGCCGGCCAAAAGGTAGTTTTGAAGAATTTATCTGAATATCGCCTAATGCAGGCAACCAAGAATACACCAGACAAAAATTGGACGGTATGGGACCACTGGTGGGGCACTTGCCTAATTTTTTTATTGGCTTGATCGATAGTGTGGTTAAAAATAATGTACCCGTATTTTTTCTTTTTCCTGAATTCTCAAAATTGCGGCCGTGATGGGTGTTATAAAAATATATTTGCGACGTCACAAATATACTAAAAACTAAACAAACTGCACTGTTGAATTGGAAACTCAAAAAACTGTTAAGAGTGACATTACAATATTTGAAAAATACAGACATGAAAATCCCACTGACGTTTCCCTATTGTTACCAACCCTTTGAAAAATAAAAAAATTAAAAAATCTTTTTAACCAATGGATATATTTCCCGGAAATTTTCAGGAAATACTCTTCATTACTCTTGTTGTTGTTGATGATTAAAATTATTTTCAGTTGAATCTGTTTCATTGGCAAGTGCCCCATTTTCATACCGACAGAAACTGACCCAGTCCTCACCCAGTCACCCCACGCCTTCCTACCTCCAAGTTCCTACCGTACCTTTGAAACTCGCTACCTAATTTGCACTAGCGCCTCGAAACTTTACGAACATGTTCAACAGGTAGAGGTAGAGGCCCTTCAGGGGTGGTTTTTTCTAATTTTAGTTTTGGATTGAGCTAGCTATCCTGAGTCAGTCAAGATTGCCCAAACCCACAGGATACGTACAGCAGCTGAAAATGTGAATCGCCCCCAGAGTAAGGGATAAATAAAAAACCAAAGAAAATGGAAACCAACTTATTACAGATGATAAAAAGTGACGTATTGTTTTGAGGCCACTGAAATTTTGATAGGTGGATTACCGCTATTAGTCTGGTGCAGATTTCGGTAGATTTCAAAAAATTTTCTTTCTCCTATAGATTCCCAAAACCGTAGCTGTGATGCATGTTTTAAAATGTGACGTCACAAATATACTAAAAACTGAACGAATAGCACTGTTAGATTGAAAACTCAAAAAACTGTTGAAGTGGCATCACTATATTAAAAAAATACAGACGTAAAAAGCTCACCTAAGTTTCCCCACTGTTACCAACCCTTCAAAAAATAAATCGAGAAAAATCTTTCTAACCATGAATATATTCATCGGAGAATTTCAGAAAATACTCTCTATTACTGTTTTTGATGTTGATGATTGAAAGAATTTTCATTCAAATCTATTTCATTGACAAGTACCATCAAGTACCACATTCCGATAACAAAATATCACAATGAGTTCAGATTGAAGAGAGTGGGCAAAGAATGGTGTTTCTCCTTCAACCAAATTTCTTTACCTTCACAATGTGCCTTTTCAAGAAAATGCGCTACTGAGACTCACGCACGTGAAGACATACTCACTTGTTTTTATTCCAGACTGTTTCAACGTCTGCTTTCCGAGACGATCTCGACGTTTGATTTCAAAGTCGGCCACGACGTCTTATTTCCAGGAAGACTCCGATGTCTCATTTCTGCAACGATGTTGACGTTAGTCGAAACTGTTTAAATGGTGAACTATAGGCAAAACGGATTGTAGAGGGCGACGTGTTCCATGCACCCATATTGATAGTTAACGTACATAACCTCAAAGAAATGCAAACAAATGTACGGAAAGTGGAAAATGCTCAAAGAAGAGTTGAGGCCGGGAGGGAGCTCCATCGAGAGGGAATAGAAAAGAGCTGGTGCAAACTGCAAAGGTATGGTCTTTTGGAACTGTTACAGCCTGATACACAACACGTCACTACCAATTTTTTCAACGCGATTTTTGGCTTATCGGCGTTTCTACTTTTCAACTCACGAAGTAACGCAAACCGCTGGTTCCTATGCTGAGTGTTTTTGCCACTATAGTTCCCCATTAAAAAAAGGAGGGTAGCAGCGCCAGCGTCTGAATGAGGTTCCAAACATGCACCTGTCAAACATATCAGTGAAGTTTGGAGAGCTAGTGCCTTTCGTTTCAAAAATATGAGCCCGTCTGCAAATTAGGTAGTGCGGGTGAATTCACATTTTCAGCTGCTGCTCCTGCTGTACTTATCCTGCGGGATTGATTTTTTGTCAATTATCTTGACGACCTGACTCAGGATAGTTGGATGCCAGCTTAAGACGAACTAACATCTATATAAAGTACAAAGTGTCAATATGGTTTTATTGTGAGGTTTTAGGTTTTATGAAGAGCTTTAGACCTTCTCAAGAATACTCCTGGATAAAACCAATAAGGTTCAAGATGGATTTTAAACAGTGGCGGCTCGTGAGTTTATTGCAAGGAGGGCTCAAGTTAATAACAAATTCGCGAGCACTCTGCGAATCACTCTCTTAATCTGCACTTC
Organism: Anaspis maculata; assembly: GCA_949128115.1. Classification (NCBI taxonomy): domain Eukaryota; kingdom Metazoa; phylum Arthropoda; class Insecta; order Coleoptera; family Scraptiidae; genus Anaspis; species Anaspis maculata. Next base: position 126,777,440 of record OX421961.1, read on the forward strand.
TTGTAGAAAATGTTTTTCGAACTTCGAACCAGCAAAACATGGACAAAATGTTTCCTGATATAAACAATTAGAACAGAAACTAGAGAAAGAGTCTTTTATTCCTTCTCCGTTTCTGATCTAATTGTTCAAATCATGAAACATTTCGTCCATGTTTTGTTGGTTCGAAGTTCGTAGAACATTTTCTACAAAGAGTGAAGATAAAACTGTTCTCAGCTCGCGAAATGACGAAACTCGAGACAAAAACTTTTTTCTCGTATCCGCACAACCATATGGAGTTTTAGCATTTACTGTTTTGTCAAAATTACGTGTGAGTTAATGCACCACGAATTTTATTCTTGCGGGTTCGATTTGCTTTATATTCAGTAAATCAATGCTGTAATCGGACGTCCGTTGTTTTTTTGCATTTATTTCTTCTTGTAGGCTTGATGACCTAAATGTACCTTTTTTAGGTCAGCTATTTTCATGTTTGCAAACTGTTGACTAATCGAAGAGTACATAAATAATTATATCGATTATTTCAATCGGCTGGGGGCTCGAGAAACGGAGCCCATATCTGCAGTATAGAGCGGGAGCCGCGTCTCGCGTTGCCATGGTTACGGCACATGTTTTGCGCGGGTGCACCCCGGCATCACCGCATCGGCGGTGGGCGCCGAATGCGGAGCCCAAGACGAAGTTCTTCGACCGTGCGATCGCTTAGAATTATTTTGTCAAAATAATTATTGACTAATGACTGAACGTTTTTGCACTAAACCAAATCTTTGGAATGAGTATAATTAGTAAAATGCATTCCATGTCTTCCTACCGATAAAAACCTCTTGCCGCTTTTAGCGTTGGGGGGGCGCCGCCCTTGAGCCCTCCCTCACCAGCCGCCACTGATTTTAAATGTGCGTCTACAGATAGTTCTGGAGACCATCTGAAGTGGTCCATTTTCGTTTTTAGAGGGGTTTATGAAGGGATTCGAGAGTTCTTCAGGAGTTTGAAGGTTTTATTTGTAATATCTTGTAAAATACTTGTAGTTACTTGGGAGTGTAATCATCAATCAGTCTGTTTCAGATGAATAGGGTCTTTGCATGAATTTTATATCAAAACGATTACTTCATGAAATCATTCAAAACGTTATCCACAATAATTTCCGCCCAAAAAAATATCAAAAAAATTGGTCCATCCTTCAAATGAAGATCAAAGTTTAAATTTTTTTTCGCACCAAAAACGCGATCGCTTCTACCATGACCTTGTATGACCACGATGACGTCAATTAACCCGAGAGTTCTATTTTTCGTTTGCAAGTTTTTTTCTTTGCGAGGTTGCAGCCTCGGTTGCAGCCCTGAAACCCCGCGAAAATTCAAATCTTCATTATTTTACAGACCTATTTCAATTTTGGAGCCGCGAACAGCGCCGTCGCCCTTGCTCACGTGTCAGAGCCATCCCCAAGCTCGTGCTGCGCGCTTTTCAACCTGAATTGACCTTATCGGAAAGTCGCAAAGTATGACCCAACTGTAGAAATCCCTGTTTTACCAACCCTGTGTTACCGAGGTTACCAAACTCATCAACGTCAAAACAATTTCAAAATTTGTATGTGTCAAGCTGACAAAAGCTTCATCAGAGTCTCACGAGCTGAATTTCAGCGAAAAACATCGACTCCTGTAGTGGCAGTCACAGACATACCCTTCAGGCTACATTGTGTTTAAAAGTGGATCATTTCCGACCGTAGTACCTGTTATTTTATTATATGGAGAAAAGTTATTGTGAATGTAAAATTAACCTTGGAACGTGGAAGCTACCCGGACGAGTCCCTCAAAATGGAATACAAAAAAAGGTATTCTCTGTATTGGTCGTGATTGGACTGTGATCAACTGATCATTGTGATTGTCAGTGTCGTGCTGGAGATCGAGGGCCGAGGGAGATCTCTTCATATTCATGCCCTGCTGTGCGTGCTGTGGTCACTGGACTGGTGCAGAGACGTCAGTGTTGCATCCAGAGACACAAAATCGGGTGTCTTACACCCTTTATTCTATCCGCAGCAGTGCCATTGATAATGGGCAAGGACCCACGGGTACCTACTTACGATTTTTGACAATAAACGTTTGTGCAATAAAAGCTTTCTTCTTGAATTTGACTTTGGAATCGAAATTATTTTGACGGCATTCGAAATTTTGACGTGGTCTGTTAGGTCGGTAGGACAGGAATTTCTACAGTGGGGTCATACCTCCATGGTTCGCTTTTTGGCCACTACGAGGTGTTTTACTTTTCGATAAGTAGGGAACCTGATTATCACGCGACCGGCCGGCCGGCGTAATGGCGGCTTTACAGAACTTCGTATGTCGCCGGCGACGGTGTCGCTGGCCAATAGGATTCGGCCTGCCTGTACTCCCCTACCTCCCTCCATAATTCCCGCGACATAAGTTTCTGTCGTCGTGTCGTTCAAATTATTTAACTACAGTGGAGTGGGGGACTGTCGCCGGCGACAAACGAAGTTCTGTAAAGCCGCCATAAGGGAAGCGCATTCTGGCGAACCGTTTGTTTACTCACAGGCCTCGCGGAGTCAAGGACTGACAGCTATCGGCATCGCGGAAGGCCATAGGCGTCCGTCCCAACGGGCTGTAGCTGTCACGAACGTCAGATGTGTTCATTTTGGTACCCAGAGCCTGTCCAGAGCCATTTGTATGTAGCAAATGTGCAGAGGAAATATCCATCAGCTGCTGTTGTGTTTGATGGGTACAGCGACCAACCCGCAGCACCAAAGGAGAAGAACAGAGACGACGTGCTGCCAGAAAGTTTTGTCCAAATATGATTTTCGATGAGCCGACAACAGCAACCGCCTCAGAGGAGTTTTGAAGCAACGATTTAAACAAATTTGGGTTTATAGACATGCTGAGATTGCTGGGGATGCGCTTCGAGCAGAAAGGAGTAGGACCGTGTCCTCATGCTGCAACCTGACACCAGTAAGATACAGCGCAGATTACTGGTATGGAAGACGCTGTATTGTTAGCACATGCTGTATCTTCGTGTGACAAGACAAGGGCGTTGTATGGAAAGGGGAAGAAAAAGACGTACTCCTAAGGCGTAAGGCGAGCACTGCAATTTACAGCAAGTCAAAACATTCGAAGACCTGGAAGACCATGAAGCACACCCGTGAAAGTCCGATAAAATTGACTGGTGGGTTCTCATGGTCCAAAGATTCACTGAACCAAAAATCAGCTTCAGGCGAATTTGTTTCCGGTATTTATGGTATAAAGTCTGCATAGATTGACTGGGCTAGGTAATGTGAGACAGAATGACAGCAACAGCACCGGACCCCGCGAATTTCCTGCTTGCTCCGCTCATGGTCAACTTTGACAAATAGCTGAATTTTATCCCCTCCCATCGGCCCCTAGTAACGGATGATTGCGTAACCCTTGTACAGCCAAAGCTGTCGATAATCTAGCAACCCTACCGATAAGGCCAATTGAGCGTCAGCCCTACAGAACAGACGTCTGAGACGGTGACAGTGAGATATGTCAAACATTTAAAGTTCGTAGTTGCAATCTGTTAGTGTAGAATCAAGTAGCCCCAGCCCGGGGGCACGATGACGTCATCCCGCAGCTGACACATCGGTGCATGGAAGTTGCATGCCTAACAGTTTTTGTGTTTTGAATTTACAAAATAAAATAATATATCAAGATTTTCGAAAAACCGTTCAGTCTGTAGTGCTATTTGGCTACCAAAGCATCATTGCGGAGGCATTAAAAAAAATCGTGCAAGGACCCTATTCTCGACCCTATCACTCTTCCGTTTCAATTTTTGTGATCACTAAAGGGTCCATATTCAGCAGTCCACGGCGAAATCAGCCCACAGCTCAAACGTCCCACCGGAAAAAGGTCCACGACTCATTTATCCCCGAGCCCTTTGCTACCGCGAAGACATCCATTATTAAGACGATCCACCGAAAAAAAAGATCCACAACGCATTTATCCCCGGCGAGTTCTACCACCGCGAAGACATCCACTGCTAAAACGATCCACCGGGAAAAGGTCCACCACGCATATTTATCCACTGTCAGGTCAGGTGACTTCGCCCATAGACATTGCAAAACTAAATGGAGTTGGGTGTATGTTTGAAATCAGCAGATAACCTATACCTCTTTGCATCTCCAAAGTTTTCCCTGGTCACTGTTAGAAAACAAGCAATGGGGAACTATAGTGGTAAACGCCCGAAGTAATGACGCTCGTGTTCCATGCACCCTAGGGAACCTAATTATCACGCGACCGGTCGGCCGGCGTAAGGGTACCGCATTCTGGCCGAGCGTTTGTTTACCGATCGGCCTCACGGAGTTAGGGACTGACGTCTGTCGGCCTCACGGAAGGCCATAGGCGTCCGCCTCAACGGGCTCTAGCTGTCAAGAGCGTGTTTATTTTGGATTTAGGTGTACAAATTCGTGTGAGAGGTGGGTATGACTTGCCCGATGAGTTTCAAAACACGTCTTTCATGCCGCTACATGAATGAAATTTTCATGTATGTTCGGTTGCGGACATCAAGCAACAGCACCGGACCCCGCAAATTTCCTTTTCTCTCCGCTCATGATAAATTTTGACACATAGCTGAATCTTAGCCCCTCCCATCGGCCCTTAGCAACGGATGATTGCGTAACCCTTGTACAGCCAAAGCTGTCGATAATTTAGCAACCCTAATGCACCCCAGCTGTGATTAGTGTCATTTTAAGCGTACATAACCTTAACTATATATGGAAGTGTTATTTCATTTTCATTTGTCAGCACTCAGCATATAACCAGTGGTTTGCGTCACTTCGTGAATTAAAAAGCAGAGAAAAGTCGAAAAGTCGACAAAGGAAAAATAGCGGTGAAAAAAAATGTAGTGCCGTGTTAAGTACCAGGCTGCACCTTTGCACCAGCTCTTTTTTTCCTCTCAGTGGGGCTCCTTTCCGCCTCGACTCTTCTTTGAGCTAGAGCTGGAAGACTATCGATGGTACCTATCGATATATCGATAGTCTTTCATCAACTTCCGATATATCGGACTATTGATAGTTGATAAAAAATATCGATAGCTGAATAATCGTTGAATTTCAAAGCAATCGACCTACCAACAATCAACAAATTCAATAGACCTATTTCTTATGGGGAACAGAGACGTTCAGACAAGGACGAATAATTTTAAGCCACACCCCTGGCCAATTAAACGCCTTTAATTATTAGGCGCGAAATTCGAGGAAGGCGATACTGTCACAATAAATTAGAATTGTCACTGTCACTATGACTGTAACATGTGTCGTGTTTGTGTGAAAAGTTGTCCACTCAAAGCCCAAGACAGCATTTCCCCCAAATGTTGCATTCCACGGTTTTCCTGCCATGGAAAAACATGAGGCGTATTCGCTTGTTTTTATATTTATCGATGGTGGTCACTACTCTATAGACCGAAGAAGTGTGACGTCACAACATGGCAACATGGCCGGCGGTTGACATTTTCTGGAGGCCAACGTCAAACGTGACATGACCGTGGGATGCACGGCACGTGGCATGCACTTGACGTTTGTCTGTTTGTGTTTGTCATGTGTTTGTCAAATTTTTGCGAAGGTAAATAACGGAAATGGGTATAACAAAAAAGATTCATATTTTGGGCTATATCAGGTGGAGGAAATCAAACTATATTGCTATAAACTAAAAACTGCTAACTATAAACTGCGATCCATTGCTCTTTGCCTCTGATTCTGTGTCTGAGCATCTCATGAACGAGATTGTCGACGGCGATTCTCCTGCCCAGTTTTTGTTCGAGGTCTTCTCGCTGCCTTGATGGACCGTTACAATGAAAACGAGCGTGTTCCGCGTTGTCCTGGCGCTGAGGTTTTTGAGGCTCCCCAGTATTTCTTTCATCCAACTTTGAACCAAGGCGTTCCACTGCCGTTGCCACTGCTCGACGAACTGCTCTCTGGCCTTGTTTCTGCTTTCTGGTTTGCTGATGGGCACTCCTAGGCTTGTTTCCTCTAATCGCAAGCATCAGGGCGAAGGGTGGGATACCCGAGAGCGCTCGTGCTGCATCATGCGGAACCGTTCTGTAGGCACTGGTGATTTTGAGTACAGCTTTGCGCAGCTCTCTGTCAATGAGTTGGGCTATGTCTGGCCTTTTTGCAACCAAGTCCGCCTGTATGACGCTGGCTGTCTCTTGGGCTGGCAATTTCAGCGCTGCTCACTGCCATTTTGCACTGACTTTTGTGACTTTTGTTGTGAACCTCCAGAAAATGTCATGCCAAACAAAACACAACCAAACATAGAAACGTCACGTTCATGTGACGTTGGCCTCCAGAAAATGTCAACCGCCGGCCATGTTGCCATGTTGTGACGTCATCACTTCTTCGGTCTATAAAAATTGGTAGTCTTGGTAAACTCGACTCTCGAAGTCTCGACTCGACTCAGCGCCATCTCTGAAGTAATTCCCTAACAAGACAAATTTAGCATGGCAAGCATAGCACTTTACTAGTTAATAGAGACAAATACGAGGGAGGGCAGGGCAGGGAAAAACTATCGATAGTACTATCGATTAATCGATAGTTTTTAGACTCAAACTATCGAACTATCGATAGCGTCCACTATCGATAGTTTTCCAGCTCTACTTTGAGCATTAGCACTTTTCCTCTTTCCGTACATTTCTTTGAGGGAGGTTATGTACGATAACTGTCAAGAAAGTCAATATGGGTGCATGGAACACGTCGCCCTCTACAATCCGTTTTGCCTATAGTTCCGCATTGTCGAGTAATATTTTGGGCAAGAAACAAACTGCTGCTATCTTTTCTTGCTAATATAGTTATGCAACCAAACATACATTCAACAGACCATCTACCAGTTTTGGAATGTCAATGGGTATTCACCTTATTCTAGTGCCACTCAATCAAAGAAGGCCGTGAAAGAATCCTCTTTCCACAGCCTACTTTGATTGAGTGGCCCTACCTTATTCTAGGGAACCTGATTATCACGTGACCGGCCGGCCGGCGTAAGGGAAGCGCATTCTGGCGAACCGTTTGTTTACTCACAGGCCTCGCGGAGTCAAGGACTGACAGCTGTCGGCATCGCGGAAGGCCATAGGCGTCCGTCCCAACGGGCTGTAGCTGTCACGAACGTCAGATGTGTTCATTTTGGTACCCAGAGCCTGTCCAGAGCCATTTGTATGTAAGCAAATGTGCAGAGCAAGTATCCATCACCTGCTGTTGTGTTTGATGGATACAGCGACCAACCCGCAGCACCAAAGGAGAAGAACAGAGACGACGTGCTGCTAGAAAGTCTTGTCCAAATATGATTTTCGGTGAGCAGACAACAGCAACCGCCTCAGAGGAGTTTTGAAGCAACGATCTAAACAAATTTGGGTTTATGGACATGCTGAGATTGCTGGGGACGCGCTTCGAGCAGAAAGGAGTAGGAGTTAGGCAGGCACCCAACGCTGCCGACTTCGTAATCGTCAATACAGCCCCAGAAGTGGCATCATCAGGAAGCACTGCCATCATCGTCGACAACACCGTCTCCACGTAATGCTCATTGCCCTCGCCCATCTCGGTGACCGTGTCCTCATGCTGCAATCTGACACCAGTAAGATACAGCGCAGATTGCTGGCATGGAAGACATTGTTAGCACATGCTGTATCTTGGTGTGACAAGACAAGGGCGTTGTATGGAAAGGGGAAGAAAAAGACGTACTCCTAAGGCGTAAGGCGAGCACTGCAATTTACAGCAAGTCAAAACATTCGAAGACCTGGAAGACCATGAAGCACACCCGAGAAAGTTCGATAAAATTGACTGGTGGGTTCTCATGGTCCAAGGACTCACTGAACCAGAAATCAACTTCAGGCGAATTTGTTCCCGGTATTTATGGTATAAAGTCTACATAGATTGACTGGGCTAGCTAATGTGAGACAGAATGACAGCAACAGCACCGGACCCCGCAAATTTCCTGCTTGCTCCGCTCATGGTCAACTTTGACAAATAGCTGAATTTTATCCCCTCCCATCGGCCCCTAGTAACGGATGATTGCGTAACCCTTGTACAGCCAAAGCTGTCGATAATCTAGCAACCCTACCTTATTCGAAATTGCACTGCCATCTTTTGACGATATGTCGAAGTGAAGATATCTGGGGGGATTGAGTCCCAAACCAAAATGCACCAGATTTTCTCATGTCAACTTTATTTATAATGGCCGCATTCGTAAGTCACAACAGTTGTGGAGCACTTCCACGCGATTCGTCGAAATTTTAATTTTGACCAATGGCGTTGAAGTGCTCCACAACTGTTGTGACTTACGAACACGGCCAATGTCAACACAACAAAAGCGCGCCCGTCGCCAGTGACATAGAAACAAAATAATATTTATTATCACTATGGTATTATTCAAGTGTTTGTTATTTGTGGTTTCTTCAGTCATTCTCATGTCATTCTCCAGTGGAATGGCTCTCCAGTGCTTGAATCAGCTTGGAAGGTGCGATGTACCCTCATTATGAAACGCTGAAGTGATGGAATGTGCAAGCCAGCAAGACGACGGACCTTGGCAGTTTATCGTCGTATCTTTTCTTCCCCGATGTAATGAAGTATACGCCGCAAATCTTGTAGCATTTTGTAGGCTGGCATGAGTCCTTTTTCATAACTCCTTTTTCTACGCGCTTTACCCAGACCTCTCTCTTCTTTCGTCTTTGGTGAACGCGTGAATTGAAACTTTCGACTTTCGGCTGTGTCCGACTTGCAGCCAGGTAGGTACACAGCACCTTGTACACCCCTTTGCTGTTGCGACTTTCCACCATTAGTAGGTCGGTATTTCACAACATGTAACAAATCAAACTCAGCAATTTAGCAGTAACCACAAACGATAACAATAACCGGGAACAACAGCAGCAACAGCAACAACAAGACAAAATAACGAAGATGAGAGAAAATTCGGAAAGCTACGTGTACTTGGAACGAACGTAAACGACCTCGTAATGACAAATTCACATACGACACTGACACTTGACTGGAAGAAGTCGAACTGACGGGTGCGTCGGCTTGTTCCGACTCATCATTGCTCCGACTCTCGCTTGGTCCGACCTTGGGTTGGCATCACTGGAGATGAAGTGAGGCTTCTGGTACGTTCTGCAGTGGCGTAGCCCCAGCCGTTTGGGGCAGGGCATAGACCGGGCGCGGGCAGGGCATACAAGGGCAGGGGCATCGGCATCACGTGACTGTCATGAGGACCCTGGCCTGGAGTGAAGAATCAACAAACCGGCACTTTGCATTAGGTAAACATCGCCGTTTACCTCGGGGGTGCCATGAGGATTCGCTATTCTGGGATAACATAAACCATATACTTATCACATAAACATAAACAGAGGCGGTGGTATGGACTCCCGTAATGTGTTCAGCTTTGTGAAGAAGATGTAGGTAAATTTACTTTCAAAAACCAGTACCTAGATAAAACCGCATAATATGGAGGCATTCTGAACCTATACCTATCTGCATGGCTTTCAAAAGAAGTACCCACACTTGTTGTTCGCCTTACTTTCTATTCCTTGACAGAAATTCACCATTCAGGTCTTTTTGGGAAGTTACAAGAATGTATTTTGGTTTGAGCTTATAGACATTTTCAAAATCCAAAAAAATTCAAGTTTTGAAAAAATTATTTTTCTATTATAAAAATGTTTGTAGGCTCAAACTAAAGTACCTACATCCTTGTAGCTTTCCAAAAAGACCTGAATGGTAAATTTCTTTCTTAGAAAAAACCCACACGGATTGATTCCGCAATAATGTCTTTATTTCACCAATATAAATAACTTTGTCGATAACGACCAATTTTTACATGGAGCCAAAGCGGGAGCCAAAGTAATCAACACCGCCTGACGGAAAAGAGAAATAGAGGGTCATTTATCGCAGACAGGTAGGAGGGTAGGACTCAAGGCGAAGACAGCAAAGCTTTTGGTTTTGTCTGCAGCAATCATTTGGTTACCTACTCTAGTTACTTCTAGTTCCTAGTCCTAGTCCTAGTCCTCTAGTAGGATTAGTTGGTTAGTTAGTAGTAGGTGGTACTAAAGTAGGTACCAACCAGACCCAGTTGGAGTTTTGTTTGTCATGCGAAATTTTTTATGGGGAGGGGGGGCATCTGAGAGTCACTCATCTAGTTTGGAGTAGTATATATTGTATGTGGCGGATTTACCCGTTCAGTCAGCTTATTTAGTCGCAAGTTTTAATTTCAGCCGTAAGCGCAGCACCGCTTATTGGCTGTTCTGAGGAGGCTGGTTCGTAAGAGCTGCGCTTACGACGAAAATTAAAACTTGCTGCTAAATAAGCTGACAGAACGCACCTTTAGAGGCCCCCAAGGGGGGTCTGGGGGAGGGGGGCGTGCCGCGCAGAATTTTTTTGCAGATAATAATATGAATGTTGATAGTAATAAGTGTTTTTTAGTCAACAGTCGACACAAAACAGGTAATCAAAATATAATTCAAAAGCAAATGAAAATGGAAAAAGATGTAAAACAGATTTTTTTAAGGTTAAAAAAAGTGGGGGAGAAGGGCCATCTCCCAACAGTTTTCGCGGGGGCCCTCAGCCACCTAGCTAGGCCGCTACCCCACTAAACTCGGGTTACATAAATACACATTATATACCGAGCATTATTATATACCAATCAATCATCATTAATATTATTATATGAAGAAAAAATGAAAAATTAATACATATAAAACAAAGCCCTGCTCGAACTCTCAAACAGAGGCCTCTTGTTTTGTGAATGAAGTAGGTATATAAAGTGAAGTTGAGAATGTGCAGGTTTGAAGTAATGAGACTGAAAGGGCGGAAGGGGGGGAGGGGGCAGGGCCCAGAAACTAGCATACATCGATTTAAGAAAAAATCTTACAAACTTCGAATTTACAAAAATGAAGGGAAAAAAAACAGTCATGAAAAGGGGCCTCCGCTGGGCCCCTTTGATAGCGCGCGTTAGGCCCTGGGCGCGCGTTCACTGCGCCCATGGGTAAATCCGCCAAATTATAATATCTGTGGGACACAGATGACCGAATGTGATTGATTCATATTTTATGTCAAGTTCCTTGTGGCGTGAACCCTCTACCCTACTAACGTCATCCACTTCCTATAACCTCTAACTTATACTGCGAAGGGGCAAATTATATGCTCTTTCCTTCCTTCCTCAAGAAACAGTCCTAGCTCGAAAATGCGGGGCTTTCATGAAAAATCTAACGGTACTTTATTCTTCAAGATGAGACGACGGATCATTTGATTGTGCCGATTCCCGAAAATTCAGAAGATTATAGTGACACCAGGACCGAGCCAAAGCAGGGGTCGCAAGGCCGTTTTTTCTTCACATTTCGCAGACTTCTTGGGTTTCAGAAACGACAATCGTAGTTGGAATATTCACAGTTGGGTCAATCCCTCCTATATTTGCAGAAGAACCCCGAATTTTCCGATTCCGACTGGCCGAAAAATGGAAATTACACTCCGTACTCCGAGTTACACTCGCTCCGAGCCGTTATGCCGTCGCCATTAACAGCCATTCAAGGAGTAGACGCTATGTGCTGTGAGTCTATGGTGCTGTGATGACATGACCATGGTATCTTCACGTTCACGAAAACGATTTTCCCGGTTATCGAGACCATCGCGTACAGATGCGCTCTAGAAAACTTCAGCATCAGGTACTTGAAGGACAATTTTCGGTGGTACTGAAGCTGAGATAAACCGATAAATCTTCTGAAAGTCTAAATTTGCAAAAAAACAGTGCTAACTTGAAAATGCGGGCTTTAATAAAAAATCTCCTAACGGCACTTTATCCTCCAAATGAAACGGCGGATCAAGCCATGGTACCGATTCCCAAAAAATTTCACGAATAATGATACCAGGGTCGGGCTAAGGGCTCCGGAGTCGATTTTTTTGACATTTCGCAGACTTTGTAGCCTCGAAAGCGACATTCGACGACGCAATTTCCATAATTAGGTCAATCCCTTACATATTTGCAAAACAAACAAAATTTTTCGGGTTCAGCTGACTGAAAATATGACCTGGTCGTTCTAAGAATACAGATCGCATTTTTTTCTTGAATGAGCCTATATTGAACGCAAAAAAAATTGCGTTCAAAAAAACCCGAAAATTTCATGGATCTCAGGTGCTGAAAGGTCTACCGAGCAATTTTTTCGGGAAAATTTCGAAATTACCAATTTTTTTCAAAAAAAAAACTTTGCAAATCGAAAACGCAGGCTCTAATCAAAAATCTTCTAACGGCATTTTATTCTCCAAATGAGACAAGAGATCATTCGATTCTGCCGATTTACGAAAATTCTCACGACAGGGTTCTCGCTAGTCAATGCATGGAGTCAAATTTCTTTGACTTTTTCTCTGATTTTACAGACCATGGATGGTCGTGAGTTTTCCCTGACTACTGAGTAAAGAAATTCTCAAGCACCTAATAAAAGAAATAGTTGTGGGTAGCAGGTAAAATAAAGCGATCAATTTTTTCGGCAAACACAAAACATGTTAACTGCATGATTGATGACTAGGAGCGATAACAGATTTGAAAAATGAAAAAAAAGTTGCTCAGTTTACGAATTCCCTGACCCTCAGAAAAAAACCTTGACTTTTTCTTTTTTTTTTTTCAAAATTTCATGACATTTCTTGACCAAAATTTTCAAATAGTGAATTCTCCAGGTTTTCCAGGTTTTCCAGATTAGCGGGAGCCCTGCACGATTAATGATACCAGAGCTGACCAAAGGGCTCCGGGGCCGGTTTTTGATAAATCTTTTATAGCCTAAAACTGACAAAAAAAAATAAATTCAACTTGAAAACGCGGGCTTAGATCAAAAATCTTCTAGAATAAGCCCTTCATTCTTCATTTTCACACGATACCAGGGTAGGCCGCCAGGCTCCGGGGGTAATTTTTTTCACATTTCGCTGACTTGTGGCTTCAAAAACGACACTGCAACATTTTATTCCAGCATTTTCGGTTTTTCCGTTCTTTCGAGTTTTTCATCTTTTCGGGGGTATCTTCGCCCATTTTTGGAATTACCAGACAGTGAAATCGTACTTTAAACCTAGTATTATTCTTCTGTTCATAGATCCCCTGTTGTGAAATAACTCTAGCTCTCACTCCAGCTCGTTATTTGTTTTAGCTTCTACCGTTAAAAAAATCGGCTGTGTCACCCCAAAACTTTTCCGACTAGTACCCAGGAACCTCTGGAATTTTTTTTCGAAACGCCCCTCCGGGTGGAAAGTTAGAATTAGAAAGAGAGATTGAAAGTAATTTGCAAGAAATTGAAAATTTTGTCAGGAAAATTTGAATTTTCCGGGAAAACATCAAATCTTATTCCAAATCATTGTAAAAATAATCAATTAAAAGCTTCACTCCAAGCTCCATCATTCAAGTCCGGTTTCGAAAACCCAGGCCGTTTTTACATTTTCAACCGGAAAATTCTCGTGAAGTTGAGAAAAAATTGTTGGAGAATGTTCATGACCCAGTTACCCCCTGTTTAAAATAGCACTGAAAATCTGTTCACGGGAGAAAAAGTTGGAAAATTTCAAGTTTTTCCAGAGAGGAAAACTCGAAAACCGTGGGTCCGTTCTCAAAAGTTTTTCTTCCAAAAATTAATTCAATCTTTTTTTCAAGTTTAATTCCCAGCATGTCTGCACCTGAAATCAATATTTCGTGGGGCTCACACTGCATGTCAAAGTCTGCATTGCAGTTTTTTCAAATTCACGAAATGTGCTAATTTCATTGTGGAAAAATTACCGTAAGAAAACTGGTACCGTGTTAATTTTGAAAATGGGTCTACACGACGCTCAATTCCATCTACTTTCGATATCAGTTGGAATTTTTCAAAAAAAGTCGATCCCCGCGAGTGGGAATGAATTTTCGAGATCAAAAAGCGAGTCCTCCTGGTCAAAACACAGGTGAAATGCCCCTCTCGGTAATATAACTTTTTTTGTTGTGTTGCTTCCTGCCAAAATTTAATTCCAATATCCATCGGATAGGTTTTAAATATAATTGAATGATGAAGTTTTGAATTTTGACATTTTTCATTATTCGACATAACAGATAGGACGATACATTCAACTGTGCTGAATACAGTTTTTTAGGGCTTTCAAATGACATATTGCAAGTCGAGATCCGTGGGATATATAGCTTCTGACATTTGTTGATAGTGAACAGTTCTGTTTGACAGATGACAGTCAAAAACTATTGGGCTCATTCCACGGAAAAACCATGTCTGCACACCAAATTTCAAGTCTAAGTATGTCACAAATTCTTGAGACAGGAAGAGTTGAGGTGTACTCTGCTTTGGTAAAATTTTTGAAGAGGAAGAGTCGTTCAACATATAACGTTTTTAATTTTGCAGGTCTGAACTTGATTGCGTTTGTTTATGAGTCCTATATTTTCTTCTGGTTTTAATTAGTGTAATGGCTAAAAGGACAAACCAGTCCTAAGGCAAAAAAAAAGTTGATCGTATCGACGGTTTCGCAGTTACCGTGAGAGATTACAGACACACAGACAGATAGACAGACATCATTCTGGAAATGGTCTTAGTCGTCTTGGGGGACCTCCAAATGGATATATCCGTGGAAATCTCAAAAACTTTTTTCTGCACGATTACAATATGTACTTACTTTCCCTTCCATGTTGGTCGGGGGGGGGGTCGGAAAAGTATAAAAGGAAGGACGTCAAATTAGGTGGTTTTGGCAAGTTTCTGGCATGTTTCTGGCAAATTGTTTCGTATTATGCGTTCAGCTTTTATTTTCACCAAAGCAGGCGAGTCTAGTGTGTGATGTGTGACAGAATCCACCTTGTAAGAGCGCATATTTTTGGAATTGATAAGCCGCTTTTACAGAACTTCGTATGTCGCCGGGGACAGTGTCGCTGGCCAATAGGATTCGATCCGCCTGTACTCCCCTACCTCCCTCCATAACTCCCCGCGACACGAGTTTCTGTCGTCGTGTCGTTCAAATACTTCAAATTATTCAACTACATACAGTGGAGTGGGGGGATTGTCGCCGGCGACAAACGAAGTTCTGTAAAGCCGCCAATAAGCATTAGGTATTCTGTGTGATAAAGGGTATTATAGTTACTATACTCTTTTAAAAAGACATATGATCACCCGTGATTATCACACTCTTCCGTGTGGTTTCCTTCGAAAACCAGTTGTGTGACAATACTGCATACGACCTACAAGTTGGGGCTAAGACCGCCGTAAGTGCGGTTACTATAGCAACGGGCGCAACGGCCAATCAGACCGCTCTATTTGGCAAGTTACGCCGTCCTAACTTTTGCGCCTGGAACTTGGTATCGAGCCCTTATCTATTAATACGATTCTGGCCAATAAATAGGACCTGCATGCGCCACTCAAAGGCAGTGAAGCCAAACCTTTCTCAAAAGCAGCTCCCGGGAATGAGGTCCCTCGATCAGGGACACCGTCCAGCTTAAAATGAGAGATACTTTAATAACTTTCTCTGGACGGTCCTCTATCTGGCTCATGTATTTCGCGTAATCTGGCGACCAAACGCAGGAAGCATAATCAGGCCCTCCCCTTCGCTACGCCACTGGCCATTGCCTGTGCAGAAGCCTCACTTCATCTCCAGTGATGCCAACCCAAGGTCGGACCAAGCGAGAGTCGGAGCAATGATAAGGCGGAACAAGCCGACGCACCCGAACTGACATCTATGCAGTATAGGAGTTATCTACTTTACCTACGCTGTGGGGACCCGTTTCCCATGATGCATTTCATTTACGAATAAGGTGAATAGACGGCATCTGACAGTGGCCAAATGAGCGCCGGTAGACTTTTTTCCGGGGGGACATTTGAGCCGTGGAATGATTTATCGGTGTGAAGACTCGGGGATAAATGCGTGGTGAACCTTTTTTCGGTGGACCGTTTGAGCAGTGGATGCATGGAGGTTCCTCCATGAGTGGATGTCTTTGCGGTGTCAGAATTCGGGGCTAAATCCGTGGTGGACTTTTTTCCGGTGGATCGTTTTAGCGTCTTTTGCAACGAGATGTTACGCCACTGGGGCGTTGACGTTACCGACTGACGTTTCCCGAGATCCCAAGATTTGACATTTGATAACGTAAACATCAAACAAAACCTGCAAAATTTCCAAGCGCAGAAGACGCCAAAAAAGTCGTAATTTTTTGTTTGAAAGAAAATGTCTTCGAGACTGGAGGTGCAGTGGTCACCGATCCGCAATAAATTCATAACATGGGGATCGGAAATTTGCCTTTACGAAGTCCACCACAACAAAGACAACGTCGTGCAAAGTAAGAACCTTCTCCTTTCGTAGATTCTTTTCGTTTCTACTTATTAGAAAAAAAAAACGCAGGCTTGAAACTATCAAACACTACATCGGCGAGTCTCTTGGCCACCAACACCAACCATCACTACGTCAAGTGCTTGGACATCTACCCCAAGTCGACCACTGATTTGCTCTTGGCCGTTGGCTTGTCTAACGGACGCATTTCGTTGACGACGTTCGGCCCGACGGAATACGATGCGTTGGGCCTCGCCGGCAAGGAACTCGTCCCGAGGCACGCACGGCAGTGCAATGCGGTGTGCTGGAATACGGCGGAGCCGAATTTGGTGGCCGCCGGCCTGGACAAGTACCGTTCCGACAACTCCGTGCTCATCTGGGACATCACCAAGTCGTCGCACCTGAACGAGAACAACTCGGGGAGGATGGCGGTGAACACGATGGCGCCGGCGGTGGAGCTGGCGAAACCGGTCGCTGAATTCGGCGTGTCGGAAATCGCGCACAGCATGGCTTGGTTCGGAGGCAACAGTAAAATCATCGCCGTCGGCATGAACATGAAAAACATCAAACTTGTCGACATTAGAGGTACATAATAGTTATTCACATGATAAAGTAGGAAAGTGAATCTTTACAGGGGTAGTAGGCATCAATATTCAAGGATAAGCGTGAGCGAGGTCTGGTAACCTACGTGCCCTGTAAAGAGACTTTCCTGGCGTATTATGTATAACGTTTTACCCGAAACTACCTCAATAAACCAAAAAGAAAGAAATTGGTACCAGAATTCTGAAAGTCATTCTGTAGTCCCAAAGCTTATGTAATTAAATAGCATTCCGTGGGATTTTTAATGAAGAAACATAGCGACCATGTGGAATACATTCCTTGAATAGGCAGCAATCACACCTCACCAGGTGTTTTGCTTGAATTTCTTGCAGGGGATTTATCGAGAGTTTTATACAGTGTGAAACAGGAAAAAAAGAAAAAAGTTATACAGGCTGTCCCGAAAATATACCGACAACGTTCCAGGGCAGCTGCCTCTCATCAAAACAATAGAAAAAGTGCCCATAAATATGGGTCCAGAAACGCTTCCTAAGGGAGCTACAGGCCTCTAAAGGTGGGACCCTGAAGATGGTGTTTATTTAATATTTCCGAAACCGTTCAATGGAAATCAATCAGACTTGACACATTTGATAACCTTCTTATGCCTCACAAAATTTTAATGCCCAACAAAAGTGAAGTTGCTTTAAAATAGTTTTTTTTTTTGCCTTGAATATCGTAATTGACAAATCAGCATTTTTGACCACGTTTCCATACATTCAAACTCAAATATCTTGTAAACGGGACGTCTATCGAAGTTGAAGATAGGGCCCTTGTCTTAATAGAAAACTCCAATATTCCATAATGTCTTGTTAAATTTTAAAATAAATCACATTTAAGTTAGGGTTATAAAGAAGTTAGGGTTATTTTTACCCCCACACCTCAGCCTGACCTACCCCTGGTGAATTATTTTGGAATTAATGTCACCTCACTTTGTCGGACATAAGACGATCGCTGGATGTGTCAAGTTCTATTGATTTCTATTGAACGGTTTCGGAGATATCCAATGAAACAATCTTCAGGGTCCCACCTTTAGGGGCCTGTAGCTCCCTTAGGAAGCGTTCCTGGACCCATGTTCATAGGAACTTTTTTTTCTTGTTTTGATAAGAGGAAGCTGCCCTAGAACGTTGTCGGTATACCGTCCGTTTTTTATTTTAGGCCCGTAGCATCTTTATTATGGGTTTCACACCCAATATATCATATATTTTTGAAATCACAAAAACAAGATCTTTCGACTGATATGTCAAATTATTTTTGACTGATGTCATTTTTTGACAAATGACAGAATATTACTTGTGGTACATCATTTTAAAGCCCATAAAATTCTGAGGAGAACTGTGTTTTAATTTTTGTAATAGGGTGTCTTTTACAGCTTCTAGGGATCTTTCAATAGGAAAAAAATGTTGAATTTCAAAAATACATATTAAGTAAATAGGTAAAGCAGGTACCTATTTTTAATGTAAACTAATGATAATAATGATTAATTAATCACAATGAAACAAAAATGTCCTCAAGAAGTTGCTCGAATGACCGCCTCCTTGTTCCTTGAATGAAAGATCCGACGATCAGTGAATTGGAACTACCACCGGACCAACGTGATGACATCCGAGCTTGCCAGAAATGACCCCCCTCGAGTTTTTATGAGCCTACCCGAAAGATAAGGTGTTTATAAAGTTTTCCAATAATTTGGACAATTTAAAAATCAGATCATCTCCATTAGTTAGTTTTAAAAATACCTATTACTTATTGAGTTGCTATTTCTGAAATTGACATTTTTTCCTATTCAAAGACCCTTAGAAGCTGTAAAAGACACCCTATTTTGAAAATGAAAACACACTTCTCCTCAGAATTTAATAGGCTTTAAAATGATGTATCGCAAGTACTATTCTGTCATTTGTCAAAAAATGACATCTGTCAAAAATAATTTGACATATCATCACTAGAAAGATCTTGTTTTTCTGATTTCAAAAATATACAATATATCGGGTGTGAAATTCATAATAAAGATGCGAGTAAAGATGCTACGGGCTAGGGCCTAAAATAAAAAACGGACGGTATTTTCGGGACACCCCTGTATACAGGGTGGTCCATCGTTGCGTAATTATCCCATAGTGGTCTTACTGTTCAAGATAGAGGAAAAGATGTAAGAGAAAAGTTATATGGTTTGATGAGACCTAGAACCTAAAATTATTTTCAGCCATACAGGTGTCCCAGTTGCACGGGATAAACAAAGCGTCAATTTTTTTCAATGAAACACCTATATTTTTTTGCATTTTCGGGTTCAGCTTTTACAACTGTTTTATGTCTGTATTTTTGTTTTTGAATTGTTTGGCAGTGCTACCAACTAAAAATTAAAAACTGAAAAAAATCGCATTTCTACAGTTCTCTTCACATAATCTTTCTTAAAAGTTGTGATTTTATGTTATAGGGCGTTCACAAAAAAAATCAAACTTTATTATTTTCAAAGTCTCATAACCCAATTTTTTTTCAAATGGCATGCCCCCAATTTTATAACGCTATCCGATAGCTTTTTTTATGCTCTTCCATTTTTGCTAGGGGTACCCTACCCTCAAACTTCATATTTTTCGAGATAATCGGGGAATTTTTCATGAAATTTGCTATTTTTTTACTTTTCTCAAAAACTGAGTCGGCCGTGATGAATAAGAAACAAGCCAAATACCGTATGTTCGTTAAAATCATGAATTAGGGCAGGCTGTGAACTTCGAAACGTATGTCCAAAATGTATTCCATGACGACGGCTCACGGCTCATCATGTTCACATCAAATTTGAGTGATTATTGATGAATTCACGACATACGTTTTTACTTCCATAGCCGGCCCTAATTCATGATTTCAACGAACATACGGTAGTACGCAGCTGTCAGAAGTCAGTCTAAAAATTGTCGAACAAAGAAAAATGGCTTAAACGCAAAAAGAAATCAAAGTGGAATCCTGGATATCTGGATTCATACCAGAATATCATAGGAAATTTCCTCTCGCTTGAAGCCATTTTTCTGTGTTGGACAATTTTCAGACTGACTAACTGACTTCTGCGTACTTTTTAGCTTGTCTGTCATCCATCACGGCCGACTCAGTTTTTGAAAAAAGTCGAAAAAATTGCGAATCTCATGAAAACTTCCGATTATCTTGAAAAATATGAAATTCAAGGGTGGGGTACCCGCAGCAAAAATGAAAGAGCATAAAAAAAGCTATCGGATAAGGTAATAAAATTGGGGGCATGCCATTTGAAAAAAATGAGCTATGACACTTTGAAAATTATAAAGTTTGATTTTTTTGCCCTGTAAGATAAAATCGCAACTTTTTGACATTAGGATATTGGTCTCTGATTTGACTATCATCATGTCAAGTTTCATCTCTCAGTTTTGAAAAGCAAGGGCGCTACAATTTTTTTAAGCTAACGCAAACTGAAAATGCGATTGTTTTCAGTTTTCAATTTTTAGTTGGTAGCACTGCAAAACAATTGAAAAACAAAAATACAGACATAAGACAGTTGAAAAAGCTGAACCCGAAAATGCGAAAAATTGAAGTGTTCCATTTAAAAAAATTGCCACTTCGTTTATCCTGTCGAAATGGGAAAATGGGACACCTGTATAGCCGAAAATAATTTCAGGTCATAGGTCTCATCAAACCATACAGGTGTTTCCAAAATGATGATACAAACTTCTAGGGGAGATTCCCCATCACAAATGGACCAGAAAAAATATACCTTTGATGTCCTAAAATGCTCCGTTGAAAAGTTACAGGGTGTTCAAGTTGAATCTTCAAAATCGATTTTTTGACATAACTTTTGAACCGTTCAACTGATTTTGTTCAAATTTGGAACTAAGTCAACCAGAATAGGTCTCTATCGAATAATAGCAACGTGTTTGGAAAAAAAATGCAAGGGCGTAGATAATGGGGGTGTTGTCATATTCGCCCCCCCCCCCTATTTTTTACCCCCTAGCTATATTCCCAAATTGTTCTAATTTTTCGATTCTCCGTCCAATTTTTTTTCCCTGAAAACTTCTCGTTTCTCAGAAAAAATAGTGGTTTATCAACTTAGAAATTCTAGAGAACCTATTTTTGCTGAGAAATCGTGAGTTTTTTTGGATTCTAATTATTAGGCCTTTAAAAGTGGCAATTTCCGAGATGTTTTCCAAAGTTTCAAACCCAGATATCTCGAAAACGAAGGCTCTAATCAAAATTTTGCAAGAGTAACTTTTTTTTTTAACTAAACGTAGAATCCAAGAATTAGAACAATTGGGGAAAATACCGGGTGTTTATAAACGTCTGTGATCGCGGCAGGCTTTGGTCAGGCCAAAAGTCGCAGTGAAAGGCACGATTCGAAAGAGTGATAGGAGATTCCAAAGGCGATATGATAACAAACGTTTATAAACACCCGGTAGCTAGGGGGGTAAAATTGAGGACACTCCCCATTATCTACCACCCCTGAACTTTTTTTTCCCAACACGTTACTATTATTCGATAGAGACTTATTTCAGCTAACTTTGTTGAAAATTTGAACAAAATCGGTTGAACGGTTCAAAACTTATGTCAAAAAGTCAGTTTTAAAAAGTCAACTTGAACACCCTGTAACTTTTCAACGGAGCATTTTAGGACATCTAAGGTATATTTTTTCCTGGTCCATTTTTGATGGGGAATATCCCTTATAAGTTTGTATCACCATTTTTGAAACACTCTGTATAACTTTTCTCTTACATATTTTTCTCTATCTTGAACGGTAAGACCGGTATGGGATAATTACGCTACGATGGACCACACTTTACATACCGTGAACTATAAAAGATGGAGCTGTACAAATCACCAGGTGGATGCCCGACTGGATGCTTTTGAAGGTTTTGCTTGGAAAACTGGCATTAGTGGTAAATAGAGTGAAAAACAAGAAAACTTGAAAATTAAATTTATTATTTTGAAAAAAATCACCGTCGAAAAACCGAAGCTGTGTCGGATTTGAAAATGGACCTAGATGACGCTCAGTGCAATCTACTTCTAATATCAGTTGGAATTTCTCGAAAAAAGTCAATCCTTCAACAGTAAAGGACAGCCGAGTTGAGTCCTACACCTTGCCTACACCAAACACAGGTCGTCCTGGTCAAAATCTAGGTGAGCTGCCGTCTCCGGTGGTAACGGCCAGGAGAAAATCTAAAAACTTGTAACGTCCAACTGGGAATTGGTGGAAACCTGCAACTGCGGGCTTAATTTGATTATTTTGTTTTGTTGCTTCCAACCAAATTTTGTTCCAATCCATCAGATAGATATTGAACAATTGAATGGCAAAGTTTTTTCGAGAAGATTACGGAACTGTGTGTGTCTGGGTCTGTAACGCAACGTTAATCCGATTCACTTCAAATTAGGTATGCGGACATGATTTTGCTGTCGAATGAGCCTATTACGTTTTGGTCGAGGGGCTCGGTTTTGGTTGTTATCTGTCATACGGAAATGTCACCATCAAAATGACAGAAAGCATAATATGTCACAAAGCTTGACTTGCAATATGTCATTTGGAAGCCCTTGAAAAACTCTATTCAAAACTTTCGAAAATATCTCTCGGCGTGGCATCTGTCAAATATTGAAAAATGTCAAAGTTCAAAGCTTTGTTATTTAATTATTCAAAATTTATCTGATGGATTGGGACCAAATTCGGCAGGAATCAACATAACAAGAGAATCAAGTCACGTATGCAGTTGAGGCTCTCCACCTTTTCCCAGTCTGGAGCTACAAATTTTCATTTATTTTTACTGTTTCACTCTGTATAGATCACCTGCAAGAAATTCAAGCAAAACATCCGGTGAAGTGTGATTGCTGGCCACCTAAGGAATGTATTCCACATAGTCGCTATGCTCCTTCATAATATAAAATCCCACGGGATTACATAAGCTCCTGGACTATCTGGCACAATTTGCACAGATATCACGTTGCTGGGTCCGGTTTCCAACAGTTTCCAAAAACCAAAACGTCTTTTGACGTAGGAAAGTAAGATTTTCCCGCCTAGGCAGGGAAGGACTTTACCTGCCTAGGCCTGCCTGTAATGGACACTTTACCTGTTAGTTTCGGGTAAAATGTTTTTTGGCAACCCATTGGCGGAATTAGAAAACGGTTTGATTTTTGCAGACACAAACAAGATAGTCAATTCGACTTTGACGAAAGCAGTGTTCGGCGTCTGCATGGATCCGAACGATGACAGGCACTTGGCTTCGTTTTACGAAAACCACATATGCATGTGGGACACGAGAAATTTCGAAAAGCCCATTCTGACATTGCCCCATGCGAAGCCTGTGCTAAAAATCGCGTGGTGCCCCACCAAGTATGTGTTTTGCTGCTTTGCTTTTTGTCCCATGTTTAAGGTGGCAGAAATAGCTTGAGATTATGTATATAATGGAACAGGTGATGGCAAAATTGATTTCGCTTCTGAAAACTATTAGTACCATGAGCTCCATAATACAGGGTGTCAACTTGAAAACTTCTCCTCACCCTTGATTTCTCATGTGAAAAAATTTCCTGAAGAAATCTTGAGACAAGTCGATTTTATATTCGCGGAGGACACATGATTAGCAATAGCATAAATTCAATTTTCAGGGTGATTTTTTGAAAAGAACCCCCCACAGATTTCTCACCGACAATTTTTTTTCCAGGAAAACGCCGAAACAGCTTGCTTTTTATTTTGAGCGCCGCGCCCCCAACCCTACCCTACTTTAAAATTTCAAATAGCATTACCTATCTTGTGATACATCAAATTAAAGGTGATAAACATCTCTTTCTGTCAAACATATTTTGAAATCTTTCAAACTATTCCCAACTCTTCTCAAAAATTTTTCATTGTTAATGAAAGGGAAGTTTTCAAAAAAATCACTCTGTATATATTTGTATTCAGAATAAAACCCAAGTCGATTGCAATCAAAATTTACAGGGTGTTGCATAACAGCATAAACAATTTTTGTACGACACCCTGTATATTATAGGTTGTAAAAAATTATAGTTTCCAGTCTTGAAATCTACGGAAAAAATTGTTCAGTTGGTTCCTCTCCAAATTATTCCAAATGGTAAACCTCCTCACCCTGTACAACATATCTCAAGCATTTTTTATCCTTGAACGTCCGGTCTGCTAGAGTTGCAATGCCGTGGTTGTGCAATATTGGTGGGTTTTAGGTACAACGTTTTGGCTTCTCTTCAAAAGGACAGTTCGGTGATTAATTTGTACGACATTCAGCACACTGTCATCGGCAATGAAGAAGTGGAACCGTCAGTCTTGGAAAGAGTGGTGGTCCCTGGCTCGCCGCACAACATCATGTCGTTTTCGTGGCACAATTCCGACGAGAACAGATTTTTGTCCATAGCTCTGTCAGGTAAGTGAAGTCCAATCTACGGCTAGGCAATAGAAAAACACAAGAAGATATGTACCTAATCAAAAAGTTTTTTCGCGAGGGAATAATGTTTAGGAATAATGGCCCTAAATAGTGTAATTTTTTTTGCTTGAGCGGAAAGTCCAATGAAATGTAAACTTCATTGTATACGCGCCGTATGTGTCGTCATCGTCCCATGGATTGGAGGTGTGTCAAACTGCGTTTAGAGCGAAGATATTAACAGTGCCGTAGAGATTTTCTTGTAATTGGGAAACTTGCGTCGAAATGGCAAAAGCCTAAAGATTAAAATTATTTGAATGATTGGACAAATGGTTGTTGAGTAACAAAGCAATGAACTTCAGTTTGAATGAGCTCATTCATGGCAGCCGTTGAATTCCTCACCCATACTGTACTACATTGGCATGATAGTACGCCACTGATCCGTTCTCATTTCATGTGTGGTAACTGCAAACTGGCCGTGCTGTCACAATCCCACTCCAGCCACCCGGCTGACGCGCCGCGAACTTGTGTTATTGGTCGGGGGACGGTGACGTCACAAATGCCGCTCGATCTTGGCGTTTAAATTTGCCGGCTGATTGTAGAACTTTTCATTATTTTTTTACAAATTTTGTAGGCCAAAACAAAAGAATATATGTAGACGAATATTCACTGTTTGGCTTGTATATTTAAGTGACACATTGAAATAGCAAATTTAAAGTACGCCGTACAGGCCCATTATCTAGAGTCAGTTCAAGTTTGTCGCGCTTTTAGTAACTCATGAGTTGACAAAAATGTTTGTGTCAGTAACCAGGTAGCAACAGCTGCTTTGATTGGCTCTTGCCTGGTTACCGACATTAACGTTTTGTCATCTCATGTTTGTTTTTTTGTATTAATGCTGCTGTAGTACACAATTTTGAACAGAGTCATCATTTTGTCATCGTTTATTTAGAAAATGAAGAGGCACTGTTACATAATATTATAGCTGCAAATTGTTCAGTTAAATAGTTTCTTAGGGATGGCCCATCGTCTTGAATTGCTTCTTCTGCTCGCGATTCATCTCATAGCACCTCTCAAGGCACCACAAACTTGACCTGACTATACTCCCTTGGCCAATAAATACTATAATTTGTGATTCATAATCATCAACCTGTATTTGAGATTTACGCCGCTATATGGACAAATCTGTAAAATTTGAACGGCCTTCGAAATTTTAAGGGGCCCTGATCACCTACAAATGTTTGGGAATAGGCTTCATGATTGGCTTTTTTCCAAGCGCCACTAAATTTACACTAACAGTGAAGTTTCTTTTGATAGGAACAATCACGGACTACACGGTTTCCGATAGGATAACGCTGAACTGGGCTCCAACTTCAAACGTTGTGTGGACCTACGGCCGTAAAACCTTGAAATACATCAATGATTGCCCATTGCATGATATCTCAACGAAAATTAAAGAACGTGCACTGGCCGGATACGGTTTGAAGGTATGTACGCGCAACGAATCTTTATTTTCATTATTTCTGATGAGTACGAAAATCGAAATTCCCCTATCTGCAGGATGAAATTTGGAGAAACGGCGAGATGGTCGATAACGAAATGCTGACCAACGTTTGGAACTGGTTGTACTTGAGCGGGAAGCTGATGGAGGATGGTCTGCTGAGTGGCAGTCAGTGGAGACATCCGGGTGTGCAAGCCGTGTTGAGGTTAGAGCCCGGCAGCAGCAAGTCCGATCAGGTCACCAAGTCCTGGAAGGAGCTGGGAAACAGCAATTGCAACGGCTGCGTCCGGATTTTCAAGTAGGTTGTTGTAGTCTATGAAAAATGTCCCAGTCGTCATTGTAACCACTCACTCATAGAAACGGACGGAGTGGCAAAACCATAAGACTAGCGTACAAGATGTGATGTAAATTTTAATGAAGCGATTATACCCTTTGGCGGACGGCCGGAGTCGCACAACTTTTGCGATTCCACTGAATCTCAAACCTGCTCTTTATTATCGGATTTATTTTTGTTCCGTCTTTTTACTAGAACGGTACTCGAGTATTGTTCCTACAAATAAATCAACGAGAAAAATGATTGTATGCTACGGCATTTTTAACAAAACACAATTGATAGAGGGGAAATGAAGTATTCCGGTAGGCGAAATGGAAAAGAAAAAAGGGAAACCTTTTCCGACTTTGATAGACGGATTCTTACGAAACTATCACCGCGGCAAAAACTACACTTGATGTTTCTTTTTTAGACGCCTGGGAGTGGCAGCACTGCTGGCAAAGCTCGAAAACTCTGCTATGCCACCAGTTTGCGGGCAGTGACAAGCTCAACTATGCATGCATATTTCGACAATCGTGTTGCATGTTTTGTTATTGTCGATTTCAGACACGAAGACCGCGACAAGGCCCTGCATCTGTGCAGCTGGCACTTCGACCGCGACTCCAATCTGCTGAACAGGTTCCTCGAACAGCTGGAAAAAGAACGTGCCTACACCAGAGCCGCGGCCATAGCCGTCTTCAATCTCCAGATCCATTCGGCGATAACCATCTTGAGCAGAGCACCGGAAAACGTCGATACCGGCATCGGTCTGCACGTCGTGGCGATGGCCCTGGCCGGATTCACCGACGACAAAAACAGCATGTGGAAGCAGTTCTGCGCGCTGAACAAGAACAAACTGACGGATCCCTACTTGAAAGTCATGTTCAGTTTTTTGACTTCGGAAAATTACACTTACGAAAACATTTTGGTACGTATTCAGACTTTGAATTATTGCACTTATAGACTGCACTTGTAGTGAAGTTCGTTGAACCGATGCAATGACTCATACCTGATGCGAATACACACGAACAGGATACGAGCACGGTCCAACCTCTGGCTAAACTGCTGTCTCCGTATTATTTCTTACAGACTTTTCTGGTGGCGATCCGCAGCAACTGAGAAGAAGAAAAAAGACCGGAAAGTAAAATGTACTTCTCTTGCAGAAGTAAAGCCGAAAATGTCGGATGTACAAACCTGTTAGTTTGTACTCGCATCAGATATGCGTCACTACACTGATTTAACGAACTTCACTACAACTCTGAATGATTCCAATCAACTGTTTTTTTTTTCAAGAACGAGAACGGTATAGCCGTGGACGACCGCGTGGCTTTCGCTTGCATGTTCTTGCCGGACAACCTCCTGCATGAATACTTGAAGAAGCTGTCGGACAAGCTGATAGAAGAGGGCAACTTGGACGGACTGTTGTTGACAGGAAACAATCACGACGGCATCAAGCTGTTGCAAAAATACTTGGACGCAACCGGCGACATCCAGTCGACCACTCTGATCGCCGTACGCGCTTTTCCCGTCGAGCTGTTTTCCGACACGGTCAAGGAATGGGTGGCGTGCTACCGGGAACTCCTGGACACGTGGCAGTTGTGGAACGAACGGGCGCATTTCGACATAATGCTGAGCACTTACTGGCCGGCGGACAAGGCGCCCCAGCAGGTGTACGTCTCGTGTAATTTTTGCGGGAAAAGCATTTCGGCCTACATGCACGGTCTGGCTAGAGGTCGCGGGCCATATTCAAGAATGGGTGGAACGGCTAATAAACTCAAGGTTCGATTGAATTGTCCGTTGTTGTTGCAACTTGTTCACTGGCGAGTTTCAGATGTCTTCCTGTCCTAATTGCCGGAAGCCGTTGCCGAGATGTGCCATTTGTTTGATGCACATGGGCACCACGACTGGAAGCATGGGCGGTGGCGGTGGCGATGCGGACGGCGCCAAGGCCGTCGATTTCGGGAACTGGTTCACTTGGTGTCAAACGTGCAGACACGGAGGACACGCTTCGCACCTCATGGATTGGTTCGAGTAAGTTTTTTTTTTCGAAAAATTCCAACTGATATAGTCTGTACACCGATAGAACGGACTTTTTTAAATTTCAGTGATGTAACCTATAGCAAACAAAAGCACCATAGACTATAACAACATCGGCGCGTTTGGAACTAATATTAGTTTTGTTCGGTTGGTAGTCTTACCCGGGCAAATTATTCCTACGCCAAGCCAATGGCATTACATTCACCGAGTTTGACAATTACGTGTACGATTTCTAACCTCCATTTCTCTATGATGTTTGTTATTTTTAGTCGGCTCGGCTGTTGTGAGTGTTGTGTAATAAAATCAGCTCCATTCAAAAATATTA
Source organism: Anaspis maculata (assembly GCA_949128115.1). Classification (NCBI taxonomy): domain Eukaryota; kingdom Metazoa; phylum Arthropoda; class Insecta; order Coleoptera; family Scraptiidae; genus Anaspis; species Anaspis maculata. Next base: position 126,805,799 of record OX421961.1, read on the forward strand.
TTTTCTCATTCATTAAAATTGGTATTAAACTGGTGCCATTCAAAATTACCATAGCACTTAGCTGTGATTAACGGAAATAAGCACCTCTTTCTAACTGGAATTTTAAATTTCGCGGGTAACGCTTGGGACTTCTTTTCAAGCGGATGAATCTGGTGGTCCTTTCTATCAGTGTATAGAGTATAACTGGTAGATTGATTTGGGCGTCGTGTAGTAGTCCAGGAATTATAGGAAAAATAGCGAACAAAAATGAAAGCTAGCCGGATTTTTGTATATAAGCTCAGTTAAGCATTTAGTTCAACATACTAAAAGTCCTCAAGAATCCGGTGTGAGCTTCGGCCGTTGTGGCCTCGAGAAGAACTTGAGGATCAGTTTTTCGTGTTTATCTCGTAAACGATGGCACTTGGGGGAGAAGCACTTGAAGCAAAATTGTTGGAAATTGTGTTGTCTACAAGAAAGGCCCTTACATATTTCATCATCAGTCCACTCCTTCTTCGTCAAAACACAAGAAAAGCTAAATAGTCCAGATGCTCGATGCCGAAGACCGTACGGACCTTGAGTTTTATGATGGCAGGGTGCCACTTGGTGGAGGTGTTGCTCGATCCATTCTCTTTCGACTAAGACTCAATGCCATCAATACCAACTATGCCGGCGGCATATACAGGGTGAAATAAAAATAAAAAGTTGAACAAATGTACCTCAAGAACCAAAATAGGTGAAGACATGTAAATCGCCAAAAGTATTTCTAATTCCATGATCATGAAGTCGTCGTAAACTTGGATCAAATATGTTGAGCCGTTTCTGAAATATCTTCAGAAGACTGAAGTCGTCACGAAAAAAAAAATAGTTTTCCGTATATCAGTAATTCTTCAGATATTGAATCGAAACTTGGTATTTTGAATCGAAACAATGATAAATTACATTTAAAATAAAAGTACAGTGAAAAACTTTCTCTAGGCCAACTACTTTTAGAAAAAACACAGTCAACTTTTTTTCTGATGAGTGGACGAAAAATTTTTTTTCTCAGGTAACAAATCAAGTCTTTTGAAGATATTTCAAGAACGGCTCAAGATATTCGATTCAAGTTTACGACGACTTCATGACCATGAAATCAGAATTATTTATGGCGATTTACATGTCTTCACCTATTTTGGTTCTTGAGGTACAATTGTTCGACATTTCATTTTTATTTCACCCTGTATATGCCGCCGGCATAGTTCGTATTGATGACTGCAAGTTTCAATCAAAAGAGAGTTGATCAAACAACACCCCTACGAAGTGGCACTCCGCCATCATAAAACTCAAGGTCTATACAGTCTTCAGCATCGAGCATCTGTACTATTTTGATATTCTTGTGTTTTGACGAAGAAGGAGTGGACTGATGATGAAATATGTAAGGGCTTTTCTTGTAGACAACACAATTTCCAACAGTTTTGCTCCAAGTGCTTTTCCCCCAAGTGCCATCGTTCACGAGATAAACACGAAAAACTGATCCTCAAGTTCTTCTCGAGGCCACAACGGCCGAAGCTCACGCCGGATTCTTAAGGACTTTTACTATGTTGAACTGCATGCTTAATTGAGCTTATATACAAAAATCCGGCAGGCTTTCATTTTTGTTCGCTATTTGCGATTTAAACAGCTAAAATTCCTGGACTATAGACCCATTTCAAAATCGATACGATTCCGGTTTTCCGACGGTAATTTTTTCAAAATTAAATTTGCACATTCCGCGCATTTGAAAAAAACTGCAGTACAAACATTGACATGCGGTGAGCCCCACGAAATCCCCATTTTAGGTGCAGACATGTTGAGAATGAAAGTTGAAGAAAAGATTGAAATCATTTTTGGAGGGAAAATTTTCAAAATCAGACCCACGGTTTTCAAATTTTCCTCTCTGGAAAAACTGCAAATTTTCCAACTTTTTATCCCAGAAACAGATTTTCAAACAAGAGATAAATGATTCTTGGACATTTCCAAACAGTTGCTCTTCCAATTTCTCAGTTGAAAATGTAAAACCGGCCTGGGTTTTCGAGACCGGAATTGAACGATAGAGCTTAAAGTGAAGCCCTAATTGACGATTTTCACCATAAGATGATTTGGAAAAAGATTTGATATTTTCCCGGAAAATTTTAATTTTCCAAAACACAATTTTCAATTTCCTGCAAATTATTTCCAATCTTTCTAATTCCAACTTCCCACCCAAAGGGACGTTTTGTAGAAAATTTTCTATACAGGTGTTTCCAAAATGGTGATACAAACTTCTAGGGGAGATTCCCCATCAAAAATAGACCAGGAAAAAATACAACTTTGATGTCTTAAAATGCTCCGTTAAAAAGATACAGGTGTTCAAGTTGACTTTTTAAAATCGATTTTTTGACATAACTTTTGAATCGTTCAACTGATTTTGTTCAAATTTGGAACAAAGTTAGCCAGAATAGGTCTTTATCGAATAAGTAATAGCATTGGTAGTAGCAACGTGACTAGAAGAAAAAAATTCAGGGGCGTAGATAATGGGGGGTGTCTTCATAATCCCCCCTATTTTAACCCCCCCCTAGCTATTTTCCCAAATTGTTCCAATTCTTGGACTCTACGTCAAATTTAGAAAAAAAGTTACTCCTGCGAAATTTTGATTAGAGGCTTCATTTTCGAGATATTTGGGTTTGAAACTTTGGAAAACATCTCGAAATCACCACTTTCAATGAGCCCAATTTTTTTTTCCCTGAAAACTTCTCGTTTCTCAGAAAAAATAGTGGTCTATTAACTTAGAAATTCTAGAGAACCTATTTCTGTTCAGAAATCGTTAGTTTTTTTTAATTCTAATTTTCAGGCCTTTGAAAGTGGCAATTTCGAGATGTTTTCGAAAGTTTCAAACCCAGATATCTCAAAAACGAAGCCTCTTAATCAAAATTTTGCAAGAATATCGTTTTTCTCTAAATTGAACGTAGAATCTAAGAATAAGAACAATTTGGAAAAATAACTAGGGGTGTAAAAAATAGGGGCGTAAAAATGAGGACACCCCTCATTATCTACACCCCTGAACTTTTTTCTCAACACGTTACCATTATTCGATAGAGACTCATTTCAGCTAACTTCGTTAAAAATTTTAACAAAATCGGTTGAATGGTTCAAAACTTATGTCAAAAAATCAGTTTCAAAAAGTCAACTTGAACACCCTGTAACTTTTAAACGGAGCATTTTAGGAGATCGAAGTTATATTTTTTCTTGGTTCATTTTTGATGGGGAATCTCCCCTAGAAGTTTGTATCACCATTTTGGAAACACCCTGTAGGTTCCTGGGTACTAGTCGGGAAAGTTTTGGGGTGACACAACCGATTTTTGAAACAAGATTTTTTTATTGAAACAGACAAACCTCACTGATGGATGGTGTAATAGGGTTTGAGGCAATTGTCGACATTTTTTTTTACAATAGACCAGAAAACATCTTGATCAGCTATGAAATGTACCTATCAGTCTTTAGAGTAGGTATGCAAGAAACTTTTTCATTTGGGCAAATTTCTATACAGGGTGTTTCAAATTTGAATCGCGTCCTTTTAGGATATGATGGGAAACTTCAAAAGAAGTAGACTTTCTCACAAAAATATATGTCAGAAACGAATAATAACGGAGATATAGACGTTCAAACTTGAGCTTTGAAAATCGATTTTTCGTCGTAACTATGAAACTTCTCAACAGATTTTGTTCAAACTTCGAAAAAGTTGACTGAAATATGCTGGTATCGAACAATAATAATGCGTTCCATCAAAATTCTTGAGGGACGTGGATAATGAGGGATGCCCTCGCTTTTTCACCCCTATTTTTTACTCCCTTCTTTATTTTGGAGAACAGTTCCAATTTTTAGCGCACTTCTCCAAACGGGAAGGCGCTTTTGTCCGTCCGTCCGTCACAGCATCTAGTCCTAGACGAAAAGGTTTTTGCGAAAAAATTTCACTCCAATGGATAGCTCATGACTAGCTACTACTACTAGCTCCCGAACCAAGAAAAATATCGACGAAATAATGATAAACAATTACAATAATAACAAATTAGTGTGACGCGGCATTGCCGTTGAATGCTGCATTTCAGAAGCCGGCCTTATCTCGAAAGTTATCACATGCGATCAAGTACCCGTTCTTTTCATTTTACAATAATACATATGCGGAGTTATGGTTCGAATTTGAACAAATTTGGTTTAGAAGTTCCAAAGTTATGACGAAAAATCTATTTTCAAAGTCAACTTCAAACGCCCATATCTCCGTTATTATTCGTCTCTAACGTATATTTTTCTGAGTAAGTCTACTTCTTATGAAGTTTCTCATCATTTCCTGAGGGGACGCGATTTAAAACTGGAACACCCTGTAAACAACCTGCAAAGCAAATGAAGCCAAAGCTTCAAAGATATTTGGAAAAAAGTATCATTGATTCAGGACTAATCGTTTTTTAATTACGCTAATTTTTTTGATGCCTCAACTCCACAGTTCATTAATAATTTTTTATTATTCTCTTACAGAGAACACCTTGAATGTCCGGTTACCGGCTGCACGTGCAAATGCAACTCCATAGACCCCGTCCCACCGGCCGTCATCAACTGAGACATTTTTCCTAACGATTTCGACGATGTTTTTTTCGGGAAACGAAAATGAAGTGAGAATTTTATCTGTGAAGTATACCACTTTTTACTCTTAAGATTGTAATACCTAGTTTTATACACACCATTGCGGTAAGTACTGATTTTAGCTCTATGTAATGAAAACAAAGCGCTCATTGTTTTTATATAAATATAATGATTCAGCCAATATACAAAGATTTACAATAAATTAAGACTAGTTTTATCACCATGTTTCCTTTTAAAATAGCATTTATACAACAAAGTGCGCAAAATGTAGCTTTAGTGGATGAATCCATTTCTCAAACAGATGAGTCTGCCAAAGCTTTTTGCATACATGTTGCGTGCATTTTTCAGTACAAGCTCTCCAAACTGGAACTAGTGTACTATTTATTTTTTATAGCGCATACTGGATATTATGAATACACGCAACTTATGACATTTCTCAAACTGGCACTGGTTTTAGCTGAATAATCTTGATACAGGTGGAGCTACGAGGTGGGGTTCCAACTGTGATTTTGTTGGAGAATTTGTCAAAAGGGCAAACTGACACGGGAACAAAGCCTTTCCAGTACTTCACCTTTTGAATTTGAAAATATTTTGGTGCAAACCTGGAATCGAAACCGCTCAAGGATGGAGTTGAAATTGGTGAAATCAGCCGTTGCGAAATCAAGTGCCACGGGCTTATTTCTTGACGGAAATTTATCATTCAGGTCTCTTTGGAAAGCTACAAGGATGTACTTTGATTTGAGCCCATTGGCGTTTCCAAAATCTAGAAATAATTTTTTCAAATGTCAAAATTTTCAATTTTTTTTTCAACTTTGGAAATGATAATAGGCTCAAATTGAAATACATCCTTGTAGCTTTCCAAAGAGACCTGCATGATAAATTTCTGTCAAGGAATAAGCCCGTAGCACTTGATTTCGCAACTGCTGATTTCACCAATTTAACTCCATCCTTAAAAAGTGCAAACCTAACTGTGACGTCACCTGGCCGGCCAAGCTCAAAAGTCAAAAGGTTGCGCATCTTCATAATATTCACTGAACGGTGCTACTGCCTATTCTGGAACAATATGCTAAATTCAACTGGACTGTTTCTCAGCACTTGACGTTTTCACGTAGCATTGTACAGACTCAAAAAACAGTTCATAAAGTAAACCGAGGCATTTCAGATAGCGCGTTTACTAGAAAAAACGCGGATAAAAAGCTTGATATTAAATGAAAATGATACTTGACGATAAAAAAATCAAAGTAATACTCAACAATGAAAAAATAAAAGTAATACTCAACAATAACAACAATCATTCGTATACGAATCGTTTGGGAACTATTTTGATGTCAAGTCCGAGCGTTTTTAAGAACTCGACTAAAACCGGTTTTCTGCCATCGAAGTCGTGAACCACGATCAAGTTGACGCGTTCCGTAACGCGTTCGTCTACCGTGCCTCTGTAGTACTGGAACTGAATTTCGTCCAGAAATGAATTGTAAATCGTTTCCGAATTCGGATCATTGACTATTTCGGATCGATCGAAATACGCAACGCAGTTTCGGAATTTGTTCCACTTGTCGTTGACGATTACGGTTCCGTTATCGTTGCCGTAATGATCGTCGCGATTCATCCGTTCGAAGACCGCTTTCAGGGACGTTTCGGTTGTTTCTTCGTCGTAGCAATCGCCGTACAGGTCCATGTCCCGGGCCAAATCACCGCGGTAGCTTGTGCCGCGACTGAGCAAATCCTCGGACGAGTAATCAAGACGCGACTTGGCGTCTAGGACTTTGCGCAGCCAATTCGTGTGGACTATGTCGAAATGGTGGGGCTCCGCCATCAGATCGAGGACTTTTTCGTTAATTTCCGGGACCAGGACCAGGTCAACGTCCGGGTCGAGTTTGAACGCCGTCGAACCGCCGGTGCGTTTGATGGAGTTGTAGATGTCGTCTTTGGCCCAGCGGGCGTCGTCGAAAAGCACGTGGATTCTGTATCCGGCCAAGAACCCGCCCAAGTCTTTCGAAAGCTCCAGCTTGACGACGTCAAGCTTTCGCTTTTTGGCCGGCGTCGATTTCTTGACGATTTCGCTCAGCTCAATGTGGCGTTTGTTCAGTTTAACCACGGATTTGTTCTGTCCCGTCAGCTCCAAGAGCTCGTTCATTGACAGACACTCGTCCACTGGTTTGTCATCGCGTATTTTCAGAACGCGTGGAAACCGCAGCGTATAGGGCGTCTTGACTCCGTCGCTGTGCGTGTGTATCAACTCCGTGGCTCTGATTTGAAGAACCGTCGAGTGTTGAGGTTCGATGTACACGTCTGGGATTTCACGACCGAAGAGTAGTTTCCCTTCGGTCTTCGCAGGAAAGTCTTTGAAACTTCTACCGTGCGTGTTGAGTTTCTCAGTTAGGTAATCGAGTTGTTCCGCGTTTAGGCCCGAGCTAATCCGGCTGAGGGTCAAGTAATTCGAACCGGAAGTGATTCCGATTAGAAACGAATTGAATTTTTTGTTTGCGCCATACGAACCGCCCATGACCACCACGTCTAAGTCGTGGACGACGTCATCGAAATACTCCATTTTAAGCTTGAACCACCCGCCGTTTCGTTCGCCGCATTTATATTTCGCTCTCGTGTCTTTAACTATAATACCCTCTTCGTTGTTGTCAACGCTTGCGTTCAAAGCATCGATTATGTCTTCTTTCGTGCTGGTCTCTTTGTGCTCACTGACGACGATCGTTCCGACTTTCGGGTTCTTAATCGTTTTCTTTAATAAGCTCAACCGCTTGTGCACCGGATAATTCGTCAAAACAGTCCCGTTTTTCAAAAGTATATCGAAAACGCAGAAGCAGGCCTGGTACTTGTAATGGTTCAACTTTTTTACGTCCAAAGTCATGCCTTTCGATCCGAACGCCCGCGTGGTTTTGTTCCAGAGCATCATTTCGCCGTCGAGAATGACCGACTTCAAATCTGGATCGAACGCGTCTTTCAAACGCGGCGTAAACGAGCCTTCGGTGTGAGAAGCCCCGAAAGAATCGGTGAAATCGAAACCGTTCCTCGAGAAATACTTGAACGCTCCATCGGACATGTGCAGCTGGAACCGCTCGCCGTCGAACTTGTTCTCGATCAAGTAGCGCAAAGTGCTCGGAAAACACTTGTTGAAGTTTCCAGTTTCGATTCGCTTCGATAACATCGGACGAAACGCTTTGAACAGCGTCAGCTCCAGCTCGTTGTAGCTCACTTCGGGGTCGGCCAGAATTTCGCACAGCTTCTTCAGGCTGTTGTTCGTGGAATAATACGTGGCGCCGTCGTCGTGGAAGCACTTGAGCATCGAGTTGTCTCCGATGCCGATCCGCAGGTCCCTCAGAATAATTTGCACGAACCATTTGGTGTCTTGCGGAGACAGCTTTCGGAACGCTTCCAGCATCAGGTCGTCCAAGCCGGCGTCGCTGGTTCGCTTGGCTATCCTGTCCAGGTATTCATTCACTTGGGCGATGGTGACAGCGGTTCTCTGGCTGGCAATGTACTTTCTCATGATCGAGTAGATCAGATCCCCAAAGTTGCCCATCAAGTGTCCGCCGGCCAGCAAGCTTCTGTCGTTGTTGCCTGGCGGCAGGTCCAGCATTTTGATGATGATACGGCCGATTTTCGTCTCTTTGATGCGGTACGAGGGCCGGTCGCGGTCCAGTTTCGGCACGGCTAACCTCAAAATTTCGAACAGATCGTCCGGGGTGGATCCGGTGCGTGCGGTGAGGAAAAACGCTTTGGCGGCAGCCGCTTTTTCGCCGGGACTCTTCGCAGCCTTGACCGTTTCGAAAAATCCGCATAGTTGAGCGAAATTCATGCCCGGTAGTTCGAAACTGGTGGAAAAACCAGTGATAGGTTAACGTCAGTTTGACGTTTAACATGTCTATGCATGTGCCAGTGCCTTCACTTCCTTGACCTTGACCTTGACGGCAGAAATCAAAACGTCAAACGTCAGTAATACCACCCATGTCCCTAATTTGCAGTCCGTCTGTAAATCGCAGTTTCGCAGTGCGGCAGTCCCGGCAGTGCGGGTGGAGCAGAAATGGACCGCTTTCACTTAGGCCCGTATTCATAGTCGGATCTTGTACATAAGGTGGTCCCAAGACCATGTTTATTTAGACACAGGCTTGAGCCAAGATGGTTTTATACTTACAGTTATCATCTTGTGAACATTTTATAACATATTAAAATACCCCTACATCTTCTCAAGGTTGTGTTCGAGAGAAATCAGCGTATCAAAATTGAATAAGGTTGTCTTAAGACATGAGATCTGACTATGAATATGAATACGGGCCTTAGTACCTACTAGTGCGAAGACTTTTTTTCAAGAAATAATTGCAAGAGCTAGAGCTGCAGCATCGACTTTCCATAAAGCTTGATTGATTGGTAGTCTTATGGTTATGTTGGCCTTACATTGAGCATCAAATGCTGCACCTTTTTTATCTGCAGAGTTCTGATTGGACCTGACGCCTGTCATTATGGTGGCCTTACATTGAGCATCAAATGCTGCAGCTTTTTCAGCTGCCGAGCTCTCATTGGTCACATGTTGGTCATTGACAGCATTAACAGGCGTCAGTACCAATCAGAACTCTGCTGCAAAGAAAGCTGCAGCATTTGCTGCTCAATGTAAGGCCAGCATAAGGCTACCGTTAGGCCACTATTTATACCCATGCTTCCCATGCTGCATGCAAAAGGCGGTCTTCACGGTGAACTTCAGTTTTACCGGTTTTGTAGGTAATAGCATTGTGTAATAGGGAACCAACAATACAAAGCTTTACGCTTCAAATTTTGAAAACTTGAAAACTGTCTCCATTTCCCTCCCCGCTACACTTTTGGTAGGGACAATAAGGGACGATTATTACTACGTACTACTTTATCTCAGGTCTTATTGGTTTTATTGGTACCTACCTTTAGGCCATCTGTCAAATAATTTGTATTGTATAAAATCATGAACCATTCAGAATAGTGTCCAGAACGAGGTCATCCATAAGTTACACGACCATGGAGCGAATTGGGGTTCTGGGCGGGTACGAAAGAAGATAAGTATGAAAAGTGTTGAAAATAGAGGAAATTAATAAAATCAAAGGATTACCGAGCCAATCTCTACCTTTGCCAAGAGAGTTTCACGCATACGCTGTAAGAGCAAAACTACTGGTTTGTAGTAGCCGTTAGTACTAGCCGGAGTAATTGCTCACAGGTATGCGCGCAAGTGATTTCTCTCATGGGAAAGGTAGATTGGGGTGTTGGGCGGGTAAGAAATTGGAAAAAAGAACCGCGAAAATCAGTAAGAAAGTGAACAAAACTACAAGACCAAGGAGCGAGCATATAATTATATCATTATTGAGGTGCCAAATGGGCAAGAATTTTGAAGAACTGAACCAAAATATACAGGTACATAAAAGCTATTAGCTTTTAATCAATTTTTTCTCCAAAAGATTCTCCAGTGCTTCGGCTTCATTTTCTTCGCTGGCAACTGTTAGTGAGAAAGAGAAATGCATGGTCACTTGATTAACCTTATTTACGGTTCCACTGTCATGTCGGTGGAGTGAAACCACACATTTACAATGATTGACCACCACTATTCTGTTTTTGATACAATATTTCAAGTTGACCCCAGGTACCGTACGATCAAAAACTTTCTTAACTTCAAGGGAGGCTGTGGCCTGGGCAAAATCAGCCTCGTTTGCCCGCCAATGACCAGGACCACCAGCCTCTCTTGAGTAAGAAAGTTTTTGATCATACGGTAGTACAGGGGCAGTCGATATGCTTCTCTCGACGCTATTTATTGTTATTATTATGAGCTTACCTATACTTAATTATTATTACTAACTGCTTCTCAAATACATAATACATATGCTAGTAAAAGTAGAAGTAGTAAAATTTATCGTAGTAGAGACGAATTCACGTAACACGCAACAAATAAATCATTAAAATTCGACATTTTTGTGAACAACCTGTTAACAACCGGAAACAGATATACTTAGCCGCCATTTTGAAACTGAAACATTTCGGTATCTCCACATGTACAGGGTGTTTGCAAACTTGGGGTAGGAAATTGAACCGCAGTCACGGAAATTCTTCAAGAGTATAAAAAAAATGTCGAAAAATTTCTAGGGTTATTTTCGAGGTTATTTTAATTTTTAAAAATATGAATAAGGGTCAAAAGGTGGTCCTTCGACCTCCTCTATTTTTGTTATTTTGAAAGATTTCAGTTAACTCTTTTGAACAGACCAAAAAGCGATGTTTTTGAACCTTTGAATGTGTTTTGTAATTTTATTTACTATACAGGGTGAGTCATAAATCTTGAAAATACAGTTTTTTTTTCAAAAATGCATGCGGAAAATTTGATATGAGAATTATTTGTATTAATTGTAGCTCTACATTAGCTTTATAACCTCTATAATGTTTCACGGGCATTTTTGAGGAAAAATAAATTCTTAGGATTTATAACTCCACCTGTATATATTAAATAAAATTACAAAACATATTCAATAAAGGTTCCAAAAATTTGCTTTTTGGTCTGATGGAAAGAGTTTTTTGAAATCTTCCAAAATAACGAAAATAGAAGGGGTCGAAGAACCAGCTTTTGATCCTCCATATTTCCAAAAATAAAAATCATAAATTTTTTCAATATTGTTACGAGCGGCGATCCCGTTTATATTGGTAAACACTCGATCTTTCTGGATCCTTTCATCCATTAGATCGCAGTGTAGAAGTCTAGAGCGATCTGGTGCATTCCAGAGCGTTCGTGTATGTGAAACTGAATGGAGACTTGAACGTTCGATCAAGGCACATCAGTCCACTTTGGCGGAGGTGCAGATTCCAGAGCACATGGAAAGCACGCGGAAGGTGTGTGTGATTATTCAGGAATAGTCTAGAAACCGCATATGTCAGGCACTATGGAATTTGCTGGAAGTAGACAGAAAGCTCGGGAACGCTGTTCGGAGGCCTTATATAAGGCATCAGCCGGCAGCTCGCGGCAGTATTGAATTGGATAGCGAGCGATAACAAGCGAAGTACCTGCGATATAATTCCAAGCGTGAATAATTGTTGGTGTATTGATTGTAGTACGCAGAAATAAACAGTGTTTGTTTTAAAACAATCGTCTCAATTATATTCGAGCCCGTACGCGAAATATCGTAGCAATATTTTGCTGGTGCTTTTGGATCATTTCTCTACCTGCTGTTCAATTTTCTACCTCAAGTTTGCGAACATCCTGTACAGAGGGCTCGATACAGAATGTTTCAATGGAAACAATAAGCCACTCTGAATACACTTTTGCCTGGTGAAATTTAGAAAATTTCCCGAGACCCATCGATTTTTGTTTCGACGCGGGGACATACAAAGCATATACATTGGCAAATTTCTATCTTCACCTCCATCCACCCCAACTTCGAAATTTCAAATGACACCACCTACCTTTGCGAAACATCGGATTGAAGGGAATTTAATTCTCTCTCTGAAAACATTTTTTCACTTTCAATTTAACATTCGGAGTATTTTGGGATGAAAAGAGGAAATTTGCCAATGTATGCTTTATATGTCCCCGCATTGAAACAAAAATCGACGACGGGTCTCGGGAAATTTTCCAAATTTCACCTAGCAAAAATTTATTCAGGTTGGCTCGTTTCCATTGAAACACCCTGTACAATGTATCTACTGTGAAAGGCAGCTTTTAAAATAACATGAAAAAGGGGAAATTTTAATGTAGGAATAAATAAGAATACAGGTTCCTCAAAAGAGAGATGGAGAATCCGCGATTCCGCGCAGCTGTTTTCGGCACGTTCTGCGCACAGTGTGCCATGAGTGATCGCGTCATTTGTATTTACATTGCTCCGCCGTGTTGAAAGTGCGTTTTATTTTTTGAATTTTGAAGCCAATAATCATGCTGGGAAAGTATCGCTAAAAAATATAACGAACTTCTCAATGAATATTGCAAATGAATATTCCGCAGAGAAGAATTTGCCAGAGAGGCATTTGATGCGCGTATACAACTATTTTTGTAATGGATATATCAACGATATATGAACGTGCGCAGAAAGCACAGGGCCGCTATTATTGAATCGTGTGAGAAAAGTCCCCGGGAGTTTTATATAATCCGTACTACACTTCTGTAGCGAAAGTTGCCTAAAAACCACGATTTTAGGCAACATTCGCTACATCAGTGTACTGCGGAATGTATTTTACTTTCAGGGACTTTTCTCACACGATTCAAGAATAGCGGCCCAGGTAAATGCGTGTCCCATGTCCCACTTTTAATATGTTTTATGGTGTATTATGGCCATCACTATAAAAGTGTTTGATGCAAAAATGTGGCCAAGTGTACCCTTGCATTAATGACTATTGATGAACTAAGCAGGAAGCTCCCTACTATTATAACGCTGAAGGGCTTGTGGTTCTTTTTGCTTCATCGAGTGTCACGTCGTATTTTATGGATCCATGCTTAAAGACACATTCGCTGTATAACTTGTGGACTTGCATAGTGGCCCACAACATCTATTTTCCATAACTACTTGTGAAAACTGTATAAATACCAATAATAACACCATCAAAACACACGTCCGGCTTATGGAATCGGGGCAATGTTGGCACACTAGGATTGCGACGATTTACTGCGCAATCGAACGTGACGTCACGAGCTAGAAAGAGACGCTCAATTCAGGAAACCTGTATTACGGGCGGAATAGGTCGTATCGACGTGACGTCACGCTCCTGAAAATCGGCCATCTTGTAGAGGCTAATCAAACTGACTTTTATCACATCAACTAGTGTCACAAAGTTCATGTTTTCAATGACCCAGAAGATGGTAGTTTGCTCTGTTCGCTGTGTATATGGCTGTTCGGCCACCTACTCCCGCATGGGTGTATCGGTTTTCACTGTTTTGGACTACCCTGGAGTGTTGATATCCCGTGAAGATCGAGCGCAGGAATGATCTGAACAACGGAAATCCTGATGGCTTTATCGAGCAAGTCGAAGAAATTATCTCAACAGAAAGTTCACAAGAGACTTGAAAGCTTGCAGAGAACACTTCTTGCGTGCGGTAGGTCGTGTGCTTCTTCTGCTTAATGGGCTATTAGATGCTTGACTGAGAACGTTTCTGTACCCAACGCAAGAGGCCTACAAGGGCCTCCCGCGTTGTGTTTTTGCATCATATCCAATGTGTAGTCGAGATTTTGATTCACCAGCTCAAATGGGTCACACTACAAACACAGCACACAGCACCGCAAGTTTCTACTCGCGGCTGGGCAAATCATCGTCAGCAAGCGTCTTGCTGTAATTGCTTGACAACTTCGCCATGTCAGTCTTGATGTAGGTATATGCCGATCAGCTTTTAAATTCAGCACTAGAACGGTAATTTTTGCACGCCAAGTTGGCAATTCTGCGATATTTGGGGATGCTCAAATTTGTAATGTTAGATCAATATTTCCCCAGATGACCTTGAATTCGTATTGTCAATCGAGTACACCGCTGTTGCAAGATTGTATATGAACGCTCAAGACGTCTTGATTTTGATAGACTTTCTCCAGTTTAAATGGGCGACTGGTGAACAGTTTTTTTGAATAAAATAGTGAATCATAATATACCATCATATCATATACTAGGTTGGGAAAACTGTTCTAATGTATGGTCAGAAATGAAGGCCTAGTGTCTAAAACCTAGAACGGCTCGGCACTCTGTCACTTACCTGCCATTCTGACAATATAACAGTCATAACAGCCAAGGCAACACTGTGGCGGAATATGATGCAAGGAGACGCCAGAATTGGCATTTCATGTCAAAATTTTCTAACCTCATTGGACTTTGCCACAAAAAGCCCGCTTTCACGTGACTTGGTCTGTCAGAGTCCGTTACACCCTAGGGAACATGGCCAACCATGTTTTAATTTATACTGAATTTAAAACGTGATCGGCATATATGTGACAAATCTAAATCTCAGTCAGCTGTTTTTGATTAGCTCCTACAAAATGGCCGCCTCGTCGATACGACCTATTGGGAAGTGACGAAATTGCACACGGGGTGATGTAGAGTCAGGAAACGCATGCCGGCGCATTGGTTTGGTAGGCCCGGGGTTGAGACGAGAGGGAATGGGGCAAAAAAGAATCGGTCCGAGAAACACGGGGATGAGGGAAGAGGATTCGCGTCGTAGCAGTCAATAACGGCAGATGTGCGTGAGGAAGAAAAAATTATTATTTATCAAGAAGAATGAATTAAGAAGAGGGCTAAAAACACTGTTAATAATTGTAGTGCATCAGTGACGAGAAAGGAAAATATTGAGGCAAGTCTGATTTCCATTGTAATCAAATGATAGTTGTTTAAATGGGGTTTGAAGTAATTGTTTTGCTTCTAAAATTATAGAAGGTTTTGTTCTTGATATTTCGAAAAGCCATAGTAAGCGTCAAGCCGATTCAATTCCCTGTAGTTGCTCTGAGCTTTCAAATACGACCCCTTGTGTCAGCTACCTACCTTCAAGACGCCAGAAAATGGTGAAAGCTTCAGTAACCCTTTGGGAAGATCTCGTTTCCTGCAGGTTGATTCCTAGGTCGGTTCTGCTGAAAATCCAGCGCTCTGGACTTATATTTGGATCGATTCTGGGCGAAATCTCGCACACGCGTTATTTTACCCCATAGAATGAATGATCTAACCATTTTCGCACGACAAGGAGTTTATGAGCATTCAAAATAAGCTAGCGTTCCAAAACAAAGAGAACCT
Source organism: Anaspis maculata (assembly GCA_949128115.1). NCBI lineage: Eukaryota > Metazoa > Arthropoda > Insecta > Coleoptera > Scraptiidae > Anaspis > Anaspis maculata. The sequence continues at coordinate 126,821,114 of OX421961.1, forward strand.
CTTTCTACAATGCCCAGAAAATTCAGTGTTGTTTCGAAAACACTCCAAGATAGAAAGGAACATTGCAGATTTGTGGTTTGTGTGAAGTTATTCAACCCAGCATGAAATAGAGCTGCTGGATAAGTCTGTGAGTCGCAAACTACAGCACCAGCCGGATATAAAAATGCATGAAATGTAAACACTCAATCTTCATGTAAGTTATTTGATCGATAATTAAAATAATGGCTGTAAATTCGAAATACCAAGACAATACTTTGTGAACAAAAATCTCTCTTTAAGTACAGTTAAATAATCAAAATTTCTCTTCGTACAGAATGAAAAATGGACAAGAAGAAAGAAAGGGTTGAAATTAAAATTCGACGAAGAATTGATTAATTATGCCGGGAATCAAACTCAAGTGCGTTAGGAAACAGGTTCACCAATAGAAAATTAGGAAAATGCGAAATGGAATTAAATTGACAGGGTTGGGTAAGTAATTAGTCGCGGGGCTTCTCGCGTAACTAGGGTGTACTTTTCTTTCAGAAACCGAATGTAAACTGAATTAACTAATTCCTATCGTTAGCTGGATTCAGCAGTTCAGCACGTCTGGAAATTATGTAATGAATAATTAAGCTAAGCATAATTGAATTGGCCATGATTGATTAATCCGTAATAAAGATCAGGTGTGGTGTTAAATGACTTTGTTTATTTCTCAATATTTATTCAATTTATCCTCTTCCATAGAACTGAGGTTACTCGCATGGCAGGGGTATTAGGGCACGACGGAGAATTGAGGTAGGTGGAAAATTGACTTAAATGACTTAGGTAAAGGTAGTAAAAAATTACGGCAACGAAAAACACAACGTAGGGTCGATTATGGTATTACAGCTAATCAAGTTAATTTAGAGAAAGCGGTTTTTTTACAGTACATAGGTAAATTTCAAATTCTCGTCTAAATATAACTTTCCATGGGTATTCATGTATTTTCATTGAAAAACAGGTACTTGTCCGCATGTCGTAACTTTTTAAATCCAGCGGCTTGTGAACTTCAACGCTTAATCGGCAACTGAGCTACTCAATGGAGCCGATTTTTTTTTTAATCTTCCTATTTAGGATTAGATGCTGTGACCTTCCCGTGTGGAAAGTGTGCTAAAAAAATGCTTCTGTACCGGTTGCATTTTGCAAACGACCTGCAAATCAGAAATTCCCTAACGAACGCCACTGCCATTTGACGTACGCACTTGTCCGACGCCAACTTCACGCCGTCAAAATTTTTACGTTTTCACCTGCTGATGATTAAAGCCGACGATTCCCATCGATTCCGTGCGTCGTCTGGATTCCAAAAATCCGACAATTTCCAGGACCGTCCGTTTATCGCTCAATCAGTGCTCGAGATAACAGCAAACGTACGGAGAGGAGCGCGTGAAGTATGTCGCCACCCGCTCAAACGTCAACCAAACGTCAAAGGCGAGGCCATTGAGTCACCAAGCGGTGTTTCCTGTGTTGAGTGTTGTTACTGTTGTTGACAACTAGAGCCTACTGGTGTTTTCGAAAAAGGGGCGAGCTCTCCGAAAAACCCCCACGGGCACTGCAAGCGCCAACACTCCCGAGACCAATCGCTGTCCAATTTTATTCATCCCGAAAAAAGGTAAGAACGCAATGTTCAAAAATAGACAAGGTCAATGAACAGTAACAATACATTGATGGATGGCACGCCTCTCGAACGTTTCTTTTTGTCCTGTTTCAGAAGGAAACCATGTCGAAGAAACCGACGATCCAGCCGGCCCTGCACAAGGTCATCATGGTGGGTTCGGGCGGCGTGGGCAAATCGGCCCTGACGCTGCAGTTCATGTACGATGAGTTCGTCGAGGACTACGAACCGACCAAAGCCGATTCGTACAGGAAAAAAATCCTGCTGGACGGCGAGGACGTGCAGATCGACATCCTGGATACGGCCGGGCAGGAGGACTACGCCGCCATCAGGGACAACTACTTCAGGAGCGGCGAGGGGTTCCTGTGCATATTCTCCATCACCGAGGACGAGAGTTTCCAGGCCACACAAGAATTCAGGTTGCGCGTTTGTTGTGCCGTGTGATCAAAGCACAAGGGTACTCATTTTGAATTTGCAGGGAACAAATTTTACGGGTGAAGAACGACGAGAACATTCCCTTCCTGTTGGTGGGCAACAAAAGTGACCTTGAAGACAGGAGGAAAGTCACTTTCCAAGAGGCCAGTGATAGGGCGAAACAGTGGGGTGTGCCGTATGTTGAAACGTCGGCCAAAACTAGGGAGCATGTCGATAAGGTTTGTTTTGTTTTTGTTTGTTTTTTGTATGTAGGTTGGTACTTATTAAAACAGAGTCTTGTGAGCTGTTAGGAAGGCAAACAAAGGCACTTGGAAGCGGTAATGAGCTTTGACATGTTATTTTACGGAACAGGAATCTTGATAACCATCTTAAATTGCCTGGGAATGTGAGCTGTAACACAATAGGTCAAGGAGTCAACATGCTGCTAGAGCTATTCTTGAAACTGGTTTAATTCCACTTTACTGTTAATTTGGATAATAATTATTCTATCAATTGCATATTATACCTTACGTTGATGATTTACCAAGGTGACTAATGAGTTGGAAAATATATGCATAAGTGATGGAACAGTGATAAGAAGAGTGATTCATGGCATTCCTTTCAGTTATGATTCATTATTTAGTTGAAAGCAAAGAACTGAAATAATTATTGCTAAAGCCCATATTATCCTATCTGAGTGAAAATTGAGGTCATGGGCATGGGACGTAAGAGGAGGGGGAGGGGTCACGTGAGTTATTTTTGGGTAGTCAGTCTTACAGGTGATTGCAAAGTATCGCATTCCGGCAGTACTTACAGTACATGGAATGTTTTATTTTATGCAGCCCACAAAGAATGATGAACAAGTGGAAAGGTACTCACGGGCGTGAGTCTCAGAAACGCATTTTCTAAAATGCATAAACACTTCACGTGTGAGGGGCGGCGGCTGTAAATGTTGAAAAAGTGAATTTGGTATGTACAGGGTGATCACGCGAAATTTAATCCCCCCCCCCCCTTACTCATCGCTTCCTCTTCGAGATATTTTGAAGAATCAAAAACTAAATCTTAAATCATTTTCCCCGTAGCTTTTGAATATGATCATCACAATTTTCTGTATCTTAATATTCATAATACAGGGTGTAAAAAAATTGCGAAACCCTCTATTTAATTATTACAGTCGATGAAGCTTTTTACGCTGATTACAAAAATGAATGGCACTTGTGGCTTTTGCCCTAAATAATTTGCTGTTAAGAAACTATTTCCAGTTTCGCGGATATTACTTTCGAGATTATTTTGGTCAAATGGCTGTGATTATAACGCCAAATTTTCAAAGTGAGCCATGCCATGTTTCTTGAGGTGGATTTATGCTCTCAAAAAATGAGAATAAAAATAACGATAAGAATAAAAATAAGATAAATAAGCACGGCAACTGCCCATTTATACTTCGGAAATAAAAATAAGAATAAGAAATAGTTTGAAACATTGCTCCTAGGTGTCACTCAAAGCATTAGAATGACAGTTGTCAAAATTTGTAGTTACAGTTTTAGCAGTTTGCTCTTGTTATTGCGGTTCTTTTCCTATTTGTTTTGTTTGATGTTATACAGTATCACTAATCCGTAGATAATACATCGCATTATTTCAAATTAATATCATGTGTAGTGTAGGTATCTACTTCTCAACTAAATTATTGCACTAATAGACAATTACCACTGATGAGAACTTGTGAAGATAACTGGTAGATGGCGCCACGTTTGGACCGCCGTTACGAAGCAACCCGTGGGAGTTTCTCGCCTATCCAAAGACAGGCGGTTTCAGGCAATTCTTGCTACATCGATGTACTGGGGATTGCATGAAAGCAGCCCCCCATCGTCATCGGCAAAGCTCGACTGCGTTTGTCACTCGTTCGGCTTATCTTCGAGTAGAAGTTGAAAATATTCAACTTGTTACTTTCAAGGTGCGTTCAGTCAGCTTATTTAGCCGCAAGTTTTAATTTTAGTCGCAAGCGCAGCGACGCCCATTGGCTCTTATGAACCAGCTTCCTCAGAACAGCCAATAACCGATGCAGCGCTTACGACTAAAATTAAAACTTGCGGCTAAATAAGCTGACTGAACGCACCTTTATTCTTGAATTTCTTGGGCAGTAGCGGCGATAAGTATTTTTTGGGAGGGGCTAGGATCTCGTCATTAACGAAAGGAAACACAAGCCACGGAAGGCTTTAAAACACATTGTAGAATATCATTCTACATAAGTTAACCGCGTAACTTGATTGTTCAATAACATTTAGGATGATTTGTGCAGAATTTAGGGAACATTTCGCCCTTGAAGACTCTTTTACGCCGCCACTGTTGACACATCTGCGCATCTCCAATACGCAACACTGAATGGAAAGTTAAGTTTCTTATTCTTGTTATTTTTTATTTTGGAACATTAACGCTTGAATCTGGAAGCTCATTTTCAACATTTTCTTATTTTTATTTTTATCGTTATTTTTATTTTGATTTTTATTCTTTTGCGGGCATAAATCCACCCTTCCACTATTTTCAAGTATTTTGTTATTCTACTATTATGTACTACCGGCAGAAAGGCGGAGCTTCTTGATACGTGACTAGTAGCGCCCGCAGTGGCCACGAGAAAAGTTAATTCCTGTGACATTTAAATAAACAAACATTCCTGTGAAATCTTGTTTTCAATGATTATTTTATTGTAAGCGTCTTGAAAACCCGTGAATCCCTGAAAATATTGAATTATAATCAAAGGGGGGAGTTTTGTGAAGGTCGCAAATGATTTTTTCAAGTCCTTGAGGGACCAACTTCGATTTTGTACGCGAGTTTGTACGTTATAGCCCGGATGTTAGGCGCCAACCACCTTGCATTAATGATTGAGCAGTGCCGTTTGGTAAGAATGTTCAACATACCCATGCCTTAATTTTAACAGGTGTTGTCAAGATGGCGGTCCGTGCAGATGCCGTATACAGGGGATCAAAAATGCAAACAACTCATGAACCAGAACCAACATAGTTTGAGTCATGAAAATCAGCGTGCAGATTCACAATTCAGTGCTTATTAAGCTGAAACAAACCGTGTCTGAATATTTCCAACCGTTCTTGAAATATTGTCAATTTAGTGTTCGATTAACTCAACGTCATACCTTCAAAATTAAAAGAGATAAAAATTTTTGAACGATTTCCCAGCACTCTACTACATCTCCATATTACGCAGCTTCAAGGTGGCTGGACACTTTTGAACCACCCTGTATTCAAGCCAAACAGTGAATATTCGTCTAAAAATATTGTTTTGTTTTGCCCTACAAAATTTGTAATGAAATAATGGAAAGTGCTGCAATCACTCAATCAGCCGGCAAGTTGAAAACGCCAAGATCGAGCGCCATTTGTGACGGTTCCGACTAATAATGCAACTTCCCACCGCGCCGGTCAGACGGATGCACTGGGATTGTGAATTGTGACAACGGGCTGGACAGTAGCATAAAATAATGCCAATGTAGTGCAGTATGGGTCAGGAATTCAACGACTACCTTATGAATGAGTTCATTCAAACTCAAGTTCATTGCTTTGTTACATCAACAACTTATTTGTACAATCATATAAATCACTTAAATTAATTTTAATGTTGAGGTTTTTGCCACTTCCACACAAGTTTCGCAATTAGAAGAAAATCTCTACGACACTGTTAGCACTCTGCGCTCTGAACGCCAGTTAGCCACACCTCCGATCCATACGATTGGATGGGAACGATGACACACATACGGCGCGTATACAATACGTTTAAAAATAGGAGTGAAATTCTTGAAGTTGACTATTTTCTTCTACCTAAAATTTTCAAAATTTCGCAAAAACAAGAAATACGTTAATTTTTATGTTCATTGAACTTTCTGCTCAAGCAAAAAAATTACACTGTATAGGCCCATTACCTATTTCGTGGGTGTCACCGTGTTTCTGATTTCGCTTCACTGTGCTTCATGCGGTGGAAAACCAAGTAAAGATGGTTCAAGTGTGTTTTCATATCTCTGGTTTTCATCTTTTGAATGCCAACCAGTTGACAACCTGTCACAGTGGTGGCTAAGGGTACACCACATGGGTTGGTGGCTAGGATCACGTACCACTTTTTCAAATAGTCAAAATTATACTTTTTCAAATAGTCAAAATTATACTTTTTCTTTCTATTTTCTAGGTATTTTACGACCTAATGAGAGAAATCCGCGCGCGAAAGGTGGAAGAAAACAAAACCAACAACGGAAGGGGGAAGGACAAAAGCAAAAAGAAGAAACTGAAGTGTGTCATACTGTAGAAAATCACATGCACACATCACACATCACCCCTTCTTCTCCCCTCAATCTCCGATTTCGTTGCGCCATCTTCTATGAATGCTCCATTTTGCTTTGCATGTATAATCGTGTACAACTTTCTTATGTAAAATAAGAATAATCATTACTTTTGTGTTGTTTTACGTTTTCGAAAACCCACACGGCCATTTCTCTTCGGCACTAAAATTATTCTTATTACAAGTTTAGGTCCAATATGTAAGTATTAAAATATTGAAAACGATTGCAATGTATACCCACAATCACTGCTCTTTTGTTATCACGATATATTTTGATAAAGCTGCTGTTATCATGCGTCTTATATCATTTATGTATTATCTTGATATTCTGTTGAATGTTACTTTTAAGAATGTACAATGTTTAATATTCTAGATTTTAAGTGATATTTATTTTATAGAAAGAAAACATATTACTGTGCAAACCATAAAGATTCTCAGTTTTTGTCTACATTGAAAATATTATTTATCATACAAATGCTCTTGTATTTTAAATATGTAAAAAAAAAACAGAACAAAAGTATGTTGTGTTCCCTCGAATTTCCTGCTTAGCTTGGCGCAGTTTTCTAATTTAGCGCGCGCCCGGGTCGTTCTGCAAGTCGACCAATGAAAAACGCTGGCTCGCCAAGCTAGAAAACGGCGCCAAGTTTTGCTGGAAGTTGGATGGAAATGCTTCTTAAGTTGTAATATTATTAAGGATAAGAAAAAATATGCTTATGTTTAGCTTGATGGTTTTTTGTAAACGTTGAAAACTTGTATAACTTTAATAAAAACGAAGGAAAACTGTATATTTCGATATATTTTCAGGAGATTGTATTTTTTTCCACCACTATACTACTTGTATACTGCCATTGCAATATAAATATTTGCTAAATAAAGTTTTAATTACGTCCTTTTAAAACGATTTTGCCGTGATTTCACTTCCGAGTTTGAGAGCTGCGAGTCTGTGCCCTTGTTTTGTTCTGGGTACTTTGGAGAGTATGTGTACCAAATTTCTTGCTTTTATAATCAGTTGGTATCAGAAAGGACAAGGTACGATTGCGGATAAATAAAGTGGGACACTGGTCATTCAAGTTTTTTTGCAACAATTTGGGCTCCAAATACTCATTTAGATAAGTAAATAACAAAATAATGGATGACACTCCTCCTTTTTTTTGTCCGCAGTGGTAGGTAATGAGTACTACTATTCAGTATTTAAATACCAGCAGTATTTTAAATACTGCCAGGATTTCGATTACTGCTAGTGTTTTAATTACTGCCAGTATTGCGCCAATTAATCACTGAGCTTGCAATGATTAATTGTGTTTTTTTTCAGTATTTATTTCTGTGAGGGCGTCCACTTTTTGTTCTCCATCTTGATTCACTGCTCTCCGACTGGCTCTTCCGTCGGTACTTCGCCGGTGACCGTGATTAGTCTGCCCTCTCGCCCTCCGGTCTGCTAATCATATGTTCGCCGAAGCCGACCTCTTTTGGTTGGACATCTGCTTCAAGGTCGAACCGTTTTTTATATACCGACAACTAATTATTTGTCCAGCAGTTAATTCCATCAACATTTTTTGTTGACATCTTCAGCCCAATCTAGCCATGCGATCGATACATTTTTTTGCTTGAAAAAACCACCCGCTTCGATTATTGTGGGTCGTAATAATTCACAGTAGGTAGTAAGTCAACAGTTTAATTTATTAAAATGTCAATAAGCAACGTATAGGTAAGTACAAAACCAAAGTTTTTCTTCGCTAGATGCCTTATTCTCCAGATCCAGGATAAGAAGCCACACAAATACTTGGAATAACTGTTTCTTCGGCTTGCGGAAGTCTCTGGTACAGCTCCTCAGATAAAAAAGGCATGACCGGTGCTAGAAGTCTCAGTGCTACTTTCAACGCCCTGTACAGAGTAACCTGAACCGTTTTCTTGGCAGCTGCCTCTTCAGAGGCAAAAACCGATTCCACATGGTCCTGCAACATCATTCTATAGTAGAAGTTGATCGAAAACAAATTATTCTTTGGCAACTGAGGGCTCAATCCCAAGATAAAAAATCAGCTGAGAAATTATCCGAGCACTGCTTACCTACCGCAGTCAACACAATGCTTACCAAATAAACACCACAGAGATCTTGAGACCAAAAGTTGTAAATGGCGTGAGTCGCAGCGGCCAAATCGCAAGACTCGAATCCTTTATTTGCTTCAGAAACGGCAAAATCTAAACGATTCAAAATCCAGCGATCTGCATCTCGCTCTTCTCCGCTCAATTTATTTTGAGGCGTTTCGAAATCTGCAGTGAAGTAGCTCAAAGCAGTTCTAGTTGCAGTCCAGATTTTTTGGCAAAAGCCTTTGCTGTCGGTCAGATCACGTCCCGAGCATGCCGAGAATCTCAACGCGTCCACGCCATCTGACAGACCCATTGACGACGTCGTTTTGTCCAAGAAGCATGCTTCGCTAAAATTTGGAGCTTCAGAAATTCTGCGTGCTTTTGAACTTTAGCACCTGATTACATACTGGAAAACAATTCGTCCGTGCAATTTATCTCCAAGAACCAGAACTTGCGAAACCCACCGCGTGTCTGCTTCGGTCCCCACAAACATCTTAGGACCCAAATCTTTGGTTTCTTGCAGCCATGTGATTATGGTCGAAAAAAACGGATCCAAAACATCTTCGTCTTTCGCCAAAACCACATGATCGATGGTCGTGCGGTATCTCTTGGCGGCCTTTTCCAAAACTTCTTGTCGCGAGCTGCCGGAAATTCGATGGGCGTTTGCTTCAGTCTGGAGTAGTTTTCAATTATTGCACACGGTAACAGAGAGATATAAAAACATTTTTTAAAGTGTGCATACCCCAGCCATGGGCTTTCCAGAACAGCGATTGTTCAGCCGCGCGTAATAGGCAGGAATGCCGAGTCCCTGTTTCAACTGTCTGGAAATGCACCAGTCTTGAACTCCGTCGTCTAGCCTGATTGATTGAGGCGTGACTATTACGTCTCCTGAATCGACTATGTGCGTGATAGATTCTTTGGCACATCTAAGGTACCAGTTCGCTTTATACCTAGGTTCTACCACGTCTTTGGTCCGGCTACAAATGGACAAGACCATTGGGCAATCGTTAGCGCCCAAGTACAGGCCCAGTGCTTTAAGCTCGTCGATTATTGCTTTTCTGGCGTGAAACCTCTTCATTCCCTATGAATAAATAGGTACCTAGTTTAGTTTAAATTATTTGTTGTTATTCCCTTATTTCAGTTTTCTTCAAAGATGAAAGTGATTTTATCAAGTGACAGGAAGAAATAGCGGTAGTTGCAAAAAAATGAAATGAAAAAAAATCAATGGAAAAACAAGGGAAGTAGAAAATTAATAGTGGTACTACTAGTACTTATGAAGCAAAAATCATCCAATCAAAATACAAATGCAGTCAAAAAAGAAACTTTCAATTGATTCTCAACTGTTGGAAGCACTTCTCAGCTCCGGAACGGGGCTACCACAATTACATCATTTACCTTGTTAGAAGTAGATGTAGTAAGTAAGAAGAAGTGAAGAATACGATTAATAATAAGACGTGAAGTAGAGGGGAAATAACGAGACGACTAGAAAATATATAGAGAGCAACAGACAATAAAAATAACATGAACAAACAATAGAAAAGGACAAGAAATAATGAGACAAACTTGGAATGCAATGTGAAAAAGATGACAGGAGCACTCAAAAAAGGTAGGTATAAGGAAAAAGCGTACCCATGATAGAACGGCTTACGTTAAACTTTCCATTGCCCATCCAGATGGGTTCGGAAATGTTGCCATCGTCATCGACAACTGACACATGAAGATGTACGTTATGTCGTATTCCAATTTCGTGGTCCTCGGGAGAATGCCCAGGGGCGATCTTTCTGGCACCAGAGCCGAGATCTTTATCGACGGAATCGTCTGCGATTATTTTCAGCTTGCGATCGCAGAAAGGATGTTTGGCCGTCTTTCCGTGGAGATGTTTGTATCTATGATTGAATCATTGACAAAAGAATTTATATTGCTAAATTATATTACAGCAGAATTTATATTAATGATTGATGAAAATACGGGAGTGCGTATTGCCCAAGCACAAGCAATTAAAATTCGAATGGGTCGCGACTCACCTTTCATCTTCAGGGTGCACGGCTATTGCACAATCACCCAGCATAGTCTCAATCCGAGTGGTTGCCACTTCGATTTTCTCATCGGAACCTTCTATTTGGTAGGCAAATCGTATCGAAACGCCAAACTCTATTTCGTCTTCATATCCAGGGACGGACAGAAACTTACGACCAGTTAAGTGGATTTTGTCAATCTGTAATAAGCAATTCCCTCGGCAATTCCTGAGTATTTCAAAGCAGTACGCGTATTTCTAGAGAAATACAGAAGGAACTGAGCAGCAAATGGAGCTCAACAGGAACTAACAGAACGTAGGAAACGTTCACGAGACCAGCAGGATTGATGGGTGTTCAAGTTTCACCGAGAAACTGTAGGAATACAGAACCACACTGTTTGAAATATTGTCGAGATTACAGAAAGGATTTGCAGAGGGATTTGAGGCAGAGCAATGAGATTATGAGTTGTTCAAATTTCGTTGAAAAACTACAGGGTAGTACCCTGAGCAAATATTTTAGGAATACTCGAGAAATATTCAAAGCAGCAGCAGCACAATAGGTATAGAGGGAAATAGGTGCTTTGCTGAAATTAGTTTAAACCGAGGTTCAAACAAAAATTATTTTTTTTCACCTTGACAAGCTTTCAATTCCCTCTTCAACATATTAAAAGTCCTCATCTCTGGGACTGCTACAAATAAGTATACCTCTACAGGTGAAAGTTTATTATTTGTTTACTTTCTTTTATTTTCTTGAAAAACTGAAGATCAGAAAAAACGGATTTCGACTAGTTAGTCTTTCAATAAACATCAAAAATATACCACCCAGCACTTGCTGTGTATCAAGTTACAGGGTGAAAACTATTTTTCATCTTTAATTTTTTCTTGGTGGAATTCGAGGTAGAATTGATCTAAATTGAAGCCGGTTTGAGCTCGTTTGCAAGCTTATAATGTCATACTGAACATATAAAAAGGATACATCTATGTAACTGGTGCTTTTCAATTTACAGGGTGAAAAGCCACTTTCACGTTTCAATTTTTTTCTTGGTGAAATCGGCTCAACTTGGGTTTTTAGTTATAAACATCAAAAATACACATTTCTGCTACAGCTACGTTTTTATTTACAGGTCTATCAAACTAGCCAAAAACCGTTTTTTCCGGTCATCAGTTTTTCAAGAAAAAAAAAATAAAGAAAGAAACAAAAAATAACAAACTTTAACCCTGTACCTATACTGATTTGTAGCAGCCCTACAGATGAGGACTTTTGATATGTTGAAAGCTTGCCGTAGTGAAAAAACCGTCTTTGCTTGAATTAATTCCAGCTGAAATTCTATCTCCAATAAAATACAAAGGTTATTATGATGAAAAGTTTTCTATGGCTAAGTATACAGGGTGATTTTTTGACAACGACCCACCCGCAGATTTCTCACTGCCAATCTTTTTCCCAGTAAAAAGCGCCGAAACAGGTCGATTTTTATTTTAAGGGGAACATCTATGACACACGTTGTCAAATTTTCATCTTCAACCCTTTCGCCTCCACCCTACCCTACTTTAGAATTTCAAATAGCCCTACCTATGTTGTGTGATACATCAAATTAAAGGTAATAAAATTCTCTTTTTGTCAAACATATTTTGAAATTCTTTGAACTACCCCCAACCCTTCTCAAATTTTTTCCATTGTTAATTAAATGGAAGTGTTCCCTATTAACTGCCGATTCTTGAGAAATAGATTTTCCAGCAAAAACAGGTCGACTTTCATTTCGAAGGGGACATCATTGACAAATTCTTATCTTCAACCCCTTTGCCTCCCAATTAAGAGAATTTTTGAACAGGGTTCGAGGGAGGTTCAGAAAACTTGAAATTATTTTTTACAGAAAGAGAATTTTATTACCTCCAGTCCGATGTACCACAAGGTAGACGTTGCTATTTGAAATTTCAAAGTAGAGTAGGGTGGGGGCGAAGGGATTGGAGATCAAAATTTGGCAACACGTGTCTTAGATCTTAGATGCCTGCTTCGAAATAAGAAATCGACCTGTTTTCACTGGAAAATCGATTTTCAAAGAATCGGGAGTAAATAGGGGAAAGCCTCCCTTTGATAGTAGTTTTCATCAGGTCTAGAGCGCATGCTCACGTTCCTTGCCGGTCCCAGCGCTCCAGCTTGTCACTTTATTTTTGCTCCAAAAAGTCATTCTTTTGAAAATAGAAAGTGTATGGGATATAGGTATCACAGCATAGGTAGTTTAATTTGAAATTCTAAAGTAGGGTAGGGTGGGGGCGAAGGGGTTGAAGATGAAAATCTACAATATGTGTCCTAGATGTCCCCTTCAAAATAAAAATCGACCTGTTACCGACATTTCTTGGAAAAAAAATTTGACAGCGAGAAATCTATCGGGTGGGTCATTTTGAAAAAATCACTCTGTATTTATTTGAGTCTGCTGCCGTGAATGTCTACGATTACACCGGAGGACTAAACAGGACTAAACACTAAACTGTCAGCAGCTTGGCTGAATACCGCCAATAAAGACATTTTATTATTATTATTATTATTATTATTATTATACTAAGCCCGGATGGACCTAAGCACTGACCCAAATTCTATCTAAAATGTTCTTTCTAGCGTTTAAGTACACACCGGTAGATTAACGCGGTCGACCTATTTATTTTGAAATATAAACTAAAACTGGATAAATTTAAAAACTAAATTCAGGTTAGTTCACGGCTAACAAGAGACCTGGCCCAAGCAACTTGGTCCTAGTCCGTGATCGTTTACACCACGTGGACTAAATTTATTTGGTATTTGGTATTATGGTATGGGTCGAAATTTGGTGCTTAGGTCGCGGACCAAAGCCACGGTGTACCTAAACGTAACAATTAGCTCTCATCGAAGGAGATGAAAATGATAATTAAAAATTCAGTTCTGAATTGAGAATGTATTGATGCTTAGGCAAAAAATCCTTCAACTGCTGAGTGTGCCAGAATGGACGTTTAATTTACGAACACACCAAAAACTTACCTCAATTTCTGAAATGTTACACTTCAAAGCGCAAGACCAGTCAACGAATTTATACTGTCGGTAAATGAGGCCCTCGCCATGTAACTGTATAAAGGCGTCCGTCACGATTTTTGCACGCTCAGCGTTCGATTTCAAATTTATGCCATCAGCCAGCAGGTCCCAACATCTTGGAACCGGCAGTATGTTCTCACCTCTCATTCGATGCCTGAGGCAATGAGTATTTTGTCAAATTTATATTCAAGGTATCTAGGTAGGTAGGTACACATCCATGGTAGGTACATAGTACGATTTAAACTTACCATCGAATAATTACATCCTGAAGTATATTCTTAACTGCTTCATTTGGTTGAGGACTTGAAGCTGTTACAAATTTTGTTTTGGAGTCTTCTGCTGTTTCCTTCTATAGTATCGAGAAAAAAAGATAAATTATTGAGGTCTTATTTTGTTTAAAAATGTGCTCGGCTGCGGCGCAAACGGCTTTGGGCCTGAAATGGCGCTCTCATATTGCGAATAGCTATTGCCCACCCACCTTGAAATAAGTCTAGCAATTGATATAAAACACTTACTTTATACTCAGATTTCAAAAAACCTTGTTTTTCCCACCAAGCCTCCCATCCGGCCTCCACATATTCAGGGCTGTACTCTTCCGGGAAATTGCTATCATCCTTTTTATCACTGTCTCCGCCAGCCGTAGACTTTTCGCTTTTATTTGTCATCGCAATTTTTGCCTTGCAAGCTTTATTCAACGTTTAAATGTGAAATAAAACGAAGGGACACACTCACTTGCACTGGGCTTTGCGATTTGGATATGCGTCCACTGCCAGATAAGAATTCAGTTATTTTTCAACGTGATACAATGTTATTTTGTTGCAATGTAGTCTCTGGGTGGCATGTTTTGTTTGTGGGATGTGTTTTGGAGAGCTGACATCACAGTTTTATCTGTAAAATCTGCATTATTTTCATCCTTTATCATCATCATCGGCTTTTCCAACTTTAGGAAACGTCAAACGTCACAGTGACAGCTGCGTCAACTTTTGACGGATGGTGACGAGAGAAAATTTGATGCGGCGTTGCCACGTCCGGCGTCTATTTTGCTTTGAGCTTCATAGAGGTCACTACGTGCGTTGATCAATGGGCTACTTGCCAATGAAACAGATTTGACTGGAGATACTTTCAATCCTCAACAAGAGAAATAAATAGTATTTCCTGAACATTTCCGGAATATATGTCCATTGTCCATTGCGTACTAGAATAAATACACGTCAACAATTATCTACATGGAATATGTCGCAGGTATTTCGCTTTTATCTGTCCGCTACCACTTCGCATTCCAATTCAATACTGACTGTCGCATTGAGGACGGTGCTTTTATATGCCTCCAATTAGCGTTCCCGAACTTTCCATCATCTTTCAGCTCTTTCCATAGTGGCCAGGCATATGCGGTTTCTAGACGAACCCTGAATAATCACACACACCTTTCGCGTGCTTTCCGTGTGTTCTGGAATCTGCACCTCCACCAAAATGGACAGATGTGTCTTGATCGAGCGTTGAAGGTTCCCAATGCCTAGCCATCGCGTATACTTCTGGAAACGTCCAGAGCACCCACTCGTGCTCTGGACGGGCACGTGGACGTGCCATCACACTGCTACATGATGAATGGAAGAATCCAGAAAGATCAACAATACCAACGTGTACGTATACCTAATGTAAAATGCGAGGTGAAATGTAACATAATGCGGAGTTTCGTGAAATTCGCAAAACGCGCGCCTAGGTGACGTTGAACGCTGATGGTCAACATCCGTCAGCTACGACCACAGTGCTGTGGCACATCGAATCTCCTTGGCCATCAATTTTCAGGTAGATTTTTGGTAGGCCTATCCGCTCTTCTGTTGTTCCGCAGCATGTTAATATGATTACCATTTCCTCTAATTAAATCCCGGTTTTGTAGCCGCATATCTTCATTCTTCTCTTTCTTTGCAGCTGGATTCTCTTGATACTTCATGTTCAACCCGTTACATACCATCAGTAACAAAATGAACTCATCATACAGCTCCTAATTTCAAACGCCTGAATCTTTTTCGAGACTTGTGATATTTCTGATTCTCTTGATGTAATATAAATCGAGGCATGAGTCGACAGCGATCCTACAAGCTTAGCTACCTTTGGCATTGACCAAAATATTAAGTTTACTGATCAATGATCATACATTCAAGTGGACCCAAAAGAAAACAATCGTTTGAAGAGTAAAATGTAACAGTGAAGTAAACTAACATCGCCACTTGGTCACTGACTAGGTATATGCAGAGAGAAAGGTCTTTGCTAGAGAGTCCTCCCTGCTATCTCTTATTGATCCCTTGCAAAAAGGTGTTCAAGGTTGCCATATTGTAGAATAATCTATATTTTCATTGTTGACTATGACAATCAAGTAGTGCTGCATTCAAAATTTTCAAAGTTGTCTGTCGTTCTGTACGCGTCAACTGAACAAAATTCCAGTGAAAATGCACTGAGGAGTGGCCCATCACAAGACTCATTATACCGTCCCTCACAAGATCCATTACCGGCCCTCAATGTCCGCACAACCGAAGCCCAAATCCAACACTGTCATCGGCACACAAGCAACTTCCGACTCCCTCCTCAAAGATGCCTCCAAGCAGAAGCAAACCGTCCTTGAATCCCACGGCTACACCTTGGGAAAAAGCATCGGCACCGGCTCTTACGCCATAGTGCGGGTTAGTTTCATTTTTGTTCTTTTGCATACTTTTTTGCTTTCGTTTCTTGTTATTCCAACAAAAACGCATCCACTCAAACGATACGATTTTTGAAATTTTAGATGGCTTTCAGCGAAAGGCACGACATGGACGTGGCCGTAAAGATCGTCAGTAAATTTTCCGCACCAGCAGACTACCTGAAAAAGTTCCTGCCGAGGGAGATCGAAGTGGTCAAAGGGCTGCGGCATCCCAATCTGATACGATTCCTGCAAGCCATCGAGACTACGCACAGGTGATGCGATTTTCGCTACCGATTCTCCTTGACCTTGCAGATTTTCCAGAGTCTACATCATAATGGAGTATGCGCAAAAGGGCAGCCTGCTCGACATCATCAGGAAGGACATCCACATTGACGAAACGCGAAGCAGGAAATGGTTCAGGCAGCTGACGAACGCGGTGGAGTACTGTCACGAGAGGGGCGTCGTTCACAGGGACATCAAATGCGAAAACCTGCTAATGGACGACAGCTTCGACATCAAACTGTCGGATTTCGGCTTCGCCAAGGGCCACATGAAGACCAAGAACGGAACGACGCCGCTGAGCGAGACCTTCTGCGGCAGTTACGCTTACGCCTCGCCCGAAATCCTGAAGGGCATCCCGTATCAGCCCCAGTTGTCCGACATATGGTCCATGGGTGTGGTGCTGTACGCCATGGTCTTCGGCAGGCTTCCGTTTGACGACACCAACTACAAGGACCTGATCAAGGTGGTTCATTTAAGTATAGTAATGGATTCGATTAGGGCACTCTGAAGTTGTTAACTACTTCTCTGTGTATAGTTCAGTTATTAGGTTTTATTCTTCCTGACCGAGGAGGGGTCGTTCGATTGGATTCAGTCGAAATGAGTCATAATCGAGGCCATAATCAAACGAAGCCGGTACGTTTAGTCTGCATATTTTTTGCCGGGCCTGACGCGGTAACCAGAGGTAACACTGGTGACATAATAACCAGATTAATCGATTCGCTCAGGTCAGATTGGTAAAGGAAAGGTCAACCGATGCGTGTGAACTCTACCGTCAAGTCGTTATAGTACTGACAAATTCTACCGGGACCTCTAGAGGTTCTCTTCAGGGTCCTCAAGTGCTTCTGGATGGAAATATCTTGCTATCAAGAACTTCATTCAATGCTTTTCGTCTGGAATCTCTAGCTATATTGACAGCGTCAGTTTGGAGAAAAGCTTTCACCAGAGGTGAACTTCTCTCTTGAACTACAGAAACTTTGTCACTGTCTCCATCAAGAATGTCTCTTGGCATTTGGCCGCACCTCAACTATGGTAACATTGAGGTCAGTGCCCTATGCTCGTTGAAATTACGCGTAAGGGGCAGCTGTGGACATTGAACCCATGTCTCTAACCGCTTACGATTTAGCCTTGATTTCAACATGCCTCAGTAAAATGTTATTTTTATGAGAATCGATGGTTTTGTACTCACCTAAAAGTTTTGTACCTAATAAGAACGAAGTTTACCAAACCTGTTTTTTCTTATTCCAGCAAGTTTCAAACAAGGTCCTCTTCCCGAAAGAACCGAAGGTGTCGCTGCTGTGCAAGTCGCTGATCAACAAGATCCTTTCCCCGTTGAAAGCGAGGATCAGGATTAGGTCCATCAAGAACGACCCATGGCTGAACCACCAGAACGACGCGGCGCTTGGAAACTCGTCCAACGTACATCAAGCATATAAAACTGCTCCTGTTAGAAAATTTCGTTGTAGTCCAGTTTCTGGCTACAAAAGTAGTCTTGTAAGAATTTTGAGGTGAACGGTAACCCGGCCAGAGGGTCCTACGACGCCATTTCGTTTATGGCATGCGAGATTTTGCGCCGAGGTGCATTTCTGCATTTTTTCCATTGAAATGGGATAGGTAGCTACACAGGTGTCCCAGAACTGATGACGGAAAAAGTAACCAAATAAGGGACCTTAATGATGTTGACATTGTCCGTCGAGTTGTTTTTTCAATCCGAATTGAGTTGTTTTGTCACTGTTCTCACTTAATTTTGGAACCGCTCGCTGGTGGGGTTTTTCTGAGATTTGACTTGAAAGTACACAGAGATTCAAACTATTGCTGTCCAATTATAACTTGGTGAGTCAAGCCGTTTATGAGCTATTCGCAAAAACCATGGAAAAAAGTCAAACTTTCAAGTTCAACTCATATCTCCGTGATGGAGGCAAATTTTGAGGAGATCTTCACATCAAATGGGAGGGTCCATATTCAGCAGTCCACGGCAAAATCAGCCCACAGCTCAAACGTCCCACTGAAAAAAAGTCCACGACTCATATATCCTCGAGTTCTACCACCGCGAAGACAATGAAGACATCCACTGCTAAAAAGATCCACCGGAAAAAGGTCCACCACGCATTTATCCGTTGTCAGGTGACTTCGCCCATAGACACTACAAAACTACAGTATGTTCATTAAAAAATTCAATAATGGGAGGCCGTGGACCGATGATAACCTGGCCGTTTTCGGATCGAATGGCCTGCGTCACAGCCTCCCTTTATTGAAGTTTTTAATGAACATACGGTAGATAAAGTTGGGTGTATGTTTGGTTGCATAATTATTATACCGGGTGTTTATAAACGTTTGTTATCATATCGCCTTTGGAATCTCCTATCACTCTTTCAAATCGTGCCTTTCACTGCGACTTTTGGCCTGACCAAAGCCTGCCGCGATCACAGACGTTTATAAACACCCGGTACTTAGGTATTGCCATCGCAACAAATCCTTTCAAGCCGCCTAACCCCTATACCTCTTTGCATCTCCAAACTTTTCACTGATCACTGTTGGAAAATGAGCAATTGTCTAGAGTAATATTATGGACAAGAAATGAATTGCTGCTATTTTTCATGCTAATATAATTATGCAACCAAACATACATTCAACAGACCATCTACTGGTTTTGAAATGTCTATGGGTGCAGGCGACATATGACAGTAGCTGAATGAGCGGTGGACTTTTTTCCGGGGGGACATTTGAGCCGTGGGAAGATTTATCGGTGTGAAGACTCGGGGATAAATGCGTGATGGACCTTTTTCCGGTGGACCGTTTGAGCAGTGAATGTCTTTGCGGTGTCAGAATTCGGGGATAAATGCGTGGTGGACTTTTTTCGGGTGGATCATTTTAGCAGCGGATGTCTTCGCGGTGGGAGAACTCGGGGATAAATGAGTCGTGGCATTTTTTTTCCGGTGGGACGTTTGAGCTGTGGACTGATTTTGCTGTGGACCGCTGAGTGGGCTTCCAAATGAGAGTCTATGGTTTCTTTTATCGTCATCAACTCTGGGGCATCCTCTATAGTAATAACCTTGAATATTATTTCGAATTATTGTAAAATTTCGTTCTCACGCCATCCCACGCAATTGGCCTTCCTAATTTTAGAAGAAAGAAAACGGCCGGTAGTTCAAGGTCATTTTTTGATGTTTATGATGTTTCGTTCTAACAGCGGTGGAACTGAGCAGAAATTTGAAAATCACTCACTTATCTTGTGGGAAAGTCACTGTAGTCGCAGAAATTATTTTGAACGGACACGGCATTTTGTTTGTGGAAGTTGATTTTAGTATACTTAGTTCTAACCACCGCATGTGGCGTACCCAGGTTGTCATCTGGTTGTCACTGAAAAAATAAAACACTTGAGCCATCTCCACTTGGTTTCTCACCGAATAAAACACAGTGAATTAAAATCGGAAACACGGTAACACCTCCAAAATAGGTTTATTGATAGCCCCTTTTCCTTCTTTGGACCGTATTGTGATTGGTCAGAAACGAAACGTCATACGTCAAGTCAAAACATTACCTTGACGATCCGCCGTTACTCATGACGTCACGGTAGAAGGAGTAAACGAAAAACTGGAAACCTCAGTTCCTGGCTATATTAAGCAGGCTATGATATATCATGCATGTTCATGTTCTTGTTGATTTTTTTCCTTCAAGCATAACTTTTATACTAAAGCTACTATCCGATTTAAATGGAAAAAATACAAAAGTGCAGCACGGTGCAAGATATTATAGTTATGTCAAAAACAAAATGACGCTGTGAAAAGTTATGGGCGGGTTGCCAGATGTCTACCCAACATTAGTCCTTGCTCAGGGCAGTGAGAGAAGTTATCCACCTAAAAATCCTACAAGACGATAGCCAGACACTCTACTGCCAGCTCAAATTATTGCAACGTCACTTTTTTGACAACTCTTGAGCCTTAGTATCGTTGACCGTTTGGATTGCACGTGGTTGGTTTCAATTGAGAGGTGCCTTATGATAGGTCAAGTTTACGTCATTTGTCAAATGACTTGACAGATTTGAGTTGTCAGTTATTCTGATTTCACGACAACATGAACGATTTTGAATACCGAATGATGGGACAAAAATCTTGTCGGAAGACTGATTGATCTCCATACAACTGCCCTGTTTCCTTTCTTAAAATTATCCAATATCTGTGATTTGCAATTCCTGCGATTACTCAACATTTCGTTGCCTTGTTCCTTGGAGCTTTCCAACTTTCATGTTGATCCAGTTAAGTGACTCATACCTGATGCGACTACAGACGAACGGGACACAAGCACGGCTCAAACCCTGTCCTTGTCCGAGCTGCTAATCCCATATTATATCTTACAGACTTCTCTGGTGACGATCCGCAGCAACTGGGGCTCGGTAAAAACGACCGGGAGATAAAAATGTACGTCTTCTGCGAAAGTAGAACAGACAATGTTGAAGAACGGCTAAAATTTGGTGACAGCGGCACAGTATTCAATAATAACTGAATAACCTCGCAAGCCTTTCCCTATATTTCCTATATTCTTCCTTTCTTTTATCCTATATTTGACAAAATGTGTCAGTGCCACAAAATTGTGAACGTTCTTCAACATTTTCGGCTCTTCTGCAAGAGATGTGTACTTTCTGGTTGTTTTCTCCGAGTCAACAGTTGCTGCGGATCACCTCCAGAAGGCCAGCAAGAAATAATACGGGGCCAACAGCTCGGGCAGGGATCACGCCGTGCTCGTGTCACATTTGTGTGTATTCGCATCAGGTATGAATTGATACACTGCACAGGATTAACAAACTTGACTATAGAAGTCAAAGTGACTTACAAATCACAGGTTGTCAGGAAACGTTCACCAATTAGGTTTGTTCGCGTCGCATGAACTTTCTGCACTCAAACTGCTGTGATTGGTCAGCTGCTGCCAGGGACCCCACGCTATTGGCTAGGGTGCAGAAAGTGCAAAAAGTTCATGCGACGCGAACAAACCTATTGGTGATGATAACTTTTGATGTTGAACTCGATTTGACTCACCAACGTGTTATTTGCGACCCAAACGTCAATTTTGATGGCGGCCTAAGATGTCACTCAATTTGAAACGACATTCATGAAAACCGGAACTACATAATTATATAAAAACAATATCTGAATTTGTTGACGTCTACAGAATTCATACGGTAATCTAAAATTGTTTCGGGTTAACACAACGAAAATTTCGAACTGGGATTTTGGAAAGGGTGGTCCAGGGTTCAATAGAAAAACTATCACAATAGACCTTCTCATATAGGCGGTTCCCTTTACTTGCAGCTCGTGCGCAGGTCTTCCCATAGACTAAACTGACTGGTTCAATTGGCTGTTTAACCGGGAGCGCTTATCGATCGGGCTGGCTAGGGTTGGGGTTGGTGACGGCACCAATATAAGGTGAACCTGCGCCCCGAGGATCTCACGTAAATGAGAATGGCTATAGATGAAGCGTCAGAAATTGATAGGATTTTTTTCGGAAAACGTAACATCAGAAGCGCACTAGCGCATACAAGCCGTCAGTTACATTTAGAAAATGTCTTCCTTGTAACTTCTACACTGTTTGATCAATTTACCTCAAATGTGACCACACTTAGCTGTCAAATACATACCTACCTATGAATGAAATGAACCGACTGTAATGAATTTTGTCAAAACACTCCCGTGACGTAGATACTGAGCTCGCTTAACTAAAGCTTGACTAAAGTTTTTTCACCGTTTTTGGACGCCACGCAAGCGTGACTTTATCGAAAAATGTTTGTTTTGACAGCTGTCAGCTGTCATCGCGTCGCAGGACATTTCTTCGCAGCGCATTGCTGAAAGTTTTTCTATTAAAACCTGAATCACCCTGTACCGCTGAGGAGTTGGAATTTCTCTCAAAATATAACATTCCTAATGTGGCAGGATATGGAAAGCAACGAAACGTCAGGGAAATTGTTTCCTACTTCCAAACCTACCGTAGCGAAAGAAGAGCCGGCGAAAGAATCTGTAAAGAATGAAGAAAAAGAAAAAGACGACAAAAAACGAGACGAAACCAACAAGGACGTAAAAGACACAAAGACGTAATAACGATTTATAAGAATAAAAAACAACGTAAACTGCTTGGGTGTGTTAAATTAATTTACTCGTAAAATTATTTCAGCCAGCAGCTTTGTACATAATTCAGAACAAACAGGGATTACAACTTGAAAATATATAACGGTTGTGAAAATTTTCAATTATGTGTCCATGACAATTGAGCCAGTGAATTTGGAATTACGATGAGCGCATAATTACATGAATTCACAACATCCACTTTTTTTTTCATCAAACACAAACTGTACATCAGTTTTTCTTGCTCGCTCAATCCACAGGACAAAAGCTTTACATTTACCGAGTTTTTTTTTTCAATATTGTGAACAACAAAACTCACGTACTCGTCACGATATAAACCAAAGGGTTAGACGGGTAAAATTTGACATTTTAAAAACGGAATCCAGCGCGCTAGAGTTCTCTACAAAAGCTCTTTGGTTGCTGTTGTATTTTTCATCTGATGGCACTACCGTTAAGAAATATAAAAAACTAAGATTACGTATCACATTCAGTATATTATATTG
Source organism: Anaspis maculata (assembly GCA_949128115.1). Lineage (NCBI taxonomy): Eukaryota > Metazoa > Arthropoda > Insecta > Coleoptera > Scraptiidae > Anaspis > Anaspis maculata. The sequence continues at coordinate 126,844,225 of OX421961.1, forward strand.
TTATTGCGTTATAATTACTTTGTACATACAAGTTATATCGACGAATTCTAGCGTGATAATATGATGATAGAACGTTTCGTCGATGTAATAATAATCCCATATTATTATGAAGGTGAGCCAAGGCTATGCCTCAGATCAAGTGTGGGATATGTTTCTTAAAGGGACTGTCCAACCAAAACTTTACTTATAAAGAGAGATTTAAAAAAGATGAGTCATTTACCTTCAGTTCCTGGACGCTCAATAGACCATTTCCACTGACGTCACGCAGCTCCGTCTTGAACAGCTGATTCGGGGCAACGTCAGTCAGATGTGCGTTATTTGTCACGGGACACGTGGGCTACGTCAGTCATGTGCGTCAATCAGATCAGATTGATAGTAGGTTTGTTCGCGTGGCATGAACTTTCTGCACTCAAACTGCTGTGATTGGTCAGCTGCTGCCAGGGACCCCACGCTATTGGCTAGGGTGCAGAAAGTGCAAAAAGTTCATACGACGCGAACAAACCTAGTATGCCAATCTGTCAGTCGGTGTGTGAAAGTCACTGGTGTCACAAAGTTTTGTCAAACTGGCACGTACAGTTGTCATCATGTTGACGTTGCCCCGAATCAGCCGTTCGACACGTGCGTGTGACGTCATGTGGAAATGGTCTATTGGATTTTCAACTCAAATTGACCGATAAATGACGTCCACTTCATTGGTAAGTAGATGTATTTAGTCAATTGGGATTGATGACTGTAAGATCATGATTATCATTATAATCAAAATATAAATAATGATTATTTTGACAAATTCAACTGTCAAAGCGGAGAAAGTGAAGTGCCGTTTTTCAACACCCGTAGAGGAAAAACCTGATGCCGTCTCTGCAAAAAAAAAGTGTCGCAATGGAAGCACCGGGTCTTCTGCGGATGGACTTTCGTCCCACTACCGCCGTGACAAATTCCGATCTATCGATTGCCGTGAATTTCGCCTGGGTCGTGTGTTTGGTCTCCAGACGACTGCACTTTCCAACGGCATTCGATTCGCATTTCGACGCTTAATTATCAATTTCTCACAAAAACACCGCTCAACTGCCAGCGAAATTTTACACGTCTGACTTAATTATCTCCCGAGACCTGAGGTATGGGCAGCATTCTTCCGTGGTTATTCTCGACTCCATTAGGAGCGCGAATTACAATTCACCTTGATGAAATCTAATTTAGCGTCCGGGAACTGAAGGCAAGTATGCCTGGATCACCTTGTTAATGCAAAGTTTTTCACTAGAATTTCAGGCATTGGGATTTTTTATTTGAATACTTGTTTCATTCATATAAATATTTGACGTTCACACACATGAAAGCTCTCAACAAAACTGAAAAGTCGAGTAAGTAGTCTCTTATTCATACAAAGATGTGTTAGTATGTATAAAGTAAAACTTCTCAAAAAAAAAAGCTAGAAAAATGCGCATTTTGAAGTACGTAAGTATCTTCAAGCAATAAGATTACTTTTTACATAAATGTCTAGTTTAGCTTTAGAAAAAGGATTAGAAACAGATCTGAATCAGGTCCAGGTTTACGTAAGCACATTGGTACTTACCAGCTTTGCATCTTCAACAAAAATATGTCAAAGTCGGATTTGAACAAAGCGAACTTTGTCCAGTCACTCAAATCTCACCATAGGAAGGACAGCCCCTATAAATCGCCAACGATTTTTTCTTCTTCAATCGGGATGGCTCCCATTCGATTACTTAATTTACGAAACTAATATTAAATTATTGTAAATATCGATATTTATGCGGTTTATAAGGCACTACCAGCTGCACATTCCTGGCGCAGCAAAGGCAATTCTGGACACTGCCTGAGTAGGTTGAAGGTGGGAGAGTCCATGGGAATGGAAAGCGTGATGCCGGCACTGTACGATGCCGGAATTCGGATGTGCGGCGTGGCGGTGGCTGGGCGTTTGCGATGCTCCCGGATCGCTCTGGCCACCTGACCTGAAATAAGAACAGAAATAATATAAACGGACTGAATGAACGTTCGAAAACATCGCCTTTGCTGGCAACAGTCGCTACGCTTGCGATCGCGCTAGCATTTCGTGCTGTCAAGAAATGTGGGCCTGTTCGCAGTTCAGGGCGATGCCTTTCGGCCTTCTCTCAGCACTAGGGTTGAACGCAGTATTTGAACTTGTTATTTCTTCTACCATTACTCAAATTTTTTCAACATTCTTACAGCTTTCCTCTTTATAAATGATGTATGTACCCTCCAACTTTTATGTTCATTTTCATTCACTGTTCCCTGCTGATATATAATTCCACAACATGTAAAAAGATACTGTGTTGTTTTATTTTCCGTGGTTTTTACTCATAACTAGTAAAATTCATGAACTGTAGACTGTCCATCAGACATAACCTGACAACAACGGTGATTGCATAATAATATGATACGATAACCTGCTACCGAGTGCGCAATCGCAGAACAATTTACTACGTCATCAGTCGTTCAATTTCAACTTCACCCGTTTCAGCTGAAATTTCCAAAAAAAATTTCTGAGAAAAGTAGGGACTTTTGAGACAAAATATTTTGATGCATGTAGAGGAGAAAGTGGTATATAAAACCCCATTCGTGTTGGTGAACCGTGGAATGGTTTGGATGACATATCATCGGAATGAGTTGCTCAACGTAGTTCAGCGTAGGTGTGGGTTTCTAAGTAATTGTTAATCATTATAACTGCTTCTTTGTTAGATTTTGCGCCACTCTGTGCTACAGCTAATATGTACTAAAGATTAGAGTTCCTGCAATTTTATCTTATCGAATTTTTTGTAGATATGAGCTTTTATTACTTACACCGTCGATAAGTTTCAATAATTTTCAAGGTGTGATGCGAACTAATTGATCACTCGCGCGTTACCTTTCAATAATTTGATGAGCAATGGGTGAATCGAGCAATGAAGTGAGTACTTACTTGACCCACCCAAGCTATGAGAACTGTTAAAAAAACCCTGTGTTTTGTAGTCTTTCAATATCAGAGACGGCGTCATCGACTATGGAAGAGACTACGAGTTCCTTGTCGCCGCCTACTACGCTGTCAAATTCGCTTTGGACGATTCAGTGGTCGACTTCCGCCTGTCAACGAACAACAACGACCTAGGCGACTTCGATGACGTCGTCGTGGAACTCGAACTACCGAACCAAGTCAGACGCCTCTATGCCTTGCAGCTAAAGCACCATCTCAGTTCAAAAAGCATATCGTTCGCTTCCATGTCAGGTAGCAGCGGTAACTTTAGCTTGAAACGTTACAGCAACGATTTCTTGAAAATCAAAGCCAACAATCCCAGCAACTTTGACAATTTCCGTTTCGTACTCTACACCAATTCGTTCTTGCCGGCCTTGGTGCAACGCTGCGGCAAGGAAGAAATCCCAGTCGACGAGATGTTGATGCCAAATTCGCAAATTACCGTAACGAAGAACGCCGGGGCGATGGCAAGAAACGATGCCTTGTGTTTGTTTGACACGAGCAATGGCGAGAACTCGATGTATAAATTCCGAGGTGGTGAAATCGATCCTGAGTTTTTGGAAAAGTTTGCCTTGTTCACCAACCAAATGCACGCTAGAGATGTGGAAACAAGAATTCGCGATGTGCTCATGGACTTTTGCGGCGACATCAATGTTTTCACCAACCTGTTGGTGTACTTCAAATACTGGTGTCGAGGTGATTATGGGTCTTACAAACTGAGCAAGTATGATGTCAGAGTTAAACTAGCGGAACTGATTTTGAATCCATACATTTTGAATTTTCCGCTGGGCATAAAGAGGAATGCCAATGCAAAGTTGTTCGAAGAAGCCGTCAAGTGTTTCGACATTACTGTTATTGAGAATCTAAACGTTGGCGTTATAGGCGATACAGTGGTGGAAGATTCTGATTTTTTGACTAAATTTGGGTTGCTCCCGAACCAAAATTTGTTGAAATCATGGTATTTGAATTTGGTTCCTTTAGCCGTCCGGTGCAATGATACGGTAGGAAAAGCAATGGAACTGTGTAACTACAAAGGTGAACGCAAGAAGTTTTTATTGAATAGCAGCAATCACGGATTGAGTGGAAACTGGAAGGTGTTCAACACTTTAGGTGATGTGCCTAAAGATTTATACGAACGTATTGCTGAAAACTTCAAAATACTTTTGCAAGACAGACATATTGTTTCAATCAAAGACTTGCTAGCTTTGGATAATTCCTTGGCTATCACAGCTACAGAACTGTTACGGATGGTTGATGATCCGCTACTTGTTGGTGAACTGAAATCACATTTGCCTGAATATTACGTTAGCAGAACAGTACAGAAAGTATTGTTAGAGGTGGATGTTGTGCATTGTAACGGATTATTTGTCATAGAAGGATCAGACATAGCAACACTAAGAGAACACATGGAATCAGTAACCGTTGTACACATTGACGAATATTTAATTCTGAGAGACGTAAAAACTTCGAGCCATATTTTGGAACAAGAGAATTTGCCAAAAAAACTGATTGTATTCTGTGATGAACAAGCCAAGTTCGATCAACTGATATCGGGATATTCGGGAAACGAGATCCACTATCTACGATTCACCGACTTCAACCGGTTGGAATGGCTGCGGAGCAAAGGAAAAGTAAATGAGTTGGTGCCATTTCGCAAATACGAAAATGAGCACTTGATCAGTGATGACGAAATCTTCAGCTATTTCACGAACAATCAGAACATACTTTGCGCAGACCCTGGAATGGGCAAGTCGGTCATGCTGAACTTTCTCGAAGCAAACACACCTGAAAGCTACTGGTCTATCAAAATCGACCTGAATGACCACTTCGAGCTATTTAAAAACGGCGTTGATTTGGACCTGTTCACGTACTTTTTGGCAGTAGCCAATGACTTTGACAAAAAAGTCGCACAGAGCTTTGCAAGAGCCGGTCATGTTGTTGTGCTGTGGGATGGTTTCGATGAACTTCCCGAAGACGCAGCACGCGCAGTCATAGAAGCAGTTGGCAAATTCCAAAAACGCGGCTTCAAGCAACTTATCGCAGGTCGGTTTTTCTATTCGGAAATGTTACAAGACGCTTTCGGCACGTTCGCTTTGACCTTGACTCAGTTCAGCGATGCCGATCAAAAAGATTACGCATATCGAAAGCTCAAGGACAAATGCGATTCTGAAGCGTTCGAAATCGTACTGGCAAAAATGTACAAAAACATTGCACTGTTGTCTGGATTCGACGCAGGGGTCCCGCTACAAGCGTACATGCTGACGGAGATATTTTGCGAGAATCCCGAAGAGTTCTTGCAGGAGAAGATTGTGACTACCACAGACATTTACCGTAGCTTCATAGAAAGTAAATTTAATTATTTCTACGACAGAGTGAGAGCTGAAAACACTTATTCGATGCTTCAGCTTCGCGAGAATTATAAAAGGATGCGTCTGAAGCTCTACGAAATGGCCGCGTTAAACGCTTGTTTGGACTGGATTGACTTTAACGAACTAAAACTTGACTGTAGTGAACTATTGGACGGCATCAAAGACGGACGTGATAACTTGGGGCTGATAGTTAAAGTCAACGACGAAGGAATTGCTGTGTTTGCGCACAGGACCTACGCAGAGTTCTTGGCCGCATCTTGGTTTTCACGCAATCTACAACACATCCAGATGTTATTCAAAGAAAAACTCACTACAGTTCGTCTGATGTTCGACATAATCTTGGCAAAAAACAGTTCGGCACACTTGGCGGTTCTTTACAAAAACCCGCAGCTTCTGAGTAAATGCGAAGATTTTACTTGTAAAGACGCTGGAGGACGCAGCCCGTTACACATAGCAGCGTCATGGGGTGTGACTTGTAAACTCATAAAGCCTTTGTCGCTAGAGTACTTCACTAGCCTTGCAGCAGTTGAAGAAGATCCCAAACACTTGGAAATTCTCGAGTGTCTTCTGAAACACAACGATCCATTCGCCGTCGACTCGATACACCAATGGGACTCTATCAATTATGCCGACAAATCGCTGTCACTGTCTTCGCTCGAGATCATATCACGAAAGTTCGACTTCAATCTCAACAAATTGACGCATTGCAATGAGCTGACCCTGTGCTACTACAGCATAAAATTGAATTACGAATCTCTGTTTAGTAGAATCGAAACGGTTCCGAAAGCCGCATTTGCTGGTAAACGTGATCTGCTTTTCACAGCGGTCGAGAACAATGCTTTGAGCTTCATGCCAAAACTGCTGAAAATTTATGATGTCAATGCCGAAGACATCATTTTCGGAACACCTTTGTTTCTGGCAGCCGAACGAGGATATCACGAAATGGTTGTGGTGCTTTTGGACAACGGAGCGAGGGTCAATAACGTCCGGTATCCACCTCTTTGCGGCGGAGTCGGTAACGCAAGAATTTGCGAAGAACTGATACAAAGAGGTGCCAACGTTAACGAATGTGACGTTAAACAGATCAGTCCTTTGATGCAAGCGGTTTTATCGAGATCGCCAGAAGAAGTCGTCCAGTTGCTTCTGCAGCACCACGCCGATGTTAATTACGCAACCGAAGGTGAAACAGTTCTTCATTACGCAGCTACATCTTCACAATCTTCAAAAGTAATCGAGCTATTGATTGCGCATGGTGCTGACGCCAATGCCAAAAACAACGAAGGAAACACTCCCCTGTTTACGGCGATACAGTACGCCAACTTTATCGTTGCCGAGGCTTTGGTGAGGCACTCTTGTTTGGACGTGCACAACGACAAAGGTTTCTGCGCATTGGGCACGGCAGTTTTGGAAGGAAATGAAAAAATCGTGAAGATTCTCGTGCAAAATGGGGCGAAGTTGGGTTGTGCCGAGGACCGGTTTCCAACACTGCACCTGGCGGTGTTCAACGACATGAAAGGCAGCGTAACGGACTTGTTGGAAGCAGGAGCTGAAATCAACTGCTTGTCCTTGGAAGGCGTAACGGCACTGTGGCACGTGAAATCTGTAGACATGCTCGAATTGCTGGTCAGTCATGGGATCGATGTGAACTTTCGGAATAAGGAAGGTAAGATTGAAATATGTAAACTCAAAGAAGGTTAGGCAGGCGTTTTTGCAGCATTTTTTACATCCAGCTCATTTCAGGTCGAACGGCGTTGCATTCCGCTTGCTGCACCGACAACTTCGATGTAGCTAAGCTTTTAATCCAGTACATGGTTCAAACAAGTCCTGATGATGATTTGTCGATGTATGATTCGAATAAAAACGAGGCACTTTTGTTATTTGATGCGGCAGCTCATTCCTTCGAATGCTTGCAACTGGTTCTCGATCAAGGAATCGACGTCAATGCTCGTGACTCGAACGGATTCACAGCTCTTCATTTCGGAGCTGCGAGAAACAAAGGGATCGAAAATTTGCAACGTGCCAGTTCAACGATTGATCCTAACGTGGTTACCGAGGAAGGCTACAGTCCACTGTTTATAGCGGCAGTTGTGGGCTTTTCCAACGTAGTTAAAAAACTAATCGATATGGGTGCTAAAGTTAACGGATTGAAAGAGAACCCATTACATCTGTCGTGTCTAAATGGCGATGTCGTTTTAGTCTTGATTTTGCTGCGTGCTGGTTCCGATGCCAACGCGTATTCAAAAGACACAACGCCGATATTTTGCACCGGCTTGGAGGGAATAGACTACAATTCGTCCGATTTGGGCAAGGAAATGAGAAATCATATCGAACAACGGCAGTCGGCCCAAATACATCTGGACTGCAACAAGGAAGATTGCTTGAAAGCACTGATAGCTTTTGGCGGTGAGGTTAAAGCGAAGATGGACAAAAGTCAGTCGACGGCGCTTCATCTATTCGCTTGTAAGAGGCTGGTGAACATGATGCAAATTTTACTGGATGCCGGTGCTGAAGTCGATGCCAAAAACTGTTACGGCCAAACATCTTTGCATCTGTCTTGCATTGTTGGATGCGAAGCCGGTGTTCGTGTGCTCCTTCAGTACAACAGCAAAACGGACATCATCGACGACTTCGGCAAGACACCTTTAGTTTGGGCGAGTGAGAACGGCCACATTGCCATCATGAAACTACTGCTCAGTTCCGTCAATTGCATTCAACCCGAAATGGAAACCTTCACCACGCCTCTGCTAGCAGCATGTTTTTCGTCTGCTGAAGCTGTGCAGCTCCTTTTGGAAAACGGCGCAGATGGCAACGTGACGGGCAACGTGGAGATACATGTTCCGTACGACCACAGCAAGTTTCACATAGAGGAACGTATCGTAAATTACCCGAGAGCAGTGAACCTACCATGCAAGAAAATAAAAGAAGCGAACGAGCGATGGTTGAAGCCTTTGTACAGAATCACACCGCTTAACTTGGCAGTGGTACTGGTCAATACTGAGCTGGTTAAACTCTTGCTGAAATTTGGAGCGAACCCGAATCACGTTGAAGCAAATGGATTTGCTGCGTTATCCTTCGCTTACGCTTTCATTGCAGATATCAAAGAGGACTTTGGTAGTCACGATGTCGTGAGAGAGCTGTTGAAATATGGCGCTTCTTTTAAAGCATGGAACGGCGATGAACCTAGTCCGTTGATTTTGGAAGCCCACAACAAAAATACAAAGATGTTCCAGTTCTTGATAAATAATGGAGCGGATTTGGATCAGCTCTGCACATTTGAAGATAGGAGGTAATTTTTGCCACTAAGCTGATTTTAATCTACAAGCTTCGAGAGACAGCCAGTAACTAAAATACTCGTAGATACCTACTAATGCTTTTTTTTTCCTTCTAAAACAGGATAACCGCTTTGCATTTCACATGTGCTTTTCGAGATGCTTATAATTTCTCGCGAAAGCTGATCGAAGCCGGCGCTTCGATCAACGCTCCAGACAGCCAAGGCCAGATTCCTCTTCACGTGGCTGCCAGCGTTGACAATCTCGACGTTCTGCCTATGCTTTTGCCGCAATCGTACATAGACATCGAGGACGCGAATGGCAATACCACCCTCATGGTAGCGTCCATCTCATCGCCTGCTCCCAACATCAATACAATCAAACTCTTGATCGAAGCAGGTCACGATGTCAACTTGGAAAAATGGTCACGCACCTATCCATTCTTGGGCTGAAAATGGCAACGTGGATATTGTGCAAATGCTGCTGGATGCCGGAGCTCACGTCAACTACAAAACTGGTACTGGGGACACACCTCTAGCTTTCGCAACTATTCAAGGGCACGTTCCGATTGTCGAGCTGCTCCTTCATCACGACGCATATACCGAAATCGCGGATTGCTTTGGAGACACGCCATTGCATCACGCAAGTGAACTTGGCGGAGTTGAAATAGTGAAAAACTTGTGCAGAAAAGTAACGGCAAAGCTTCAGAATAATTTTGGATACACGCCGTTGCATAAAGCGGCGGTCAGTGGACACGCTGAGGTCTGCAAGATCTTACTCGAATTCGGAAATGGTAAGTTTTGGTTTTGGAACTGTGCTTTTGAGTTAGTGCAACGTTGATGCTTTCAGCTGATATTGATGCGCAAGCTCAAAACGGCGTGACGCCATTAATGCTGGCAGCTTACGAAGGACATTCAGATGTGGTCAAGTTGTTAGTGGGCAAAGGTACTGACGTTGATGACAATGGCTACACGTCGTTGCATAGAGCGGCGACCAGTGGACACGCTGAGGTCTGTAGCATCTTACTCGAATTCGGAAATGGTAAGCTTTGATTTGGGAATTGTGCGTCTGAATAAAGTGCAACCTTGATGCTTTCAGTTGATATTGATGCAAGAAATCGAAACGGTGATACGCCATTAATGCTGGCAGCTTACAAAGGACATTCAGATGTGGTCAAGTTGCTGGTGTGCAAAGGTGCCGAAGTTGATGGTGAAGGATACACGCCGTTGCATTTGGAGGCGATCAGTGGACACGATGATGTCTGTAAGATCTTACTCGAATTCGGAAATGGTGAGTTTTGGTTTGGGAATTGTGCGTTTGAATAAAGTGCAACGTTGATGGTTTCAGTTGATATCAATGCGAGAGCTCAAAACGGCACGACGCCGTTGAAGCTGGCTGCTCACAAGGGTCATTTAGATGTGGTCAAATTGCTGGTGGGCAAAGGTGCCGAAGTTGATGGCAAGGACGGCCACGGCAATACGGGCTTGTTTGCCGCAGCTGCGGAGAACCACGTAGACGTGGTGCAGTTTCTTCATCAAAATGGTGCCAGCATCCACGTCGTGGACCAAGATGGCGACACTCCTCTTCACGATGCCGCGGCCAGAGGCATGCTGGATTCTGCCAAGTATCTGATCGAAAACGGAGCAGTCTTGTCGTTCGCAAATTCGGACGGTAAGACTCCACTGGATCTGGCCATTGAGAAGGGTCAAAGTGAAATCGTCGAGCTGATGGGATCTCTTGCGCTGTCGCTCGACTGAATAGAGCTCGAGAGTGATCAAGCTATTTTTATTGAATTTTATCCACGACCATTGTATTGTGGAGAGATAATGTAGTCACTTGTAAATTTTCAACGACCATATAATCCAACCCGTGAACAATGGATCATATCCACGACAACGATTTATGAAAAGGTACATCCTAAGAGCCGTAAATCTGACCCATGCAACCAGGAGTCATAGTAATCATGAGTGCTCGGGGCGCTTCCACTGCAGCGATCAACTGAATTCGACAAAGTGACTGCGGTAGGTACAGGTGATCATTAACTTAGCATGGACGCCACCATTGCACCTTCAGAATGGATCCAAAATGGATCCATAGAATGTATGTATTGTGGGCACAAGTTATGGCAGTTACAGGTTCCTGTTACTTGACGTAGTTAGTGTGGTATATCAAAGTAGTTGATGATAACTTCTTATGGTTTTTTTACCTACATTTTTATGCTAGAATAAAACACTTCAGTTCCAACTATCGACTTGTACTTTACCAATCAATAACGCTCTAATAAGAATAATTGAGAATGTAATATACGACAATTGGCGACAAAGAAGAGGATAAGGGAAGAAGTACAAGTGATAGATGTACAAGTAAGATGGCAACAATTGGAAGAATAGAAAAATTCCAAGCCGAGAAGAACTGGGACAGTTACATTGCCAGGTTAAAGCAATACTTTATCGCAAATGAAGTTACAGATGGAAAAAAAGTTGCCACCTTTCTGACCGTGGTAGGTGAGCAAACCTACGAGTTAATGTGTGACTTGTGCAGCCCAAAGGCACCAGAAGAGCTGAAGTTTGCGGAGCTGGTCAAAGAGGTACAAGATCACTTACACCCGGCGCTATCCATAATAGCTGAGAGATACAAATTTCGCCAGCGGAAACAAGGAAACGGCGAATCCATCTCCGACTACATGGCAGCACTGGAATGCTTGGCAAAGACTTGCAAATTTGACAAGCTTTCAACAGACAAAGAAGCCTTAGAAGAAAATCTTCGGGATCAGTTTGTTTCAGGTGTGAAAAGCGACACTGCGAAGCAGAGGCTGTTCACCGTAAAGAGCCTCGATATGTCAAAGGCATTCGACATCGCCCAAAGTTTGGAAACAGCTGAAATGGGAGTTCTGGAAGTCGAAAGCAAGCAAGTACCGGTCCAGAAAATACAGAATTTCAATGAAGGAAGAGCGTCAACGGAACCCAAGCGAAAAGGTCATCAAAGCGCAAAAAGACATTGCACGGTATGCGGTAGAAATAATCATTTTACCAATGATTGTTTTTATAAAAATGCTACTTGTAATAACTGCAAAAAAATTGTCAACTTGAAATTCGTTTGTAAAGAAAAAAAGTCAAAGGTCCTAAAAGAAATCACAAGGTCAATAAGCTAAATAACGATAATGATTTTTCCAACAGTTCGCTAAGTGTGAAGAGTGATGACAGTACATTTTCAAATTCGTATTCTTCCGAAAAATTGTTTAATATAGTGAACGAAGGATGTGAACCAATAATGACACAGGTTGTAATCAATGAAATGACTATTTCAATGGAAATAGATACATAGATACAGGTTCACGTTTTTTTTTATTTCCGAGGATCTGTATAAAAAGCACTTTTCCAATTTGCCTATCATCAAGTCAAAAGTTAAATTCAATTTTTATACAGGCGAATCAATGCGCACTGTGGGATTTGTGAAGGTCAACGTAAAATTTCGAAAAAGGTTGGTCACCGACGTGGAACTTTTCATTGTACCTCATGGGACATCTTCTCTGTTGGGGCGAAATTGGTTTACAGCTTTGAAGATGAACATAATCGGGAACGCAGTCATGAATAATATTTGTTTGGAGAACAATGATAAAATTTCCAACTTGGTCAAGGAATTCAAAGTCATTTTTGACAAGAAGCCAGGAAAATGTTAAAATTTTAAGGCCAAACTATTCGCAAAGCCGGACTCGATGCCTGTTTTTCATAAAGCTCGCGCTTTGCCATTTCATTTGAGAAATAAGGTGGAGAACAAATTGAATCGGCTCGTAGGAGAAGGGGTAATTTCTCCAGTTGAATTTAGTGATGGCAACTGCTATCGTACCAGTAGGTAGTTGAAAAAAATGGCGACATAAGAATTTATAAGGATTTTAAAACAACAGTAAATTCAAACCTGAAAGTTCCGAAATATCCAATTCCAAAAGGGTGGTATGATTAAAAGAAGTATTTACTTTTACTTCAAGTAGAAGCTTTTACTTCGTAGTATTTTGTGAAGCATAATCCTATACATGAAGTAAATACTTCTATGAAAAGTAATTAGTTCGCCTAGAAGTTGTTACTACAGTGATAAACTTGAACGTTTACGTCACCTGAAAAGTCTTCCGTTTTGAACGTGATCCTGACTTTGAATTCATTTTGTGGTCAGTATAAGTTCAAGTAAAGACAAAGCAAGTGCCAGAGGAAACGGTGTAGCAAAAAGCGAGGAACATAAGGATCTGCAGATGGCCTTTGTGATACTCTTGCACGACCGCAAAATTTTGCGGGACAAGGGGAAGGCCTCAGCAATAAAAGCAAAAAAGATAATGCAGTCACTGAAATTGCAGAAATATATAGTAGCGACATCAAAAATAAGAATTTTGATGCAAAAAGGGTGGGTTTCAAACCCAGTTTCAAACAATTTTATCTGCGACCACTTTGATAATTTTTCAAACACTATTTTATGGAATTCTAAGTCTGCAAGTCTGCCCCAAGCCAACATGAAAACCGGGATTGTCTAAACGTCTGAGGCTCTGAGGGAAATCTCCATTTTGGTTTTGTTGCCCAGAGATGCCCCTCTTCTTTTGACGTGAGTCCCCAAGAATAGATATGTCCGCCATCTACTGCACGTCGTCTTTGTTGAATCTAGGTATAGGAACAATTTTTCCTCAATTCCTACTCTTGGCTTTGGACAAGTAACATCAATTTACTTCCCCGCTGCTGAAAAGTTGAAAATGAAAGAGAACTGACCGATACTTTCTGCGCTCCTCTGCGCGCTGATATATTGCGCTCCTTCATTACGCCCTTGTTTTCCGAACTTCTCAAGAGTTTCTTCTGAGTCTAACAAACATGGCCATTTGACCACTTTCGAATTAAATTTCAAATGCGAAGTTGCTCCTTGAATCCCCCTTGATCAACTCCAGCAATACTGTAGTAAAAACTTCACTGCGAAGTAAATACTACACGAAATTAGCATAAGCTGTAGTATTACTTTCTATTTACTCGAGTACATAGAGCGGAGTATGAAGTGAAAGCTTCTACTTCTTACTTTAGTTTTTCTTCAAGTAGAAGGTGAAGTAAATGCTACGGGATTCGAAGCACTTACTACTAAGTGAAGTATTTACTTGAAGTAAAAGTAAATACTTCTTTTAATCATACCACCCATTAATACACTTTTTGCTTCACTGGCAGGTCAATTATTTTCAAAGTAAGATTTGACTCAAGCATATGCTAAGTTAGAACTTGACGAGGAATCAAAACAAATGGTAGTGATAAACACACATAAGGGATTATTTCAATACAATAGGTTAGCTTACGGACTGGCTCCAAGCCCAAGTATTTTCCAGAAAGTGATGGATGAGATTTTTGGTGGAACGAATGAAGTTACAGTTTTCATGGATGATTTGCTTGTGTCAGTATTAACTGAAGAAGATCGTTTAAGTAACTTGAGAAAAGCTTTTGCTAAACTACGAGAGAGAGGTTTAACAATAAATTTAGATGAACGCAAATTCATGCAAAAGTCAATTAAATATCTGGGTCATTTAATCGATGCTGAAGGGTTGCATCCGACCAATGAAAAAATCGAAGCTATTTTGAAAATGAGTGAACCAGAAAATTAAACGGTACTCAAGTCTTTTTTAGGAATGGTCAATTTTTATGGAAAATTTTTGAGTAATTTGAGTTCTAAACTGAGTAACTTGCATAATTTGTTGTGCGATAACGTCAAATGGAAGTGGAATGCAAAGTGTCGAAATGAATTTGAGAATATAAAAAAGGAAATTGCATCAAAAAAGGTCCTAGTTCATTTCAATCAGGAATTACCGGTTGCATTATTTTGTGATGCAAGCTCGAAGCGAATCGGAGCGGTAATTTGTCAGATTTTCCCTGATAACAGTATTCGACCAATAGGACACGCAGCAAGGACACTTTCAAAAGCAGAAAAAAATTATTCTTCAATTGACTGCGAGGCTCTAGCGATCGTTTGTGGATTACGTAAGTTTCATGAATATTTATTTGGAAAGAAGTTTGTTCTCTACACAGACCATAAACCGCTTCCAGCAATTTTCGGTGAAAAAAAAGGTATACCGTTATAGGCTGCAAGTAGGTTGCAGAGATGGGCAATAATTCTTTCAGCGTATCAATACGACATAAGGTACATTCCTTCAAAAGAAAATTGCAATGCAGATGCTTTATCGCGATTATTGCCGTCACTGTCAATATCTTCAGATAAAAATGATATCGGACATATTTTGTTTTTACAAGGTAATGATGAAGTACCAATTGATTGCAAATTGATTGCAAAAGAAACAGCGAAAGACCCTATATTGATGAGAGTTTACTATTATTGTTTTAATGGTTGGCCTCAGAAAAGTGAGTCGAAATGCTTTGAACCCTATTTTCAACGGAAAAATTAACTGCATTTGGAACAAGGTTGCATCTTGTGGGGTGTTCGCGTGATAATACCATTAAGTTTACTTTCAAAAATTCTAGAATCAATACATTTCAATCATATGGGAATTTGTGAAAGCAAGAGCGTTGCTAGATATTCTTGTTATTGGCCTTTAATTGATCGTGACATTGAGAACGTTTGTGCAAGGTGTGAAATTTGCAATGAGTTTCAAGATAAACCACAGAAAAACATTTTGCATCCCTGGCCTCAAACAGGCAAATGTTAGTCACGAGTTCATGTTGATTTTTTAGGTCCAATTTTTGAAAAGAAATACCTGATTGTGATAGATTCTCATACTTATTGGATAGAAGTTTTTAAAACGACAAATACTACAGCCAGAGATGTTATTTCTTGCTTGAGGTCTTTATTTGCTCATTTTGGTATTCCTGATAATTTGATTTCAGACAATGGTCCTCCTTTTTCTTCTAAAGATTTTGACCATTTTCTGAAGATGAACGGAATAAAACAATTGTTCTCACCACCGTACCACCCCCAAACCAACGGTTTAGTGGAAAATAGCGTTAAATTGATAAAGAAGGTAATACTCAAAGCAAAGAAACAAGGAAGGGATATAGATGTAACGACTCAAAGATTTTTATTCGACCAAAGAAATACCAATCATACGACAACAGGTGGAAGTCCAGCTTTCCTAATGTTTGGCAGAAGATTGAAAACCAGATTTGACTTACTAAGACCATCACATTCAGACCAGACGTCAAAAAGAGTTTCCAAACAAGTTGAAAATTTTGGTGGGAAAGGTAGGGAGTTCCAACTGGGTGACACGGTTCTAACAAGAAATTTTGCAAATCCTGCAAGGCACACTTGGTTTCCCAGTAAAATTGTCCGACGTTCCGGAAACGTAATTTACGATATCGATTTTGGAGATGGTCAAATTGGAAAGAGACATTCTAATCAGATGAGGAAAACTTCAACTAATGTTCGTGAACAGTCTCAGTCTAGAAAATCTCCAATTATGACTCACACAGACGACGGAATTAATGAAAACTGTAACAATAAATCTACGACAGTGGACATCAAACCAAATGTTCAGGAGGAAATTGTAAATAGTAAAGATGTTTCTGTGGAACCTTCAAATGTGAACAAACCTGTAAATAGTCCTGTAAAGTCTAGATATATATATATTGAGAAATCGAATTGTTAAGTGATTTATGAAAAATATGTATATTATTGTATATTGTTATGAATTACTGTAAATATGATAGATAGCTATTTTGTAAATATTGCATAATTTAAGAAAGGAGAAATATGGTATATTAAAGAAGTTGATGATAACTTCTTACGGTTTTGTTATCTACATTTTTATGCTAGAATAAAACACTTCAGTTCCAACTATCGACTTGTACTTTACCAATCAATAACGCTCTAATAATAAAAATTAGAATGTAATATACGACAGTTAGCATGTAACTTATGGGTATTGTCTGTTTTTTTTTATTTGATAGACCCGTCGTGAAAAGTTGGCGTTTCATTTGCTAGAACCTTCCCCGTAATTGCAAGTGCTCGTATTTCAAGATTTACCCGTTTCTTGCCCCGATCCTGAGTCGAGCTGGCCGAAAGTGAAGCATAAGATTAAGAAAAGTCTTGCTGCTGAGACATAGCCCTACTCGCTGTACTTCGCCTTAGAACTACCCCCACCATGAAAGGTAGACCGCAACAAGTCTCTTGACATTTACTTTTACATGATAGACGACTGTTCTTGGAAATCAGATTTTTTTTTAAGTTTCCCATCAAACTTACCAATAACATTTAATTCGCCCCATCGAACGTCATCCACTGCCGTTAATTCCTTGTAATCCCTCTCCGGATTGTACCTGTGCACCAGGTCTTCCGTCCTGACCAACAGTACCGGTTCCGAACTCAACTGCGGAAACAGCTGCGCGGCCCTGACGTGCTCCAGAGGATTGGTCAGGAAGACGCCGTGGGCGTTCACGCCGAAGACCATCTGGTGATGCCAGCTGTCCGGCACGGGACCCTCGCACTTTTGCAGGTTCAGCGTGGCGACGGGAACGGCCCCCAGCGAAATCCAGTAGCCGAGCCACAGCTGCAGGTTGACCGTGCGCTCGGGATGCATGGCGAAGAACCGCGAATAGACGCCGCCGTTGGACAGCTCGTAGATGCCGCGGATCAGATCTCTGTGCGTGCATCCGGCGGCGCTGCGGCTGAGCAGGTACTCGGTGAGCGACGCCGAACCAGGGGCCCTCAGGCGCGTCCTGACGCCGTTTTGGACCTCCTCGACGGTCGGCATGGGGTAACCCAGGGCGTTGAGGACGTTGAGCACGGCGGTGGCGCCGCAAGCCGACGGTCCCACTTGGGTTATCTGCCTGGCGACGGCCTCCTCTTCGTCCCAAATCATCGGTCTGACGCTGGAGCGTGGCTTGTTCGCCGCTTTGGAAGAGCCGCCTGCAAAAAAGCAAATGCTAGACAAGTGCCATTGTACACATTCAATACCATACAAAAATCAAATTGGTTCAAACACAAGCAACTTCCTTCATACCATGTCTACGGCAATCCTACTTCTTTCATCATCTTCTGGCGTTACGGCCCATGTAAGGCTACTACCCTATTTGTAACTTCCTTCCATCTCTTTGGTTATTATTTAAAACTTAACCTTACCAATTACTAACCGCTTAGCTCTTCATTATTCTCTTAACTGGGTGATATTATATTTGCTACCTTGGGAAACCAGGTTTTATTTGAAAAATGAATTAAATACGTCGTCTTCAATGATTTTAAATCCCTCTCACGTATTTAAGTGGTCGAAGTATAAGAATGAAAGGCGAAAAGCACATATTTGGGGAGAACCACATGTCTCAGCCCGACGGTCAACGGGGTAGTACGGGATGAAGGGTAGGATTTTACGACTTTGCGGCCGGTTCGCTAGATGCGTGGCGAAGGGTGAGGCAGACTCAGCCAGCGTCTTGAAGGGCCACCAGTTAGTTAAATCAAGTTTACATTCGGTTTCTAAAAGGAAAGTACACCCTAATTACATGCGAAACCCTCCGACTAATTAATTTAACCCTTCCAATTTAATTCCGTCTTGCATTCTTCCTAATTTTCAGAACTATTGTTGAACCCGTTTCCTAACGCACTTGAGTTTAATTCTTGGCATAATTAATTCAAGACCTCGTCGATATTTAAATTTTTAACCCCTTCTTCTGTCTAGTCCATCTTCCTTGTACTAATAGAAATTTCGATTATTCAATTGTACTTAGAGAGAGATGGTTGTTCACCGAGTATTGTGTTGGTATTTCGAAATTATAGCCATTGTTTAAATTTCGATCAAATAATCCACATAATAAAACACGTTCACGTTCAATGAATTTTATATCCGGCTAGTGCTGTAGTTTTGAACTTACAGACTTATCCAGCAGCTCTGTTTCACGCTGGGTTAAATAACTTCACGCAAATCTACAATCAGGTGTACAATTTATCGCGGTGAGCCTCTAATTAAGCAGCCTGCAAAAATGATGTTATGTTTCTTTCTGTTTTGGAGCGTTTTTGAAGCGACACTGAATTTTCATGGCATAGTTCAATGAATTCTATATCCGGCTGGTGCTGTAGATTTGAACTTGCAGACTTATCCAGCAGCTCTGTTTCACGCTGGGTTAAATAACTTCACGCAAATCTATAATCAGGTGTACAATTTATCGCGGTGAGCCTCTAATTAAGCAGCCTCCAAAAATGATGTTATGTTTCTTTCTGTTTTGGAGCGTTTTCGAAGCGACACTAAATTTTCATGGCATAGTTCAAAGGGGTTCACTTTTTTGGAACTCAACCTTAATGCTCATAAACTCCTTGTCGTGCGAAAAGGGTTAAATCTTTTATTCTATGAAGGAAGATGACGCGTGTGAGATTTTCGCCCAGATTTGATCCAAATATATGCCGAGAGCGCTGGATTTTCAGCTGAACTGACCTTAGGAATGCAATCTGACGGAGGCTGGATCTCTTTGAAGGGTTACTGAAGCTTTCACCATTTTCTGGCGTCTTGACAGTAGGTAGCTGAAAACAAGGGGCCGTATTTAAAAACTCACAGCAATTACAGGGCATTGAATCGGCTTGACGCTTCCTATCTATGGCTGTTCACAATAT
Source organism: Anaspis maculata (assembly GCA_949128115.1). Taxonomy (NCBI): domain Eukaryota; kingdom Metazoa; phylum Arthropoda; class Insecta; order Coleoptera; family Scraptiidae; genus Anaspis; species Anaspis maculata. Next base: position 126,863,406 of record OX421961.1, read on the forward strand.
CAAGAACAAAACCTACTATCATTTTATAAATCCAACAATTTCTTCAACCCTATTAAACAATTATTATATGATGACGATGGAAACCAGACTTGCCGTAATGTTTTCTTTTCTCGTAACTGATGCACTATAACTATTAACAGTGTTTTATGCACTCTAATCAACTTATTCTTGACGAGCAATAAATTTTCTTCCGCCAAACACATCCGTTCCCTTCGACCTTACACCTACCAGTCCCTTCCCTACTCGACACCCCCGAATTCTTCTCTTGGGCCATTCCTTTCATTTCCCCTCTCTGCTAAAGTCTCCCCCTGACCACCAAGCTCATGTGCCAGTGTGCGGTGTTACCCTCGAGACCAGGCGGCTATCGCTATTCTTGCATTCTGAAACCAAGACTAATTCAGCCCAAATTATAATTCCCCTTTTTTATAATTTCAAGCTACCCATTACAGTAGATACATTGATTTTTACTATTTGCTCATTACTTGTGGGTTGCTAGACACCTTTTTGAACACTGTTGAATTTGATGTGCAAATTGACTGCTGAATCCACTTAAAAGTGCATTTTTCTCGCACACTCAATAATAAGATTTCATTCTTTAGTGAGTTATTGTCAACACGCACGATAGTTTTTGCCTTGCCGCCGTGCTATGATTTTACACGAATTGAACTTGTCTGTTTGCATATTATGTCAATATTTTCATAACCAATTCAATAATTTCGTGTGTCATTTTATTGTTATGTATTCACTTGACTGTAATTTTTGTGTGTCCATATTTTAGCTGTACATCATTACCTGCGTTTTACTGGTCCATGTTTAGGTGCAATTAATATGCGTGCATTTTTAAAATGATGTGTTATTGATTAATTTGTTATGTCATTGATGTACTTGGTGTCATAATTCTTATATCAAAATTTCGTGCCCACAACCTATTGTGGTTCTCAAATATTTTCATTTTATTACTCACTGTTATTTTGCAAATGGCGCTTGGGAAATGATCGAGCCTTGATGTACCTATTTTACTAACACTAGGTCATGAAAGCGCAAGCGCGCCTTTAATCAAAAGTCAGGTGGTCCTGAACATTGAATAAACTTGAAGATTAAATAATCTCGAAAATTGAATAATCTCAAAGAATGAATATACCCACCCTTGAAATTATTCGAATTATAATTTCTCCTCAACATTACTTTTTCATCCGTTATTGTAGAACGCACAATGAAGAAGAAATCAATTTTTGAGATCAATAACACCATTTCATAGCTTGAAATTTCTTCTTTCCAAAATCTGATATAAGACTCGGAGGCCACCATAAAACATGCTATAAAATGCGATTCCTTAATTGTTTGGCACACTTTGGCTGATTCGAAGAAAAAAAAAAAGTTACTGAAATATTTCAGGAATATTTTCAAAAATATCAATTTAGATCAGTCAAAGTCTGATCTAAATTCCACGCTATTCCAGATATTCACAAAGTCACTATTGCAATGTTGGTATTTTAATTGACCGTTCTAACACTCGATAACAACGTAATCTAATGAGATGCACCTAGGTACTCATTTTACTTTCGAATTTCGATGAAGCTTGGAGCCGCTACATCGTGCTTGGAGCATAATAATAGGCAACACAACATACAACAGTTACCTTCGCTGAAGCTGAAGCTAATTAGCTGAAGATTTCACAACAGCTGAACCACAGAATAATGCCGAACTCTGAACTGCGACCTGCGACTACACGAACACGCCGTTAACACAGAATCACAGAAATGAAATGCGTTATTGCGTTCTAGCATTGAATGTCCTAGTAAATTTCAAAACAAATTTGGAAACCACACTCAGATGTAGACAACCAAACATACTTCAACTGATGTTGTGCTGTAGGGGAACAGTGTCTAAGTTAACGCAATCAAATATGGATTATTTTGTAAAAAAGTACCGAACTTTCGGCAGAACACCAACATTCAAGAATTCATTCTGAAAATTGTGAGCAAATATCATATAATGATCACGTTCGTTTTCACGTTTATTACTTCTTGTGATACATTCAGTGTTCACAGTCACCTCAATGTTCCCTATCAGTTCGTTTCAAACTACCTACTTGACCACGTGATCAAGTTCGAAGTTCGAACAGCGCAATCGCGTCCATAGCCTTGAAGTGGACATCTCTTTTTCAAGTTTTGGATTTTCTCGAATACCGTGAAAGTCGTTCCTGTACTATCAACTACTTCTACCCAGCTTAAAATTGACTATTTTGAAATGTTTACTTTTTGCCTATGTGTCAGGGGGCTTTTACCGCCCAAGCAGGTTGTACGGTACCTTTTTGTTGGGGAGTCATGTTAATTTATTTTGTTGTGTTTGCTATGAGATGATTTGATGTTACCTGCCAGGGAGTCGACTGGGTCTGCCATGGTATATATGAAAGATTGATTACAACTTTGCGACTCGCGTAACGAGGCACATGTCAGCTTTTGTGGGATAGGTTCTCTCACAGGGTCCTCGAGTACAGGTTCGCAACAAAATTACCCTTTGTTGTGTTGTTGTGTAGTTGCAGTATTTTGGATGTTTTGTAGTGTTTAATTAATTATGCCCTGTCTAATATGTCTTCAGTTGTTGCCTTTTGAGTGTCTGTGTGAGTTTGGCGTACTTTTGATTTGCGTTGCTTTGCGTTGTTTTGCGTTACCTTGAGCTAAGTACTTTGCTGCGTTGGGGAAGGGGGAGTAAAGTATCAGCAGTCTCAATTATAATCGAACCCGTACGCGAAATACGTAATAACGTATGGTCCGAAAGTTTTAGGAAATTGTTCAAAGCTAATAACTTTTTCTGAATAGTCTTAATTTTTGAACTTGATATCGCAAAAATTAACATCATATATAACAATAACAAATTCATATTCAACATATTGATAATGGACCATTATCTTCGATGGATCTCAATTTTCTTCTGCCATGTTCCATAATTTTTTGTATCAATTTCTCCAATTCGAAATTCTCTAATGTTATTGAAAAATGCGACGCCGTAATTGGTCTCCATTTGCAGCTTTCCATCCCTTGTCGTATACAATCCTGCTTAATACTTACCAAAAATCTTATATTAGTCGAGCCTGCGGTACATTGGGAGGCAGGAGCTCAGAGAAATTAATCCTGCTGTTGTCCAGAGAATGATCGAACATGGCATAAGAAAACTGAGAGCCATCAAAAATAATGGCCCATCTTCAATATGTTAAATATGAATTTGGTATTGTTAAAAATGATGCTAGTTTTGGCAATATTAAGTTACAAAATTAAGACTTTCCAAAAAAAGTTATTAGCTTTTAAAAAAATTCCCAAAACTTTCGTACCATACGTTAGTATCATTCAAAAGCCATTGCGGTGCAAATTAGGACCATTTTTCCCCTTGCGACAACATATTATTTATTGAGTACTTTAATTCTGAACTCCCTCGCAAAGAGCTGCCTCCCACAAAAACTTACCCCCTCACATGCCTGGATAATCACCGAGAATTTATCGTGATGCCGCGAAAGCAACAATTCGCCAGCAGAAATCGCTTGTGCCTAGACCAGTTCACGACTTTTCGTACGAAAACGACTTTCGCAGTTCGTTCACTCACCGAAACCGGTCTGGGCCGCCAACTCATCGCACGGTGACGTCAGCTCCCCCTTCTGGTGTCTGTTGATCGTCCTCAAAACTTTCGCTGGCCTGGTCCTGTCGGCCACCGTGCACGACCAAGGCTGAGCCGACAGCAAGGTCGCTGCGGAAAACGTCATTTCCCGTCGCAAAGTCTCGAATTTGGCCATGCAGTTTTGATAAAACTCGTCCATTTCGCTTCCCATGCGCAACAGCAACTGCGCATGCGTCGGTTCTTCCACAGCCACGGCTACCTCCGCCGGCTGTTCTGCCGGCGCAAGCCGGCTTTCTGAAGAAGGCGGCGGTGAAGTTGCAGCTTCTGCGAGGAAAGGTTCGCGTTCTGCCGGCAGCGACGAGGACGAGGACGAGGAGGTCGAAGGGAATTCCGGAAGGAACAAACCGGGCTGTCGCGAATGGCACGGTTTGGGCTCAGGGGATGAAACTAAATTGGAAATTAGGGATAGAATTTGTATTCGTTCTTTGATCACCTCGTTTCCAGAGGAAGAGGATTCGGGTAGTAAATGCCTCGGTTGTGGAAAACAAAAGGATGTTTTCGCCGCCGACAAGTCTGATGGTTGCGGAACAATAACTTTGTCTAGAGGGAGGTTTTCGGCGTTGTCCATGTCGGCGTTCGATATGGAATCGGAATCGGCGTCGCCCGAAGGTCCAGGATCGAAGTCCATCTCGAGGAAGTCCATTTCGGGGCTGGAGTTGTTGGCTGCAAAAATAAAGAAATTAATAAATGAAAAATTACGATTGTTAATGTGGGAAGGTTTATTTCAAAATATTTTCCAAGGGTCAAAAACCGTTCTACCAATTCTACTACAAAAAGGCTATTTGAGTTTTTTTTTTAATTTTTCACGACGCATCGACTACGAGGTTATTAGCATTGGCGGGACATTCAGTGGGTTTTGGTATACGTTAATTACTTGAATTGCCTACTGTTAGCTATGTGAGGCTTCAGTACTCTGATGGCACTCAACTCTGTAGTCAGAAATCCATTTTTTCTGTAACCGCTGTAGTCAGACAGGTGCAGATATGGCATAGTAAGGTCAAAACAATTTTTGGACAACACAAAATATCCATGGACGAGGCGGAATTCGAACCCGCGCGGTGTGTCACGACTGGCTTGGCGTGCCAACACTCAGACCACTCGGCCACCGCCGCTCCTATTCAAGTATTATTCAGCTCAATATATGGAGAGTCAGGAGCAAGCAGCCAAAGAAAACCCTAGATACCTCGGCTCAAATGATGACGATTGAGGTTAGTTTTCACTGACCTCCCTCGCACCGTTACAGAAATACCGTGCGATACACAAAGCATCAGGGTTAGCTCTGCCATTGAACAATTTGGTCATTCAGCCAATCCAATAATAGCTCCAGTCGATGAATATTTTGTTTACATAGCGCGGCTAATAGCGAATTTCCTAAGAAAATGCGCTGAAAAAATATGGCGATGTATGGAAAACTGAATAAGAAAAACCAAAGTTTCATTTCCAGTCATCCCGGGAACCATGGAAAAAATGGAGATGATGGAAAAACTTGTGCCGCGGTTTTTCTTCTGAAACGGTGAGAGAACGGTGAAAGATGTGTGAAAACTGTCAGGGACAAAATCAGGGTTGGCATGATTTTGCCCAGCCCAAAAAAAACCACTGGTTTTTTTCGGATAAAACCCACCCAAAAACCCCGCGGGTTTTAGACTAAAGGTGGGTTTTTCAAAAAAATACCGAATACTACAATGAAAAAATTGTAAATGGTATCAAATCTTCAATTGTCATGTATTATCAACTACATACTCACTACAGAATACTTAGACAAGAAAAAAAAAACCAATTTTGCATAAATACTACCTAACTCCAAACACTTGGCACGATAAGTTTATACGCACAAACTACACTAAAAGTCACCAATCCAATTCGCACTGGTTCTTCTTGTTCTTGTTTAGCCGTTCTTCAGTTTAGCCGTTTATCGCAGTCAAAGTTGCGTGCCGGTCTAGTAAAGTGGAAAAACTCTCCGCGTGACCTTTCTTCTTGAATGCTGCGAGAACGACAAGAGATATCCGAAAATTGTGAGCGACAAAGTTGTAGAGAATGCTCCACTAGAAAATTTTCGACGCCAATAGGGTGATTGCATGTAGAGGGAGTTTATGGCAAAATGTCAATAGTGTCATTGTCATCTGTCAAGTTCCATCCTTGCGGAGTCAACGTCAACCGGACTAACCTCACTAAATACTGTAATTTTTACGTGTTTTGTTCACATACTGGTTTGTTCGGCGTTTACGAGATCGAGATTGTGATTTCTAATCGTTCTAACAATGCCTTACACCTGTTCTGTGCCCCAATCCTTGTCTATGGCCCCAATGCAATTACCTAAGAAACGTCAAAACATAACTATAGATTCTTGCGCTGCCTGCCGGTGATCAGGTGAACGAATTTGATGCAATCACCCTATTATTAGCTCTTCTAGTTTAGCCGTGAGCCACGTTCGCAGTTGCGCGACAATCCTGTTAATAAAGTGGTTCTTTTGGAAAACTCAAGATGAAAAAATATGACAATGTAGAGGATGAGAAAATGAATCTAAAAAACGAAAGTTTCATTCCACACCGTTTCGGGAAACCTAAGAAAAAAAAAGAGAAACTTGAAATATAGTGATTTGCACTCCCAGCTTCCTCATTGAATACTGAAATAAGCGTAACAAATATGAAAACCTGAATAAAAAAGTTTGTAGAGGATTGAATGATCTACAATGTGTCCCGGAATAAGTGTTACAAAACTTACAGGGAGATAGAAAATTTGAAAATAAGGGGACTTTTGTTGATAAACATACCCTCGCAAACGTATAGTGACGGAGATACAGGCCTTCAAAGTTGTTTTTGAAAAACAGTTTCATTGCATAACTTTTGAACCGTTCGACCGATTTTATTCAAATTCAAACTAAAGTCTCGACTAAAGTTTACTAAGGCAGGTCTTTATTGAACAATAGCAACGAGTTTCATCAGACATTTTTAGGGGCAAAGAGAATAGGGGAACCGTCCCCTTTTCCCCCTATTTTTAACCCCCCTGAATATTTTTTGAAACGGTTTCGATTTTTGAATTCTGCGTTCAATTTAAAGAAAAAAGTTCCTCTTGCAAAATTTTGATTAGAGGCTTCACCTTCAAGATATTTGGGTTTGAAACATTGGAAAACAACATGAAATCGCCACTTTCCAGGGCCCAAATTGTTTTTTCCCTAAAAAACTTCATGTTTCTCAGCGAAAATGGGGGGTTAATCAACTTAAAATACCCAGAAAACTCATCCCATTCGACGAATCATGGGTTTTCTTGAATTTTAATTTTTAGGGCGATTTCGAGATGTTTTCCAATGTTTCAATCCCAAATATCTCGAAAACGAAGCTTTTAATCAAAATTTTGCAAGAGCAACTTTTTTATTCAAATTGAACGTAGAATACACAAATTGAAACAACTTCAAAAAACACCGGGGAGGTCAAAAATAGGGGTAAAAAGGGGAGGGCACCCCCTATTACTTCGCCCGAGACTTCGCCCCTAAGAATGTTTGATGAAATGCGCTATTATTGTTCAATAGAGACCTGTTTCAGTCTCGGTTTCAGTAAACTTTGGTTTGAGTTTGACTAAAATCGGTTGAACGCTACAAAATTATGCAGAAAAAACTGTTTTTTAAAAAACAACTTTGAAGGCCTGTATCTCCGTTATCATGCGTTTGCGAGGGTATGTTTATAGAGTAAGTCCCCTTATTCTTCAATTTTCTATCTCCCTGCGAGATTTGTAAAGCTTATTCCGGGACATCTGTATAAAAAATCCCCTGATGCCATGTAGGTATGAATCTTTTTCGACTCAGCTGCGGAGCGCTATCAAAGTTGCGGCACATGACTCGTGACGCGTCCCATATGTGGCCAAACTGGCACGACGTTGCGGTGATTGTTCAATTGATTATAAAATATGATTGAATGATTTGAAAAAACTGCGTGCTTTGTTTAACGTCTGGGTAACTACTTATTGTTAGGAGTGTCATTGTAGTCATCAACATCGTCTTCCGAAACAACAGTCAGCAACGGCGCCAGCATTTCTTGAACGGATAGGCACAAAAAGGCACACTATTTAGGAAGGTGGGCACTCATCTAGTTAAGTATATGCTTCCCATCCTCCAAACTACTTTTTTTTTAGATAAGAAAAAACAGTCAAGCGCAAAAAAGTTCTATTGAAAAAAAAAACGACTGGATACATTCTTATTTTAGGTTGTTTTCATTAGTATCTACTTAGTTTTGCAATTTGGGTAGTCTGGTTTTTCATATCAACATTTTCCGAGGCATTTTCTAAGAAATCGGGTGGGCACCTATGATTTTAGGGGAGGCACGTGCCCACCCTGGCCACCCCCTGGCGCCGTCACTGACAACAGTGCAGGAAGCGTTAGAACAGGTGGCTCCACCGCAATGGTGGCAAGCTTTTCTGAATCCACAAAGCTTCTCGCAGTTTCTCGAGCATCTGCAGGAAATCAGCCGAAGCAGATTTTCGGGAGCTACGTTATCCTGGATTCTAATGAGAATCAACAGAGGAATGCTCAATTTCCAACCCCATTGTTCAAGTGTACAGTTGTTTAATATCTTCGAGCTATTGTTGAATGATCATTGTTGATCAGAAACCAGTTGAAAAACATCTCAGTATTTACGTGAATCATGTTTTTCAATTATTATATCGATAGCGTTCACGCGCGGAGTTACATTTCTAACAATAGTTACAAGTCGTTCAAGAAAGCACGCAATTTTATTCAATCATTTCATCATGTTTTATAATCAACCAAACAACCACCGGAATGTCGTGCCAGTCTGACAACATATGCAGCGCGTCATGAATGATGTGCCCCAACTTTGATAGCGCTCCGCAGCTAAGTTAGCAGCGATATGCATCGAAAAAGATGCATTATATGACATCACGGGATTTTTTTATAGATCATTTAATCCTCTGCAAGCTTGTTTGTTCAGATTTTCCATATTTGTTACGTTTATTTCAGTATTCAATGAGGAAGCTGGCAGTGCAAATCGCTATTTTTCAAGTTTTCCTTTTTTTCTTAGGTTTGCCAAAACGGTGTGGAATGAAACTTTGTTTTTTTAGATTCAGTTTTTCATCCACTACACTGTCATATTTTTTCATCAAGTCTGGGATGTTTGTAAGTTTTCCAAAAAAAAAAACCACTTCATTGACAGGATTGTCGCGCAACTTCGAACGTGGTTCACGGCTAAACTAGAAGAGCTAATAATTGGCCTCGAAGATTTTCTATAAAAGCATTTAATTCTTGTCGCTCACAATTTTCGGATATCTTTTGTCGTTCTCGCAGCGTTCAAGAAGGAAGGTCACACAGGGAGTTTTTCTACTTTACTAGACCGGCGCTCAACTTTGACTGCGATTAACGGCTGAACTGAAGAAGTTGGACATTTATGCTTTTGGGGACTTTTTTGTAAATTATTGAATTCTCTACAACTTTGTCCCTGACAGTTTTCACACATCTCTCACCATTCTCCCGCCGTTTCAGAAGAAAGACCGCGGCGCATGTCATTTCATCTTCTCCATTTTTAAAGAAGACAAAAGAGAAGGCAAGAGAAGACAAAAAAAAAACAACTTGATATTCGTATTTTTGATCTCACCAGAACAACACAATCGAGAACACAATCCTTGAGGAACACCAACAAATAATTTGCAGAAAATACAAAAAAAGGAATGCAATGTTTTCGTATTTTTTTAGTTCATTTCACTACATCGGATAAGGACAGTTTTATATGGTAAAGTCACAGATGTTTGGTAAAACATTGAAAGAATTTTATATGGGGTATGCCCTCAAATTCCAGTCCCTTCCAGTGTCCTTACCTTCTCTACCATTACCCGGTGGCGGTTCCTCCATCGGCTGAATTTCCAAATGGTAAAACGAGTTGGGCAAGTCAGCCGCCTGGTCCCCTTTGTAGGTGTAGAAGCACCCGTCGTCCGAAATGGACAGCTCATTGTCATCGCCGAGATCGTCACTAACCGAACTTTCGTCTGTTTCCTTGGGACTGGCTTCGCAGCAGCTGGCGCTGTCGCCCCCCGTGTTCGTCACTAAACCACTGCCATACACGTAAGTCTCCTGAGACGCGGCGGTCCTCTTGAACCCGCGAGAGCTCTCCGTGTCGGAATCCGAGTCCGAATACACGCTGTTGTAGCTCTTGAACCCGTTTCTCTTGGGCAAACCGTCCTCGACATTGTTGTTGGCCTTCTTCACGGGCTTCGTCTTGGGTATGGCCCCTTTGCTTTCGTCCATCTGCACGAGACTCAAGTTGGCATTTGTGTCCGGATTGGCGATTTCGCTGCAGGACGGCAGCGAATGGTCGCCGGCGCCGCCTTCTTCGGTATCACCTGCTGAATTCATTTCGCTGTTTGGCGGTCAACACTGGGAATCCTTACATAATTATTCAGGTGTAGCACACGTTTTTCAAGGAAGCTCGGATTTCGCCGCACTCATCCCGAAGAATGGCAGCCGCAACGGAGCCGAGCATTCCAGTGTGGTTTTCGAAATGAAGATTTTTTTAGTGAAAATCCAATTTATAGGTAGAAAACTTTGTTTTTTACACAAGAAGCACAGAAAATTTACGAACAGCTGAGTGAAACGTCAAATACATGTCAAAGTCAAAAGTCAAACATTACAGGAAACTAGGGAATTTCATTTCTACACTGCAAGTGTCAAAAGAGAACTGTCAATAGTGTCAATGTCACCAAGTGACAAGTGACGTTTGAATAACCTCAAATATTCGCCGGCACATAAACACTGCGGGTTTATCAGGAAAATGAATGAATTAAAAGAAATCGACGGGTCAATCCTTGAAGGGGTGAGCACCCTCCCATTTCCACTATGCCCTTCTGTTATCACGCTTGAATTCAGGGCGGCCAGATTCTGCGAATCGCGCTAACTCTGAGCGCCATCATGAGAATCCCAGTCAAAGTCACGAAAATCAGAGCGGGGCGCTCAAAACCGGGCTTGATGGAACAGCACCTGAAAGGCGTCGAGCTGACGCGGGACCTGTGCAACGCCAGAGTCAAAGGCGCCCAGCTGGGCTCGACAGAAATCGAGTTTTGGCCCTCGGAGCTCGCCGGGGGCTGCCACGAGGCCCGCGTCAAGACCGCCGGAAGCGTGAGCCTGCTCGCGCAAGTGGCACTGCCTTGCGCCCTTTTCGCCAAAACGCCGTCCACGCTCCGCCTGCACGGCGGCACCAACGCCGAAATGGCCCCGCAGATTGACTACACCACCGAAGTGTTTCGCCCGATCCTCGAGAAATTCGGCGCCACGTTCGATTTCGACCTGATCAAGCGGGGCTATTTTCCGAAAGGCGGCGGCGAAGTCATACTCAAAGTTGATCCGTTTCCCGGTTTGAAACCGGTCACGATGCTGGAAAGAGGCAGCATTACCGGAATCCACGGGTGGGCTTTCACGGCTGGCACCTTGCCCATCAAGCTGGCGCACGCCATGGCGGATTCGGCCAAGAACTGCGTCAGGAAACACTTCCAAAACATCCAGATCGAGAGATACAAGGAGGACAGGAATGTGGCGCCGGACAATTGTTTTGGAATCATGTATATTTATTGCCTTCTTTAAATTGAAAAATAACTTTTAATTATATTTTCATCGGTGTTTTCCTTTAGATTAGTAGCAGAGACTAGTACGGGATGCATTTTGGGCGGTTCAGCTCTGGGAAAAAGGAACGAAAATGCCGAAGATACTGGAAAAAGGGCAGGAGAAGACCTGTTGAAGGCGATCGAAGAAGGTGGTTGTGTGGATGAGCACAGTCAAGATCAAATTATTGTTTTCATGGCTTTGGCCAAAGGTCCTTCCAAAGTTAGAGTCGGGGAGATTACGTTGCATACTAAAACAGCAATAACTATTGCAGAACAGCTCTTGAAAGTAGGTTTGGTTGTTGACGATTGCAGGATTCATTTTGATTATTATCGCTGGTTTATTTTTTGCAGGTCAAGTTTGAAATCAGCCCTGAGGGAGCGTCCAACGTGATTTCATGTAGTGGCAGTTGAAATTGGTAAATTCCCAAGTTCTTGATGTCAATGTAAAGTATGTACCTATTGACCGACTATTTTTATTAATTTAATATTTATTTGAATAAATGGTGGCAATGAAAAAGTGATCAGAATTCGCGTTCTCAAATTATTGATTTTTTTTGTGTATTTACGCAGGGTGTTTGCAAACTTACGGTAGAAAATTGAACTGCAATTTAAGGTTCTTTTTTTTAAATATGGAGGGTCCAAAGGTGGTCCTTCGACTCCCTTTATTTTCGTTATTTTGAAAGATTTCAGTAAACTCTTCTAAACAGACCGAAAAGCAATGTTTTCGAACCTTTGAATGTGTTTTGTAATTTTATTTACTATACAGGGTGAGTCGTAAATCCTGAAAATACAGTTTTCTTCAAAAATGCATGCATAAAATTTGATTGCTTTTCATCAGTTTCATATCCTCTAGAACCTTTCAGGGTCATTTTCGAGGGAAAGTTTTTTTTTAGGATTTATGACGAATACCTGAAGGGCGTGCTTTTGATTTATATAAAGGCTGGAAGTTTTTTGCTCTCTAGAAATGTGTACAACAGTCCAGAACATTCGAGAGTATTTGAGATTATTCCACAACATTCCAGAATGTTCCGGTACCTATGTTCGGGAATGTTCGGGAATAGGCTGGAACGTTCGGATAATAAAAGTAAGTGTACGGTGTGCGTGCCGAAACTCAAAAACGAGTCCCGGTACGATCAAAGGAGTTATATGGTGTGGTGTAGCCCTCTATCCCCCGTTCATGAAGAAGGTTCCCGGTTTTATCTGAAGAGCGTGTTTTTTTAAGATCTATGGGCTGGAAGTTTCGCCCTCTAGAATGTCGTAGAACAGTCCAGAACATTAGAAAGTAGATAGTCTATATAATTCTACAACATTCCAGAATGGTCTGGATGTTCTAGAATGTTCGAGAATAGCCTGGGACGTTCGGAAACATCCCGGAACATTCTAGATCATTGTTGAACATTTGAGATCATTCCATAACATTCCAAAATGTTCCGGTATGTTCTGGAATGGTCGGGATAATCTGGAACGTTCAGAAATATCCCGAAACATTCCAGATCATTGTGGAACATTCGTAATCATTTCACAACATTCCAGAATGTTTGGGAATGTTCGGGAATAGTCTGGAAGGCTCCAGTACAGATAACGGCCACATCACGCAAATCCAAACGAAAAAATAGGCAAATCACTCAGAATGGCATGTGGAATGATAATCTGAAAGAAATATATTTGCGGATTATCCAGAAATTTTTGCAACAAAAAAGGAACAACGCCTTGAAGAACAGTGTAGTTTCTGGATGTTGGTGTATTGTTGGTTGCCTACAACACTTCAGTAGAAAATTAGAGCAGGTACGTGGTACAGTGACTCATGACTTAACAACAAAATAATGGGTAATTATTGACGACCACTACTTCTCGACTTCAGCCACCAACTTTTCACGGTAGGTAGACACCACCACAACATCACGTTCGTCGACCGTAGTTTCCTGGGGAAACCACTATTTCCACTGTAAAATGCTCCTTCTTTCCATTACTTATCCACGTCCAATGTCCTACGACGTAAGTACAGGCAAGAAGGAAGCGTCCTACATAGCTGTTTAAGTGGTTGCCTAACTCTTAGAAAATGCTAGTCGAGAAGTAGTGGTCGTCAATAATTATCAAATAATGTTGCGCAATGGTGTGCGTGGGCCCGAGATGGGCACCGCAAAGAAGAGTAGTACGACGTAAACAATTCAACTGCAAAGAAACTATTAGTGTGAACGTAATTTCCCTCTCGGTGGGGACTAATCAATAATCATCGTGAGCAGAAAGCAATGGAGTTTGTTTCGTGGTTGTAAAAAGTGTTTAAAATGTAGTCGTTAAGTGTACTCGACCCGCCTGGAACGTTCGTGAACATTCCGGAACATTCCAATCCATTGTGAAACATTCGAGATCATTCTACAACATTCTAGAATACTCCGGTATGTTCTAAAATGGTCAGGATCAGTGATGTAAAATACCCGGGTTTTTATATTCAAGTACCCGTTATTACCCTAAGTATACTGCCTTCCAAAAAAAGTGCAACACCTCGATGCCGTTGGCTGATTTTGATCAAATTTTCGCAAAACAAGTATTTCATCTACACTAACAAATGATTAACATTCTGGATATCTAGGCGCTGTAGTTGTTTTGTTTTTCCCCTTGGTAACCGTAAAACACAAGAAATTGTTTTTCGTTTTTCCTGGTTGTTACAAACCACATTTTTTGCAATAAGTTTCAATAGTGAACCCCAAGAGACCTGAAATGCCAAGAGCCCGTCAACCTCGGCAGTACCATCATTTAACCGAGTTCCAGAAGGGACAGATTATTGGCTTAAAAAATGAGGGGATTTCGTATCGAAGAATTGCGAGACTTGTTGGTTGCAATGCTTCGACTGTGATGAGATGGTGGCGGAGATGGAACGAGGAGGCCAATTATCGGCGACGGAATGGATCTGGTCGTCGTAGAGCCTCCACGGTACGTCAAGATCAACGTCTTCGAGTAGCGGCTGTAAGAGACCGATTTACGACAACCCGAGCAGTCGGAAACGAGTGGGTTGCAGCTATAGGACGCCCAATCTCAATGAGCACGGTCTATAGAAGAATTAGGTCTTTTGGTCTTTTTAAGTTCTTATCGTCCGCTGTTAACCCTTCCCCTCACTCCTGTTCACCGGGCCAAAAGATTGGAGTGGTGCAATGAGCGCAGAAACTGGGTCCAAGAATGGCATCGGGTGGTCTTCAGTGACGAGTCCCGCTTTTGTCTTTGGGCTCATGACGGCCGGGGGAGGGTGAGGCGCTTTCGTGGGGAACGGCATAATCCCGAATTTTTTGCCGAGCGACACACTGCCCGTACACCCGGATTGATGGTTTGGGGAGCAATATGCCATGGAAGCAGGTCACCATTGGTGTTCATTGAGGGCACTATGACAGCTGCATCTTACATCGCGAGTGTGCTGGAACCCGTTTGCCTTCCATACCTTCAGGGGCTCAACAACCCTATTTTCCAGCAAGACAATGCACGTCCTCATACGGCAAGAGCTTCAATGCAGTTCCTGGAAGATGCACACGTTGACGTGCTTCCATGGCCTGCTTGCTCTCCTGATTTGTCGCCCATCGAACACGTGTGGGATATGATGGGAAGAAAGGTGGGGCAATTACGCCATCCTCCCAACAACTTGGAAGATCTCCGTATGGCCTTGCAAGAGGCATGGGATGGCTTGTCACAAGCGGCAATCGACCACTTGATTGAAAGCATGCCTCGTAGGGTTAATGAGTGTCGGGCAAATCGTGGAGGAGCGACACATTATTAATTTTTTCTGAAGTTCCTTGTATTACGATTTCCAGAATCTAATCGTTTGTTTCTATTGTTAAAACACATGTTTTGCGAAAATTTGAACAAAATTGATCCACGGCTTCATGGTGTTGCACTTTTTTTGGAAGGCAGTATAAATACCCGGTATTTACCCAAAATCGGGTCTCTAATAGGGTATCCATTTTCATTAATAATAATAATAACAACAATAACAATAACCTAGGTAGGGTAGAAACGACGCTTCTGAGGACCTCTTGTTGCATAGTGTAGTGAGTGTTGTAGATGTGTACAGTGTGTTGTGCTGTGGATAACAATAATGATTTTTGCTCACAGCAGCAAAATAATAATAAGTGCTTTGGACGGTATGTTTATAAAGCCTTGGAACTTGGAAGAAATCATTTAACCTTTAACTGTCAACACTGTCAACCGAGCTGTCAACAGTGTCAACTTTTCTGTCAAACTGGGTAGGGTGGGTGAATATCGCTCGGGAAAATACCGGGTAAATACCTGATTTATATTTACCTACCTATTTGGTAAATACCCGACTCACATCACTGGTCAGGAATAATCTGGAACGTTCAGAAACATCCCGGAATATTCCAGATCATTGTGGAGCATTTGTAGTCATTCCATAACATTTCAAAATGTTCCGGTATGTTCGGGGATAGTCTGGAACGTCCGGAAACATTCCAGAACATTCCAGTCCATTGTGGAACATTCGAGATCGTTCCATAACGTTCCAGAATATTCCGGTATGTTCTATTTAGAATGTTCAGGAATAGTCTGGAACGTTCAGAAACATCCCGAAACATTACAGATCATTGTGGAACATTCCAATCTATTGTAGAACATTCGAAATCATTCCACAACAATCCAGAATGTTCCGGTGTGTTCTGAAATGGTCAGGAATAATCTGGAACGTTCAGAAACATCCCGGAACATACCAGATCATTGTAGAGCGTTCGTAATCATTCCACAACATTCCAGAATGTTCCGGCAAGTTCGGGGATGGTCTGAAACGTAATCATTTGCGGCCAAGCCGTAGTTTCTGGGTCATTTTCAAAGATTCGTAACCATTGACCCGTGGGTCGTACCGATGTGGAATTTTTGTTGAAATAAAGTTTAAATTCTCCTCCTCTTATGTGCAGATGATGTTCAAAAGAAGTTGCAACAATGGACGGATGGATTTTCACAACGTGAAAACTGCGGCGCTAAAATTTTTTTGTCATTTTTTCTCGAAATTAGGGGAGCGGCAATAAATCAACAGTAGTCTTTTTCTTCTAGTTTTTTATCAGCTATCCATCAGCGAAAGAAATAGATCGCTATGTTTTCGGGTGTCTTTTCCCGCCGTTACGAAGATCAGTGTATCAGCTGCAAAGACGTTTTTGAATTTTAGAAATTGAAGGTGAATTGCCAAAGATATCGATCATTTTATGCCGCCGTGTTGAACTTCCAAGAAAGAAAAAAGTGATCCGATTTTATTGAAACTTGGAACACACTCATGTCTGGTTCAAATAATTGGAATTTTGAGGTCAAATGCCACTTTCGATCACTTTCGAGCCGCTATATTGAACTTTTTAGATAAATGATTCGATTTGAATGAAACTTTGAAACACACTAGAATCGAATCATTCACATAAAACTTCAATGTGGCGGCTTGAAAGTGACCAAAAAAGACATTTGGCCTTGAAATTCCAATTACTTATATTAGACATGAGTGTGATCCGAGTTTCAATGAAATCGGATCACTTTCTTGGAAGTTCAGCATGGCGGCACAAAATGATCAATATCTTCGGCAATTTACCTTCGATTTCCAAAATTCAAAAACGTTACTGAAGCTGAAACACCAGTCTTCATAACTGTGTTATTGGAATGCATTAAAATTTTTTTTCGGAAAATCGCGCTCGTCCTGAACTTCTGGCAATCTTACACTGTTCCATTGATCACCCTGTAGAATCTTCGTGAAACATTGTTCGTATTCGACATGATCAAAGCATGAGAACAAAGGATTGGGCCATCGAACACCGAAAACCGATATGAAATCGCTGATGGCAATCAAAAGTTATGATGATTTTAGAAATCGTCTGAATTTGCCTGTCCCCTAGATTCTTTTGATGTGTGTAGTTGTAGCGCTATCTCGTGTCGTCTCGGGTGTCAATGTGCATTTATGTGTGCTTTAATAAAACGATTAAAACCGTCAACTACTGTGTTCTCGTCTAAACCTCCACCCTGATGCTTGCAAACAAAAGCCTTTTAGAAAGTCATGAGGGGTCAATCAAACCCTACATTTGACAATAATATACCGCATCTGCAGGTATGAGAGTCTGAGGAAATCCCGATGTACCGTCTGCTTGGCGGCCCCAGTGCTTGTATGGACCGATCAACAAGAATCCAAGCATTACATTGCGGCTCGGTGGGTCCGGCTGGCCGGGGGAGGTTTTACAATGGGCCCAAAAGCGAGCCCTACATGCCATTTGGAACCATGTTCCATCAACTCTCTCTCCATTAAAACCCAGAATCCAGAATCCATCTCCCATAAAGAAAAATATACATATATTATCGTCAATGTGATAAACAAGATCGTTGCACATTTAAAAATTAAACAGTTGCCGGTCCAGTCGCCTTTTCCGATTGGAAACTTCAAACTTTCTTTCGTCGCCAGTCGCTTGGCCTGCTTGAAAACCTTCCGGTCGTCGCTGCAGAAAATTGCTTGCGTCGAACCGTCGCCGTGAGACTTCCTATAAAGCGGTTCGTAATGCGTGCCGTTGTAAATCAGAAATGCCCGCTGCTTGAAGCCTCCGTCTTCTCCGAATATGATGACTGCTTCGCTAGTGCGATCCACCACGGCGATTTCGAGCCCGTAAAAGTCGGCCAAAATTGATATTTCGATGGCACCGCCCCAGGAAGTCGGCCGCCGGATCCAGGCGCAATAGTCTTGGACCGGCTTGCCCAGGACGGATTCGTTGTAATACTCGGGGTTTCGCACGATAACGTTCTGGACGACTTGTCGCATGTAAGAGGCCGCGCGTCCCGTCACGTCCAGTTTTCCGTTCAGCAAAAAGAAGATGCTGTTGAACAGGCACGAGCCGTCTCCAGGCACGCGCTTCATCAGCAGTACGTTTCCAGGATCGAGACTCAGGAGTTTTTCTTCTCTAGATTTCTTCCGAGGATTGCGTCTCGTCATGGTTCTGGTTCTGGAGTAGCGGTATATGGTGTGGTACAAAAACGCTTGTCCTCCGGAGAGGTCGCCGAAAAAGGCTGCGCTCTTTTGACTTGTGTGTACAATTTTGATGCATTTGACAACACATTCTGTCAATACAGATTAATACTGACTTTCCTCACATCAGTAGTCGCGTTCATGCCACCGGATCACTTACCTGCCATCACTTCATTGGAGCAACCAATCGAATTCGAAAAATGCGACTTCTGACCAATCGCGTGATTGCGATACATGATCATTAACTTCGTATGAATTATGAATGCGACCATTTTTTCCTCGATGTATACCTACTTTTCAAATGGCCATTCTTGTCAGAAGGGGTTTCACCCTTTCACGAAATTGTTGAGTGTTTATTATAATAAATCTTGCGTTGATACTAGGTCAGCGTTGGGTGTTGAAAGGATTCTTGGCAAGGCTCTGAACAGGTCTTTCAAGTAGTAAGTCTGTCAACTAGGTTTCTTTCAATCGAACTAGTTTTTATTAGTCTCTAAAATGGTTAAGAATCATTCTAGATCTACGAATAGGCAAAAACTAAAGGCTGAAACTGAAGAATACGTTGTCTATTAAAGATACACAAGCATTTTGTATGCGTTTTATTCTATTGTACTGTGATACATTTTGTTACAACTGGAGAGTACATCGTGTTCCGCGTGATGCTTGATGCGGAGTGTGGACTGCCGCTGCTGTGGGCACAGCCGCTGTCGTTCATCGGTCGTGTGCGCCGGACCGTCATTGTCAGGCATGCCAACATACATTACACATTTCCCTCCTAAAATTGAAGCTCGTAGTTGTCAAACTTGTTGGGAATTTTTCTCTCACGAATGCTTCTACGTATAGAGGGACCCTCTGCGGATTCGGCGGGCACCAGAGGCTTGCGGGCGCTGATGGCGTCTTGCTGCGACGTTGTTGGCTGGACCGCCAGGGAGGTTCTTTCTGCTGATGACGTGTTGGACTCAGCCTCAACCTGTTGCGGAGATGATCGCGTGACACAAGGCTGAATCGGAGGCTGTGAACATGTTTCTCTAGCATTATTCCGATCATCATTGAAATTTTGATCATCGGAAGAACCCGCAATCACATTGCTCTTTATTCTTTCACTCCCTCTATCATTCATACTTTCATACTGGTTCCTACCCGCAGTGTCGACGTCGTTGGAGTTGTCGATGATGTTTGGATTGCGGAAGCTGTACGGTGCTGGGCAGTGGACCCTTTGTGATTCATTGGTTTTAATTGATGTCTGAATAGCGTCATGATTATTTTCATCATGATGCCATCCGTTCATGACTTTTGACTGCTTTAAACGAATTTGATTTGGATGTCGCTTCCAAATGAAATGTTCATGAGTTTTACACAAGTAAGTAGCTCTGCCCAACTTGCGTATAATTTTTGCATTGCACCACTTCATCCCCCTTCTATAATCCTTGATATAGACGTCGTCGCCTAAATTAAAGTTTCGAACTTTTGATTGATTATTCGTCACGAAAGATGTTTCAGTTTTTGTTAACAAATCAAGTCTCGTTCGCAGTTTTCTATTGAACATCATTTCGGCTGGTGGTTTCTTAGTTGTGCAATGAGGAGTGTTCCTGTATGACAATAAGAATCTAGCTAAAACTGTGGAGATTGAAAGATTTTCGTTCTTAGGGTCTGAAGAAATTCGTCTTAGTGCGTTTTTTACAGTCTTTACACAATTTTCGGCTAATCCGTTGCTTTGGGCGTTATGAGGTGATATGGTCAGATGTTTAATTGCGTTTTTCTTCAGAAAATCCTCCATTTCTTCCGAAACAGAAGATGGACCATTGTCCGATACTAACGTGTTAGGCAACCCGTACCTTGAGAAACATTCTCTGAATTTTTCAATTGTTGCTGTGGACCTTATGTTTGTCATAGGTATTACCTCAATCCATCTGGTGTAACTATCAACAATAATAAGATACTCGCGGGTTCCGAAATGGAAAAAATCTACGTGAATGGTGTGAAACGGCACGTCCGCTCTAGGCCACGATACATTACTTTTAGGTGGATCGGATTTTGAAAAATTGCAGTTATCACAAGTTTTACAAATCCGTTCTATATTTTCGTCAATTTTCGGAAACCATAAGTACGACCTTGCTAACGATTTGGTTTTGACAACGCCCTGATGACTTGAATGCAATTCCAACAGTACTTGATCTTGTAGAGAACGGGGTATTACTATTCTATGCCCATAAAACAAACAGTTATTTACGACTTGGAGATCATATTTTCTTACAAAATATGGTCTCAATGATTCGTCCGTTATCTTATCTGGCCATGATGCAATTGTGAATTGTTTGACTCTACCCAATATATGATCTTTATCAGTCTCCGCCCTTACAGTGTCCATGTTTAAAGGGATGTCAATGTTAGAAAAGTATATACCATTGTCTTCGTCCGATTCCTCTACATTCCCTTTGTCAATTGGCAACGGCATGCGCGAAAGATAGTCTGCAATCTTGTTACTTTTGCCGGGTATATGTATTATCTCGTAATCGAAATTCTGTAAATACAATGCATAACGCTTTAAACGGTTTGCGCTCATTTGATTTATTTCCTTGCCGCCAAATATCGTAATTAGCGCTTTTTGGTCAGTCCTGAGAGTAAACCTATTCCCGTACAAATATTGTTCGTATTTCTTTACGCCGTAATAGCAAGCTAAACTCTCCTTATGCACGATTGAATAATTTTGTTCGGATTTTGAGTATGTTCGACTATTACACGTTATTACTCGTTCACTCCCGTCCCTGAATTTATGTGAAAGCACCGCGCCTATTCCTTTTTCCGACGCGTCTGTAGTCAATATTATTGGCAAACTTGGATCAAAATAACACAAAACTTCGTCTGTCGTAATCAGATTTTTGACCTTGTTGAAAGCTTTATCACACTGCTCATTCCAAGCGTATTTAGTATCCTTTTTTAATAATTCATACAACGGTGCCATTATTTCTGAAATGTTTTTGACGAACCGGGCGTAAAAATTTGCCATTCCAATGAACGATCTTAGTTCGGTTAAGTTTGTAGGTGGTGGTGCTAACTTAATTGCTTCCACCTTGTCAGGACTTTTGGATATTCCTTGCTTTGAAAGATCAAAACCTAAGTATGAAACTTTATCTTGTAAAAATCTCGATTTCTGTATATTCAAGGTTAGTCCTGCCTCTTTCAACTTTATCATGACTTGATTTATATCATCTATATGACTTTTTCCCTCTTTATGTCCGATCAATATGTCGTCTTGAAAGGTAAACACGTTAGGTAGATCCTGGAAAAGTTGGTCAATGTATTTCTGGAAATAAAAACTGGCACACTTGATACCGAACGGCATTCTATTCACTTGGTAAAGACCTTTATGTGTGGAAATAGTGACTAATTTTTTTGAGCTATCATCCAATTCAAACTGTAAGTACGCGTCCGATAAGTCAATCTTTGAAAATGCTACACACCCGCCCAAACTTGCAAATTATCTCATCTACCCTGGGCAACGGGTAATAAACATTATCCAGACATTTATTCAACTTAATATAGCTACCGCAAATCCTTACTTTCCCGTTCTTTTTAACCACGGGGACAATTTGAGTGCTCCACTCGGTCGACACTACAGGCGTGATAACTCCTTGCTGTTCCATTCTCTCCAGCTCAGACTCAACCTTGCTTCTAATTGCCAATGGGATTGGTCGCGGAGGTGCATGAGTCGGAACGGATCCCGGTTTAAGCTGCAGTTCAACCTTTGCATACTTGAACTTTCCCAGGCGGTCGGTGCACACGTCGGGAAAATTTCGCTGAAGCTGCGCTCTGATGTCGTCCGAATCCACCGAGTTCACATAATCTGGGGAATCGAAAACAATATTAAATGCGTGCATAAAATCTCGTCCCAATAAACAAACTTTTGCAGTTGAAACAACAAAAAATTTAATTATCTTACTCGTGCCCTTGAACTTTATCTCTACCTGTAGACAACCGATTGGAATAATAGGTTCGCCGGTATATCCACGAAAACTGACTGTGGTAGGTATGACTTTGAAATGTGACAAATTATCTCTATAAAATTTCTCTGACAATGCTGATATTGAAGACCCACTGTCCAGTTGCATCATATGTGCCTTCCCACATATTATCACAGATACTTCTATTGGTTTAAAAACGTTAAAATTATTGACATTACAAACATTTATGTGATAAAAACTGTTCTGACTAGGTTTGACTAGACTCACTTCTACGTTACTAATCGTATTGTCATGATTAGCAACTTCGTCTTCATCTATCCAGTTGACGGCTTTCTTTCGTCTGCAGGCTGCCTGGAGATGTCCTTTGACCCCGCATCGCCTGCAGTTGTAATTCTTGAATCGGCACGATCCACGATGCTCTCTGTTACAATGCTGGCAATTCTCATTTCTTGCTTCTTTCTTCTCGAGTTTTTTCTCTTGGTGGACGGCGTTGGCGCGATAACGATTGTGGTTTTTTTCTTCACGGTTTCGCCAATCTTGACCTTGAAACGCGATTTTCTGGATTTTGCCTCCGTTTCCACTTGCTTTTTCTACGTTTCCACTTGCTTTTTCTACGGCTAGCTCCTTCGACGCAGCGATTCTCAGCAACTCTTCGGCATTTTTCTCACCAGGCTTCTCCTCCACGATTCTGTCCAGAACGGGTCCCCTTCTCATGCCGGATATAAAGCGATCCGCCAGGACACCAGACAGCAAATTCTCGAACTTACAATTCAGCGAGAGGCGCTTCACTCTAGCGTACCATTCGGCAGCGGTTTCTTCTTCGTCTTGCTTAGCGCTGTAAAATTGTATTCGCTCTCTATATACGTTTACTTGCGGACTATGGTGCTGGATGAGTAACTTCGTGAGGTCTGCGTACGTTTTTGATTTTGGCTTGTCCGGGAAACACAGGTCTCTCAGGGTCGCATAAACTTCGATTGACAAATGGCTTATAAGCAATGCCACTTTTACTGCTGCTTCGGTTACCTTGTTCGCGGCACAGTACTGCTCGAATCTCTCTTCGAAGATCTCGAAGTTTTGCTCTGCCCGGAACATCTGGATACTGCCTGAATACGCTGCTGTGGTCATCTCGATGCTATGAAATCTTGAATCTTGGCAATCCGTCAATATCTTCGGTTTTCTCTCGTCGCCAGGTGAAGAATACGTTGTCTATTAAAGATACACAAGCATTTTGTATGCGTTTTATTCTATTGTACTGTGATACATTTTGTTACAACTGGAGAGTACATCGTGTTCCGCGTGATGCTTGATGCGGAGTGTGGACTGCCGCTGCTGTGGGCACAGCCGCTGTCGTTCATCGGTCGTGTGCGCCGGACCGTCATTGTCAGGCATGCCAACATACATTACAGAAACCATCAATGGGTTGCAAGTGTTGATGATGTTTGGATAGAGTGACGAGAGAAGTACGTACAGTTTCTGAATAAACTCGTATCTGGGTTGAATTCTGGACTCCGCAGTATTCCAGAGGGCCAAGCTATGCTTGAAAATTTCAGTTTTCACTCTTTTTTTACTTCTTTGGGATCCGATGGTTATATCTTTGCACAAGGAATGTGTGGTCAAAATTCTTACATGGCTAATCTGGCTTGAGAACCTTACACTTGAAAATCATATATACACACATCAAAAGAATCTAGGGGACAAGCAAATTCAGACGATTTCTAAAATCATCATAACTTTTGATTTCCGCAAGCGATTTCATATCGGTTTTCAATGTTCGATTGCCCAATCTTTCGTTTTCATGCCTTGATCACGTCAAATACGTACAGTCTTTCATCAGGTTGCTACAGGGTGATCAATGGAGCAGTGTAAAATAGCCGAAAGTTCAGTACGAGCGCGATTTCCCAAAAAAATATTTCATGCATTCCAATAGCACAGTTATGAAGATCGGTGCTTCAGCTTCAGTAACGTTTTTGAATTTTGAAAATCGAAGGTAAATTGCCAAAGATATTGATCATTTTGTGCCGCCGTGTTGAATTTCCAAGAAAAAACAAAGTGGTCCAATTTCATTGAAACTTGGAACACACTCATGTCTGGTTCAAGTAATTGGAATTTCAAGGTCAAATGTCACTTTCGATCACTTTCGAGCCGCTATATTGAACTTTCTACATAAATGATCCAATTTGAATGAATAGAATAGAATAGAATAGAATTTTATTTGTACGGGGCCGAAGTGTCGGATGTACACGTCAAACAATAAATAAATAAATAGCAACATGAACAATGTTAATTCGACAGTAACATACTATCACAGATAAAATTACAAATCACATAACATATACTCGTCGACAGAGTAGAAACAATGGAACAGCAGCAGATCCTTGATATGTTTAGTAAATTCTTTGGAGGTCATAGTTTTGAACTTATGCGGAAGCTTATTATACATTTGTATACCCCTGTAACTGGGAGACCTTTCATACTGACTAGAATTATGACTAGATGTGATTAAAGAATGTCGGTGCCTAGTGGAATAGCTGTGATGATCACGGTTTCTTTCAAGAGTATGTACATTGTTTTTAACTAGTAATACACATTTATAAATGTAGATGCAGGGCAAAGGCAGAATTTTCTGCTCCATGAAAACCGGTCTGCATGATTGTTGATACGAAAGATCAAAGATTAGTCTCATGATTCTTTTTTGGCCTACAAAAGCCCTGTGACTGCTGGAAGATGCACCCCAAAAGACAATGTGATAGCTCAAGCAAGAATAGGCCAGAGAATAGTAGGTATTCAACAAATCAGCTGGACCCAAAGTAGTTCTGAGCTTCAAAATAGCATAGAAGGTCGAATTCAATTTTTTACAGACAGCTTCGATGTGCTGACCCCAGCTAAGCGACTGATCTACATGAAGACCGAGGAACTTGGTAGACGCGGAACCGACCACGGGAAAGCCACCAACCACGAAACTCAAGTCTTCGCCAACCTTTCTATTGCAAAACTTTACGACAACGGTCTTCTCCGGATTCACAATCAACTTGTTTTTAAGGCACCATTGATGAAACTGGCAGGATATGTCAGAGATCAAGGCCCTGAGCTCCCCCGGGCTCCGCCCCGAAACCGCTATTGAGCTGTCATCAGCGAACATCACTAAAAGACCTTGAGATATATGGTCATGTAAATCATTGATAAATAATAAAAAGAAACTGAATTATTCTGTTTCAATGAAACTTGAAACACACTAAAATCGAATCATTCACGTGAAAGTTTAGTATGGCGGCTTGGAAGTGACCGAGATAGACATTTGACCTTGAAATTCCAATTACTGAAACCAGACATGAATGTGATCCAAGTTTCAATGAAATCGGATCACTTCTTGGGAGTTCAACATGGCGGCACAAAATGATCAATATCTTTAACAATTTACCTTCGATTTTCAAAATTCAAAAACGTTACTGAAGCTGAAATACCAGTCTTCATAACTGTGCTATAGAAATGCATAAATATTTGTTTTTGAAAAATCGCGCTCATACTGAACTTTCGGCAATTTTATACTGTTCCATTGATCACCCTGTAGAAACTTTATAAAACATTGTTCGTATTTGACGTGATCAAGACATGAAAACAAAGGATTGGGCTATCGAACACTGAAAACAGACATGAAATCGCTGACGGCAATCAAAAGTTATGATGATTTTAGAAATCGTCTGAATTTGCTTGTCCCCTAGATTCTTTTGATGTGTGTAGATGAGCATTTTGTTTCAAATCTATCAGGAATTTCTTCTCATGCGAAGGCTGCGTAAGGTGAATTTTTCACCCGAGAATTTTCCATTTTCCGCAGTAAAACCAATATTCTGGTGACACCACCAAACAAAAAGCCATGTTTTTGCATTTATAGGTAGCAGGAATGCTCTCTCTACAATCCCCGTTTTCCACGAGAACATCACGCATACCTGTGAGGATACAACTGGCGGTCTGTAGTAGCCGAATGAACTAGCGGGAATCTGCGCTCACAGGTATGCGCGCAAGTAATTTCTCGCATGGGAAAGGTGGATTCACAACGGTAAAAAGCGGAAATTGAGCTACATAAAGGTTATAATGCCAAATATGGAGCAAGTGTGTCTGAGTTATCGGTCGAAAATTAAAGTCAAACGGCAGTGCCGTAACTAGGCGTGTTGGCGCCTGTGGCAATGTAGCAATTGTGCGCCCCAAGGAAGTGAACATCTCAGGGGGGCAGGACCCGCTAGAGCGCCGCAGGCGAAAATTTTCCCAGATAATAATAATAATGCTAATAACAATCTCAAATTTAAGCTGGAAGCTTCTATTTCTTCCCCCTCCGGAGTTTTGGTTACACTAGGAACACAATTATCTATGAAAAAAAAAATAAAATGGCCAATGAGATGATTATCATGTTTTTAAAATCTTTAACTCAATCTTTCATAAAAAAAGGTGGAATCAATAATAAACTTGGTCTGCTCCTAGGAAAAAATTTTAAACTCCCGGCCGTCCATTCTTTTGCAATCGAGCTCCCCAACCCAGAAATAAAAACATCAAGACAAATGATTATTCTTTTCACACAAAAAAGGCTTCAACAAGAAGTAACAAAATACTAGTAGTACGGTTGCGGCCATAATAAAGTGGATGACATTGTCAATGTCAACGAGTTGGATTGTCAACAATGTCAACATGGATCCTTTTATCAATTTTCAACGAGTTGGCTTGCTGTCATGCGACGTTCAGGTCAGAATCCTGGAAAATCTGTCAACTGTCGTCCACTTTAAAAAGGCCGCAATGGTACCTAATATAGGATGACAAAGATAAAAATTGAGCAACAAAACAAAACTTGTCAAGTTATTGACAAGATACAGGGCCGATTCTGGCTCGTCGGCCACCCTTGTGCGAAAAATATTTGGCCGCCCGCCAGCTGTAACCCCGCAGCAATTTTCTAGCGGGGGCGTCTGGGTTCTCTAGAAATTGCACCGCAGGCGATTTTTTTCACTTTTGCGGGCCTGAAACCGCCAAAGCCCCCACATTTTAAAGAAAATTATGAACAATTTTAATCTATTTTCCGCTGAGGATCAAGGTGCGTCTATGGACACCTCACTTCAGCATATCCCTCGGCACACCCTATAGGTCGCGGGAGCAAAAATCGCGTGCTAAAGATGGGTATATGGCATAATGTTATTTTCACTAGTATGTACTTGTGAATACCGTTTTCTTAAGTTGTAATAAATTATATAGATGATTTATTGAACAATTGCCACTTTATCAAAAAAATAATTGTGCTAAACTCAAGATTTGTCTGAGAAATGTTAAAAACAAACGAGTCTCTGCAGCGGTACCTTGGCACCCTATCTGCGCTTGCGCGAGCGTTTTATGTCAATTCAACGACGAAAAGGATGCGCATTGCGCAGTTGCCACGTCAGGCATACCTGCAACGCTGCCATAGCGGGTGCCAAGGTGACGGTTATGTTCCCGCGACCTATAGATGAGTTTTTAGGCACTTATACCAATCCATAGGTAAGCATATTGATTTTGTAGTTGGATGAAATCAGATAAAGCTGTTCAAATAAACTGGGCAACAATTGAACTGATTCACTAGAAAATTTTGCCTCACTTCAAATGTGAATATCTCAGGTAAAAATGGATCGATTTTGAAAATCGTGGTCATGCTGGATAGCGTGTTTTTTTGGCTTTAAGATACTTGGATGGTACAGAGGTTCAACGACGTTGAGTGAGCTATACAGGGTGAAAACAGAAGAAATGCAAAACCTGTCCACAATATTCAATGCCCCGCTTCTGTGAAAAAGGTCCCAGATTTTTTCTGAGTGCAGTTCTGCAAAGCACATATCAATATCTCTGAACGGTTTTCGAATTTTGATCGTAGTGCGGTTTTTTTGAAAGTTGTGATTTTTTTTTGTACTACACCGCATTTTTTCACGCCGATCCGATTTCAAACAGACTATCCGAAATGTTATCAAGAGATGAAAATTCTTGCCCTTCCTCAGATACTTGTCTGAGAAAGAACTCTGATATCTATAATAGTTGACGCAGGGCGGCCGCCTCGCCTCCATTCTTGACAGCCTGTTGTATTAACCTTTATAACCTTTACCTTTACCTTATTGACTTTGCCAACGGCTCTGAAACGAACAAAAACCGTGCCTGTTTTCAAAAAAGGTAGTAAGGAGGACATTATGAATTACCGAGCGGTGACCGTGGTGAGCCCACTTTCAAAGATAATTGAAAAAGCAATGCATTCAAGGTTGGTGTCTTTTTTGAACAAAAACGAAATAATAACTAGGAGTCAGCACGGGTTCCGTGAAGGGTTCTCCACCGAGACGGCCACCACTGAATTGGTTCAGTTTGTTTACGATAAGATCGATAAGGGACACCGTGTTGTGGGTCTATTCTTTGATTTGTCACGGGCGTTTGACACTCTGGATCCAGGTTTTCTGGGGGAAAAGTTGAGCGCGATGGGGATTCGTGGTTCGGTGAATGACTGGTTGATGTCGTATATGTGATGCTCGATCGGGGGTGTATGGCGTGGATCTTGGCACTTCACAGGGAGGTATCCTTGGTCCATCGCTGTTCCTTCTGTACGTCAATGACCTCCCGGAGTACATTACTGAGGCGAAAGTATTGCTGTATGCCGATGACACTACTATCCTGGTGAGTGGCCATGATCCAGCTGAGGTGGCTCGCCGGGTGGACCGGGCGCTCCGGGAGTTTGCCGCGTGGTGCGAAAGAAATCGTTTAATAATTAATTTATCAAAAACAGTCATTATAGAGTTTGCGGGAGCCGCGGAGCCCAAGATGTGTGGCTTCGGCTTTGGTGGGGCGGATCTGCCGATGTCGCAGGATTGCAGATTTTTGGGAGTTCAGATTGACGGCAGATTGGGTTGGAGCCTGCAGGTAGAAAGCGTGTGCGCCCGACTCAACAAGTCATTTTTTGCCATTTTCAACTTGAGAAGAATATTGAATACGCCTGATCTTGTTACAATTTACTATGCTAATTTTCACTCCGTGCTCTCTTACGGTATTACCGTCTGGGGTCAGGCGACTCAAATTGAGAGAGTATTCATGATACAAAAAAGAGTCATTAGAATCATGTTTGATCTGGCGCGCACGGGCTCCTGCAGACCTATGTTCAAGACTCATGGGATCCTCACGGTGGCGTGTGTCTACTTGCTGAAGTTACTGACATACATCCATTGTAAGCAGGATCAAATGAAAAAAGCAAGAGACGTTCATTCGTACGACACGCGAAACAGGAGCGACCTTGTCATTGACAGATATTTTCACTCATACTATACGAGGTCACCAGTGTGTGCCGGCTCAAAAATGTACAACATGCTTCCTGGCGCGTTTAGGCAGCTTCCTCCAAGGGCTTTCAGGAAAAAACTAAAATTGCTTCTCGTAGAGCACTGTTTCTACACGGTTGTCGAGTTTGAAAGGTTTTTGAATGAAAGACCAAATACCTGAGATCTACCAAAGTCTCTGATTGACTGACACTTGTTTTTTTACTAAACTGTAAATGTTATTATTTTGTCATATATCAATTCTGATCGATTTATGTGATTGTTTTAACTGTGAAATGTACGAGCATTCAAAATTTCATTAGATAATATTATATTTGTTTCTATTAATTAGGAACTTACTTATCTGTGATAATTGTCTGTACCTAACTACCATACCACTGACTTGACCATTTTTTTAACAAATGCAACAAGGTTCAATAAATAATATTATTATTATTATTATTATTATTTTTTCGGCACTACTAAAAAATCACAATTTACGCAGGGCGGCTGCCGTCGGTCTCGAAAATCATAACATCAGTTCCTTTTTCGACACTCAATTTTTCGTTAGAAAAAATTGGAGACTTCTCGCCGCCCTTGAATTTTGGCCGCCCCTGTGCAGGGGCACACCCAGCACACCACTCAGAATCGGCCCTGACAAGATATTTAGAATCAAAATAGACAAAGATGCACGTTGCTACTGTAGTGTATCATCCTGGTCACGGCATCATTCTGTAGTGTAACCCTCTTTTCGATGTTCGGCTGCGATCGTCGTTGTTTCTTCCCTTCCCCACGTCGTTTACATTTTACCTACGTTGTGTTAAGTTCTTACTCGAGATGAGAATGTGTAGTTGGGGATGAGGTTTGATTCTTGAATGAAACGCGAATGAAATGCAAGCAAAATGTATGTTTATTGAAAATCAATTAGCAAAGTTTTGAATGAATTTGTTTCCTTTCTCAAAACACCTCACAACAAGAAATTGACAGTGATAAAATGACATCACATGAATGAAGAACAAAACACAAACAAATGAAACAAGAAAAATCATTACAAATTAATTTACAACAATGAAATGAACACAAAATCAGATCACAAAACAAAACAAGAAATCATGAAACATGTCAAACTGTCAGTTTGATCGCAAAGAAAAAGTGACGTATTCGCTGACAGGCACACATGGGAAGAACACGTCAAAGAAACCTCTGCGTATTGCCTGGTTAATTGCTGAAAAATCCCTTCCCAAATGATCTGAACCAAAGACAAGTGAGTGTGAGTCATGATGAAATGACAGAGAAGTCACTCCAGTGATGCATTGATCAAGTCAACGTGAAGCGGTGCTTGAACCTCTTTGAAACGTTTGCTTCGTTTGCAAGTTATTTACGTAACAACAAAAGGAAACTCGCTCGTTCACGCTTTGAACGCTGAGCAATTTATTTTACATTTTACAAACAAAAGAAATCGAATTGATGGATAGGCAAATGATGAAGGAATGATCGGTAAACAAGTAGATAAATCAGCCAGAAACAAATGACATGTAAACAAGTGGATAAATCAGCAGGAAACAAATGATCAGTAAACAAGTGAATAAATCAGCAAGAAACAAATGATTGAAAAAAAGAAAGTTGCCGCCCGGCAACGTCGGCAGTTACGTCAATTGGAGGCACGTCAAAACTGTCACTTTGCTGTCTTGTCAATGCACTGCCGCAATTTTTTTTGTTCCTGTGAACCCTTGGGGCCCCGCAGGCTCCTTTATTGGGCCTTAAATCGATGACCAGCGTCGTCGCCGTCGTCGCAGACAGACCTTTCTCTGCATCATCCCTAGCTTTCACCCAAGGAACAGCAACAACGACTGTGGATCGAGTCCTCCGCACACACCAACTGCTGGCACGCCAGAAAAAGTCACCGCTTGGGCTGGCTGCGTTGTCAGTCTCCTTTTTCTCAAGATTTTCTGCTTAAACCCCACATGGAGATCCGCATTCTATATTTTACAGTTCGCTACCATTGTAATTGGGACGCAAACGTGTGTTGTGTCCCCGCACTGACATCAAGGTTTAGGCTCGCTTTGTGACCCATTTGAGATTGGGGGATCAATCAGCAGGCAATAAATGGCAGAAATGGCACTAATCGCAGTGGCGAAAGCTACTGCGCTACTGGCAAAGCAGCATACCATGCTTGCATCTTCCTGCGGAAGGTGTAATGTAACAGCCACCAGTCGCAATTTTCCCACCGCATTTGCCATGTAATGCATTGCTGATAGCGCAATCTTCCAGCCTCTCACCTCTGGAACTAGACCTACTACTAGCCTGCTAAATTCGCCAACCACAAGATCAAATTCGGGACACAACAACAAACCCCCTTTTACATCATTCCTACTTGTCAAATTTCATGTTATTGATGTGGGTATTGCAGGTATCCACTAGTGCCCACCTAGGCCACTAAACGTCGGAGTATGTGTTTCTCCCAAAAACGTCCTCGACGATCAAGTACCGAGCTCTACACCAGGTGGCGTTTTTTAAAAGTAAATCGCCTATACCACACTACCCTATTTCAAATACCCAAGTAAGTAACTGAAAATAATTGAATGACAAAAAAATGGAAAATGGAAAAATCTTGAAACTTCAACCACCAGGCTGAAATGTTCTAGATTCCGATTCAAAAAATATGTCTATAATTCCACAAAATTCAAGCTTGACGTAGCTGTTTTATCGATTGACAGTATGTCTTTGTTTCTTTCTTGGCCGAGAGAAGAGCGCAAATATGACTTGACAAGCTTCAGTTTCTGAATAAGAGATGAACATTTTTTGCAGAATATGGAGAGGCCCCATCTCAGACTGATTCGGCGCTCTTGTATTTATTTGGTACAAAGTGTAGGTAAATATATGTTGCAATAGTTAGGCTGCAATTCGAAAAGCACCTAGACCGACCGGCGCTGGCAAAAGGCGCCGAGCGCCGAGCGCGAGCGCTGCTTCGTCCACAGCATGCTGCTTCCTGCAGCGCCGTGCTCTTCATATCTATTCGTTTTATTGCTGTTTTGAATCATGTCATGAAAAGGTGGTAGAAAAAGCCGCTTTAGATTTTTTTTAATAATAAAGTCAGTGAATTTGTAGGTAGAAAGTAAATGTGCCGTATGTTCATTAAAAACTTCAATAAAGGGAGGCTGTGACGCAGGCCATTCGATCCGAAAACGGCCAGGTTATCATCGGTCCACGGCCTCCCATTATTGAATTTTTTAATGAACATACTGTAGGTTTAGGTTAAAATTTTAAATAAGAATTGAAAAAAATAAGTACCTAATAGGTAACTATTACCCAAACTGAATTTTGCGCCCCTGAATTTTTTGCGCCTGTGGCAATGGCAAATGCCACATTCGCCACGCCCTAGTTACAACACTGTCAAACGGCCTTGCAAACAAATCCACTTTCAGATCTTGTAGAAATGAAAGACTCATACAGCCCATCATTTTTAGATGTTACTCACTTATTGTAGCTAATGATTTACGTAAGAATTTCGACAGCCTTACCCATGACAAAGATACATTACTTGACTAAAGTTCAGAAGAAGAAAACGTCGAAAAACATGTTTTTTTTGTATAAAACTACTTGAAAATGGCTCCTAATCGAGATGTGGAGCCTATAATTGAGTTCTAAATGTGGAAAATAGTTGGAAACGACACCAAACTTGGCAATATTAATCCAAAATCAACAAAATTAAAAAATCACTAACACAGGCCAAAAGGCCTCCGGCTAGCCCCTCCCTTTAGACCTAGTGACACTTGGCTTGTCAGTTTGGTACGACATGAACCTGGTGGATCGATATGGGGTGTGTTTGAGCTCACATCAGTGACAGGTTGAAATTCCGGCATTTTTATTGTTGATTTTACCCCCCCTCCCCAATTGCAGCTTCCCTGTCGAAATTTCGAGTTGGTAACAGGCATTTTTGTATTCAGCAACGCCCAAATACCCCAGAATGCCTTGTTATCAAAATGTTATATGAAATGCTTCTTGCATATGATTTTTTGAAAAATAGTTCTAGTTTATAATAACAAATGTTTGAAAATTCGAGGATTTGTGCAGAACTGAATTCCCTATAGCATAAACAAAATCGCCATGAATCGCACTACAGGATTTTGAGTTATTCGAGGAGGAGGATAACATTTTGGAAAGATTCATACTCTATGAACTGTTGCCTCTCCTCTCAAATGACTCAAAATCCTGCAGTGCGATTCATGGAGATTTTGTTCATGTTATAGGGAATTCAATTCTGCACAGATCCTCGAATTCTCAAAGATCAGTTGCAATTTTTTCAATAATTTGAGCTATTTTCATTTAAAGGTGCATGCTGTAGTGTTCTGGTCAGTAGTAGACGACGCGCCGCGCCGGCTCAGGTTCAAATTGATTTTTTCAACTCGAGAAACAAAATCATACATCGAGTGGACGATTTTCCTGAAGAATACACTTTAATTTAATGGCCTCTGAAAATTTTCCAAGGATGAACACCTTTAACAGTAAAAAAAAATTCGTCAAAATTGTCAAAGAAAAAACAAGTTTTCTCAAGTTAACTTGTTCAAACTTGTTTTCATCCAAATATACACAACGGATTCGAGTTTGGGAGATTGAATTTAGTCGGAAAAGATGCCAAACTTGTCGTGATCGGTTCAATATGGCGCAGGAAGAAAAAAGAACCTCCTAGACGAGCTTCGCATCCCCACGAGCCCCCTTCAACAATGATCGACACTTTTTGCACCGAAATGATGTAAACGGGATATAATTTGTCGAATTACGATGTATTTGCATCCAGTGGATTGACAGGTTTCATCCCCTCCATTTAAGGTTGCAATTTTTAACCCCCCCTCCAATAACTCAAAACCCTCAGGTGCGATTTTTGGCGATTTTGGATATGTAGTAGAGCATTCAATTCTGAACAGAACATCAAATTTTCAGGACGTCCATATTTATTCCGAGGTTTTGCAGATTTTTTTTACTATTTTTCCTGTAGTATTAATTTCAATACCTAATTTCAATAATATTTCAAGGGTCGAAAGCTCGAAAGTTTCTCGTTGAGATCTCGCAACGATACGGCGCGACGAAGAGAGGTCCCGCGATAAATCCGTTTAGCTTGTTTTTGTGAGAGCAGTCACCTCCCTCTCTATGTTCTGAAGTCAAAAACCATCCATAGTCAACCGCGGCCATAGTCAAGAAACCTTGGAATCTTTGGGGCGATTAAATAATTTACGAACATCAAAACCCAGGCATTAACAACAGCGAACGCCGCAAATAAATGTAAACAACATTAGCGGAGCAGTCCAAATAAATAAATACAAATAAATATCCACTTATTGGCCTTCTTCCAACTTATGTAATTTTAATGATCAAGATCTCATCAGTAGCGGCGCGGCATTCAAGGGATTAATTCTATTCAAAAAAGTTCTAAAACTAAATGAGAAACGTTAAACGCTTCGCCTCTGTATAATATGCTCATCGTTGTTTGAAATTTCACACAGGTACCTATAGGCAACCAGATTCCATTTTTCCCATTTTGTTTGGCACCGACTTTACGTTCCCATTTACGATTTACGAATACAGTATTTGAGTACCTTGTTACCCCGCTACGTACCTATATTCTAAATAAGTGATGCAATAAATATACAAAAAAATTGATTTTGCGATTTCATGCTACTGAAGCTTTTGGACCTGAGTGACTCTGCGTCTGCACTGATGAACCTTGAACAAGCGATGAAATCTACGTGTTTATTTTTCTGAATTTCTGATATTAAGAAGTTCGAGGTGTTAATTCACGTCTATATATTGCTCTAGTTCTAGTTGCTAGTTGCTCTCGAGTCATTCGTAACATAATACAAAAAAAAATTGACTGCAAAAGGTGATATAGCGAACGAAGGTCCTGGGTTCGATTCTCAAGCTCAAGTACACGTTTAAATGCAGCTACGCGGACTCCGGCACATTTCATGGTTTCATGCTTCACTAGTAAGTAAGTAGATCTGTGGTAAGTAGTCAGAGAAGTAGTCTAAATTCAAGTAAGTAGGCAAGTTTACCTAGAATAAAGTAAATTGAATTTGTTAATTTTATGTTCGTTTGGTTTTCAGATCAGTTGTTATTTTGTATTATATTTTGAGTGAACGTGAGGAACAGTACATGAAGTTTAGGTATGCCTATACCCCTGATTCTACGCCCCTGGCTCGACCGCCACCTCACCTTATAATTAGAGTTATAGCTATGTACTTGGTTTTAGTTGGAACGCGGGAGGAATGCTATATTGCCTAAATGAGATCAGACAGTCCCTTTCGGTAGGTACAAAGGAATAGATGAAAGCTACACATGGCAGAAACAAGAACTCACTTAGTGCTTCTAATGGATTCTTCAAAACCTTACTTCGTCGTTGCAGACGGACTCGTGGTGAGTAGGACCTATATGCCTTTGCATTATACCAATTTTGTATAAAATAATGTCAGTGCCAAGACATTTTTATGTTTAGCCACCCTCTTGCATTTTATTGTGCTATATACTATATACTCGGCTATATACCTAGGTACACCAAGTTCTACACACTTTGCGGCTCAATATTGAGCTTCTCTAGTTTTTTTTTTTAATCTTCCATCCTACAGAACAAGACAATTTTCCAACCAACCACCAACCAATTTACCAAGATATGCTAATGACGTTTATGTGATTCCATGTATTTTTATGCAACAACTTCTGAAATTTGATCAAATCGATCAAGAAAAAGAGCCGCCAACCAGCTAGAACTTTTGGCAAAAAAAAAGTCGGTGTAGTGTATACTACGGGATATACTATAATCAGTTTCGGCTTTCTTCATTAGAATAAGCTATGAAACAATGTGTTACGTTGGAACGATCTAAAGGCCGCTCTATGAAATTACGCAACGCAGCCGCAACGCAATGAGACGCAAGGTGTCTGATTGGCTCGCAAGACTTTCGCGTCGTTGCGATGGCTTTGCGAATACCAATCAGCGCGAGCCAATCAGAAACGTTGCGCTTTGCGTTGCGGCTGCGTTGCGGCTGCGTTGCGATCGTTGCGAATTTTCATAGAGCGGGCATAACGTCGTCGCTGCTAGTTGTTCAGATGTGATATGGTATTATGTAGATGTGACAGTGACAGCTGTCAGGCTTTCACTCATCGTAATCGCGATGTGATGTACGCTTGAGTGAAATTTTTTGGTACTAGTTATGTGTCAAAAATGAGAAAAGGTACCGTTGCGGCCTTTTTAAAGTGGACGACAGTTGACAGATTTTTTAGAATTTTGGCCTGAACGTCGAATGACAGCAAGCCAACTCGTTGACATTATCGTCCACTGATGGCCGCAACCGTACGTTTCCTTGGAGTGAAAATTTGGTGAGGCCTATAACTAACATCGTCCTGACTGACTGGTATGGCTCTTCACTTATGCTGGTTAGTGGTGGCCACTGGAAAAAATGTGGCCCAAACGCGGCAACACAAAAGAAAATGGAATGAAAATGCGCACTGGCATCAATTTGTGATGCTCATCACTGAGTGAAGAGTGTTACCTTCTCCAGCTTATACTAGAACAGCAAGGAGGTGTGAAGAAGGAGATAGGTACAGAGGTACTTACATAGAATAATGGACCAGTTTCATGTTGAGAAAAATCTTCTAACAATTCGCCGTTTAGGTTTTTTCTCTCTTCTCACCGTTTATGTAAAAATATTTATTTCACCTGACCGGTTTCGAGGGCCTCTTGTCCCTCCTCGTCAGAGTATCTAGGTCTACATAAGAAATAAAATATAACAATGCAAATGAAATAAAATATAACAGTAGGTACATACCAAAAATTGCATGTAAAAAGAGATAAAAAGTTGTATAATTTTCGCAGAAATCTGACGTATAAATTAGTTTGAAGATGTTACTATGTCAGGTTTCAATCTTCTAACAACGTGCACTCATGCGTCTTGTCTTGCCTTGTGCATGCAGTCAAACTGCATAAACAATTGATGTGCATCTAAGAACTTTCGAAGCGTACTGAGCTAAAGAGTGATAGGGTTAAACAGCCGAGGAACATCTGAGCAACCTTCTGCAAGTGTTAAGACGTCTCCAAGTACCTACAGCCCATCTCAAGCTCGGCTCAAAGAAGTGTGTACTGTTCCAGAATCAGCTGGGTGGAGTTTATGGGACACTGTCGTAGTGTCCAACTTCTCACCCTTCTGTCATATGACAAAGTAATATTAGCTCTTCTGAAATGTCACCTAAGCAAACTGCCCACGACAGCTACCATTTCTACCATTACCGCTAAGTGCTTCATCTATACTCATGTATACGACCTAGCTGCCTTCTACATAACCAAATACAACCAAACATTCCATTCCACGAGCAAGCTACCTCTATTAACTTCAGGTAAACGCTGTAACAGAATTATAGTTCCGCGAGATCCAACCACATACTTGATCCAACCAGACGTTCCTCTGGGTAAAAATGTTTTTTATAGCTATCGTGAATAATAACAGTTCTTTATACTCAACATATCTCAACATCAACACTGTTCTCTTGTACTTAAAAATCCAACCAACATGGAAATTTGAATAAATGCAGTCGCACGCTGGGACGTTACAAGTGCATGGTTACTCAAATAAGACTCACGTGACGCAGTTTGAGCTATCGATTATTGCATACTAGCAAGTGAAAAAAGCACGATAGATAATAGCACCGGATTGAAATATTTTCAGGCCCACTACTAATATGAAATTAAAACGACTGTATTCATACTTGTTTGGATAGAAATCTTAGTATACAACGATACAATGAAAATACCATTTCTGCTATAGTGAGTCTATTTGGGCGATAATCAGCAAAATTTAGCTCGTGCTTTGTGTTTTATTCGAGTTGAATGTTTTGAATTCCTCAAAAAATCAATCACTCAAAAAGTATACCCGATATTATCTTGGACAAAATCCCTCGACTATTAAGACTCGGGTCTATAACATCGACTCGACTTTTCTTTCGTGATTTAACGACTAACGATTCAACTGAAAAACACATGTGGATGAAGATGAAATTATTGAGTAGAAGAAATATAAAAAATATTAAAATTGATGAAACAATGTAGCAATTTTCCTGGAAATTCATGGGTAAAAATATGTAGGGAAAATAAACTTTTCAAAGTGGATATTGCTCCAGCATCCACTCTCAGTTACCTACTTGAAAACTCTAGTCTCGACTCTAGTATTGCGAGTTGATTCAACATTTATTTTCAAGAAAAAAAAAACTTTGAAATTAGAAAGAAAATATTGATGTGAAATTAGTTCTCACTACCAATGAATTGGTTCATTTGGGTCGATTCTAACTAACTGACTCGGGGCGTAACGAAATGGGGGGAAATAAGACACAAAGATAAGACACAAACCTGCACAATGGGCGGAGGAGCCGTGCATCGAGAGCTTGCTGAAATATTCGCGAAGCCAATCAACTTCTCTAGAGTTACGAATAGAGTAGCAATCGATGCGGATTGTTACTTCATACGAAAAAAAAAGTTTGGTGATTGCGGCTGCAGGTTCTTTGATGTTTTATCATCACTAAGATCAAAGGAAAACTTGATTAGATCATGTTCGTCTGAAGCCACGGATGCTGATAGATTGTTCAAGTGCTTCTTCTACCATTTCTTACTCCAGCTCTGACTTCATCTCATATTTATCTTAGATGGTACTCAGTCCTCAATACTTATTGGAACCCGAGCCGTTGAACGAAACGTACTCCTGGCAACGTGACGTATCCATCGAGGACGAAAATTGTTGATTCAAATTCTGAGCACAACAGGAATTCTACGAACAATAACAAAAAAAAGAATCAATTACCCACCCCCTCTATTTTGATATCTCGTTTCCCAAACACGCGGTCGGTTCAGTTGGGTTGAAAGGTATAATATAGGTATCAACATAAAGGTGTACGGCATACCTGCTCTTTGTTGACTTGTGAAATTTTAATTATGTTGGCAAAGGGGTCACCGGGGTGGATGGAAAACAGAGCTCACGCATTTTACGCCATAGTTACCTACATATTTTCCAGCTATAGGTACCTATACTTACAGGGTGTCTCAAGAGTATCGCATTCCGACTCCAGAGCGGTAAGCATATCGTCGCCTTAGTATTACAAGGTTGTACTTATGTCGTTTTTGCACTTTCCTCTTTCTTCAGTTGCTGCAGGTTTTTGCCAAAATGAACTAGCAATTTTGTATCATCAAAATGTTACTCCAAACGTTGACTCCACCTTAGACCATGTTGACCACCAATCCATTAACCCAGAAATCCGCAGCAACTGAAGAAAGAGGAAAGTGCGAAAACGACATACAACCTTGTAATACTAAGGCGAAGATGTGGAGTCCACTCAAGAACACGAAAAAAATGTTTTAAAAACGTAACGATATATATTTTGACGATATATTTTGAAGATATAAGATTCTTGAGGGTCAAGTAAGGGTTTCACTTTGCCTCCCTCTATTTTTCGTTATTTCAAGTTATTACGGAAAAGTGTTTGGTTTGTGATGGACTAATCAGTGAAAATTATCAACCAGTGGGTGTGCACTGAATTTCTCTTTACAACATAGGGTGAGTCATGATTCACAAAAATCAATTCTATTGATGCCTGTAAAATATTCCATTGGTCCCTAAAATACTTTAGAATAAAACGTAAGTTTTCTTGTTCATATAGAAATATTCTTAGTGGCGTTTTTGAGAGGAAATGAATTTTTGAGATAATAGCCTAGGAATCTTAGTTTTCAACCCGTGACAAATTCACACAAAGCTGAAACTCGGTACACGACACGGGCCTTGTAAGACCTAAGGAATAACATCAAAATACTCAATGACACACCCTTGTGCATCATTGATTATATTCTTGTTCATATAGAAATATTCTTAGTGGCGTTTTTGAAAGGAAATGAATTTTTGAGATAATAGCCTAGGAATCTTAGTTTTCAACCCGTGACAAATTCACACAAAGCTGAAACTCGGTACACGACACGGGCCTTGTAAGACCTAAGGAATAACATCAAAATACTCAATGACACACCCTTGTGCATCATTGATTATATGAGGGAGGAGGCTAAATATTTCTATTTCAAATGCGTAAGTGGTATCCTGTAGCTTATACCCTCGCTTATATCAATGAAAAAATCATATTTAGATTGTAGTGTATCCTGGTCACGGCACCATTTATGTATTGTATCCTGGTCTCGGCACCATTTCTGTAGTATATCCTGGTCACGGCACCATTTCTGTAGTGTATCCTGGTCACGGCACCATTTCTGTAGTGTATCCTGGTCACGGCACCATTTTTGTAGTGTAACCCCGTTTTCGATGTTTGGCTGCGATTGTCGTTCTCCCTTCCCTTCCCAACGTTGTTTACCTTTTCCCTACGTTGCGTGAGTTCTTACTCTTGATAAGAATGTGTCCTTGGGGATGAGATTGAATTCTTAAATGAAAAACGAATGAAATGCAAGCAAAATGAATGTTTACTTATTGAAAATCAATTGCAAAGTTTTAAATGAATTTGTTTCTTTTCTTTAAACACCTGGCAACAAGAAACTTACAGTGATAAAAATGACACAACATGAATGAAGAACAACGAAACACAAAACAAGAAAAATCATTCCAAATTATTTGGACAATTTAGGAATTTACAACAGTGAAATGAACAGAAAATCAGATTAACAATACAAAACAAGAAATCATGAAACATGTTAAACTGTCAGTTCAATCGCAAATGAAAAGTGACGTATTCGCTGACAAGCACACATGGGAAGAACACGTCAAAGAAACCCCTGCGTATTGCCTGGTTGGTTGCTGAAAAATCCTTTTCCAAATGATCTGAACAAAAGTCAAGTGTGAATTAGTCATGATGAAATGACAGAGAAGTCACTCCAGTAATGCATTGATCAAGTCAGCGTGAATCGGTCCTTGAACCTCTTTGAAAGTTTGTTTTGTTTACAAGTTATTTACGTAACAACAAAAGGAAACTCGCTTGCTTACGCTTTGGACGCTGAGCAATTTAATGTTACACTTTACAAAGAAAAAAAGTCAAATTTATAGATAAGTGAACAATAAAGAAACGATCGGCAAACAAGTACATAAATAAACAAGACACAAATGATAAGTAATGGTGTAGGTAAATAAACAAGAAACAAATAAGAGATAAATAGGTAGATAAGTCAACAGGAAATAAATGCGAGATAAATAAGTAGAGAAGCTGGAGTTAGTCATACTCTTTGTTAGCAAACGGAAGGAAGAAGTATCTATAACGCATTCGCCCGAAATTCTCCAGCAGTTACCCATCAAAAACCCCACAGATACATACTTACATACAAAACAGAATGATGGTTAGTAAACAGTAATCACATACAAGAAAATCGACTCGAGCCAACCTGTGGCCCTCTCTTCGTCTTACATAATTTTCCCCCAAATAAGAAAAGGTTAGTAGACTCAACAAGGCAGATTTATACGAGCAGGTGGACCTCCCCCCAGGACACGGAGAAGCGTGCAAGTCTTTCTTTCCTTCCTTTACTTTCATGTATAACCCGACAACGAACAATGAAATGTGAATGAATCATAAAAAGTTCTCTTCTCTACTTAGCGGTTGATTTTGGCGTAGCAGAGATTATTTTTATTGTCTTACTGTTTGTGACGTAACTTGTGGAAAAGAAACATTTAATGAAAGCCCGGAATACGCGCGACAGCGCAGTTCGGAGGCCACGTCATGAGTGCGCCAAGTGCACACTTACTAGATTACGGTCTTTGCCATCAACATTGACATCATTTGAGGAGTAGATAAATTGCAGAAAATTCAAAGCAGTGCAAAGCACCTTGATTTCAAAGGGTGAAAAACTGCGGGTTATGCAAGCCCGTTGAGAACAAAGAGAACAAAGAATTTCGTGTTATGTACAATAATTTTGCGGACAAAATAGGTATCGAAATGCATGATTTGGTGAGTGGGTGGAAGTCAAAATTACGGTACACTAATCAAAGAAAGACCGACCTTAAATCGATGAAAACGACGCGCACTCGTTGCACTGAAAATCACGTGTTCTTCACCACAGCTGATACTCTTCTCTGTCTGCGACCGCTGCTCGTGCGCCAGCGCCATCTTCATCTCTCCT
Source organism: Anaspis maculata (assembly GCA_949128115.1). Taxonomy (NCBI): domain Eukaryota; kingdom Metazoa; phylum Arthropoda; class Insecta; order Coleoptera; family Scraptiidae; genus Anaspis; species Anaspis maculata. The sequence goes on from OX421961.1 coordinate 126,906,036, forward strand.
CGGCAAACGCTACAAACGTCAACGTCCGTACCTACTTCAGGTACCAACGTACAAACAAAACAAAAGGGGAATACCACAAGATGCCTCAAGGCTTCAAAATATTCGACTAACGTTTGAATCGTTAATAAATAGTTTGGGTTGCCTGTAAAAAAATCGGCAAAATTAATTTTGTTTTTCTCAAAAACCTCGAATTGATATCGGCAAGTGTTGTATCGTTTCCAACTAAATCTTAGCTTCTGATTTCAAATATGGTGCACTAACAACAAATCTCTCTCGTTTGTTTGAAACATATCTTATATCGATCGGATGCTCCGTTAACCTGCAGGAACAGCTTAGAGATAGGTATCTGAGTGACTCTTAGAACTTGACCTTTGAGGATAAAAATGAAAGGACGCACGAGGGTGTAAGTCCGAGTATTTTAATATGTTGTTCCGTAGGTCCAATAGGACATAATTATATACCAAAATTCAGCTTTGCGTGAATTTGTTACGGGTTACCACGATTTTCCTACCAAAATGCCAGGGCTATAAGTGAATCATGCTGTATTATGAGAAGCTCAGTGCACGCTCAGTGGTTGATAAAATTTACTAATTAGTCTGTAGCAAATAGTTCACCAAAACCATTTCAAATAACGAAGATAAAGGAAAGCGAAGTCCCACCCTTCGAACCTCCCATGTTTCAAAGAAAAAATAAAGGTCTTAGTTTGTTTTGATATTTTTTTCGTGTTCTTGAGTGGATTCCATGTATCGCTCTGAGCTCGGAATGCGATACTTTTGATACATCCTGTATACTCAATAAAGCGGTAATTTCATGATCAAATTAAAAATTAACTCGAGGCGACCCTTTTAAGGTTTTCGAACGTAATTGGTGGGCTGGGAGACGAGCACCCTCCAGCAGCAGAAGTCAGGTGGCAATAAACAATAAGCTGCAGTGGCCACGTGACTGTGCCGCCCACCCCCTCGTCCTGCAGATGATGCCTTCGCCTTCCCGAGAAACTGGTCTTGCATTAATCCTGGAGCAGGCTATCTGTTGCCGATTAATTCTGCGGAAAACGCAATCAAAGCCCGAAGCGACCATCAGCAGGCTTCGCATGGCCATACCTACCCCAAACGAGCAGCAGCAGCAGCAGCAATTCCTGCGATGAAGGCGGCGAATTTCCTCCAAGCACGGTCCCGTTTTTCGAATCGATACCGGCGCCTGTGTGCCAAGCGCCAGTCTGTGGACGCACGTCGTTTGTATCGCATGCTCCCCGATGGATTTATAACCTATAGAGAAAATACGGACGGGAAGTCGCGTTTTACGAAAATTTCCCGAACAAGGAAAACATGTCCGGAACAAAAATGAAACCGGCAGATTTTTGCTAGCCCAGAGCCGAATGCCTGGACCAACATTGACATGTGCCGAACTGTGTCAGTTGTGTGTTTCGGTGGTGGTGGTTGATCCTCCAGTTCCGAATTAGCGCACACCGCCACTTACCTTCCTCAATATGATTCCGTCTAAACACTGTGATTTGCCTTCCAGTAAGTTTTGTATTTTTTTCAAATCGTTTTATTGAACAAATTGAAAGTGCAATACAGCCACAGGTGGAAGCATAGTTCTAGGCTCATTAAAAGGCTTTGAGTGTACAAGTGGGTCTTTACCTAGTGACCTAGAGGACTTTGAACTTCATTGATGATGGAAATGGAAATACGACGACGTGCACCTATTGTACGCGCCAGTGTATCGAACGGTATAGCGATAGGGTAAAAATATAGGGGTTTGCCACTAAAGATTCGACTAGATATTTTCGTCACGAAAGTTCAAGTGGAACAGCTGATGCTTTTTAATGTGGATATTACGAGTATTATTGGATTAGCATTCAGTTTTCCTATTTTGTTTGTGAAATTGACTTTTTTGGCCCGGAAGGCGTTGAAATTTATGCGGCATGGATCCTTAAGCGGATGAATCCGTTCCAGCTGTAGGGCTTCCAGCATAATAATTGATCCAACTGCAAATAAATTGGGATACTTTGTGCGTGTCAAATGAGGTCATTCTGAGTGAATAGCGAACTTTTCAATCACACGTGAGGGTCAAGGGGTGCTCAATCTAGTCAAGTGACTTGTGGTCGATCAATCATCCACCCAACAGAATTTCATTCGGTATTCAAATTTGAAAGGAATAAGTTAATTCTTGCTGTGAAACTCGGCTGCCGGTTTATCCCTCGTGTTTTTGTAGTCATACTGGGTTTTCCCTGCTCGAAAAGCCTTAATCTATAACGAAGCCTTAGTTTTATATCCTCATTAGGCCTGTCAGTGCCCTGAATGTCTCTATTATTCAGCCCAGACTTCAGTAGCGAAACACTTATTCAGCGTTTTCTTCAATTCGGTTTCTACTCCACTCACAGCCGGCTCCACCGAAAAAGGTAATTTAATTACCGTAATTAGGTCACAAGCTAGTTTAAGACCAGATTGGTGACTTCTTTATCGGTTAATTAACAAGTCGAATCTCGAGGAATGGATTCAGAAAGAGCCGAAGGAAAAAAGGAATGATTGATTATCTCTCTGTCAAAAGGAACGAACTATAGAATTGACCAGAAAACTCGATCTATAGGTATAGTGGTTGCAGTCTTGGGGTTGGGCGTTGAAGTGCCGTAAAGGAACACGGGTGGAGGCTTATGCAGCGAAAATTTTTTCGAATTATAATTTTAAATAGAATTATCAGAATTCAAATTTTCCTTCAACTTAGTTACAAACCTGGAGAAGCGACTTTTGGCAATTTTTTTCTGAAGTAACTTCGTCGCCACTGGTTGAATTCTGTTCAACTTTGGCACATTAAAACATGTCATGTGAGGCAACTTATGTCAAATTAAGGCTCAGTTACTTATCCGACCATTAACTTTGATACATATAAATTTTGAAAAACTAGAAGAGATAAACGTTGGATGGCTTCGTCAAAAATTATAATTTTGTAAATATCTCCACTGCCTACGCTTTCCATCATGCTTCTAAACCTTCAAAGTCGATAGTTCAATTTTTGTTCGAGACTTCTCTAACATTCTGCACCTAGATACACTGGATCCCATTGGCAAAGATAGGTACCCTACGCAATGTTACGATAACTTGACAAAGATCACAAAAAGTAATATTCATTTTAAAATTCCAGATACTTATCTAAATACATATAAAATAATTGTGACAATAAGTGGTGATTTTATGCAACAAAAAGCTATACCTACATCACGAAGTGTATACAGTGAACCTATTATAGATGGACGCGAACAGTATCCAGTTCTTCCGACAGTTCGCCTAACCTAACTAATATGTAAGTCTTTCATTAGCTCTGCTTGTACATTAATTTGTTAGTAAAAAGTACCAAGTGATAGAAAAACGCACAAGAGTTTTTTCTTTTTTTTTGATTTTCCAGTTTTTGACCGATTTTGATGAAAGTGGTCGAAAAGGGAAGTCAAAATTGAATAACACCTATATTGATAGTCAAAATGGCCGAAGTGTCAAAATCAAAGACAGCGGGCGTAATCGAATAATTATATACCTACTTTTGTTGCCGTTCTTTTTGATTGAAAGTCATGAGAAAGTCACAAGTAATAGAATAGGTCCGTTTCTTTTCCTGCTCTAACTTACTCCGGAACAGACGTTGCCTAGCAACGACCAATCAGACAGCTCTATTTTCTGCTCTAAGCGCTCCAGAGTAAGTGAGAGCAGGACAAAGAAACAGTCCTAATGATTACTGATTAATCGAGATGAATAGACCTATTGCTACTATTTAAAACTACAACAAGCTCATTCGGCTCATTCTCTTTTCGTAGAGTTACATCAGCGATCTGAAAATGGGTCTTCTTGACAAGCTTTCTACAGGGACAAGATATATAAATAAAAAAGCTCTTTTTCTGTGGGTTCCCTAATTTTAGACAGATTTTGATAGGGAAGGTACGAATAGGAAGCCACTTGAATAGGACGACCATTTCAAAAGTCAAAATAACAATATTTCCTGACGGCTATCTTTGAATATTTTTTCTTTTGTTCTTGCTCTTTTTGATGATTAAAAGTTACAGAATGTCAAAATTGATAGGTTGTAAAGAAAAAACCTTTTGTATGCTTTAGGGCCAAAATTAGCCCAGTCGAATCATTTGTTGTAGAGCTGAAAGCTGTATCAGTAAATAATGGAAAAACAACTGAATAATACGTCCAAATCATCTTATTCAAATCAAACGTCGAAATGGCCGAAATTTGAAAATTCAGAAGGGCGGCCATTGTCAAGTAGTATCACCTTCTTTTGATAATTTCGTTGCTCTTGTGTCAGAAGTGAATAAAACTTCTAATGTACTACCTATAATGTAAACTACGCAACGAAATTATTGTCGTACTCTAAATTTCACCTTTTTTCAAAATAGTCCAGGAATTTTAGCTGCTAAAATCGCAAATAGCGAACAAAAATGAAAGCTAGCCGGATTTTTGCATATAAGCTTAGTTAAGCATGTAGTTTAACATACTGAAAGTCCTCAAGAATCCGGTGTGAGCTTCGGCCGTTGTGGCCTCGATAAGAACTTGAGGATCAGTTTTTCGCGTATATCTTATGAACAATGGCACTTAGGAAGGAAGTGCCCGGGAAGAAATTGTTGCAAATTTTATTGTCTATAAGAAAGGTCCTTACACATTCCATCGTCAGACCACTCCTTATTTGTCAAAACACAAGAAAATTAAAATAGTCCAGATGCTCGATGCTGAAGACTGTATGGACCTTGAGTATTATGATGGCGGGGTGTCACTTGATAGAGGTGTTGTTTGATCCATTCTCTTTCGATTGAAACTTGAAGCCATCAATACGAACTATGCCGGCGGTGAAAACAGGTTGAAATAAAAATAATAAGTTGAACATTTGTATCTCAAGAACCAAAATAGGTGAAGACATGTAAATCGCCATAAATAATTCTGACTTCATGGTCATGAAGTCGTTTTAAACTTGAATTGAATATCTTGAGCCGTTCTCGAAATATCTTCAAAAGACTGAAGTTGTTACCGTAAAAAAAATTTTGTTCGTCCACTTATCAGAACAAAAGTTGACTGTGTTTTGTTTAAAAGTAGTTGGTCTAGAGGGTGTTTTTTATTGGTTTTTCATTTTAAATGTAATTTATCATTGTTTTTTATTTAAAACACCAAGTTTCGATTCAATATCTGAAGAATTACTGATATACGGAAAACTATTTTTTTTTTCGTAACGACTTCAGTCTTCTGAAGATATTTCAGAAACGGCTCAACATATTTGATCCAAATTTACGACGACTTCATGACCATGAAATTAGAAATATTTTTGGCGATTTACATGTCTTCACCTATTTTGGTTCTTGAGGTACATTTGTTCAACTTTTTATTTTCATTTCACCCTGTATATGTCGCCGGCATAGTTGATATTGATGGCATTAAGTTTCAATCAAAAGAGAATGGATCGAACAACACCTCTATCAAGTGGCACCCCGCCATCATGAAACTCAAGGTCCATACAGTCTTCAGCATCGAGCACCTGGACTATTTTAATTTTCTTGTGTTTTGACAAAGAAGGAGTGGTCTGACGATGGAATGTGTAAGGACCTTTCTTACAGACAATAAAATTTGCAACAATTTCTTTCTGGGCATTTTCTTCCTAAGTGCCATTGTTCACGATGTTTTCGCGAGATATACGCGAAAAACTGATCCTCAAGTTCTTCTCGAGGCCACAACGGCCGAAGCTCACACCGGATTCTTGAGGACTTTTAGTATGTTAAACTACATGCTTAACTGAGTTTATATACAAAAATCCGGCTGGCTTTCATTTTTGTTCGCTATTTTTCCTATAATTCCTGAACTAAAACAAGAGAACTCCCGACTGGTTTGAACAATTCCAATTCTGCTTGAAGCATTTGAGAGCTTGATTCCCTAGGTATAGAATCGTATCAATTCGAAGATTGATTGATGTCAACTTGAGTTTCTACAGGGTGTTGAAGAAAGTAGTGCAACATTTATAAAGTTTGACTATATCTCCCATTTGAAATCAAACTGTTTCTTTTGAATTTCAACATCAATGGCATGTAGCTAAACTTCATATCTCGAAACGGTTTTTGATTAATCTCTCTATCTCTTTTATTTACAGGTATCGAAAAGACGACTTTTTTTTGTCTTCTGGTGATAACATTTTCCCTTTTCTACCAATTTTTTGAATCCAGGGCTCATATTGTAGCCGAAGCCTTAGGTAAGAAAACTCAATAAATACAGGGTGGTCCGACTTTTGTCATTAAATTTAAGGGTCGATAGAGAATGAAAAATGAAGGGGACTTTTTCCAGAGAACATATTTGAAAAATGCCTAATAACAGAGATACAGCCCTTCAAAGTTGGAAATAAATAATCATTTTTTCCGCATAATTTTTGAACCGTTCAACCGATTTGATTTAAAATGGAACCAAATGTTTACTGAAATTAGTTTCAGGGGTGTAGACATTAGGGGGTGTCTCTACTTTTCCTCCCCTATTTTTCACCTCCCAAGTTGTTTTTGGAAACTGTTTATAATTTTGAATTCTACGTTCAATTTAGAAGAAAAAGTCACCTTTGCAAAATTTTGATTAAAGGCTTCGTTTAGGAGATATTTGAGTTTCAAACTTTGGAAAACATTCCGAAAACGCCACTTTCCAGAGCCCAAATTGTTTTTTCCTGAAAATTTCTCGTGTTTTGAAAAAAATGGTGGTTTATCAACTTAGAAATTTCTAGAAAACCTATTTCAGCTGAGAAATCATGAGTTTTTTTGAATTTTAATTTTTAGACCTTTGAAAGTTGTGCTTTTGAGATGTGTTCCAAACCTTCAATCCTAAATATCTCCCAACCAAAGCCTGTAATCAAAATTTTGCAACAGTGATTTTTTTCTTCTAAATTGAACGTAGAATTCAAAATTATGAACGGTTTCCAAAAATAACTAGGGGGTGAGAAATAGGGGGGGAAAAGTAGGGACACCCAGTAATGTCTACGCTCCTGAAACTTTTTTATGGAACATGTTATGATTGTTTGACAGGGGATAATTTCAGTAAACCTTTAGTTCTATTTTGAATCGAATCGGTTGAACGGTTCAAAAGTTAAGCGAAAAAAAAACGATTATTTATTTCCATCTTTGAAGGGCTGTATCTCTGTTATTAGGCATTTCTCAAATATGTTTTCTGAAGAAAGTCCCCTTCATTTTTCATTTTCTATCGATCCTTAAATTGATTGACATAAAAGTCGGACCACCCTGTATAATCGACTCAAGACCAACATTCAAAATATAGGGTGGCATCAAAAGTGACATATACATTTCTGTCCAGAAATCCGACCGGGTGGAGAATTGAACAAAAATCAACTTTGTTTTCGGATGAGGCATTCATTCTGAACACTCTTTGATGTTCCATGATTGATTTTCACCAGAATGATCGATGGAGGGACCAAATTAGAATTGACCGTTTTTGAGAGAGAATCAGCTTTCTCGCTGGCCTGAAAATGTCCGTAACCAACGATACAAAATTCAATCGGGAACAGACAGTTCTCTTCGCTCTGTTTTCCGTAACAATGGTTACGGCATTTGCAGGTGAGTTATAACGCTGCTTATCCTTGGAAAACATGCGGCTGCAATTGAGGTCTCCAATTTTCCGTTGTCTCTCTTTACTGTGACGTCATGCGTATAAGAGACGGTTAATCGAGGTCATTGGGCGCTTCCCAATAAGGCGTATGAGGACACAATTCTACACATATGGACACAATTTGGCACAGCTAGCGTTCCAATAGCAGTAATAGCACCACATGTCGACACAATCGAAACATTGGCGAGGCTGTGTTTAGAATTGAGCTGGCAAGTGCACTTTGACATTGTGTATCCGTCTTGTCGCAGTTATTGGAAAGCGCCCTATGTTTCTTGAGATATGACATTTCGTTTCTGACAATGGGAAATTTTTCGAATCTGACAAGCGCTCTGTCGTGTATTTATTTGATTTCAGTATGGATTTCATGATTTCACTTGTTCTTACCCTCGTTCTTACCAATAAGTGTGTTATATGTAGTGGAAAACTGAGAAGATACTTACAGAAATGGTTCAAGGGTGTTGTGTCGCTCTATGCGAGTGCGAGAATAAGACGAATACACCCGGCATGCACCGGTTCACGAAAGACCCAAACTTGATGGAAGTGTGGCTGCACCAGCACCAGCAGGGATCACGCTGCACCAGACGCGTGCATCTTACTACGAAAAAACTCTATTACTTCGTCCATTAAAAACTCCCTTATGGGCTCTAGTGACTTTCCCCACATGATAATGGGAACAGTATAGCTAACCGATTCAAAATTCCCGCAAAAGTCAGAAACGAAACGTCCAAACGTCATAAACGTCAAAACGTCAAAGGTGACCTCAAAAAACTATCTATTTTCTATCTCCTAAAATTGGAAAGGTCAATTTGGACCCTACATCCAAAGTTCTTGCCACAATCAATCATGAAACATCAAAGAGTGTTCAGAATGAATGCCTCATCTGAAAACAATGTTGATTTCCATTCAATTCTCCACCCGGTCGGATTCCTGGACTGATATATTCATATGTGACTTTTGATGCCACCCTATATTTTGAATGTTGGTCTTGAATCGATTATGTTTATTGGGTTTTCTTACCTAAGGCTTCAGCTTCAATATGAGCCCTGGATTCGAAAAATTGTTGAAGAAGGGAAAATTTTATCACCAGCAGACCAAAAAGTCGTCTTTTCGATGCCACCCTGTAAATAACAGAGATAGAGAGATGAATCAAAAACCGTTTCGAGATATGAATTTAGCTACATATTATTCATGTTGAAATTCAAAAGAAACAGTTTCATTTCAAATGGGAGTATGTTGAACTTTATAAATGTTGCACTACTTTATTTAACACCCTGTAGAAACTCAGGGACATCTATCAATCTTCAAAACAAACAAAACAAGTTGACATCTATCAATCTTCAAACTTATACGATTCTATACCTAGAGAATCAAGCTCTCAAATGCTTCGAACAGAATTGAAATTGTTTAAACCAGGCGGAAGTTCTTTTGTGTTGAAAAAGGGTGAAATTTGGAGTACGACAATAATTTCGTTGCGTAGTTTAGATCCTACCAACCAAGGTAAGAAAAACAATTAGAAATTGGCATTGAAAACTCCCAAGTTATCAAAAAAACGTCAAATGATGGCAGCAATAATAATGACTGCCGTCCTTGCCGGTGCTGCCCAGCGAAGAGCCTGTGCTGCCGTTTTTGGCGAAGAACACTGTCGCCCAAGGAGGTGGTGAGTAAAGCCGTGGCTTGATAGGAGATCATCTAAAGGGACTTTGCATTTCGTGCAGAACGAGCTGGCCCAGGAATATAAACAGTAATTGAAAATTTCCTGCGGATGGACGAAATTTCAAACTGCTAAATTTATCGTTCCTGAACATAAGAGTGGTTTCTTCGTGTTGAAAGCGATTCGGCCTTGTGCTATTCTTTGCTCAGCGTCCCTCCTTTTCTCACCACTCTGAGTGATTCGACTGCCCAAATAGCAGAAATTCGCGACTTTCTCTACCTCTTCGTTTCCAATCTGTATTCTCGTATCTTCTATTTTAATTTTTGTATTTTATCCTTGTCGTTTTGAGGATTTCGAACATCTTCCCTCATTTTACATTACCAAAGGTTTTTTCTAAATCCACAACCACAAAACCTATGGAGACGACGCCTTTCCTTTCCTATTGTTTTTCCTACTAAAACTCCCTATTTCGTCTGAACCCGAATTGATCTTCTCCTAGTACTTTCTCAGCCCCTATTCCCATTCATTCTTCTTTGCACACCAAACAACAAATCAAACCAAAAATACCCAAATCTAGTAACAAATTGCAAGTTGCACGCAACAAAGTTACAACATATTCACGGTTGCCTGCAATTTTGTTTTAGACTAGGCAATTCTGTTGCGTGCAACAGTTGCATGCAACAGTTGCATGCAACAATCGCACGCAATTGTTGCCTAATGTAAAGTTACCTTAACCCTTCCCTAGTTGCGCTACTGATGTCAGTGGAATGTATAAGGCCTGGCGTTTTGCTATGCCACCATTATAATCAAGCCAACAAAAATGACGTATCGTAAAACGTCACAGGTGACGGGACGAAAGCACCGTTTTCTTTACTTTTTATCGGTACTCTCTCTCTTTCTCGTATAAGAGCGCTGAGAGCACACTTGCTGAGAGAGAAATAAACAAATTTCCGAGGAAACTGAATGGAACCCAACCAAGATCTTTGTCGTTTGTTTGCTGCAGTAAAGTAAACATCACCTGCGCCCTATCGTAAGTGATAGATATCACCTGAGCTTCCGTGACCCGAGCACATCAGAATTTGATGAACCTTTAGGTCTATTTTCATTTGTGCGTACCTATCCAAGTTGCGTATCATATCATATCCTCTAATAATTAGTGGGGTTGGTAGCTATAGCTATGCGGCATTTAATGATATAGAAAATTCCCTTTGCCCTGATTGTTCTACAGAGCCTTTTGGACGATATTAGAAGGGGAAGCATAAATACTACCCCTGGGGGGCGCAGGGGGCTCTGTCAAGTTGATGGTCCATGAACTCCCAAATATACCAAACCATACTGTTACGAGCGACGATCCCGTTTATATTGGTAAACACTCGATCTTTCTGGATCCTTCCATCCATTAGATCGCAGTGTAAAAGTCTGGAGCGATCTGGTGCATTCCAGAGCGTTCGGTAATGTAAAACTGAAGGGAGACTTCAATGCTCGATCGAGAAAGATCTGTCCATTTTGGCGGAGGCGCCGCTCCAGAACCCGCCAGAATTATACGGGCAACGTGTGTGATTATTCAGGAATGGTCTAGAAATCGCATATGCCGGGCCTCTATGGAATTTGCTGGAAGTGGACAGAAAGTTCGGGAACATCATTCGGAGGCCTTATATAAGGCATCAGCCGGCAGCTCGCGGCAGTATTGAATTGGAATGCGAAGTGGTAACGAGTGCGAAACAAGCGAAGTACCTGCGATATAATTCCAAGTAGATAATTGTTGGCGTGTAGTTATTGTAGTAGTACGCAGTAATAAACAGTATGTGTTTGAAACGATTGTCTCAATTATATTCGAACCCGTACGCGAGATATCGTAACAATACTTTAATTTTTGTTGTACGTGTGTTTTTTGAAAACCGTACAAGCCTGGATCTGCAAACTGACCTTATAGTCTAGTTTTCCCATTTCAGCCGCCAGAGAACGTCCAGACTTTCGGAACCGTAAATACTGGCTCCAATGTTAGGGGGGAAGGGGTCGTGAAAAAATTTGCATTCTGCAAAACTGGGGACGTACAAGAAGTCTTCATATCAAAGACCTGATACATGAGAAGCTTAGGGTCCCTTCTCGCCTTTTGTAGTAGGTCCTGGTACTGAATTCTGGGACACCTTTTTACCAGCCTATACTCTGGTGGGGTCCACAGTGGGTAGGTATACGTAGTAAATAATGTAAATATACATCATATTATCGTCAATGACAGTAGTGCTTTTAACACTTATTTACTTTATTGGCTTTATCAGTAAGTAGCTATAGATATAGGTACCTATCTAAGTATAAATAGACTTGGTTTTGATGGTCGATCGTATATTAAACAGGTGAAAACTGTGTTCTGTGGCTTTGCCTGCGCTTACCGCTTCTTCATAACTCCATTGTTTGCCCTATCTATGCACATGAAAGGAATTTTTGTTTTGATGAATAATTACTATGAATTACGAGTTATTAAAATACCGCCGGGGTGCACATGAATCAAGGAATTGAAATTTTAATGAGAAACAACGAATACAGGCTGGCCCAACGAAAACAGAGAGGTTTTCGGGCATTTCACCTTATTTTTTTGAAAAAAGCTCATACATTGGCGAATTTCTATCTTCAGCCCCCTCACCCCCACCCACCACAACTTCGAACTTTCAAATGACACTACCCACATTGCGATACATCAAATTGAAGAAGATTGAATTATTTTTCTGAATAAAATATTTTTGTAACTTCCAATCCCACCCCCCTTCTTCCTAAATTGTCTGAGTTTCCAATGTGATATTCTTGAGCTCCTCATTCTCTTCAGTAGAGTCAACGTCATCCTGCACAGCATCGAGGGAGAAAATTTTCTGTGTAAAAAGTGCCACCCAAATTCACCCCTTCACTCCCTTACCCCAACTTCAAAATCTAAAATGACACTTCCTACTTTGCGATACATCAGATTAGAAGGAATTGAATTCTCTTCCTGAATAAAATATTTTCAGAATTTTCAAAAAGGCATTTTCCCCCTTAAATACTCAGAATGTTCAATTTATTAGGGGAGGGGGTTGAAAATTTGGAAAATATTGTTTTCAAAAAAAAAATCAATTTCCTTTAATTCAATGTATCACAAAGTAGGTGGTGTCTGTTGAATTTTGAAGTTGGGGTGGGGTAGAGGAAAGGGGTGAATTTGGGTAGCACTTTTCTCCACCGAAAATTTTCTCCTCAGATGCTATTTAGGATGACGCTGATTAAATTGAAGAGAATTGAAGGATCAAGAATAGAAAATGGGACAGTCAGAAAAATTTAGGAAAATGGGGGGCGGAGTTGAATTTTTTGAAAATATTTGTTTCAGGAAGGAGATTTGATTCTCTTTGATTTGATGTATCGCAAAGTAGATGGTGTCATTCGAAATTCTAAAGATGAGGTGGGTAGGGGTGAGGGGGCTGAAGATAGAAATTTGCCAATTTATGTTTCAGATGTCCCCCTCGATATAAAAATCGACTTGTCAGAGCTTTTTTCAAACAAATGAGGTGAAATGTCCGAAAACTCTGTTCTGTTCTGTTTTCGTTGGGCCACCCTGTATAACAACCATCAGTACCGATGCCTCTAGCACTTGTACTTGGTAATAGTTTATAGACACTGATGCTGAATTTTAATGGTCAGGAATGACTAATGAGTAATTATTGAAGTGATAATTGAGTTCAATTATTGTGAGCCATCAATGTTGAAAGTATCAGGAGAATTTTATAGGCACTATAAAATGCCCATGGCATAAAGAATCCGCTATTCATGTGAGAAGTTATGAGTACGATTTAGGGGAAGTCGGGGAAATAGTGGCCACCGGGGTAATGACAGCCTCTTCAATCGGTCCGACATGCGAAAAAACTGGATAAAAATCTTGAAATTTGCTTGAGGGCATCAAGACCTCAGGCATGATTATGTAGGGTTGAAACGGAGAAGGTAAAGTGTACACTTTACCTTCTCTGGGTTCAGAGATACGAAATTGGAATATACGAGGGTCGTTTGATAAGTCTTTAGAATGGACATGAAGAAACATTTTTTTGGGTCAAAATTAGTTTTATTTCTCAACATAGTCTCATTCTAGCTCTATACACTTGGTCCAATTATGTTCAAGTCTTTTCATTCCTTCGCTATGATATGATTTTTCGAGACCCTCAAAATATCCGTTTTTGGCGTCGATTTCTTCATAATTCGATGTGAATTTCTTTCCACCGAGCCAAGTTTTCAGTATTGAAAGTAGGGAAAAGTTACATGGGGCTAAATCTGGAGAATACGATGGGTGGGGAACAAATTCGAAGTTTGATTCGTGTATTTTGGCCATTGCAACGGAATGTCCATTCGAGTGCGCTTTTGGTCGATTTTCAGCAATCGCGGCACCCATCGCGCCGATGGCTTCTTCTTTTGCAAATGTTCGTGCAGATGTTGAATACACGTTCAGTTGAGATGCCCACAGCTTTATCAATCTCGCGCACCTCCACTTCACGGTCGTCTAACACAATACCATGGATTTTGTGGACCATTTCTGCTGTTGTGACCTCATTTGGCCTTCCAGATCGTGGTTCATCAGTCGGGCTCCTAGGACCTCGGTTAAATTTTTTGTACCAATTAAAACAGTTGAGTTCAATGAAGCAGATTCCCCTCAAATTCTCGTGAAGTCTTCAATTATTTGTGAAGACTTCAGACCTTTCGAAAAATAATATTTGATTACAGAGCGAATCTCATTTTTCTCCATTTTCGCAAAATACCAGGAGTCGTGTATCTCGAATGAGCCCCAAAGATGAACTATTTGACATATATGTCTAAAATTTTATATTTAGGCAATCTAAGCTTACTAGATTCCAGTAAACATAGAAACTCCGTGCTAGTGCCGCTATTTCAGTGTTATTCTAAAGATATGTCAAACGACCCTCGTATTCACCTATAACCCGAAGTCCAGAATTACAATTTTATATGAAATTTTAAAAGCCAAGTTCCAATCGATTTCCTAAATAATTAGATTTGCTCGTGATGGAGCTCCTGATTCTCCGACCATCACTGTGCAAACGCTTTTATGGCTCAACCGCACGCGTCAATACAGCACTGCTTCATATTGGGACAATCGAATTCAAAACAAACCTGTATAAAGTTTCTCCCCTGTCCTCTGGGGTGGTGGACATACGAGCAAATAAATGTATTTATTTACATTTAGATGCAAAAGCTTTACAATTGAGTGCCTTCCTGTGCTGTGTTAATTCCCAGTGGCAACACTGGCAACGTTTCCTGTCACCAGGAGTTGCCATTTCTTTCTTTACGAGTACTTGTGCTTTCAAATCTATAAGGTGAGGTATAAAGTAAAAAGTTGTCGGAGAGAGTAGAAATTGAAATTGCTTTCAGCAAAATTTTTCAACTGCTACACAAAACATTAGTGAATCATGGAAGGAGAAATGGAAATTATATGTGCATTTTGAGCGCCGGCGGCATAAATTTGCATTAGCATACTATCGACTTGTACTCGAGCCTAGGTAAGTACATACTTGAGTTCTTTGTGTGAAATTTACTTTTTATTTTGAGCTGAAAATCGTACAGAGCAAAGGAGCTTGAGATGCCGAATATAAAATCACACGATATTACTGCGTGGTACCTAAAGGGTTAAGTAGAATAACTAAGCTAGACTTCGCCCCTCCATTAGTTTTTTTCCTCAATAAAAGACTCTATTATTATCATCATCATCAAATTATCATTATCTATGGTACTGCTATTCACACTTTCAAACATCGCTGTTGACTTCACGTTCGATTTCTTCTCTCTGTGATGCACCTTACTCGTCTCTGAACTAGCGGCTTGATACCATGTTGGGTTTCAGACCGCTGAGATTAGCACAGCAGCTACATATGAATTAAAAGAATCAATAATTAGATCACTGTGGGGGTCCATGACACTTAACGGCTACATTGTGAACACTTTTCACAACCATGAAACAAACTCTGTTGCCTTCTACTCACGATGATTAGTCCCGACCGAGGGGAAATTACGATCACACTTGTAGTTTCTTTGCAGTTAAATTGTTGACGTCGTACTGCTCTTCTTTGCGGTGCCCATCTCAGGGCTACGCACAACATTGCGCAACATTGTTTTGTTGATAAGCCATGAGTCAGTCTACCCCGTACCTGTTCTAATTTTCCACTGAAGTGATGTAGGCAACCAACAATACAACAACATCCAGAACCGTACACTGTTCTTTGAACGCGTTATTTCTTCTTTTTTTTGCAAAAAATTCTGGATAATCCGCAAATTTTATTTTAGATTATCATTCCACACGTCTTTCTGAGTGATTTGCCTATTTTTTTCGTTCCGATTTGCATGTGGCCGTTAAGTGTCATGGACCCCACTGTTTGGAAAACATCTAAAAAACGGCTTTCTCTGTCATTTGAGCACAAGGCAATATAGCGTAGCTTCTCGTCGCTCTCGTTATTACTCCCACATATTCCATCATTGCTTGCTAGTCTATTCGCGAGGGCTCTAGAAACGTACATTGATGATAGATGTGGGCTTCGCGGATATTCCAGCGAGCTCTCGACGCTCGGCTCCTCCGCCACTTGTGCAGGTGTGTGTGTGTGTGTGTCTTATTCGCGCGTCGTGGTCTCCAGCGAGTTCGTAATAAAATTACTTGCGATGGTGAGTAGGTAGTAAGATCAAGAAGTAAGAAGTAAGAAGATACGATCGCACGCAAAATAAACGGAGACAGTGTTTCGCGCGGAGTGTACCGATTTACTGAATTCGGCTTGGTGTCACAGTGACAAGAAGGCTAAAATTCATAAAATCAGTACACTCCGTGCGAAACACTGTCTCCGTTTATTTTGCGTGCGATCGTACCTATGAAAATATAATCATAAGAAAGTAGCGGATGCTTGGATTTCAAAGCAATAATTCAATAGACCATTTCCACATGACGTCACACGCACGTGTCGAACGGCTGATTTGGGGCAACGTCAAACATGATGTCAACTATACGTGGCAGCTTGTCAAAACTTTGTGACACCAGTGACTTTCACACACCGACACCGACCAAGGAGGTTAGACACAGACTGACAGATTGACATACTACCAATCTGACTGACGCACATGACTGACGTAGCCCACGTGCCCCGTGACAGATAACGCAGATCTGACTGACGTTGCCCCGAATCAGCTGTTCAAGACGGAGCTGCGTGACGTCATCGTCAGTGGAAATGGTCTATTGCCTTGTTCTTATTGGATTAAGGCGTCCCAATAGCGCCAGAAACTATAGCTCTACTGCTAGCGCTAGGTAAATTGTTTTGTAAACATAGAGTTTATAATTGATTATAACGTCTCGGAGCGGAACCTAATTTCACTAAGGTAAGTCGAAGGTACGGAAAAAGATTTTCGATTTAGAAAATTTGTTTTAGTATAGCTGTTACCTTCGGCTGTTACGAAGACGCACGCGAATAAGGCGCCGGTATAAGGATTATCCCGACATTTTTGATAGGAAAAGCGT
Organism: Anaspis maculata; assembly: GCA_949128115.1. Classification (NCBI taxonomy): domain Eukaryota; kingdom Metazoa; phylum Arthropoda; class Insecta; order Coleoptera; family Scraptiidae; genus Anaspis; species Anaspis maculata. Next base: position 126,922,828 of record OX421961.1, read on the forward strand.
TTAATAATGTAGGATATGTGGGACACACGGGGTGGCTATAAATCAATTTTTATTACCTGATATACGTAATGTTTAATGTCCGTGCGCATTTATTATCACGACTGAGAATTTATGTGCTTGTAAGCAGCGAAATTGAATTGAGGTGAACGTTTCTCGAAGTAGGCACCTAAGCGCGTCACTGATCTGCATCCTGTACTTACGTGTAAATTTTATCAGGAGATATAATGTCGAGAGTGGGAAATTTATTATTTACAGGCAGATATTTCGATATAATTGCTCAAAATTTTCCTGAATCATGACCAAGACAAATGATTGAGTCATCAGTGTCCTTGATGTAGATGTAGGTTTCCATTTAATTGTAGGGTATTATAAGTAGGTTTACCTACCTCTTTGGTGTGAACTTAATGCTTCTGCCTATTTTTACAAACGATTTACAATTCCAGAACAAAAATTGATTTCGCTGGGGGAAATGCCAATTAAATATCAAGTTTGGACGAATCTGATACCCATTTATTTCATATCTACAAGGTGATGGCGAACTCACGACACGAGGCCCTACAGACCAACACAAGACTCTTCAGGTCTCAAAATACCATTTACACAAGTTTTTTTTTTGCACGTCAAATGTGCATGCATTCAAACATTTCTTTGATTGCGTCAAATTCTTCTGGCACCTTCTGGAAATGTTATCTGTCAGTTATCTTGTCAAAATTCCATCAGGTATTACTGAGTGTCAAACAAAGTTAGAATGTACAAATTGCTATAAGTATTGTTACGAGCGGTAATCCCGTGCATTCTGGTAAGTACGCGATCTCTCTAGATTCTTCCATCCATTATGTCGCGGTGTAAATACAAGTGCGGAGCTCTGGACATTTCCAAAAGTATACGCGATGGCTTGGTATTGGGAACCTTCAACGTTCGATCAAGACACATCTGCTCATTTTGGCGGAGGCGCCGGTTCTAGAGCACGGCAGAAATATACGGGTAATCTGCAAGATATTTCGGAAATCGTATGGAAACCGTATGTCGGGTCACTGTGAAAACTACTGGAGAATGCATGGAACATTCGAGATAAACTAGTCGGACCTAAATAAAGCATCAATCGTCGCCTCACGCCTCACGAGCAGTATTGAATTGGAATGCGAAGTGGTAGCGAGCAGAATAAAAGCGAGTAGTAATCCCAGCGATATTCCTAAATAATAGTCCGGTGGACTAGGGTTATAACTATGCATTTTATGACTACGGAACAATTTTTTGCAGGCATGTTCAGAAAGCCATCATCTATCATTTGAGAAGTGCTGTCAAGCAATTTTTCAACGTGGGGGGTCAGGGGGGCCCTTTTTTGACAACTTAAATCGTTTTTTGTCAATAAAATCCGTAATAAAAATGCTAAATAGAAAATTCCAACGGATTATTGAAATACAACTTGGAAGGTTACTTATGTGGGATAAAAACTATTACAGGGTGAACAGATTCCGAAATAAATGACTTTCCGTCAACATGCAATATAATAAAGAAAATATTGTGCCAAAGACCTTCAGCTTCGTCATTGGAAAATGCCGATTGGCAGATTTGTTGATCATATCCACCTGAACTGGTTGAGAACGGCACCCAACAGCGTCAACAGTGCCGGAGCTATATACAGGGTGGAAAAGGAAGATATTTTTGTTTTCATTTATTTTAAAAACCAAGATAGATAAAGTGAACAAAGTCAAGAAATTGATGTTTCATTCAATGCATGTGAAGACACAACAAACCGTTTTGAAATATCTTGAAGCGTTCCTGAAATATTTTAAGAAAACTGAAAAATGTCATCAAAATTTTACTTTCTACTTTTATTTCGTATTTTCCATTATACAGATGTATATCCTCAAGTTATGCAAAAAATTTCACAATATACACAAATATTCAATAAATTATGGTTGAAACTAAACAGCACCATCACCGGCATCAATCATGTATGCGTTGTATACAGGGTGTAAGAAAAAATTGTTGTTTTTTTGCTGTATATAAAAAAACAAGCAAAAAAACGAGTGGATTACACATTCACGTCAGTAATTTACCTTATCAGGTGTCTTGGCTTGGTTTGTTTCCCTGGAAACTTCTTACCTCCCTGATTGTTCACTTTTTATGTCTTGATTTTTTTATAACAGCAAAGAAAACAACCATTTTTTCTTACACCCTGTATATGACGCATTGACGCATACATGATAGATGCTGGTGAGTGATGTGGCTGTTTAGTTTTTACCTCAATTTGTTGTTAAATTAAAGTATACACTTCTATATAATGGAAAATACGAAATCAAAGTAGAAAGTAAAATTTTGATGATACTCTTCAGTTTTTTCAAAATATTTCAGGAACGCTTCAAGATATTTCAAAACGGTTTGTTGTGTCTTCACACGCATTGAATTAAGCATTAATTCCTGAATTTCGATCACTTTATCTATCTTGGTTTTTGAAATAAATAATAACAAAAATATTTTTCTCTTCCACCCTGTATATAACTCCGGCACCAATGACGCAGTTAGGTACGGTTCTCAACCAGTTCAGGTGCGTATGATCAACAAATACGCCAATCGGCATCTTTCAATGACGAAACTAAAGGTCTTTGGTGCAATTTTTTCTTCATCATATTGCATGTTGACGGAAAGTCATTTTTCTCGGAACCTGTTCACCCTGTAATAAGTCCCATCACACATAAGTGACATTGTGAGTTGCTCTTCAATAATCCGTTGAAGTTTTTTTTATAGCATTTTTATCACGGATTTTATCGACAAAAAACGATTCAAGTTGTCAAAAAAGGGGGCCCCCTGGCCCCCCCACATTGAAAAATTGCTTGGCAGCACTTCTCAAATGATAGAGGAAGGGTTCCTGAACATTCCTGCAAAAAATTGTTCCGTAGTCATAAAATGCATAGTTTGGGCAATATTTGGCGCTAGTCCACCGGACTATAAATAATTGTTGGCGTCCGTAATAGTATATTCCAAAAGCAAGGGCCTTTGTAGCGTTCTATTCATTTATGAAATAAATGCGGGACCGTACGCAAAATTTTGTTGTAACTTGTAACTCCTGTAAGTCCCTACAAGTTTCAACGGAAAAAAATTTTATGTCGCGAAAATTACCCACCCTGAAGAGCGCTGAAGTCAACCTCGTTTGGAAAATATTTCCAGGTGTAGGGGGCATCGATTCCAACTACATCGTGTGAGAATCTAAAGGCCAAATTCTCATTTATGTTCGTACTAACTTTACTAATAATTGATGAATAACAAAACCTTTGTACAGGGTGACTTTTTTGAAAAGAACCCACCCCCGATATTTCGCTGCACAAATTTTTCCTGGGAAAAAACCGGAACAGGTCGATTTTTATTTCGAGAGGGACATCTAAGACACGTGATGACAAATTTTCATCTTCAACCCTTCGCCCCCACCCCACCCTATTTTAAAATTTCAAATGGCATCACCTACCTTGTGATACATCAAATTGAAGGTAATAAAATTCCCTTTCTGTCAAACCTATTTTAAATTGTCTCGAATCACCCTTCCAAGCCCTTTCAAAATTCTCTTATTGTTATTACAGGAAAGTTTCTCCCTCATTATCTAACTCCCGATTCTTGACTATCAGATTTTCCAGTAAAAACATGTTGATTTTTATTTCGAAGGGGACACCTAGAACACGTATTGTCAAACTTTTATATCCAACCCCCTCGCCTGGACCCACTTTGAAATTTCAAATACCTTACCTATATGATTGTGAAACATCAAAATGAATGAAGGTAATAAAATAGTCTTTCTGTCAAACAAGTCTAAAAAGTTCTTATTAAGTCAGTTTCAACCCTTCTTAAAATGATCTTTGTTCATAAATTAAAGGCAAGTTTTTTCTCTTATCAACTTCCAATTCTTGAGAAATAGACTTTCCAGCAAAAATAGGTCGACTTCTATTTCGGATGGGACATTCAGGACACGTATTGCCAAATTTTTATCTCCAACAAAGTGCAGAGGAGTAGGGGGTGGTTTAGAATATTTGAAATATCAAGTGCGTGTTTGAAAGCGACAAGTGCGTGTTACCTCAACTTTTTTTCTGTATACAAATGATCGTAAGGGGCCATATTTTGTATTTCCATCATGTTCTTTCCTTGAAATAATCGGATTTGCATTTTGTTTCACTTTTAAATATTTGAACCGCTGTTTGGTACCGAACCAAAATTTGATACCACGTTTGTGCAATCGGGCATAAGTGTTTTCTCCTTTTTTTTTTCTTTTTTTTTTTTTATTAAAAAGATCGATAGATATTATGTTGTTCTCCAGAAATGCTATTGTTTTCAATTGCAACACTACTTAACACTTCTTATCAATGGCTTTCTACGCTCGTTGTCAAAGTTCACGGACAAGACGGACGGACAAGCCGTCTCGACTCCTCCAGCAGGTCATATCGCGCGCTATTCACGCCAAAATGACGTTCTACAAATCGCCGCCGTCTTTGATGGTGAACAAACAACCTTTTGATTCCCTCTATTTACTCCAATAACATCCACCGTTCGACTGCCCGTTGTTTGAGTAAATATACGGGACGCAGACCTCTAGGAGGGAACCTATAATCTCGGGTTTTTATATTACCGGCAGTCTTGAATAATTCACCAGTATGTAAATAGACTTGAACGCGCGGTTTGTGTCAGTGTGTTTAGTGTTTAGTGCCTGTGTTTATTTTTTGTTGTTATTTTTGTTTGGTTTTCTGGTGGAAGCAGCAATGCCAATTTTTTATTTTGTTCCGCCAATGTGAATAATTGTGATACAGTTTTTGTTAACATGATGAGATACAACCAGACACTGTTTGTGGGCTATGGTGAGTCGGGATAATTATTTAAAAATGCGCAAAATTGTTTCAAATTGAATAGATTCAGTAGGATATCGCGGTGTAGATCGTGTCGTGGCTCAGCGCTATATAAGGTATAGCCGAAATAGCTCAGTTGGGAGAGCGTTAGACTGAAGATCTAAAGGTCCCTGGTTCGATCCCTGGTTTCGGCAGTCTCTTTTTTTCACTTTTTGTGCTTCATTCGGCGTTTATATTCGTGAAATGTTCCATTGCTGTGAATTATCATTGATTTATGTGCAAATTTACATTTTTGTTAAAAATTATCGTAGTTTTAGTTTGTTATCAAAACCGCTGAAGGAACTTGATAGGAAGTTATACCACTCAATGCCTATGAATATTATGATTAGGTTGGGGTACTCAACGGTTAGGTGTATTTCGGAGTTTATGAAAGTGCATGTTTTGTGGTTTTATTGTTTCATGTGTGATACGCTTATGGTAGGTACCTGATCTCGTCTTTCTCAGTTTCATATGAACTTGCGTTGGGTAGGTATAGGTATATTTCAATAATAATTAAGAGATAAACGTATAAACACACACTGTATGCAGCTATTATTGCGTAAGACTATTCTAATTTACAATTCACATGTAAATTGTTGCACTTCTTCTTGACTTTGTTGCTTGCACTATATCGTCCTGAATTCAACTCTATAACTAACCTGTTCCTGTTTCAAGCCGCTCGGTATATGAATTCCAGAATATTCCAGACTTTTAACCGAAAAGGTTCCGAAACTTCTCGTCGTTTTTATTAATAATCCGGCATATTCGGGCATCGGATTCCAGTCTACTCGCGAGAGTTTCAGAAAAATATTCTGGCAACCTCACGATACACGGCTCCTCCGCCAATTGTGCAAGTATGTGTCTCATTCGCGCATCATGATCTCCAGCGAGTTCCGCACCTCATGCTTTTCTTTGCAGCTAGTATAGTACAGGAGTGGCAGGAGCGTTCGATGATTTTGTGTTGGGGGAGTTGGGCGTTTTTGATTTATTTATCATAAAGCTGAGCTTTTGCCACACATAATCAGTAGTATTGCTTTATCAACAACAAAAATCTCTGAGGATCCCGCACCGACGCTGGTCGAATTAGGGGGTAAGAACCATCCCTAACGATAATCAAACAAAAGATCTGTTCCGTAACTACTCTATCAACACACCTTTATAGGTACAGGTGTCCCGTTTTTCAACGCTCACTATTGGGATCTCAGAAACGGTGAGAGATCGTGAGAAGTCGGTTGAATTACAAAAAAGTTGCGCTATTTTATGACTATCTCAAATATGTCAAGATATCCAAGACATCTTTGATAATTTCTAAAATATCCCAAAAAAAAAACTGAAAAATGCCTAATTCGAAAAATTTGAATTACTTCTTCATTATGACAGCCATCAATTTGAAAATTGGTATCCTGACATTTTCAAAGGTCCCTGATCGACTGATGTCAATATTTTGTTCCTGCGCCTACTAGTTTTTGAGATATGACAGTTAACTTTATTCTTTCTTATAGACACCATATAATTTATTCGGATATACAGGGTGAGTCATTGATATGGGCGAGCTCAATTACACCTACGTCAATAATGATATCGAAATTAACCAAACGGCACTACAAACGGGAGGTCAAAGTGCAGTTTGTAAAATTATTTTGTTTTATACAGGGTGCCCCATTTTTGCAGAGCAATTTTTGAACAAGCTTTTTTAAATGGCACCCCCTGTATATTTTTGCACATTTGGATTTGCCCTTTCTCAGGCATTACAAATTCGTCTAGTTTTTGCAATTCGCTTCAACCGTCCAGAAGTTATTGAATTTTTTCTAAAAACTAATGCGTTTATTTGTAGGCACTTGCTAAATAAATCGCAAAGCACTTGGTTTTTAAGTTATCATCATGTTGAGATTTTGCTCATGTTTGAGCAATAGCAAAGGGTATCTTTTGGTGGTAATATCGCCTATTTCCGTTTCGGTATCACCTTGCTGTGACACATTGATTTTGGTAAACTTTGGAGGGCCATAACTTCATTTTTTCAAATAGCACTCCCTGTTTTTTATTTCTTATTCGTATCAGGCGTCTCATTTCACATCTTTTTCACTTCTTATGTTTTTTCTCAAAAGTTTTTTAAAAAAATGGACACAAATTTAATCGATTATCGCCCACATACCCAATTCAACCAATCAGAACATCCGAATGAGACCCACGTGACTCGGTTTAAGCTATCGAATAATGCACACTAGGAGGTGATTGATGCACACTAGGTAATAGCACCGGATTGAAATATTTTTGGGCCCACGAATAATATGTAATTGAAACGACTGTATTTATACTTGTTTGGATTGAAATTTTAGTACATGGTGCGTTTAAAGGGTCTTCTACTTACTAAAATACAATTTTGATTTTACAACCTATTAGACTTCGTTTCAGCATTGTTTCCAGCAACAATTGTTTCCGACATTTAGTTTTTAGCTCTACCAGTCTACTGCCCATGTGAAACTACTGTGTTGTGAACTACCACTCATGGCAAGATAATTATTATTATTTATCCAAGCAGAATTAGCTTGATTGAGTAGTGAGCTACCAGGGAAAATATGCAAGAAATAATTGGAGGGGCTTTCCGTAACATTCTTTATTTTTATTTGATAGTTTCTTGTCAAAATTCAAAAGTGTACCTACAATAGAAGCTACTTTGACATTGGTTGTCAGAATTAGTTGATTTTCATTGCACGCTAAGTTTAATCGATGAAACTTGTGTCCAGTTTTTAGAAAAACCGAATTATTTTTTAAACTATCAATTTTTGAGAAAAAAACATAGGAGGTGAAAAATATGTGAAATACTAAGACGCTTGATACGAATAAGAAATAAAAAACAGGGAGTGCTATTTGGAAAAATGAAGTCATGGCCCTTCAAAGTTTGCCAAAATCAATGTCTCACAGCAAGGTGATACCAAAACGGAAATAGGCGATATTACCACCAAAAGATACATTATGCTATTGCTTAAACATAAGCAAAGTCCCAACTTGATAACCTCAAAACCAAGTGCCTTGCGATTCATTTAGTAAATGCCTACAAACGCATTAAGTTTTAGAAAAAAATTATCAACTTCTGAACGGTTGAAGCGAATTGCAAAAACTAAACGAATTTGTAATGCCTGAGAAGAGGCAAATCCAAATATGCAAAAATATACGGGGGTGTCATTTAAAAAAGCTCGTTCAAAAACTGCTCTGAAAAAATGGTGCACCCTGTATAAAGCAAAATAGTTTTACAAACTGCACTTTGACCTCCTGTTTGCAGTGCCGTCTGGTTCATTTCGATATCATCAATGGCGTAGGAGTAATTGAGCTCGCCCATATCAATGACTCACCCTGTATAGGTCCGACTAATCCATCTCGAATGTTCCATGCATTCTCCAGCAGTTTCCATAGTGATCCGGCATACGATTTTCTAGGCGACTCTCGAATAATCACACGACACCTTCCGCGTGCTTTCCGTGTGCTCCGGAATGTCTGCACCTCCGCCAAAATGGACAGATGTGCCTTGATCGAGCGTTGAAGGTTCCCAATGCCAAGCCATCGCGTATACTTCTGGAAATGTCCAGAGCACCGCACTTGTATCTACACCGCTACATGATGCATGGAAGAATCCAGAAAGATCGCGTGTTTACCCAAATGCTCGGGATCGCGGCTCGTAACAAGATAAATTAAATTCATAGATAGGGCATGTAAAGAGCGGATTTATGTGCGGTAAAAAACTCAACATATCGACTATCGACTGCGAATCTAATAACATCCTAACTCGAAAATTGCGGCTTTTTAGGAAAGCCTGATGGAGTGAAAGCTGGTGCCTCAAAACTTACGTCATAAGGTACATGATTTTAACCCTGTAGGTCTAATGTGCGTTGATAAGGTTGTTAAAAATTGCTTTGTCTTACATGTCAGACCGGAGGTTTTAGGTTGATATGAGCCTGTCAATTTTCAAAAAAATGGCCAAAAATTTACGTCATAAGGTACATGAATGAAACCAACTGGATTTTGTGTGGGAATATCCCCTTGATCGAAAATCTGGTCGTAAGACAAAAATTTTTGGGGCTTTCGGTCAATAAGACAAGTTTGAAAGTTTCAAAAAAGAACCAAGTGTAATATATATTTGTAATCAGGATGAAAAACGGAATCGATTTCCATGTTGAAATACAGGGTGTACGATTTGAGAAATTTTTTTTGATGTTGCACCCCGTAAGCGATGAACCATTAAAAATTTTTGTGGACAGATTCGAAACCTGCGTAAAAAATCATGTGAGAATCGTTTTTCATTCCTAAAATTATGCCAAAGGAGAAGTCTCCAGAAGGAGGTGAGTTTTGGCCTTTTTTGAAAATTTCAAACTTGTCTTATGGACCGAGAGCCCCCAAAAATGTTGTCTTATGACCCTTGGTTTCATTCATGTACCTTATGACATAAATTTTTGACATTTTTCGAAAATTGACAAGCCTGTACCAGCCTAAAGCCCCCGGTCTGACATGTAAGACAAAGACATTTTTAACAACCTAATCAACGCACATTAGACCTACAGGGTTAAAATCATGTACCTCATGACGTAAGTTTTGAGGCACCAGCTCCCTGTCCATGAACCCTGAACAAGACTTCATCTTTCAAAAATGCATAGCAATCGACGGAATGACTGACACCCACCATTTGTGGAATAATAATAGAGGATGTCTCAAAAGTATGTCGTGTAAACCGATTTTCAAAATTGGCACGGTTGCGATTTTCTGACGGTAATTTTTTCAAAATGAAATAAGTACATTCCGTGAATTTGAAAAAAACTGCAATGCAAACTTTGACATGCGGTGAGCCCTAAGCCTTACCTGTAATGATTAGACCTATTACCTATAATCCACCTAAATCCATTCTCATTCCGGCTCGACCCATCATCACAAGAACATGCTTTTTTCATGAAGCACATAAACCAATATACCACCCATCAATGCCGATATGGGGGAAATGAGCCCTGCCCTGTGTGAAAACAACATCGTCAAGTTTTATCCTCATCACATGAGGTTTATTAGGTTCTGATGCGCGTCTCTCTGGGCGTTTATTACTCTCATGATTTCCGCCCTATTATTACGTTGTTCAAAATGAAGGGGGAGCTTTTCATCAATGCAACAACAACAAGGAACAAGAATCGACAGGATATACAATTTACGCGTGTATTGTTCAGTAATGTTACGGTTACGACGTGCTATTTGCCAGCGAGCCAGTGATGGAAAATTAATGAAAATGGCGATGGAAACAGCACAACTTTCTATACCTTTGTACTCTGCGTAGATTCCCATCGATCCAATCGAATCCCAAAAGCTTGAGGGCAGTAGGGGCACTTTTTTAATTAAACAGTATCCTAAGAGTCAATCCTTTGAGCAGGTTTGTTGCTGACATGTCGAGCTATCAGGAAAAATAGTAAGCAAATTTTATCCTCAGTGTTACTTTTGTTTTTGTTCAATTCCCAATTTTAATTGAAAAAAATAACGACACCATGGAAATAATGTTCGATTGGAATCAATGTCATAATAGTCTATCATTATAGGTACGAGTTTCATAGACATAGTCAATACGTCTCATCAAACAAGTGTAATATACTATTTAATCTACTTCACTCTGATAATCGCCCAGAAATTGTGAATTCTGGCTGCTAAAAATAGAAACGTTTGACAGGAGTGACACCTCCACACTGACGTTCGCCTACCTTCTATTGACAATGAATTGTTGCTATTGGTTGAAAAGCAGTTTATTAATATTCTCCATTAAAGCACCGCTTTTGATGTAATAATGAATCCATTAGTAACGCAAAATAGAGTATATTATTCAACAAGCGGGTAATGATTGCTTTTATGAGGATGCAGTTTGCCGACACGAGCCTTGGCGAGTGTCGTAAAGCATCCGAATGAGTAAAAGCCATTACCCACGAGTAGAATACTATGCTTTATCCAGTCTTATTGAAAATTGCAGGCATGTATGCGCGTGATGATGTGTGCATTATTCAATAGGATTGGTATTTTGTATATTATAGACTTAATTAATATTTTGCAATTATATTTGCAAATATAGAATTCAGGGCAAAATGTTTAGCCCTTCATAAGGCAAAAAATTTACGATAAAGGATTGTTCAACTATTTCCCCCTGTTCCAGTGAGTCCAGTGACATGCAGCAACTATGTGTTTTGAAGAAAGTAACTCACCTTTGAGAATATTAAACCAAATAAAGCCAAGTCGAAGATGAGGAATCAGACGGTGCTGTCGAAAGTAAGAAAGAGGCAATTGAAAAACAACCTAAAATTGCATTCCTTAAAAGATGATATTCTGCAAAAAAAAGTTTAAATATTTTCGAAGTAAAAAAACATTATTGCGATTTATCGCATTGGTTCAAGATCGAGTTGGAATGTATTTCTCCGTTTCATTCACTCCAACGCTAAGCCTATAGCTCTGTTTCATAGGGTCATTTACACTGTTACACTTAAAGTGCCCGGATTCGATTATTGAAGTCGTCCCGTCGATCAAAAATAGGATTAGTAATGAAACAATCAAAGAAAACTGGCCTTAACTGTCATTTTCGTCACAAATCTTACTCACGGGAAATGAACCATCATACATAGGTACTAGTCGGGGGGCATAGGGTCAAAAAAGGCTTGGGCCTGTACAATTTCGTGAAGATATGTAGAGATATGTCCTAATCGATTCCTGGGCGATCAAGGACCATGAAAAATCATGGTGAAATATAACCATCTGCTGCAGGCAAATATGGTGGAGGCGCCAAAATGGGCTTCATCTGATGATAAGAAACTGGCTGTAGCTCGTTTGTTTTTCAACGGATTTCAACATCAGAAACGTCATTTTGTAGACAAAAAAATTCTCTTCTTATTTCATACCTGAATTTACAAACGTCATTTCGGAAAACTGTCAAAATTGTCTTTATAAGTGTTAGCGCGGTACACATAAAGACGGCAGCCTTCCGATGAAGGCTGCATTAAAACAATAACTCTTGGATTAGGAAAGCAGCAAGCGACAGTCAGAAATAAAATTCACAACAACAATCAAAAACTTTAATGCAAAACAAAGAAAAAAAACACAAACAGACAGAATTACAAAACAATAAAAAAAAAGACAATGTGAATTAAATGAAATGAAAAATCCGAGTGGTTCTGATCGGGGGCAGATTCGCTGGCGCCGAGTGGCGTCCTGAAAACGAGACGAACTGCACTGAAGGTATACACCCCGGCAAACGGGAATAAACGGTAAATGGTAAAAACAATGGAAAATATGGAACTTACGGGATCTTATTCGGTGGCGGCGTCGTCCTGGCGGAGTCCGAAGGCGGCGTCGTGGTGGATGGCCGTTCTGGTGGTGGATTTCCTGGTGAAATGCACGAGTGCCCGTGTTCGTCACCAAAATGGCGGACGAACGACTCGATCCCGTCCGAAACTGGAGCTTTGTGTGCGGCTGGCTGATCCAAGCCGCTCCCCGGTGAAAGCGGTGAAAACTGCCGCTTTCTGGACTTGGAGATGCTGCAGAGCTCCTCCAGGAGTCACTATCGGACGCGATGGGCCTTGGATGGGCTTCTGGTCGAGTACGAATGTACGCCGATGGCACGACAAGATGGCCGCGAGAACGATGACCAAAAAAAAAGACGGCGTGGCTTCCCGCTCGACGTACGGAGATCAACGCCGCTTCGAACGAAGCGGCAAAGGCACGAGCGGAAAGAAAGCCGAAGAATGCCGAAGACGGCCGAAGAAAGTGCTGGAGCTCGTTTACGCTTGCGCCTGACAGCCAAGTGCCAGGCACACCGAACAGGGGGTGAGGGGTGAGGACTTGGACGACACAGGGATATTTTGGGTTGCATACCCTCAGTGCACACGAATGCAGTGTTCAATGAACGGGGCCGAGACATACTCCCCACCAAAATACCACTCGGGGTATTTTCAAAGTTCAAAAATTAATGAAATCAAACATGATACAAAAAGAAAGAGCATAGTGAGAACAATGACGGAAGTGAAAACACAGAATGCTCACTGTCCTGACGGGAGGGGACAAAGTTTGACCATTGGGCGTCGCAGAACGTCGCGTTGAGTACGGACATCTGCGACACGACAAATGCCATCTTTGCCGGGGAAGAGTTTTGAAATTCTGCCTAACCTCCACTTCAGAGGGGGAGCGTTTTCGTCCTTGATGAGGACTAAAGACCCCACATCTGCGGATTCAAGGTGACGTGACTTGTGCCACTTGCCGCGTTGGTACAGCGTGTGTAGATATTCGTAGCGCCAACGCGCCCAGAAACGCTGTTGCATGGATTGGACCAACTGCCATCGCGACAACCTGCTGATCTTGAGGTGGGACAAATCTGGGTCAGGTGGGGCCGTTAACGGCTCGAGCGTCAAAAAATGACCAGGCGTCAATGGGCACAGATCATTTGGATCCGAGCTCAGCTCCGAAAGTGGCCGTGAGTTGAGCAACGCTTCAACTTGGGTGACCAACGTGGTCAGCTCTTCAAAGGTGAGTATTTGATCACCTATCACGCGAGATAGATGAGTTTTGACAGCTTTTATGCCGCTTTCCCACAGCCCGCCAAAGTGGGGACTGGAGGGAGGAATGAAGCGCCAAGTGATGGCTTCGGATTCCGCGGCGAGTTGCATTGACATCGTCAATTGCCTATGAGCTCCGACAAAGTTTGTGCCATTGTCGCTATAGATGGTAGAGCAACGACCGCGCCGGGCAATGAATCTGCGCAAGGCAGCGAGGAAAGCATCTGTTGAGAGATCGGAGGCAACCTCGACGTGCAATGCCTTGGTGGCGAAGCACACGAAAAGACAGATGTACGCCTTCGTAGTTCTGACACCGCGAGCGCGTGACATGAGGATTGGAAAAGGGCCACCATAGTCGAGCCCGACGCAGCTAAAAGGTTTTAGCTGAGAAATTCGCGCCGAGGGGAGGTCGCCCATGGTGGGAGAAAAAGTTTGCGGCTTAGTCCGGAAGCACCGGTAACACGATGCAAGATAGTGCCGTACCGCGCGTCGCGTGGACAATATCCAAAAATTTTGCTGCAGGAGATAGCAGGTATTGTTGAGTCCCGGGTGGCAATGTCGGGAATGAACTTGTCGAATGACGAGTCCTGTCAAGACGTGACGAGATGGAAGAAGAGCAGGGTGTCTGGTTGCAAATGGCAACTCATGACAATGCTTCAAACGTCCGCCGACGCGGAGAACATCGTCACGATCGAGAAAGGGTGAAAGTTTTCGAAAGGGTCTTGAACAGGGTTTGCCGTTGCGTAACGACGCGATTTCGACGGCAAATACCTTCTGCTGTCATGGGCGCCCGCAGGATTTTTGTCAGGGGGGGGCAAATAGCTTTAGTTAGAGAACGTCACATACCTACCTGGCCTAATTTGCGAAGTCCTTTAGATTAGCGCCGCAGACGAAAATTTTTTCGAATAATAATAATAATGGTGATAATAATTATTGTGCGAAAAATAAGGAAATATATTTGAAAATTAAACTTTAGAGAAATCTATCAAAATTTGTAATTTTGTACAAAATGTATAAAAATTTACTTCAAAATAGCCAGGTCAATAGTAACACTCGTTCATTATCTTGGAAAAACCCCTAGTGTTTTGAACCAGAGGTTTAGAAAATTTCAATTATTGCCATGATTGATATAGAGGTCAATTGTTACACTCGTTCATTATGTTAAAAGAAACCCCTGGTGTTTTAAACCAGAGGCAGAGGTTCAGACAATTTCAAGTATTGCTATGATTGATATAGGGTAGGTCAACTGTTACACTCGTTCATTATGTTGAAAAAACCCCTAGTGTCCTTTCTCGAAATTTTTTTTTTTCGTGAGGAAGAATTTATTCAGCTGCTCCGGAGCCAGGGGGGGGCAAGTGCCCCCCCTTGCCCCCCCCTCCGGGCGCCCATGTCTGCTGTACATGTTTGACAATGTACAACAAGGCAAAATGGAGTTCTGTATCCGAGAGAGGTCCTGTGAACTTCTCATCGGACTTGCATTTGCAGAACCGATAGAAATAGGCGACAGCGCCCTGAATCTTCCGTAAGGAGGATATGCGCAAAAAGAGGTCGTCGATGTCAATCGGCGGCGGCTGCGGCACACGCACGACCAAAGCGAGCTTTCGCTCTTCAGACGCAATGTCTGGGGAGGACACGGAGAATTTGTCATCCGGCCATGTGTCATCCGCTGATGACAGAAAAGGTGGGCCAGACCACCAGAGGGAGCACGAAAGCATGTCTTCGGGAAACAATCCGCGCGAAGCTGGGTCGGCGGGATTGTCCGATGTTGAGACATGTCTCCAACACTGAGGCGGGACACGCTGTTGAATATGCTCAACACGGTGAGCAACAAATGTTTTCCAGCGGTGCGAAGAGGAACGCAGCCAGCTGAGAACAACCGTAGAATCGGTCCACGCAAATATGGCATCGAACTGTACGGTTCCTGCGAGCGCTGCAACGGTGAAGGCAACGAGATTGGAAAGTAGGACCGCTGCACACAATTCGAGACGGGGTACGGTCAGCAATTTGACTGGAGCCACCTTTGATTTGGCGGTTAGGAGACGAATGGTGGGAACACCATTTCGAAGGTAACGAACGTACAACACGCTCGCGTACCCAGATTCAGATGCGTCGCAAAAGGCGTGCAACTGGCACCTGTCTGCAGGCGACGGAAAAGTATGCCGTGGAATTTGCAACCGCGAAAGTTGCGATAGCTCGGATTGAAAACGCAACCACTGCTGACATACGATGTCTGGAGGGGTGTCGTCCCAATCAAGGCCAAGTTTCCATAACCGTTGGATTAAATGTTTGGCGAAAAATGCAACAGGGCACAGAAAGCCGAGCGGATCGTAAATCCGAGCCACCTCCGACAAGATGGACCGTTTTGTGCACGGTAGTTCATTTGGATGAACCGTGAATGAAAAGGTGTCTGTTGCCGCTTGCCACTGGAGGCCAAGAATTTTTACAGTATTGTCAGCAACGTCACTGAAAGTGGACGGCTGAGTTCGAACGTGATCAAGTGGTATGTCTTGCAGCACATCAGGGTGATTGCTTGCCCACTTGCGCAATTCAAAGCAACCCGATTGGAGCAGGTTGATTAGCTGCGTTTGTAATTCCCGCGCTGATTCCACGGAGTTCGCACCGCAAAGTAGATCGTCTACATACAAATTACGGCGAATTGCCTGCGAAGCCAATGGAAACTTCGAGGCGCTTTGTTCTGCCAAGTGAAGCAACGTGCGAACCGCTAGAAACGGTGCCGAAGAAACACCATATGTAATGGTGTTCAATTGGTACGTTTCAATGGGTCGATCAGGGGAGAAACGAAAGCGAATGAGTTGATACTTGCGATGTTCGGGCGAGATAAGTATCTGCCGATACATCTGACGGATGTCACAAGTAAAAACGATCGGCTCACACCGAAACTGCAGTAGCAAAGCTGCTATGTCCTGTTGTAACTTAGGACCGACGAGAAGCGTCTCGTTGAGAGATAAATGATTCGGCGCTTGCGCCGAAGCATCAAAAACGACGCGAATTTTCGGCTTGTCGTCTTCGATCTTGACGATCGGATGATGAGGGATGTAATACGCCTCAGAATCTGGAGGTTCTGCGTCCAGCAAGGTCATGTGACCTAGGTCGAGGTAGTCGCGCATGAATGCTATGTACAGATCACGGAGTGTGTCCTGACGGACCAGGCGACGTTCGATAGCTAACCAACGGCGGTCAGCCATAGACCTGCAATGTTCAAAGGTGGGGGACTCCCTTTTGAAGGGAAGCGAAACCCCAAAACGACCTGACGGACAACGGTAGACAGAGTCCCGGAAACAAATTTCTGCACGTTCATCATCTGGGGACAAACGTGTTTTGGACGATGGTGACGAGATTTCCTCTACTTCCCAAAATTTGTGCAGAGACTCGTCGATTCCAGTTGGAGTGCAGACCAAAAAGGAATGCAGAGGTTTTGACGGGGTTTGAAAGGGACCGAGAAGAGCCCAGCCAAAAATGGTGTTTATGGCAACAGGCTGTGACGGACCTGACGAGACGATTCCCTCTTTCACGACTGACGGATAAACGTCGGCGCCCAACAACACTTGAATGGGGCCTGGCTTGAACCATGTGGGATCCGCCAGATTCGATAAGTTCAAGTGGAATTGATCCGGGTTCAAAGCGGTGTCTGGCAGGTTACCACAAATCCTGCGCAGGACAATTAACTCCAATTCAGGGATTGGGAGAGACTCATCATCAGCCTTGACCTGGCAAGTGACTGTGCCACACGTCGAATTGGCGGGGGTGAGACCCAAGCCAAAAACGGGCACATTGTGATTTGATGGGGATAGACCCAATTTGCGCACGCAGGAGTCCAAAATAAACGATGCCTGACTGGCAGGGTCTATGAGCGCACGGAGGCTTTGGTAGCCTCCCCACCGGTCACGAACGTGAACGATTGCCGTGGCCAACAAAACATGAGCTGCCTTGAGGCTTGAGGCGAGATTCGTCACCGAATTCGCGATATTTTCTGGAAGACCAGGGGAAACGATTTGCGGTAATTCAACTGGATTCGATAAAGAACTGGGTGACGCATGACCTGCAGTTCTATGTGGCTTGGGGAAGTGCAGCAAGGTGTGATGCCTTGCGTGGCACTGCCGACACGAATACGACGATGGACATTTTGGAGCGCCGTGATTGGTGCTCAAGCAGTTGAGACAGAGCCTTTTCTGTTTGACCGCCAAATATCTGTCATTTGGGGACATTGACAGAAAAGTCTTGCACGCGGTGACTCTATGACTTCTCGCCCCACAATGAGAACATGCTGACTCATGCGACGTCGCTGGGGCAGATGAAGTCTGAGACACCAACGTATGTGAGGCCCACGACTTGCGGCTGACCTCGGGCTTCACGGTAACGGTGTTTGCCCGTGTGGAGCGGGAGTTCGATTGCGTTTTAGAATTTAAGGCAGTTGCCTCGAAAGCCTTGCATTGGTCGAGCACGAAAGACTTGACGTCTTCGTATTTGGGGAAGGGGGTGCCAGCTGACTGCACCTCGAAACGTTTTCGCGTCGACTCATCGAGTTTCTGGAGCAGCATGCTCGACAGGGTGAAATCCCACAGGTCGATATGCGGATACTGCTCGAGCGCCACTAAATTTTCGTTGAACGTGTTCACAAGATGGCGAAGCGCTTGCGCGGAGTCAGATGTGACGGAGGAGGCGTTCATCATCGACTGCCAGTAAAAAGTGACTAGCACGCGGTCGTTCTGGTATCTCTCAACCAACGAGTCGAACGCAATTATGTAATTATCTCCCGTCAATGGCAGGTGTTTAACCATTGAGAGAGGTTCACCAGATAAAGACGAGATCAGATACTGAAACCGTTCAATATCTGAGAGAGACTGGTTTCTGTGTATTAACGCCGTGAATAGATCATAGTATGGTGGCCATGATTTTAACTTTCCGTCGAACAACGGCAACGCGATTTTTGGCAATCGGACATTGCTCCGGCCTGTCTCGAACCAAGTTTGCGAGGCTTGGCGAGAGAGCGAGGAAGTCGGCTCTGAATTCGCAAACGAGGCTTTTACCGCAGCAAGTTTGCCATACAAGCTGTCTGCCCGGAGTGTACGTTCAAGAAATGTAGCCTTCTGCTCCTCGGAGGCACTGGGGAGAGGGGCAGTGTTGACCGTGCTCTTGAAACCGTTGTAAATTTCCGCCGCAATGTCAAACGTGGCTAAAAATGCCGGTTGGAGGCTTGGCTCGGTGGTAGCTGTGACGCCTTGTTCCAGAAGGGGCTCAAGGCGCGCAATAGCTATCGCGATGGACGATAAAGTTGCGTCCATTGTGTACGACACAAAGAAAAATGAAAACAAAGCAACTGACCCTTAGGTTGGCGTACCTGAATGGCGAACCCAACCCAGGTGAAAAAGTGCGAATGAGACGGGCGAAAAACGAATTGATCAACACGCTGGACCAACGCACAAGTGTCACGTGGGTTTGACCCGTGACTTTAAAGTTTCAATAGTGAGGTGAATTAAATTCCTGACTGTACCATGCTTAGCCTGTATCCGGCTCGAAGGACCAATTTATATGTTAGCGCGGTACACATAAAGACGGCAGCCTTCCGATGAAGGCTGCATTAAAACAATAACTCTTGGATTAGGAAAGCAGCAAGCGACAGTCAGAAATAAAATTCACAACAACAATCAAAAACTTTAATGCAAAACAAAGAAAAAAACACAAACAGACAGAATTACAAAACAATAAAAAAAAAGACAATGTGAATTAAATGAAATGAAAAATCCGAGTGGTTCTGATCGGGGGCAGATTCGCTGGCGCCGAGTGGCGTCCTGAAAACGAGACGAACTGCACTGAAGGTATACACCCCGGCAAACGGGAATAAACGGTAAATGGTAAAAACAATGGAAAATATGGAACTTACGGGATCTTATTCGGTGGCGGCGTCGTCCTGGCGGAGTCCGAAGGCGGCGTCGTGGTGGATGGCCGTTCTGGTGGTGGATTTCCTGGTGAAATGCACGAGTGCCCGTGTTCGTCACCAAAATGGCGGACGAACGACTCGATCCCGTCCGAAACTGGAGCTTTGTGTGCGGCTGGCTGATCCAAGCCGCTCCCCGGTGAAAGCGGTGAAAACTGCCGCTTTCTGGACTTGGAGATGCTGCAGAGCTCCTCCAGGAGTCACTATCGGACGCGATGGGCCTTGGATGGGCTTCTGGTCGAGTACGAATGTACGCCGATGGCACGACAAGATGGCCGCGAGAACGATGACCAAAAAAAAAGACGGCGTGGCTTCCCGCTCGACGTACGGAGATCAACGCCGCTTCGAACGAAGCGGCAAAGGCACGAGCGGAAAGAAAGCCGAAGAATGCCGAAGACGGCCGAAGAAAGTGCTGGAGCTCGTTTACGCTTGCGCCTGACAGCCAAGTGCCAGGCACACCGAACAGGGGGTGAGGGGTGAGGACTTGGACGACACAGGGATATTTTGGGTTGCATACCCTCAGTGCACACGAATGCAGTGTTCAATGAACGGGGCCGAGACAATAAGATATGCTAAATTCCGGTCTTTTTTGAAGGTTATCTGATATTTTTTAAACTTGGCAGCATTATAGATCTTGAGGTGCCCTTTCCGAATTTCCACTTTTCCACTTCGTATATTTGCCGTTTTGGCCGCCATATTGAAAAGATGGCGCCTAAAAAACAGTTTTTTGTCAATATCTTCATTTCAGTCAATGCGAGGAGGAAGCGTTTGCAATCGAATGGAAGTTTATTGAATTCTCTACAATTTGACACTTTACTCGTGTACGTGCTACTTTCGGTTCTTGGATTACACAGGTCAACACCAATTTTGTGCTTGGGATGAGTATACCAAATTTCTGTAGCTTTAGTAAAATCAACCTTAAAAAAAATAATATCCGATGAAAAAGTTTGCTTTTGACATATTTAAAAATTTATGAAAATGTCGATTCTGATAAATTCACTTGTTGAAAAAAATTGGAAAAAAAATTTTTTTTGTCCTTTTTATTAAGTTTAACACAAAATTAATACAAAATAATTTAAAAAAATCAGAAATGAAGTCACTGACTCTTCCTATTATGATCATGAGAACTTTAACATTTTTTAATTTTTTTCGGCATTTTTA
The DNA here is from genome assembly GCA_949128115.1 of Anaspis maculata. Taxonomy (NCBI): domain Eukaryota; kingdom Metazoa; phylum Arthropoda; class Insecta; order Coleoptera; family Scraptiidae; genus Anaspis; species Anaspis maculata. Next base: position 126,943,365 of record OX421961.1, read on the forward strand.
ATCTCCTACAAACGTCAAATAAAACACTTGACTATCGTTTTTTGCGACTCCAGAGCACTCTAGACTCTAATGTAGATGGCATATGAACGTCAGAACTTCCCTCCGGCTCCCTATAAACTGATTTTATTATTTTATTCATGATATAAAATCTGTTCCATTTTTACCTACCAATATTACAAAAGCAAACTTTATTGAGAATGTGGTTATTTTTCCATTATTTTGACTCATGACATTTAATAAAATCATAAAATAAACCCAGGCACAAATAATTTTTTTCACTTTGTTGACCTGTGTTATCGCTTCTAGAACTCCCTGAAGCATCAACTTTTGTCATCCAATCAGCATGTCAAGTTGATCTTAGCTCCACGTGGCAGTCAAATTAACCATAAATAATGATAAGCTGTCAACCACAGAATATTTATATCCAGAAAATCAATCATGGCTACGGTTGTTATGCAACTACAGGGTGAACTCTGAGGGAAAATTGACTTTGAAACGGTATAGCTCGAGAACCGTAAGTAGCACATGAGTGATTCAGCTGTCAAATTTTAGAGAATTTATGAGACCTTCACTCTTGATATAAATCTTAAAATTGTATGACAAATTTTTCGAAAATATGTTTTTTTTGGACGCCATCTTTCCAAAATTATGTCCAGAACAGCAGAGATACGAAGTGGAAAAATGGATAATCTGAATGATGACCCCAAATTTCATCATAATAATGAGTTTCGAATGTATCTGATATCCTTCAAATACTATATTATCTTTATTTCTTTCTAAAGACAGTTTGCTTCCACAGTTCACCCTGTAATTACACAATTAACATCACCATGATCGATTTTCTAAATTTTTACTATCAATGGTTAATGGCCAACAGCTATTTATGGTCAATTTGCTTACTACATGACGGTGGTATTAATTTAACACGCTGATTGATGCCAAAAGTTTAGGCTTCTGGAAGTTCTGAAAGTTCTAACTCAAGAACCGTAAATCGCACATAAATGACAGATATGTCAAATTGTAGAGATTTGAATGTGCTTTCCTCCACATCTACACGTTTCAATTTTGAGTTAGTTAAACTCAAGATATTGACAAAAAACTGTTTTTTGGGCGCCATCTTCTTGATATGGCGGCCAAAACGGCAAAAATACGAAGTGGAAAAGTAGAGATTCGGAAAGGGCACCTCAAGATCTATGATACTGCTAGGTTTCAAAAATATCGGATAACCTTAAAAAAACAACGTAATTTAGCATATCTTATAAAGACAATTTTGACAGTTTCACGAAATGACGTTTGTAAATTTAGGCATGAAACACAGTGCTCCTCAACACAAAATAGGTTTTCCGGAAATGTCAACCAAAACCATTTATGGATTTGAGTTTTGGACACATTCACGCTTCTAACTCGTATTTTGTTGAAATCGTAGCTGATCGGAAACGACTTTTTTATATTTTTTTTTATTTTTTTTGTCAAGATTTTTGCATTTCACTTCTAAAAGTGCCAAAAACAAACAAAAACTTGACATGAAAGAATTTTTAGTGAATCAAAGATGATCTAGTTGCCTTCTACTACAATTGACATACTTGTCACTTCCTTGACGTTGATGAATCATGCCGAAACAAGCAAGTCACGAGGAAAACAGAGCAAAAGTATGTGCACTTTGTGGTTCAAAAGTTGTAATAGGAAGGGCCCATCGTACCCCTCTCCCAGATCAGCCGGACTCACCGAGCCGCAATGTGGTGCCTGGATGTTTGATGGTCGGTCCATCCAAGCACTGGGGCCGGAAAGCACACGGTTGACCTAGACTCCGTCATTCACTCCGTTAACAAGTTATATAAAAGCTTCTGAGCAATATTTTATTGGTAACATACAATTATTGTAGTTTTCATTTTCAAACAAGTTTTTAAAATAGAACATAAACTAGGGAAAGTTTACAAAGAACATTTTACAAACGTACTGAAAATTCCGTCACTACCTTCAGAAAATATGTGCCATATCGGCTGTCGTTTCAATTATTCATTTTATATTTTGACCATGTTATCAAAAACTCGCGATGCAAGGACCCTCCAGGTTGTTCCGACCATAATCCAAGACCTGTGTTACCTAGATATTCCACACAGTCTTCAAGATGGTGTAAGGCGATATGAATTTCAAGAGTTTCTGAAACCCCTGTTGCTTTAAAAATATTCCTAAGATGGAGAATATTCGCTTTGAGGAGGCCATGTTATTCCACCATCTTGGAAGGAAAACAGTGTTCGACAACTTTGTTCATTGCTTTTATGGCCGATACTGTTGGTACTACTTTCAAGGGCGGTGTTTGTCCCAAATTCCAACTTTCAAAAGGTAGTCCAGTTCAAGCGTGTCAGCTTTTGAAAAAACCGGACTACCTTTTGGATGTTGGAATTTTGGGACAAACACCGTCCTTGAAAGTAGTACCAACAGTATCGGCCATAAAAGCAATGAACAAAGTTGTCGAAGACTGTTCTTCTTCCAAGATGGTGAAAGAACATGGCCTCCTCAAAGCAGATATTCTCCATCTTAGGAATACTTTTGAAGCAACAGGGGTTTTAGAAATTCTTTAAATTCATATCGCCTTACACCATCTTGAAGACTGTGTGAAATATCTAGGTAACAGAGGTCTCGGATTATGATCGGAACAGCCTGGAGAGTCCTTGCATCACGAGTTTTTGATAACATGGTCAAAATATAAATTAAATAATTTAAACGACAGCCGATATGGCACATATTTGCTGAAGGCAGTGACGGAATTGTCATAAAACGTTTGTGAAATGTTCTTTGTAAACTTTCCCTAGTTTGTGTTCTTTTTTAAAAAATTGTTTGAAAATGAAAACTACAATTGTATGTTATCAATAAAATATTGTTCAGAAGCTTTTATGAAACTTGTTAACGGGGTGAATGACGGAGTCTAGGTCCAACCGTGCGCTTTTCGGCCCCAGTGCTTGGATGGACTGACCATCAAACATCCAGGCACCACATTGCGGCTCGGTGAGTCCGGTTGATCTGGGAGAGGGGTATGATGGGCCCTTTCTACTACAACTTTTGAACCACAAAGTGCACATACTTTTGCTCTGTTTTCTTTGTGACTTGCTTGTTTCGGCATGATTTATCAACGTCAAAGAAGTGACAAGTATGTCAATTGTAGTAGAAGGCAACTAGATCATCTTTGATTCACTAAAAATTCTTTCATGTCAAGTTTTTGTTTGTTTTTGGCACTTTTAGAATTGAAATGCAAAAATCTTGACAAAAAAAAATTTAAAAAAATGTAAAAAAAAAATAAAAAAAGCGTTTCCGATCAGCTACGATTTCAACAAAATACAAGTTAGAAGCGTGAATGTGTCCAAAACTCAAATCCATAAATGGTTTTGGTTGACATTTCCGAAAAACCTATTTTGTGTTGAGGAGCACTGTGGAAATAAGAAGAGAATTTTTTTGTCTACAAAATGACGCTCCAAATGTTGAAATCCGTCGAAAAAGAAACGAGCTACAGCCAGTTTCTTATTACTGGATGAAGCCCATTTTGGCGCCTCCACCATATTTGTCTGCAGTAGATGCCAATATCCCACCATAATTTTTCATGGTCCTTGATTCCCCAGAAATAGATTAAGACATAACTCTATATATCTTCACGAAGCTGCACACGGCACGACCTATGCCCCCATACTATACCAGTTAGACGGCTGTATCAAAAATTGTTTGTTAATTGTGGGTAGAAAACCTTTTCTGGGACATGGGACACTTTTTTGGCAAGTTAGTGGAAAGGCGTATATGTGACATTTTTCTAGACTTTTCAAATAGGTTTTCCAAATTTCCATGACATGATACCATAACGAAATTTGCTGGAAACCACGACGCGCTAATAAGACACACACTTGCATAATTGACGGAGAAGCCGTACATCGAGGGTTTGCCGGAATCTTCGCGAAGCCGAATGAACTTTTATAGGCTCTCGCGAACAGACCAGCGAAGCAGCCAACCTCTGGAATATTCTGGAACAAGAGACTCGTGTATAAAGAAAGCTGCATGGCAATGAAGCAGGCAGAGTTGAATTCAGAGCGACAATGCGAACACAGCGGAGTGCGATATTGAGGTGCGACAATTTATGTGAATTAGCAGTATCTAAGTGAATACGGTTTCGTCGAATGACTTTTTAAAAGACTTATTCGTCGTTCTAAAAGCGTTTATGACTTTTGTATTCTAACGTTTTTTTCCAAGTTGAACCGGCAACTAATAAATGTGCTTAAAACCCGTTTAATTATTGTTAGTGATAATTAAAAACTGTTTCTGGCTAAAAAATTAACGTTCAAATATGATTTTGACGAAAACGTTCCCAAGACATCCAAATTCCATATTGTGGAAAAATTACCGTCGAATGAATAGAGCTCGAGAAACGTTCAATTACCGTTGGTGATGATTTGGTTCACAACGCTTCTGGTTAGAAAAGGAACATTTAATGTCAATTTTGATGACAACATTCTCAATACCTCCAGCAAAACTTTGTCATTGTCAAAAAAATATCGTTGAATTTTGAGGATTGAAAACGTTCATTAATGCTAGTAATCATCCAAAAACAGTACTATCGTTGAATTTTGAGGATTGAAAACGTTCATTAATGCTAGTAATCATCCAAAAACAGTACCTGGTTAGAAAATGAACGTTTTATTTTAGTTTAGATGGAAACGCTTTGAAGACGTACAAAGTAAAGCGTTATTTTGTTGTAGAGGAATGATTGTTAATTGAACGCGTGTGCGTGACCTGAAATTTGTCAGTTTCCTCAGCCAGGGCTAAACCAACAGAGAGCGCCCGACGTCCTGACTTCTAGCTCACCGCTTTGACCAAGGCCAGTCTTAAGGTGCGTTCAGTCAGCTTATTTAGCCGCAAGTTTTAGTTTTAGTCGTAAGCGCAGCGATGCTCATTGGCTGTCACGAACCAGCCTCCTCAGATCAGCCAATAAGCGATGCTGCGCTTACGACTAAAATTAAAACTTGCGACTAAATAAGCTGACTGAACGCACCTTTAGTGATCACAACAGAAATACCCGATCTCATCAAACTCGTAGCAGTCGCAGCTAGATCCCTGCTAGTTGTTCTTGGCTGGATGTTGTGTTTTCACGATGACTTGATTCCCCTTGTAGAAGTTGAACTTCTGGAATCTGCAGATCATTTAATTCACCACTTTGAAGCAGTTTATTATAACGGTTAAAGGACCTCAACAGATAGACTAAACGAGCGACATTAGACTGGTGAATCAACGTTATGGTTTGAACGTTGAATTCTGTATTCAACTATTATCTATATTCACTCCGGCGTCCTTAAAAAATATAATTTCACATTTCGAAGACATTGATTTGATGCATAAAAACGCTGAACGTTGTAGTTCAAGTGTTTTGTAAACGGTTGATTTTTGGTTGACATAAACGTTTTAACGTGGACATCCGGCCGTTCATTTAGCGTTATTTTTTATTTAAACGTTCCGGATGTTCGATTCTCATATATTTTGAGCCTTTTATTTTGTTTTATCGATGATGTGCTCACTAGAACGCCTGAAGTAGATACAGTATGTTCAGATGTTTGTCTACTCAACTACTTAACATAAATTCTAGCAATACGTATGCGTACCTTTACTGTCCAACTTTTTTTGTTGGGATTTGCAAAAATTTAGGATAAAGCTGCATCGAACAGTCATATCACAACTGATTTTCCATAGTTTCTTTGCTCAGGTATACCTACATAGTTGTTTTTGTGTATTCATGCACCTACTCACCTGTTATCACCTAGCCTTGCCGTGTGTCACAAGACAAACATTTTTCATTGCGCGATTTCTCTGCAAGAGCCATGCAACATCAATTAACGACTGAAAATGCGGCAAACAATTTTCCGATAAAATCATCATCATATATTTTAAACTAAAGTCTTCGCTTGAATTCATTGCAAATGGCTTTCCATCAGTTAACTCCCAGGTAAATTATACTCTACAGTTCATTTAGACCTACTGTTTTTATTGTTGATATTTGTTTATAAAGTCATTATTACCGCCGCAGTTTCATGTCTCGTGAATTATTTAAAAATTAGCCTTTTACTTGCGCTGTAGCTGCCTGTCTATACTCCAGAGGTGCTTTGTCCGCGAGGTGGTGTGGAAGTTTGTGCCCATGTCAGTGGTGGTTCCTGTCGAGAAAATGTGGCGTGTTGAGCCGCGGGGTGGAATATAAATCAGAATAATTATTTCATTCATGCCCTCCACCGCACGCGATATGTCCGGTTCTTTTTACAACCTGCCCCGTCGGAGTTGTCCTTGAGAGTACGTAAAGTTGGCGATTCACAGTGAAAGACAAACCGTGACACACCATGAGTGAGGAAAGCGAGGAAGAGATGGAGATAGAATTTTTCTTCCGCAGCTTTGGCGCTACCAGTTCTTCAAATACAAAAAGAAAAAAAGGTATCTCTAAAATGAATTGGCGAGCTCAATAGCTATTTTAATATTTTTTCCAAAATTTCAAATTGGTCAATTCAGTAGGTAGCTATTTTTACTTTTTGCAAAAAATGTAGACATTTGTGGAAAAAAATTTGCAACAAAAAATTTTTTGAAGCTAAATTTTTGGTTTTCTGTCTTCTCATAAATTTTTTGTAAATATGTTCATAAAGTTGTAGTGAATAAGTCTTCTCCACGTTGTTTATAAAAAATAAAAAAACAATACAATCTTGACCCAGATAGCCTCCTCAACGAACAAACCGATTTTGACAACATCTACATTATACCAGCTCTACTCCCAATTTTATAATCCTCTCCTTCATGTTCTTTTGTTGTTCTACCTGTTACGTCTATTCTTCATTGTTACATCATTACTTAGACATAAAGTTCTATGCTATGTCACATCAGTTTTGAAAATGGCTTTATACAGGGTGTTTCAGGGATGATAGCAGAAAATTTAACTTTAGGTAGATCTTGTCAAAATATGACGAAAACCTATATACCATTTTGCAAAGTTCGGCCTAATAACGAAGATACAGCTCTTCAAAGTTCACTTTTTTCGGATTTCTAAAATTTGTAACTCAGGAACGTTTCGACAAATTTAGCTTTAATTCAGCATAAGCTGGTTTGTCATAATTATCTATCAACCTGTCAAATTTGGAGAGAATCCAATCAGTGGCGTAGAAGTTATGAGTAGGTCACCTTAAGTAAACTTTTCTTCGGATGCTTCCAAATTATTGACCCTCATAACTCCTACACCACTAGTTGGATTCTTCCCAAATTTGGCATGTTGATAGATAATTATGACAAACCAGTTTTTGTTGAATTAAAGCTAAATTTGTCGAAACGTTCCTGAGTTACAAATTTTTGAATTCCGAAAAAAGTGAACTTTGGAGGGCTGTATCTTCTTCATTAGGCCAAACTTTGCAAAATGGTATATAGGTTTTCGTCATATTTTGACGAGATCTACCCACACTTGAATTGTTTGCTATAATTCCTGAAACACCCTGTATATTTAACAAGCCGAAACTCGAGTAAACGATATAAAAACAACGTGGAGAAGACTTATTTACTACAACTTTATATTATACAACTCTATTTTGAGCACTATGGATCCATTCATCAATTTTAAATATGTTTATTCCACCTGACCAGTTTCGAGGGCCTCTTGTAATATAAATAATAAAAATAATAATAAAATATAATAACAAAAATAGCTATTTGACTAGAAAATCCATATTCAGATACCCGTTTTTTCCTCAGTTTTTCTTACTTTAATATCAAATCTGTCTGTCTGTCTGCGTTTATGTATAATTTTTTAGAGCTGAACTACTTCTCGAATAATTAAGTTAGAGCTCAGCAACTTTTTCTGATGGATAGCTTATGACCGAAATGATGGACATTGGGCATTTTTGTTTTTCAATTGTGACGCCATTTTGAGTCTTGACCCGCCATATTGAACTTTCTCCCAATACCAATAAGTGTATGAATTGTGATGGAACTTGCATTATTCTTTAGTCTCGTATAACGATTTATGACTGTAAGGTCGATTCCACGATTCTCCGCTATCTTGGCCATGGCCAGCCATATCGACTTTCCCACAAATCAACCGATTTTAAGGAAAATCTCTTTATCATTCATTATTGTGCAGAGCCACCCAAAAGAGAATGCGCTACTGAGCCTAACGCCTGTGCCTGTGAGGCTATTTTTTTTAGAATAAAATGGAAGTTTATTTCCAACAAGAACCCAAATACAGGAAATGTGACAAGTTTTTCCCAGTGCCGTCTTTTGAGCAAATGGGGCCCCGGGCACAAGGCAGTGAGGGGCCCCCTTATAAAGGTTTGTGAAAAAAAGCACGCGAGTGAGGCGAGCACCACCGCCGCAGATTATTATTTAACAAACTTTTTTTCATAAAAATTTCGCGCTTTTTCAAAATTTTTGACAAAAAACCGGTCTTTTCTTGATTAGTTTAGTGGGATGGAGCGTGTGGACTCTTGGGAAGTAAGGGGAGGCGCACGACCGGCTCCGAAAGTGACATAATTAAATAAACGTCGTAAACGGGATATGAGAACAACATTTTTTACAAAAATAGTCTTCACTTTTGGAAATTTGAGGAGGCCTTGGGGGCCCCCAAAAAAGCCGGGGCCTAAAGACCTAAAGACTGCACTGGTTTTTCCTTTTGTAACTAAATTATATCCCCAGGTTTGCAAGGCAATACCAATAACAATAACGTCCTTCTGTTTTGTTCCAGAACGTGCTCTTGAAGCATGTGAGTTCAACAACATGTCGACAACACCGACCATGGGCGGGCGACACCTCAGCAAGTCGACGTCGGAGCTGAGCAGCCCCAAAGAAATGCCAGAAGCTCGTCCCAGGTCCGCCGCTCCTCCCGAACACTCGCACCTTTCCGTTTATCAAAAAGCACATAGTTTTTTCGCTCAGCTAAAAGTAAGCATCATCAGCATTTTATTGCCGGAAATTTTTTCAATAGGGTCCCTGCATGCATATCATTTCAAGGCGATTACTGCATAATTTCATAAAAAATGTTGTTAACAGTAATGTCCAACCGAACAAAATGTTTTAAAAAATTGTCCATTCTTTAAATGAAGATCAAAGTTTGAAATGCATTTTTCGCGCCAGAAACATTGTACTGGCCGTACTGACGTCACAACGCAGTGACCTTGAACCCTCACTTGTCAACCTCGCTATCTGACATCGAGCAGTGCCGTTGTCACTTAGTCAGGCTGTCTGCGTCCGGGTCCATATTTCAACAGCATGCCGGCCTCGGAGCCCTTCTCCTGTTGAAAATTGATTCAAAATAGTTTGTTATTGATATAGGCGCCTGTGGGCCGCCGAGGCTACGAGGCTGTCTTTTACACACGTTGGACACTCTATCACTGAGTCACTAAGAGTATACGATGTTTTTTACTCAGGGCATTAATCTAATTTTGGCGAGAGTTTTGGGATAGGAAAAAAATAACCTTAAGACGGGTGGACATCAAACCGCTAGAGGTACAAGTGCATGGAAGTTGCCTTCCCTACAGTTTTTGAGTTTAGATTTACAAAAAAAGAAGGGTTATGCAGATTTGCGGGAAACCACTACACTATCTATCATCTCAACTGGCTACCATAGCATTGTTTGAGACAATAAAATAAATCATGCAAGGACCCTATTCTGAAACCTTAAGCACGTACAAACCTTTAGTGCCTGATCACTCATATCAGTTGTATAAGTGGATTTAGATCTGGATAATTATGGATCAAATAGGCATTCAAAGTGTCCCAGAATGAAGCACCAAAAAAATAGCCTCAAGACTCTGCCTTGATGATAATTATGATGACCTCGAGGGTGACCTCCTTGTCGTTTGATTTTGCGAAGTTCAACCACCCTCATTTTTTGAACCCCCTGGTGTATTAGTCCAGGAATTTTAGCTGTTAAAATCGCAAATAGCGAAAAAAAATGAAAGCTAGCCGGATTTTTGCATATAAGCTTAGTTAGGCATGTAGTTTAACATACTAAAAGTCCTCAAGAATCCGGTGTGAGCTTCGGCCGTTGTGGCCTCGAGAAGAACTTGAGGATCAGTTTTTCGCGTATATTTCGTGAACAATGACACTTAGGAAGGAAGTGCTCGGAAAGAAATTGTTGCAAATTTTATTGTCTATAAGAAAGGTACTCACACATTCCATCGTCAGACCACTCCTTCTTTGTCAAAACACAAGAAAATTAAAATAGTCCAGATGCTCGATGCTGAAGACTGTATGGACCTTGAGTTTTATGATGGCGGGATGCCACTTGATGGAGGTGTTGCTTGATCCATTCTCTTTCGATTGAAACTTGAAGCCATCAATTCGAACTGTGCCGGCGGTAAATACAGGGTGAAATAAAAATAAAAAGTTGAACATTTGTATCTCGCAAGAACCAAAATAGGTGACGACATGTAAATCGCCATAAATAATTCTGACTTCATGGTCATTAAGTCGTTTTAAACTTGAATTGAATATCTTGAGCCGTTCTCGAAATATCTTCAAAAGACTGAAGTTGTTACCGTAAAAAAATTTTTTTTCGTCCACTCATCAGAAAAAAAGTTGACTGTTTTGTCTAAAAGTAGTTGGTCTAGAGAGTGTTTTCTACTGGTTTTTCATTTTAAATGTAATTTATCATTGTTTCGATTCAAAACACCAAGTTTCGATTCAATATCTGAAGAATTACTGATATACGGAAAACGATTCTTTTTCGCAATGACTTCAGTCTTCCGAAGATATTTCAGAAACGGCTCAACATATCTGATTCAAATTTACGACGACTTCATGACCATGAAATTAGAAATATTTTTGGCGATTTACATGTCTTCACCTATTTTGGTTCTTGAGGTACATTTGTTCAACTTTTTATTTTCATTTCACCCTGTATATGTCGCCGGCATAGTTGATATCGATGGCATTAAGTTTCAATCAAAAGAGAATGGATCGAACAACACCTCTATCAAGTGGCACCCCGTCATCATAAAACTCAAGGTCCATACAGTCTTCAGCATCGAGCATCTGGACTATTTTAATTTTCTTGTGTTTTGACAAAGAAGGAGTGGTCTGACGATAGAATGTGTGAGTACCTTTCTTATAGACAATAAAATTTGTAACAATTGTTTCCCAGGCATTTTCTTCCAAAGTGCCATTGTTCACGAGATATACGCGAAAAACTGATCCTCAAGTTCTTCTCGAGGCCACAACCGCCAAAGCTCACACCGGATTCTTGAGGACTTTTAGTATGTTAAACTACATGCTTAACTGAGCTTATATACAAAAATCCGGCTGGCTTTCATTTTTGTTCGCTATTTTTTCTATAATTCCTGGACTATATGGATTTGACTAGATAATAGGCTAGTTACTGGACTCATTTTTTTTATTTTTCAAAATAAAACTTCATTTTTTTATATGTAGGTAGTTATTATGGTGAAAATCGCAGCTCAATATCTCAATTCTAAATCTCTTGAAAAAATTAAAATAGAACGCCGGTGACGTCACTACTGCATGGTGCTAGGACAATTCGTCCCGCGGACGTATTTCCATCCCTACTTCTCTCACCGCGACACTAACCATGCTGTGTTCTTTCCACGCGTAGCGCTTCTGGGAGCAGCCATAACGTCACGCGAATTTTCAAAAACCTATGACTTTTTTTCAATTAGTTTTATAGTTTTAAAATTTTATATGGTAAGTAGTCAGAAGAACTTTCGACATAATTTGCAATTGCACCCACCATGAAGCTGTATATGCACTTTCGGAAATAACCGTAAATGACAGAAAGCTGTGATTTCCAAATGGAACACCTGTATATTTCCTGATAATCGGAAACAGATTGGAGTGTTCAGTTTAAAAAAAAACATACATGCCACGCTTGTAGAAGTAGTAGAACCTAAACGTCAGCATTAATTAGAAAATCCGCAGGGGCAGATTTGAATTCGGCGGAAGGAATTGTGAAAGATGTTTTCTTGTCCTTTAAGGTATCTCAAAGGAGAATCTCTCAGTATAGAAGTACAAAGGTGGAGTCTTTCCTAGATACCTAATAGCATAATATTTAGGTAAACCTGAAAAATTGGGAGCATTGAACCTTTTCGACCCTCTAAACCCGCCTATCTACGGCACCGTAACACATATCATTATGAGCAGCCCGATGAGGAGTGATTTTAAAATCTGGCGTTCATCCTCCAGTAAATTATAAATTTCTGCTCTGCGCCACTGGAAACAAATTGTTTCTTGATAAGTTAGAATAGATTTCTAACTATTCTGGCATATTATATCAAAGAAAGGATGACATTTTTTTTTAATACACATTCATCCCTTATGTCTACCCAGCCCTTACCCATTGCTCTCTGGTAGTCTTTCCAGAAATGATTAGTTTAACACATTCAACTAGAAAATGTGCAACGGGTGCTTCCACTGCCAATTTGGAAAAAACTACTGGAGTTTAGAAGCTAAAGCCCACCCTTTCTAACTAGATAATATGTTACAGTAGTAGAATCTTATTTGAACCTATCAAGAAACAATTTATTCCCAATAGGGCAGAGCAGAAGTTGATAATTTTTTGGAGGGTGAACGTCAGATTTTAGGTGTTGGTACGCAAGAAATAATTGATCAGCACCACTCTGTACCTACCTTGTCAAAAATTCAAAAAAAGTCCCTGTTTGTTTTGGTCGTTATTCGAGTATTCGACTTTGAATTTTCAATCATTTTTTGAAATGCTATAGGGGTGGTTCTAAAAATAAGGGTCTATGAGATATTCTGACCAGCTCGAAGTTATGGCAAGTATAAGCCTAGAAGCACCTCGTGGCGTCGAAATAGATCCACCTTTTGCTTATTGAAGCCTATAATTGCAATAAATTAGTTCTGTGACCATCGGCATTCCACCCCTTCTAGAGAATGAACCGTTGAGTTTAGAGGATTAGGATTTGGGCAGTGATAACGTTTGATCACCTTCACAAGGGCTACAGAATATCAAAGTTTGAGCCAAATCTCTCGAGGAGCCAAATCCCATAAAGAAATGTGCGGGGTCCTTTCAAAATAACAGATTTAAATCTTTGAAAAGGCAACGTCTCATTCTCTGTATCATTGATGTTCATCATAAGCTTGCTTATTCAGACAAAAGCTACAATGTTTTATTTTAGCATCAAAGGCTTTCGGAATGCCATGATGCTTGGTGCGTTTTCGCTGAATCGTAAGTAAATTCCGAGGTAAATTCGTGATATGAATAAAAAGTCCGGGAATTCGAATGGGCTTTTTGCTTAATTAGATATTCGAGATTGCATTTGGCTTTTGCTGTATAAGAACAGGTTGAGGTAATCTTTCACTTCGATTCACAATTAGATACAAGCATTGTACAAGGGTTTTCCTGGAAAGCGGAGTGGAAGTGAAAAGCTTTTCATGTAAATTACAGTCATTTCAGAGCCAGGAAAAATAATAATTGAATTATTGAAATGGAATGTTTTGATATTTTATGCTTTCATGAAGTAGCTAGGTATTGATCTAAAAAATACAAACTTATACATACAGGGTGTCTCAGCTGAAACAACCCAGCGCGATTTTCTCAGAAAATATCAAGGCAACAAAAAAGATGTCTCAATTGGGGGGAAGCCTGACTCTTTAGCTTTTTTTGAGAGGGCGCCGATGCTTGTAGGTGCTCTAGTTTCCAAGAAAATGCAGTTTTAATCGGGCGAGTCACAAGAATTCGAAAATTCATGACCAACAAAACAAAATACTCCAGAGAAAAATAAATCCTCTTGCTCTGGGCTTTCCATTGATGTATCGCCGATGTTTGTACCTGGTCCAGTAAGCCAGATATTCTGCCCTACAGCATGTATGCGTTTTCTCTATTTTGAATGAGTTTCGCCACTTGTACATTCTTTATTGTTGTTAAAGATTCTTTATATTTGACCGATCACGATCATCTTTGAACGTCGTCGGCATCAACTCGCAATAGTTAAGATTCCATTAACGAATGAATGAGCTGGATATGTTCAACGGTTCGGAAGATACTGAAGATTCAGGCGAATTTTGTTAGCAAACGAGGAACGAGGAACGAGGAAAAAAAATTTGGCTTGAAAATAAAAATGATCATACGAGACAAAGGTCAGTTCCAAGTTTCATGAAAACTGTTACACTAATAAGAAATTCCAATATAGCAGCCAAGATGGCGGCAGAATCATGAAATTCAGCTTGAAACTACGAATGATCGTACATGTTGCTCTCATGGAGACAACATCCACAAAATGTTTTACGTAGGAAACTGAAGGAACACTTATTGGCAAAGGCCTACTATTCTATTGATGAATTCCTTTCCGATAAAATTTTAACCTGTATATAGTTGTTATTGTTATATTGTTATTTATTTATTCTGTGACGTGTTCAACAGCATTTTATATATTGTGTTTTATCATCTACATTGATATGTACCTGGGTATTATTCTTCATATATTTTTGTATGCTTTGAGAACGAATAAACTCTATTCTATTCTATTCTAGACAAGGATAAGTTTCAAGTTTCATGACAATCGTTCCACTAACAAGAGATTTCAATATGGCAGCCAAGATGGCGGCGGAATTATGAAAGCCAATCTGCCTATTTGGTCCTTGAGGACCTAAGGTATCCATCGGATAAAGTTCAATTTTTAATGGCTGTAGCTTTATCTCCCGAAGAGAAGTTCAACTTCTTTGAAGTGCACAGGAGATCTCTGTTTTTTGAAAATAATGATAACGATGTATGGATAACAAAAAAGTGCCCATTGGCCTTCCTTGGGGGACATCAGCTATCCATCGGAAAAAGTTCCAAGGCTCTTGCTTCAATTCTCGAGAAGGAGTACATCATCCTAGTTTCTACACGGACAGACAGACAAACAGACAGACGAACCGGCCACATAAGCGTCTTTCTCTTACTTATAAAAGAATATTTTCCTACTGATTTCGACCTCCTGAACACAAATATCGGGTTTATCTTTGAATCGGAACAATTCTTTTTTTATCGAAAAACCGAGAAAATGGTAGTCTGTCACATGATTTTTAGTGATACCTACCTACTTTTTTTTGTTATTGAGCAAACATGTTTTATAGTTTGAGTACCATTATCCTTCAGGTACCCAGTAATGCCTATTTCAAAATGTTAAATAGTGTTAATTGCACGTCTGAATTTAAATTCGTAGAGACGCCTATATGCGCCGAGCCGTAGTTTTGCGGTCGTTTTCAAAAATTCATAACAATTGACCCGAAGGTCGTATCGAGGTGAAGTTTTTGTCAAAAGAAAGTTCAAATTGTTCTCTAAATATATTCCCGTACATGTAGGGATGTATTTTCATAAAAACATGTAACTACCCGCATATCGTAACTTTCAACATCTAAATGCGAATTCCAGCACTTAATCGGCGAAGCCGCCTTACAGCAAAATGTTATTATTGTAATTGTTTATGATTATTTCGAAAAGATTTTTCTTGGTTCGTGTACCAAGGCCATGAGCTACCCATTCAAGTTGAAATATTTTCTGTATTGGATTCCGTTTTGTTCGGAGAAAAGGATATCAAGCACCAGCAAGCAACGAATAATCTTTTGCGGCCGAGCCGAAGCTTCGGAGTCATTTTCAAAAATTCATAACTATTGACTGGTTCCTCGAACTGATGTGGAATTTTCATTAAAATTAAGTTCAAATTCTCCTCTAAATATAACTCCGCATATGTATTATTGTAAAATGATAAGAACGGGTACTTGATCGTATGTGATAACTTTCGAGATCAGGCCGGCTTCTGAAATGCAGCATTCAACGGCGATGCCGCGTCACACTAATTTGTTATTATTGTAATTGTTTATCATTATTCCGTCGAGATTTTTCTTGGTTCGGGATACAAGGTCATGAGCTACCCATTGGAGTGAAATTTTTTTGCAAAAACCTTTTCGTCTAGGACTAGATGCTGTGACGGACGGACGGACGGACGGACGGACAAAGCGAGGACAGAACCGCCTTCCCGTTTGGAGAACAGCGCTAACAAGCGAATACGCCTCATGGGAATGAGGCTCAGTAGCGCACTTCCTTTTTGGAGGATTAGTGAACGCAAGATGTTAAGTGATTAGGGTTCTACCGTCTTGGGCAAAAAATTCCAATATGGCGGCCAAAATATCGACAGAATCATGAAATTCGGCTTGAAAATCAAAATGATCGTACTAGACAAGGGTTAGTTCCAAGTTTCATGAAAATCGTTCCACTAACAAGAGATTTCAATATGGCGGCCAATATGGCGGCAGAATTATGAAACTCAGCTTGAAAATAGGGATGATCGTACGGGACAAGCTCAACTCTCAAGTTTCATGAAAATCCTTCCACTTATAAGAGATTTCAATATGGCGGCCCAGTTGGTAATGTAAAATCCCAGTCACTGGACCAACTGTAAAGATCCTGATGATCCGACAACCATTTGTAACTATCCTAGGTCACTGCACCTACTGTAATATTCTGGTCATAACACCTCTATTTTTATAACATCCTGCTTCACGGTAACCATTTGTAACATTCTGGTCATCACGACAACATTTTGTGATAAACCTCGTCACCGGCCCCAATTTTGTGATATCCCCTCCCTTCCCTACAATAAATTAATTAAGCTGTGATGCGTCTAATTACCCTAAGTCGTATTTCGTTGTGCCGTAGATTTTATTTTACCTTTACCTAAGTTATTTAACCCGATTACACCTACCTCAGCTTCACGTCGTGCTAATACCTCAAGCCTACTCTAGTAGTAACCTCACGTTCTTTTTAAAGGGAATGAATTGAATAAATATTGAAAAATAAACAAAGTCATTTAACCACACCTCAATTTTATTACAAATTAATCAATCATCGCCAACTTAATTAAATTCACCTTAATTATTCATTTTATAATTTCCTGACGTGCTGACATTCAGCTAGCGTTCGGAATTATTTTATTCAGTTTACATTCGGTTTCTGAAAGAAAAGTACATCCTAATACCGTGTGCAATCCTACGACGAATTTTTCAACCCTTGCAAATTAATTCCGTTCTCATTCTTCCTAATTTTCAGAATTATGGGTGAAGCCATTTCCTAGTATACTTGAGTTCAATTCCCTGCCTAATTCATTTATCCTTTTTCCAGTTTTTGTTTCAACCCTTTCTCCCCTTTACCCTGGTACGAAAAGAAATCTTTCCTGTTTAATTGTACTTAGAGAGAGATTGTTGTTCACTGAGTTTTGTCTTGATCTTTCGAATTTATAGCCATTATTTTAATTATTGATCAAATAATTTACATAAACTTGAGTGTTGACATTCCATAGATTTTATATCCAGCTGGTGCTATAGTTTATAATTTAAAGACTTATCCAGCAGCTCGGTTTCCTGCAGGTTCAATACCATTACACAAATTTACAATACGGAGTACAAGTCATCGCAATGAGCCTCTAATTAATTAGCCTGCAAAATTTTATGTCACGTTCATTTTTATCTTGAAGTGCTTCGAAACGACACTGAATTTTCTTAGCATTACTCAAGGGGTTTCTCTTTGGAAACTCGGCCTCATGCCTTTAAATTCTTTGTCGCGCGAAAGGGTTAAATATCTTATTCTATGAGGGAAAATAACGCGTAATTAAGATTTTGCCCAGATTTGATTTGCATAAATACTGCTAGTGCTTGTGTCAGCTAATAGAGTCTACAAAATCATGCTCTGTCGGAAGCCAAATCTCTTAAAAGGGTTGCTGAGGTTTCACCCTTTTTCTTGCATCTGGAAGGTAGTTATCTGAAAACAAGGGGCCGCATTTTAAAAGCTCAGAGCAATTACAAAGAATAGGGGAATCTAGTATATGGAGTGGTCGAAAGTGCGCAGCAGCAAGTTTGCTGAAAAGGCGGCAATTCAAACGATTCGTGCAAGTTTTTATTTTTACATGGGATATTGGCCAAATCGGTAGTTTTTCATACAAGAAATTGTTCTACGTGTACTAAATTTATGGAGCATGAAATTAAATAAAATTTTCAAATACTAACGTTATATATGAAACGATTTTTTTCCTCTAAAAGTCAGTATTTTAGAAATGAAAAGTGTGAAAACACCGAAAACAACATCGATGAAGCGGGCGAGCGGCTATCACGTGACAACAGCGCAACAGCGGTGCTACCATCAGTATCAACAGTGGCTTGTACTGGGTCCGGAAACTCTTGTAAGGGCCCACCACTGGAGTGAATAAAGGGCAGGGAACATAAATATGTGTCTTTTGTAATGTCTGCGATACTTTGTAGTCGACCAGTGTCACCACCAAAAGGTTTACATAACCTAATCCATTTTTCTGACTTGTTGCATCGCACACAGTTCTTTAAATGACCTCGAAATTGACGTTTGGGGATATCACCTTCACGGTATTTAAGGCATGTTTTTGGAAATCTTTCAAAATTAAACAAGTTTTGCTCATTGTAGCGGTTATCACTTCTGCAGTTCCAATAACAGCAATGTTTATTGGATCCACTACTATTTTCGCCGATTTCCATTGTACAGTAATCACTAAAAACACATCCTATTTTTCAATTATACTTTTTAGTGAACTAAAACCCACGAATCTATAGCGAAAATTAGTATTCACTCAATTTTACTGTGTTAATTTTCGGAATTTGCACGAATTCTATCACGTGACCGGAGTGTACCAATGGCAAGCCCTTCACACTTCGCACATGCGTCAGGAGAAAAGGTAAACTAGATTCGTCTATTCAAATCGGCTTGACGCTTATCATGGCTGTTCAAAAGATCAAACAAAACCTACTATCATTTTTTTAAACCAAAACAATTACTTCAACCTTATTTAAACCATTCGCATTCGATTACAATAGAAATCAGACTTGCCTTAAGGTTTTCCTTCCACGTCACTGATTTACTACAAATCTATCACAGTGTTTTAGCACTTTTCTTAATTTATTCTTCTTCAAAAATATTAGTTATCTTCCCGCAAAATACACCCGTCGTGCTCGACTCTTACCACTCGAATCTCTCCCCAGCGTCACTGTTCTTGGACCTATGTTATTTTCCCACACCCCGTCTCCCGTCACAACCCTCTGGCCTACCAACGTCGATGCCTGCATCTTTCTTGCATCCGGTGTCACTCCGATGCTGGCCGGCAAAAATCGATATATTTCGCATTCCTTCTCCTATTTTTTTCATTTCGCGATATCGCCCGTAATGCTAATTTTATTCCTAAATATTTCATTCCCCTTTATTTTATAATTCTAAGCCGTTCTGCCACAGTAAGGCAATCATGAAATTTGGCTTGAAAATAAGAATGATCGTACTAGACAAGGGTAAGTTTCAAGTTTCATGACAATCGTTTCACTAATAAGAAATTTCAATATGGCAGCCAAGATGGCGGCCGAATTATGAAAGCCAACCTGCCTATTTGGTCCTTGAGGACCTAAGCTATCCACCGGATAAAGTTCAATCTTCAAGGGCTGTAGCTTTATTTCCCGAGGAGAAGTTCAACTTCATCGAAGTGCACAGGAGATCTCTGTTTTTTGAGAATAATGATAACGATGTATGGATAACAAAAATAGTGTCCATTGGCCACCCTTGGGGACATCAGCTAATAATCGGAAAAAAGTTCCAAGACTCTTGTTTCAATTCTTGAGAAGGAGTACAGCGTCTTAATTTCTGCACGGACTCGGACAGACAGACAGACAGACAGACAGACAGACAGACAAACCGGCCATATAAGCGTCATTCTGTTACTTATATAAAAAAATGTTCTCCAACTGATTTCGACCTCCTGAACACGAATATCGGGTTCACTTTTGAATTGGAACATTTCTTTTTTATCGAAAAACCGGAAAAATGGTAGCCTGTCACATGATTTTTAGTGATACCTACCTATTTTTTTTTTGTTATTGAGCCAACATGTTTCGTAATTTGAGTGCCATTATCCTTCAGGTACCTAGTATTGGCTATTTCAAAATGTTCAATTACTATTTCGGCACGTCTGATTTCTTTGTAGGGTCGTGTAATATGCGCCGAGCCGTGGCTTTGCGGTCGTTTTCAAAAATTGATAACAATTGACCCGACGGTCGGATCGAAGTGGGGTTTTTGTCAAAAGAAAGTTCAAATTGTTCTCTAAATATAATGCCGTACATGCAGTGATGTATTTCATTAAGAAATTGTAGTTGCCTGCATATCGCAACTTTCTACATCTCACCGCGAATGCCAGCACTTGATCGGCGAAGCCGCCCTACACCAAAATGTTATTTTTGTAATTGTTTATGATTATTTCGGCAAAATTTTTCTTGATTCGCGTACCAAGGCCATGAGCTACCCATTCGAGTTGAAATATTTTCTGTATTGAATTTCGTTTTGTTCGGAGGAAAGGATATCAAGCACCAGCAAGCAACGAATAAATCATTTGCGGCCGAGCCGTAGTTTCGGAGTCATTTTCAAAAATTAATAACTATTGGCCTGCTCCTCGCACCGATGTGAAATTTTCATCAAAATGAAGTTCAATACATCCTCTAAATATAACTCCGCATATGTATTATGGTAAAATGATAAGATCGGGTACTTCCTCGCATGTGATAACTTTCGAGATCAGGCCGGCTTCTGAAATGCAGCATTCAACGGCGATGCCGCGTCACACTAAATTGTTATTATTGTCATTGTTTATTATTATTTCGTCAAGATTTTTCTTGGTTCGGGATACAAGGTCATGAGCTACCCAATGGAGTAAAATTTTTTCGCAAAAACCTTTTCGTCTAGGACTAGATGCTGTGACAGACGGACGGACGGACGGACGGACAAAGCGAGGACAAAAGCGCCTTCCCGTTTGGAGAAGTGCGCTAAAAATCACGAAAAAAAAGCGGCCACAAAGAGCCTCCGCCACTACGTCTGGCGACTGGCGAGGCTTAAAAATAGTAACGCTGTGAAGATAATCTATGAAAGCATTGAAATGATAAGTACTTAGGTATTGTTGAAGTCGCTTAACCCCCAGGGGTTATTTTGTGATTCAAAATTTTCAAAGGGGTTGGCCTTGAGGGGCGGGGATCGCCGATTTTTTAATTTTTTTGAGGAAACGCCTGAAAACTCGTCTACTGTTGTGTTGTGTTGTGTTTTCGTTGGGCCACCTTGTACGCATGGAATGTCGAAACAAGCGGCAAACAACTAGGTAGAGCAGTAATAATGAATAATCAATAATAATTAACTGGTTCAATATGCTTAGGCATGAATACACCAATAATTGATATTGATATAAGTGATGGATACACCAATAAAGTGACTTCTGCTGGCATTTACTGGTCTTAGATACTGATGTAGTGCGGCCTCGCCAGCTTTCGAAGCCTCCGTGGCGCAATTGGCTAGCGCGTTCGGCTGTTAACCGAAAGGTTGGTGGTTCGAGCCCACCCGGGGGCGGCTTTTTTTCTTGTTTTTTTTTCCATGAGTGTAAAGTCGTTATTAATGAAAAATAGAATTTGTGTACCATGGCCATAAAATCGTTTTTTTTTTGGGTTAATTCAAACTTTACGAAGCCAAAAACGCACTTATTTAGCCGAGGTACACGCACACCGGTAGGTAGATGGTAGATACCATGCGATCAACAAAATTCGGAATTGAGGTAGGCTGTGACCTGGTCAAATTTCAGGATGTCAAGCTGCTTTCGGCCAGAGCACAGCCTACCCCAATTCCGAATTTTGTTGATCGCATGGTACAATACAGGATTACAGAAATCTGCTACAGTGCGTTGGGCTTTCCTTGCGACATTCCCGTACAAGGTGGTAAAAAGTCCAGTACTTATATGGAATTACTGTTTGAAAATATCTACATCGTGAAATTATTCTCAACTAAGTAAATATAGCTACAGGTGTCTCATTTTTGCTGTAACTATAACAAAAACCAATATTTTTTCGAATGAAATGCTCTACTTTTGAAATAATTTTTTTGTAAGGTTTCTTCAGTTTGTGACAGTCGAGGTGACAGTACTACATGTACCAATAAAAAATTAGGAATGGAAATTTTCATCATTTCCGAGGTTTACTTTGAAAAATCATAGGAACCTTGTATTTGGCTCATGAGGAATGAAATTTGGCACAACAGTCGAATAGATGATGGCTAGAACGACCTGTAGGTACTTTGGTTTGTTTTAAGCTTTGAAAATCAAAATAGTTGAGTACATATTTTGATATTTCTTACCCCCTATCGCCCTCATACACCTGTGAATATGAATCCGCTTTCTTGTTGAAAGTTCGTCTTGGCGCTTCCCAGCCCGTTTAATCATTGAAATCGGCATCCAAGTAATCAAGAAATATGTGGAGAGGAAAATTTAGTTTCCTCCAACTTAATAGACAGCATTCCAACTGATCCAACTGTGAGAAACGATATGACAGATTTGAATTGTTAATTTTCTGCCCGGGGGATCGGGGAAACTCGATTTTCTCCTTCAACAGTCATTATTTGTTTCCGAAATTATGAAGTGATGCGAAACTTGTTTCAGCCGAAATTCCGCAGAAAATTTGATTAGATATGGAAGTGGAGTTGGAAACTTGGAAACCAGCTGTGTGTGTATAGAGGGCACCTACAACCTGACGTAACGTCTGAAACTTTATTTCGATATTGATTTGTGCATCTCTAGAGCCCTTATCCCCTTATACCTATACGCACATGTGGCGTGTTTGACTTGGGAATCCACAAAACTTCTCAAATAAGCGGTACTCATCCAGAACTGAAGTGAGTATAAGTGAAAAATCCTCAGAGGAATTATGTCGGTCATCACAGCACAGCTATAAATATAGCTTGCGGCCAGAAATTACTTGAATTAGTAATTTGGCGAACGACTGTTAAACCGGTCAGTAAAAACCAATAAACAGCTTCACAGAATTTTGTTCGAAGACTGAGAAAACAAAAATTTACATGCATGTTTTATTGTTATAAAAAATATGAAAAAAAAACAGAAGCTGTATAATGTACATAAGTATAAACCGCCTATATGTATTATTAAATAACAATAATGACATTCTAGGTCTAACTGCGCCATCCAAAAGATGGTGGAACAAAAACAAACACTATCATAGAGGTGAAAACAAAAATAGAAAACCGTCCTTTATCGAATTTCAAAAATTGTGCCAAATTTGCGTTGGGCTCTTTAATAATTCGGACGTCGACTGTACACACTATTTATTACTACTATGATTTACAATAATTCACATTCAAAAATATATCTCTCTTGGTCGCTTTTGATTTCGCGTTCAACCTCCTCTCGCAATGTTTGCGCCTTGCTCGTCTCTGACCTGAGCTTTTTGCCTCGATCCATTTCTTTTAGACCCCCTTACGAATTCCAGAATGTTCTTATAGGTCCTTCTGAAAAGTTCTCGAAGGACTACCCCATTTCAGCATATCCTTAAAGTCCATCAGCTTCGCCGTGAATCCGGCAAGCTGTCGATGCGGCACCTCCTCCAATAATCCAGGTTTGTGGCCTATTCCCGAATCGGAGTCTCCAATAAATATCCATCATAGACGTTAGACACCCACCTACGTGGCCGAACAGTGGTGAGTAGGTGTAGGTACGTTATTTATGGTTTGATTTATGTGCTATACTATAAAGCATCAGATGAAGACAGAATAGGAATAGGCTGAGCTGCTACACATCTAAGTGGCTTGGGTAGAGTGTAGGGGATAATTATACTACCCAAGCCTATGTTGCCATCGGGAATCTGCACCTATCTACCTAGTTGCTAGGACTGAAGCCAAGAAGCGATAGCAAAAAAAAAAACAACATCTTTCTAGTTAAAACTGAGGTATACTTGTATAACGTAACAAACGTCACGTCCTACATCCAGCACCAATCACACTCATCAACGTAAAAGCTATGCGGAAATTTCCAACACTGATTTTCCGTTCTTCGTAGGCGAACTCTAAAAACTCAATCCTGCTCATAGTGCTGCATGCTTTCCAACCTCAAGGAGCTAGTTTTATTTAACATGTCAGACACGTTTCTTCACAATGAGCCCACGTTCGTAAACCACTCGAAGTTGTATTATAAAACATTGTTTTTGCTCTATTTTTTCAGCTTCGACGTAGACGCCACAGAAATGCTGTAGGCCATTGCTTTGATAATGTTTTCCACCCTCTCGTACAACCCATTCTGCCTGTTTTTCGTCAAACCTAACCAACTTAACTTTCAACTTCTCCCCGGGGTTATATTTTCCGATATTCACGTTCCTCTACAACCTAGACACCTACCCACTTACCCACCAACCCACCCACATGCCCTTCGCTTCGTCCTTTTTGCGGCTTGACTCGAGCACAGGGCACAATTAAGTGAAAAGTTTATCGCACGACGGCATATCCACAACTCTTGGATGAATATTTAGCTATATCCTTGATCCGACGATCCCAAAATTTTCGACTTTTTTTTTACAATGTGGCCCATTTGTATGTACAGATAAATTCACTGATGGCACCCCTGAAGTGGGAGCTCTTCGGCATTCACATTTTCTCTTTTTCGCGGTTTTATTTTCTATTGTTACGGCGTTTGCAATTTGTATATATACTAACAAGAGTGTATGGAAGTCTGTCGGCTCGTATTTTTGTCAACAAAACTGTTTAAACACCAAACCTCAAACATTACTGCAATTCTGCGCATCACTCTCGGACCCTAGCGGTGAATTTCAGGCCCGCATCGGATCAGTGAACTCATAGGTATGGAAATGCAGCTGCTGATTTTCAATTTTGATCCAATGCGGCAGGTACGAGTATAAATATACCTATACTATAGGCGATTGACCGTATTGGGGAAAATGGCCGTTTCGTCGAGGAAGTTTTAGGGGATTAATTGTCAGAAGAGGTGTAAGTTGCGGCAGGCAACGGCGGCTGTTACGTCAAATGGTGGCACGTCACAACTGTCACTTTGCTGTCTTGTGCAGTCCACTACAAGCAAACTTTTGTTCCTGTGAACCCTCGGGACCCCGTAGGCCTTTTATTGGGCCCCATGTTGATGACCAGCGTCGTCGCAGACCTTTCTCTAAATCATCCATAGCTTCCGCCCAAGGAAGAGCAACAGACTCTGTCACACCCGCACTGAGGGAAACACACAAGCCTGTCGACCAGCCTGCCAGCCAAGAAAAAATCTCCTCGGGCTGGCCGTGCACAGTCAACCACCATCTACCTTTTTTGCTCGCTTTTTTCTAAAGATTTTCTGCTTGTACTTCAGCTGGAGATCCGCATTTTTTATTCTAATAAGCTCACCGTAGCCGAGACCATAGCTACCTTTGTGTTCGGGATGTAAACATGATTTTTTTTTTACCGCAATGCAGTGCATTGTTGGAGGCGTACTGGCGTAGTCTTTCAGCTGCGCACCTCTGGGGCTAGATCTACTACAAGCCTGCTAAATATGCTAATCATAACATGAAATAAGAGACACAAATGCAAACCCGTTTTCACATTATTTCTACTTGTCAAATTTCCATGTCAATAATGTGGGTATTGCAGGTATCCACTAGTACCCACCTAGACTACTAGACGTCGGATTATGTGTTCATCTCAAAAACGTTCTCTACGATCAAGTATCGAGCTCTACACCAGGTGGCGTTTCTCAAATGTACATCGCCTATAGTGAGAATAACATACGTAATGTACAGGACAGCCCAATTAAACTGCGCACAAAATGAAGTGACAATTTTATTTTGGGGCGTTTTTTGAAATGTCCATAACTTTTGAAAAAAGGATCGGAATCTAGAGCAACTTGCACTGTTGTGAGGATACATTCTTCTATTTTGTGAACCATACATATCCAAGCCATTCAAAATGAAGGTATATCTCATACAGGGTGATACAGAAAGGCGTGCAACTTTCTGCTCTTTTCATCTTGACACCAGAAGTTTTTACGTCATCCTGTATATACGAATGTGACTGCGTCTTGTAGCCTGTAGTATCTGTAACTCATAACTGTTAAGTTTTCCACTCTACGTTGTGTACTTGGGGAGATATGATTTTTCTTGTATAAAAGTACCAATTATTTCATGGAAGAGTAATAATTGAACGAAACAGTTGGTTAATTGAACGATAATCATCTCAAGATGGGATGATTTGTTTCCTTTTCAAGAACCATAAATTTAATTGTCAATAATAGCAAAGAAATGATACATACAGGGTGATGGTAAAATACTGCGTTTTTTTTCTTGGCGCATTCAGGAATGGTTCTATCACTCGGTACAGGTACTCGAATTGACTGTATCTTGTAGCTTGTCGTATCTGTAACTACCAGGTTGTCTTTCTGCTCTGCATTACGTAAATACCTTCATCGGTTAACCGTCCGAGTCGCATGCTGCATGCCCATGCTCACAGGTCAACCCGATGAACCTGAGGTCACAGGATTATTCCAGGGCACTTGGAACGTTTTCGTGTCCGTAGTCAACCTTTGTGCAGTGATTTTTTTATGGTACAGACCGAAATCTAAATTCCTATTGTGTTCCTTAATCTTCTTGAGCCTTGATCCGATTGCCAACAATTGCCAAAAATCCATTGCCTAGATACAGAGGTACGGCTTTTTATTGTTAGATCTTTGTTGGTGACAGTTCCATGTGACGGAATTGTTGCCGTTGAACAGATTGCAAATTGGCATTTTTCACAAGAAAAATCATATCTCTGTTAATACATAACGTAGAGTGGAAAACTAAACGGATCTGAGTTACAGATACTACAGGCTACAAGATGCGATCACACTCGGATATACAGGATGACGTGAAAATTCCCTGTGCCAGGATAAAAAGAGCAGTACTTTGCAAGCCCTTTTGTATCACCCTGTATAAGGTATTCCTCCACTTTGAATGACTTGAATATGTAAGGTTCACAAAAATAGAACAATGTATCTTCAAAATATTGCAAACTGTTTTAGATTACGATAATTTTTTAAAAAGTTATGGACATTTGGAAAAACTTCCCAAAATAAAATTGTCACTTCATTTTGTGCGCAGTTTATTATACTGACACTTACACATCAGCTGTCAATATTTATGTATGATACTATCTCAATGTCGATGAATGTTCACTAGTTGGGTATCATTTCCAACAAATTTGCATCTTCTGGTTCCATTTATGATCTAATTTAAACTGGTTTCCCTTGGAAAATAACTTTTTTTTGGGGTGAATTTTGACTTTAACTCTTGTTCAGTTTTGGTAATATCCAAAATAATTCAGTAAACTCATTAAAATCGACTGAATATGCAATTTCTTTCTTGATGACTGAATGTGGTTTGAAGTTCTGTTCAGTATATCTAGGTACAGAGTGAGTCGTAAATCCTGGAAATATAGTTTTCTTTTGAAACTGTACACGGAGAACTTTCTGTAAGAACAAATCGGGTTATTTATTGCTCTACCTACATCAATTGAAGAGCATCTTGAACTTTCTACGGTTGTTTCTGAAGCTAACAGGATTATCAAGATTTATGACTTACCCTGTATAGTTAATGGATTGAACGACTCACCCCAAGGAAGTTCAATCCAAATCATAGGTATGTGAGCTTGAGGTTCACAATTTTAGTAATGCTATCGAGACTGATTTTTTTTGCCGTTTGCTGTTCTTGTCTTGAGTTTCGTACGAGACTCTTGCGAGATAGGTACCTATCATGATTTTTATGAGCTATTCAAAGTTGTGATCCCCGCGCCTCAAGACTTTCTTCCACTTTTGGTGGTTCATAATTAATAATTCTAAACTTGAGGTGCTATATGGCTTCGCAAACGGCAGAAGACGGATCACTATCCTTACCATGTCAAAATTTCAATGCGATCAATCGGATTGGCCGTTTTCTTGAAAATGGTTCTTTTCTCCTAAAAACCTTCCGGAACCGTTTTCAAGAAAACGACCAGTCCAATCGTAGAAATACGATAACGTGACAAGGATAATGGACCATTGTCTACCAGTGAGGATTTATGAAACTTTGATGCCTCAACCTGTAAAATTATGAATTATAAACCACCGAAATTCGATGAATAATTCAAGTAGGTGTACCTTTCATAGTCCTGTATGATCAAAAACTTTCCTCTAGGCAGGCTATGGCCTGGCCAAAATCAGCCTCGTTTGCCTGCCAATGGCCAGACCACAGCCTACCTAGAGGAGGAAAGTTTTTGATCATACGGTACAAGAGCCAGGGAGCTGGAATCAGGTCAATGAAGAAAAAATTGCAAACTGTAGGTTTCAACATAGGTATCTACTACTTAGTTTTTCTTCTTTCAGATGTGCCGGCGTCATGTCTCCATCATCAGCGAAACGTGCATCAACGTGACCTTTGTTGAATATATTTTTGGGCCGTCTGACAGCAATACGAGAAATTATTTCGAAGCCCATGAATTTCTTTACAATTTGGCTTTCACTCAACTCTCTGCGGTCTAAAGTTTTCAAGAAAGAGCTTCTGGAATGGGAGCCATTGTCGTGAAAGCACCATGGTGTCTGACTCGACAAACAAAATTTACAATGTGAAAAATGCAAAATGAGATCCTCGAGGATCCTTTGCGATATAGTTGCGTTGATGGTCTTAAACTCTTCCTTTTGAACCTCAGATTACGAACA
The DNA here is from genome assembly GCA_949128115.1 of Anaspis maculata. NCBI lineage: Eukaryota > Metazoa > Arthropoda > Insecta > Coleoptera > Scraptiidae > Anaspis > Anaspis maculata. Next base: position 126,971,909 of record OX421961.1, read on the forward strand.
TTGAAGAAGTCGGAAACGTTAGGTATATTGTAGGTACACGTCACGCTGATGCACTTCTTGTTGATGATAGCGACACGAGGCCGACATTTCTGAAAGGGGTAAAACTAGTATGTTGTGGCCTGAGCTATAACGAACGTTTTAAGCCGATTTCCAGTCTTCTTATCGTGCGGTGTTATCGCTAAGCGAGCTTTGAGTTCGGGACGCGTATCAACAAACCACACTTTGCCAGAACCCGATATGTTTATTCTTCGCCCGTTTGTGCCTCTCTAGTAAGGACAACTGGAGCCTCTGCGAGAGTAGACCGGCGAAACTCGGACTGCTTTCGGGCCAATATGAACGGTAGCAGAAACCTGATACCATTAGCACCTGAAATCACCAGAACACCTCCCGACGACGACCACGATGCCAAAAGAGAGCGGACAAAACTGTTATTCGCCGCTGCCCTGAAGACACTATTACTATCTACCCTTCCGGCCTAGGGCCAGAAGAGCAGTTTCTCTTAGCCCAGCTGAGAAAGGGCTACGCCGACGTTCAGGGCAAACGCCGGCATGGTAAAGAGACCTACAAAAGAAAACCGGTGTCGTCGTTCACGTCTTCCTCGAGGGCAGCGCTGCTGATGCGGATGGTAGAGGGAGTCAAACAAAACTTGTTTCAGGTAGATCGGGGTATATTCAAGCTGCCTATGATACAAGCTAACGCTAGGCCAGCAACCTAGTTACAATAGTGACGGCAGAAGGCCCTTAAAAATTACGTAGATACGGAAATTATATATAAAATGAAAGTGTACATCACAGAGGTCCGAGGATAAAATGAATTCAGGTGCAGATGCTTCAGAGCAAGAACTAGAAGGGAGTGAAGATGAAGATAATGATAGAGAAGAGAGATTAAGAGTTGAAAACATTGTGCAAGCACTGGAAATGGTACGAAAATCCACCTCACGTGAGGTCACGGAAAAAGTGGCGTTCACGAGAGGCGATCAGAAAAGAGTGGGTGACGCAACATTAGTGAGAAACTATATCATCCATATTGACCCAAGAAAAGGGGCTCCAGTAGCCCCTACTGCAGAGGCACAAACGGGCGCAGAACAAGCCAATCAGATTCTGACAAAGTGTGGTTTGTTGATACGCGTCCCAAACTCAAAACTCGCTTATCAAAATATTTTTTGCACTTATACTAGGATTTATTCAATAAAAAATATCCACAAAACAAATAAATACAGTCCTGAAACTTCACTGAAATGAGTGGTCAATTTTTTGAATTGAGTATTTTAAATCGATTATCTTGCTGAACTATTGAAATATTCAGTCGAAGAAAAATTAGTAACTTGAGAGTATTTCAAATAATTACTTTTCTCGGAACGTTTTGACGGTGCCTTAAATATTATTAGCCATCTTGGTAAAACTTTCAATGCTCTTTTGCTAATAAATACAGAATGTTTTTGTGCAGAAACCGCATGGAAATTTTCTTTGACGTCCGATCCTGACTTTTTTTGAAATAACTGATGGGGCACTGGCGCTGTGCTGGGTTGAAAGACAACAAACACGCAAATATGAATAAATATTGCGCCTCTTCTTAGGGCCATATAGCGGGCACCTCGCTGTGCTGGGACTTGATACTGGAATCTGTACTGATACTGAAAATATGGGTGTGAAAGAGGTAACCCTAAAAATTTGCGCCACTAGGCCTTTTGTACAGAGTTTTCATTGGGCGATCGACGGACATCTATTGAGGGTTCATCTACACAATATTTGAACAAAATTGGTTTATTGGTTCATAAGTTATTTAAAGAAAAACGGTTCTTTCCTTCAACTTTGACGGGCTATATCTCTGTTAATATGCATTTTTGATGTGATTTTTGGGTTTGTTCTTATTGGCTTTTCATGCTCTATCGATCACTGAAATGTTTCAAATTAATCCCGGACCGCCCTGTATAATCAATTTCATGTTTTTTTTTTGCATATTAGAGTGAGCTGTGGCAGAGATGTGTCATATTGATACGAATGATATAATGCTAGCTTAATGGTAACATATTCTCTGTAATTGGGCTTGACCTGTTGAGAATAAACCTATTATTTATTTATTTATTCTAAATGAGGTGAAAACTCTCGAGAATACGCGAGGATCGTAAGTTTTCTTGGACTGCTTTGCAGTGTGGTCGATAAGGGACATTGTTTCTACTTGTTGGTGTCTCTTTGTCATTTGGCGGTCACTGAGGAAACAATACCGAAGATCGGTAGTGCTAGAGAAAATTAAATTAAAACGCCCGCTGGCCAGACTCTCAGTGGCTCCATCTTCTGAGACACATAACTGAGTAGTGAGTACTACCTATTCAAGTTAATCATACTGAAACAGTAAGCAAGATATGAAGAAGACCGAAGCAGGACAACTTGACGCCGGCCATCATGACGCGGGACAACTTGCCGCAGGACAACTTGACGCCAGGACAACTTGACGCGGGACAACTTCGGCACTCTATTAGGCCAGTTTGTGTCTTTTTGTTCCCCAATTGGCCGCCTTGAGTTCTCCTGTGGTTTTTCGGATCTAGCAAGTCCCTTATGCCTACTTGTGTCTTTGTATTTGTGTCAGCAAGACCTCAGTTGTGTCTTGCTGTATAACTCGAAATCACAGCCCCCATGTGTCTTTATGTGTCATTTCAAGCCCTGATGAGCCCCCTACTTATGTCTTGGTGTTGTTTTCGAAACTGTACTGGAGCCACTTTGTTTATCGGGCTCCCTTGTATCTTCGTGCGCTTTGGAACCCTGCCGGCCCCCATTCTTTCTTGTTGGGTCAATCTGGGCCGTGTGTCTATGGTGACGCTACCAGCCCCGCAATGAGCTCCATTTTGTCTTCTTTGTGTCTTGGAATTTCAGCGGCCCGCGTTGTGTCTTGCTACGTTCATCAGAGATCCAACGGACCCCATTTGTCTGTATTTGTCGTTTGAAAACCCGAGAATCCCCCTCGTGTCTTCATGTTGTGGTGTTGTGTGAAGCCTTAATCAACCCCTTTGTATATCTCTTAATGTTTCTAGTCCTATATGGCGCCCCCATTATGCCTTGCTTTGTTAATCGGAGCTACAATAGGCCTTTTTGTGTCTGTGTCATTTCGACGATGAGCCCCCTTATGTTTTCTGTGGTTTTCGAAAATAACAAGCCCCCTCATGCTCATGCTTTGCTCATGTTTTGGAGTTCTAGCGACCCATTATGTCTTGTTGTGTCAATTGGATCCCCCCTTCTGTCTTTATGTACCGTATTGTGCCCCGATGACCTTGTATTTTCTTGGCAGTTTCGGAACACCATTGAGCCTCTTTGTATCTTTTTTTATTTTGGAGCCTTATCGGCCCCTATTGTGTCCTTTTGTGTCGTTTTGAGCCCACAATGAACCCTTTAATGTTTTCTTGAGGTTTTCGGAAGTCTGATCGAGCCCGCTCATGTTTTCTTGTGTTTTGGAGTTCTAGAGGCCCTCATTGTGTTCTGCTGTGCAATTCGGAGCCCTAGTGAAAACCCTTGTGTCTTTATGTGTCGTTTCGACACCCGATGAGTCTCTTATTGTCATTTTCATCGAATGTTTCTTTACTCTGTTCTCACAAAATCCCTGGCGCAAATCGTCCGGCGTCAAGTTGTCCCGGCGTCAAGTTGTCCCGGCGTCAAGTTGGTCGAAGCAGAACAGCTTGACGCCGGCCATCCTGACGCGGGACAACTTGACGCCAGGACAACTTAACGCGTGGACAATTTGATGTGTCACTTCAAGCCTTGACGAGCCTTCTTCTCATTGTGTCTTCATGTTGTTTTTGGAACTCTATCAAGCCACAATCTATCTCCTCAGATTTTGTGGTTCTAGGTTCGTCTTTGTCAATCGAAGCCCCGATGAGTCCCTGTGTCTTTTGGTGTCGTTTTGAGCCCCGATGAACCCTCGTGTATTTACTTAAGGTGTTCGGAGTTCTAAGGAGCCCCCTTATGTCTTCTTCCTATGTTTTGGAACCCAAGCGGCTCCCATTTTGTTTTGCTGTGTTGACTCGAAATTCCAGTGGATCCTTTTGTGTATTTCTATGTCGTTTTGAGCCCTGATGAGCCCCCTTGCGTGTTCATGATGCTTCCGCAATCGTAGTATCTACCCTTTATGTCTCTATATGGCGTTGTAAGCACCCTTATTCAGAGCCCAATTGGACACTCTTGTTTTAAGCTCCTCATGATTTTTCGCCCCTCCAGAATTTCAGTAAGCCCCCTTGTGCCTTCTTTGATTGTAAAAAGCCCTACTGCCCCCCTTACTTCTTCAATGTCGATTGAAGCCCTGCTGAGTCCCCTTGCATTTTTCCGTCGCTTTTGAAGCTTAGTAAACACCTTGGTGCCTTCGTGTAACATTTGGAGCCCTATCGGGCTCCCCCATGTGTCCTCAACCTGGTGGTACCGTACCGTGGTTGCCGCCCTGGTGAGTCTCCCCATGTTTTTTCACGTGTTTAGAATTCCTGTGAGCCCCTTTCGCCTTCTTGTGTAATCCAAAGCACTATTGAGCTTCACTTGTGCCTTCAATGTCTTTTGAAGTCCTGATGGGCCCCCTTGCAATTTTTCGTGTCTTCGGGAGTTTTCAAGCAATCGAAAGCACACTTGTGTTTTCGACTGGTATTCGAAGCCCTACTTGGTCCGCTTGTGTCCTCATATGGCCAAAAAACCATATTTTGCTTTCATGTGTTGTTCATAGCCCCATTGGACCTCATTGTGTTCACAATGATGGTGTTTGGTGATGCTGAGCCCCCTTGCATTTTTTCCATTCAAATTTAGTAAGCACTCTTGTGCCTTTGTTTGGTATTCAAAGGTCTATCGGACCCCTTGCATTTTCCCCTGGCTTTCGTAACTTTAGCAAGCACCTTTGTGCCTTCATGTGATACTCGGGGTCCTATAGCTGCAACTGATGGTGTTGAGTTGTCCCGAAGTTCAGTCGGGTAGCGGCTACTTTAAAATTCCTGGCGTCAAGTTGTCCCGCGTTTATCTCTGCCCGCGTCAAGTTGTCCTGGCGTCAAGTTGTCCCGGCGTCAAGTCGGCCGCTTTAAAATTCCTGGCGTCAAGTTGTCCCGCGTCAAGTTGTCATGTACGCGAAAAAGACACATACTTAAGGTACAGGAAATAGACAACACATTGTACTGACGCACGTGTTTCGCCCTCGTACAGTTCAACTCCATAGAATATTGTTCATATTGTCCATCTAAACAAGTTTTGTTTTTGACAGTGGGCATTTTTATTTCATTCTCTTTCTTTAGCACTGCCGATTTTCGGCATCATTTTCTTAGTGGCTGCCAAAAACCTGACAGCCTTAGCGAAGAACCACCGACCAGTAGAGACAAAAGACAATGTTCGTAATCGATCACACTGCAAAGCAGTTGAAGGAAACTCACTATTCCTCGCGTATTGTCGAAAATTTTCACATACACGTACATACATGACGCCGCGACACGGTGACAAGTGTCACATTATACATAGCTCATGTAGACAACTAGCTACCAAGACGTTACGATCAAGTCAACATTGTACCATTCATACCAACACAACATATTGTTTACATAGCTCAGTCTAATTAAAACAAGCGAATATGCCTCATGGGCATGAGGCTCAGTAGCGCACTTCCTTTTTGAAGGATTATAGGACGCAAGATGTTGATGAGGGTTCTATGGTTATTTGGGAAAAAATTCCAATATGGCGACCAAACTAGCGACAGAATCATGAAACTTGGCTTGAAAATCAGAATAATCGTACTAAACAAGGGTAAAGTTGAAGTCTCATTGAAAATCGTTCCGGTAATAAGAGATTTCAGTATGGCGGCCAAGATGGCGGCGGAATGTTGAAAATGAGAATGATCGAACAAAACGAGGGTAAGTTCCATGAAAATCGTTCCACTGATAAGAAATTTCAATATGGCAGCGGAATCATGAAACTTAGCTTGAAAATAAGAAGGTTCATACGAGACAAGATCAGGTTCCAAGTTGCATGACATTTATTCCAATAATAAGAGATTTCAATATGGCGGCCAAGATGACGGCGGAATCATGAAATTTAGCATGAAAATAGGAATGATCGTACTGGACAAAAGTTCCAAGTTTCATGAAAATCGTTACACTAATTAGAAATTTCAATATGGCAGCTAAGATGACGGCAGAATCGTGAAATTTGGCTTGAAAATGAGAATGATCGTACTAGACAAGGATAAGTTTCAAGTTTCATGAAAATCGTTACAGTAATAAGAAACTTAAATATGGCAGCCAAAATGGCGGCAGAATCATGAAATTTGGCTTGAAAATAAGAATGATCGTACTAGACAAGGATAAGTTTCAAGATTCATGACAATCGTTCAACTAATAAGAGATTTCAAGGGCTGTAGCTTTATTCCCAGTCGGTGCACACTTGCACAGGCTTTTTTTTTGATGATAATAATGATAACTATGCATGGATAACAAAAACAATTCCCATTGGCCACCCTTGAAGACATCAGCTATCTATCGAAAAAAGTTCCAAGGCTCTTGCTTCGATGCTCCCCGCTAACATCAGACATTTTTTAAGTCCTTTTAATGTAATACATACGCAATAAGTTAACGTTTCCTAGAAATGAGTGATCTTATTTCTGAAATTTGAACAAACATTACAGTTCCTACGGTAATAATCTTGCAATTGATGCGCCATAAAGAAAACATCAAAAATTAAAAGAATGAAACCGGCCATATGAAGCGTCATTATCTTACTCTATGCGACTATGCGCTACCAAAGCACGCACACGCCCGTAGTGAGTCGTACAGCTTTTCAATTGCGCCGAAATTTTCTTGTCAAGCATTCCATCCCGTTCAGAGAAGATTCCAAGCCCCAGCAAACAACGAATAATCATTTGCGGCCAAGCCGCAGCTTCGGAGTCATCTTCAAAAATTCATAAGTACTGACCCGTACCTCGCACCGATGTGGAATTTTTCTTAAAACGAAGTTCAAATCCTCCTCTGAATATAACTCCGCATTATGTATTATTCTAAAATGAAAAGAACGGGTACTTGATCGCATGTGATAACTTTCGAGATCAGGCCGGCTTCTGAAATGCAGCATTCAACGGCAATGCCGCGTCACACTAGTTTGTTATTATTGTAATTGTTTATCATTATTTCGTCGAGATTTTTCTTGGTTCGGGATACAAGGTCATGAGCTACCCATTGGAGTGAAATTTTTTCGCAAAAACCTTTTCGTCTAGGACTAGATGCTGTGACGGACGGACGGACGGACGGACGGACGGACGGACAAAGCAAGGACAAAAGCGCCTTCCCGTTTGGAGAAGTGCGCTAAAAAAACCCGTGCAATGGATTATAGGCACGATCTCGGATACACATGTGACAGCTAATTAAATATTTACCTATCAAAACGGATAGTCCGATCAATTTGTTGTGTTTCGAGTGACCTGTGAGGTGACAGAATAACGGTGTCGGTAACCAGACAGCCATTATGTATATTGATTCTCTTGATGCTGGGCGCCTGGTTACCGACACCGGTATTTGTCATCTCCTAGGTCCTCACCCAAAACACGACAAACTTGGCGCAAATTGAGCGCATCTTGAGCGATACCGGCCACTTGAAGCTCACTTCGACACCACCCCGTCCCTGCGTGCCCCCTTAATCCAACATAATGGTGGAGTCGCCGTAAGCTTTGTCACAAGCAACACGAATAGATAAATCCATTCATATTTGTCTTTTCGCGCGTGCCCGTGTTACCGTATAGGTATCATGTCCTATATGTAGGTGGGTAGGTAGGTAGGTATCTGAAATGTGTGTCTCTGAGTGGGTGACTGGGCATTTAACACACGTAGAGATAGGTAGAGGCAGCTCTTGGTCTCGCTTGCGCTTCAGAGTTCCGCGATGCGCTGGAAGCGTCTCCCACACTCGCTCTCCGTCGTGCTCCGCGACTGAAAGTCTCGCACCTCGCACACACGTTCATATGTATGTTGTCTGTATTACAGAGCCGTTGGGGGCACAACAAACGCGAGCGCCGCCACAAATCGCCCGGCAGGCAAGACTCCACCGACTACGCCGCCGACCTCAGCAGCGACCACAGCACCCCGAGCACTCAGAGCCCCCGACACCGGCTTTACACGGGTCGGACAGGTGAGTCGTCGTTCTATAGTCCCCATCACAGTCCCCACAACAGCACAACACACTGACCGATTGACCTATTCCATTCAACTTGTTCGACCGCATACGGTTTTGCGGGCAAATAAAACAATTTTATTGCGATACCAACTTCGGAATAAACTTCCTCGATGTTGTACGCTTCTGCGACCTCTGGGATGCATGTGAGCGAAATGTTATGGCTTTAGACTTTATATGCAACCAACACTATACACCAACCCGCAGGCCAATCCACAGAGTTATTGTTGTATTGTTGGTTGCCATAAATGCCATATAGAAAATTTCAGCCGTGGTGTGAAATTTTGCTCACGGCTGTATACAAGTTCTGTTGCTGCAACGTTTAATTTATTTTCCATTCGCGCTGCAGATGCCTAATAGGGGCAACCTTAATGATCAAAAATTAAGCCCTTCTCTATTTATTATACCGTCCGTTTTTTTTTCTAGGCCCCAGCGCGTAGCGCCTTTATTATGGATTTCACACCCAACATATTATATATTTTTGAAATCAGAAGAACAAAATCTTTCGATTGATGGTATGTCAAATTATTTTTGACAGATGTCATTTTTTGACAATTGACAGAATAGTACTTGTGATACATCATTTTGAAGCCCATTCAATTCTGAGGAAAACTGTGTCTTCATTTTTGGAATAGGATGTCTTTCACAACTTCTGGAGGTCTTCAAATAGGAAAAATTGTTGAAATTCAGAAATACTCAATAAGTACGTAAGTAGGCAAAACAGGTATTTTTAATAATAACTAATGATAATAATCAATAAATAATCACAATGAAACGAAAAATGTCCTGAAGAAGTTATTTGAAATGACCGTTTCCTTGTTCCTTGAATGAGAGATTCAACGACCGGTGAATTGGAACTGCCAGCCCAACGCGATAGTATCCGAGATGGCCAGGTTTGACCCCTTCGATTTTTTTATGATCATATTTGAAAGATAAGCTGTTTATAGAATCTCCCGCTGATTTGGACGATTCAAAATCAGAATATTATCATCAGTTGATATTAAAAATACCTATTAATTATTGAGTAGGTATTTCTGAATTTTAACAATTTTTCCTATTCAAAGACCTCCAGAAGGTGTAAAAGACATCCTATTCTAGAAATGAAAACACAGTTCTCCTAAGAATTTTATGGGCTTTAAAATGGTGTGTCACAAGTACTATTCCGTCAATTGTCAAAAAATGACATCTGTCAAAAATAATTTGACATACCATCAATCGAAAGATTTTGTTCTTCTGATTTCAAAAATATATAATATGTTGGGTGTAAAACCCATAATAAAGACGCTATAAGCTGGGGCCTAGAAAAAAAAACGGACGGTATTTATCGCAAAGCTGGAGCAGTATCTTTTAAAGCGGGGTGCCAGGGGTGTGTCTACGGATTCGGGACAGGAAGTATTGTTGCTAAAGTATGCAAATGACATTGTTTTACTTGCCAACTCACCTGCATCTTTGGAGTGGCCTGTTAATATTGTTGCTTTGTATTGCCAGGACATGAATTTGGACCTAAATTCAGAAAAGTCGAAGATTTTGATATTTCGCAGGGGAGCACAAATTAGACAAGTAATTTTTTTCCAAAGAAAAAGAGAAAGAGATAGTTAGGAGTTATGAATATTTAGGGGTGACATTCTCCTGTAGCGGCACGTACAGGAAACATTCAAAATCAGTTGTGGGCAAGTACAGGAAAAATAGTAAAAAAATCGGCCAAACCTAGGAATAAATATGGACGTCCTGAAAATTTGATATTCTGTTCAGAATTGAGTGCTCTACAACATATCCAAAATCGCCAAAAATCGCACCCGGGGTTTTAAGTTATTGGAGGGGGGTAAAAAATTGCAACTTAGAATGAAGGGGATGAGACCCGTCAATCCATTGGAAGCAAATACGTTATAATTCGACGCATCATATCCCGTTGATACTATTTTGGCACAAAAAATGTCGATCACTATTGGAGGGGGATCGTAGGGGGGCGAAGCTCTGCTAGGTGGTCCATTTTGTTTTTCTGGCCATGTAAAACCGATCACGACAAGTTTGGTATCTTTTCCGACTATATTCAATCTCTTGAACTTGAATCCGATGTATTAATTGGGATGAAAACAGGTTTGAACAAGTTAACTTGAAAACACTTGTTTTTTCTTTGACAATTTTGACGAATTTTTTTTTCACTGTTAGAGGTGTTCATCTTTGAAAAATTTTCAGAGGCCATTGAATTGAAGTGTATTCTTCACAAAAATCATCTACTTGATGTTTGATTTTGTTTCTCGAGTTTAAAAACTCGATTTGAACCTGAGCCGGCCCGGCGCGTCGTCTACTACTGACCAGAGCACTACAGCATGCACCTTTCAATGAAAATAGCTCAAACTATTGAGGAAATAACAACTTATCTTTGAAAATTCGATGATCTGTGCAAAATTGAATTCCCTATAGCATAATCAAGATCGCCATGGATCGCACTGCAGGGTTTTGAGTTATTTGAGGGGGAAGATAACAGTTCATAGAGTACGAATCTTGACAAAATGTTATCCTTCTCCTCGAATAACTCAAAATCCTGCAGTGCGATTCACGGCGATTTTGTTTATGTTATAGGGAATCCACTTCTGCACAAATCCTTGAATTTTCAAAGATAAGTGATTGGTTTCTCAATAGTTTGTGATGCTCTCATTCGAAGGTGCATGTTATCGTGTTCTGGTCATTCATTAGTAGAAACGGCGCCGGGCCGATTCAAGTTCAAATCGATTTTTTAAACTTGAGAAACAAAATCAAACATCGAGTAGACGATTTTCGTGAAGAATACACTTCAATTCAATGGCCCCCGAAAATTTTCCAAAGATAAACACCTCTGACAGTGAAAAAAATCGTCAAAATTGTCAAAGAGAAAACAAGTTTTTTCAAGTCAGCTTGTTCAAACTTGTTTTCATCCAAATTAACACATCGGATTTGAGTTCAGGAGATTGAATATAGTCGAAAAAGATACCAAACTTGTTGTGATCGGTTCTACATGACCAGAAAAACAAAATGGACCACCTAGCAGAGCTTCGCCCCCCCACGACCCCCCTTCAACAGTGATCGACATTTTTTGTGTCAAAATAGTATCAACGGGATATGATGCGTCGAATTATAACGTATTTGCTTTAAACGGATTGACGGGTTTCCTCCCCTTCATTTCAAGTTGCAATTTTTTATCCCCCCCTCCAATAACTCAAAACCCCCGGGTGCGATTTTTGGTGATTTTGGATATGTTGTAAAGCACTCAATTCTGAACAGAATATCAAATTCTCAGGACGTCCATATTTATTCCGAGGTTGAAATCTATCTTTCTTGTACCGGTAGGTGCAGTGAGAGGTACGATCAACCGGGGCAAAATTACAAACTGGGAGTGCATAATAAAGCTGCATGCTAAATTTTGCATATAGCCCAGGTATTTTAGGTGCTATTAGAGTCGAAGCGTGAACTAATTTATGGTCGGCCAAATTTTTCATAAAACGACAGTAAAGAGTGTCTGCTATAACATACCAAAAGTCCCCTAAGATCCCGTGTCGGCGTCTCCCTTTTTGGGGCGTTTTTTTCTGAAATATGACAGTTACGTTATCTAAGTATAACACACAGATATTGGTATACAGATAACACACACACTCCTTCAAGACGCAATTTTGGAGGAGAATCGAGCTAGCGATCCATCAATCGAAAAGCAGAGCCTTTGCCACTGAGCTATTCCGGGTGACAGGCGCCCGTCCCAATATCTGTGTGTTATACTTATAATGAAACTGTCATTTCAGAAAAACGCCCCAAAAAGGGGGACGCCGATACGGGATCTTAGGGGACTTTTGGTATGTTATAGCAGACACTCTTTACTGTCGTTTTATAAAAAATTTTGCCGACCATAAATCAGTTCATGCTGAAACACGATAGTACCTGGGCTAATACATTCTTTTGACATCGGGAGTTTCGCACATTGAAGAACTTGAAAGGATTCAACTCTTTCTTTAAAAAAGTATTCCATCTGAAGCAAAACACCGCAGGCTATATGATACGATAGCCCAGTCAAATTAGGTTTTGACCTAGAAATAATTCGCCCAAGGCTGAATTTTTGCGCATTGACAGTTTATACCTAGTACAACAACATATCAAAATACCCAAACTTTCCCCTGTCCGCGTCTTTGATTTTCAGGTCCTCAGGTTCTTGAAGTTGCATCGCTGATCTGCGACTCATGCCGTAGCATTATTCTTGGACCTATCAAGCTCAGGCTGAGCTTGAATTGAAGATAAAAGATCAAACAATGATCTTCTGGTGCAAGTGGCCCACATTCAATGCGCGGCAAGCCGGCAGACCCGCGAAATTCAAAATTAACGCTGCTATTTGCGACGACTTCTTACGGAATGCTCGCTTTGTATCGTTTGTCAAGAGTTAACAGTGACAAACTATAAGTCAATGCATTCAGCAAATCTTCAGCACTCCAAGTGTGTATCTATGGTGCCTTTGGAGGCACCGATTGCAAATATACCTACAGCCCCCAGACTAAACGCGGGTCAGGGTAACGCGATCTCTGTCTTGCGCCATGTAGTACAAGAAAGATAGATTTCAACCTCGGAAAAAATATGGACGTCCCGAAAAGGACCCCGCACGATTCTTATGGAAAATGGCTCCCGGTTAAATTCTCTGAATTTTTGATATGTTGTAGCTCATAAGATATTGATCAAATACCGTGAACCCCAAACTCAAATAATGGACAGTTTTTTACCCACAGGGGGTTGAAGTTGGAGGTTTTGACGGCTTAAAAATGATATTGTGACGTAAATAAAAGTTTTCTATTTGGTTTCTCTTCAAGATGTGTTTCATGCTAAATGTATTTATTTGACAGAAAAATATAAACCCCCTCCTCCACCCCCAACCCCTATCTACCGTCATAAAATTCGAGATTACTCTCGAAAGCCATGCGGATGGCTTCTGTGATTTAAGTGATGAATTTGGCTAAATTTTTGATATTGTATACTTCTAATTCTGCTGAACAAAAAGTTCTCATGCCAAAACTTATTCCTATGGACAGTTTTTGTTCTACAGGGGACTGAAGTTCAAGATTTGAGAGCATAAATATTGAACTTCAGTCCCCTGCAGAACAAAAACTGTTCATAGGAATAAGTTTTGGTATTGGAACTTTTTGTTCAGCAGAATTAGAAGTACACAATATCAAAAATTCAGCCAAATTAACCGAGGAAAATAGGAAAATCGGCACCCCAACATTAGGGGTGGAAAATAATTTTTATGTCAAAATTCACGATTTAAATCACAGAAGCCATCCGCATGGCTTTTGGGAGTAATCTCGAATTTTATGATGGTAGATAGGGGTTGGGGGTGGAGGAGAGGGTTGATATTTTTCTGTCAAATAAATACATTTAGCATGAAACACAACTTGAAGAGGAACCAAATAAAAAGCTTTAATTAACGTTATAATATCATTTTGAAGCCGTCAAAACCTCCAACTTCAACCCCCTGTGGGTAAAAAACTGTCCATTTTTTGAGTTTAGGGTTCACGGTATTCGATTAGTATCTCATGAGCTACAACATATCAAAAATTCAGAGAATTTAACCGGGAGCCATTTTCCATAAGAATCGTGCGGGGTCCTTTGATATTATGTTCAAAATTGAGTGCTCTATACTACATATCCAAAATCGCCAAAAATCGCACCCGGGGGGTTTGGAGTTATTGGAGAGGAGGTAAAAAGTTGCAGATAAAAATGGAGTGGATGAAGCCCGTCAATCCGTTGGATGCAGATACATTATAATTTGACGCATCATATCCGGTTGATACTATTTTGGACAAAAAAGTCGATTATTTTTGAAGGGGAGTCGTGGGGGGGGGGCAGCTCTGCTAGGTGGTTCATTTTGTTTCCCTGGCTATGTAGAACCGACCATGACAAGTTTGGTATTTTTTCTGACTGAATTCAAACTCCTGAACTCGAATCCCATGTGTAAATTTGGATATAAACAAGTTTGAACAAGTTAACTAGGAAAAACTTGTTTTTTCTTTGACAATTTTGACGAATTTTTTTTCTTACTGTTAGAGGTGTTTATCTTTGAAAATATTTCAGGGGCCATTAGATTGGAGTGTATTCTTCACGAAAATCATTCACTCGATGTAAAATTTTGTTTCTCAGGTTTGAAATATCGATTTTAACCTGAGCCGGCCCGGCGCCGCATCTACTAATGACCAGAACACTACAGCATGCACCTTCAAATGAAAATAACTCAAACTATTGAAAGAATGATGACTCATCTTTCAAACTTCAAGGATCTGTGCAGAAGTGAGTTCCCTATAACATAATTCAAATCGCCCTGAATCGCACGGGAGGATTTTGAGTTATTCGTTATTCGAGGAGGGGCATAACATTTGTGCAAGATTCATACTTTATATTTCAAATGGGAGCTGTTACCTCTACCCTCAAATAACTCAAAACCCTGCAGTGTAATTTACGGCGAATGTTATAGGGAATTCAATTCTGCACAGATCCCCGCATTCTCAAAGATTAGTTCTTATTCAACCAATAGTTGAGGCCATTTTCATTCACAGGTGCATGCTGTAGTGTTCAGGTAATTAGTAGACGCTGCGCCGCGCCGGCTCAAGTAAAATCGATTTTTGAAACTCGAGAAACCAAATTATATATCGAGTGGATGATTCTCGTGAATAATACACTTCATTCTAATGGCCCTTGAGGTATTTCCAAAGATGAACACATCGAATAGTAGACAAAAAATCGTCAAAATTGTCAAAGAAAAAACAAGTTTTTTCAAGTTAACTTGTTCAAACTTATTTTATTCAAATTTACACATCGGATTCGAGTTCACGACACTGATATCAGTCGAAAAAGATACCAAACTTGTTGTGATCGGTTCAATATGGCCCAGGAAAAAAAAGAACCACCTAGCCGAGCTTCGTCCCCCCCACGAGCACCCTTCAACAATGATCGACACTTTTTGTACCAAAATGATATCAACGGGATATACAATACATCGAATTACGATGTATTTGCATTCAATGGGTTTGTCAACGCCCCGGTACTCGGGGACGCGGACCGCTCGGCTAGCTCAGGGTCGGTGAGGGTCGTGCCGACGCACTGCCGGTAACATCGAGAACGGATCAGCTCGTGAACGGAGGGAGAATGAAGATTGATTCGCAAAATTGGTGCAGCTCAGAAGGAACACACGTCACCCCTGACTGACGCGCTTGACATCCTGTCGCCTTCTACCGGGTGTTTATAAACGGTTGTGATCGCATCACCTTTGGAATCCGCTTTCGATCACTACAATTACGCCTGTTACTGCGTTTTTCGGCCCGACCCATGCCTGCCGCGATCACAGTTTCTTATAAACACCCCGTATTATTAAGACTGTGGGACCGAAGTCAGCCGTGGTTAACGGTAACCATTGGGGAGCTGAAGGCTCCGCAATGACAGGTTGACGGGTTTCAACAATCGCCTCATATGGCGCAAAACAGAGATCGCATCACCCTGACCTACGCTTAGTCTGGGGGTTTATATCTGCAATCGGTGTTTCCACAGGCACCATAGATACATACTTGGAAAGCTGAAGAATTGGTGAATGCACTGACTTCTGGTTTGTCACTGTTTATTGGTGACAAACGATACAAAACAAGAATTCTGTAAGAAGTCGTCGCGAATAGCAGCGTTCATTTTTAATTTCGCGGGTCTGCCGGCTTGCCGCGTACCGGAAATGGGTTTTTTCCACCAGAAAATCGTTGTTTGGTCTTTTCTCTTCAATTCAAGCCCAGCCTAAGTTTGATCGGTCCAAGAATAATGCTACGGCCTGAGTCGCAGATCAGCGATGCAACTTCAAGAACCTGAGGACCTGAAAATCAAAGACGCGGACAGGGGAAAGTTTGGGTATTTTGATATGTTGTTGTACTAGGTCCAAACTGTCAATGTGCAAAAATTCAGCCTTGGGCGAATTATTTCTAGGTTTTGTCGATTTTTGACCTAAAATGCCTGGGCTACGAGTGGAACTAGGCATTCAGGCAATTGAACTTTTACTGATTGAAGGAGTACTGGCAGTGCCGGATCTAGGCTTTTTTTTAGGGGATGCAAAATCCAATTTTGTCGCCCCCCATTTATACGCGAGAAGCAAAGGGGGCTCTAGGGATCGGAGCCCCCAAGTAGGGTCACAGGTGAAAAGTTTTCGATTTTGAAGGGACCGATTGAGCACAGTACCCCTCCCCTCTCCCAATTTTTTTTCACAATATAAAAACATGCAAATTGCTAAAGTACTTAGTACTCTTCCAAGTACTTTGCTTTCTAGTCCGGACGTTAGGCGCTAAAATATGGGTGAACTCTGCATTTTAGGGTTAAAACATGCCACTTGGTATAGTTGTTGCATGAACTATAATCTTCCGATTCAGAAGTGTAGACATCAGCGGCAGACGTGCAGGCTCTCTGTACGGGGTGAAGAAGGAAAAAGAAGACGGAAACGTGGTAACTCATAAACCAGAAGAGGTAGAGTCGTGTAAATCGGCATATATATTCCGATGTCCATGCCAATGAAATTCCATCAAACCATTTTCAAATATCCTGAAGCATTCTTGAAATATCCTGAAAAACTCGTTTTCTTTCATAAAAATTAAATTTTCAGATAAGTCAGTGAGTTTTCAAAGTATAAGAGTGCAACTTGGTAGTTCTCCATTCAGTGATGTAATGAGTTTGAAATGATCGGTAGCCAGTGCCTAGGCCTACTATTTTGAGAAAAAAGACATTTAACTTTTTCTCTCTTCCCGGCAGCCATCTTGCGTTAACTATTTGCAGAATAATTAAGGAAGTTACTGGTTATTATAAAGTTGGTGAGGTACAACCATTTTACCACAAAAAAAGTAACCTCGGCATTGGTAACTGCCTTCTTGTAGAATAAACATTGTCATTCGAATTGTTTTTGGTTTAACAGACTTTCTTTGCTCGTGATGGCTAATATCGTTATTGAAAGGAAGAACTACAATCGGCATTCTAATGCCTCAAGTTTTGTCAAGTCAGCCACATAAATTTTTCATCATCAGTGAAGACGTTTGTCGCCGGCAGCTGATCAAACAAAAGATGTACGATTTTTGTGTGAAGATTGCAAAAATTAAAACGGTTTCGCTGCGATCGAATGCTTCTTGGAGGAAGTATATTGCCGAAAAATGTTCAATTTCACCTGGAAATAATCTTATAGGACTTGGTGTTGACATTGTCAACTTCAATGCTCTACGCAAATTTGGTAAGATCATTTCAAACGACACAGAAAGAACGATAAGACTCCGTTTTTTTTCGGTTTTTGAGCAACAACTTTTCGTGGTTTTTTCACTTCTTCTCCCCATATACAGGGACTGTAGGGTTGGCGCTGATGGCTACACTTCTAAATTGAAAGGGTATGGTTCAAGCAGTCACTGTGCCAAGTGGCATGTTCTAACGATACAGTGCAGGGTGCTTTTCGCCTACTGTTCGGATCGAGGTCCAAATATAGCTAATATTGCATTTTTCCACGCTTTCCACATCTTCCCCGTCTTTTATGGGACAGCTAGACACATCTAACCAGATTTTTTTGGCATCACTGTGAACACCAGATTGCATCAAATTATTTGCATGCTAAATAGTACCTCTCGAGGCAATAGATTTTCCCCAAGACGCATTCGATGACGACGAAACCTTATATATTTTTGCAATTTTCGCACAAAAATGGTATATCTCTTGTTTGATCAGCTGTCTGAGACAAACGTCTACACTGATGATGATAAATTTTTGTGACCGACTTGACAAAATGTAAGGCATAAGAATGCCTAACGTAATTTTTCCTTTCAATAACCACATTGGCCATCATGAGCAAAGAAAGTCTGTAAAATCATGAACAACTCGAATGACAATGTTTATTCTACAAGAAGGCAGTTCCTAATGTCGATGTTATTTTTTTTTGGGGTAGAATAGTTGTACCTCACCAACTTTATAATTGCTAGTCACTTCCTTGATTATTGTGCAAATAGTTAACGCAAATGGCTGCCGGGAGGAGAAAAAAAGTTGAATGTCTTTTTCCTGGAAGTAGCAGGCCTAGGCACTGGCTACCGATTATTTTCAATTGATCACATCACTGAATGAAGAACTACCTAAGTACTGTACTTTCGCAGTATGAATTTGCCGGGCCTCTACTTGACATCTGTCAAAACTGAAGCGTCAAAAACAAAATTAACAAAAATGACGGGCAATTCAAATTTACCTGCTCTCGTTCGGACACCCTGCATTTGTCGTGCGACATATTTCAATCCCAATCGTACATTGCTTATGGAATAGTGTATAGACGATTCAATTAATTTGCCGAAAAACGACACTATTGCACCACCGGCAGAGACAGTCGATACTTATTAAACGTCTGTTGCTTATACAGACGCAAACGCCTAGAAATTGGATAGGTTAGAGACCATCAGGGGGTATAGTTGGTAAAGTTCCTGCAAACTCCACCCTTTTAACCTTTCAGAAACTCCAATGGCAAATGGGACAAACTACTAGAGACTAGAGAATATTATAGCTACGAAGCTACGAATCGAGTTTATAGTTGGCGAACTTTTTTTTTACAAATGAGCCGTATTATGTTTAAGTTTACTCTCGTGCTTCGACTTTCGAGGTTAACTAATAACTCGATCTTCGATGAAAGAAATTGTGAAAAAAAAAACTTCAGCTTGAAAAAATTGCTCTCGTGAGGACCCATTTGCCATTTGCACGACCTGCTTCGAATTTTTCGTTTGAGATCTTGATTTTAACGAGCAACACTCCAGCACGTTTCTTGTGTCCTCTTGACATTATTATCATCGACGGAGCCGGGTTTTTTAAAACGTGTTCCTTTTATACATTGATGGAGGATGTCGGGCTATATACAGAACCGTTTCTGAAGCTGAAGCATGAAAAGATTTTGTCTTCAGAATATGATAGAGGCTTCGTATCTTTGTAGATTGCTTCAGTGTACAACACCCAAGCTGGATTATGATATTTCGAATTATTGTTGAACTGTTTGTAACAGCTCACTATAAACTTCTGCATTGCACAGTTCATTACCTCCACCCCCTGCTATGTAACTAGATAATGTAGAGCTCTAACCGGCGCGAATTCTTGTGATTTCCCCTCTTGCCCCACCTTGAAGTCGGCATGTGCTGACACCGCGGAGCTAATGCGAATCTCACTGAAGTGATTGCAGTCGGTTTGGAACTTTACTGAACGAACTTGATGCGAGATTAAGCCAACAGAGGCCGACACAAGAGAATAAAAAAACATGGCTGCGTCGCTGCGTCACATTGACAGATGCAAAGTGATATCACAATCAGCTGATCACAGGTTGATCAGAACCAGACTCAGCGATTAGAGTACGTGCTACCATCCATCCCAGCCTGCCGTCTGGTGCTACCTGCAGTCCTGCACAGTAAACTCACAACCCAATTACATTGTTTAAACAATGCTAATTACCATTAGTTACAATCATATTACTCATCGAAGTGGAGCTAGTGAACATTTTAGCCGTGTTTTTCTGATTGTCAGATTGTGCATCGCCGAATTGTTAATATTTACGCCCTTGGTCTCAATAAAATAAGGTCCCAAACTACTAATAGACGTGGCTGAAATTCAAGCCAAATTGCACTACATATTTAAGTACACATTTAGAGGACCAAAGCGCAGAGCAGGCGATCTTTTTTGGAGAAAGGGGCGTCACTGTAACATCTTCATCACAAAGTGCAAGCGGACATGCTATAGTGAAAATATGTGAAAATAACCACTTCTTTAGATGATATGTGATAAAGGAAAGGTACCTAAACAACCTGCTCCTTGAGCTAACATAGATTTTGATTATCATCTTCAAAGCTCATTTCACTAAATGAGGGAGGGCTCATGTCGCTTTGCCCGTCTTGTATCTACTACCTCGTCCTATACCTACTTTGTCTATGAATTCAAACTCTAAAACTCCTCAAAATTCTCAGTATTTCTCTTAATAACTCCCATGTCTTAGAGGGTTTAATAGGTAAGTATATTCCAGTCGAATGTATGCTAAAATGAAGTGTAGGTAGAGGTGTAAGTAACTTTGGCAGGTATTGTTCATCGTTTCATTCACAGGTTGCTTCAAAGTTGAACTTTTTGGAAAAATGAATCTCTCAAGATATCAATAATTACAATAAAATCAAAATCCGAAATTTTAAAATCCAACTTGAACTTGATGACTTTTTGTGCGAGCGAATAAAAGAAAAACTGAATTAAAGGCCTATTTCGTGAAATAACATTGTCATACGACTAGAACACTGAATGTCGTACTCGTATGTTGTTACAATACAAGTATAAAAGTATAGAAGCTGTAAAAAAGTTTAAATCAATTCAAACAAGAATATATATCAAATTTATTAAATTGAAAATGGTAAGAATCACAGATGGTGAGGAACCTCTATCTACAGGTGTAGCCGAACTCGCGCCCGCACATTGAATGTTAATTATACAGAAAGGTTACATAGAGATCTGAAAAAATATTGGGAGAACGTTTTTTCTTTTGCAAGATGTGAGGGGCACACATTCATGCTGTTACTTTGACTGTCTTTATTGCCGTTATTTAAAGAGATTATGGTAGATTTTTTTAAACAATAATTAGTGAAATTTTTAGCAGATGAATAGTTGGATGTGTAATGAATTCTTTCTAAGTATATACCATAGGAATTATGAATACCTAATATCAATAAGGTATGATATTATTCCACATACATGAATTTCGCTTACAGTTTTCCAAGAAAATGAAAATCGCAAATTCATATATTAACTATTTACAAATTTAATGAATTAGCTATTCAGTTTCAAATATTTTTGCTAAAATCTTCACAAACGATGGAAATGAAGAGGGTCAAAGTGCCAGGCTTCGAGCTTCCATATCTTACAAAATAAGGACGGAACCATAGAGTACGGAACTGACTTTTTCGACTTTTTTAAACCCTTTATTACTACTACCCTTCTAAATATATAGCGTACCTTCAAGGTAGGACGCGGAGTTCTGCGGTACCATGTATAGGGTCATAGCTACTACAGCATCATTATATACAAGCTCTATGATACAAGTAATTATTATACTACTAACATATTTATATTTGATAAATGGGCCTAAAAGCTATACAATTTTACTGCGAATACGCCAATGCCCCTAAAAACAGCATAATTATAATGAACAGTTACTTCACAAACTTGGATACTTGACAGTTTGCTGAATACAATTTTTGCGGAGGAATTTGTAGCATGCAGGCGACTTGTAATAGATTTTCATCGCCAGAATCTTTTCCGGCTGGGTCCAGCGGGTCGGGTCTTCTTCTTGTGATGGATTTGCATTTTGAAAAAAGTTTTTACATTCGCACACTCAAAGCTGCTTTGTGTTTTGCCTCTACGCTTTGGAATTTCGTCGTAAGCCTTCTCCCTTTTTGCCGAACTTTCCGTAAATCTTCTTCTGCTCTTTTCAGGTCTTTCCTTAGTTTAGCCTTTCTTGGGGTGTCTTTAGCGCTTGATTGCAGAAGGGGATTCCAACAGCAGACTGAGTAGAGGAGGGTCCTGTGACTGATCGCATGATTTTTCAGACGCTTTTCTCGGACTCTTCTTCGGCGGAGAATAATCCAATCTTTTTGAAACACTTTTCCCTCGTTCGTAGGTCCGTGTTGGAAAATTCGAAAATTTTGGTGACGGTGTTTTCACGGGTGTTTTTTGAAACTCAGCAGGAGACGCTGCCGTTTTTTTCTGTAATGAAATAGATGTTCAATTTCACAATTATTGCTTTGCGCATATTTTAAGGCTGCATTAGAAGGCTGGTAACCAGCATCGAAAAGTTTTCAAAATATTACTCCATCAAAAATTATAATAATCCTCGTAATAATCACTCATCTTTCCAATAACATTTTTCACTATACAGGCTGTCTCAGAAGTATCGCATTCCGAGTCCAGAGGGGTATAGGAAATCCTATCAAGAACACGAGAAAAATATTTAAAAAAATTATTGACATTGATTTTTGAAAATACAGGCTGTCCGTTTTTCGAGGCTGAGCATGGGTATCTCGCTTATCTTTAGAGATACAAAGTCATCTGAGTCAGAAAAAAGTTGCGCATTTTCATGAAGATCAATGATACAAAAAATATTTGACTTATCAGTTTTAGTTTTCAAGATATCGGGAAAAAACAGAAATTTGTAATTTTTGCTTCAATTTTTTATTTCAAAAACGGTTGAAGGTGGCCTTTTTTTATTAAGACATTGTTGAGACCTTTTTTGAAGGGGAATTCTGGCTCATCAACATGTCACTATTGAATTAATGCTTTTGAGCTAAACAATTTTTTCATTTTTCAAAGAGTGTTTTGGAAACAAAATCAGCACCGACAATAAAAAAAACCGTAAATGTTGAACATCTGTTCAACAGTGACATGTGACACATCGTTGTAACCAGAAAAGAATACTGTCTTAAAAAATGTCAAAATCCATATGGCGCCCCATTAGAGAAAAAAGTTGAATGTCGTATCTCGGTTGTTTTGAAAGCTGGAATAAAGATTCTGGCAGCTTTGAATTTCCCTTGGGAAAGTACCCCGACAATAGGTGCTTTTCTTTTACAACAAAACTCACTGATCTGATCTAAGTTAGAGAGAGAAAGAGCGATATATCACATGCGCGAAAGTGAGATACCACTAACAACTTAGGTCAGAATACTTAGTTTAGGTTGTAAAAAGGAAGCACCTAATGTCTTGATTAGAAAAGGCCACGTTCAAGTGTTTTTTTAATTAAGAAATCAAAACAACAATTCAAATTTCTGTTTTTTACGATATCTTAAAAATTAAAACTGATGAAATATCTTTTTGATTCATTGATCGTCATGAAAATGCCCAACTTTTTTCTAAATTGACGGGCTTTGTATCTCTCAAGATAAGCGACATACCCATGCTTAGCCTCGAAAAACGGACACCTGTATAGGGGGTCAAAGAGTGGGACTTCGCTGCCCTCTGTGATTTTGAGGAACTGTTTGTGACAGACTAAACAGTAAAAATCATTAACCAGTGGTCAACAACTGTTAACAGTCAACTGAATTTCTGTTAACGATACAGGGTGAGTCATAAATCACAAAAATCCAGTTTTCTTCAATCATGTCTGTAAAATATTCTACTAATCCCTTAAGTAATTTAGAAAAAGATAATTATGACTCTTTTCGTTCTGTACATTGAATAGAAAGAAGCTCAGTGCACGCCAAATGGTTGATAATTTTTAGTGATCTATCACAAGCAGAGGACTCCAAAATCGCGTAGACTCACGGAAATACAGGGGAGCAAAGTTCCGCGCTTTGATCCTCCAGATCTTCAAAAATTAACGTCAAAATTTTTTTAAATACTTTTTTCGTGTTCTGACGGGATTTTATATATCGTTTTGGACTCGGAAAGCGATAATTTTGAGACACCCTGTGTAAATGTGTAGAAAAGTTGATGCAAAACGTTTTCTAATTACTTGACCACCTATTTTGAAATTTTTGATTCTTGATTTTTTTTTGAACAATGGCTCTGTAGGTACTGAATTTTCAACGCCTCAAAAGTATGGAACAGATGATACAATATCATATTATTGTCTTTCGGCAGAAGATGTTCCAATAATTTATTAAAATACTGACTTTTGCTATTCGGCTTCAACAAAATTATAGCGCAATACGAACGAAAAAATAGTGAAAAATTCTTTCAACAGGAGTGGTAGTTTTTTGTTTACACACGGCTTTAGGCTGTATACGCAGGGAACCAATATTTCTCCCTCAAAAATGAAGATGAAGAGATAAAAATTTTGATGGAATTCCACTGAATGTTTGTCCACCTTGTTTCCGTTTGGATTACCCCACATTTTTTTAGAAGCTCAATAGCCCTAAAACACTAAAAAAATTCTCAAGAATTAGGTACTGGGACATTTTTTGACAAACGAAAAAATTATCAACTGTTTTATAATTTTGAGACGTAGAAAATTGAGAACAAAGACCGTTTTTTGAAAAAAAGTTGTAAACAAAACGAAAAAAATACTTTCTTCCACATGATTGAAAAACGCCCTGTATCAAATTCTGTAATACACTCAAAACACCGTATAAGAAAAATTGAGTTGTCTTCATTTTTGGGGGAGAAATCCTCAAAATAATTTTGGCCTGCTGAAAATACAGCCTTAAACAGTGATACACACAATTTGGCCTCCGTCATCAAAAATTGCTAACAAAGCCTCAAAAGAAATGGGGTACGTACCTAAACAGGAACTGCTGAATCTTCGAGCTCAGCTCAGCCTGGAAATGATTTGGAACGGCACTGTTACGTAATCTTTGATGGGACTCGTTAACGAAGCATCTTTCCTCAAAATGGTTTTCGTAAATCGACATTTCCATAAGTTCCATCGGGAATAAATTCTAAAAGAAAAATATGTATTTTAGAAAAAGACCAAAGCAGATTTCATGATATACAGGGTCGTTTAAACTTTTGTATTATTGTACAAAGCTATATTGTAAAAGGTAAAAGTTCATCACCCGACATCGTTGACATGGGCAATGGACCTTTTAAATAAAGGCGGTCTCTCTCGCACGATTTACGTCACAGCACCACAAGGCTGCAGTGTGGTGCCGCACACATTAGGTACTGAATTTTTTTTTCAAAATTCACGGCACAACCGTGATGCAACAATTCAATGTCATGTTAAGTGAACATTGCTAGAATCATTTTGAAAATAATTTTATATTTTAGAATGTATTTCCGACAGGAAAAAATACATTATTCAAAAGTTCATGCCCGCACTGCAAATAAAAAAGATGGTACAATCATGCAATCCATATTTTGTACAGTTGCAATTTTCAAATAAGTAGGAGAATTTATAATATTTTTTAACAAAGTTTCATGTAGAAAATCCCTCTCTTTTTTGATGCTCGATGCATATTTAAAATGTTTGCGAATAAACAGCGGACACCTGTACCTCTATCTCTGATGGAAGCATTTATTTGGTGCTCATTCATTATTTTTGTTGCTTGATCATTTTTATATCTCGTGGTGGCCAGAACAACGCCAATAATCCGAGCAATAATCGCATTTGTCACAAACATTTATGGTCAAAAAGTAATTTATTGGTGCATACATATTTAAATTGTTCCCTTATTTTAGACACTATCAGCGAGACTATAAGCTAATAATGCCACTGGGGTAGGTACTTGCTTGCCAATGAAATAAACTTGATTGAAAATACTTTTCATCATCAATCAGAGTGATAAAGAGTATTTCCTGAAAATTTACGGAAAATAAATCCATTGCGGTTGAACAGATTTTTTTAGATTTTTTTCTCAAAGAGTTGGTAACAGTAGGGAAACTTCAGTGGGATTTTTATGTTTGTATTTCTCAAATATTCTGATGCCACTCTACCAGTTTCTTGAGTTTCCAATCCAACAGTGCTGTTTGTTTAGTTTTCAATATATTTGCGGGACGTCACAAATATATTTTTAAAACACGCACCACGGCTGCAATTTTGAGAATTTAATAAAAATAAAAAATACGGGTACATTTTGGCCATACTATCGAATTAGCCAATAAAAAAAATTGGACAAGTACCCCATTCGAATAACAGTAACAGAAGTGGGGCTACGTTTTTAATCGCATGAACTGGTTTCTCATGGACTCCTGCACAAAAATAATGCCTGATGATTTTCACTCAAGTAAATAATATATAGTCAATCAAAATAATTTTTGTGGATTGAGTACCTATCTACGACCTATGCTACGACCCATACTACAAAACTTTTATTCCCTTAGAGGGGTAGTTCACTTTCGCTATGGAAATCTGGTGTAGAACTACGGGAAATTTTAGTCAGTGAACTATTCCTTGATTAGTAGTTTACAAATTTACATGACTCACCTAGTAATCGTGGATTTCCTGTAGCAGCTATCCCTCGAGCTATCCATTTGGCCAGCCTCGGAGGATCGTTTTTCGGAAATTTGTAGAATCTCTTTTCCGATCTTCTCTTGATGTTGGGACAACCAGCATAATTGCACCGTACGTACGACATGACATGCAAGCTGGTGCGGAGTGCGAACGCCGATGTCCTCCGAGCCTTCGGCGTATTTGAGGAAAACTTTTCCAAAACACAAAAGAAAACGCACTTGTTCTAACACTACCCGTCAGAATCCACGATGATGTATGCAGAATCAATGCAGACAAGAGGGGTTCGGAACACAAAACTTTTCGTTCTTCTGCATGGTTTTCAGAGCAAGCTACACAAAAGATCACAAATTTCACAACGCAAATGCTACGAATGTAACACAACCTCGAAGTCACATGAAAACGACGAAGCTGGAGTGGGGAGTGTGTGTGGGAGATCACGTGCTGTGCCGTGGTGCCGCTTTGCGAAAGGTTTGCGCCCAGAGTTCCGCTTTCAGTTACATGCCTGGCGGTTAGATGGCCTTTGGGTTGCCCCCTGGTGCTCAGGTTTGTCTATCGGTTTCAAGCATTTGCCCGCGGCTGGGTCTCTAGATATGTTACTCTATGTACTAACTTAGTACAAAGACGCGATTTTCTCTAGTAGATAACCTCTGAGCTTTGCCGACCACTCTCACATTAAAATTTCAAATACCTACCTTTACGTAACATCACACCCTTTGTGAAGCGAATACCTACCACCCTATGCCTATAAGTGGGCAGGACTAACTTAAGCTTTCAACAACTTTTTAAGCCGCACATTGTTTTGACAAGCATCAATAAATTAAAAATCGACTTTTAATCTTTCGTATTATAGCTCGTAGCTCCCATAACACTTCGATTTCTCTCAGCATCGCACTGGAAAAAAATCGAGTCAATCTTGATTTTGTCAGTATTTCGATACTCTTCCCATTGAAATTTCATCGGTATCAATTTATTCACACAATCCCATTGGCATTTACATGCTTCCATGCAGCTGTAAATCACAAAGATTTGTCCAGTTTGAGGAAAAGTTGGATAAAAGATAAAAGTAGATCAGCTGTCGAGATTCACACCGCCAGCGCTACATCCTATACCTCTGCTTGTCTGCTTCCATCAAGGATTCCAGAAGGATGAGAGCAAGAAGTGGGCAATTGTGTGGATTATGCTTATACACACCTGCATGAACCACGAACTGTTTCTGTTCAACCTCATCTTGTTAAAATAACGAATGGAAAAATTTACCGCTCTATTGCCGGGAGTTTTTTTATCAGTAATTATTATTATCCTCCGAGCCCAAGTCAAAAGGCAAACGGCTCTCTTCATGATGTCACCATCATCAACTTCACATTATTTCACTTTCCCAATCCCCCCAACTAATGGAAGGGAAAGTATTGTGATCGTACAGGAATCAATCAGATGACGACCATATCAATTTCAAGGTCCCCTCAAGACGATTGAAACCACGTTCAGAATGATGTCTTTCTTGTCTAGATCTGTCTTTTTGTAGGTATGAATGTATATCTGTCATCCTCCACGATCACTGCTGAGCCGTTGATCCGATTGAGTTGAAATCTGTTACACAGCCATAATTTTAGCCTGGGATGCGCTGATAGCCAAGAACGATCATTCTGTTATTTGTGTGAATGATTGCACTGAATTTTCTTTTAACCTTTTTTACAAGGCTCTCGACCTCAAAAATTTATGTTCGACCAAAAGTTATTTCTAACTATCAAATTAACTGTGTTAACTGTTGAACTTGACAAAGATTGACATTAGAAAATCAAACATTTTACCTTTGCTTTTACTCGATTTTTTGAAAACTTTACACGATATTATAATAATTTTAAGGTATGTAGGTAATTAGGTATTTGATTTATATTCCTTCTAATTAGCCTTTTACTTGTAGACTCTGGCGACGGGAAACCAGAGGTTCCCGAAACCGGTCAGAACATTTATAAATAAAAAATATACTGGTGGGAAGACGAGACAACAAACAATTTCGTTTACCATCATCACCCACTGAGAGAATG
Source organism: Anaspis maculata (assembly GCA_949128115.1). NCBI lineage: Eukaryota > Metazoa > Arthropoda > Insecta > Coleoptera > Scraptiidae > Anaspis > Anaspis maculata. The sequence goes on from OX421961.1 coordinate 127,000,060, forward strand.
GCGGATAAATTCCTCAAAAGGTCCTTAGATAGCTCATTCATTCTTGATTTTCTGCCCAGATTCTCAAATAATGTTCAAGTATTGAACTCCAAATTTGGCGCACGGATGCAATTGGCGCCACAAATAACGTTTATTGAGCAATTTGGGGACAAAGTTATTCTTTGTTGATACAGAGTGCGGCTCAGCATTAGATACATACCATACACATATGTAATAACTGATTGCACAATTGTTGGAATAATTAACACTGAATGGTGCCATAGATTCAACAATAATTATCGCGTTTGATCACAATGCAGCATAATTCTGTGTAAACTAATAAACTATTCAACCAACGATATTTTAATCAGTCACACCAATTATTGTACTAAATATTCCTCCAATAAAATACAATTGCACAACGTTATACAATTTATTAGATGGATTTTTCCCGGGTACCTACCTGGGTGTAGGTAGGTGTAATCTTTCCAGTGTTTACCTACACCGTACTTACCCTGATGAAGCTCTTGGAGACTAAACTGAAATTTAAATTCACCACATTTGCATGAACACTTCATCATGAAAACATGCAACTTCCTGGTCGCCCCGACTTGAGTACAGAGACTTTCAGGCAAGCTTTCAGAGGTCATGCATGAGCCTGCAAGATTTCTACAAGAGGAGCTTGCGATTTCCAGCTGTGAACTAGGAGTACCTACACATATATTTACAAACTCAGGAGAAAATGATGATTAGATTAGGACATCTAACTTCCAGTTTTGGAGCGAAACGTTCTTTGAATTTGAATTTGCTATAAACTTACAACAGGCACAGGGTTGGGCCGAGGGTGAGAGGCTCTTGACAAGCATTCAGTTTTTAGCATGGTCGCATAAAATTGCACAAAATTTTACCAATTCAACCGACTCTGTATCTCCTATTATTCTCCTTCATACCCGTATGAAATAGGTTGGGACACCTATCATAACAAAGTGGGATTATCAAATTGAGGCACACCGTATTGGCTTCATAGGAACTCCATAAACCCATAGACTGCCTTATCTAAATGTGATTTTCACGTCTAAACCAAATCGTTAGCGGGAATACATGCTCTTAATGGGAATTGCAATTCCTGAAATTGATGGAGTTCCGGCACTAAAGCGTTTTCTAATCCCACTAATATAAACTGTCGAAATGTGATCGGATCTCTTCAGTTTCTGTGTCGGAGTGCCAACGAGATGAGTTGTAAGCAAATCGTGGAGATATGTTCGGATCTGTCGAAAATGTTGAAAGGTTAGGGTAAGATTTTTGGGTAGGCGCCTATCTACTCGCGATCTAGAATAATATCCAGCTACCCTCCAGGCTCAATTGATATCTGATCCATATTTCGAAAAACGAGAGCCAGAGAGAAAAAGGCGAAAAGTATGACTTGAGCTGGTACCAAATTACCACTCGGTAATCAGAATCGCGAATAATCTTTCTGGATATTCTGGATACTCAAATAAAATAATCCCTATAATAAGTCCAAGCTTTAGATAATAATCAACCAGCCCTATATTATGTTCGTAAATAGTTCACTATACCTAATCCATTCATCAAACATAAATGACAAGCGCTGTCAAAACAGCAAAAACAGATGAGAACACCTAATTCCAATAACTTCAAAGTGCTTTGGTAAGTTATTTGTAGTTTTTTTTTAAACTAATGTCTTAGTGCTAACGTATGGTCCGAAAGTTTTGGGAAATTGCTCAAAGCTAATATCTTTTTCTGAATAGTCTTAATTTTCCAACTTGATATTTCAAAAATTAACATCATATATAACAATAACAAATTCATATTCAACATATTGATAATGGACCATTACCTTCGATGGATCTCAATTTTCTTCTGCCATGTTCCATAATTTTTTGTATCAATTTCTCCAATTCGAAACTCTCTAATGTTATTGAAAAATGCGACGCCGTTGTTGGTCTTCATTTGCAGCTTCCCATCCCTTGTCGTATACAATCCTGCTCAATACTTACCAAAAATCTTATATTGGTCGAGCTTGCGGTACATTGGGAGGCAGGAGCTCAGGGAAATCAATCCTGCTGTTGTCCAGAGAATGATCGAACATGGCAGAAGAAAATTGAGAGCCATCAAAAATGATGGCCCATCTTCAATACGCTGAATATGAATTTGGTATTGTTAAAGATGATGCTAGTTTTTGCAACTATAAGTTACAAAATTGAAACTATCCAAAAAAAGTTATTAGCTTTTGAAAAAATTCCCAAAACTTTCGGACCATTCGTTAGTACTAATACAAATTTATCAAGTTCAAATTATTTACTTACCTAGAATCTTCTAGTTTTGTACTACCTATACATATCAAGCTGTCATTTATGTTTGATGAACGGCTTATACTTAGCAATCTTGCTAACGAAGAAGTTGCCAAGGCAAGGGGCCTTTTTATTGGTTGTCGCCACATCAACGTTCTAGTTAGTAATATTAGGTGTAGGACATCAACGGCTTTGTAAGTATATGTAACACTTTACAAAGAATATACAACTGAATACTGAATATCCTCTCAAATGTACAGGGTTGCGAAAAAAGCCAATTTTGCGTGACTTCCGGAGGCGGGTGCCGGGTGGACGAGTGTTGGACGAAAAGCGACAAAAATCCAACATGTTGCTCGATTTTACAAACAAACACTCCTTCTTCTCCCATTATTGATGACGGCTAATGGGATTTCCATGTCCGGCCAGATAACGATGCTGGTATGGCGTTAAAAAAAAGCACACTCGATTATAGGCACGGTCACTGGAAAACTGCTACTAAAAGATTTTCCAACACGTTGTTCAGTTTGAAGTGAAGTTCATCCACCATTCGCACAATAATTTTCACAACACGTTTCTTGCATGTAAGTTAATCAATTTTCACGCGCAGAGAAGGTCAAAGGGTAGCCAGCCCAGTCCTTGCATCCTTCCTGACGTAAATGTCAACTTGTTGATTTGGTTCTTTTTCAAGATCCGTAGAGGTAGATCCATAAAAGAAAATAATTTCCTCGAGCAGAATGTTTTCCGTATCTGAGTGAGTGGACGAGTGAGTGGATGCCTACCTAAACAGCTTCCACACTTTAAAAATATCTTTGTATGTTTACGTTATCCTTTCGTGATTTGTTTCACGTGTTGCAAATTCCATTGTTTTACGACCGTGTCGATCAATAATCGATCGATTATTTTATTGCTGATCTACTTCGATACGGCAAAATTGAACTCAATTTTGTCTAAAAAAAATAAAAACGGAATGACGCAACCTCAAAGAGAAATATTAGCAGCCAAACAGAAGGAGGAAAGTTCAAGTTGCTTAATTTTTGATGAGATTTGATGGGTAAAGGCTTGGGCAAAGGTCGGAGCGCTTGTTAGGAAGTTAGGTGCGAGAGAAAAAGAGATGGAAAGCGACGGAAAAGCGAATGGGGGAAAAGGGAAAATCGAGCAAACGTTCGCGGTGTAGGTACCTAATCAACATCAGATATATTTTTTGTGTTGAGTAAAGAGTGACGTAATTTCTCCTCATCCAATTGTTTACCCTGTCGTTTCCACCTTCAGTTCGCTGTAATTTATTGAAATGTTATTTGATTACGCATCTACAGGGTGACGGTAGGTCGTCTGAGGGAACACGAAAACCGAATTGTGGTGATAAGTCAACCAATTTTCTTATATCACTGTACCTAGGTTGAGGAAATAAGCATACAAGCGTTGAATAAACATCTCACAGCAATAACACTGGTCCACAATGGTTTTGTTGCCTTTGATATAATAAGAGTGGTTTTGAATACTTCTATGCCAACAAGTCCACAAAACTATAAATGGTTTTTGGATATTTGCTGTTTTTTTTTTAATCTCCATTTACCGGTCCAGTTCAGTCAGTATGCCGACTTTTCGCTAGGCCAATACTGGCTTATAAATTGAGGTATGAGGATTTTTTCCAATGTACACTACGATGTAATCCAAAGGCCTCCAAAATATCTTGTTTTCCAGCTGACCCAGTTATAAATATCGCTTCTTTGGGCCTATTCTGATCCTAATTCATTCCGAATGACTCAAAAATGTTTTGGAAATTTGACAGGTTTGATTTTACGTGCCAATAAGTGTTAATTTATTTCTTGGACGTTCAATATCTCGAAAAATGGTGACATTAATTGGCCGGCGAGATCACTCGATCTCACGCAGCTAGATTTCTATCTTTGAGGTTTCTTGAAAGCGCAAGTCTATGCTAACAAACTCCACTCACTAGAACTCAAAACCAGTATTCGAGCTGAAATCACAGCGAATAATGCTGGCTATTTGGGAGAGGAATTTTAATTCTGAAAAAGCAACGCTGCATTAGATCCCACGATGCGCACTTGACCAATCATATTCTTCGAAGTTGAATATAATATGACTGAAAATGGCACGAAATGAGCTTACTTTTGCTTCTTGATCCATCTCTAGATCCACAAGCGAGTATGGGCCTCGCGAAAAATGGCCATACTGACTGGACAACCCTTCATTACTAAAGTAACAAGTTTGGCAACACTGCTTGGTTGGCACACCAACCATCTAATAATAATTTGTGTTCTAGAAAGTTGATTTAAACTGTTGATCAGTTAAAATATAAAATACGCCAAAATCTTGAAAACCAGAGCCAATTCAGTACTTTCATAAATATGTTTGAAAACTGTGGACTCGAAAATACAAATAATCTGCAAAAATATCCAGAGCAACAAGAAAAATGTTTTTTTTTTGTTGAGATGTGTAATTAGTCCATTTATCTAAGGCACTTCGCGATCGCTACGTAGGTACGATACGACAGAACAAAACGTTAAATGTCAAAAATTCCCTTGTCTGTAATGATTCGTTGCTATGCCGTTATTACTATAGTAACAGAATAGGATGAAATAAGGACCGTTTTATACAAATTCATAAAACCACGTTAGAAAAATTCAATAGGGAAGTGTTTTGTAGGTACAGGTATACTAACCCACCTCTCACTCAGCCACCCGCCATCCATCAAAATCAGGATTGCGGGATATCTTCTGGCGGAAAAGTGTCAGTGGGCTTTGTAAAAAATGGCAAGTTAAATCTGGCGTGACGCGTTCATAACAACACGACACTTGTCACATCCTGTGGCAACCTCAATTTGTCAAGAGCGGTATGACTAAATTATTCCAACAAGACGAGGAGTTTGCTTGCAGATGCTAGGCTGCGACGCGTTCGGTTTTGAAATGCTTTCCGGAAACATTCAAATCTTTTCAGTTTAAAATTGAATTAAAGCTGGAAGTAGAAGGTTGCAGTGCGCAGAGGCGAGGAATTATGATAATTATTATGAAGAAAAGTGGCAAGTATAAGTCGAAGGATGAGGTAACTTGGAAAACACTTGGGGAAAACAATTGGATTTGTGAATTTTCCGCCACAATGGAGACTGGAAAAGCTTCAAATTAGGTAGGTCCCAGCATTCCGCCTGATGCTTGTATTAGTTGTATTTCACAAGTAAAATTGGATGCATGAGAACGACAGTGTGATTTAAAATTATAACAGTTATACTGAACGTACTTAGTCATAAAATTCATTCTGCTTTTATAATATGCAACAGAGCAGGCGGGTCTAGAGGGTACGTGCGACAGATTTCCCCCGCGTATTAGATGCTGTCAGTCCTCGGTTAAGTTCCAAGGATAGGTCACGTCGTTGCCGCCAGTTTGCTTAAAAAATATGCCATCACCTTTGATATTTTCATTTTATGCCCTACTCAATTTCACCCCGTTATCGTCCCATTTATGGTTAATCCCTTTGAACTTTAATCCACTCGAACGCAGCAAAATGTCAAGCTCAGCTATTCGAATCGCATATAACGTATGATCAGAAACTTTCTTACTCAAGGGAGGCTCTGTGGCCTGGCCAAAAATCAGCCTCGTTCGCCTGCCAATGACCAGGACCACAGCCTCCCTTGAGTAAGAAAGTTTTTGATCATACGAAATATATAATCAATTTCAAGGCTTTTTTCATTCCTAGCAAGCTATGGAAAATATCTGTTGTGTTGGTATGAATGGGTATGAGTAGGAGGCTATAACCGCCGTCGTCGCAGCCAGTTTGTGTAGATGTGGTATGTTATCTGAAAAAGTTATGTAATGTGGTGACAGCTGTCACCAGTCGCGCGATGTGATGAACGCCAAGTCAGAATATTCTTGTTGATGTGGCGAAAATAGGAAAACGCGAGGTCCTTGATGTGGGACTTTGCTGCGCGGTCAATAACTGACATCAACTTCTGGCACTTCGCTTATGGTGGTAGTGACAGCCACTGCATAAAACGAAGCCGAAGGAAGTCAGCGGCATCAGCAGTTAAAACAAAGGAATGAATATGCCCACTGGCCAGGGCCTCCAGTGAAGTTGAACAAAGTCACCTCACTTCGTTCACAACCTCACTTCACAGTTCTCATTTCTCAAAATGTTTTGGGAGATACTTGTTGAAAAAAAAGTTACCAACCACTTGATTTTTGAGATATCAAGTTGAAACTTCAGCCTACGCTTGAACAACTGCCCGCGGTATCATTTGTCCATTTGCATTGTGGCATCATCTTCTGTGACATTGATTTTGGGAAAATTTGAAGGGCCATAACTTGATTTTTTTCAGATATCACCCCCTAAATTTTAGTTCTTAGGGCCAGATTCCAAGTCGGATATCCGCCCGCGCTAGTGTAGCGTAAGTCCGGTCACTATGGCAACATAACAAAAAATTCGACGCGTTGTTGATTGGCTTATCGGTGCCGTAAATTAGTGGCGTAAGTTGCGCCGCCAACTTGAAATTCAGCCTTTAGTAGTATTTAAGTGCGATTTATAACTGGATTTTAGTTTCAGTCGCAATTATAATCGCAATTTTAACCAAGTTCAGAGATACGATTACCTGTTATAACCCGATTTTATTCGCAAGGCGCAATTGCAACGATTTTGAGGATTTTAAGAAGTTGGCCAATATCCAACTCTTGCGATCCGATCCTTACAATCGACCAATGAAAATCAAGATAATGGGTAGTAATAATGGAAAATAAGCATAAGCATTTGCTTGGATTTCATAGGCGTTGCCAGGGAAAGTCTGCTTAGCAACTCCTCAAAAACCTAAGCAAATGCTCATGCTTATTTTTTATCAATACTACCCAAGATCAAAATTAGCGAAAATTAGCACAGTAGTCTTCTTGATTAGCAAGGTTACGTTAGAGGATTTGCAGTTGACTTTTAGTTTTTCACGTCAGAGTTGCTTGAATTCGACGAGCTGACAGGTGAATGACACTTTCAGTGACACTTGTGACGGGCAAGATTTCCTCAAAGTCTCTAGGTTTTCTCCCTTCATCATTCTTTGCTTCCGACAGATGCGATCGTCGCGATCGAGTTGTAAATTGACAAAAGGAATATGCTTACGATCGATCCGACTAAAATTTGCGACTACAATAAATGGAATCGAGTTATAAATCGCACTTTAACGTCTCATTTTACATCTTTTTCGACCTTCATGTTTCCCGCAAAAGTTGCCAATTTAGAAAATATTTTGGAGCCCACATTAAACTGTAAGTTCCTTCCACGAAATGATTAGGCGAAGAAGTCAGCCAAGAACCTGAATGGCCTGTAGAGCTAAAGGAAAGAAAAACATGGCCCAAATCTTGCTTTTGCTGAAACTGGCGGGTGAAAGCGTATATCGCTCAGCTTATTGAAAGCTACACACAAGCTACAATGCTACAAAGCTACTTAGCCACACAGCTGAAGACGATATTCACGACAATAACTACAAAGAATTCAAATAGTGGACAGTACATATTATATTTAGGTAACTTTTACCAAGTTTGATGAAAGCCGAAGATGAAAGAATCCTAATAGGAGTATAGTAACAACTACTAACAATGCATTTACAGCCAAGAAGATTGCCAGATAATTAACTACACAGTCTGTATCAGCAATTCAGCAGCTTCGTATAATAGCGCTGCAATTGATATGTCACTTTAACACTCAACGCTTTAACACTGCTCGCATAAAGTCAGATATCGCTAGTTCGGCGGCGCATCCGCCATTATTTCGTATCTGAACTAATTACGAATCACTTGAAGTGAAGAGTTGTAAAATGGATTTGTGCTCTCTCTGGGCGTTACATTTCGCACATTTCAAAGAACTTAATACTTTCGAGATTATGTATGTATTATCAATCAAAATCTCATTGCTCCATCATATTTTGAAAACGTTTTTCGAGTTTTATTTTTTTTTGTTGTTGGCTATTCAAACACGCAATGCGGAAATGATTTATGGTATTTTTTCTTTGTGCTGGGTTAGTAGATACAATTCGGATTGAAGGACAAAAGATAATATACTGATGAGTTTCAAAAAAAGAAGTGAAACAACAAAATGTCATGAACCGATTATTAATGAAATTTTCACAGAAAATGTATTTTCTCGAATCAGTCGAATCGATTCCAATCGAATCGATTTCAATTGAATCGAAAAACTGAAATCAACCTAGAGACGAAGAAGGCTTTGATCAACCAGTTTTTGGTCCGTCCGTCTGTCCGTCTGCCCATACTCGGGATAACTCCTTAAGAAAATGGAATATCGATGTGGTGTAAACGCGGATCAATAGTACATATTATGCCCATCAGGATGTCAAGTTGACTTTTGGTTTTTTGTTACTTTGCCGCCATCTTTGATGCGCCATTTTGAATTTCTCTAAAAATAATCCGACTGGAATGAAATTTAAAGGCAATGATTGATGGATCCACATTAAGATCCATCAAATTTTTGACAATTGATGCGCCGCCGCGATCTTGTATTCTCCATATTGAACAGAAGAGATGTCGATGTGGTGCAAATGCCAATCGAATGGATACGTGTCCACCATATAAAGTTGACCAATAATTTTTGTAACTTGGCCGCCATCTTTGATCCGCTCTTTTGAATTTCTCTGAAAGTGGTCCGATTTGAGTGAAATTCGCAGGCGATGTGAACTCCATCAAAATACATCCGATCTTGGACAAATGATGCTCTGCCGCCATCTTGGCCGCCATATTGAAATTTTTGCCGCCATTTTATTAGAAAAACGATTTTCATGGAGCTTGGAACTCATCTTTGTTTCGTATGCTCATTCTTATTTTCTAGCTGAATTTCAACATTCCGCCGCTTGGCCGCCATATTGAAATCTCTTATTAGTGGAATGATTTTCATGAAAATTGGAACTTACCCTTGTCTAGTACGATCATTTTGATTTTCAAGCAAAACTTCATGATTCTGCCTCTATTTCAGCCGCCATATTGAAATTTCTGACCACATAACGGTAGAACCCTGATTAACATCTTGCGTAGGTATTCACTAATCCTTCAAAAAGGAAGTGCGCTACTGAGCCTCATGCCCATGAGGCATATTCGCTTGTTGAGTTTAGCAAGGAGTCGTCCGTCGTAGTGGAAGTGATATCATTTACGTTATAAGAGTTACCGACATGGTTCTATCCGAAACTGACCGTAGGTTCCACAAAAAAGATAATACGAGATCAGTTGATTCGCAATTTTTGTTTGTCAATTTGTAACTGACTGATCAATGGAAATGCTGGTTTATCAGTCGCTAGTGGAAAGATGATGGGTCTAGTACAGATTTCAGGCATTTTTTGTGGTTAATCGGCTAGCATTCAGCAAAAAAAAAAGATAAGTTAATCTGCAATCAGCCTGATCGCTGATCATCTTTTTTTGTGGAACGGTGAATACGTATACAATACAACTTGGAAAAACGAACGTTTCGGCATTCCACGACATGATCTACAGAAAATTTAGACGTCGCCAAGGTGACAAAACCAGTTTTAGTATTATGTTATGTATTATTATGTTATTATCTTATTATGCTATAAACGAGCCAAGAATGCCAAGACAAACTAAGTCCAACACTCACTGCACTGACAAAATGTGAGTGCGTGTACTCCTTTCCCACTAATTATAAGATCAGAATATTGCTGCACGATGCACCGTTGCACAACTTCATTCTAGGAGAGCCACAAAATAGCTAGCGAAAAGTTAGTAATTGTGTGAAACTCATTTCCAGCTCACCAACTTCACTAAATACCGAGAGGTATAAAAAAAGCATTAGGTACAACTCTAATGTGTACTTCAGATGCAAATGATGCAATTTCAAACTTTTAGAACGCTCGTGAAAATAAACCCAAGATAAATTGAGTGCAATCTTTGAATAACGAGCGTAACATTAAATTGAAGTTGGATACACTCCACACCACACTCGTCATCCAATCAAGAAATATCGGATGTGAATCGGATTTTGAGTGATTTCTTCTGAAAACAAAGAACTGAAATTCGGCATGCGACTTCCCCGAATCGATGCTTTCTAACTTCCGCACTTTCCAAAAAATTCCAAAGTTTTTTATCCATGTACCCAACAGATTGATGAGCTTGCTGTTGCTCCGTATGCTGTTGACACAGTTTCCAGTTTTTAATTTATCTCAAATAAACTGCTGCTCAACAACTGGAATGACGGTATAGAAAATTTTGCCTTTTTCAAAATGACGTAACTTAGGATTGACACAACTGATTTTGAATTTGTTTTAACAGTTTTTAGATCCATCTTCCGGTAACTCATCCCATTGACTAGATTTTTTTTCAATCTGAATTACTTTTTTCACAGAGTGGAATGTAAAGCATTGCAAAATTAGGCTGAGCTCCACCGATCCCCGTTTCTGTAAAACGGGTTTAGAATTTATATTAAATGGAGGTCCATTGAATTCTCTGAAATTTGACATCTTATCTACCCATGCGCGACTTACGGTTCTCAAGCTATACCTTTTTTAAAGTCAGTTTGCTCTTAGAGTTCACCTTGTAGTTGCGTAACAACCATTACCATGATTGATTTTCTGGATATTAATGATCTGGTGGTTGACAACTGATCATTACTTATGGTTAATTTTGACTGCCACGTGGAGGTGGGATCAACTTAACATGCTGATTGGATGCCAAAAGTTGATGCTTCAGGAAGTTCTAGAAGCCATAACCCAAGAACTGGAAGTAGCACGTAGATGAGTAAGGTGTCAAACTGTATATAGAGAATTAATTAATAAGCTTTCTTTTGCATATGAACGCTCCCACCTCACATTGACTGAAATGGAGATATTGGAAAAAACTGTTTTTCTGGGTGCCATCTTTTCAATATGGCGGCCAAAACGGCAAAGATACAAGGTGGAAAAATAGAAATTTGAAAAGGACCCCTCAAGATCTGTAGTACTGCCAAGTTTCAAAAATATGGATAACCTTCAAAAAATGGCGGATTTAGCATGTCCAAGACAATTTTGACAGTTTTCCGGAATGGCGTTTGTAAATTTAGATATGAAATAATAGGAGAATTCATTTCTCTACAACATAAGGTCCAAATTTTGACATCTCTTGAAAAACAAACGAGGTACAGCCAATTTCTCACTACCCGATGGAGCCTTCGGACCCGTACAAATAAAATTCTATTCTATTCTATTCTTCACCATATTTGCTTGCGGCAGATGTCAATGTTCCACCATAATTTTTACGATCCTTGACGGTCATGGAATCGAGTGAGGTATATACACTGACGTATAATACTAGACGGATCTTTCCTATCCCCATTACACAGTGTGTTGACGCGCGAGAACCTCTAGGACCAAGGGAAAGTGGGGGGGCGCGGGAGTTTGTTATCAAGACGACACATAGACGTGCTTGCAGCGTTTTCTTAATGTTAATGGGGGCAAAACAAATGGAGGTTAAAAATAACGTCAATGTATGCTCCCGGTATGCCGAAGCTTTGCACACCTAGCACTGCTGCACCATTATCACCTCGCAAAATAAGCAAAATATCGAATGAAACGACAAATAACAATGAGCAACAAAGAAATGGGCTGCCTATGGTGTGACGTGTGACAGCATGCAACGCGACCAGCTGACCGCAGCGCGCGACTCACATCAAGGTCGTGCTACAATACGAGGTGTGATCACTTGGAATTTAATCCCTACTCTCTACCTCTACTCCTACTTTACTTCTTAATTTTCAATCAGACATGGAAAATCTTCCCAAGAAATAGTACAGAATTAAATATCTTGACAATTTGGAGTAAAAAGCCACACATTGGCCCTGCATTCATTAAGCGGGCTCACCTCAGTTGATATACTTGCATATTGTTATTTTCCTGACGTCGGCCATACTGGATTTAGGTCTTGGCCGCATGCACGGATGTAAACAACTCGGTCAGTGGATATATAGCTCTATATATCTTCACGAAGTTGCACACGGCCAAGTCTTTTTTGACCCTATGCCCCCGGACTAGACTGTTTATTGTTATTTCGGCAAGATTTTTTCTTGGTTCTGGTCCTAAGGCCATCAGCTGCCCGTCGGAGTAGGTATTTGAAGTTGAAATTTTCCGCAAAAATCTTTTTGTCTAGGCACAGACAAACAAGGCGAGAACATAATAAGCGCCTTCCCGTTTGAACAAGTGCGCTGAAAATCAGAAGTGTACTTACTTCAATTCAATCCGATTAATTTCATTTTTACTTTGATTTTTAACATTCGACATGCGGTACACCTACTCATTACCTACTCAAGTACTTGGTATTTGGTGACATCAGTTGGTTCATTTCTTGCGTTGAAAATAACAGCATTTATGGTGCGTGCTCTCTTATTGTGTTGTTTACAAGAAAATTTATTGTGATTATTGTGCCCGCAACCGTAATTAAACCCCTTTGTTGCTCTACACAACACCGTTCATCAGGTCCCATCGTCGATTATTCATGTAAATAATGATTACGGACGATCTTGATGTTTGCTCACCCCATCTAGGCACCTACAATTGCCACCATTGTTGGCTTTGGCGCCAACAAATTCCATGGTGGTGGTGATGTTGTCTGTCGGGCCTGGATCTTCAAGCTTCAGGCTCGACATGCTTGCCATTTTCATAATGTATGGATCTCCCCTTGATTAAATTAGTTGTTTAGAAATAGATGTGGCGTGTTTTACATTTTGTTTACGTTCTGTGCGCTTCCAGCTAAACTTATGGAGGTGCCCTTGAACGTGGTGCGTGAACGAAATGAATAAAACGGAGGGTGTGTTTCAGATTCGCCCTTGAGCCGGGCCTGCGGTGGCGACACAACCAGCTCCCCGAGCGGGTCCCCACGACCCAGAGCTGCCACCCCCAACGCAGTGGCCGGCCTGGACCTCCTACCAGTAAGTATGTGGGTGTGTACGCGTCTGTGTTGATCAACGAAAAGGTACAAAATACAACAGAAATAGCTCGCAGAATTTTCCTGCGGGGGCTTATTATTCCCAGGCAGCAAGTAATGTTGTAAACACTTCGAAAATTCAGTCAGAAAAACGTCCTTAACAAAAAATGGCAACGCCGAAATAACGTAAAAATTTCGTAGCTAGGCACTCTGTTAGGACTTCGTGGTAGAAGTACAAAATAGCTATGCATATTATCCATTCCAAACTTAAAAAAACCACAGTTGCCTATGATATCTTTTCTTCAAGTTGGACAATCTGATACGTTGATGGATTAGAAAAGTCAAAATGATTTGATCAAATTTGTCAAAGTGATGTTTGCTCTGCTGGATTGCCGTTTTAATTCAATTGTTAGGTCAGATTTTGACACTGACACAATATTTTCATCAGTTTTCGTCTTGAAAACGCCGTTAGGCACGTTATTTCAATAGTGAAAGTATTGAGAAGTGCAATAGTAAGAATATACAGTTCAAAAAGTGATCGAGGGGAACCCAGTTCTACCGCCGTAGTGTGATTTAGTCGCAAAGTGATCCTGTGACCTGAGCTCGTCGCGCCCTGTGAGAACCTAGGTACGTTAATTCACCCTCTCTTCCAGGATCACGAACTGTGATCCTGGCCGAAAGAAAGCGGCTGAGATCAGTGGGCAAATCTGTGTCCTGCCGGCGACGCAGTCCCCAGAATGACAATTTGACAACACAGCGTAGTTCAGGTGAAGGTTTCATGTCAAACGGACACAAATTTGAACGTAACCTCCCTTGTATCAAGATGACATTAAACATCAAAAATCAGGGACACCAACAGAACTCGAATTTTTCATGGCCAGCTGTGGTTTTTTTAAGCTTGGAATGGATTATATACAGAACCTTTCCACTCAAAACCATTGTTGTTTGAGTACAGGTAGGAAATGTTCTTGCGCTTTTGACCCATCAGTAATGATCCACAAAGTCAGAGGGTGTATTCAAGTGTACTGGGATCATAAGCGGGATTTCGCTTTTCGAATAAAATTGGTTCTCATATAGCCTTTGAAAAACTAGAGGCTTCGCTTTCGATGCCGGCTCCTCCACCAGTTGTACAGGTTTGTGTCTTATTCGCCCGTCGTGGTCTCCAACGATTTTCGTAGCAATGCCCTTTTCAATCTGTTCGTCTCAATAAGCAGGAGTTTTGTTATTCCTCCAGTAAGTCCAGTACCGTGTGGGTTGGTTCAGGTGAACCACTTTCATCTTGGCTCTACCCAGACAGCACATGAACATTTTCAAAATGTTTGTGAAATATTAAAAGCCAAATATTATAATATTTATAAAATATTGGAATTCATTCAGTGAATATTGTATAAATATTTATTGAATGTTTTGATGTCCCGCTTTTTAATATTTGTACAATATTTGCCAAAAATATTTTGAAAACATTTAAAACCGGGTATTTTTAGAAATTGAAAAAAAAATTTGTCTTTCCTCTTATCGGCCTTTTTTGGCCATAGGAGCTCGCCTTTATTTCATATACAATTGATTTAGCTGAAAAATTACCTTTCAAAGACGACACAACGCCCAGGCTACAGCAGGAATCGAACCCGCAATCTCCGCACCACAGTCAGATACTGACTACCTGTGCTACGGGGCCGTTGAGAAGATTCAGTGGTTCTGGGTAAACTACTATGTAAACACGCAGATGTCCGCTATATTAATTTTGCTAACTATATATCCGAAAGATTCAGCGGCTCATCCACTTTTAGGGATACTCGGCTACCGCCTCGTCCCTAAACACGCAGATTTATCCGCGTACTTGCTACATAAATTACCAATTGGTGTCGAAATAAATTAAAGTGACATATTTGTCGAAACAAATAAAACAACGGATGTATTTCACGACATTATGAATCAACCGTAACATAGAAAAAACCTATTGTAGGCCGTTAAAAAGGCAATTTTAGGACCGCAAACCGAGTTTTGCTAATTTAAGGCAAACTACACTTGAAGTCAAAGGGATGTGAAACGCTATCTTTTCAACACAACACACAACACAACTATATATTTCAAAGCTCCGTGCAAATGACCAAAACAAAAACCGGAAACCACATCGCTTAGAATACTGTAAATATTAGAGAAATTAGTTCACTAAATATTTTGATAATATTTATTGCTAAATATTCAATAAATGTTCAAAATATTTGCTGAATGTTGGTACAATATTTCACCTTAATATTTCGGTAATATTTGTGACGAATATTTTGTAAACATTTATAGAATGTTGTAAATATTCATCAATTACTACCAAATATTTTCAAAACATTTTGTGCTGTCTGGGTAGGGGCTCTTTGGATCCGGTACACGAGAAAGAATCAAAATTGAGAGCTTCAAATGAGTTCATTTTGGTGTAGGTAGGTGCCTAAATATACATAATGCCATAGCCATCCAGCAGCCCATTGATTTAAACAATTATTGCAAGTCCATGGGGTGTGTTTGGATCCATTTGAGCAAGGGTAATTCAGGCGCAGTGCATGCTTTCCAATTAGTCAAATTCATGAAGTTAAATTAAGTTGAGATAACAGAATAACTACCTAATTGATGTTCAAACGTTGGAGGAAATACGAACTCCAGCTCTGATGCACTCACTATATAGAAACTAAGCTGTTATGTATTCAACATTTTGTGCTTACGCTTGATGGAGTAGGTATGTTCGCCTTAAGTGCTCCAGGCTTTAATCAGGTTAGTTAGACACGGATATGGAAAAGTTTTAGACTTGCAAATCGTTATTTTAGGAGGCCTGCGGCTGGGGATTTCAAACAACAAACTGGCATCAGGTATCGACATATAAAGTTTAATGAGAGATTCTTCTGCGTAATCCGGCGGCAAGGTGTAACCACTAACAACTGTGCACAAAGGACTAAAGTACCATTTACATAGACCTAAATCGTAACAGTAACAGCAACGCTAACGTTGTGTGGAAGTTTGGCCCTGTACATTTCATCCGTCTTTCTAGTTCAGTTTCCGAGTCTATGTCGTGTGCTGTTGTCTTGGTACTTACTTTTGTGGCTTTTCTCCAGAACCAGAAGTCGTTCTTGTTTCTCCACTTTTGTCCTCAGTTCTTTGATGCTTTGACTGTGTTCTCCTTTGTACTTTGCGAAAATTTCCTTCAGTGAGTCATGCTCTTTTCTTTACTGTGGTCTTCTGCAAGCTCAGATATTCGGCTCTTTCTTGTTGGCGTTCCTTTATTACTTTTCTGAATGAGTCTGTCATTCCCCACGCAAGACGCTAAATTTCTTTATGTACAGCTACGAGCTCATGCATAAATTGGAATACTCTGACACTGACGCTGTTTTTCTTTTACAATTTGAGCTGATATTATTTGATTTTTTCACCCGACCTTCACGACAGCACAAAATAGACGTTCTCTTCTATGCCTAGCCAGGTTCCCATGAAAAGATCAGTTTACAGCCGGTCAGAAGATGGAAAATAAAAATGACAAGTAATAATAATAATAATAATAATAATAATAATAATAATAATCGTTTTTATTGTTTTTCAATTTGACTTACAGTACTAGAACATAAAAGTACCTAATGCCAATTGTTTCCATTCATGTGATCGTAACTGTATGTTGGTATTTTCTTTTCCGAATTCCACAAGTTCCGAGAGTTTTCCCTTAGTTTTTCATTGTTGAAGTTAATTCGGCCATTTCTTCTTCTCCTATCGGGCTTTCGACATTTTTTCTTTCTTTAGCTGGGTGCCTGTTTCCTGGCGTGTCCGTGGTCTTTACTATTCTTCAGAAGTAGTCCGATAAGAGCATTCGGGAGCGTCTTCCTTTGTTCAAAACCGCTGTTGGATCTGCGACGTCAACTTTCGAATTAGTGTCTGCGAATTCGTTTGTTGGTGAACAAGGTACATTGCATCTCCTTTGGAATGGGTTCGGGTTACTGTGATCTGCCTTTTAAATTGCCGTGTCGTCAATGGTTCCAGTCGTATCATTCTGTGCATCAGAGGCCTAGTTCGCCACCTCCTGCACTAGATGGTTGCTGGATGACCGTCGAGGGTGGCCTGTCTGCCCACCAATCTCACTGGCGGGTACTGGGGTTTCCCTCCCCTGCACCGTAGACGGGGGGCCCAGGTGTGCCTGGGGTTTTCAAAGTTTGTTCCATTATCGAGTCGTAGTATTTGCTATCCATTTTACCCCTACTGGCAGGTCGTGTTCGAGTTAATGCAGTGTCTTCTTCGGAGGGGTGTTGTCTCTCCCGCTGGTCCTCTGGCCCATCGAGAGTTGTCCTGTTTCTTGGATTTCGCTACTTCCCATCGACCGTTCCGCCATGGGTGACCCTGCCAGATGCCTCTTCGTGTGGCCTCCGCCGGTATACCTCTCAGGATCATCGCAGCTACTTGAGCCTTTCTACCAACAACAAGGTCCTACAGCAGCACCTAGGAAGATGCGTAACAGGAACGAATTTCCCCTGAAAGAATTTCGCCGGAACCAAATTCCCGGAAATAATTTCCCCTGGAAGAAATTTCCCTGGAATGAAGTCCACCGGAATGAACTTCCTTCGGAAATAATTTCCCCTGGAGAGAATTTCGCCAGCAGGACTTTCACCGGAATGAAGTTCCTTCGGAAATAGTTTCCCCTAGAAGGAATTTCTCCGAAATTAGTTCCAGCGGAATAAACTTTCCTCGGAAATAATTTTCTCCGGAAGACATTTCCCCATAATCAATTCCACCGCAATGAACTTTCATCGAAAATGATTTCGCTTGGACGGAACAGTATCTCAAAACACAATATCCAATTTCATCCTTCTTCTAGGACGTGACCGGACAATTCATCGCCAAATAATATTTTGCCCTTTGCCTTAGCTTTAATATGTCTCTTTGTGTTTTCTCGTTGCTTTTCGACCGTAAGGCCCATTTCGCAGTCTTTTGTTATCACTCCATTTGGCCCCCACTATTCTGTCTTCAATGTAATTTGAAGCCCTGCTGAGCCCCCTTACATTTTCCATGACTTCCAGAGCAGCAAGCAACGTTATGCCGTCATATCATGTTTGGAGCCCTATCGGGCCCCATTGTGTCTTCAAGTGTAGCTGGAGTCCTGTTGAGCCTGCTTATGTTTTTTCATGGCTTTCAGAGTAGGTACCTACCAGTATGCCTCATTTTCCGTTATTCTGTTCTACAGAGGTCCATTGTGTCTTCAATACCGTTTCAAGTTTTGTTGAGCTCCCTTGCACTTTTTTGAGACTTTCGAAGCACTAGTATGCCCCTTGTGCCTGTATGTAGTATTCGGCCTGGAATCGAGCCCTCTTGTGTCTTAAAGGATATTTTCGAGCCCTAATGACTTATGTGCTTCATGGCTTATAAAATTCCACACGCTTCTTTTTTGCCATCTTGTGTTATCCACAAGCCCAATAAAGGCTCCAGTGGCCCCCTTATTGGGTCTTTCATTTGATTTGAAGCCCTGCTAGCCCCCTTGCATTTTTATTTAGTCTCAGAGGCTGGTAATCACCCTTCTGTCATCATATTATTCGGAGTCCTTTGAGACCCCCTTGGGTCCCCAAATGTAGTTGGAGCCCTGATATGAGTCCCCGTATGTGTTTTTGTGGCATTCAGAATTCCAGTGGGCCCTTTTTTGCCTGCTTTTATTTTACAGAGCTTCATTGGGCGCCTTACTCGTGTTTTCATGACTTTCGGAGCTCTATCGGACCCCTTATGCCTTCTCCAAACTAAATGTGTAGTCTTGAGCCCTACATAATCAGCTCACTTATGATTTATTTGGCTTTCAGAGTACCAGGGAGCCCCGTTTCGCCTTTTTTTGTTATATACATCCCCTTGGGTCCCCTTGTACAACCAATATCGTCTGAAGCCCTACTGAACCCCCTTGCATTTTCCCGTGGCGTTCGGATTTCTATTGGCCCCCTTTTGCCGTAATGTGTCATCGTTTGGAGACCTTATGATTTTTTGTAGCTTCCAGAATTCCAGCCCCCTTTTGTCTCTTTTTGCTATATCAAGCCCCCTGCCCTTCTTGTGTCACCAATATCGTTTAAAGCCTTACTGAGCCACCTTGCATTTTTCCGTGGCTTTCGAATATCTATTGTGGACCTCCTTGTGCCCTCATGTGTCATTTGGAGCCCTGATGAGCTTACGTTTTTTCGTAACTTTCATAGCTCCAGTAAGCCCCCTTTCGCCTTCTTTTATTCAGGGCTTCATTGTTCCCCGTCGTGTTTTTTTCATGGCTTTCAGAGCTCGATGGGGCTCGGTGAATTTATTTTTAGGGAAATTCAATTAGACGGAATCCATTCTAGGGGAATTCTTTCCGAGGGAAATTCTTCCCGAGGGAATTTCATTCCGGTGGAAATCATTCTGGGGAAGTTCCTTTCAGGGGAAATCATTTCCGAGGGAAGTTCATTCCGATGAAATTAATTCTGGGGAAATTCCTTCCAGGGGAAATTATTTCTGAAGAAAGTTTATTCCGGTGAAATTACTTCTGGGGAAACTCCTCCCAGGGGAAATTACTTACGGGAAATTAATTCCGGGGAAATTCGTTCCTGGATTCAGAGATTCTTCGAAGCTCCACGCAAGCTCATAGGGGATTAGCAATATGTAACCTTGAAAACGACTCTGGAAACTGTTCATTTTAGCAATTAAATTTGTCACTCTACTCAGGTCCGAACTTCTCGAGCAGGGTAGAAAAATTGCTTTCATTGATTTTAATCGAAGCCGCTTACTTCTTTGAATCCTCCAAATCTCCGTGGCACTGAAAGTACCTATAATCAGTCTTTTCACAGTATCTAAAATAAATCAAGTCGACAACTCGCGCCTCGTATATAGGGTGATTCAGAAGCACATTGCCAAACGAAAGCTCTAGAATACTCGGGTAGAATTGATAAAAAAAATTAGCATAAATATCTGCTCAGTTTTTTGAGAAGGTGCTGGAGCAAACTTCATCTAGCAACTCCTCTGAAATGTATAAATAAGCAAATGCTTATGGTAATTTTTCATTAAAACTACCCCTTATTGACTCAAATGATGGCGATTTACCCTGATTTTGCACGACATAACTAGTACCGTTGCGGAGATCCAGCCCTTCATTCTGATTCATATCTCAAGCGCCATTTGAGCTCGCTTGCTCAAACTTAAGTTGCCACTTACACAGCCTACGTCACATGTATTGGCGAAGTTTCAAGAAAATTCAACTAGACACCTTGATTCGTGAATGTTCCTGAACCGCCCTGTATACTACCTACATTTTATTTAAAAACAGAATCGAATTTCTCTCGCCATCAGTGCTCTCGATATCCCAATTGCAAACATCTTTCAGCAGCACAACTTGATTTGGCTCGTATTTCTTCGCTTTTATCGCTTGGTTAAATAAAATAGAAACAATGAAATGTTGATAGAGTACTTACGTAGGTATCCAGTTCCTTTTCAGGTACCCTATCCTCTTATTCCCTCATCAACGAGTGTCGTTGTTTTTCTTTTGGCTTTCAGGAGCCAATTTTCTCCAGTGCTGCGATAATTTATCTTGTTCACTTACATAGGGGAGGGTGGGGCAAGATGGGGACGCTGCAATTGGAAACATTATAACAAGAGTGGGAATTGAAATTCAATATAACGTTATAGCAATTTCTTGTACAATTTCTTGAACCATCTACCAAAATAGTGTCAAAAAACAATTAACTTGATTGTTGATTTGACAGATTGTTCAAGAAATTGTGTAGTGTAATGGTAGCCTTACATTGAGCATCAAACGATGCAGCTTTTTCAGCTGCCGAGATCTCATTGGTCACATATTGGTCACTGACAGCGATGACAGGCGTCAGGTCCAATCATAACTCTGCAGCTAAAAACGATGCAGCATTTGATGCTCAACGTAAGGCCACCATAATACAGCTATTACAGCTAGGCGCGCGGTATGTACTCTACACATATTCTTTCCATGATAAGAGTTATCCATGATGGGGTTTGATCTGGAGCATAATGGGGTCGCAGAGCAATTGGCTACACAACGAATTCAATGAAGGATTTAATTAAGGGAAAGATTATAAGTAATGCACAATGAACATCAACTACTTCATCAGCTGCTCTTCTTCCTCAACGGAAAAAATACTGGTTCTTGGCCCTAGTGTGTTTTTTTTGACATTATAAGGTTCATATGCTCGGTATACTGTCGGGCGTCTTTGATACGTCATCTAAAACTCTTGATTTCGAATGTTTATCTTATGTCAATTTTGATCCATAAGTTTTTATCTGAAGCTTCAGCTTCAGTAGGTATATAAACCTCACATTTTAAAAATTAGCCAGGAAGGAAAAACGTCGTAGCTGCAAAACCAGTACCTATCGTGATATTTGTGATCATCCTGTAAATATAGAGATAGGTGAAATATTCGAATATCACCTTGGGTTTTGAGGCCTATGTCTCCACATCTTTGTGGTTGAAAATCAAGAAAAAAAGTTTTCAAACAGGAACTTCTTGACGGTTAAAAAATGTTGCACTGTTTTATTTTACACCTTGATGCAGAAACTTTACTTGAAGTACCTATTGTCTTGCAAAATCACGGACTGATAGCCAAAGGATTGTGTCAACAAACTTTCTAAGTTACATATAAAGTTCAAAGTTGACCAAATTTTTGGTAACGACGTACTTATTAACTTTTGCGTATAGTTTATGAGCGAACGAAAACCTGTTGAATGCAGTGAATTGATTTATTTAGGTAATAAAGCAGCCAAGAAACATTAGGCTACTTAAAGGGCAATCTTTCCCCACGTTTCCCTGCTATATACCTTTTTTTTCTAACGGTATTGAATTCCGTATTCTCTTTCAGTTAAGCTCTAATGACGAAATCACCAGGAGAAGGGAGGCTGCCCTCCGACAATACTCATTCTTCCAGCTGCGCATTTATTTACGCAGGGGAAACGGGCTGGTCGCCATGGACAAGAACGGTACGTGATTCAATTCTTTCTTTTTGAATGTTTCAACTCGTAGCTACAAGAATACATGTTTCATGTTTCCAAATAAAAAAGAGATAGGTTATCTCCCCCTGGTGGTATGCAACCTATTATGCGTCGTACCCACCACAGGAGTAGGTATTACACTACGAGGACAGTATACATCAGAGAATATCCCTGAAAGCCATAAAGCATGATGGATCAAGCATAGAAGTACTCTGGATCATTTGTCCTTTTTCCTCCTCAAAGCGAGATAGATTCACTTTAGAAACGCAACACATGCTATATACTATATTCAACCATACTTTACCTGCCTGGTTTTGTAGCTTTTGGGGATATCCTGATGAAATATATTGTGGGTTGGTATTTTGCTGCTGTGCTGTATATACCTACCGCAATGGAACAAAAGTTTGAAGAAATGCAGGCGAGGTAGGCTCGTATGTCAGAATAACAGTCCATTGAAAATACGTACTGTGCGATACTGCGATGGAGGAAAATCTTGGCAGGAATTTGATGAAAATCTGTGTTATTTTCCAATTTTCAACCACACAGATCTGCCCCTGACACTTAACGCAACCGACGAAATACCATTATTCCTTATTGCTGCCTTGACGTTCGTTTAATTACGTCAGATTCAGAGGAAGAAAATTTTGATTGGAAACGTGTACCTATTCTGATTAAAATCGATTTTTGATTATTCTGTTATTGCGAAAATGTGACATAATGTGATGGAATTCAACTGAAACGGAGAATTGGAGGAATGGCTCAAAGCAACAAAGCTCATCATCCATCATTTAGGGTTTACACGGAAATTCCGCAATAATCAGCCAGAACGACATAAAATCGAAGTTGTACGCGAAACATAAATTATTGTAAGTCGGAATCACGGTAGTTTGCTTGGAATTCTCAAGAAGCTCGCTGCGCGCGATAAAAATTTTACTCCACACATGTGGAGGAGAGTTTTAGTGGCCGAATTGCACATGACATGCATCGTGAATAACTATAATATCTATCTTCGTCGGAAGAAAACTAATAATTCTGCTTATCAGAATTATATTACTTATAATAATTATTATAATTATAGTGAAATATCTATCTTGAAATCGTATTCGCAATTGAAATCAATTTCCCGCCACAAGATGGTTGCCAAAGGCGGATTGTAGTGACAGCTGACAGTTACAATAAAGTGACATCATGTATTGCATTGGTTTAGGTCATTAGAGAGTGACTGCCGGTGAAATAATGACAAGCAGTATTGAAACATTTTCTATTTCAAAACCAACCTTTGCGTAGAAATAGGGAAAGGGGTATGGGGTCGAGGACAAAAATAGGTGAATAAGACATGTAAATCGCCATAAATAATCCTGATTTCATGGTCATGAAGTCGTCGTGAACTTAAATCAAATATCTTGAGCCGTTCTTGAAATATAGTTCACGAGATAAACGCGAAAAACTGGATCAAGTTCTTCTCGAGGCCACAACGGTTGAAGCTCACACCGGATTCTTGAGGACTTTTAGTATGTGAAACTATATTTCTTGGTCTGGTATTATGGTAAACAACTAGGGATTAGGATTGAGGTCTTATATTCAACAAGTTCCTTCAATGCTATATGCCTGTCTACTGCTGAATAAGTGAAGAGTAACACCTAAAAATTTCAGTGAAATTTAAAGTGGTATAGCTCTTTGAGGAGGTGGACTAATTCAAAAAAGTTTTGTCTTGCGAATAGCTGTTTTTTTGCACTATCATCACATGCTGTATGCTAGGAGCTCATAGCGCAAAAGTTTCTGGGTTAACGGTTAAAGCGTACATCTTCTGGTATATACAGGGTCTCGAAATTCGCGCCCATGGATTCCAGAACAGTTCACAGAAATGCTCAATTTTCGAACATATGGTGGTTCAAGAGGAGGTCCTTCGAATCCTTCTAGTTTCGTTACTCAGAAAGATTCAAGTTATCTATTGATGACAAAATTATGAATACAAAATATCAACTACTGGGTGCATCATAGAATAAAAAAATTCAATTTCTTGGAGAAAAATCCCTCCTATTTTTTTTTATACAGTAATACCGTACTTACGTATTACGTCATTCTGCTCGACGTCGGTTGACGAACGAACCGAATGGTTTTGAGGCATTCTTGAAGAGAAATAATTTTAGAGATTTCTGATTCACCCTGTATGAAAAATCAATATTCCTGTTATGCTGTCTCAAACAGTTAATCCAAGAAAAGGACCCACTCCAGATTTCTCGCGGCCAAAATTTTTCCAAGGAAAACGCCGAAACAGGTCGATTTTTATTTTGAAAGGGGCATCTAGAACACCCATTTTCAAATTTTCATCTTCAACACCTCCGCCCCCACCCTACCCTAATTTAGAATTTCAAATAGCACTCTCTTTGTTGTGAGTTGTGATACATCAAATTGAAGGTAATAAAATTCACTTTCAGTCAAACATATTTTATTTTTTCTAAGTCACCTCTCAACCCTTCTCAAAATTCTCTCATTGTAAAGGAAAACTTTTCCCCTATTATCTCGATTTTTATAAATAGATTTTCCAGCGAAAACAGGCCGATTCTCATTCCGGAAGAGGCATCTAAGATACGTATTGCCAAATTTCAAATTATCTTCAATCCCTTCGCTCACACCCTACCCTACTTTAAAATTTCGAACAGCAATATCTACCTTGTGATACATCAGTACATCAGACGAAGGTGATGAAATTCTCTTTCCGTAAAAAATAATTTAAAGTTTTTTGAAACACTCTCTACCCTTTTCAAAAATTCTCTCAATTGGGAGGCGAAGCGGTCAAAAATAAAAATTTGGCAATACGTGTCTTAGATGTCCCATTCGAATAAAAAATCGACCTGTTTTTGCTGGCAAATCTATTTCTCAAGGATCTGGGCAGTCAATAGGGGAAAAACTTCCCTTTGATTACAATGAAAAAATTTTGAGAAGGGTTGGGAGTGGTTTGAAATAAGTATTTCAGGATATTACGTTTGACAGAAAGCAGTGGCGGCTCGTGAGTTTTTTGCAAGGAGGGCTCAAGTTGATAACAAATTCTCGAGCTGAGAACTATATTGCTCTATCTTCTGCACTTCTTGTAGAAAATGTTTTTCGAACTTCGAACCAGCAAAACATGGACAAAATGTTTCCTGTTATAAACAATATTAGATCAGAAACTAGAGAAAGAGGCTTTCATTCCCTTTCCGCGTTTCTGATCTAATTGTTCAAATCATGAAACATTTCGTCCATGTTTTGTTGGTTCGAAGTTCGAAAAACATTTTCTACAAAGAGTACATATAGAACAGTTCTCAGTTCGCGAAATGACGAAACTCGAGACAAAAACTTTTTTGTCGTATCCGCATCACAACCATATGGAGTTTTAGCATTTACTGTTTTGTCAAAATTACGTGTGAGATGCACCACGAATTTATTCTTGCGGGTTTGATTTGCTTTATATTCAGTAAATCAATGCTGTAATCGGACGTCCGTTGTTTTTTGCATTTATTTCTTCTTGTAGGCTTGGTGACCTAAATGTAACTTTTTTTAGGTCAGCTATCTTCATGTTTGCAAACTGTTGACTAATCGAAGAGTACATAAATAATTATATTGATTTTTTCAATCGGCTGGGGGCTCGAGAAACGGAGCCCATATCTGTAGTATAGAGCGGGAGCCGCGTCTCGCGTTGCCATGGTTACGGCACATGTTTTGCGCGGGTGCACTTCGGCACACCGCATCGGCGGTGGGCGCCGAATGCGGAGCCCAAGACGAACTTCTTCGACCGTGCGATCGCTTAGAATTATTTTGTTAAAATATTAATTGACCAATGACTGAACGTTTTTGCACTAAACCAAATCTTTGGAATAAGTATAATTATAAAATGCATTCCATGTCTTCCTACCGATAAAAATCTCTTGCCGCCTTTAGCGTTGGGGGGGCGCCGCCCTTGAGCCCTCCCTCACCAGCCGCCACTGACAGAAAGAGAATTTTATTACCTTTAATTTGATGTATCACAAGATGAGTAATGCTATTTGAAATTTGAAAGTAGGGTAGGGTGGGGGCGAAAGGGTTGAAGATGAAAATTTGACAATGTGTGTCCTAGATATTGCTCTCAAAATAAAAATCGACCTGTACCGGCGTTTTCCTGGAAAAAAAATTGGCGGCGAAAAAGTTTGTGACCCATCTGGGGTGGGTCCTTTTGAAAAAATCATCCTGTATATCACCTTATACCTGATATGTTGCCACATATTGAGTTCAATTGATACCACTTGACTTTGAACGAGCCTGGCTGGAGCGATCCCGTCTACGCGAACTACCTGCAAAATTGAATGCAAATGGATCTCCAACGTGTACGTGACGTTGTGTGAAACGTATCACTTGATAATTTGTTCTGAATTTTTGTTCAAATCACTGATTTTATCAGATATTTCAAAAATCAAAAAAGTGTCCTAATTCAACCGACTTTCTATCTTCTCCATATAAAACAACGAAGTTATCCATACTGGAGCTTTGAATATGGGACACACTGTATAAGGACAACGCGGATAGTTTCAAGCCCGCGTCAGCAATCCATATTTATCCAGGGACTAATATATTCACAATTAATCGTCGCTCAAGGGACCATTTCCAGAATTATAAATATCTCAAAGGAACTTGTTGGATAAGACCTCAAACCTAACCCCTAATTGACGTCCACCAGAGGACCAACATCAACATCAATATCGTAAACAACGTAGGTCCACGCCAAGGACCTATTATAAGGATGTCGTATAATTATTCGGGATTATACTCACAAGAACGAATCCTGGAATTGATCGTAATTTCAATTTCGGATAGGCACTACGTACCTGCTTTAATTGAATGCCATTGGAACCCCCTTTCAACCCCCCACGCACAGCAAACATGATCGGCGTTGCGATTTAATGACCGTTCCTGTCAAATTACAACACTGCCCTTTAATTAAAATGAAAAGGACCCGTGATTGGACTATGCCTAAAGCACCTACAGCATAATTATTACCCTCTGGTTTTCGAACGTCATTCGATAATTAATCTTTTTATTGCACAAGACGTGGCATTCCAGAATTGCGTCCCGTCGCCCAAAAACGGGCTTATTAATATCATTGGTTCTGTCGAGTTTTCCGAGGAGTTTTCCTCTTCCCCATCATCATCTTTCTTATTGCCGTTGATACCTCAAGTTAATTACTTTTATAACCCGTTTTGTAATATCTCATACACACGTTCATTGCGTTGCGATCCACAAAGCTTCTATCCTCTCTGTTCCTGTTCCGTTCCAAGACTTTCAAGTACGTGCCCTTTGAGGGTCGCTACGGATAACGTCTTTGTACTTAGGTATAGGTAACCACCTAATTCGGTTCTAGACGTCGGCAAAGTTGCGGCATTGCGTATTTTAGAGACTGGCAGGATAAAAGAGGTTGGTTCGCAATCCTCACAGAACAGGATGATGATTAAATTTTGCTTTTGATGGGCACAATACGGCTTTGGTTGGGATTTCTTCGAGCACTGTCAGGCTCTCGTGGTTTCTTGTTTTTCCTTGTAGTTACGCGTTCCGAGATGAAATCGATATTGAATTCTCTAGAGCACCGGAGCACAAAAGCACACAAAAGGCATATTCATATAATTCAAATTGGGTACCTATTACGTCTTTATGCATCTTCGACTTTTGATAATGAGACATTGGAGCATTGAAAATGGAATCTGATTTGTGACCCAGCGACCCAGCGCGGCTTCGATTGGCAAATCCTTAGCCACAGTAACATCTTGGGGATCTAAGGCTAATCTTTGATTATAGCACAGACTTAATCATATCTACAGCTTCAAGAATATAGATATTGCTCAGATATCACGCTTAGGTATAGATCAAGCTAATCTAAGTGAAGTACATTTTGAGTGTCTATTGCCTGCAATGGCCTACTTCACGACCAGAATCTGACCCAGTCACAGCAGATCAAATCGATCTGTCTGGTAGGTATACTAATTATACCTACACTTACCTCCTCCAAAATCATCTCTGAAAACTTTTCGTCGGATACACGCCTCTGCCTATCGCCTGTATATGGGCAAATTGAAACGTGCTCCGTGCTTGTCTGTCCTGCTCACGTTCCGGATTAGACTCGATCAGCTGCTCCGATTTCCCGGAAATTTCAGCTAGATAGGTACCTACCTACGTACACGTCCAAGAAATCCCATCAAGATTATCAGGAACTTCTCGTCAAGGAAATTGGTGTTGCGGGACACCATTACTCAACCAATGAAATCGTGTAAGTACAAACCAAGGTACAAACTTTCATTGTATTATTCCCTCGATTATTCCTGTCTCCTGACTCCCACATTGAATGTCCTTAATTTTTCTTTTCTCAAACGTTCTTCAGATTATAGCAAATATGGTAGCTTGAAGATGATTATAGGTACGATAATTAGGCTGGCCACAGCTGAACAATTGTGCTTTTGATAATTTTCTTCAAACATTACATTTCTCTTCTGTCTTCGGTCAACATTTTCTCAACACTTTCTTCTTCCTTTTCATTATAACTCATCATGTGCTCTATCGTTACCTTTTCCTTCTGCATAATCGCCCGTCTTCTTTCATCTCCAGAATTCATTTTCCTCGTTAGTGCTTTTGAATCTTGTCAATATCATCTTTTCCTTCGCAGTTTCCTCTTTCCAAATATGTTAACTAGTCTTTTCCTGTATCTCAACATCTCTATCCTTTATTTTCAACTCCTTCATTACTGAGCCACCATGTTTTCTTTATTCTTTCAGTATTTCTTCTTCTGGGTGTCTCTTTCTACAACAGTAATTATTTCATTCTTTTGTTATTCTACCATCTTCTTCTCTGTTCTCCGTAGGTAATATTCTTGCACAATTTCACTATCTTCGTGACCCATCATATTCTCTTCTTCATATTTTACGTTTCTTATCAAACTGTCATCCAAAACTCAGCTTCCCAGTCCAATCACAGTAGAATTTCGACATGGTAAGGATAATGATTCTTTCTCTACCAGAGAGAATTTGTGGAATCATAGCGCTTTGCAGTTCAAAAATTGAAAATTATAAACCACCGAGTAAACCACTAAAATTGCAAGGAAGTTTTGAGGCGCAAGGATCCCAACCTTAACCAAAGATAGATACATAACCTCAAGAATTTTTTGATGGATCATTAATTTAATCCTCTGTAGTGTCATGGTAGTGACATAAGGGCTAGGTAAAAGTTCATCCCTTGAACAAAAAAAGCAGGCACGTGTAGCCAAAATATCGTCGAATCGTCCAAATCATTAGACGCTAGGTCATTTTCGCAATGGAATAGAATGAAAACAAAGGTTTTGCAGGATCAGCAAAGCATAGCTGCGATTCGATAAAAGAGGTTCGAAGCTTTGAACAAGGGGTCAGTCCTCCTGGTCGTTCATTGAGTTCAGTCGGGGCCTGCCCCGACGCCGGTTTATGATGGGTGTTAATCGCCATTGAGTTCATGTAAGTAGAGTTATCTGCGAGCGTAATGTGTCGAGTGTAATGTGTACAACATTTTAATAATCATTTATAATAAACGTATTATCTTAGTAGAATGCTTGCGTTCCCATTCACCTCTCTCGACTCCAGCTGTGCTTGACAACAATAAAGAGCAAACCCCTATTCACGGGTAGAGCCAAGGGCCTGCCCATGTTCTATTCATGACAATAGGTGCAATAGAAAATAGAACAGGATGTGTAATCTTACTTTGGTTCTTGTTATTCAGTTTTTCATCCGCGACATTATCATATTTTTTTTCGTCGAATCTAGGATTTTTAGTAGGGCTGCTATGTGAAAAGTTACTGAACTTACTTCATGTTCTGGTTATTAAATTTGGTGCACTTCTTTAGGGAACTCTTTGCAACAATTCTGTTCAAGGTGCCCACGAAAATTATCGCTGCATTCAAAATGGCGGTCGTTTTCCAAAATGGCAACTTCAATACGCGAAAATGTCATATTCGCCCCATTTTATACCGCAGGATATCGATTTACTGATATCCTGCGGCAGATGCTCAATTTTCTGTATACAGGGTGAACGCGCGAGGTGAAACCCTCCCATTCACCAAACGGTCCCCTTCCCCTTGGAGGTCTTTTGAAAAAACAAAAACTAGTCCTTTATAGTTTTTCCCGTAGCTCTCGAATATGCTTATCATTATTTTTGTTTAACTCATGATATACAGGGTGTTCAATTTTTTTTTACAATTTTTGCGAAACTCAGTAACTGATTAATCTATGTAGCTTCCTATACTGATTACAGAAATATATGACACCTATAATAGACCTTCTCCTCATATAGGCGGTTCCCTTTACACGCAGCTCATGCGCAGGTCTTCTCATAGACTAAACTCACTGGTGCAATTGGCTGTTCAACCGGGAGCGCATATCAATCGGGCTGTGAGAATGGCTGGAGGTTTCTCATCAAATAACCTCTGAAAAATGAATTAACCTCACTTGCGACTTGCGATTGTATTCTAGGCAGCCAGAAGATACACTACACTTCATGTTAGATGTAGGTATAAAGCTCGCTACCCTTCTCTGAGGAACTGTTTGAAACATTTCTGCCCAAGGTGCCAATCAAAATTATGGCTGCATCCAATATGGCGGCTTACATATATGAGAATATCGTATTCGTCCGATTACATGCCGCGGGATGTCGATTCTTATATTTTCAACTATTCTGAGACTAATGGTTACGCAAGCATCTTGACATATGTTTAATTTTCCGTGTACAGTCGATTCAAATAAAAAGAAGGACCTGACTATCAAGCCCCTGGAAAGGCGTTACTTTTCTGTTGCATCTCGCGTAAACACCCTATACATGGAAGAATAAGCATTTGACACGATTGTTGTAATCACAGTCAGTTTCAGAATAGCTAAATCTATTGCAATCGACATCCTGCGGGATTCAATCGGACGAATACGAGATTCTCACATATTATGTAGGCCGCCATATTGGAAAACAACCGCCATTTTGGACCCAGTCATAATTTTGATTGGCACTTTGGGCAGCATTGTTTCAAACAGTTCCCCAAAAGGAATGTAGCAAATTTATCGACTTTCATGCCTCCAACATGAAGTGTAGTGTATCTCCTGGCTGCCTCAATTACGGTCTTCTCAATTTAGATTGATTAATTTTTTTAGGAATTATTTGGAGAGAAACCCATAAGTGTCACACATTTTTGTAATCAGCAAAGAAAACTACATAGACCACAATAATAAATCACAGGGTATCGCCAAAATTTAAAAAAATGTTTGAACACCCTGTTTGAGATATGAAAATATATAATGAACATATTCCAGAACTACGAAAAAAATTATGAAGGATAATTTTCGTTTTTCAAAATACCTCCAAGGAGACGCGTTTGGTGGAGGGGAGGGTTTCACCTCACGCGAGCATCCTGTATATAAAGAAAATTGAGCCCCTATCACAATTACTGTGGTAACCGAGAGTATAAGAATAGGAAGTGTGGAAATCGACGTCCTGCGGTATACAAATAATGGGTCGAATATGACATTTTCACATATTCAAGTCGCCATTTTGGATGCAGCGATAATTTTCGTGGGCACCTCGTACAGAATTGTTGCAAATAGTTCCTTGAAGAAGTCTACCAAATTTTCTAACCTAACATTATGAAATGCAGTATAACACTTTGTTTTGTCGCGTAGCGGCTCTACGATTTTGTAAATTTCCTGTAAGAACTTTATTACTCGATTGTTGCGCAACTTTGAACGTGGTTTACGGATAAACCAATAAAACTAATGACTGGCTCTGAGAATTGTTTTATAGAGTATTCAGTTCTCTACAAACTTGTCCTGCACAGGTTTCAAAATTTCTTGTGGTTTTCGCTGTATTCAGTGAGGAATGTCATGCCGGCGGTTTGTCCATTTTACTGAACTGGCGCGCAACTTTGCACGTGATCAACGGCTAGACTAAAGAAGTTAGATATATGCCATTGGGACTCTTTTGTAGATCACTGCATTCTCTACAACTTTGTCCATTACAATTTTTACATATCTTTTACCTTCCTCTCATCGTTTCTGGTAAAATACCGCGGCGCAAGTTTTCCAATAATCTTTTTTTTATCATGGTTGCCGCGATATTTGGAAACGTAACTTAGGTTTTTCATATTCAGTTTTTCATTCTCTACATTGCCATTTTTTTTTTACAAGATCCTAATTATTTCCAAAATAAATCCTCATTTTACTAGACTAGGGTATTGTTGGCTGCATAGTATCAGGAGCAGATCGCTCATTTCTTCTGATTCGAAACAATTACCTATAGCACACATTGCGCAGCATAAAATCTCACAACCAAACGTAGGACTTTTTATTATCGCAATCAACTTTTTGAAACAAAATTCCTAAACCTTAGAGAATTCCGACTTCGCGGCACGTGACGCGGCAGTTATTCTGATTTCTGATTTATTATTAAGATCCGATCAACAGCTTCTGAAAAATTCAAATTTTTTCCGGGAAAATTTTATGTGGACATAATAAAATCGCAGAGAGCTCTTTTATGCGGGGATGGGCTTCGCGTTCCTCTTTTCGAGTCCTTTATTATTTGTGTATACGAACTTGATTTCCGCCCTCTGCAATCTAGAATAATTAAGTCTCTCCTAAGCTCTGGAGAAAATCCCATCCGCAGTGCGCGCCAATTTCGCCACTTTGTTACAGGCTTAAGCGATCCCTACGTCAAATTCAAATGCGGCGGCAGGCTGGTTTACAAATCACGCACAGTCTACAGGGATTTGAATCCAGTTTGGGACGAGAGCTTCACCGTTCCCATCGAGGACCCATTTCTTCCCATCCACATCAAAGTGTTCGATTACGACTGGGGTCTGCAGGTAGGCGCACGAATAAAATAAGTCAACTTACTTTTCTCTTCGAAATATACAGGGCGTCCCAGCTAAAACATACCTAGCTACCTACTTACCAGCTTGATTGTATCATGAATATCAAGGCAACAAAATGTTGTTTTTCATATGGAGGAAGCCTGGATCCCAAGTTTTTATTTGAGAGGGTGCCCGTGTCTGCATGTGCTCCAGTAGAATTGCATTTTCTTAGAAACTGGAGCACATACAAACTTTAGCCCTCCTCGAGGTAAAGCTCAAAGTTCCCTCTTAATGATTTTTTTTTTTGTTGTTGACATCGCTGGTAGGTATGTTTTAGCTGGGACACACCTTATGCATAATATGTAGCGATAGTGAATCTGAATGTTTCATCTTGCAGGATGATTTTATGGGTTCCGCCATCCTGGATTTAGCTACGGTGGATATGGGACGCACAATGGATGTAACACTGCCTTTACAAGATCCGGACCGGCCGGAAGCTGCCCTCGGGGAAATACACATGACGGTCACGCTAGCTCCGAAAAGCCAAGAAGACAAGGAACAGGTAAATTGACATGGCCGTATACGACGATATGATTTTATACATAATTTAGAGCTATCGATAGTACGATTCACGCTGAGAAAAGGTCAAAGCCTGGGTCGAACTGCTCTTTGCGTGTGAAAATGGGGTGCGAAAGTTAAATCCTGCGGTAAGATATGAACTATTCAGAATCTTACCCCAGCTTTAAAGGACTTGTTGAAAGAGACTTCCAGTTGCTATTGTATATAAATACTCAACAGAATGGGTACAAATAATGGAAACTTCAGTAAAATTTGAATTAGAGAGTGGATGTGAACGAAAGGGGTGTTCTGCATCCATGCATCGGCGACCCATTTGTGTTCGCACAACAAAAATTCAAAGTACTTTGATGTAGGCATCTCTGCCTGCGTCAGATCTAATTATTACAATTCTTGCAGTATTTCCAGAAAAATAGCAGGATATCGGACGTAAACAAGCGTTTGAAATCGCAAATCTGGAGTTCGGTCGTCACGATAGCCCTAGTGGAAGGCAGGAACTTGCTGGCGTGCGATCCTGAGACCGGAACTTCAGATCCTTACGTCAAATTTAGGCAAGTCTGTGGTCGTTGCATGAAAAACCGAATAATAATTAAGGAAACCAGAATAATAATTATGCTCAAGTACGTGTATAATAATTGCCAACCGCCCTTCATGTAGGTTAGGCAATGAAAAGTACAAGAGCCGGATAGTGTGGAGGTCGTTAAATCCCAGATGGCTGGAACAGTTCGACCTACATTTGTACGATGACGGCGATCAGCAGCTGGAAATCACCGTCTGGGATAAGGACAGGTCCAAGGACGACTTCATTGGAAGGTGAGTTGTCCATGAGGCTTTCGGGTACGACACCACAAGCGCATGAAAATTGCCGATGATTTTGAAAAAAAAACTGTTGCGGCACAAAACTGCGTTAGGTACTGTGACCATTCGCATCCCACCCACCCACGGAATCGAGTAAGACAGAAGCGGGAGGGCCCACCAGAGGCGTTTGACATGCACTAAAAGAAAACCATACTTCACTTTTCCTTTTCCTTTATGTTTTTGGCCGGCGGATCTGGATCTAGGGTAATGTCACCACTATGCACAGCATCCCAAGGTCGTATTGTATGTAAAAGCAGTCTCACAAGAGGATGTCAGGCGGAAGTGGAAGAATCGAGACAAAAACACTCGACAAACAGTTTTCAGGCAATTGGATTTTCTCTGATAAATAACAAAACTCACCCCCCTTCCGTCTGTATCGAATTTGCGTTCGGCCGGAGAGTGACGCGAGAACATGCAAATAGAGAGACAGGAGATATCTAGAACAAACTAAATATATAGATCAGTGTCCTTGGTGTACCTAGAGAGGAAAACACACAGAAACACACGGCTCTTTCTCTTGGCGTGAAAACAAGGGGTTTAATGAAGAATATTTCCTTTTAGACACACAGTAGAAGGAGAACATGTATAAAATATGTGTGACCACACAAAACAGTAGATCAATAACCAAGAACATAAACTTAACCTAACCTAATCATGAATGTTGGGAAGAGAACCCCAAAAAAATACACCCCCAACGGACATTTAATGGGAATGCTCTTGCAAGGCCAACAAGAACAGAAAACATGAGGAATGTCCACTACTTACTATGAAAGAGGAGAACGAATGCATCAACATCCAGCACAAAGACCAGTTGGAGTAGTATATCTAGGGTCTTGCCTTGACCTTCTGCTGAGACAGCTTAACCGGGGCAGCCAGCCCAGCATGCCTTGTGGCTACTTGTCGGAAGTAATGCAATCCAACTCTAGATACTCACAAGCATTCAACTGCCGCCAGAAAGAGC
Source organism: Anaspis maculata (assembly GCA_949128115.1). Taxonomy (NCBI): domain Eukaryota; kingdom Metazoa; phylum Arthropoda; class Insecta; order Coleoptera; family Scraptiidae; genus Anaspis; species Anaspis maculata. Next base: position 127,035,478 of record OX421961.1, read on the forward strand.
CCATTCAAATAAAATCAAACACTCCCTGAAATTATGATAGGTGAAATAAGATCAACAACGAGTAAAGCTCACTCTATTCCACGCAAATTCTCCACAAAATGAGTGGATAGGGCACAAAGTGCATCTTGTAGATCACTGGCCAACCTTGGCCACCCCTGTCGTGTATTTTACTCCATCCCGATTTTATTCATGTCTCAATTGCCCCCCCCCTCTCTTTGTTCAGTGATAACAATTAACAAACCTCGTTGTGATCATTGTTCATATTGTACGAGCCCTGTCTCGTAAACAAAACTCCTTTGTTGTAATTGTTGATGGTGGATGGGCCTTTTGCCTCTTGAAGCTAGTAGTATATTGGAAATAGAAAAAAAATAGGTGCTTTGCTGGAATTAATTCAAACAAAAACGATTTTTTTACCATGGCAAGCTTACAGTCCCTTCTTCAACATATCAAAAGTCCTCAACTCTGGGACTGCTACAAATCAGTATACAGGGTGAAAGTTTATTATTTTTCTTTACTTTCTTTTTTTCTTGAGAAACTTATGACCGAAAAAAACGGTTCCAGGCTAGTTTGATAGGCCATAGTCTTCCAATGAACATATAAAAAATATACCACCCAGCAACTGCTGCGTATCAAGTTACAGGGTGAAAACTATTTTTCAACTTCAATTTTTTTTCTTGGTGGAACTGATCTAGATTGAAGCCGGTTCCAGTTCTTTTGCAAGCTGATAATGTCATAATGAACATATGAAAAGGACACATCTCTGCATCTGCTGATTTTCAATTTACAGGGTGAAAAGTCATTTTCACGTTTCAATTTTTTTCTTGATGAAATCGGCTCACACAACGATTGCGACTGGTTTTTCTGTAAATTTGTGGTTTCTTGTCAAACATATCAAAATAATACATTTCTGCTAAAACTACGTTTTTATTTACATATTTAAATGTTTGGTTGTGTTCCAAGATTTTTTGAATTTTTGATGAAATATACCCGATTATACCCAGACATTTAAATTTGTAAAAAAAAAACCCTAGCTGTAGCAGAAATGTATTATTTTGATATGTTTGACTAAAAACTTCAAGTTTACAGAAGAATCAGTCGAAATTGATGTGTGAGCCAATTTCACCAAGAAAGAAATTTAAACGTGAAAATGACTTTTCACCCTGTAAATTGAAAAGCAGCAGTTGCAGAAATGTATCATTTTTATATGTTCAGTATGACATTATATGCTTGCAAAAGAACTGGAACCGGCTCCAATCTAGATCAGTTCCACTAAGAAAAAGAATTGAAGATGAAAAATAGTTTTTACCCTGTAACTTGATACACAGCAGTTGCTGAGTGGTATATTTTTTATATGTTTATTGGAAGACTATGGCCTATCAAACTAGCCTGAAACCATTTTTTTCAGTCATCAGTTTTTTGAGAAAGAAAGGAAATAAAGAAAAATAATAAACTTTCACCCTGTATACTGATTTGTAGCAGTCCCAGAGTTGAGGACTTTTGATATGTTGAAGAGGGAACTGAAAGCTAGCCATGGTAAAAAAATCGTATTTGTTTGAATTAATTCCAGCAGATATTCTATTTCCAATATACTATAGCCATCAGCTACCCACCGTGTGTGAGAATTTGGAAAAACAAAGCCATTCACGCCCGCATTCACACCACTAATGAATATTTTCATCATCCTTCTACAAACCAGAGTCCAGAAGTACCTCGCCACGGCGACGGCCCAACTTTTCGCTACGCCACTGGAAGAGAGCCCCCTTGAAGCGGACGCAGCGCTATCGGCTAATCTATTTGCAAATTTGCAAGAGTTCTAGGAAAGTATATAGTTTCGAAAAAGACGTCGGAATACATTCTCAGGATTTCTCAGATGTTCTTCGAATGTCCAACGTAACCAATACGTCGTCGAGGTAGACTGAGCAAGTTTTCCATGTGGAACCTCGCAAGACGCACTCCATCGAACGTTCAGACGTGGCCGGTGCGCTACCAAGCCCAAAAGGCATCACAGTAAACTGATAGAGGTCACTTCCAGTGGAGAATATCATCTTTCCTTTGCCAACGTTGTGGAGCATACTTGCCAGTAACCACTCTTCAGATCAAGCGTCGGAAACCACTATATCCAGACAGTGTGTTCAGAATGTAATCGATCCGAGGCAGTGGATATCTGGTCTTCCTTCTTTACATCATTGAGTTTGCGGTAATCCACGCAAAATCGTATAGATAGGAACTTCCGTTTTTCTTTGTTATCAAAACAGTCGGTGATGACCATGGGCTCGTTGATTCTATGAAGTCTTCCTCCAGCCTGTTTTTCCAAAGCTTCGAAACTTCTTGCTTAGCCAATGGTGAACGCCTGGGAGCTTGTCAGATTGGAGCAGCGTTCTCGGTGTTGATGGGATGTTGGATCACTCTGGTCATTCCAATAGGATTGCCTTCGCAAAGGAAGTAGCTTTGTCTTGGATGAATGGTGCGGCAAATTCCTCCTCCTTGCCACTGGAGACGTATCGACAGAGGCTTCGGCTCCAAAGTTCTTAGAGAAAAGATCGGAAGATCTTTCCAGCCGGGCGAGAGCATCTTTACTCTCTTTTTCTCCAAGAACTTTGGAGCAGAAGCCTTTGTCGATACGTCTGCACAGCATGAGATAACTTGCCATCATATCACTTATCACACTTGCCCAGGGATTCTCCTTTGTCCTCAGAGCTAGCGGCTATACGAACTGTTTCAGCTCAAAAAAAGACTGATTTCCTTAACAGTCTTCATGGATATTCTCAAGGCTATTTCCTCTTTTTCGATATTCAGTGTCTGTTATTGGCCAACATTCAGAATAAATCGGTACTAATTCATCAAGTCCAGGCCGAGTATGAAGTCGTCGATCATGTCAGCAACCAGGAAACCAGGACCTTTTCTCGCAGAGCATCAGAAACCGTCCAAATAGACTCTCCGGCGGCTGAAGTAGAAAGAGAAGAGAAGTAGTATTCCACATAGTACGATTGACTTCGTGGCTTCGGTATCGATGATGAAAACGCAATTATTGTCCTTGTCAAGCTTTCCTTTCCCACTTCTCTCTCATAGCTTCCCAGAATTTGGTCAAGCTCTTCTCGGCGTCTGCTATTTTGTTCTTCAAAAAAAAAACCTTTTTTCCCCGAGGCGACTTTCTTCTTGAGCTTCTAGAACTCCCTTCCGTTTTTAAAGAGCGTTCCTCAATTCTTCTTTTTTTTTAGATGATACTTCTATTCGACTTCCTTTTGTTTCGTATCATGTTTTTCAAAACAGCCAGCGGTAGAAATTTTCGAAATATTACACTTCTGTCACCAGTTATCACGAAGTTCTGGTTCACCTATTCCGATTTTAAAACGGTGATTATTATACTCTGCTTTCGAACTGGACTTTATTTCGTTTTACTTTGTACAATTGGTACAATTACTTATAAAAAGTAATTGTTTTGCAATAATCCAATGTTTCTTCCGCTAGTCCCTTGTTCGCAATCAATGATCGCCAGAAAAACTCAAATTGTAACTAAGCTTGAATTCTCTTGAAACTTCCACAATCCGTCCAGAACAATCTTTGCGACGCGCCTCCATTATTCGGGAATATTCCACACCACCTCCTGGACTTAACTAGTGTAATTCCACTGTTATTGTTCCCAAACGTACTGGAACCGTTCGAGAGCCTTGCAGCTCGTAGCAATATCAACGATTTTATCTTTTTTGTGATCTTGATAATCTTATCGTATTTTTTCAAAGCAAAGAGATTGAATGAATCCATAAATTTTAATAATGATGGGTAAATGCCGAGATGCCCTGGAGGAATATGGGCCACTGCCAGAACGGCAAGGAACTAACAGAACGTATATTACTTATTGTGTCAAGACGGAATTGAAAATAATGACTTTATGTAGGGCAGCAGGATGAGAGACTGGAAAATTCCGGCTTGTTATCCAACCTGCACGGATTATTCCAACCTGCCACGTAAATTTCAAGCTTCACATTCAGCTCTTGCTGCTATTCTGATTACTGTATCCTACCCCATCAGTTCTCTTCTAAAATGGCTTCAGCTTATAACTTTGCATATGCGTATTATGAATCTATAGGTAGATGGCTGTATTTATGATTACCTACCTTGTACCAAAACTATCAATAATCACAAGCAAAGAACTTTTCAACTGGACAAAATTAGTTTTATTAATAGTCACTGGAATTTTCGCAGGTGCGTCTTGAACCTGTCCAACCTGGAAAGAGAGAAGACGCACAGCATGTGGGAGGAACTGGAGGACGGCGCCGGGTCTCTCCATCTCCTCCTGACCATCAGCGGCACGACCGCCTCCGAAACTATCTCCGACCTAACAACTTACGAAGAGCACCCCCGCGAACGAGAACTCATCAGGGATCGATATGTAAATCACCCCCCGCCCCACACTTTAAACGCGCCCCTCGACTAATTATAAGTTGTCTTCCAGGAATGGCACCGCACGTTCCACAACGTCAAGGACGTCGGTCACCTCACCGTCAAAGTATTCAGGGCCAGCGGCCTGGCCGCCGCCGACCTCGGCGGCAAGAGCGACCCGTTCTGCGTCCTGGAGCTGGGCAACGCCCGCCTCCAGACCCAGACCGAATACAAGACGCTGGCGCCGTCGTGGCAGAAAATCTTCACGTTCAACATCAAAGACATCAACAACGTGCTGGACGTGACGGTCTTCGACGAGGACCGCGACCACAAGGTCGAGTTCCTCGGCCGCGTCTCGATACCGCTGCTCAGGATCAGAAACGGCGAGAAGAGATGGTACGCCCTGAAGGACCGCAAGCTGCGGAGCCGCGCCAAGGGCAACAGCCCACAGATCCTGCTGGAAATGACCATCCACTGGAACCCGATCCGGGCCTGCATCAGGACGCTCAATCCCAAGGAGGAGAAGTACATGCAGACGGAGGTGAAGTTCAAGCGACAAGTCTTCGTGCGGAACGTGCTGCGGCTCAAGGTGTTCATCATCCACTTCTACGAATTCGGGAAGATTTTCCAGTTAGTACCCAACTACTATTGCAATCTTCATGATTATCTGTTAAATTTATTGTTGAAGTACGTTCAGTCCTTGTGTGATTCGAGTTAGCTGGGGGTCTAGCCACGCGCCACGCGATCCCTTAAGAAGGAGAAATTCGGGAAGTCATAGTTCATTCGAATCATATTAGGGTTGAACGTACCTACTATACTTATCCTCTTCAATGTTCATGATGTCTGTTCTCAATTTTTGCAGGAACTGCTTCGAATGGGAATCGAAGATCCAGAGTTTTCTGGCGTTGGTGCTGTTCTTGATACTGTGCTACTATTTCGAGCCGTGGATGGTGCCGATTGGCGGTCTGTTGATTTTCTTCAAACAGTACGTGGTGCGGATGTTGGCGGGGCCGCATTCCATTCCGTGGGACGAGACTGCGGATTCGGACATGGACGATGACGATGAAGACGATAAGGAAAAGGAAGAGAAGAAGAGCTTGAAGGAGCGGTTGCAAGCCATCCAGGAGGTCACGCAGAGCGTGCAAAATGCCATCGGGAAGATCGCTTCGCTTTTGGAAGCCGTGAAAAAGTATGAATTTCAATATCTTTATCGTCTTCTACCAATGGATTCAAAAGTCTCTAAAATTATTTTTTCATCTGTTCGTCATCTTTCTCCACTTGAGTTGTCGCTTATGAAAACAAAACATTCATCAGCAGTGAAAAGTAGAGATGCAACGGATATCCGGTTACTATCCGGTATCCAGCCTGTCCGGCCATTTTATTAGTATCCGGCCGGATAGTGTTTTGATATCCGGCCGAAAACGGATAGTTACAAAAAATTGGAAAGATCGATAAATTTTATTTATAATCACTTTCCTATCTTCTTATCCTATATTAACATCAACTAGTATTCCGTATATTCCATGAAACCGTTGGAGAGCGTTGCGAAATGGGCAGTAGGTAGATACCAACTCCCAACAATTTTCTCAAATCTTTCAATCAACAAATATACGCTGTGGTAGGGCCCACTTGAAGGCGGGACACCGGCGCCAAATCCCCCATCGGCAAGGTTCTGGGCAACCTTCCGAGTACTTCGGTCTTCGACTTCGGTCTTCGAAAGCTTTCTTTAGAATAGTGATTGGCTGTTTCTATTCAATCGTGGCAGAGAAGCAAGCCGAAGCCCTTGATGGGTTGTTTATGGCTAGCAAAAAACATATGACATTGTAAGTTGTAATCATATAATCAAGTCATTCACCAAAGTAAGAGAAAAGAAAATTTCTCTGGCCTTCCCTAGCCTAACATTTAAAAAAAGAAGTGGCAAATTGTGGTGGATAAATACAACATTTTTTGGATTCAAAGGTAGGAGCCGATCCCGTTTATTATTGTACACGTTGCCAGCTTCCGAGAAGAAACTCTCGCTGTGTAGCCATTCTCATTTACTTGGGGTCCTCGGGGCGCAGGTTCACCTATATTAGCGCCGTCGCCAACCCCAACCCTAGCCATCCCGATCGATAAGCGCTTCTGGTTAAACAGCCAATTGAACCATTGAGTGAAAAGGTAACCGCCTATATGAGGAAGTCTGAGAGGTAAATCTTCGCTAACTAGAACAAGAGTTGATAGACCACAGTGGCGTAACTGGAGGGGGGATTTCGGAGTCAACCCCCCCCCCCTTTGGCCATCGAATTTCCTAAAAAATCTTCAAATGCGGCGCTTTTTCGCCCGTTTTGCTCGCATTCTCGCATATTTTTCAGTCGTGACCCCCCCCCCCCCCTCTTCCCATTGGACACTTCTAGTTACGCCACTGATAGACCACCATGCGTAAGAATCGCTGTTTCTGTCAATCCGTGTATGCTGTTTTTAAAAAACTATTTAACCTCTCGATTAACCTCATTGGCAATTTTGCTTTTTTTGAAAGTTGTTGGTATTCTCCGCTGCTACCTCGTCAAATTTAGGGATCCGCAGTACGTAATTTAGGCCGGGTAATTTGGCCGGATAACCGGCTATCCGGTCAAGAGGCACACCGGATATCCGGTATCCGGCCAAATCACTATCCGTTGCATCTCTAGTAAAAAGTAGCAACAAACCTGAGCCCAACATCCTCCCCCAACATTCTCATATTTTGAGTCATCCTAACCTCATCCCACAACGTTCCCGTCTTTGAGTATCCTAACCGCATCCCACAACGTTCTCTTCTTTGAGTATCCTGCCCTTATCCCACAACGTTCTCATCTTTGAGCATCCTGGTCACGGCACCACTTGAGCTGTTTTACCCTTTTTGACCTTTGGCTGTAATCGTCATGACCCTTCCCCCTACTTGTGGACCTCTTTCCTGAGTTTCGCTTACGTTGTCGTTTCACTCAGGCTGCTACTCTCGACGGGAACGAAACTTTGAAGATGAGGCTTGAAGTGAAAAGTTGAACAGAAACACGAATTGACAGCAAACAAACTGAATTTTTATTTAAAGCATCAGCAAAATTCAAATGAATCAGGTTCTTTCCATGAAACACCTCACATAGGACTGACAGAATTGCCAAAATGACACACAATGGACAAACTGAACAAAACCAAGTAAAAACACAACAAAATATGTCAAACTGTCAGTCAAGAAAATGGAGAGTGACGGATTCGGAAAACGGGCACCCAGTGGAAGAACACGTCAAACAAACCCCTGAGTTAGGCTGAGAGAAGAAAACTCTCAAATATGTGACAAATGAATAACAAAAACTCACTGATAATTTCCGGTATTCAGTTTAAGCAGAATTAGTGAAACAAAATCGCAGAAATATCAGTAAACAAATGTAAAAACATCAGTGAACAGTGCATTTTAAATCAACAAAACAACAGTGCAGATAAAATCATCAACAATGCATAGAACCCAAAACAAGACAAAATGAATGGGGGTGGTTAGTAGTACATGACAAGCAAATCACACACAACATTATTGAAATGGCCATAAAAATATAGACATGAAATTTAGTAAGTGAGGAAATTTGTGGGACAACAAAAAGTGACATAAAAAATCAGAACGTTGAACAGACTTATACAGGAAAAGTGAATTACGAGCACCCGAAGAAAATTCAATGATGAAAAAAAATTATACAAATAATCGTTCAGAGTTGAACCCGGACCTGTAACATGAGAAAACAATTCCCGTATACTCACTTAAACTCGGACTTGGAACAACAAAATCCCAAACGCGCTATTTTTAGAATATCCAATTCTTCGTGCGAGGCACCAGTGATGTCACCATCCGCGATACTACGCCAAGTAGGTCCCTAACTTGCAGTTAAACCTCGTAAACCCCTCTTGTAACTCCCCGTCAGGTCGTTTGTCATCACAACCGGTCACAAGCGCAGAGACAATGCAACAAATTTTACGCGTAATATCAAACTAAGGCCGTAACCCGCGAAAATCCCTCATTTACAGTACGTACCTTTGTTCTCAGCAGGTTTTGATTCATAGGTCGGTCCTTCATGCGTGAAAACAAAAATTGAACCACCCAAAAAACTAATGCAGTCAAACCAAAAGCGATTCAGAGTATAATTGTGAAGACTTAAATGAAAACGACCCACCTGTGAATAAATTAGTGCAGCACGTCGTCTAGGAACGTCTGGTCTTGGAGCACACACCAGAGTATGTCCCGTCTTCGACCTAAATTCCCGTCGCGTTTACACACAGTTCCTAACATAGAAATGTTTTCTTGCGCGGAGTATTGAAATGCATTTTTAAAAATCAACAAAAAAGTGCGTTCCATCACACGTCAGCATTTTGTCTTTTTTCTTTGCATTGGAAATTCGCATCTTTTATCCTGCTCTGACAAATAGGTCTATTGATTCAGTGCCTGGACCATTTGATAAGTACACTTGATTCAATGCATTGAGCCGCCCAGTGAAACCACAGATTGTAGCGCTACGTCTAACCTCCTGACTTGACACATGGTGGAGGCACCAAAGTTCCCTATCCATCAAGCTGTTTAGCTAAAGAAAAAATTGAAATGTCATCCTTAATAAATGTTCGGAAGCCAAGGAGACTCAATAATCAAATAGTTAAGGCGACCTAGGTGTAAAGATCGCGGTGAAAACTGCCGTTTTTTTTTCTAGTCTGGTCGGACATGACCGTAAACGTTTCGAATGATTTTATGGATCATGAATCAATGCCTACAAGGTTGTTTGGAAGATACTTGAGTTGGTCATATCACTCATATCTTTCGTGAGATTAGTTCCTCAAATTTGTTGAAAAATCACCAACAACGACTTCAGTACTTCTCATCTCACTACCTACATTACTCGAAGTTTCGGCTTTTCAATAAAAAGCATAAATCATTTTCGCAAATGCGACATAAGATTGCCAATAATTTCTGCTCAATTCACCAGATTGGAACATCACTAAATAAATACCATCGAAAAAACTGCGAAGAAGACAAATTCATTATTATTGTATCCTCATTTTGAACAAATAAATGGATCTCGTCAACAGTTTGTTACTTACGGCTTGAAGTCGACTCTAATTTGTTTAAACAAATTGCACAACTGTGAACAATTCAACGGTCAATATTTGAATTGATCACACAATTGCAGAATGTTGTGTTCTTGGTCATGGTCATGGTGATGAATTTTTTGTTTGAAGAAAGTTTATTTCAAAAAACTTGCTATTCAATTCTTTTTCTCTATTCCAGCACGTTCAACTTTACCGTTCCTTACCTGTCTTGGATCGCCATCACGCTCCTCATGATTGGCACGCTGGTCCTTTACTTCATCCCCATCCGGTACCTCCTGATGATCTGGGGCACCAACAAGTTCTTGAGGAGGATACTCCGGCCGCACTCGGTACCCAACAACGAAGTCCTGGACCTCCTCTCCCGCGTCCCGGACGACGAAATGCTGGTAATTATAACATAAAACACAAACATGGGGATCAAGGCAATGTTTTACTAATAATTTCTCTCCATCACATCTGCTCTACTAAGCGGTTAAATGGTTTATAAATAATGGATAGTTTGCTATCTCACGTACACATGTGACGTAACGCAACGTGTGGAAAGAACGTGAGACAATTCCCTTCATACCGAGGGTTTTTTTAAATGGTGAATTGCAGTGTGCTATGAAATTTAAAACGTATGTCGCGGGAAGATGATTCAAGTCGCGGACATACGTTTCTATTTCCACAGCTAACTAACTCCGATTCATAGTTTTAAAAAAACACCCGGTCTAATCACTTACCGGCGGCTTTCTTCATCAGAGTAAGCTATGGAGAAAATGTGTTGTGTTGGTACGAATAGTAGAATATGCTAACTTTCTGGTGAAGTCTTGGCAGCTAGTTGTCTACAATGTACTATCGTATAATATGACATTTTTCAGTTGGTTTGCAACGTAATTGAGTAAGACAAGCGCGTGACGGTACTGTGTCCATTTCCTACTTGTATATCTGCTTATTCATACTTGCTTGCTGTTTTTATTCAGGTTAAAGTTGCTAGTACTCACTACCTAATAAGCATCAGTTGTCATTCCATTTTCTTCAGTGGCCACCACCCTACCTAACAACATTAGCAGAGAACCACTAACCAGTACACGATTTTCGCTACGTAATCTCGAAGATTTTCACTTGCGCATACATAACATCGCGATCGCAGGGTGACAGCTGTCACATATTATACATAGCACATCTATCAAGACGTTAGCATTAAGTTAGCATGGTGCCATTCGTATCAACGCAACACATTTCTATAGATTACTCTGAAGAAAAAAAACGTGAAAATGATTATACTTGCTGGACTATTCCATTTTCACGCTAAAAGTTGCGTTACGTCGTCAGATGAGTGAGCAAACTGGCTGATACGCTTCTACCATCCAGATAGTCAAAAAATGCAAAATTGATGTGCCAATAGCTCAGTAAGAGTTCTAAAGTCACGGCGGCCCGCAGATGATGATGGTGAGATTGTTGGGCATGGCATTGTCCACCGATTTCGGACGCATATCAGTGTTTCGGTGGTTCTTGCAGCTGGACTACAAGGACCTCAAGATCGTGGCCACCACTGATTCGGCCGAGCGACGTCGCGACCAGAAAAAGAAACACAAAGCTTCCTAGTTGTGGATGAAGAACACCACCAGGTGGTACAGGACGATGTACCATCGCGCTCGTTTCGAGAAAATCAAAGAAAAGTCTGATTGGTAGTCACGCGAAAAAATCATCACGAGTAAAAATCATCAGGAGTAGACGGTAGACCTTGTTGTAGTTACAGAAAAAAACAAAAAAACCAAATGCAATGATAGTGAGAGGTCGGAGCCGAATAAGGCTCCGTTCATTTAACTTGTAAGGTGCGTTCGAATAAAGTCGGCGGGGTCTGCGCGGCCATCCAGGCCTTCTTGTAGCAGTCCTGGGGCTTGGTGTGTGAATTTGAATCATTGCGAATTCTGCGATCATCTAAAAATTGGAAATCAAAATAAAGAAAAGCAATTGGAAAAACTTCCATGGAAAAATTTCAGCCCTGCTGTAGCGTTTCACACAAATTTACGTCCGCTGAATCCATTTTTATTACGTCTCTTGATATCACCGTCACGAGAGCCCCGTTGGTAGTTGTTGAAATCACCCAAGAACGGGAAGGTTATCACAAAATTCACATTGTTCCTATGAAATTCGATCACCAGTTCCGTACTACAAGCTGGTATATGTTGAATACAATTTTAGTGATATGTATCTAGTAATGAGTTACAATGATCAGAATGATAGTTAAAAGTGATCTTTCACACAGAAACAATTTATTATACGTATCTTACAATTGGTCACGCAGTCGCCGCCCTGTAAAATCATATAGGGTGAAACCCTAAATTTCATTTGTAATTTCGAGCTTAGAATATTGTACCGTGCCCGGTCAACCGAATTTGTACTAAGAGCTGGCTTTGTGTACAAAAAGATTCATCGATTGGATTGGATGAATGTTTTGGCAGCAAAACCAACTTCAAGCAGAAATTTTGTTGGTCGCAGATTATGCTAGCCATCAAAAATTGTTTTTATTTCATCATGACATGGGACTTTGTTTCAACGACTTTATTCGAGATGCACACAAATGCTTCGATTTGAGCTTTAACTAGATAAATGAACATTTTAAAATTTCTAGTTGTTGTGGAGAATTGTTGTCGTTATCACCTTTATAGCCACCGACAATTTTTATGTAGCCCTAGTTTGTTTGACTCAAAGACATGACACAAGTTTCGCCGCCATAAATTTTAAGATTTTTATATTTTTCTACCCAAGTAGAGGAGTTTAATGTTAAAAAAAATGATACGAAACGTTGCACACAACGAAAATGTAAATTTTATGAAATTTTGAGATTTTATTGGGCCTTGTTTCGGTACAAACTACTGTGATAATTTATTATTTTACGTTTAAGCAACCTATATCCTATATAGCTAATTACTATAATAATAATAATCATATAATTAATATAATTTTTATACTTAGTTAGACGTACGAAATGAAATTTATATTTTCGTGCAAACAAGACGAAACACCAATCAATGTCCGCGATTATGTTCTTCCATAGATTTTAGTTCGGTAGCAAAGGACTCTGTAGTTTCGTCGCGCACTTTCCTATACAGCTTTGGATAATTTATGTATTATGATTTTATATGTGAATATTATTCAAAGCTCTCGTTAGAGGAAAGTTGAATTAAAAAAAAAACTGGTGAATTGGTGCTTATGAAAAAAGCGGGGCTTTCATTGAATGGAAACCCGGAACATTTTCTTTTTAATACTTAACTGTTGTTGTGATCTTGAAATATTTTATCTTATTCCATTTCGTGTGTACCTATGTAATTATATCTACAATCTAAGTGTTTCTCGCACTCTGTAAGCGCATCGGGAGCAGTGAAACCCACATTTCTTCCTGATTGATTAACGTCAATTGCACACGAAGGCCGTTTCGAATATTTTTTTTATAATGAAAGCATGTGTATAGCGCTAGATCTGAACAATATGGGAAGTGTCTACCTTGTACGAGCCAATGTCAATGGGTTTCGCTGCACAATAATCTGTCTTTTGTTGCACAATCGGTCGGTTCCACGAATTTTTTCGCCAATTATAAGGAAAGTGATATCTATTGAATAATGTATGATAATACTTAAATTATAATATAGTAATTGTTTTTTCGATAAAACGAATCGGTTATTTCGCTCCATTACTCAATTTTTTACGCACGATATGCATAGTTTGTTGTACAACAACAAAGCGGCACGTTACGTGCTGGGAACGATTTCAGCGGTGAGGTGCATTATCCGGCTGTATCAATAATTCTGGATCGTTGCAAAATGTATAGATAAGATGCATGGAAATCGATTCTGGGGAACCTGCATGTGGCATTTCAAAAAACTATCCTAAAAGCTCCTGACAACTACAAACAGTTCCATATTTTAGATTGTATACGTTGTATATTTGATAATAGATATACAGGGTGGCCCAACGAAAACAGAACAGAGGGGTTTTCGGACATTTCACCTCATTTTTTTGAGAAAAGCTCAGACCGGTCGATTTTTATATCGAGGGGGACATCTGAAACATACATTGACAAATTTCTATCTTCAGCCTCCTCACCCCTACCATTCCCCTACCCACCTCAACTTCAGAATTTCGATCAACACCATCTACTTTGCGATACATCAAATCAAAGAGAATTAAATTACCTTTCTGAAAAAAATATTTTCAAAATTTTCAACCCCACCCCCCATCTTCCTAAATTTTTCTGACTGTCCCATTTTCTATTCTCGATCCTTCAATTCTCTTCAATTTAATAAGCGTCATCCTACATCTAGCATCTGAGGAGAAAATTTTCGGTGGAGAAAAGTGCTACCCAAATTCACCCCTTTCCTCTCCCCCACCCCAACTTCAAAATTTAACAGACACCACCTTCTTTGTGATACATTAAATTGAAGGGAATTGATTTTTTTATCTGAAAACAATTTTTTCGAAATTTTCAACCCCTCCCCTCATAAATTGAACATTCTGAGTATTTCAGGGTGAAAATGGCTTTTTGAAAATTCTGGAAATATTTTATTTAGGAAGAGACTTCAATTCCTTTCAATTTAATGTATCACAAAGTGGGAAGTGTCATTTTAGATTTTGAAGTTGGGGTGGGAGAGTGAAGGGATGAATTTGGGTGGCACTTTTTACACAGAAAATTTTCTCCCTCGATGCTGTGCAGGATGACGTTGACTGTACTGAAGATAATTAATAGGTCAAGAATATTACATTGGAAACTCAGACAATTTTAGGAAGAAGGGGGGTGGGGTTGGAACAAGGAGGTTAGAATATAAGGAGGGAACGTAACCCAGCTTGTAGGCGAGGAAATTTGATGCGGAACGGGGTGAGGGGAAATCATGTATTTGAGTATGCAACCCGTAAGTTATGAACCACCCGAAGGCACACGAATCACAGAAGTCTATCCCACAAGACATCCTTGATCCCACAGAATTATACAGCAAAGTGACAGCATATCATTCGTTTTTGTGATTAAATTTTTTTATTTGTCAGTTTCGCTTTTTAATGTGGCATTTTCAATCGCTTTTGAGGTTTTTGAATGTGAAAACCACAGCGATCGCCGTTCAGAGACAGTTTTTCCAAGCAGAAGACAATCCAAACTAGAAAATACTGTTGCACAAGTAAGTGAACCTTGAACAATAAATTTTGAAGTTACGAATATGCCCAATTCAAAATTTGCAGCTCCAAATGATTTGATTGTATCCTCTACGACGTGTGCCCTTGTCCAGTGCCGAATTAAAAAGAACACAACTACCTTGCAAACTCATGGAAGACGAAACAAATGAAAACCTCGAGCAAGCCAAAGAATGCCTCCTGCACTGCCCAGTGCACAGCTGCTGTGTACCTACCTATTTAACCCAGTACAGTTACCAATATTGTGCGTACGGACCTACGTGTGTGTTGTACTAGTGTGCACCTACACTGGATAATTCATACTAATAAAATGGAAGCAAGTCAAATAGGTAATTGAGAGTCAAAAATGCCACAAAATTTTGATAATATTGGTTTTATCTTCCAAATTCAATGATGCCTATTTTTGGATTTCACATGCACGATCGAAGAGAAGATACTGCCTTTTACTCAAGGAGAAAGTGAACAAAGAAAAACGTCACTTGAAGTATGAGCGCCTCGACCTAGTCAACCTTCAAGTTCTTTTGTGCATAGGTGATGATTTGATGAAATGGATATGATGTGAGGCTTAGCTTTAGGAGGCCTAGATCTTAGTTTAGAGCACCATGATGAAAGACATTAAAAAAACACAGAACAATGATGAATACGAAGAACGATACTGCTTGGTCCAAGAGTTATTATTGAAACTTGAGTAAATCTCTTTGAAAATTTACAATTGAAAATAACTTTTCCATATTCGAGATCTCTGAACCTCACCAGAACATTCCATAATCAATAAGGAAGGATCGAGCACTACTGGTGGTCTCTGAAGAAGTAATGGAAAGATTGAGTGAATATTTCCAAGGGTTACTGAGTGCACAACCAAGATAGACTGATGAAGACGACATTAACAAAGAAAATACGATCGAAGACAGAAATGAAGGGACGCTAACAGCAGACCTGAAAGAACAAAAGCATTCCTGAAACTGAAAAACGGCAAAGCTCCTGGACATGATACATTTACATCAGAGATAATAAATAGCTTTGGGAGGATAGGGAAAAAGATTGCTGCTGGAAATCTACAATATAAAGCATGGAAAAGAAAAGGGGGTTCTTAACGAGTGTGCAAACCATAGATGCATCACCTTGCTGAACATGCCAATGAAAATATACAACTACTGAGAAAGAAACTGGAAAAGACAATAGAGCCAACGTTGCTGAACACTCAAAGTGGACTCTGATAAAAAGGTAGCGTGCAAAGCCTCATCTTCACAGTGCATCAAATAATTCAGAGAGCAACGAGGAGTGGAAAAGAAACTAACTAGTGCTATAAAAAGTCTGTACAAGAATACCACCAGTAATATGTACTACTAAGACACTAATAAATAAGAAAAAAGTAACAAAGAAACCAAGCTGAAAGTACCTATAAGACGATTTTCAGATCAGTAATGACTGATAACTCACAGGTGAGACATGGAGGTCTTACCTAAGAGAATGCAGAAGGAGCGTGAAGCAACGGGGATGAAGTATGCACCTGCGGAGTAAAAAAAATACTGAGGAGACACAATTCGTAACCCCGAGTAAGAAAAGAGCTAAGATGAGGCCTGCAACAAAATTTGTAGATAAGAGACAACTGAGTTGCTGAGGACGCCTAGAGAGCATGAACGAGGATAGACCAGTAGAACGATAAGCGAGAATGACAGGAATAAAAATCTGGAGACAAAAAGAAGCATGGGACGCAACAGTGTGATAAATAGTAAGAGAAAATTGACTGAGCTGGAATAAAAAAAGAACACTGAAGACAAGAGACGATGAGAAGTTCATACATCAAGAAAAATTTGATACTTAATGTCGAGAGAGAACTGAGTTTTATTGTTGATATTTTATGAGAATGTTACATTTTTATTTGTATTATTCACACTACGCCGCAAAATAAAAGGATGTTGATAAATATAAAACAAAATTCGACTGCCACATCTTTTCATTATCAGTGTTGCACCTCTTCTGTTTTCTTTCAATCTTTGTCATCCATTTCAGCCCCTTTTCGTCATCTCCCAAGATAGAGATCCTAAAGATAGAAATTTGCCAATGTATGTTTCAGATGTTCTCCTTGGTATAAAAATCGACCTGTCAAAGCTTTTTTCAAAAAAATAAGGGTGAAATGCCCGAAAACTCCTCTGTTCTGTTTTCGTTGGGCCACCCTGTATAATATTTCGATATGGAGCTTTTTCCTACGAATACAATGGTGTCCTTAAAACTCTCTTTGTGTTGAAAAATAACGATTTCCAGCGGTTTGACCATTGAAGAACAAAATCGAAATCGATTGCAGATGACCGCGATCAATAATTGCAGTCGAGAATAACCTTGGGAGGGCGCTGCCCAAAGTCAAACAGATGTCGAAAGAAAAGTGAGTCAGCCGTAGGATATTTTGTCGACATTTGTGCAGTTTTTTGAGAAAAACTGAACGTGTCGAGCGTCGAAATGCGACTCGAATGCAGCGACGGAGTAAGGAAGTATCGTCTACAAAGATTGTCTGGGACCACAACGCGCCAAAACCAGTGACTTTCTTGAAATGTTATGGCCAAAATAAATCGAAATGCGGTTGCGTCTGCAGAAGTGCCCGGGCGTCCGTTGTTTGACCACAAATTCAGCGGGGGCTTCGAGCGGCTTTTTTTTAGCCAGAACGGGTCGAAGAATCGGTGTTTTTATTGCGCCACTTATTTTTGGAAAAAGTGCATCAAGCAACTGTTCGATATAAGCGTCGAAAAACGGCGTCACTTCACTCTTTGCCGCTTTGAGCCTAAGCCCCATGTGCGATATATCGCAGCTTCTTTGTGAGTAAATAGCAATAAGCATTTTAATCGCGGTTTCGACTGAACTGCTCAACAATGAAAGTGTTACAAGGCAAAAATTCACCCAATTGTGAACCGCTGTAACTTTTGATTGTCACGAACGATTTTTAGCGCATTTTTCATCTTGATGAAAATCGCTATTGCAACCGCTTTGTCCGTCCGTCCGTTCTTCGAACACCTCGCAAACTAGCCCTAGCTTTCTAATTTTTTCGCTGTTACATAACTGCCGCACTTCCAAAGCTGGGCTAGGCTATTGGAGTTGCCTCTCGAGGGTTTCAGTTCTGGAGTCTGAGAGAGAAACTCCGAAAGGGCGTTGAAACACGGTTTCGAAATTTAAATGATTTTTTTTTCATTTTGGAACCATACAGGACTTACCAATTTTGGGGGGGAATTCCGAATGGATGGAGAGATCTAACTTGTCTCTTCACCGTTTTCTTCTCCTCAGTAGGCCATTTATCACTTGTTGATTTCAACAAATCTGGACCGTTCTTCCATATTGACAATTCAACTGAATCTAATTTAGCTTTACTTCTCGTAGCCAAGTCTGCCACATTTTCCTTTGTTGGGACCCATTTCCATTCTTTCTCCTCTGTCATCTCTCGAATCTCTCCTACACGGTGCGCTACAAACTGTTGGTATTTTTTAGTGCTTAATCTAATCCAACACAACACCGTTCTACTGTCTGTCCACATAAATGTTTTCTCGATTTTTCTATCGTGATCTTCCCAAATTCTCTTCTTCAGTTGACATCCTAAAACAGCTGCTTGCAATTCCAATCTGGGAATAGTCACTTGTCGCAACGGGGCTACTCTCGTTCTCGCCGCTACGAAAGCCACCGTGGCTGATACTCCTTCTCCGGTGCTTTTCTCATCCAAAATCCTGAAGTACCCTACTGCGGCGTATGCTTCTTCACTAGCATCGCATAATATATATGAAGCTCTACTTCTTTAGCATTCCAAAATTTGGGAGAATAACACCGGGGAAACGTAACACTCTCAGTCTGCATCAACTCCTTTAATTAACCATAATATCCACTCTTCTTGCATCGGAACTGGTAATTCATCTTCCCAACCGATTCCGCTCCTCCAAGCTTTTTGCAAAATTGACTTGCCTTGCACGGTGTATAATCCTAAGAACCCCAGGGGGTCGTAGACGCTCATAATCAGAGCAAGTGTTTGTCTCTTCGTTGGAATCTTGATTCCGAGTTTAATGTCTTTTTTAATTCGGTGCAAATTCAGTTTGAATGTGAATATATCTTCTTCCTCCCCCCAAAAAGACCTAAAACTCTTTCTATTGGCAATTTTGCCCCGTTTTCTATCATAAGCTTATTTCCGCTAGCTCGCAGGTCTTGTGGAGTAGCTTCTAACACCTTCCGGGAATTGCTTATCCAGTTGCACAGATGGAAACCGCCGCGTTTTATTATGTGAAATACTTCCATGAATCCCTTGATTGCTTGTTCCTCGTTGTCTCGAGAATCGAGAAAATCATCCATATCAAATTTTTCATTTATCGCCTTAACAGAATCGGGATATTCCGCTCTGAAATCTTCGGCATTTCTCTTGACAATGTAGTTCGCAGCGCTGGGACTGCATATCGTCCCTGTTGTGTACCGAGGTGGTTTTGGTGATGGCACAAATCAAAGGCTGTTTCGAAACGTGTTGCTTGCTTTAATCTGTTGGCGAGAGTGCGCCGTGCGCACTGTACATTTCAGTCTTTTATACCTTATCAGATAACTGTCAATTAATTATAACTACAGACTTCTGTTGTCGGTGTCGGTAATACAGGACACTACATCCCTCCCTCACTTTGAATGGGGCTGTATAGCGGCAAAAGCCTGAATTAATGGCGCATTGTACTATGCACTGCTGTCACCGTGATGACATTGGGCGCGTTCAGCAGGTCCTATGTTGGGTGCCATCGGTGGATGCCGCATGCGCCTCTCGAACGGCCACAGCCACCAATCTCCATTTTTTCCACCACAGTTTGTTTTTGGTAGTGGTGGATCAAATATTGGATCGACCAAGCCGTCCAGCAGCTTATATTTGGTAACTGGATCTACGGGTCCCACCGTGGGGCTTGCTGAACTCGTCCATTTCTGTCAATGACCACCGTCAACATCTCATTCCTCGAAAAGTCAAAATGGTTGTCAGATACTCTCCGATACAGCTGGACGATTCATTCGCCTGCCCTCTGATTCGGGCTGAACGTGCGGTGCCAAGCCCTCTCACAGGCCAACCCCATACATGGTCCAAACTACTGACTATCCTCTACCAGCTTCCTGCAGCCTAGACGTGCCGGTAACGTAGCCTACCTACCTCCAAGTGCCCCAGACTTGGCATAACGTGCTGATGCTAAGCCCCCACAGGCTGCCCATTACGTTCCGGTACAAAGAGTATGCTGATGCTAAACCTCATAAAATTGCTCATACTGACTATCTTCGCCTTCTCCAACAACTATTGAGCGAACACCCAAATTTGTGATTGTATAGAAGTACTCTGGAATACCTAACTATAGAACGTATTACACTATCGTATTCTACCTGCCTCATCATCGTTTCATTTTCTCTACTCTGCTACTCTGCTAGAAAATAAAGGGCCCCAGATCACTAGGTATCTACCCACCCCCGACGAAGTCAGGGAGAGAATTCGCTCACCCCCAAGCAGTAGCGTCACAATAGGATATTTGTTTCTTTAGGTACCTACCTATCTGTCTCTACTTTGGCACCTCGTTTGGCACCAATCCTTTCTCTCTCCTTCGAAGCGGGGCGCTTTTTCACCTCAGCTACTCTTTTAATTCGAACCGTCCACTTCAAGTGTGACATAATGTGACATTGCAATCATTTTATAGAATGTCAAATATGGGTGCATAGTACACGTCGCCCTCTACAATTAGTTTTGCCTATACAGCCCCATTAAAAATGTGAGATTACATTTGAAAAGTAAACAATGGGATGTTTTCAGCGTAGTTGAAGAAACTCTGCTAGATGTCCCTAGTGGTTCGTAAGGGGCTTGGGAACATTTGTGTTCTGTATGTTGACAACTCAACCGACTGCTTGTTGTCGTTCAAAATTGAAATGTAACCCAAAAAATTGAGCGACGTTTCTCAAAAGTGTCAAAGTCTGAAGTGTTGGGTTTCGCTGGCCATTATTTGTTCGTTGAACAATCACAACGAACGTGAACTGCAGCAAAACCATGCCTGTAAAGTCAAGGAATAAGAAAGCGCAACTGACGCTACTTAATTTTGAATTCAACACTTCGCCGAAGTGCTTATCTGAAGATGCTCAACAGAGTTTAGTTTGGGTATTATGGTTCTGGTCTCCTCCTGCTTCCTGCTTTGTGTGGAAGAAAAGGCGACATGAGAATACGAGTTAAAATAATTTATAAAACCTGGTAATTTCTACATAATCTTGTTTATTAAAAACGTTCCTAAAATAATTTGCATGACTCACTCGACCTCCTCGAATAGCGCGCTGAAGTTTACGTTCAATTCAGTGGTTGTGGCTACTCTCTGGTTTTAGTCCGCAGTCTGCACTACACCTTTTTGTCTCTTCAGCCTCTCAAGCTACGAAGTTATCCATAAAACCATTTGTGGCCGCGCCTTCCACAGGGTGCGTGCTTCTCTCTTCTTTGTGTAAACAGAAATTTATACCGCAATTTCGTCACATCACCCAGCAATAAGAAAATTGTGTTCCATGTTCAATCGATTTCTATTATTGTATCTTCATTTATACCAAGCTGTTGAGCACCAAGGAGCTTTCGTACAAAGGACGTGCGTGATGACACGGGAATGGGAAATCTGGAACTGACAACAGCTGCCACATAGACAATTTAGCATTCGGCATATTTGGCAACGACTCTATGGCAACGACCGCAAGCTGTTGCAGAACTGTCACATTCAAAAATCCCGCTGAAATATCATGGCAGCCGAACTGCGTCAGTGTCGCCAATTTGTGATAATGGGGTGTTTCGCCACTGAAGAAGACGATAGATGGCAGCAGGGGCCAACCCGGGTTTATCACTAGGTTACTGTTGGTTGGTAAACCTACCTGCTCCATGTTGGTATCTCGTATCTCTTCAGCCCGTTTGTGTGTCTGTCAGGGATGTGTCTGTGTGTGTATGCGTAACGCTATATTGCCTAGCAGCATCATGCTACACCAAGCACTTTGTCACCTGCCACTGATCACTCCAACAATGAAGATGACAGCAACGACCATGTAAGTGACATTTGCTGAAAAAAATATTGAACGTGGGGTTGTACTGGTCGGTTTTGGTGATTTTCGAGGGCTGAAAGGGCCCAATGACCGTGCAAATGTTTGCCAGAGGGACCGTCCGGGAGACAGCACTCGAAGAGCAGTTCGCGGGCACGCCGGCGCCGGCCGATTTGAAACCTATTGCAACCTACCTGCCACCGTGCCGTGTGCCCCACTGTCCATGTTCAAGAATACAATCATGCTCTTCTTCAAAAACATCTATAGGTACTAAAGACCTCTACTCTGAAAGCCAAGTGTACGTAGTTTTTTCCATCTAATTCCTTCCTCACCTCTGACGACACACATCCATACTTGACTTGACATGACAGCCGACCCGGCAAGCAGACACCAAAGTCAAAAAGAAAACCCCCTCCATGAGAGAACCGTTCAAAAAGTAGTGGGAAAATAACCCGGGTTCAACCAAGGAGGTTATAATTATAGCAGGAGGGAGCATGAGCTCAAAAAAGTGAAGCCATGTGACGTCACGTTCTGTGTATGCAATCCGCAACATACGAACCACACGAAGGCACACGAGTTACAGAAGTCTATCCCACAGAATTATACAGCAAGTGACGGCATCGAAATTATGGAAGCAAAGCTCCTGGACATGATAAATTCACATCAGAGATGATAAATAGCTTAGGAGAAGAAGGAAAAAGGTTGCTGCTGGAAATCTACAATAAAGCATGGACAGACAAAGGGATCCCTTGTAAGTGTGCAAACCATAGAAGCATCACCTTGCTTAACATGCCAATGAAAATATACAAATACTGGGAAAGAAACTGAGTAAAACAATTGAGCCAACGTTGCTTAACATTCAGAGTGGACTTCGAAAAGAAGGTAGCGTGCAAAGCTCCATCTTCACAGTGCAACAAATAATGCAGAGAGCACGAGGAGTGAAATAGAAACTAATTAGTGCCATAAAAAGTCTGTACAAGAATACCACCAGTAATATGTACTACTATGTACATTGTACTGTACTATGCAATGAACAAGAGACATTAATAAACAAAAAAAAGTAACAAAGAAGACCATAAGCTGAAAGTATATAAAACGATTTTCAGATCAATACTGACTGATGGCCCACGGAAGTGAGACACAGAGGTCTTTATCTTAGAGAATACAGAAGGAGCGTGAAGCAATAGGAATGAAGTATATGCCTGCGAAGTAAAAAAAACATACATTGACACTGAAGAGACACAATTCGTAACCCTGAGTAAGAAAAGAGCTAAAGATGAAGCCTGTAACGAAATTTTTGGATAAGAGACAACTGTTGGTGAGGACGCCTACAAAGCATGTATGAGGACAGACCAGTAGAACAGATATGGGAAGCAAGAATGACAGGGAAAAAAATCAGAGAAGACAGAAAGAAACATGGGACGCAACATAAGGACAAATAGTAACAGAAAATTGACTGAGCTGGAATGAAGGAAAAACGCTGATAAAGACAAGAGACGATGAGCCAAGCTCATACATTAGGAAAAATTTGATATTGTCGAGAAAAAAAAAAGAGTTCTATTGTTGATATTTTATGAGAATGTTACATTTTTATTTGTATTATTCACACTACACCGCAAAATAAAAGTATATTGATGAATATAATACAAATATCGACTGCCACATCTTGTCATCATCGGTGTTGCACCTCTTCTGTTTCCTCTCAATCCTTGTCATCCATTCCAGCCCCTTTTCGTTCTCTCCCAACAATTGACTCCAAGTTTTGCCCTCCTTCAGCAATTCCTGACAAGACCTCAAGTGCTCCATCGTCTCTATACCTCCATTCCACAACACGACATACCCTGGTAGCTACTCGACGTCAGTGCCCTTGTCCAGTACCTCATCACCACACCAAAACCTTGCAAATCGTTGCTTCCAGCCTTCAAGTTCGGATTAGACGTGCATCTAGGCACTTTGTCTTGTAGCTCCTTGTATTTTTGGTTTGGAATATCTAGGGTCTTGTACTCATCTTGTTTCCCTTCACAAGCTTCTGTTCGTCTCTGTTTCTGCTTTCTACTTCTGCTGCGCTATGCCCTTTCGATTTTTCTGTTTTAAAAATTCGTTTCTGAGCAGCGACCGCTGGTGGTCTCGGCATCCAAAACCCATAAAAGCGACTGAATCCGTCATTATGAAAATGAGAAATTGGCACCCGAAAAGGGATACGGACATTTCACCGACAACCAACTCACCGACTGGACATTTCACCGACACCCAACTCACCGAATCGCCGATTCGCCGACAGGACATTTTACCGACTCGCCGTTTCGCCGACTGGACATTTCACCGACACGCCGATTCACCGACAGGACACTTCACCGACTGGACATTTCACCGACACGCCGATTCACCGACAAGACATTTCACCGACTCGCCGATTCACCGACTCACCATTTCACCGACAGGACATTTCACCGACACGCCATTTCACCGACAGGACATTTCACCGACACGCCATTTCACCGACAGGACATTTCACCGACACGCCATTTCACCGACAGGACATTTCACCGACACGCCATTCCACCGACAGGACATTTCACCGACACGCCATTTCACCGACAGGATATTTCACCGACATGCCATTTCACCGACAGGACATTTCACCGACATGCCATTTCACCGACAGGACAATTCACCGAATCGCCGATTCACCGACAGGACTGTAGCGTTTTGAGTTTTGGACCATAGGTACCTACATTTGAAAGATTGATATGCTCTATTCCGTACCGGTGCGATTCCGAGCATGGTTGGTGTTCAGCGCCAAAAGTGTATCCGATAACCAGGTAAGAATCTGATTTTCACTCAAGTATTATCTTCCTTCTTTTCAGACCCACCCGATGAGGAAATGTTTTTTTGCTTATCCTTCTTTTTTTAGACCCGCCAGTTGAGGAGTTTATTTTTGAATGGAGCATCGTCCTTCTTTTTTGACTCAAGTCTAGTAGTTAGTTGGTACTTAATTACCACCAGATACACAGTCAGTTCCTGAATTTTTGACTCAAGCATCCTCCTTTTTTTCAAACTCACAAAATGAGTAGTGTATTCTTAACTTAAGTATCATTTTTTTCGGACCCATTAGATAAGAAACGGATTTTTGACGCATCATCCGAGGTATCATCCTTCTTCTCAGACCCACCAGATAAGAAGTTCATTTTCTATTCAAGTCTATAATCCTTCTTTTGAGACTCACCAGATAAGGAATTAATATCAGACTCAAATTTTATCCTTTCGTAGACTTAGACCTTAGACCCACCAGAAAAGATTATTTCTTGCTCAAGTATCATCCTTCTTCTTAGCGCCACCAGATGAGGGTTTGATTTTTGAGTCAAGTACCTATTCTTGGGCCTACCAAATATGGAGTTTATTTCGAACTCGAGTATGAGTCTTCTTCCCTGACCCACCAATTGAATAACTGATTTCCACTAAAGTACCATCCTTATTCTTTTCCAACTCACTACATAGGTTATGTATTGACAAGAACACTTTTTCTACCCGCTAGTTCAGGAGTTTATTTTTGATCGAGTACCTATCATGCTATTTTTTAGACTCACCATATACAGAGCCTATTTTTGAGTTTTTGATTCATCGCTTCCTTTCCAGACCCACCAGATAAGAAGTTCTGGTTCTGGTTTACTCAAGTATCATCCTTCTTTTTGGACCCACTACTCGTATTTAGGGGTCTATTTTTGAATCAAGTATCCTAAGGCATACTAGATATGGAGTTTATTTTCGACTCAAGTATCATCCTTCTTTCCATGCAGACCTACCAGCAGATCAAGAACTGATTTTTGACTCAAGTATCATTCTTCTTTTTGAACTCACTGCATAGATAAAGTCTTTTTTGGACTGAAGCATTCTTCTTTTTTTAGACCCGCCAGTTGAGGAGCTTATTTTTGACTCGGTAACCGTACGTCCGAATCCAGATTGGTTGGGATCTAGATTTGATGAAAAAATTTTGCATTTTATCATACCATTTTCATTTTCCTTGAATTTTCCGGGAAAACGATACAGACAACAATCTGTTTCCCACGTTTGAGCTTTTAGCAATGTACAGGGTCAATGTGGAAACATGAAACCTACACAAAAAAAAAGTTTTTTCGCATTCGCCAATACCAAACACGATATGGTTACATTTTGCAGCATTTTCCAGGAACTCATTTTCAAGCAAAATTTGCAAATTCGGCGAGTTAGTCAAATTTCCTGTCGGTGAGTTGTCGAGTCGGTGAAGTGTCTTGTCGGTGAAATGCCCTGTCGGTGAGTTGCCTTGTCGGTGAAATGTCCTGTCGGTGAATCGGCGAGTCGGTGAAATGTCCTGTCGGTGAATCGGCGAGTCGGTGAAATGTCCTGTCGGTGAAATGGCGTGTCGGTGAAATGTCCTGTCGGTGAAATGGCGTGTCGGTGGAATGTCCTGTCGGTGAAATGGCGTGTCGGTGAAATGTCCTGTCGGTGAAATGGCGTGTCGGTGAAATGTCCTGTCGGTGAAATGGCGTGTCGGTGAAAAATCCTGTCGGTGAAATGTCCTGTCGGTGAATCGGCGTGTCGGTAAAATATCCTGTCGGTGAAATGGCGTGTCGGCGAATTGTCTTGTCGGTGAAATGTCCAGTCGGTGATTCGGCGAGTCGGTGAAATGTCCTGTCGGCGAAACGGCGTGTCGGTGAAATGTCCGTTCGGTGAAATGGCTGTCGGTGAAATGTCCAGTCGGTGAGTTGGTTGTCGGTGAAATGTACCAAACCCAACGAAAAACACAAACACAAAAACTGACTGATTCTGTCACTTCGCTTTCGCAGTGTCAGATTCGTGATTCTGTGGGATAGACCTCTGTGTCAGTTACTCGAGTGCCTTCGTGTGGTTCGTATGTTGCGGATTGCATACCCAAATACCGCTTTCCCCTTACCCCGACCCGCATCAAATTTCCTCGCCTACAAGCTGGGTTACGTTCCCTCCTGCTATTATAACCT
Source organism: Anaspis maculata (assembly GCA_949128115.1). Classification (NCBI taxonomy): domain Eukaryota; kingdom Metazoa; phylum Arthropoda; class Insecta; order Coleoptera; family Scraptiidae; genus Anaspis; species Anaspis maculata. Next base: position 127,062,150 of record OX421961.1, read on the forward strand.
CCTTGGGTTCAACCCGGGTTGGCCCCTGCTGCCATCTACTTGACAACTTGACAACTGCAGAGAAAACACCCCATTGAATGTTTCTCAGCCCCTTAGGAACTACCAGGGACATCTATTGAGAACCTGTCAGGAAAACATCCCATTACAATAAAACATTTAACACAAACACAAGTATACAATGATTAAACGTGCCGATTAACAATTAATGATGTATAATTCTTGATTAACAATTACAGGCAAACAAAACATATAATTAGCACTCAAACCAAATTCGCACTGATTTTAAAATGCTAGCGAATTGAAAGATTTTCACGACCGAAACAAAAACAGCCCGATTAACACTGGCTCGGTGCACATCACATGTCGAATCAGCGTGGCGGTTTTGTTGATCTCGTCGAACGTCTTGGAGCAGGTGCAACGGCATGAAGTTCTGGAGGTCGAATTTTCTGAACCGGCAGGGGCTCTGCAAGGACTTGTGACGGCTCTGGATGTTGCTGAGAAGACGCAGCGGGTTTCACGGTGATGTGGGGTTTTTGACCTGGTGAAGAGGAGTCTTCTGTCGATGTTGGGACATTCTCAGATGCAGATGTTGCTGGTACGGACGGACTCGAACTCTCAGGTGTCGATGATGTCGGAGTGAATGGTCTCGACATGGCTGGAGTTGGCGTTATGACCCCTCGCTCTGGCGGTGTTCTCGAGCATGTATTTTCAGGGATTGGTGCATCGATGGATGGACAAAAAGCAGAAACAATGCTCGAGGACTGAGAGGATCTTTGTGGAGGTTTAGTGGAATGTTTTGCAAACTTCTGGTGATGCCTCTTCTCCTCGCGTTCTGGCAATGGTGCCGGAGGTCGTTCTCGGTATCGCTTGAAGAATGACGAGTTCCTGACCAGGTACTTTCGATCTGCTTCTCGTTCAGCATGTATTTGTGACCCTATGATCTTCTTGATTACGAATGGTTTTGGACCGTACTTTGGTGTCAAGGTGTTCTTCCTCGCCTGCTTGAATAGAACCACATCGTTTTTCACAAAGTCATGTCCTGACACTCTTCGTCTTTCGTTTTCCTTTTCGTTGTTACTTCGTCTCTTCATCTCTTCCTTCTGACGGTTGTATGAATTCTTGTCCAGGTATGAGTCCATGATGACTGGCAGAAATGCTCTGATTTCTCTTTGGAACATGAGATGGTACGGTGACATGCCAGATGTTGAGTGAGGTGTACTTCGGTAGTTTGTCAAAAATTGTTGCAACTTTTCCGTCATGTCGTTGGCTTCCAGCATGGAACATGTCAGCGCTTTCTTCAGCGTTTTCACGAATCTCTCGGGCAGTCCATTTGCTTCGGGCCACGCTGGTGTTACTCGATGATGTCTGATGTTCATTCGTTGGCAATACTCGTGCATCTCAGATCCATTGAAAGGTGGGCCATTGTCTGATTGGATTTGTTTGGCAATTCCGAATAGTGCAAACGTTTTGTCCAAGACTGGTTTTAGTTGTTGGAAGCTGGTAGATGAAACTATTTCGATTATTGGATACTTGGAATATTCGTCGATCATCAGAAAACAGTATTTGTTGTTAGGAAAAGGTCCGGCGTAATCTACGTCGACGTACTCAAACGGGTATGTGGCTCTTGAAAGTGTCTTAATTGGATCCCTCTGTTTGTGAGCAGTCGTAGCTTGGCATGGTCCGCAGCTTTTAATGAATTCTTCGACTAATTCATTCATCTTCGGAAACCAGACTTTGCTTCGTAGCAGATTTTTCGTCTTGACTATGCCTTGATGTCCTCCGTGAGCCAAACCAATAACGTGCTGTTGTAGACTTGAAGGGATGATTATTCGATGTCCCCTGAGCAGGATTTCCTCACGCTCAGTGACTTTTTCCTTGAATAGTTTGTAAGGCTTCAGTTCAGGTGACTCCCATAGTTTGTAGTCATAAGTCCTGAGGGCGTTTTTCAGCGTTGTCAAAATCGGATCTTTGTTTGTTTCTTCTTGAATTTCTCTGATGGATAGCAATTTCGGAACATTAGGTTTGTTCGCGTCGCATGAACCTTTGGCACCCAAAAGTTCATATGAACCTTGAAGTACATGTACGAGGTGTAGTTGGTGCAGATTAAAACACCAAATCGACGCGAACGGTTTAGTGCAATAAATCTTGTAGAACCAGATTTGATAGTTGATAGTTGACAGTGTTGATACTTTCCGAATTCTGAGTGATAGCTTCAGAATTCATTTGTAAAATGTCGAGCAAAGCCAAGAGCTGTGCCAAGACTGCCAAGAGCGAAGCAATCGCCAAGCAGAACCGAAACGCTCTTATGATGATGTTTGGACTGATTACACACAACATAGCTTCTTCCGACGAGGACGATGACAGAGAAACAGACATTTTTACGGACGGACGTTATATTTCAACACAATGAAGAAGGCAAATAAAAATTATGTAGAACAAGTCTCTCCACTTCTTGGTGGATCTTTCTTCTTTGATCGCCAAAATATACGAAGTCTCCTTCTTCAGCAACTTTTCACCGAAGAGGACGATGACAGAGAAACAGACATTTTTTACGGACGGACGTTATATTTCAACACCATGAAGAAGGCAAATAAAAATTATGTAGAACAAGTCATTCCACTTCTTGGTGGATCTTTCTTCTTTGATCGCCAAAATATACGAAGTCTCCTTCTTCAGCAACTTTCCACAAGTCCATCGTACAGACAGAAGCTAACGTCAAATCAGGCGCTAAATCATCCAAATGTCATAAATGGCAAACTTTCTGGGTTCTGAACTTTTGGCACCACCCTCCGACTGGGTGTAGAAGGTGCAGCACTTTTTTCTGGCACTGAGAACTTTTTCGGCGACGCGAACACCACCAAACTGTACTTTTTCTGCGACGCGAACGGTAAAGTGCACTTAGGGCAGAAAAGTGCAGAAGGTTCATGCGACGCGAACAAACCTATTATTCAAAGTGACAAAATTGACGTATTCTTCAATTTTGCTTTCTTCTTTTGTTCTATTGGGGTAGCTTTCTGTCTGTTGGACATACCTTGACAGATAATCGGAGGGGTTGGATACTCCTTTTTGATGTTTTACCGTGAAGTTGAACTCTTGAATTTTCAGACACATCCTTTCAATTCGTGCGCTTGGACTTGATCTTGGATTCATCAAAATTCTGACTAAGGGTTTGTGATCGGTGCGTAGGGTGAAAGTTGTGCCCAGAAGATAGATTCGGAAGTGGTGTATTGCCCATATCGCTGCTAGCGTCTCGCGTTCAATTTGACTGTATCGCTGTTCGACATTGCTGAGCGATCTGCTTCCAAATGCTACGATGGCGATCTTGTGCTGGTTACCTTGTGACAATATGGCTCCCAAACCATGCGGGCTGGCGTCGACTATGAGATGTGTGGGTTTGCTTGTGTCGTAGTAAGCCAGTTTATCAGCGCAATCTAGTTGGGTTTTCAGCAGGTTGAATGCTTTCTGATGTTCGCTACTCCACTTCCATGTTGTTCCTCTAACGAGCAATTCTCTCAGCAGTTGGGTGTTGTGAGCCAAATTGGGTAGAAATTTTCCAACGTACGTTAATATTCCCAGAAAGCTTCGTAATTCATGTTGGTCCTTCGGAGGCTTCAAGTTTCGCACACACTCCACTTTTTCTGGGTCTGGGTGAACTCCCTCGGAAGAAAAGACATGGCCATAGAACTTGATCTTGTTTGTGCTGAAGACACACTTCTTTTTGTTGATCGTTAAACCGCTTTCCTGAAGTCGCTCAAGAACTCTTTCCAGTGCTCTATCATGCTGTTGTTGAGTTTTCCCGTAAATCAGTATGTCATCACTAACATTCAACACACCGTTGATGTTTGATAACGTGCTTCTAATGGTATTTTGAAAGATTTCAGCTGCTGAATTGATTCCGAAATTTAGCCTTTTGTAACGGTATAATCACATGTGTGTTGAAAACGTAGTTATGTACCGTGAGCTCTCGTGTAAGGTCAACTGGTGATATCCTTCTCGGAGATCAATCTTTGAGAATAATTTTGCATTGTTTAACACAGATATTATTTCGTCTACAGTCGGTGTTGGATGTCTCTCTCTTTGGATAGCTTTATTAGCCTCTCTCATATCCACGCATATCCTCAGTCTTTCACTGTTAGGTCTTGGTACTATTACTATCGGCGAGACCCATGGAGTCTGTCCTACGGCTTTTTCAATAATGTCGTTTTCTTCTAGTCGTTTCAGTTCTTCTTCTAGCTGTGGTCTTGAGTGAAATGGAATCCTACGGTGCTTGTTAGCCACTGGAGGGATAGATTCATCAATGTGCAGTTTCACCTTTACGTTCTTCAAATTTCCCGTTCCGTTGTATAAAGCTGGATATCTGTTCTCGATGTTGGCAGACTCATGTTGGATTTTGGTGTTGAAAGACATCTGGACCAATCGCAGTCCTTTCGATGTTTCATAGCTGAGTAAAGCTTCACCTGTGCCGTTCACTACTAGGATCTCAGCAGTCGTCCTGGGGCCCTATTTTCGGTGCACACGTGAACTGTTCCTATAGGAACTGTTCCCTCAAAAACAGGGGAAGCGGCATTTTCGGGTACATTCACGCGTGATCACGCCCGTTCTCCTAGGAGCTACCGAGAGAACAGCTCATTCCCCGCTTATGTCAATCAAAGCAAAGGACTGCCAGGAGTCTAAATTGAAAATCACTAAAAAAAGTAAAAAAAGCACATTGTTCATAGGTTGGCAACGCTGAATGCACCAAAAATACAACTAAAACAACCGCCAAGTGACAGATATAGTTTTGACAATTGGAAATTGGAATTACAACTGCGTCCTTTCAAAAATTTCAATTTTACCTTCCAATCTCCTATTTTTCGAAAGTTTCTTTAAATAATTTGGAAAAAATGGATCCATTGAACGCGGCATTGGCGGTCCATGTAATCGCGGACTTGGAAGCGGCCAAAGAAGATGCGCGCCAACCCGGCAAACGATTTGTGGACATAGAAGTGCAGTTTGTGCAGTATTTTCGCGTGACAATTAAAATACTTCAGTGTGACTTGTGAAGGCCCGGCACATCACAGAACTAGTCACGCCATTTATCCCAGTACCCGGGGAAGGAAGCCGGCTGACCGTAGCAAGTTGACAAGGATATATGGGGTTCTTGGCCATGAGTTCGGTCAGTTTTTCTTTTTTAATTTCGGAAATCGCATCCAATCGTGGCCTCTTGAAGCTTGGGCCGGCAGATTCCCTGTTAATAAATAGCAAAAGTAGGTAGGTTTCGAAAAACTACAATTCGATTTCAAATATCACAGCTGACAGCCAAGCTTCGACATTACACGGACATGTACGAGTTTAGCCGAAAAAGTGGTCACGAAAATACCACTTTTAAAACCGGGGAACTGATCACTTCACCGGCGTTCCCCGGTGATCGTCGGGGAACAGATCACGTGTACCGAAAATAGGGCCCCTGGTGTTGTTGTAGGTCAACGTCGCTTGGAATTTTCCGATGACTTCTAGTTGTCGAGCTGAATTGTACGGTAGTACTTTTGTTGTTGCCGGAACTAAAGCTTGATTCGGCAGTGCTTCCAGAGTTTTCGTGCTGATAATATTGACACTAGACCCTGTGTCAACTATGAAATCAATTGACCATATTAATTATTCAAGGCGCAGTCGCAGATCGGGGAGAGAGACAACCACATGTGCTGGGTTGAAACCCCCATAAGAATATGCATGTTGAATGACTTTGTGAATTGATCAATTCAAGGTGCAAATTGACAATTTCAACGAATGTATAACATAACAAGTGTGTAAAAAGAAATACCTGATCTACTTTTCACCATAAAAAAATGAAAAATCTTGCTGTGAAGTTGATGCGAAGCATTTTAAAATGGGGTTTTTTGAATCGACAACAATTTCAAATTACCCGCCATATTTTATTGCACAACTTCCGCTAACGAAAATTTTGACCGCGCTTGAAAGAGAACCGACCGTCAGCCGTCACGTAAAAGTATGGTAAAAAGGTTAAAACGTCCCGAGAATAAAGAAAACACCTTGAAATCATAAATTCTGACAGCGACAGCAAAGTTCCGTTTTCTATGCATGCTGTGGCGCGCGAGATCTTCTACTGCAGTGCGCATGGTCACAGGCACATACCTAACTTACAAATGACTAGTGGAAGGGGAAAGTGCAAATAATTAATATGGTCTATCGGCGTTCCATTGAGCTTTATGCTGACTTTCGGAATGTTGATGTTGCGCACAGTGGTAACAGAGAATGACGTCTCAGAGGCTGAGCTGGAGTCGGGTGGTACTTCGTTGTAATTAACTCGTGGCGTCGCGTTGTAATGGGCTCGATGTCTCTGATGGCGGCTTCGATTGTTTTGGTTGGCGTTCAGTACGTTCAAGGATGACTTTGAGGTTAGGTTTGCAGTTCCAGACATGCATACAGAAGCGAAATGATTCTTCTTATTGCACGCGTGGCAGACAATACCAAATGCTGGACACGTTTCTTTGCCATTTCTATGCCATCGATTTCCACAATTTCTGCATGTTGCGTTTTGATACTCGTTTGTTGTGTTACGATTTTGCTTGAAATTATTATTGTGGAACCCGTTTCGCTTGTGTTTAGCGTTGTTGAATCTGGGTACTTGTCTCAGCCTGTTGCTCTGCTCTCCTTCATGTTTCTCACTTTCGATTGCTGTCATTTGTCTTTCGGTTGCCTCGATTGTTCTGGCCTTTTCCAAAACATCTTCCAAATTGGGCCGTTCCGTCAATCCATATTTTCTCAACTGTGAATAGCGGGTATACATTATGATTTGCGACTTAATTTCCGACTTGGAATCCTGGAAATTACATGTTTTAGAAATTTTTAAAGCCTTGCATAATACTGATCGAGTGTTTCGTCAGCTTGTTGCACGCATTTTCTGAAGTTAAATCGTTCGAACTCTTGGTTAACTCTTGGGTGGAAATACTTTTGTAACTTTCTTCTAGCTAGTTGGTATGCGTCCGGAGCTGGATTTTCAACTGGATCTGCTGCTTGATCGGGGAGAGACAGGTACAAGTCGTGTACATCTTCTCCAGCAAGATGCAGAAGAAGCGCTACTTTTCGCTCAGGTTCCAGGATGTTGGCGGCTGTTAAATAGTTTTCAAACCGATGCATCCACTTTTCCCACTTGGTGCCAATGTTTGCTGCATCCAAATACATCTGAAACTGTGAAATACCGGTAGTTAAAACTGCAGTGGCGTCCATCTTTGTTAGATTTTTCCACGTGTTCCTGTCACCAATCTTCTCGAATTTTGTTAATCCTTGGCCTTTTTGCGTTTCTTCGTGCTTTTTCTTAATTGCCGTTTCTTCTTTTCTCCATTTCCTTCAATATTTTTATCTTCGTCGCCAGTTTCTGTTGTGTACCGAGGTGGTTTTGGTGATGGCACAAATCAAAGGCTGTTTCGAAACGTGTTGCTTGCTTTAATCTGTTAGCGAGAGTACGCCGTGCGCACTGTATATTTCAGTCTTTTATACCTTATCAGATAACTGTCAATTAATTATAACTACAGACTTCTGTTGTCGGTGTCGGTAATACAGGACACTACAGTCCCAAACATCATAACTTCCATTTTCCATTCGATATGTTTCCGGCTCACCGTCTCGAATCCATAAAATTCTCTGCGAATCCTTATCCTCTTGTCTGATTTCTACTTGATGGAACATCTCCTTCACATCTGCAGTTATTGCTACTTTTCTGTGTCGAAATTTAAATAAAACACCCGGCAATCCATTCAACAAGTCTGGTCCAGTCATTATTTCGGAATTGAGACTGACTCCATTTACTTTAGATGCCGCATCAAAAATCCACCTCAACTTTGGCTTGTTTGGGTTTGAAGTCCCAAAGTGTGGCAAATAAAAGATCTTCGGTGTCACCATCTTAGCTTCTTCTGTGGATAACTTTTTCAAATATCTTTTATTAACGTAATCATTCACCTTGTCGCAATACCGTGATGCGAAATCCATATCTCTGTCCATCTTCCTTTCTTGATACAACAATCTCTTGAACGCCATACCTTTACTATCTGGGAGTTCTTTTTCTTTGTCTTTCCATGGCAACCCAATTGTCCACCTGTCGCCCTTTTTTACGGCTGTTTCTTCCATCATTTTTAGCGCTTTGATGTCTTCCCGGGATCGCATTACGTCTTAACCTTTTCTGTTACCGATGTCTTCCAACATGAATTCTTCTTTAACCAACTGATTTAGGCTTTCCAGACTTTCCTCTTCTTCTTCCTCAGCATTTCCAATCCTCAATATTTTCTCGGTTTCATACAATGGGGTACTTGCCTATTTTTTTTTATTGGCTTAATCGATAGTATGGTTAAAAATAATGTACCCGTATTTTTTCTTTTTCCTAAATTCCCAAAATTGCGGCCTCAATGCGTGTTTTAAAAATATATTTGTGACGTCACAAATATATTAGATATAGAACATAGAAGGGCTTTTTTTCCTCGTTGAGTTGGCAATGATATAACGTCGTCAAGGTGCCGTTTTCAAACTTTGAAATAATAATAATAATAATAATAATACTAATAAATAGCTTTTATTGTACCCACTTATTTGAATATACTTATGGTCAGTTTATGATGAGCGATACCCGGCGGAGCGGAGCTGAGCGATTTTTTTTTGTCTGGACCAATCCCGTCCATTCATGATGTCACGTCCCCGCATCGTAATTGGCTCCGCTCCGCTCAGCTCAGCTCAAATCGCGGCAAAAAATCGCTCATCATAAACTAAGCTTTACAATAAAGAAAAAAATCACTATGAGGTAGTTAATGTGAATAAGTAAGGTACAAAAGGCAGGGTTCAGCCTCAATGGCTGCTCTTCCACCCAACCTAGAACTTAATTAAAGAAATTATCAAATTAGACTAAAATTTTTTTTTGCAGAAAAATGCAGATGTAGATGCAGGTAGGACTCAGAACCTCACAAGCACTCACAAGCAACAGGTTGCAGGCAGGACCAAGGCTCATGACGGCGCCACGGACGGATCACGAAAAATAAAAAATTATCAAATGAAAGTAATACCCAACAAGCAGTTCGGAACCACTCACAGGACATGAACCTCACCACTCAACAAGGAGTTTCTGATTATTCGCTTAAGAGACAAGTCAGAAGTGCTAGTTAGGTTATACAGAAACGAGTTGAAAAGTTTACAGATGGAGTACGAAAAAGAACTCTGAAATAGTTTGGTGCGGTGCTTAGGTACGGTCATCAGATTTTTCCTGCGGATATTGATGTTGTGAATATCCGTCCTGAAAGTTATTTTGTTATACAGGTAGGGCGGCGTCTTTTCCCGTACAATCCTTAGGTAAAGACAACAGGAGTGGAGGAACCTTCTCTCATTCATCCGGAGGAGCCCCAGCTCACGAAATTTATGTGAAATATGATCAAACTTCCGTATACCACCAATAAATCTGACACATGAGTTTTGCAAACGTTGTATTCGATTCTGAGCAACTCCAATCAGGCACGGCCCGTAGACAACATCGGCGAAATTGAAGTGTGACAGCACAAGGGACTCGCAGAGTATTTGTTTATGCTTAGGTGACAGGTAATCCTTATGCTGGTAAATTAACTTCAGATTATTGAATGCTTTCTTAATTGACTTACTCAGGTGGGCATGAAATCTGAAGTCCGTATCCAGTTCCAGACCCAAATTGCGAGCCACCTCAACAAGTTCCAACTGGGATCCACCCATACAGATCCGAATCTGTTGACTGCACATAACTCTCCGCGATTTGGGCCCAAAAAGCATGACTTTGGATTTGGTAGGATTAAGCGTTAGACAGTATCCCTTAATCAGTTTATTTAATTTCTCTAGATCTTCATTAATGCGTTCACAGGCCACAGCAACATCCTTGTCATCAAAGCTCAAATAGACTTGCGCATCATCCGCGTAGAAATGAGATTTACAATGGTCGAAGACTTCCCCTAGCTTTGAGATGTAAATTGAAAAGAGATTCGGACTGGGAACTGCACCCTGTGGCACACCCGACACAATCTCAGCAAGCTCAGAACAGTCACCACCCAACCTCACGCACTGCCTCCTACCCAACAAATAGCTCCTCATTAGATCAAGAGCTTCGGGCGAGAGTCCATAATGGACCGTTTTAATAAGTGCATTATGGGTATATTGGTACAGTCAGTCATCGGTCGGTGCAGTAGAGACGTTGTCAAGGTTCAGGTTCGAGTTGGCGGGAGTTGGGGATTTGATAGATTGATAAATAAATTCAGTTGCCAAGTTGACAACTCACGTGCTTGAAAATGTCAAACAATTGCCACTTTCTCCAAAAAAATTGTTTTGCCTGTTCTACGAGGATATCTAGGTGATAATTCGTGTTTTCCTTGCAAGTGTCGTGTTAAAATCGAGCGGCGAAATCGCAGATTGTGTAAGAAATGCGATTTGCTTAGGAAAATGTGGTTGCATGGGTGTTTTTCACCTACCTCTCTATCAATGGTCTTGTGTGAACATGAATGTGCCATAAGCAGGCACACCTAAGCGGAACGTAGAAGCACAAACTAGCGTGGAAAGAAAGCACGTGAACGTGATAAGCAGTTCGAGCAATGTGACCGAAGGCGAACCCCAAACCCACAGATGCCCAAACCATCGTAGAATCATGTCCATGTCACATGTCATGTCAACTTGACGTAGTTTTACCGGCCGATGACTGACTGCACCAATATACCCAGAATGCATCTCATTTTGTTCGACTTATTAAAACGGCCCATAGGCGATAGAAAATAAGGACTACGCACCCTGGTGTGAGATCTGTGAACCAACTTAAACCCGCTCGGCCCGGCGCCCGGAACGCACAGTCACGATGGCTGTGGCGCGAAATTGATATTTGACATAAGTAGGTACGTCAAAAGTTGGAAAAAGTTCTGAAGTTTTCCATAATCCGGAACATCGCTTTCCAGTAATTTCCTGAGATGACTACACAGTGAAGAAATTGTCACTGGCACACGGAAATGTAATCAAGAGGATTTTGAAATGGAAGCAAGTGCTAGTGATCCGCCCCAAAATTCGAAATTGTGTTGAGAAATGTGCGGGTACACCTCGGGATACACCCTCTTGAAACATTCATCCGAGAAAGAGAAGCCGTTATAAATTGAAAAGTTTATTATTGTAGTTCACATTTTTGTATTGTAACATTGTAGTAACATCCATGTACCATGTAGATGCTCTAAAGAAGCCCTAATAAATTGGGGCGAAATATATCAGCCGGTTGAGGGAAGGACGTTTTCCATTCCGATGAGAACGAAGGGGGGAAACCAGAAGGAAACAGGGAAGATTTCGGGGAGCCACTTGGGAACAGGCTACGGGCTACAACGCTCTCTGAACCCGGAAATTGTCCCTAAAGACTGAAAGCAAAACAAGATCAAAACATAACCTCACACCTTGGGTTCCTTTTACCATCATCATCGACAAGCAGACAGCACCCTTGTGAGTGGCAAAGGCTTTTATTTTCATGCCATTTTCGGGGAGGATGCTGCTTCGATGGACATCCGCCAGCTAAGGACGACGTCCTAGACAAGAAATCCATCAAATCTAAGAGGTATTTTCCAACACCCTGAGAGTCCTGGGACGTCCGCATCAGCTGTTGGATCCTTTAGGCAGAATCTCCTCGAGAACAGGAATTCTTGTTGGTATTTTATCACGATGAAAACGAGGCGCGAGTTTTAAACTTGAAAAGTGTCAGTCGAGGTGACAGTCATTCGAAATATAAATCCGAACTGTCAAGTTCAAGGTCAAATTGTCATCTGTAAAGTTGTTTCGGACAGTTCCGTAATTGGCCACCTGGCGCTGGGATCTTAAATTCAATCGCCTATAGCCTAAAATCTATTCGTATCATCATCAATCGTATCATCTCAAATCTGATCTGAGTCTGACTGACAACGTCAAACCGCCGACCGTAATTTCTTCCTGTGCCCTTTTTTGCCTTTGACTGCTTTGATCGAGGCTTTGATCTACGCGGTAAGTACCCACTCGTTTTGTTCATTTCTTGTTCAACCTTACTAGTTTCTTTCTTTGGTCTCCAGTGCTGTCCACCTAAAAGCCTTTGGCATGTTTGTCACCCGTGCTCTGACCTGGCTGACCCTCGGCTTCATTTCGGACATCAGTGTTCCTGCTCCCCACATTTTATTTGGAGATCCATCGCGTCCTCCTCACATGGATCTCTTGTAGCTCTAAAGTATTACCTATCCGGAATTGTATGCTAATGATGAACCTATAAAAGCTCACTGTTCATTTTCAGCCTCTTATTTCTGTGCTATTGGTGATCCTCCAAATTTTCCCCTGGAAATACATTATCTCGACTGAGACAGTGTTATAAGAGGTTTCTAGAGTCAGTTTCTTCGAAACCTTGTTCGACTTACAATGTAGGAGGAATTTTTCAAATTCGTTTTTTTCTGTAGAAAACGACGGGATTTGACGGGGAGTGCCTGCGTTTTCTATGATTTTTCCAAGGCTTTTGACACTGTAAATCATTCATTGCTGCTGACCAAGTTGGAGAGGTACGGTGTCAGGGGTAATGCGTTGAAATGGATTCGGTCATACTTGACAGGTAGAGAGCAGTTTGTATCTGTAAGTGAGCGTGGAGTCTCCTACCACTCGAGAAGAGTTGGGTTGACCTCTGGTGTTGCTCAGGGTAGTAACGTTGGACCCACTCTGTTCAATGTTTATATAAATGACATATCTTCTGCTGAATGTGATTCACTGTGTACTCTGTATGCCGATGACGTTTCGATGTGTGTGTCCGCTGGCGTGATTGATGATGTGGTGAGGAGATGTGATTCTGTCAACAGAGCGATTTCTGGCTGGTCGAGTTGCAATGGATTAGTCCTTAATGAGGATAAGTCTGCACTTGTTTTATTTTCAAAGAATGAATTGGATTACAGTCTCCTTACCAGACTGAATGGTAGGTCCTTGGCTCAGAACCCTTCTGTCAAGTTCCTTGGACTGCGCATTGATAGGGGATTGACTTGGTCAGGCCAGGTGGAGGATGTCAAGGGTAAATTAGCTAGACATAGCTTTGCCTTGTGGAAGTTACGCGGAATCGTTACTAGAGCAACTCTTCTGACCTACTACTTCGCCCATGTGCAGTCTGCTCTTTCTTACGGTATCTTGTGTTGGGGGGATGTGTTGGATTTAGGGACATTTTTATATTGCAAAAAAAAAATCATTCGTAACATTTGTTCAGTGGACCGTCAACATTCCTGTCGGGTACTTTTTTTGTGACCTACAGATTTTAACTGTGTACTCGTTGTATATATTAGCTTGTGTCGTTTATGTTCGTGACAACTTGCCGAAGTTCCCCAAGTCAGGTGATGGCGGTGGTGGGTGTGTGACACGACAGAGGGGTCGGCTTTGCGTTCCGCCGCATAAGACTGCTAAATCTGCGCGAAGCACTTGCATCATGGCCGTGAGGTTCTATAACCACCTCCCGTCTGAGGTCAGGAGAATGGACACTCGCCTCGGTTTTGTCAAATCGGTCAAGAAGCTGCTCCTAGGGCGTGCGGTGTACTCCTTTGAGGAATTCTTTGAGGCTACTTCCGTGACGTGAATGTAGAGTGGACGCGTGGTGGATTCTTTCTGCTTTCGCATGGTTATATTTCGTGCATAATGTATTATTTATATGTCTCAGTTTGTTTACTATTTGTTTTTGTTTTGTGCTAAATGCATCATTGTGACAATGTCGATAAGTTTTAACTTCAAGGCAATAAACAGTATTTATTTATTTATTTATTTTTGTGAAATTCTCAGTAGAGTCCCCTTATCACTTATACCAGCAATCAAAAGTATTTCCAGCTGAATCTATTCCATTGGCAAGTACCCCATTCGTTTGTCTTCAGCAGTTTCCCACAAACTATAAAACCAAGTGGCGTTTCAGCTATTACCGGTGATTCTTTAGGTCCTCTCAGTCTTCGTGTTGGCACAATTAATTCAACATGTGGTTGACCGATCAACATCAAGATTTTAGCGTCTTTATATTCCGCTAACGGTACATTTTCATAATAGAGTGACCTTTTCAGGCATGATTTTTCAAAACTAGCTTGTGGTAATTTGCTTTCCAACCCGTCCATCGTCAAGACTTCTTTCAGTTCTATTTCTTCATCTTTATGCATTGGTTTGACCTTCATTGACACTTCTTGAGTTTGTTTTTCCGTCACCATTTTCTCTATTCCAACATACCTGGAAGTAGTAGCTTTTTCCCTTATTTCCAGATCTTTGGCTACATCAGTATCAATGACCGACGACCCCGTAGCGCAGGTGGTTGTGTGGCTGTCTGCGGCCACGGGAGCCCCGGGTTCGATTCCCGGACGAAGTCTGGATGTTTGTGCTGTCTAAATTTGCAATTTTTCACTGTTGTAGAGAATAAAGGCAAAAACTCTTATGGCCAATGTGAGCCGATGAAGAGGAAAACCCTAAAAAAAACCAAGGTGTAGCCAGAAAATTTATCAAGAGCAGCTTTTCCTTCTCACCCTGGATCTCCAACTCCACTACTTGATACAAAATCTTTCCAATACTTTTCCGACTCATATGTGCGATCATTTCTTCTTTCTCTTCGGGCTTCTTTCTTTTCTCATGTAACATGTAACAGTTTGTGATTCTTCCGGAACATCCTTCTTTACCACACAATTTTGTACTACGACAATTTAAAATCGCGTGACCTCTGAACAAACATGAAAAACATAGCCTATTTTCTTTGACTACTTTCCTTCTCCCTTCTATCGCCATTCCCTTAAATTGTTCGCAATCTTCTATCTTATGGTCTCTCCTGCACAGCTCATAACTCCTTATGTACTCATTGCCTTCCGTCGTTTTGCATATCAGCTCTTTCCTCGTTTCTCGCTTACGGTCCCATGGGATTTGAAATTTTGCTCCAGTTATCGCAGGTGAAACTCTACATGCCAATTTTGCCTCTTGTCCCAGCCATTCGGAAAATATTCTCAAGTTGCTTACTCTCTTCGTTGACTCTAACCACCTATGCCATTTTATTTTTGTGGAAACAGGTAAACGTTTGTCGACATCAAACATAATCAGAGTGCTCTCCAGTGCTTGATTCATACACCGTTCAACACCGTTCTTGTTGTTGTCATTCTTCTTCTGTTTCTATGGTGATGTTTCATGGCCTTCGCCTTGGATACCTAATGAGTGGGAACCAGTGACGGATTAGAAAGCAATGGCGCCCTAGGCTGATTCATTTCGGCGCCCCCCCCCCTTTCACTTTTGGAACTACAACAAATTATAAAAAAAAATCCAACTTGGTTTTTTCTTCAATTTTTTAAGATTGAATAAAAAAATGTAGGTATAGGCTGTTTAAGAACAGAACAAAACTGATATAATCATAGAGTAGCACACTGTACGTGGGTATGTTGAGTGTTGAACACTATAGTGACCACTAGTGACTGAATAGACCCTTTCAGCCTATGGGCAGATGATTTTTATTTCTATATATTGGTAGAGATCTGTCTCCTTGAAAAAAGTCATTTCATGTTAATTCAAAGATGGTGGGTGACATTCATTCGCTTCGTCGCTTGAGCTATAAACGAAAATTCAACCTTTTTCCCGGTGTCTTACACCGGCGTCGTGGGGCAAAGACCTTCCAGCTTTTCAACGGTTCACTTTCGAGTACAGTTACCAGTTTTTTATTAGAAAAGGTGCGCAGGTACTCACCCTATTATGAAATTTAATTATTTTATTCCTAGTTATTAGTATAGTATTATTTATAGCATTTCGATTCATTTTTTCTATAGCATTTCTTCACTTGGGAGTGGATGCCGGAAAGTACCTTACAAACTTTTCTAGCTGGCCTAAAATTATTGCAACAATATGGAACATGAGACTACAACATTTTTCGTCAATTCATGCTTTTTTCAATTTCGCCTCGGTCGGCGCCACCTTTTATGGAGACGCCCTAGGCTGCAGCCTACTTAGCCTATTGGTTAATCCGTCACTGGTGGGAACATGATACATGAGACATCCGGCAATAGAGTATACGCTCGCAGTCGATGTGGCCGCCAAGATAGAGAAAACCGCCCCCGATCAACTAGAATGAAATAACATGATATTGCAATTTCTCCCAGATCTAATGCTCTGGTGTCCCCATTTTATGAATTATACATAGTTGCCACTTATAAACGTAAGCCCAGAAACATTCCATCTTCAATATGCACCGCTGACATGAAAAAATCGCTAAAAACCGCCCCCAATCGCTTTAAAATGAAAAACATGAACCCGAAGACATAACGGTATTATTCTTTCGGTATATGATTAGCTGACTGACTGAAAATGGGAAAGTATGGGCCACTTTTGATTAGACGCCGCCTCCAGCTCCCGCCCCCAAACAGAAAAAATGCAACTTTCACAATTTTCACTGATTGTCATATTTCCTAAAACATTTAGAAACTCCCAACTCAAACTGTGCAACAGTTACTTTGCCGAATGTTGCCGCCCCCACACGCTGCCCTCAAAGTAAGAGATAAATGAGAAACATAAACCCGAAGACATAACGATCTAATTCTTTCGCTATATGGATAGCCGACTAAAAATGGGAACGAATAGGCGACTGTTGATTAGTCGCCGTCCCCAGCTCCCGCCTCCAAACAAAAAAATATTGATGATTGAAAGAATTTTCATTCAAGTCTATTTCATTGGCAAGTACCCCATTCTGATAACAAAATATCACAATGAGTTTCGAATGGTGGGCAAAGAATGGCGTTTCTCTTTCAACCAAATTTCTTTACATTCACAATATGCCTCTTTAAGAAAAGTCGCTACTGAGACTCACAGGCATACTTACTTGTTATTCTGTTCCATTGCCCTGGAACTGGATTGCCCAAACTTTTGGCTATCTTTTCTGTTGATGTAAAACCCATATTGAGCCTTCAAGGCCTTCTAAGTTCTACAAGGTGGTGAACAAAACAGCGCATTGCAAAATCAAGGGAAGCATTGAAAGAAAAAATCGTGATTAGATACCAAACACCCAACATCAAACTTATCCGAACGTTCAAAAAGTCATTCTACCGAATTTAAAACGTGAACGGCATATGAATACATATAGTACTAATTTTCTTAATAGAAACTGCGCTATTGTAACTCGCCAACGAGTACCTACTTTTCGCTTGTTAAAGAATACACGGCAGTAGCCTACATATAGTCTTTAAGTGCAAGTATGACGATCAATACACATAAAATAATTAATTGCTGTTTTAAACAAGGTTTCCACCTACAAGAAGTGGTTAGAGCATTATTAGTCATCGCAAGCTTTTGTAGCCAACATGACGCTCGACATGACGATGACGTTGCGTCGTGCAGAGCAGATTATAAGCACTTTAATGATGGTTTTCACAAAATTTCCAAGTAGGATTTACAGCCAGCGAATAGATTCGATGGAGAATTAGAACACGTTTCGATTAGGAAACGAACTTATTGTCACAAAAGGAGTCTATTATTAAAATTTTACTGGCCATTCCTGAAACATCCTGCGTCAAGTTCTTCCACTGGGCCAAATGAATCAAACAAGAGCTTTTTCTTGAAATTTATTACAACAAAATGCCTCCAAATGTTCATATCTAACTTCAAGTACATCTATTACTTCAACTTTTACTGAATCTTGTAGAACGTTTCTAAAGAACCCATCAAAAATAATTTTCTACTCTATTCTTGTATTGTAAGTATTCCCGCAAATGCCGAGTTTTAAGCAAAAGCAATTTTTCAACTTTATTCACGTTGCTCATTGATCTACTCTTATTAATGTTTCAAGAATTTGTTGCCGGTTTCAACTGCCTAGAATAATTTCAAATGGTTCGAATATTTTCATGGAAATTCCAATGTGATCATTTTACATCAAACGCATTGAGGAATTTATGAAATGGATCCGTATATCGTATACCTATCTAATGAATGATTGATGAAACCATACATCCTCCGGGCTATAAGGTGTTGCAAGTGATTTCTAAATTCTCAAGAGATCTTGCTGGTTAATATCGAGTGAAGTAGGTGTAAGATAGGTAAAGTATGGTTAGATGAGTCAGAAAGACTATAATAATAAAGCTCTAAATTGAAAATCAGAATTTGAGTTCAATGTCCCCTGTAATAATACGCAGAGCTAAACATTTTTAAAGTAAGGGGAAGGTGGTCATGGAATTAGGACCACTCAAGAGAAGACGTCGATATTTTTCTGTATTGGAGTTTGAAGCCGAGAGTAACCACTGAAGGGCGCCACCACTCATGCGTTGAACAGATTAAAGAAAGAACGTAAGTCAGAAGCCCGCTGAAGCCTATAAAACTTGACCGGAAATGTTTTGTGGAAAAATGAGCGTGTGAAGCGTCGAAATGCGATTCGAGTGCCGCGAGGAAGTGCAGGCGTCTGGAAATCAACCCTACGACCCACGGCCAAATCTACGGCGGTCAAGTCGGGAATTGGAATTGATCGGGACGACAAAGTCAATAGTCAAAAAATATCAAATGAAGTTTTGATAGAAAGGAAATTGAAAAAGTATCATTACCCTACGACCAAAATTGATGAAAAGAACACATTTGCAAGAGGAACATTTTCTGTAACTGTTTTATGGGTAAAACTAAGGGCGCAGTAGTTAATTGTTCATACGGAACCGGAGTTCGACATCGTTGTTCCAATCGCACCTTAAATGTCCATTTGGCACAGCCCATTAGAATTTCACTTTTGAGCTTGCAGCCGCAGTCCGCGCCATTACCCGTCTAGAATAATTAGCATCGTTAATAAAACAACGAAACTGACAAATAGTTGTTGTCAGTGCGTTTTATAAACCTACTTGAGTACCTACTTGCAGGATGTAAGGAAACGATCGACGCGCACGTTTACTTTTCAAATTGCATTGCCTACATTATATTTCGCTCATTACAATATCATTACAATATGAAACATTTTCTATGCATTTCCACGCGCAAGAGAAAACGCGGAAAAGCTGAAAGTGTCCGTCTGATACAGTGTAGTTAAAGCATGTCTGAATTTAATCATCATCAAGCAGCGCAGCAGTTCTTGGCAGGCTCGTGTGTGCTGAGAGTGTGTGTGTGTTCAAACCTAAAATATATTTAAAACAAACAGAGCGTACCCAACAGAAGAGATGTGCATTTCTATCGAGAATTAGAGCAAAAACTCTTGAGAATTGTCTGTCGTATCTGGTTGTAGGCTGCTTATCTAAAACTCGATTTATATTATAGATCAACACAAAAAAAGTCCCTTTATTACTTGCGTCGAGAGCGCTCAAGTCTATGATTAATGCTCGGATTAATTGTTGTGCTTTAGCTTTAACGACTTTTAATCAAAGAAGATAAATGTTAAATACCGTGGTAAGTAATAGGTCGAAAACCAATCGAGATTGCGAATCTTCATTGTACCAGCTTTGGTGTCATTGTATAAGTGGGGAGCTCTGGTGCGTTCCAGAACGCGCATGTAGGCTTCTGCTTGGAAACTGAATGGGGAGATTTCAACGGTCGATCAGAAAACATCAGCCGAGTTGGCGGAGGTGCCGTCATTCCAGAACACACGGGAAGCACGCGAAAGGTGCGTGATTATCCGGGAGTCGTCTAGAAACCATATGCCGGGTCACTGTGGAATTTGCTGGATGACCTATGGAACATTCGAGATAATTACTCGGGACCTATATAAGCACTATGGATCGCCTACAGCTTCAGTATTGAATACAAGGCGATAGACACCGGATCAAAAGCAAAGTAGTCTCAGCGATATTTCCAAGCATAAATAATTGTTGGCGTGTATTTTATTGTAGCACGCAGTAATAAACAATGTGGGTTTTGAAACGATCCTCTCAATTATGAACCAACCCGTACGCGAAATACGTAACACTACTATTTTATTCCCCGCGCCGACTTTTTGTTTCTTGGCCCATTTTAACAAGTTTGGTATCCTTGTGTAGCCATTGAATAGGCTACAAAAATCATACAAAAATACGGCCGATGGGCGCTGATAAGTTTCGCTCCAACCTCCAACACTTTGCAGGTGCCATCAGCCGTAGCCGTAGCCCCCCAGCTTGTCACTTTATTTTTGCTCCAAAAAGTCATTCTACTGAAAATAGAAAGTGTATGGGATATATGCACAAAGTGTCAATATTTCTGGTACAATGACGGACTTAAAAATCGGACCACCCGGACCTTTCTAAATCGAGCAGTCGAATTTACATTGTTTGACAATGCAAATGACAATAAGAATTAGCTTCTCGATTTTGGCGGCCGCGATTGGCTGGTGTCAACAAAATTCCAGCCAAACGTTCCACCTGTCAGATAGATACCACACTTATATACCAAGTTTCATCAAAATCGGTGAAATTTTTCCAAAGATTTAAAAAAATTGCGGAAAAAACAGCACTTCTATTTAACTAGCTGTCACCAGCGCCAGCAAGCCGTCGCCTGGGTGACAGCATTGGTTGAAAAGTAGCCAGGGAATTTGTTCCACTGACACCGGACAAGTGGAAAGGGAACTGTATACATGATATTGATTTTCCGTTGTTTTAGGCCGATGTCAGGTTTTCCCTAGGCGAGTTTAGTAAATTTATGCATGTCCTTCGATAGTGGCTTGGTCAGATGAAGTTTTCCAAGAGGCGTAAGCAATTGATTGTGTTTGATTGTTTGTTTGTTGCGTGCTTTAAAATTTCTGCCTCGACTTGTAGGGTTCTATTGTGAACGAAACGCATGTCAGTGGGTAGTATCTGGTCAGTGAAGAGCTGTCGGGAAAAATCGATACACAATTATTTTGTTTATTAATATGTATTACCACTTTTGTTCGTGGTAACCACTGAAAATACTGAAAACATGATGAAATACAACAATTTTTGAAATGGAAGCGACGATGTGTGTTATGAAAACCTGAACCGTGAAGAAGGTTCTGCCGTGGAGGACACTGTGTAGTGGAAAAGAAAGAAGAACCATGTATCTGTATTATTTAGGAGTCTTTTCAAATATGTATAGGAGAAATTGAGATGAAATGAAAGTATGCGCCAAATTGAAAATTTGACAGTTACGTTCCAATCATTCATCTGAACCAAGTATAGGTTTGAGAACCCAATGTGATCGGTTGGAAAAAAGCAAGAGTTCAATACGCCGCTTTGAACTGCCAAAATGTCGAGTTCGACAAATGCACTTTGATTGTCCATCTTGACTTAGTATACCTACGTTCAAAATCTCAATAAAATCTGGTGAAAAATACGAAAGTTCAAATACGAAATGGCAGCCTTGAAATTGTCAAAATGGCGAATTCGATGAATGCATTTTGATCGCCAATCTCAAGTAGGTATTCGCGATTTCAAAAATCTACACGCCCTCTGGCGGCTGAAACAGCGAAGCTAGTTTGTAAGTTTTTACGTCATTTTTGTTCTGTCGTTTATGTCAGATGACCAGCGATAATCGGACGAATTGTCAAAATACTCGTATAGGTGATCAAGTTATTCAAGAAAATGAACTTTTGTTGAATAGCAGTCAATAATTAATAAACACCAATGCCACAAATACAACCGTTATACAACGCAAGATGACAGGTGACAGAAAAACTTACAATCCTCCATCTTTTTACAGCGCCCCCATCAGTAGTTAAAATCGTGAATATAGGTTCAAAATTCCAATCAGGTTGAGAAATGCCAAAGTTCAATATGGCGATCTCTAGAAACGTCACAAATCGGAATTTGACAATGCATCTCGACTGCCTAACCAAAGCAAATAGAGGTGCTAAATCCCAATCGGATAGGTTGAAAAATGCAAGAGTTCAATATGGCGGCGGAATTAGAACTGTCAAGATGACAAATTAGGCAGATGTATTCAGATTGCCTATTTCAAGTTGTCATAGATCCAAAATCTCAATTGGATAGGTTGGAAAATGCAAGAGTTCAATATGGCGGCCTCTTGAAACGTCAAAAATCAGAATTCGACAGATGTATTTCGGTTGTCCGCCTCAAGTGGTTATAGGTTTTGAATCCAAATCGGATCGGTTGAAAAATGCAAAAGATTGATAATACGGCCTTGGAACTGTCAAAACGTCAAATTTGATAGGGAGCCCACTCAACAGCCCACCGCGTATTCATCCTACCACTGTAACATCCTACTTGACAACATCCCACCCAATAAACCAGTGACCTCTTTGGCTGATCACAACGAAGCAACATACAGAGAACCGAGTTACGTTAGAATGTGACATGGTAGCTACCTACGTTCCAGATACGTTGAATTTCCAACAGTTCCAACAATGTTTAATGCTAACGCACCGGTTACATAATCACTGCATTCATGTGTTCTGGAAAGCATGTGTTTTGGGTAATGTCTCAGTTACATATTCGACAAATTGACTGAGATACCTCTACTTGCATTATTTTCTTATGTTCCATCTATTTTTATTCATACGTACCTAATTACCTAATTAATTTAGGTACTGGAGCCGCCCGCATAAGCGGACGTAAACAAATGGGGGAAAATCAAGTAAAGTCGAGGAATATGCGAATATTCAAATTCACCAGATGCTTAAAAGATGTCGCTAGCTGTGTAATGTACAAGTGAGAAGTACGAGAGGTGGTATAAAGCGATTTAGAGCTACTCCAACGTCACTCTTTGATTCTCCGACTCATATGCGCTTGGCTCTTGATGTAGGTATTGCGTTGTAAACTCATCACTTCTTGTCGGGCATCGAGCACACTGCACACTGCACAGCACTATTGCGTCGCATCGTGGCTCATGCGGGTGTTTCCACGCAAAAATTTTAATTGTTTTTATTTCAATGACATGATATGGCATCCACGTAACATTCGAGTTCTCCGCGTAACGCTGAACGTAACGTGAACGTAACTGGTACATCACATGCACGTGTTCTCAGAGGGAACAGGGTTACGTAAATGGTACGTATTCAGCACGGTTTTATGTTGCGGACATTGGGGGTCGAATGGCTCACAAAAGGGGAAATACCATGAAATTTCGAATAAAAAAAGCAACAAATTGGATCTGGTCGATACGACGGCGACGGTCGTCCAGTGCCGGATTAACGTATTGGCCGCCCCTAGGCTTGCTTAAAATTTGCCCCCCCCCCCACACACACCAGCAAATCATACCAACTATGTTCTTATTTCCGGGTTTTTATTATCTCAATAGTTGGACAAAAATGTATCACAATGGTCAAGATTCAAAACATGAGGCTTGAAAGAACTTTACTTCTGAACAGAAAACAAAAGAAATTGCTAAATAAACAATACCTGGTAATGGCGAATGTCACAATAAAAGTCACAATATACAATAAAACTATTGAGAAAATTGCCTCGATTTTGCCTTCCCCAAAATTTTGCCGCCCTAGGCCCGGGCCTCCTTGGCCTAGGCCTTAATCCGGCACTGCGGTCGTCTATGCTTGGTTCAGATCACACAAAAAAAACCACCGCAGATACTATGGACTGTGACGTAGGTATCACGATTGGGCTCAGGCCATTATTTGAACAAATTCTCACGGATTTTCACTACAGCTGGACAGGAAAAAAATTCCGAACTTGATTGTTGTGACTTACCTGTAGTTTGAATTATTGCAACAGCTCACGTCAAGCATTTTCAAGATTATGTTTATTCAAGTGTCAGCACTCGGCAAGTGGCGCGAGTTTGACAGATTCGCGTTAACATCAAGTGAACGGAGCCGCGCGGTGCCGTTGGCAAAAGTGACAGTACCAGTCCGACGCTAGGTCGACCGTACCACACCATACCGATGCGAAAAGTTTGACACAGATTTCGATAAAATGGACGACAAAGACGTAATAAAACGCATGTAGATCGAAGCATGGACCTTTTCTGAAGGTCTGGCCAGAAGGTCCGATGGAATTATCTAGGATCTCGTAGAAAACAAGACGTGAAAACAAGACATTGACGCCGCCACGAGATGTGTCTGAAAATAGAAAAAAAGGCCTTTCTCGAAATGTGAAGCCGGTAAAAATCGGGCCCTAGTGCAAATATACTGTGAGTACCCCCCAGACGTGTTTTGCCCTCGCAACTTGCCTGTTTTTGTGAAATTACCCCGTCAACACCGGAGCCGGCCTGCGAAATTTGATCGAAGTGCCGTTTGAATTTGGAGGTGACTCTTGTGTTTTGTGTCTGATGGAGGCTCAAAAGTCTCCTCGAGACCACTGTTCAATTTCGCACGCTGACTTGGTCAATTTCGTTCCAAAAGCACTGTTGAAATGCCCCGAGGTGTTTAGTTTCTCAAAACCGAGAGCATCAATTGACGTTCCTGTCAGATTGGCCAGGCCGTGCTCCAACTTCAACATTTTTCGGCAAAATTTTAAGAAAAGCCCCGTCAAATGGCCCGCACCGGACGACACTGGGTCCCCAAAACCCGCTGGTCGGCATTTCACACCAAATTTCTTGAAATTCTGCCCGAAAAGCCGAATTTTCGCCGCAAAAACGTAACAAGAAACTGGGAAGAATTATTTAAAATGTCAATTCACCTGTAAATTTTTGGATGGATCATGAAATTTTCGAAAAATCTTGACAAATTCAGCAAAAATTTTAAAAGATTCTTACTCTTAACTTGGGTTGCGGTTCGTTTGCGGAATTTTTCAAAAACATACCCTGCCAAAATCCGACGTCTGGTTTTCACAAATTTTGACGTCCCGTCGTTCGGTTGCCGTCAGCGGTTTCTATGATTCAATGTTGTGGCACACCTGACTGACGTTTCAGAGCCAAAACCTTATTTCTACATGTGCATGTGCACACTACCAGACGCATGTTCACAAAGTTGTTTTGCAATCGATCCAGAAACCTCGGGAAAAACCATAACAAGCCCATTTTTACCTGTTTTACGAAAAAAATTGTTTTTTTTTTATTTGAGTGGCGCCTGATTTCAATCGGAGCTGCACGTATTTCATCGAGTCCCTAGCGGGTACTCTTGCTGTAAACCAAATTTGGTTGAAATTCGTTTGGTACTTCTCGAGCCATTTAACCTCAAAGTTTTTATTTTGACAGTTTATAACTTTTGACAGATGACTGATATGTCATAACTTTTACATGTTTTGGATAGAGTTTCCCAAGGGCTTTAAAACGATCTATTGAGAATCAAAATCGTTGTCAAAATTTTCTGTCACTTTTAGACAGTGACATTTTCCATTGACAGATCACGTTGAAAATTCTATTTTCTTTTTTCTACTACAAACCATGTAGTCCTGGCAATGAACGCTCAAAAAGGGGGTCTAGAAGGAAATGCCGAGATCCCAATTTTTGGCTTCAGGGCTGTGTTTGGACTTGTTAGGAGGTAAACATACCAAAAGTCCCTGGACCTAGTGGGTGAGGGGGGTACAGGGGGGCACGGAGAAAGTACCGGTTTTTTGTTTTTCGCCCATATCTCGAAAACGGTTGGCCCTGGTCAAAAAGTGGTCGTGTAAAAATTGAAGCTGACAAAATTTCCTACAAGATTAATCAATTAACTTTTTTCATATATGTTATAGTTTTCGAGGAATACGCTCTTGAAAATCGCAAATTTTCTAAAAACTGTGTTTTGGAACACGTTTTTTTGTAAATTTTGCCTCGTAACTTCTTTACCGCTCATTTTAGAAGAAAGTAATTCCAAAGGAAGTGGTAGAGCATAATATTTTCTTCAAAATGAGTAATTATTTGATATATTATCTTGATGTGATCAAAAGTTAGAGCAATTTGAAAACTTCGAGACATATGACACAAAATGGTGTATTGCACTTTCTCGCGTTATATTTTAATGAGTATAATAATACCGTTGTGGAAATGTTATAATGTGGTGTATTTACACCGTTCAACGTTCGCTTCCACCTTGTCTTCCATTTCTTCATGTGATGCGAGAAAGGGCCCCACTTCTTTGGCATCGTCATCCTCGTTTTCTAAGACAGGGATGCCATTGAGACAATTCCCTTGGCAGTTTTGACAAATGGGGGAGCACTGATGCTTTCCTGCACCCCCATTTGCCACTGCTGCAGTCTTTGGTGCATCGGTAGAAAATCATTTTTAGAATTTCATCTGGTGCGACAGGGTCTATGGTTCGTACAGGAGCCAGATGGTTGCCTGGCTTGCGTTCCCAACCCCACAGTTCAGGAGACAGCTCGTTTCCTAACCACTGCTGGACCTGGTGATAAGTTCTGAAGGAATGCTGCTTAGCTGGCCCCTCAGTCGGTGGGAGAGAGGAGCTTCACTTCAAGCTCCATCATCTAAGTCCGGTCTCGATAACCGAGGCCGGTTTCATATTTCCAGCAGGAACATTCTCCGGGAAATTAGAGAAAAATTGTTGGAAAATGTTCAAGAAACAGTTATCTGTTCCTCAAAAACGAATGGTGGAAATGTGTTCACGGAATAAAAAGTTGGAAAATTTGCAGTTATTCCAGAGAGAAAAACTCGAACACCGTGGGTCCAATTTTGAAAATTTTTCCTCCAAAAAATAATTCAATCTTTTCTCCAACTTTTATTCGCAGCATGTCTGCACCTAAAATGAATATTTCGTGGGGCTCACCGCATGTTAAGATTGCACTGCATTTTTTTCAAATTCACAGAATGTGCTAATTTCATATTGAAAAAATTACCGTCGGAAAACCGAAGCTGTGTCAATCTTGAAAATAGATCTACACGACGCCCAGTTCAATCTACTTCCGATATCAGTTGAAATTTTTTAAAAAAAGTCGATACTCTAGCAGGAATGAATTTTTGAGTGGAGTGCTGCATCAAAAGCGAGTCTTCCTGGTCGAAATCCGGATGAGAGGCCCTCTCGAATGGCAACGGCTAGGAGAAATTTTGAAAATTCATAACGCCCGAAGGGAAAATGGTGGAAAACTGCATCTGCAGACTTAATTTGACTCTTATGTTTTGTTGCTTCTTGCCAAATTTGGTCCCAATCCATCGGATAGATTTTGAATGATTGAATGGTAAAGTTTAGAACTTTGACATTTTTTATTATTTGACAAATGACAGATAGGGTGATATTTTCAACTGTTCTGAATACAGTTTTTTTATGGGCTTCCAAACGGCATTTTGAAAATCAAGTTTTGTGAAATATAGCTTCTGTCATTTTTTGATAGTGACACTTCCGTTTGACAAATGACAGCCTAAAACTAATCAGCTCATTTAACAGCAAGACCCTGTCTGTGTACCAAATTTCAAGTCGATCAGACAACCGGTTGGGTAGCTATCGTGTCAGAACGTTTTTCCTGCATCCTGCATCATCGCATAACTTTCCCTTGGACAAGTCGGAAAAGTAATATGGAAAAATGAATAAATCATTCTTGTAGGAAATTTTGTCAGCTTCAATTTGTATACAATCACATTTTGACTAGGGCCAACCGTTTTCGAGATATAACCGAAAAACCGAAAACCGGTACCTTCTTCGTGCCCCCCTGTACCCCCCTCACCCCCTAGGTTTGGGGACTTTTGGTATGCTTACCTCCTAACAAGTCTAAACACAGCCCTGAAGTCAAAAATTGGGATCTCGGCATTTCCCTCTAGACCCCCTTCATTGACTGGACTACCGAATTTAGTCGAAATCGGTCAGACTGACCGAATTTTTGTTTCTTAAGCGTTTTTGAAGTCATTGTGCATCAAAATTCAAGATGGCGGACACAACTGAAGATAAGCCTTTTTTTTCAATTTTTTACAATCACATTTTACACAATGCCAGAGCTAAAAGTCATTCTTTGGAAGAATGAACTGTTTCTGCATTTAAGAAAAGTCTTCTTTTTCAATTTGCTCTCTCTACAACAAATGAACCACTGGTGGTTCATGGTTTATGAAAATCCCTAAGAAGAAAAATATTGCTAGAGGACATACCCACTTACGTGACAGAGTGGAAAACTTCTCGATGATTCGCCATGCCGATGCCGACGAGAAGGCACATCTCGATTCTCGATGAGAAGGCATGAAAACTGCATTCCTATGGAACTCCGCTTTGTGAGGGAAGCCTGTGAACAATAATGGTCAAAGAAAGCGTCAAATAGGAAGAGGCGCGAAAGATTCTTGGTAACACGTCAATTTAGTATCGTTGGGATTGTTGGGGATTTCTTGGAGTTGTTTTCTAATTAATAATTGAATAACTTGTAATGGTTAATAAGAGTTAATGTTACCGTGTTTTATGACTTGAGCTCATACTACCGTATACCGTATGTTCATTAAAAACTTCAATAAAGGGAGGCTGTGACGCAGGCCATTCGATCCGAAAACGGCCAGGCTATCATCGGTCCACGGCCTCCCATTATTGCATTTTTTAATGAACATACTGTAGATGCTTTTCACTTCATCAAATCAACGACGTACTCTTTCACAGGCCCTGCGTTGTGTTTGTCTTTTTCAATTCCAAACAACTAGTCATCAGTTAATTGAACCAATAATTATTGATACCTACTAATGAGCGATCAAATACTTGATTGCTCAAGTTGGGATACGATGCTCACCTTTTTTCCTAAACGGGCGAATCATGAACGCGTGTTTGGGGAAAAGCTGAGCAACGTTACGCCAACTTTAAGCAATAGAGAGCATTTTATTACTCTGTGATATACCATATTTCTCAAGGAATCATGCGTACTGTGTCTTGTTTTCTGTGAAATCAAAGAGCGATTAAAACATTAGCTCTCATAAGACAGATGCTAGGTACTAGGACATTCGATCGAGCATTGGATTCGTATCATTACAGTTCACTTTACGTCACAAATAGTCCTAAAATTTGGCAGACAGAATATGCAGTAAGATTCTTGTGTCTGCTTCCTCGTGTGTAGAATCCAATAAGTCATTTCTTAAATCGAAGTTTGCTTTATATTGCGTTATTTCGTTGTACTCGTATGTTATATTATTGAATCCTCCACTGCGACGATCACTTGCGACGAAAATCACAGTTTGACGCTAGATGTGAACCTTTCTTGGTCATTCTTGAAACTGTATCTATCACATCTTGTTCTTATATTCTTGCTACAGTTGCACCTTCCAATACTTCTCACTATATTAAAAGTAACGTGCTGACCGGCATTTTTAGACAAGACAAAAAATAATGAAAATAATGTTCAAGTGTCAAAATCTGACCTCAACAATTGAATTGGAACTGGCATAGCAATTATCACCCAAAAATAATTCTGGGATATACCGAGGGATATACTCATTACTCCCCCACAGTAGTATGGACCGTTCTTACATACAATCATTTCGATTGATTGATTGATTGATTGAAATCCTTGTTAAAACCATTTTGACTTCTTCAATCCATCAACTCATTAAAATTGTCCAACTTCATAAATTTCATATAAGATATAGGTGCAGCAATTAAAAAACTATCCCGTTTTAAAATACATGAAGTTGTCTGTGAGAAAGTGAAATTTTGGACGTTTACACTTTTGTTACTATTGAAACGTAATGAGTTTTAATTGTAAAAAATCTCACATTGAATATGTATCAATTCATAGGTAGGTAATCTCCGGTGGATTTTCCAACATCGGTGCAGATTTTTGTGTTCTTAGGTAGCGATTAAGACTTTTAAGTACCTATATTAGTATACAATGGTATTAGTTATTGCGGTCTTCCCACTTTCGTTGTGCATCGCCTCCAATGCATGAAGAAACGGTCAAGAATTATCAAGACGAGGCTAACACGAAATTGCGGAGGCACAGTATCCGCAAATTGCCATGCTCTACGCAAAAATAGTTTTACTTTCAACCGTCAGCCGCCCGCGTACATGGGTACATATACATATACACAGGTAGGCACACAAAAAAGTACCTACGCAGACGAAGTGTTTCCGCTTGGATCGTTGGCCGAAATGTCTCCTCAGCCGTTTTCACTTTTAACTCGTTCTAGTTAAGGCGAGAAATTTAATAAAGAGGCAGCAGCAACAGCAACAAGTGCCTGGGTGTGGTTTCAAAGACATTCCCGCCGTCGATGCAAAGCGAAGAGATGAACTTCTGAAACAGGGAAAGTCACGTGGACCATGACACACTTCCTGGGCCTTTCTCCGATCGGCAGAGTGGACTGAACTTGACGCGTCCAGGTTTTGTTTACAAAATAAACTTCTTTTTGTTGTTATTTTTGGTATAATGTCCGAAATCGAATCATCAAAATTCAAACAATGTAAATTTGGCGTGACGCCGCCTAGTGCTTAACATACATAGAGGATGTATGCATAATTGGAATGTTAAACATGCCATTCACGTGGAATTTTTACGACCGGAATTACAATAATATAATAACAAAAATCAGATAAACTGCTCAAGTCATAGGAAAGAAGAAAGAAGAGTAATAGAAGAAAGCATTTCCGATATCGCGCCCCGAGGATGTAGGTAACCTTGCGCTGGTGATTGAACTTGACTGCGCGTCAGTGAAAATTCTATAGAGTCGCATCTTACGAAACGCGAACTCGAACAATCGCACATTATTCGCACAATAATAATAATGCCGTTACATGCAGCAAAGATGTCTTTATAAAGGGTAATAATACAGTTTCAAATCATAACCAAAGATTTATTGGGTGAATTTGACATGCCGCAGTTGACATTGATTGCCCCTACCTTACTTATACCATTACCGAAATATAGCTCTCTAAAGAAGAGAATTCTTCATTCTCAGCTAGTGATAAGTATTACTAATTACCAAGTTGTTGCAGTAACAACCAATGGAAAGGCCTGCTGCCATATAGCAAGTCGTTCGCTAGCAAGACTGCTGCTAGCAAACAATCTATACGAACAGATACAGAATAAGACTGAATTACTAAGAATATTAGATTTAAATTTATCATAGTTGTGTGTGATATAGAGGGAGTTGGAGGAGTCATTTAATAGCATGGTTGGAGGGTGATAGAAATTATGTCTTGGGCGATTTCCTCTTCCTATTTATTATAGGTGCCATACAATGATAAAAATGAACGTTTTACCATCCTCAAACCAATCAGTTTTCATTTTAATCATGGCTGGAGGGAATGTGGAGGAGACTGACATAAGTAAAACTTGTGCTACCTTTCAGGACATTGGCTACCTATTGAAAAAAGTCTCAGATCATTAGCGATATTTCATCAAGAGGAGTTCAGCTTCACAGACTCTTTCCGGACGAACAGACAGACAGACAGACAGACAGACAGACAGACAGACAGACAGACAGACAGACAGACAGACAGACAGACAGACAGACAGACAGACAGACAGACAGACAGACAGACAGACAGACAGACAGACAGACAGACAGACAGACAGACAGACAGACAGACAGACAGACAGACAGACAGACAGACAGACAGACAGACAGACAGACAGACAGACAGACAGACAGACAGACAGACAGACAGACAGACAGACAGACAGACAGACAGACAGACAGACAGACAGACAGACAGACAGACAGACAGACAGACAGACAGACAGACAGATAGATAGATAGATAGATAGATAGATAGATAGATAGATAGATAGATATAGACAAATAGACGACGGACAGACCGACAGACATTTACAGACTAACGGATGAACAGAGGAACACGGGTACATCTTTTATTTGGAGTTTCCATTGGCTAAGCTTTTTACGAATAAAGTGAAGAGCTAGTTAGGTACATACGAAGTGGGAAACTTGTCCGCATCATGGAAGTGGAAAACTCTTCTCCAAAAACCTTCTGTCCTACATGGTATTCCTCAGTTCTATGCCTCACGTCAGGGCAATGTTTGACTGTTGATTGACCTCAGCTGTTTTCTTTTTGATCCGCAAAGGTGGATCTTCAACATTTCTTCATTTTTGGTGAAAAGATCAACGGATGCCGGTTTGGTTCTAGCTCTTCTTGGTTTCGAACACTGCACAAGCAGTGGAATTATGTTTCAATGCACGAATTTCATACGCGACAAGTTAGAGATGATCATCCCACTTCCTCTCATTCTCCTTCAAGTCGCATGGTCTAAATAGCCATATTTACCCTCTTTGCAGGGCAAACCTGCGGGTGGTAGTTGGCTGTAAAGATAAACGGAACTATTCTTCTTCTAAAGTGCCATTTATGTGCTACGAAATTGCTGACCGTTATCACTAACTAGAGTTGAGGGTGCTCCAAAACAGCAAAACAACGTCATCCTATAGATGTCTCACGATCATTGTAGCTATTGTGTTTCACGGGGGGAAAAGTTGAAACAAACATATTATATTAATCAAAAAGTCACATTTACCTCGTTTGAGGTGTAGGGTGAATATATATGTACAATGTGCAAATAAAAATAGGTATCTCATTTCCATAAATATAATAAATAAACAAATTTTCTCGTTTGCCGTGCACGAAGGTTGCCAACAGTCGCTTATTCTTGGCGATGGTTCTTCCTTCGCTCCAGTTGGTCCCCTTTTCAAAAAACGTTTTTTGTATCACGTCATCACAAGTTTCTTTCGGTCTTCCTCTGTTTCTCTTGTCCTGCATTCTTGCTTCCCATACTTGTTTGACTGGTCTATCTGCATCCATTCTTTGCAAGTGGCCCCACCAACTCAATTGTCTCTTCTCTATAAAATCAGGAACTGGCTTCATTTCTAATTCTTCTCTTATTTGTGTGTTTCGTAATCTGTCCCTCAATGTGACCCCTCTGACTCCACTCATTTCATTTTGGTATTTCATTTTCGTCGCTTTTTTCATTCTCTTCGATACTGTCCATGATTCACTCCCATATGTTAAGATAGATCTAAATATTGTTTTGTATACATTCAGCTTCGTTTTCCGTGCTACTTCTTTTTTGGTAATAAAGGTCTTATTTATTGCAGAATACAGTTTGTTCACTTTATTGATTCTGTCATTCAAGTCAATAGTCTAGTTGTTCTTAGTCTTTTCTCCAGGATCTGTTCGTAGATTTTCATCGGTATACTGAGCAGCGTGATGCCTCTGTAATTGGCGCATTCTTTGTTGTCTTCTTTTTTGTAAACAGGTAGTATTCTTCCTACTTCTCAGTCCATTGGGATTTTTTTTTCTTCCCATACTTGATTGTATATCCTTGATAATAATGCTTTTCCTTTTTTTCCTAGCTTTTTCATCATTTCTGCTGTAATTTTGTCATGTCCAGGTGCCTTTCCATTTTTTATTTCGCTGCTTCGTCTAGTTCTTCCTCTGCAATCGCATTTCTATTTTCTTTTCCATTTATGTTTTCTTCGTTTCTTGCTTTCACTGTTGTCGCCTCCTCTACTTCCTCTTCTTCTTCGTCTGTGTTGATTTGTCGTGTGTTCAGTAATTCTTGAAAGTGTTCCTTCCATCTTTCCATTATTTCCACGAGGAACACGGGTACATCTCTCATCTGGAATTTCCATTGGCTAAGC
The DNA here is from genome assembly GCA_949128115.1 of Anaspis maculata. Classification (NCBI taxonomy): domain Eukaryota; kingdom Metazoa; phylum Arthropoda; class Insecta; order Coleoptera; family Scraptiidae; genus Anaspis; species Anaspis maculata. Next base: position 127,095,432 of record OX421961.1, read on the forward strand.
TTTTCACGAATAAAGTGAAGAGACAACATATTTAGGCGCTAGTTAGGTACCTATACGAAGTGGGAAACTTGTCTGCACACGGAAGTGGAAAACTCTTCTCTAAAAACCTTCTGTCCTACATGGTATTCCTCAGTTCTATGCCTCAAGTCAAGTCAAGTCAGGTCAGGTCAGGTCAGGTCAAGTCAGGTCAATGTTTGACCGTTGATTAGCCTCAACTGTTTTTTTATGACCCGCGAGGGTAGATCTTCAACATTTCTTCATTTTTACCCACTCAGCATAGCATGTCATGTTTCATAAATGAGATGATCTCAATCATGTCACAAAATAACATCACAATGAACGTTACTTCCACATCTATGAGATGTTCATCCGCGATATTATACGATGCAATGTCTGAGAGATGTTTCGAAATGAACTTAAATTGAACATCACACATGAGACATCCACCAGACGTAACATTGTTACTTCTTCAACTGATCGAAGTGTAACATCTCACTGACGTCAATGAGACGTAGTCACTGAGAGATTTTTCAAAGGACCCCGCACGATTCATATGGAAAATGGGTCTCGGTCAAATTCCCTAATTTTTTTATATGTTGTAGCCGAATTTGACACGAGCCAAAATCCATCGTCCGTTACCTAAAAAAATGGACAGTTTTTTTTCTATAAGGGGTTGAAGATGGGTTATTTCAAGGTAAAAAAATATGTTCCAAAGTAAGTGAGAACATTTCAAGGTCCTTTCTAACATATATGGCTCATGACAATTCCCTTTTTTTTTTGTGAAAAAATCAACCCCCTCCCTCACCCCCAACCCCTAGTTGAGAGTATCAAATCCGAAATTACGTTTGAAAGTCATGCAAATGGTTCTATTTTGTCAAATTATGAATTTTGGCACAAATTGTTTTTCCAACCCCCAAGTAGGGGGTGGGGTTGAAAAAAAAACCACCGGTCAATTTGGCTGAATTTCTGATATTGTGCTTTATCAGCTACACTGAACAAGATTACCAAGGGAAAACTCATTCGTATGACCAGTTTTTACCCCACAGAGGGTTGAAGTTGACTATAATGAATGATAAAACATTCTTCCATGTCATAAACCAAACGAATGGGAATAGTGAACTTTCATATCATCTTGTTTTGTGAAAATGTCTATTCTTCGAAAATAATTTCAACCTTGTACCTCACCCCTTATCCCCGTTTCTGAACATCATATTCGAAATAAATCTTGAAAATGTAGGAGGTCTACGGTCGGATTCTCTGCATCTGATTGTGAATCCTCTTTCAAAATTCACTTCCACTATGCTTATGTTAGCATCCTTACAGCAGGGTAGGATATAAATTTTTTCAATGATTTTTTGCCTGGATTATTATCAAAAATATTGGTGTTTCTATCAAGCTTCAATTTCACAGCAGTTTAATTATGTCTACCTGTACCTCGACCTGTACCTAATTCCTCATTTTTTCTTTTGTACGGATACACCTCTATTTATAGTTTAGATTGAAGAATTTAATGTCATCTGAAGCGAAAGCTGCTCAAGTGCTCAATCAAGGCAAAAATGGCAAAATATCATGTCACACTCTTATTCCAGCTACTGCGACTATTTGAAGGATGAAATAAAAATAATTATAATTTTCAAGATTCATTTCGAATATGATGTTCAGAAACAGGGAGAGGGGATGAGGTATGAGGTTGAAATTTTTTTTGAAGAATAGACATTTTCACGAAACAGGATGATATGAAAGTTCACTATTTTCATTCATTTGGTTTATGACATGGAAGAATGTTTTATGATTCATTATAGTCAACTTCAACCCTCTGTGGGGTGAAAAATGGTCATAGGAATGAGTTTTCCCTTGGTAATCTTGTTCAGCGTAGCTGATAAAGCACAATATCAGAAATTCAGCCAAATTGACCGGTGGTTTTTTTTTCAACCCCACCCCCTACTTGGGGGTTGGAAAAACAATTTGTGTCAAAATTCATAATTTGACAAAATAGAACCATTTGCATGACTATCAAACGTAATTTCGGATTTGATACTCTCAACTAGGGGTTGGGGGTGAGGGGGGGGGTTGATTTTTTCACAAAAGATAAAGGGAATTGTCATGAGCCATATATGTTAGGAAGGACCTTGAAATGTTCTCACTTACTTTGGAACATATTTCTTTACTTTGAAATAACCCATCTTCAACCCCTTATAGAAAAAAAACTGTCCATTTTTTTAGGCAACGGACGATGGATTTTGGCTAGTGTCAAATTCGGCTAGAACATATAAAAAAATTAGGGAATTTGACCGAGACCCATTTTCCATAAGAATCGTGCGGGGTCCTTTCGCGGGCTGTCATCGTTAAGCTTTGTGTGTCGGAAAATATTTAATTATTATTTTTGCCCCCTATTACATGTGTGTGATGCCAGTATTGCCTTTATGTCTTCATGTTTAGATTGAGGCCCTGCGGACCCCCTTATGTCTTCATTGTGTCGTTTGGAACCATTTTTGTGTCGTCTTGTGCTTGCGGCTTTCGGAACTAGTGTGTCCCGTTTGTGTCTCCTTGTGTTCTTCGGAAGCCTACTGGGCCTTCTTGCATTTTGTCGTGTGGCTTTCGAACCTCTGGTGAACCCTTGTGTCTGCTCTTGTGTTATTCGGAACCCCAAAATGGGCCCCTTTTGTCTTTTTGTGCTTTCGAATACTTTGATGACTCCCGTTCATGTCTTATTGTAACGTCCGGGGCCTGAACGGAGCCCCTTGTGTCTTGCTGTAACGTTTCGAGCCCCAGCGAGGCTCTTTGGGTTCGGTGTACCGTTTGGAGTCCTAATGAAATATCCCGATAAATATCCCTGAACATCAAGTGCGCTGTTTGAATATACAGGGTGTTTCAAAAAGTATGTGCCATACGTGAATGGCAGATGGAGGATGTCAAGGCGAGTTGAGGTCAAGAAGAGAAAATTTTTTTTGGCGATTGGTCTTGAAGATACAGGGTGCTTTGTTCTTTGGTCATAATTTACAATAAGCGATTTCTCTGGAGTGGTTTGATATAAACAAATGAAATTCACCTGTCACATTCCTCTGCTGGTACTTGATCAAATGCCATAGCAGGTAGAAAAAAAATCAGGTCCGGACTTGAAAAAAAAAGTTTTTGAGTTTGCCTGTCAAAAAGTACATTTTTTGAGCGGATTTCGGAAAAAACACTACCATATCTGGAAAGCTCAGAAAAAATGCTATAAGAGTGACTGTTCAATTTTTACGGCACACTTGAAATCATCCGGCAAAGAAATTGAAAAACAGCTAATACCAGTGTTACTATTCAAAGTGAAATGTTTATTAGGAGCAATAATGGATACAATCCGGTACGATCACTGCAGATTCTTTAGTTCTATCATATCTTTCACTAAGATTCGACATGTTCCACAAGGGAAGACATTTCAAAAAAAAATCTCGAGAAAACCAGAGCTCTTGCCAGAGTTGGACTGTTACAATTTCGTTCTTTTGTTTCATTCTAATCTATTTGGATATGCAGAGTTCACGGATTTTTGTTTACAACCTAGAAAAAAAATTGAAAAAAAAAGCTTTTGAGTTTGCCTGTCAGAAAGTACATTTTTTGAGCGGATTTTGAAAAGGAAACTACCATATCTGTGAAGTTTAGGAAACATTTTACAAAAATGACTTCAATTTTCACGGCACACTTGAAATTCTCCGGCAAAAAAATTGAGAAACAATTTTTATCACTGCTACTATTCCGAGTGAAGATTTTTACCAAGTGTAACAATGGATACAATTCGGTACGATCAATGATTCAGGAGCTGATAAACTCTGAAATAAACCGAAAAGTAAAAAAAACAAAACGTCTTTTCGATAAATCAAACAATAATAAACGCTTAAATCAGGTTCTCGATGTGCCCTCCTCCAACTTCATTGCATTTTCTGTATTGCACCAACAAATGTCGTGTGGCTTTTCTGATTGTTTCTTCATCGGTTCAAGTCATTTTTGTAGAATGTTCCCTAAACTTCACAGATATGGTAGTTTCCTTTTCAAAATCCGCTCAAAAAATGTACTTTCTGACAGGCAAACTCGACACTTTTTTTTCAATTTTTTTCTAGGTTGTGAACAAAAATCCGTGAACTCTGCAAGATCAAATGAATTTGAATGAAACAAAAGAACGAAATTGTAACAGTCCAACTCTGGCGAGAACTCTGGTTTTCTCGAGTTTTTTTTTTTCAAATATCTTCCCTTGTGAGACATGTCGAGTCTTAGTGAAAGATATGATAGAACTGAAGAATCTGCAGTGATCGTACCGGATTGTATCCATTATTGCGCCTAATAAAAATTTCACTCCGAATAGTAACACTGGTATGAGTTGTTTCTCAATTTCTTTGCCGGATGATTTCAAGTGTGCCGTGAAAATTGAACAGTCACTCTTGTAGCATTTTTTCTGAGCTTTCCAGATATGGTATTGTTCTTTCCGAAATCCGCTCTAAAAATGTACTTTTTGTCAGGCAAAATCAAAAACTTTTTTTTCAAGTCCGGACCTGATTTTTTCTCTACCTGCTATGGCATTTGATCAAGTACCAGCAGAGGAATGTGACAGGTGAATTTCATTTGTTTATATCAAACCACTCCAGAGAAATCGCTTATTGTAAATTATGACCAAAGAACAAAGCACCCTGTATCTTCAAGACCAATCGCCAAAAAAAATTTTCTCTTCTTGACCTCAACTCGCCTTGACATCCTCCATCTGCCATTCACGTATGGCACATACTTTTTGAAACACCCTGTATAGTATTAGACAAGTTGGTAGCTTGGACGAATCGGCAGCAGTGTCTCTAACTATCACCTGTGGGGATCCAGGTTCGAATCTTACGGAGGACGCCATAGAAGAAGAACTTTTCTTAGGGAAAAAACGTGCTGTATAGATTGTAAAAATTAGTGAAAATAGGTGCGGAGCCTCCAATGACAGAAAACTATGTTGAAAAGTGGTGAAAAATTAATTTTTATTTCAAAATACACATCCAAAATGCGACGTTATATGTACGTCAAAAAGTGATATCTACGAGATGTGGAATAGCGATGTAGATAGTATGTCACATTTGGTCATCTTTGAGATATCTCATTCATGTTCTAATTACCCGGACATAAGAGGCAACAGAGATGTCCACTTAACATCGCATAGACTTTTTTTGTTAACATCGCAGTTGTGACTTGAACATCTAAGTGATGTCACAGAGATGTTTTATTGCTGAGTGGGTAGTGTTCAAAAGATCAACGGAGGCCGGTTTGGTTCTAGTTCTTCTCGGTTTTGAACACTGCACAAGTAGCGAAATCATGTTGCCACGCACGAATTTCATACGTGACAAGTTAGAGATGATCATCCCACTTCCTCTCATTCTCCTTTAAGTCGCATGGTCTAAGTAACTATATTCACCCTATTTGCAGGACAAACCTGCGGGTGGTAGTTGACAGTGAAAATAAACGAAACTATACTTCTCCGAAAGTGCCATTCATGTGTTACGAAGTTGCTGACCGTTATCACAAACTAGAGTTGAGGGTGCTCCAAACAGCAAAATAACGTCATCCTATAGATGTCTCACGATTATTGTAGCTATCGCGTTTCACGGAGGAGAAGTTGAAACAAACATGGAGGAAATTTTTGCATCATCTAGTAAGTATGTGTGTGCTTCCTTTACCTTGAAGAAGGTCCTACTAAATCCACACTTATGGCGTGGCACAGTCCTCTTGGCGGAGTATGAGAAAGTATCAATCCACTCGGCACGTTTTGTCAGAGGCTTACACGTTATGCAAATGCGTAGAGGTATACTGTGACAATCTTAGACCAATTATATTTCTTTGATGGAAGTATCAATTCCAAACGGTTTTGTTTGAGAACGACTTTTTTCCAACAGGTGCAGTATTCGTATTTCTACCTGAAGTCGCCAGATATGTTGTTGATTTATTTATGCAGTTTTCCTTGTTGTAGACAGAATCGGGTCCACGTGGCGCAGATCCTTTGCGACGTTCTGGGCCAGTTCATCTAACCTGTCCTGCAACTGGTATCGGTCGTACCAAGAGTGAAAAGTTTTAGTTGGTTTACCTGCTCCACAACAAAATTTAGCATAGGTTCCCTCCTCGATACGGACCACATGTTCTTCATATTTTCTCTCGTATTTTCTGAACAATATCTAGAAGTCGTATTGTTGGAGCCGAAGTGTCTAGCAAGCCAATCGTCCAACGGGATCCTCCAAGCTATGGAGGTATGGCGTCACTTGGAACTATAACGGTGTGTGATAACAGCGAAAGAAACCTCCTCCAGGTGGGGCTGGAGCTTCTCCACTGCCCACAGAACCGCCAAGCATTCTGTTTCGGTTGCAGAGAAGGTTCATTTTTATTTTTCAACAAACGGTTCGAATAACAAATAACCTACTCTCCTTCAGGGGTGAATTGGTTTAGCACGGCTCTAAACGCAAAGTCGTCATGTTTAGAGAGTGATACTAACTGATCATGTCTACCAGGCGAAGAATATATTCTGTCTGGGTCCGAGGAGTTGAGATCTTGCATGGTTTCCACCATTTTAGGATCAACTGTGTCGATAGGGGTTTGCATAATTCTCGCGCTCTGACTGGCGAAAGTTACATTTCTCCCTATTCAAGGAAAATCCAGCGGTTCGCGACCTCTCCAAGACAAAGACCAAAGATCTCTAAGTGGGACTCGACGAATTCGTCACGATAATGACATCACGGAGATAGCAGAAAACATTGAAACATTGAAAGCCAGATCGTAACTCAGTTATTGTTCAATGCACTTCGCGGCTGGGACGTTCAGTAAGCCAAAGGGCTTTTTTTTAATTGAAGGAGTCTTCTATTGGGTACGGTTAGTGCCATAGTGAAGATTTTAGATCGCTACTCCATTTTTATCTGCCAGTAGCCAGAGATCATATCCATCAGCGTGAATAGTTTGGCATCTGAGTTTTTCCAAGTTACGACTCGTCTGCCTGGATGACCGGTGAAACGGGGTAGTTTCCATCAAGATTAGCCTTAATAAGAATATAGTACTTCTAAACTTAATAGTCAGAAGGACAACTGCAGGATAATATCATTAGATTTAAATAATGGGTCTATTTCCATTCTGAAATAATTAGCATCACGAGTGCGTCAAGTTTTAGTTTTAATTCTGTGATAAAACCTGAACTACCGGAGTTAAACCCACTAACATTTCCAGTATATGTCCAACCAACACCCGGTTTTTTTTTGTGGTTCCCTCCAGCTCCTAACTGTAACAACGGACAGTTTCTCACAAAATTCGTTCGAAACGGATAACAATAATTGCGCAACTCGACCGCAAGGATATCAACTTTTCACACGATATAACTCAAAGTGCACGAGACTTGCAAAACTGGCAAGGAAATCAGTTATTATTACGAGTACACCTACATCCATAATATTAGGATTTTTCGGTATTTCCACTTTAGTTACAGGTATACGGTACTGAAACATCAAAGCGTTCTTTGACGGACAGCGCAGAATCTGATAAATCATTCATCTTGATATACATATCCGAGATCTCCTAGTGAACGACTTTCACTGAGATAGGCGATTTAAATTTTGAAGGTCGACAGGTAGGCGTTTGAGTATACCTACCTATCTAAATAAGTGGTAGCCGGCGATTATACTGTACTGTTTTGTTCTTGCGTGTGCCCACAAAAATGTCAGAGCATGCAGTATTAACAATAATTGGATGTCTTTTTCTCTACAGGGTGATTTAGTTTCAATCTCTCAATCAATAATATTCTAGGCAAATTTTATATCTTATAGTTGTCCCATTTACTTGTAAAAGTGACAAGATTTCTTGGTCCGGAAAAATATAACATAGGAGGTGTCTATCACATAATCCTGTTCTAAAAAACATATGGCGTTTTCGACTGGTCAGAACGGAACCAGTTCAGTTCGAAAATCGCTATCACTGATTGGGCAAGGAATTTCGAGAACCAATCGAATCCCCTGATTTTAGAGCCGAACCGGTTCGGTTCTAATGACTCGAAAACGCTAATAGTTATCATAGCATGACAAGTGACATTTGGAATAAGGAATAAGCAATAAAAAGGAGAGATTCTTATGTGCCTAAATACAATTATCTTCTACCGAGAGTTCATAAATTGAATGGGTCAAGGGTGCCTGTGAATTCAAAAACGTCTGTCGAAGCTAGGGTAATCCTTACTCCTTTTGTAATCAATTTGTCAAACTTTGACAAGAACAATGCTAGTTCCGACAGACGTTTTCGAACTCACAGGCCCCCTTGACCCATTTGATTTATGAACTCTCGGTACTTTTTTGATAGAATGTGACACAACTGTCATGAGAACGCGAGTTATATTTTCACGGAGTTTCTCAAACTATTCACAACTGAAAACGAATCACCCTGTATTGACTAGGGTCGTAGACATCATGAGCGGTTGCATGGACCCGAGCATGGACCTCTACTTAAATCCTAATTCCTAACGCGTGAAATTTCTCGATAATAGCTCTCATATGGGCAAAAACTATGAGTGTGTTGCTGTGTTTTTCTGATGAAAATAATTAAGTTGTGGTTGCGCAAAATTAGAGTAGGTAGGTACCGGTGCCAATTACCGACATTCCATAAGACCTGCTCTTACAGAGGTACTGCTCCATACGTCGCCAAGTAATTAATAAACTTCCGTTCGGTTCTGGTGCAGTGCAATAACAATTAGCTAGATAGGTACCAATATTGCCAGTTTAGCTCTTCGTGCTCCTAAGATTATACACAAAATTGAGAAATTGCTATAACAAGCGTGTAATGTGAATCTTGCAATAATACCAATGCGGTGATGGTGAAGTATTTAGCGTGACCAAACAATAAGTTGTAGTATGCTAACAGAATAATAATATATAATCGATATCGGAATAGTTACAATTATTTCAAACATTGGAGAGTTATAGTTACTTATGGATTTTTTCAATAGATAATAGTACTTTACCTAGCAAAAATATTGAATCAAGACATGGAAGCAGAAAAGTGATGTAGGTAGGTACATGTTTAAGTAAACCAGTTTTTCAATAAAAATGAAATGTGCATGGCATAAAAGCTGAACCCAAATAATTAAGGTTTGATCCTGCTAGTTCAGAGATAATAGTCAGCCATTTAATCTTTGACCTAGAACCTAGAACTCTTTTTTTAAACAAACACCTAACATTTTCTATAGAAAACCCATGCTTTCTTTTAAAATATAAGGAGATGTGTGGCTCATTTCAGATATTTCTTAGGCAAGGCGTGTACGCATGAAATATTTGGAAATGGAATGGAATTTGGTTATATGCAAAAGTTTTCTCTTCGGCCATATAGGAAAAACGTACTTGTCTGCAACCTTACAACATTTTCCCATTAATTTATTCCTGTGAGCACTGCCGCGGTTCATAAAACACTAGACGACGGAATAACAAACAGCAAAAATTTCATAAAAAAATTACATTTAAAATCCAGAGACACTGGCAAAGTTTCGATATAAGATGCCTACCTGTAGCAAACTATGTGCACCAGCAAAGCAATACCCACCATTAAAATTCCCGCAGAGTCCCAAACGTAATGGAAACGATAACATCACATAATTGTCTTCGACAATCACACACTCATGTAATCGAGAGTGAAACCGTATGCATACAAACTGGACTCTCATTCTGATTCTCTAATTATTTTATCGTCGGCCACGGAAATTTTTGCATCAGGGAAAGTCGTCGAAATTAACGCCGTAAAAACACTAAATTCATTACAAGACAACGGCAATAATTGTGCTTTTACTTAGAATGTCGTAATAAAAAGGCATTTTGAACTTGATGATGGAGGTTGCGGAAGAGAAATTTGAGTTTTTCGTACAGGTCCAGGTACCTATACCTGGTAACTCGCGAGACTAACAATACATTATTATTGCTGAATGACAATGAATCGGAACTTGACGATGATGCGACGAAGGATGAAGGATGCTTTCTAATTTGCCGCGGCATATTTAGGGAAATATGCAGATTGTTGGCCTGAAATGTAAACATGATGTTTTCTCTGTGTCTGACCCCTAATCATTTCGTATATTGTAATTTGCCGTTCGGGTATAGGAGACGCACCGCCAAGATAACTGAGGTTAATTCTGTTTATTTGGGTTGGGTCTAAGCAGCACTCAACGATCTGAGTGTTTGTTGTGTTGGTATGAATGCTTCATTGGAGGCTTCAATCAACTCAAGATTTCAGACTCATTCAGACAACGCACACCTTAAACACTAATTGTCGCGCTATGCTAGCATATTATTCACAAATATACATACAAACAGCTATAATAATAGCGATAAGTGAAGGGAGTTGTCACGCATTCATATTTAATTGCCGGAATGCAATCAGCTGAATTCAGAAGCCTATGACCTTTCCCAATAAGTCTCAAGAACGGAGATTTGGGAAGCGGAGTCGGGAAAAAACTCGATTGAAATTGCGCAATGCCTGAAGCCTTAAACAATAACACACACCGACACAAATAAATATAAATGTTAATGCGCGGGTGGGGCTCTAAGCGAATACCCGCACCTTGTACTTAAACAATACACATCAAGAAACTTTTTAATAACTGCTTTTAATCCGGGTAATTGAATGAAATAATTTTGCAAAAACTTTCTTCCAAGCAAAACTACTTAAATGTTACATAACGCACATTTTCTAAAAATATGACTCATTTATATCAACGGCAATAATAATACTCTTGATTTTTTTTTATCAAACACAGCTACTGCTTTCTTGACTAGGTATACCCATGCTTCAAATAAACACAGAGGTAGGTATACGCCTATTGGTAGTATGTATTGCAATAATTATTTTGTTATTATAACTGTACAAACAACTAGGTATACCTGGTAGCTACATTACGCCCCGTTTCATAATTTTCATAAATTTAACGGTAAGTATTGATGAAGTAACAATCATAATAATTTATTCTTGAACAGGCATGAGCATTGAGCACTGCCAATTTTATAGCCGAAAAACTCTGGTACTTACCCCAAATAAAATTCTAGTTTTGAACTCAATTTACTTTTCTTGGTTCCAAGGCCGGCGTTCTATTTTCCTGGACAGATTTTCCTTAGGTATCAGTCAAGTTGAATAATGCTTATGCTGAGGCATTTTGATTTGGCTTGAATTTATATATGGTTATTTATTATGGTTGAAAGGGCGAATAAAGTTCATCCGAGCGGTATACTTTACGATTAAAATCGTGTTTCCGCAATGCGTTTTTATTTTGCAAAAGATTACTCACTCCTATAAATCAGTTCAGTTATAAGTGATATCTGATAAATATGTACATCGTTAAGGGCACAGCTGATACACAAATCATACGAATTCATCAGCTGTGGGTATAAGGTATATATTTCTCTGACTAGGTTATAGGTGAGGTAAGAATTTTTTTTGAGTATTTGGCGCCTGGTTGCCCGCTTCGAGCACAATGGTGGACAAGATAATTGGTGAGATAAGTCGGCGCATCCGCCATTTCAGTAGGTCATGTGTCTTGATCGATCATTGAAGTTTTAACCCTCGTGGAAGCTGGAGGATGAGCACATAATGTATGTAGGAAGTTCTCGGAAAAGAGACTTCAACGTATGATCAGGAACTAAGCCTGAACTGCACATTGGCGGCATCCGCCAAAAGCCTGAAATAATAAAGATCATTCCATTCACACTTGTAACACGGTGATACGCATTAGCACAGCGAGTCTAGAACGAAATCTTAGACAATTCAGTGTTCCTACAGCTTCAACGAAACATCCCGGAGATGTTTGGCTTGGCTAAGATAAGATGTTTGGCGGAGCCCTGAGGGTCCAGGTTACAACTGGTCAGTCAAAAAAAATTCTTGCAAATGGTCAAAAATTACCCCTCGAATCTTGTATCTATAGTTTTCCATTAGTTGTTATAAATAGTGCGGTGTCTCGTGCCTCGTAGGCGTCAACATAATTTCGGAAACCTTTTCAAAAGTGGATTCATTTATTGGGCTCCTTGATCCAGAAAATTTCACCGGACATGGAATGAGGCGTTCTTCGGCAACATTACTGGCCAATGCTGAGGGTGATATTACCACTGTCAAGCGTCACGGTGGCGGTGGTTGGAAGTCGACTACGGTAGCGGAATCACTGTCCAGCAAGATGACAATTGCTGAAAAAATCCAGGTCCAACCTTGTGCATCGACTGGTACGGCTAGTAATGTCGCCGGAGTTGTGGGTCCCTCCAGTCCTTTTCCAGAACATGAACTTCCAGCTTTTCAACTTCCAATCCTTTTTCCTTTTTGAGATAAATGGTGATGTTATTATCATGATCCATTTTGAATAAAATGCTATGGAATCAAAGCGTAGTATGATACTATAATTCGAATTCACTATACCTTCGGTTCCACCAAACTTTTATCAACGCGATAACTTCATCACTCTCATAGTAACTAAGCAACTGATCATCATATTGGCTGGTGCATAGCAACTATCAGAGTGATAGATTCAATCTAATCGTAAAATTTTGGTGGAACCCGAGGATATAGTGTAATTGAGAGCCTCTAATCCACAGAACAAACGTATTGTTACGATATTTCGCGTACGGGTTCGAATATAATTGAGATGGTCCTTTTAAAACATACACTGTTTATTTCTGCGTCCTAAAAATAATACACGCCAACAATTATCTACTTGGAATTATATCGCAGGTACTTCGCTTGTTTCACTTGCGTTACCACTTCGCATTCCAATTCAATACTGCTCCGAGCTGCCGGCTGATGCCTTATATAAGGCCTCCGAATAGTGTTCCCGAACTTTCTGTCTGCTTCCAGCAAATTCCATAGTGGCACGGCATATGCGGTTTCTAGACCATTCCCGAATAATCACACACGTTACCCGTATAATTCTGCCAGGTTCTGGAGCGGCGCCTCCGCCAAAATGGACAGATCTTTCTCGATCGAGCATTGAAGTCTCCCTTCAGTTTCACACACACGAACGCTCTGGAATGCACCAGATCGCTCCAGACTTCTACACTGCGATCTAATGGATGGAAGGATCTAGAAAGATCGAGTGTTTACCAATATGTACGGGATCACCGTTCGTAACAGTATTAAACCTTCCTGTTATACAGGGTGATTCATGAGTGACCTCACATAGGCTAATGGTAGATAGAGGACTTCGAGGCTAGTCAGGATCAACAGATGAAATTTTCTATTCTCCAATGGTTAGGAAGATACAGGGTGTTTTGTGCGTTTCGTATGAAACGTTGATAAGCGATATTTCTGAAACGGCTGGAGATATTTTGTTGAAATTTACCAGTAATATTTCTCTGTTGGAACTCATTCCGAAGCCATACCGGGTAAGTCAAAATCCAGGGCCGGGCTAGAAAAAAGGTGCCCCTTTTTTGTTACATTGAAAAAAACATTTTCTGACCGCTTTTCTAAAAGACTGCTATCGGATTCAAAAAGCTAAGGGAAAATGCTTAAAAATCACTCTTCAATTTAGATGGCACACCTAAACCGTTTCGACAATAAAATTTAAAAGTATAAAATTTGTGGGTGAGTTCCCATACCTCCATGGTTCCCATTTTCGACCGGACATAATCGACTCATAGTATGGGGGCATAGGTCGTGCCGTGTGCAGCTTCGTGAAGATATATAGAGTTGTCTTAATAGATTCCTGGGGGATCAAGGACTATGAAAATTATGGTGGAATATTGGCATTTACTGCAGGCAAATATGGTGGAAGCGCCAAAATGGGCTTCATCTGGTAATAAAAAACTGGCTATAGCTCGTTTGATTTTCAACGGATTTCAACATCTGACACGTCATTTTGTGAACGAAACAATTCTCTTTTCACTCCATACCTAAATTTACAAACGTCATTCCGTGAAACTGTCAAAATTTTCTTTATAAGATATGCTAAATTCCGCTTTTTTTAAGGTTATCCGATATTTTTGAAACCTGGCAGTATCATAGATCTTGAGGTGTTCTTTCCGAATTTCTACTTTTCCACTTCGCATCTTTGCCGTTTTGGCCGCCATATTGAAAAGATGGCGCCCAAAAAAGTTTTTTGTCAATATCTTGAATTAAACTGACTCAAGATTGAAACGTGTATATGCGAAGGAAAGCCCATTCAAATTTCCACAATTTGCCATATCAGTCATTTATGTGCGATTTACGGTTCTTGAGTTAGAGCTTTCAGAACTTCCGGAAACATCAACTTTCGGCATTCAATCAGCATGTTAAATTGATACCATTGAGAATTATGATACATAGGAGCGGTGGTAGCCGAGTGGTACAGGTGATGGCAAGCCAAACCATTCGCGCTGCCCTGTGTGGGTTCGAATCCTACTTCATCCATGGATATTTTGTGCTGTCCCCGAGGTTGCATGGTAGAGCAGCTTATAGCTGAATGCCGCCTCGTAAAATAAGACAATTAAATATTAATATTAAATATTAAATTTCAGCAGACAGATTCGTAACTCATGGAAAAAATTACGTTTCTTGGTCAACTTTGAGCTAACAGCTGACAGGCTAGCTAAACGCTGGTTGATCACAATGGTTATACTATCCAAAGAGTAATACAAAGTTCTCGTTACGGATTTGCTAAGGTCGGGCTCCCAACAGATTTGTTACAGAGTAGGCATGGGACGTGTTTCTGTTAGAGAGATCGTTAAGGGACGTATCGTTTCGTAACATATCGTTAGCGAACATGGAAATAGAGAACAGGCCGGTAACAAGTAGGTAGCCAAGGTTTATGTAGGACCGCGAGTTTTAAATGACATCCTTACATCCAAAAATTTCACCCCCCCCCTCTCCAAGAACTTGATATTCTTGCGTGAGCTCGCTCCCTCCCTCACGTTTTTTCACCTTGTCCGTCTCCAACTCTCAAAAGTGTAGTTTATTCGCGCTGCTATTGGCCAAATTCATAAACTGATCAATAAAATGGGCGTGGTTAGTTGTCAATTCGAGTTGAAAATTTAACTGATCGTTTATTGAAGCATGCACCTTCCACCCTCCTTGCGAAAAGGGATGTTCTTTGTTAGTGCACAGCTACTTAGGTAGGTAAAATATAGTTTATCTACAAGCGTTAAATAATACCCGTCACTTTTAGCACGTCGTCATGGGCGACGTGAAAAAATGATGATTCTGCGCATTCCTGTCATATTTTCAATAAATTCTGACATTTACCAAACATTTCAAATACCATTGTAGATAAAATCCTGTACGATACACGGGTTAAAAGTGTCTTATTTTGTTCGCAGGGTTGCTCTACTCGCTAATGCTCGTTTCGCAAGCGTCCCCGCTCACAAAATAATACCTGTCACTTTTAACACTCGTATCGTAAATAGCTATCACTTCAAATGAAATGACATTTCTGGCGGCTGTGAAATTTGACATTTGCGCTAGGAATAAAGCGTTTTCTAAGTTGAATCGAGCTTTTGAGGAAAGCTTTTCATCAATTTGTAAATGTTTGATGATAATATACCATAAAAAACTTCCCCGGACTCCAGAAACACATTATTTCGAACACAAATGTCAAATTTCACAGCCGTACAAAAATAAAACATTGTTATGTACGGAACAAATAAAATATTGATTGATTGATTGATATGGAACGTGCTGGAGATTAGTACGCGCGAATAAGACTCACACCTGTACAATTGGCGGAGGAACTGTGCCTGTGCATCGAGACCTTGCCGGAGTATTCGCGAAGTCAATGGACTTTTCTATATTGAACACCTAGACAGGGGCGGCGACTTATAGGGTGCATCGGGGCACATGCACCCATGCAAAGTGATTATACGGGTGCATTGCACCCATGCATGCAAGCTTAAGAAATTGAAATATACGTTCTTCAAGCCTAAATTTTTAATCACTTTGAAAATCACATATGCAGGGCCGGCAACAATAGTGGTGCTGACGTGCTCGAGCACCACACGTAACCCGAAGAGGTGGTGCTGAGCACCACATGTTGAAAATGCAAAATTTTAAATTAGCGTCATAGCACTCCAGTTTACCAATTCCGAGAATTTTTGTTTTATTTTGAAAGTTTTATTCATGTATTATTACCCCTATATTATACAGGTGCCCCAGAATGAAGTAACGGTCTATGGGAGTCCAGAAGACACTAGAAGACCTCTACATTACTTTTTTGCAAAAGCTTAATATTAACCGGTATACAGCTCTTCAAAATTTGACTTTTTCATTGGGTTTTCATAAATAATTCATAAACGGGTCGAAGTGTTAGGCTGAAATTTGCCAGAGACTTGTTTTGAATGATTCCTCACCTATTGGCATAATTTTATTCAAATCCAACGAGTAGTGAAACAAATAAGAATTAAAATAAAAAAAGTTCGAATGCCGAGAAACATAATATGTAGGGACCTCTAATTCCTTCCGGGCTATCTCCCATAGGCGTTTGGCTACTTTATTTTGGGACAGCTTGTATAGTATATTGTATTTAAATATGACGTGTGCCTGAATAATTTCTTTTTCAAGTTTCAATAAAACTTTTAAAAAAAATCGCCTGCGACGTTGATCCCCCCCCAGTTCTTTTTCCGAAATATTCAACAGTCAGCACCACACGTTCAAATCCAAAGTTGCCGGCCCTGCACATATGCTAGGTAATACGTTACCTACTGCATGAGCATCTAGGTACTTGGTTTCATCATTTGATTTAGTATTTTATTTTATTCTGTTTTAATATTGAGACCAATAGTAAGTCATTAGCATTGAGTCATTACCTTGTTTTTGTTCATCAATTTCTAATGGTTTTATATCCGAAGAATTGTTGACCACGCCCACTTTTCTCGAAAAATTTTTGCCTGCGGCGCTGTTGCTCGCTACCCTCATTGCTTTTTCTGTATGTTTCATTTTTTGCACCCATGCAAAATTACAAAACCCGCCGCCCCTGCACCTAGAGATATATTCCATTCTATAATATCGCATGAAAGTCGCATAAATCTTTTAGCAAACATTTTACAGGAGAGCGAAAGAGGAACAACTAGTACATTACAGGGTTAGTTTAGTGCTAAACCTTGATTTTTCTTCACCGGAACCTTTATTGGTTTGTCACGTACTCCTGTCAACTTCCCTAACCAGAGTTAGGCACCCAATAACCCTTGAATAAATAAGTTTTTACTCTCCTGCAATTTTACTTTGCAAAAAGACTTGTGTTATACTTCCACGTTAGCTTACGATATAGAGCTCCCATGAATATTGGTTTGGAATATGCTGAAATGGAAACAACAGAAACATTCGACGTTTTTCCGGAAGAAGTCCGGGGAATATTCTGGAATGCAGAAACGGCTATATGTATAAAGGAGTGGCCCAGCATCGGAGAAGAGAGTTGAATTTAGAGCGACAATGCGAACACAGCGAAGTGTGACATCTAATGACGAAAATTTATGTGACTAAGCAGTATCTACGCCGTAATAAAGAATGTTTCTTTGAACGATTGTGTCTCAATTAATTAATAAAGTAAGTACCAACACAAATTCGTGACTGATTATGTTGTTTAAATTCGTATCGGTAGAGCCGATACCTCGTCTATCATGTCACAGTTAACAAGAGAAATGGCGTTTTCCCCTCGGTTTTCCCTGATAGTCAAGTACCATAGGTTCAAAAAATTGATCCCATGGGCTCCTTCGTGAAGGGGGCAAGAGACCTTTCATTTCTTATAGTCTTATATGTGGAGACACCGAAATGTTGTGGTGACACTTTCAAAATGGCGGCCATTTATTTTCGGTTACATTTAAGTACTTGCTTCATTTTCACCCGATTTGAAATTTTTCTTTTTAGAAAACGTGAATTCATATTCTCTATCCGCTGCTGTCATTGGCTATCATTTATATCAATTTGTTTGACCGGAATTAGGAAAAAACTGAAAATTATGATGACTTTTAGTCCTATAGGTTTCTCGACTGTTACGATCAATCTCAAATCAAAACTGGCATTCAAGAACAATCCAAGCAGCTAGCATATTTCTGGAATCCGGCCGATTTCCTAGCGGTGCCGTATGAATCATTTCGCTCCCAACTGTACCTATAATATGCTTGTTGAGCTGTACCAGACTACAAGAGTACATTATGTACCTACCTATGTATGACTTTATTAGTTATTGACTCACTCCTCATGAGTTACGTGAAACCATGAGGCTTCTAGACAATTAAAATAACACCTCAAATTTTATTAACATCTGGCTGGAAATCTAACAAATCTATCTATGAAGATTCAATATTAATGTAAAAAAAAATTTCAGTGAAAATAAGACGCGTTTCTACCGACCCTCTTGCGTGTGCCCTTTTATACTTGCTCTTCGCCTAGATCCGGCTTTGCTGAACGGAGCTGACCTTACTTCTTTGCACCTTTTTCGAAATTCTCATATCAATTTCAAATCCATATTCACAATATTAAATCAAGTGAAACGAATAGTTCGGAGCCTGGTTTTTTCTTAATTTCACTTGGGAGAATTCCACGAACTGCCGAAATCTCAATCTGCTTGACACACTATGCCGGTGTTTCAATCAACACCACACGTTTTCTATAATTCTATACCAAATCCCATTGTCATGAAACCGAACGTGGTCAATCCAATACACTCTCAATTTTCGAGACGCTCCATCGCCTTCCTCAAGACATCAAAACAATTACATCCATCAAATCGATCCGTTTCGTATATGAAAACTTCAGCATCATCATCATCATCATCATCACCCAGAACTCTAGGGGTTCTGCGGCAAAGGACCGCAAAAGCAAAATTACGCAATAATAATCCCGTCCAGGTATATGGGCATTTTCGAGCGCCGGGTGGTTGCTGCGCCCCCCTAAGCCCCCCCACGTCCTCCACGTCTCGTATAAGAAGTCGACCGGCGGTCTCTCGAAGACTTTCTTCACCGGATACCCAAGTGTGGCACGTACTTTTGTATCATACTCAATGACACCAGTGATGTGATTGTGGCGTTTTATTCCAGTGAATTGGACCTATTTTTTTAAGTGCACCATTTTTAATTATTGGATTAATCCATCATGGTAAGTCGCAGACGATAATTCCTACAATTACACGTCTTGAATCTCCAAAATTGGCATCGGCGACACACTTTTTTTTGTGTAAGAAACACGCGGTTGGATTTCCGTAATAATGGCTTTATTAAAATGATACATGAACTATAACTCGAGCAGCGGTAGCAACAAATTAGAGAAGCAACAAAAGATGCGTGTGATATCACAGCTGAGGTTCACACCACTAATTACATCACAATTTAAATCTGTAACACACTCATAGGCATAGGATTTTTAGCTGTACATAGGTATGCAACGATAATAATTATTGTGTGCATAAACACTCACTGACCGCTTAATTCTAAAAGAGAATGTGCTCCTTGTGTCCACAATTTATTGGAAAGTAGACTAGTTTGAGTTATTGCAATAACAGATATCTCTTTATGTTGATCTTATTAGAGACAACAACTAAAATAATTATATTCAAACTTCATTTAACTTAAAAATTTACATAACTTCACAGCTCTGTAAATTCACGCTTCGATAAATATCGCTGGATTATATTAAATAACCAAATGTTCATCGAATTTTAATTGTTGCAAAAAAACACTTTTACTTTTGTATCACGGCCGGGCGGTCGTTTAGCCCAAAAATAAGACGTACATAATAGGTATAGGTAGATATCTATTAGTACCTACTTATCTTATTATCATTAAAATATAATCACAGCCTTCAGTAGTCTGGTAGTCGACTAGTTGTATTGAGGTTTTATTGAAAGTCCAGTAATAAGTATTCTCACGAAGTCGTGTTCCAATTATTCTTGAGGCTTTTTTTTTGTTTTCAAAAAGTATGAAATTTTCCGAGCAGTTACAAGAAAAACTGGAGCAACTGAAGCGCTTCAAATTCTATGGGAGACACACCGGAGGTGTTTCCTTCCTGGCGGTAATTGTTGCGAGTGTAATTTAATGTCTCTTTTGATCCTACCGTTTGCCACTTATGAAGTGCAATTTAAGGCTTTATCCGGTTTAATGCAGGTGACTCTGCCGATGAAGAAAACTTCAAAGAACAGGTTTTTCATAATTTGGAAAGTTCACAACAGCAGACCTCCGGTATCGCGATGTGGTATAAAATAAAAGAATTTTTTTGTATACAGCTCCAAAAATCAAATTTCAAGCATTTTAAACAAAAAATACATATTTTTGTAATATGTATTCGGATGTATTTGAATCGAATTACATGAATATTTTCACTGATTTTTCACGCGGTTTATTCTGCGGAAGCTTTTTATACCCATCTTTGCCTTGCCAGTTCAGCAGTTTTCTCAAGACGGAGGTGGGAATAAAGAGACGCAGTGGCAGACCCAGGTTAGATTATTGCTCCCAGATAGTTATAGGGATGTGGGATGATTGATTGACCTTTAAGGAAGTGCGTAGGTTAGCGCATGATAGGAAGGGATGGAGACACGCATTCAACTAGTCTTAGGACTGAGAACTTTGTGATGATGGTGAGCATCGGTGGCGTCAGAAAATTTTGGCGGCCTCTTCAAAATAAAGACAATATTTTCAGACATATACGGTATCATTGGCACTGCTGGATCAGATTTGACGGCTCATTTTGAAGAGAATATTAGAATCTGAAATACGACAGACTTTTGTACAACTACGGCTTTTGTTACAAAAAAATTAACGGATGAGTCGAAAGTGAGGCTGGATATGCTGATTGCTATAAATTCCAAGATTGCTTTCTTTTCCAAACGATTTTCGTGTTTTCTCTTCTGAATGAAAGAGAACAAATGGGGTAGAAATGTATGGTGTCAAACTGCCTACTTATATGATTATATGACAAAGGAGATTATTTTCTTATGCCCTAGTTTGTTCTTCCTGGCGCCTGTGCTGTGTTATATTGATGCATTTTAGAGAGCGCATATTTCAGAGAGACAAATTGTGGACTCCTTGTTGAATAACGCTGTACAAATCCTGTAAATGGATGGAAGAGGAAATCTCAATTGTACATACTTGATTATCAAAACTCAATAACTAATGGGATCTGCTCTTGAAGCCCCCCACCCCTAAATGCCTAGGCGTTTTCGTGGCATGCTTCTGATGTAATCACATGTGGGCAATCAATTATATTCCCCGTGGTTCCTGCTAGTGGTTCTTCATGTGAAAAGCTCTATTGCAGGAGGTCCCATCCATACGTGTTCAATGGGGCTTATATCAGGCAACATGGTCGGCCACACAATGCGTCTGACTTTGCTTTTTCTAAAAAAGTCGTTCACTACTACCGCGGTACGATGTAGTCGAGCATTATCATCCATGAATAAAACTTGCTCATATCAAATTCCTTAGGCTGTACAATCACAGGCATCGATACTTCCATACAGAATCATCAAAGTTTCTATGTGAAAAGTGCAACCATAGAGTTCAGAAAATGTTGAAAGCGGCTCTGAAGTTTTTTTCAACGACTCTACTATTTCTGTCAAGGCCAGCTAGAACCTGAGTTAGGAGTTGCTGAGTAATTGTCAGTCATTGGACATCAGATTCACTTTTGATCTAGCTTCCATACTTTCGCCGCCAGGGGGCGTCAAGACTTTTAAATTCGCGAATAATGGAAATTTGATTTACTCACATCGTGAAGGTGCGTCAGGCTGTTCCACGGCTCGGAGCTGTTACACAGGAATCCATATTTCTTTCCATTTCCACTTGTCGTTAGCATCAAGATCTGCAACAGATTTGCCTGTAGTTTGAAAAAAAAGTTTGACCTTCTTAACAAACGTGATTGAAAAGAACATATAAAATTACACAGATCAGATCAGACATTACACAGGTCAACCATATGCACTAACATGTCAGAAGTGTCAACTTCACTGTATAACTGTCACAAAAGCGTGAGCATTCTTTGATCAGCAGCAATGAACAACTTTGAATCAGGATCAGGATCCTGTCAAGTTATATACATTCACTTTTGAATTATTCATGTCAAAATTGAATTGTGAGCTCAACATTCACGCAGATTAACTTCAAGAGCGGACATTATAGTGCCCACGGATAGATGGCACCACACAGGCATCTCACACATCGACTGTTTCCTTGTGTGTACTTGGGTGACCTTCGAACGTTGCATTGTTAAAGTGACACAGCCACAGCTACCGGATATCATACTTCGCGATTTGCAGAATGCTCCATTTTTATTAAAAGAAAAGTAGAGAAATATATGAACAGTTCAACGACAAATCAATCAAAAATGCATTGGACGCGATCATTTCCGAATTTCGTACAAAGGGATGATATCATATATTAACACTATTGACAGATGCCCATTATGTTCGATATTATAATAAAAGAATAAGGCAAGATATTCATATTTTATGTTGTATATTTCTGTCTTTGATTGTTTCAATATAAAGATGTTCTTTCGGTTTTTTTTAGACAGGAACGTAAAAACAGCGGGAGTATATTTTTGTCGCAACGTTTCGCCGACTAACGACGGCTTCGTCAGGCGAATGAAATGTATAAAAAATGGATAATCATGTAAAAAAACGTCAAAAAATTATGAGCGGTAGATAATACTTGACGTTTTTTACACAATTATCCATTTTTCAAACATTTTATTCGCCTGACAAAGCCGTCGTTAGTCGGCGAAATGTTGCGATAAAAATGTACTTCCGCTGTTTTTACGTTCCTGTCCAAAAAACCCAAAAGGACATTTTTATATCAAATTTATATTTTAATTATAAGAGTTTAAACGACACACAGGCTATCCACATACGACATACGTTTCAATTTGTGGAACGTCTGATGATGAGCTGCAATATTGAGCTTGATTCAACTCACCAAACTCATTATTTTCTACACAAACGTCAATTTTCACAGCGTACTTCAATGAAAAATTGATGAAATTGATTATACAGTAGCAATTTTTAGTATCTAGGCTTGAAAATGTATAAATATATACCGAAATTTAAAGGAGCGAGTGGCAGAAAGGTAGGTTGTAAAATGAGAAATATTACATAACTAGCGGGCAAAAAAAAAGACAGATGCGTACAGAAAAGTGACACCTCAAAGCTGTCAACGCAGATAATAAAAAGAACGTATTTTTTGTAAGAGCCGCCTAAAATAAAAATTGCGGCACGTTAGGTAGGTGTCTTCCTGCACCTGGTCTATTAGCTGATTACCTAATTAAATTACATCTTAGACGTGCAATCATTTATTTTATTCTATGATTGACGACTTATTCAATCACATTTGACAAGTTATACCGACGAGTAGGTGAGGTAGCAGTGATCAATCAAAATCATGCAATTTCCTGTTCATGAATCGTTACATGGAAAGCTTCTGATCACGGCATAAATTTTACACTTACATTACTTGTGTTTTTTATGGCGGCTATAATGCTCCAAGAATCGGAAGGAAAACGTGCGGAACTGATCAGAATTCCATCACAGTATCAAGCAAAGATCTCTTTTGTATAGCCGTTTGAAAGCGGAAGATCGTCACTTTACCCACATTTTCTCTTGCATCCATGTATCTCTGCCCATGCCTGCTTATGCCCATAAAGAATTTTCAAGAGAAAATGAGATAAAATAATGTTAACGGTCTCTAGTCCTTGTGAAGTTCAAACTGAATTTCGACAATAATTAAATCTACACACGCTATAACGAGTGTGTCACAGCCAACGACAAAATTGGCCATAAAAGACCAGTGTAAATATTTAATTTACTTGATTTTCTATGGCGCTGAGTATATGTGTGCGTATTAATTAGCCTTTCCTGCGTATAGATGCTGGGGATTTAAGTATAGAGACACACATTTGAAAGTTAGTGCTTGAATGAGTTCGTAAATAAATAAATCAGAACATTCGTTTTCGAAATTAGCATATCAAATACAAATATCCTCGAGATACATAGTGTGGGACTTCGGACTTTCACTGAATTAGATGCAAAACAAGAGCGAGAGTTTCCAAATTTTGAGGGAGTTTTGGAAGAATCTTTTGCTATCATTTTTGTTCCAGCTTATCAGCAGGCTGGTTGGACACCGCCTACGCACCTACAACGTACTACCTATCCCAAGATAACTTGCGAAATTCACCTAATCAAAAGTAGAACATACCCGCTTGGATACTTGCGAATAATAATCTAATCTGAAACTACGAGTATCTCTACCTTAGTGTAAATAATAAGTTCCTCTGAACGGACTATGTCAGGCGTGTGCTGGGACCCCAAAGAGGGCCCGGGCGAATTCACGTCAAAAGACCCTTTGGGACAGAACCTCCCCAATAGGGTGTTAGTAGTTAACTTGATCATCCGTAAATAAAGTTAATGGAGTAAGTAAATAATATGAGTTGAGTAAATAAATGTTTCCGTATTGTATTGCTTCATTTTCATGAGGCAACCAATCATATCGTTCTTGAGTCATGATCAGTGATCACATCTTGAGTACTTAATATAAATCTGGAGTAAATAATATAAATTAAGTAATTAAATGTTTTCGTATTGTATTGTCTCATTCTCATGAAACAACCAATCATAATCGTTCTTGAGACATGATCACCAGCATTCGCTTGAACCTAGGAGACTGTGAATACCAAATATACTCAATTATGTGAAAACCTACTCACATCTTTGATCAGATGTTTCGATTGATTTTCAAAGCGTTCTATGCCTTTTCAACTTCAAATTGGGACTAATCAATCTCAAACTAGGAATGAACGATTTCAAAGTAGCATTAAATAACTTCAAATTGAAACCGATGATTATTTCAGTTCCAGAAAAGCAACTCTGTAGAGAGAATAGTAGTTTCTGAATTTCTCGTAAAAAAATACTTTTTACAACTTTGACTTTTCTAGGCGAAAACTAAGAATGTATACCTGCTATTTCTGGAATCAAATAATCAAGGATAGGTACATATGTCTTCAGTGTCAAACTTGATCAGTGCAGTTCATCAAGTGAAGGTTTTAGGTATTGAGCCGTGACCCTGTTTGTCAAATATGATTAATTGAAATCAACTTCAAACTATTTTTTGCATTTGCGATTTAAATTGATTTTTCCCGCCGCAAAATGGCTGCCATAAGCCGCATGCATCCGGCCGCATGCGTTGACAATGATTGGTATTGTTATTTCACATTGATGTCATTGGCCTGGCAATTTGGTTGTCACTACCCATTTCAAACTGCATTTGGCAGCCATCTTGTGGCGGGTAAAATCATTTTTGGATTGCAAATAGTTCTGGCAGAATATCGGCGCCAAAATCCCCCCTCGGCAAGATTCTGGGCAAGCCGAGGGGCAAACCTTCCGAGTATTTCGGCCCTCGAAATCTTCCTCTGAAATGGTGATTGGCTGTTTCTAGTGACTCGTGGTTCGGAATCCGCCGTTCAAGCCGAGGTTCAAGCATTAAACAGCCAAAGTGTCGAATCGTGTTCTTGCAGAAAATGACAAAAAACAGCAAAATGAGTGGTTTTGTTCAAAAAAATATGCTTCAGAAACGAATAATAAGGAATAAAGCATAGGCTTTCAAAAATAAAGTTTCAAAATCTGTTTCCCGTGATAATTTTGAAACTTCTTGGCCGATTCTACATAGTCAGATTTGGCAAGTTAGCAAAATTTTGATTCAAGGCTTCGTTTTTGAGACATTCATGTCTAAATGTTTGGATAAACATCTGGAAACCGAAAGCCGCAATTTCATAGTATCGAAGATTTTAATCCAAGAATATTCACGATTTCACAATAGGGTGATTGCATGGAATTTGGTTTACCTTTTGACCGTCAGGAACGTGACAGTCGCTGGGGGATTTTGCTTTGGTTCGGTTGGTATGGTGACAACTGACACCTGTCCGACAGATCCAAAGCGTGAGACGCACTGGGACTGGGGCACAAAACAAATGAAAAATGGCAATTTTCAGTGGTTCATAGACAAGGTGGTGATGGATGATGGATATGAATAGTGAAATTATTTAAAATGGAAAAGTTAACGCTTTTGAGCAGCACTGCTTTGATATAATTCAACACCACCAACGAAACGGTATTCGAGGCAATACCCCGACAATGATGAGACTCGAATAAGGTCGAACCACGTATCTGTCGGGTTTCGTTGGTGGTGCTCGGCGATCTGACGTGCGGGTTTTCTCATTCAAATGAAATTATTGTAGCGACTTTAGCGTTAGATAATGTAAGGTTAACAAAATGTCAGATATTTCCTGTCAAAAATTGCGTATTTGACAGACGATTCGCCTTTTTCCATCACCACTGGAAAAGTCCCTAGGTCAAAACCCCCTCCACCTACATGCAATTACCCTATTAAGATAGGATTACTAGGCCTTTTAAGTTGAGAAACCATTATTCGGGCTGAGAAACAACAAGCTTTCAAAACATTAAATTTTAAGGCCCTTTTTTTGGCTTCTGAATTTTCCCAAAAAAAACAACACTGGTCTTTTTCAAAATTTTAGTTTACCTAAGCTAAGGCCCCTTGAAAGTGCGGTGTTTTCCAGGTATATCTCAAAATACCTGCCTAGAATTCAATTCCCTTCAATTTGATGTTTCACAAAGTAGGAAGTGTCATTTTAGATTTTGAAGTTGGGGTGGGGGAGTGAAGAGGTGAATTTGGGTGGCACTTTTTACACAGAAAATTTTCTCCCCACTGAAAAGAATTAAGAGGTCAAGAATATTACATTGGAAACTCAGACAATTTTAGGAAGAAGGGGGGTGAGGTTGGAAGTTATAGAAATATTTTATCCAGAAAGAGAATTCAATTCTCTTAAATTTGATGTATCGCAAGGTGGGTGGTTTCATTTGAAACTTCGAAGTTGGGGTGGGTGGGGGTGAGGGGGCCAAAGATAGAAATTTGCCAATGTATGTTTCAGATGTCCCCCCTCGATATAAAAATCGACCTGTCTGAGCTTTTTTAAAAAAAAATGAGGTGAAATGTCCGAGAACCCCTCTGTTCTGTTTTCGTTGGGCCACCCTGTATACTACGGAACTATTGAGCTGGCCCAGTCAGGAAACAGAACTGAAATCGTGTTTCGCAATCAGATATTATTGCAAACCTATCGACTTTTTGGACCAAGGCAACTTCACTCTTGTGCAGTTAACACTTTGTTGACAATGATACCTTCCGGATGTTATGTCTAAAGTAGGTATAAAATGCCATGAAAATGATTATTGTTTCAACAATTACAATGCTTTGGTTATTACACAACCAGGAAGGTGGAAAGCTAGACGACTCTTGATGTGAAGGCGGTCTGATCAGCCGGTAATAATTTTAATTGTTAGCAATTAAAAAAAATACTGGTGTTAGAGAATAGTATATAGGTACCTACGCAGTTACGCAGGTATTTGATTAGATGATACAATAATATGTAATATAATATCACAATCTCAATTCTCTGAGAATAATGATGATAATAGCTAATTGAATTTGGTGAGAATTAAAAGTTGAGGAAATACAATAAAGGAAACAAATTTTTCTAAAAGCACCTACTCATGCTGTCGGATAAGTTGCATAAGAAATCCAGACGATTGCGGTGGCCTGGAATCGGCGCTCGGCAACTCGCGGGGCCTCCATCGAATTCCAGCGAAAACTATCGAAATTGATTTTCGTTCCATATTTTGGTTGGTTAGTCAATTCTGCCGTTCTTCATAATATCTGAAATAGCGTAATACATAGTTTAATAATTTCTTGATTAAAGGTACTCAGTCGTTAAAATTGAAAGCTTATAAGCGAATAAAAAGGCACGAATAATTCCGGCTTCAAGTTTCCTGTTTCTTTAATTGAACAATCGGCGTTCACCATAAGAGGATCGAAAGTTTTGTTGGTAAAAAAGTGTAACACGTACGTATGTACCTACAATTCAGAATAAGGAAGACATGCATCAAGAAGCACATTTAATTTGGATAATATGTTAGGAAACGCAAAAAACTACTACAACAGATGTAACTTCAGGTACCTTTTTCGAGCAAAATGGACGAAAGTAAGGCATCTCAATTAATCAAAAGCCAGTTAGCGTTCTAATGGGTGAAGTTTATGGTGTTCTAACAATTTCAGGTCTGTCGCGTACGACTTGATGGATCGTATTTCTAGATTTGTTTCGCTTCTGCTCAAATTTGCCATTTTGATACATCGAAGGCCAAGGGCCAAGTGTGCAGAAAATGTAGGTTTCGGCAACTGCCATCCACCTGGTGCACTTTTTTCCCATGGAAATTTTCGTCCATCGCACCCAACGTGAATTCCCCAGACGTGAATCGATTCATTTCCAAATCGAAGAGAAATTTCAAGATTTCGTAACGCAATGTCACGGTCACGTCGAAGAGCATACCGGAAAAAAGTAAACCAAGGTCGCCATAAATTACAAACGAAAGAAGAGAGTGAAAAGCGCATCTCTGAATCGACTATCATTACGCTCTCCTGTTGTACACCGAAACCACTGGACTGGATTTCCGGCGGGATGGAAAAGATCCCACCACTTTCACTAGGTATAGTTTTCGATATAGTGATGGTGAAGGTACAACCAATATAACATGGACAAGTGGACAAGTACCTACTTCAGTTTCCTGAAGACATGAAGGACGTGTCTTGAAAAACAATAGAGTTGTAGCAGTACACGGCTTGTGTAGTAATAGTGTAACACTTGACCTTTTCGGTCATGACTCATGGAGTATAAGGTTAAATCTTTAACTTCGACGGTTAAATGCACATTGCACATAAACCCTCCGGTTTGAGCAAGAAATGCAATATCTAGAGGAATCCTTATCGGGCTGACGAGGCAGTTAGCACCTGGGTTTCTCCGACTTTTCTCTTATTGGCTTTTTCTGTGTTCAGTAGGTACTTGATTACTTTCCACGCTCTGTTTTGTCGTCGTTCTACAACTGGGTGCTGCTTCTACTACTTCGGCTGCTGCTACAATAACATAGAAAACTCGTTTGGTTACATATGTATAGTCAAATTAGGAACCTTGAGCTTTCCTCGCACATTTTCTGGAAGAACCGTGAAGGATATCCGGGAATAGGCCACTGTGTCACACGCTTGGCTTGACAATGCTCGCCAAGATCCGCGTGTGGATGCTCTTCTCTTCGAGATTTTCTCCACTCTTCCACACACCTGCGAGCGCGCCGTCAAAAGTGAATCTTGAATCTTCATCCGATCAGGGTTAATATGCGAATCCATTTAAATTTTAATTAGCACAAGTAGTTTCTACAAAAAAGAAGCAATCAACATCGGGATAGTTATTGTTGCTGTTATCATCGCTAGAGATACTCTGGCTCTGCGCGACTTTCGCTAATTAATTTTAATAGCAGCTGGTGCTGGACTGTTGCTGCTGCTGGCCTGCTCGCTTCTCTTGATCGTTGCACATTTTTCTTGCAATGATGCAATTCTCAGGAAATTGTTACACTTTTGGATATGTACCTATATTTCTCGCGGAAGCATACTCGTTAAATTTAAAGCGCACTCGTTTGTGATCAGGTCAGAAAGAAGAGTTATGCAACGGATGGCTTCGGGAATAAATGGTGCGGAGATTTTTTCTCTCAGTTGTATAAGTGGGCATAATAGTACAGGAACAATAGTAAAAAAATCTGCAAAACCTCGGAAAAAATATGGACGTCCTGAAAATTTGATATTCTGTTCAGAATTGAGTGCTCTACATCATATCCAAAATCGCCAAAAATCGCACCCGGGGGTTTTGAGTTATTGGAGGGGGGGTAAAAAATTGCAACTTGGAATGGAGGGGATAAAACTCGTCAATCCATTGGAAGCAAATACGTTATGATTCGACGCTTCATATCCCGTTGGTACCATTTTGACACAAAAAGTGTCAATCACTGTTGAAGGGGGGGTCGTGGGGGGGCGAAGCTCTGCTAGGTGGTTCGTTTTGTTTTTCTGGCCATGTAGAACCGATCACAACAAGTTTGGTATCTTTTCCGACTAAATTCAATCTCCTAAACTCGAATCCGATCTGTAAATTTGGATGAAAACAAGTTTGAACAAGTTAACTTGAAAAACCTTGTTTTTTCTTTGACAATTTTGACGAATTTCTTTTTTACTGTTAGAGGTGTTCATCTTCGGAAAATTTTCAGGGGTCATTAGATTGAAGTGTATTCTTCACGAAAATCATCCACTCAATGTATAATTTTGTTTCTCGAGTTCAAAAAATCGATTTGAACTTGAGCCGGCTCGGCGCGTTGTCTACTACTGACCAGAACACTACAGCATGCGCCTTGAAATGAGAATAGCTCAAAGTTTTAGAAGAGATAACAACTCATCTTTGAAAATTTGATTATTTGTGTAGAATTGAATTCCCTATAACATAAACAAAACCGCCATGAATCGCACTGCAGGGTTTTGAGTTATTTGAGGGGAGAGCTAACAGTTCATAGAGCACGAATCTTGAGAAAATGTTATCCTACTCCTCGAATAACTCAAAATCCTGCGGTGCGATTCATGGCGATTTTGTTTATGTTATAGAGAATTCAATTCTGCACATAAAATCAAATTTTCAAAGATGAGTTGTTATCTCTTCGAAAGTTTGAGCTATTTTCATTCAAAGGTGCATGTTCTAGTGTTCTGGTCAGTAGTTGACGACGCGCCAAGCCGGCTCGAGTTCAAATCGATTTTTTGAACACGAGAATCAAAATTATACATCAAGTGGATGATATCCATGAAGAATACACTTCAATCCAATGACCCCTGAAAATTTTTGGACGATGAATACCTCTAACAGTGAAAAAAAATTTTTTCAAAATTGTCAAAGAAAAAAACAAGTTTTTTCAAGTTAACTTGTTCAAACTTGTTTTCATCCAAATTTACACATCGGATTCGAGTTCAGGAGATTGAATTTAGTTGGAAAAGATACCAAACTTGTCGTGATCGGTTTTACATGGCCAGAAAAACAAAATGGACCACCTAGCAGAGCTTCGCCCCCCCCACGTCCCCTTCAACAGTTATCGACACTTTTTGTGCCAAAATGGTATCAACGGGATATGATGCGTCGAATCATAACGTATTTGCTTCCAATTGATTGACGGGCTTCATCCCCTCCATTTTAAGTTACACTTTTTTACCCCCCCCCTCCAATAACTCAGAACCCCCGGGTGCGATTTTTGGCGATTTTGGATATGTTGTAGAGCACTCAATTCTGAACAGAATATCAAATTTTCACGACGTCCATATTTATTCCGAGGTTGAAATCTATCTTTCTTGTACTATAAATGTTTCCTTTGTAAAGGATATCTGTCTTGGTCTTGTATCCTTTCTCTCGGCTAAAAGTCAGAGATTGACTCATTGACTCACTTTCGTAATTACTATTTGAATATGGAACAGGCCCGTGCGGTCGGTATAATGCACGTAATTTCGGTTCGTTATGCTTGTTTCGAGTAGAATGGACCTCTTGCTCAATTATTATCTTTGAGCTTGAGTGTTTCAGTTGTCGGTTATTGATTCAACTAGGTATTAATAAGATTAACATCAGAATGCATTACTCACTTGGGAAAGTACCTACCAACATTTTGTTTAGCGTATGACGGAAATGTTTCAGTTCTTCTTTTTGTTCTCTTCCAATCCATTCTTCTACTGTGAAGTGCTGCTAAAATATTACATAAACAGGTACCTATACTGATGATATTGTATAGTGTATAGCACTACTGCCGTTTCTGCTGAATTATCAGCGGAACTTCTAATGCCAATTACCCAATTGAAAAAGTCATTTAAATCTGAAATTATTTCCTATACAAAAAAAGCACCACTCGTAGGTATTATGTAATTTTTTTGCCAACAGTCATATTTTCTGGCCTCGAAGCTCATTTCTGTACGTACAGAAATGGGTGCATACCAGTTTATGGAATGTGAAAAAAAAACAGGGAACTTGAGGTAACCAATACGAATATACAAACATAATTGATGTACAGTTGAGAGCGAAATGGTTCATACGGCACCGCAAGGGAGTCGGCTGGATTTCAAAAATGTTAGCTGTTTGGATTGTTCTTGGATGCCAGTTTTGATTAGAGATTGGTCGTAATCAAAACTGGTATTCTGAGCCGTATGAATCATTTCGCTCCCAACTGTACAAAGCAATAACCAATGGACAGTAACAATCAAGACAGACACAACAAAGAATTCCAAATATCTTTAGAAATACCTACACAATCTTTGAAAAACCTTCGGAAACCCCGTAGAAATCTCCAAAAACCCATAGAAATTGTCAAAACATTTTCAGAAGTCCCATACGAATTCTTGGGACCCCTTGCAAATTCTTCGAAACCCCTAGAAATTTGGCCAGAAATCCTCAGAAATCTTGAAAGTAATCGCGTAGAAACCTCAAGAAATCTCTCGAATTTCCGAAGAAATCTTCAGAAATGCCTTGAATTCCCGTAGATTTTGAAAATCCCTAGATCTCTAGAAGTTTTCCAAAATCTTGCAGAGATATTTAGAAATTCCCGGATATCCCATAAATGTTTAGAATTTCTTCTCTATAAATTTTCTTGAATCCTTGGAAATATTGTAGAAATTATATTTCAGAAATTTCATAAGTCCTTGGAAATCCCTAGAAACCCCGTACAATTTTTTGGAAAACCTTGAAAATCTTGTAAAAATCTCTAGAAATCCTTGAAAATTTCGTAGAAATATTCGGGAATCGTAGAAATTCTAAGCGAGTCTTTAGGAATCCTTAGATTTGCAGTAGAAATCTTTGGAAAACCCTTCAAATTTCTATAGGAACCCACAAAAATCTTGTAAATATCTTTGGAAATTAGGTTGGTAGAAATTTCTAGATATGCCTAGAGATTTTTCAAAAATTCCGTAGAATTCTTCAGAAATCTCTGGAAATTCCATACAAATCTTTATAAATTCCTGGAAATCCGCGTAGAAATCTTAGGAAATCTTGACAAATCAATAGGAATTTTTGGGCGTCTCCACAAATCTCAAGAAATCTCTTCAAATTTTTCCAGAAATATTTTGGAAATCCCGTAGAAATCTGCAAAGTCCATAGAGATTTTCAGAAATACTGAGCAATTTTTAGAAATCTCATACGAACCACCAGGAATTCCTAGAGATCTCGCAAAAATCTTCAAAAATCCCTAGAAATATTCTAGAGATCTTCAAAAAATCTTGTAGGAATCTTCAGATTTTCCTAAATTCTTGGAAAGAAACTCAGTCGAAAAAGAGAATAAGGTTGACAGAAAATTCTCAGAGATCTCGTAGAAATCTCTAGAACCCCTTAAAAATCTTGCAGGAATATAGAAATTCTACAATAAACCGTGAGAATCTTTAGGAACCCCAACGAATCTCGTGGACATTTTTGGAAATCCCTGGAAAACCCGTAAAAATTTCCAAAATTTTATAGAATTTTTTTAAAACTGCTTAGAAATTATACTTCAAGAATAAATCTTTTCCACCCATTTTAGTGGAGATGTTTTTAATAAAATCGGTTTATTGTATTGTCCTCTTCAACGAAATTAGTGAAATATTAATTTAAATTTCTTTTACCGAGTTTCGGCTACATCAATAGGATGCCATTTTCAAAAAGCCTAAAGGCAATATAAACAATACAAGACAAATACAAAATCAGTAACATCGAAATTATTGGACTTTTCATAGGAGCTCGCGGAACCATCTCAAAATTTTTCATTGACTTTGTAAAAAAATTCTCTATTCAAAAAAATTTAATCAGACAAATTGTTTTAGAAACCTTGAAATATTCTGTTTTAATTTAAAAAAACCATTTATACACCAATTATACAAGAAAAAACTTTTAAGGTCTACACCCTACTATACCCCGAGTATTTAAATATTTACCTTCATTACTTATACTTTTTAAGTCTTTAATATTATTATTGTTAATTATTCCTTGTTATACAGACCACAATTGGTGGTAGGATGTTGAGTTTCTTCAATAAATATATATAAACAATATAAAAATTATAATGTTTATATTGCCTTCAGGCTTTTTGAAAATGGCATCCTATTGATGTAGCCGAAACTCAGTAAAAGAAATTTAAAGTAATATTTCTTTAATTTCGTTGGAGAGGACAATACAATAAACCGATTTTATGCTTAGAAATTCTAAGAAATCTTTAAATATCTCACAGAAGCCTTTTCGTATTTCCTAGAAACCGTAGAAATATTAGGGGATCCTTGGAAATTATTGGCAATCTTCAGAAATCTTCGAAATCCCTAGAACTGTCGTAAAAATCTTTGAAAATCACACAGAAAATTGAAAAAATCCTTAGAAATCCTCAGAAGATTTTATTAATAAAACAATAAAATAAAACACACACCTCGGGTTCCACCAAAATTTTAAGAGCAGATTAAATCTATCACGCTGATAGTTGCTATGCACCAGCCAATAGGATGGCCAGTTGCTTAGTTACTATCAGAGTGATAAAGTTATCACGCTGATAAAAGTTTGGTGGAACCCGAGGTCAATCATTTGTGGAGATAATAGGGCATTTGCATGGAATTGCATGGAATTTGGTTCAGCTTTTGACTGTAAAAAATAAATTACCATTGTGGTTGTGAGTAGTAGCATATTACATACTGAGACGGGAAATACATCATTACTGCTGAGGGCAAAGAGAGCCTCCATGCTTAGCCCTCTTTGCCTGCCTTTTCTACCGTCGAGAGTACCTATGTGTACTATTTCACTCACAGCTATGTAGACCCAACTTACAGAATTACAGGTGTTCAAGAGTTGAAATTTGGAAATCAACTTTTTGTCATAACTTCCAGATGGGCAAATCAATTTTGCTGAACCTTGGTTCAGGTAATCTGATGTATCCTGAATTTACAATTATTTTAAATTTTTTCTTTTGAAACCACTATTCTCCCGTGGAGTAGGTATCATGACACTTGGAAAATTTCGAAAAAAAAGTGTGCACAGCCTATATTATAAAATCTAAACTTTTTTGTCATGAAGTTATTCATCATATATTCGACTTGTGTCTCGCCAAATATTATTCCTTGAAGCCAAAAAACAAAGTTCCTACATTATTTCAAAATAAACCTCGACAGTGCTAGTAAATGTTTTAATTGTGATTCACCTGTGACTTGTTTTTGATGAATACTATTATTTTGTAGTCACTGCTTTCAAAAGTACGTTGCTAAAGCTAATCTACCTCTATGTACCTATTTTATATCTAAAAATAATTCGAAGACCTGAAAGCCTTTTTATATTTTCTCAAATAAGAGCTTTTGATATCTGTTTGTTTCTTTCAGATTATCCGAGACATTCTTCTTCTATTCCTTCTATCCGTCATCGTCACCGCTGAAGAAGACTCCCGCCAGTATGACACGAACGAATGGATACCAATCACACCGGAAGCATACGTAGACAACACGAAAAAAGCCTCTGGCAGGGTGCTCAACCTTGACGTGCCCAACCAGAACTTTTTCCCAACAAATCAAGACTACCTGGTGAAGAGCAAGAGGCCCCCTTTGCACGTGCCGCCACCGGCACTGCTGCCTCAAGAAGTACCCAACGATGACTACTTGGTGAAACACCAGAGGCCGATCCTCCACGTGCCGCCACCGATAGCGCCGCCCCAAGAATCGCCTCAACAGTACTTGCGCGAAACTTCGTTTCCGGCACCGAGGCGACCGCCACCAAAAGCAGAGGAACCTTACAAGTTTGAACTGGTCGAAAATCTTCCACCTCGGTTCGCTCCCGCTCCTCCTCCAATTCGCCCTCCGCCACCGCCCGTGGAGTACGTCAAACGGCCACAGTACCAAGACCAACAGCTGTTGAGCCAGCACTTGACCGCACCGCCACCACAAACCGGCCCCAATCCCTACCTGGTCACGCAGCAAGAGTACAGCGTCCCATTCAACAACACTTACTACCAGTCGCTCAACCCCGGAGTGATCAACCGCGAAATTTTGGGTGCAATTCAAAACAACGACAACGTAAAACCGATTTCGGCGACGACGCCAAAAGCGCAAGAAAACGTGCAGCTTTTGTACGTGCCGCTGGAGAACTTGAAACAGCCGATTCCTCAGCAGTCTCAACAGTCGCATAACGTGTACCAACAGTTGCCACCGCGAGAAGAAAAGCAGCAGATTTTCGACCGCAAACAACACCAAATCAATAACATTCAACAAGACTTCGTGCGGCAAGCAATAGAAGCGCAAAAGTTGCAGCAGCAGATTCAACTGGGGCAACCGATTTTGATTGGACAACAGCAAAGTACGACGACGGCTAAGCCGAAAAAGAGGAAACCGCATCAACCTCCGCTGGCGGTTTACATGGGAAAACAAGGCGAAGCCGACGTGGGCGACGTGCTCAAAGTGCTGAAAGACGCTAAAACTATCGCCGTTCAAGACAGCGTTGGGCCAGACACGCCTCAAATTTTCGTCGGTCCGTCGAATCTCGACGCTCCGAAGGGATATTCCAAATTCCCGTTGCCCTACCTGTCTACTGTTGAGGGCAACCGAATCGAGCGCAAAGTCGACCAGTTGCCCTTCTTCGTAGCGCCGCTCAGCTACAAAGCGCCTGAAGGCTACTCAAAGATTCCTCTGCCGTCACCTCATGTCGGTTCAGTAGTCGTCAAAGAAGAGAACCAGAATGGAATCAACCAAAACCAGTACATTACAAGCACGCCGCATAACAGCTTGCTGGATTTAAGCAAAGAGTTCTTGTCGCACTACCAGCTAGATGGAAACGGCAACGTCGTGCCGAACTACCGCAACTACCCGACCACCACCAAAGAACTCCTCTTGCCGAACTACAATCCTTTCAACTACAAAAGCAACTTGGAGTACCAGACCACACCTGCTGCTGAATCAACGTATCAAAGCTATCCGACGCCCAATTACCAAACGCCGACTACTTATCAAACGCCAAACTATCCCGCGCCGACTGATAATTTCCAAAGTAGTTACCAACAACAGCAAAACTTGAGGGAGGTGCCTAAAGCTCAGGAATACGAAGCACCACAGGCTTACGTAAATCCAACCGAGTTGCCGTTCGTGCCGTCTCCAAGGGAGAAAATTGTAAAAACGACGACTGAAAGCGTTCCCAAGAGAATAGTTCAAAGTCCGTACGCGGTTCAACCGCAGTTATCGACTGCCGGCAACCAGGAAGCCTTCAACCAAGCAGTCAACAGATTCGAAGACTACCAATCGCATTACGAAGAAAGCACGACGCCAGTTGTAACTACCACGGCTCGCGCCAAAAAAATTCGCCAGAGAGTCAAACCTAGCCCGCCAACGGTTTACGAAAGCACTAGAGCTGTACCTGAACACCTCAAAGATGCCGGTGCTTACGACGGCTTGGAAGACACCAGAACGACGCAAAATGACAAGTACACGGTACTCGAAGAATTTCCCCCTCGACAGACGACGACTTTGAAGTACACCACCGAAATCGAAACGATTCCAGCCAATGTTTACAAACTAGGAACTGCCGATCAGCTAGAGCCTGTTTACATTCAGAACCCAAAACAGCATGTGTTGAGTCAGGAAGCTATGGATCAGCAGATTTTGAAGGGGCAGAGGATACAGCAACTGCAGCAGCAACGGCAGCAGCAACAGCAACAGCAACAGCAACAGCAGCAACAAGAGCAAGTTGAAGTATACAGAGAATCTCAAGACTTGCCTGCAGTAAATCGATTCTTGCCTAGCTTGATCAATAATTTACAAGATCAGTCCGTCAAACCGCTGTTAAATCCACATTTGCTTGTGCCAACCACAGAGAAGCTGACGACAACTTCAGTACTGCCTACGACGGAAGAAATAGCAGAACTGACGTCGAGAATAACAACCACGACGCCACAGATTGATACAACGACAGCGTTCAAGAGAACGCGAGGAAGACAACGACCGCAGACTAGCAGGTATAACGCGCCGACGAGTACACCAAGGCGCGCAGTCAGAACCAGAAGACCTGCGCATACCCGGGCTACAACCACAACAACAGAACGTCCGGAAGAAGAAGAAGCAACTAGAAAAACGAGTTCCATCAACCGGAGCCACCAGAGGTTCAGAACTAGGGGGCGACCGGTTCCAGCTAACGAGCGCAGTTCAACAGAACGACAACAAGTATCGCAACAGCAAGCATCCCAACAGCAAGTATTCCAACAACAAGCCCAACATCGGCCTCAACAGTACCTTATCGAAACCGTCAATTCGCAAGACCCTCACTCTTACATGCAAATGGAGCATACGATCGACGAACAAGAAGTGATGACGGTGCGGAACGACCCGAAATCCGAAGGGCGACAAGATTACCACCAGGTTTACAGCTTGCCGCAGCAAGAAGGCGACGACTCATCGAAACCCGTGGTGGATGTTCAAATCACTCATCCAATCACGGAAAGGACTAGAGAATCCGTCAAAGTTGAGTTTAGTGGCGCTCATAGGAACGACATTACGACTAGGCAACCGCCCAAAATAAGAAACAGAGCTAGGACACGTTCTAGGTTTGCGACGAGCACTCCTAAGACCACTAAAGCAGCTACTACGACTACTACCACAGCAGCGCCAAAGTCAAGCGAAGAAGAAGAAGAATTCTACGGCTTTATCCGTGATCCAGCCAATTTCAGGAAACAAGCGCTCTTGCTTCAACCAACGCCAACGACGACTACCGAACAGCCAACGTACATTTACCAACAAGCATTTCCTCAAACGTCTCCCAGGACCATAATCCACATTGGCGGCGAAGAAGCGGAGCTTCCCAGCGAGGACGAGCCCGTGCGATTCGTTGGCGAAATCAGGCCAAAGTATCAAACAACTACCGAAGAACTTCCTGACACGACCACTGACGTCAGCAAATTCAGGACTAGAAGCAGGATACGCGTGCCGGAGCAAACGCAAAAGCCTCCGAGCACAATCCGGATGCGGAGCCGAGGCAAATCCCACTTTCAATTGCCGTCCAGCGTCACCACCAGAACGGATGATGACGACGTCGTCGGTGGCAACTACCCGTCTTCGTATTTGCGAAACAAAGAAACCACCACAGCAAGGAGCTTCCAGATCACCATCGATCCTTACGGAGATGACGGAGACGGTGACCAAGTTCCCTACTCCTCCTTTTACATTCCCAAAGTGGTGATGCCCAATTCCGAATGGGTGGAAGCTTCCGCTCTGCCGCCGCCAAACTCGCTGCAATTCGAAGACAAAACGATGCTTCTGACGAGCGAAGAAGCAGCGAAAAGCGCCGAAGATGAAACGAACGACGAACGTGACGAAACAACCACCGAAGAACTGAGCACGACGGAAGCACTGACGGAAGAAACAACAACTCTGAGGAAAAGCCGCAGACGCGGCGTTTGGAAGTTGGTAAAGCAGCGGCCGGTGGATCACTTTGAAACGGCCGAGTCGCAAAATTACCAGTCGGTTTTGAACACGTTCCAGGACATCGCCAAGGCTCCACAACCGTCGACCACCACCACGACTACCACCACGACGACGGAAGGCAGCCTTTTCGATACGCTCTACAACATTTTCGGAATCACCAGCGACGCCCCCGGTAAAAACGCCACGACGACTGCGGCTCCAGCGGCCGAAACCACCACGGTGCTTCCGACTTTCCCCGAAGAGATCACCGAGGAGCAGACGACTGTGACGGAAGCGCCTACCACTCTGGCGTCTCAGGATGAGGACGACGGGGAGAAGACGACGCAGGACTTGCCGACGACGGTGGCAGGAACCACGCTGAAGGCCTACGAGGTCGAGCCATGGGGTATGCGCGTAGTGAAGACCTCGACGTCTACGGAGGTCTCGCATGAAACTGAAATATGCTACAAAGGGAGGTGCGTCAAGTCGAAAGAGAGGAGTTAAGGGCGACGCGCGTGACGGAACAGTGTAAATACGAAGCAAAAAAAGACTAAAATATGTGTGTGTGCGCGCGTGAATGTGGCTGGACGAGTGCTTTTTAATTTTTATTTATATCTTATAACTAAGACAGTGACCTATTTATTTCTTCTAAGATATTCTCAATTAAAATGTCGTGTATATAAGACTAAGAAGGTATGTCTGTATAAATAAAAAATGACGTTCTGGAAACGTGTGGCGGTTATTGATCGATATGTTGAGCTAGATTTTAAATCAATGAGGTGCGATTCTCTAAAAAATAACATTCCATAAAGGCTCTGATATAACTCTGTTATTACTTAGACAACAGCCAATGACCGACAGAATTTTTCACATAACAGAGCATTTACGGAATGTTATTTCTTGCAGAATAGCACTATCAATTTCAAATAATAGTTGACATGAAAACCCAACAATTAATTTGCCCGATTTCCAGAGTTTTCCAGTTGATGTAATATTGACCTGGTTTATCGAGATGGGATTCAAATGATCGAGCTCAAAATGAAGCCTTAATTGACCATTTTTAACAATGAAGCAATTTCAATGACTTCAAGACTTTGAGGTTTTTCAGAAAAATTCAAATTTTCTTAGAAAATCTGTAAATTTTTTTTGTCAATTTTCTGCAAATCTGTTTTCATCTTTCTCTCAAACTTTAACTTCTCACCCGAAGGAACGTCTCGAACAAAAATTTCAATAGGTTCCTGGATACTA
This sequence comes from Anaspis maculata, assembly GCA_949128115.1. NCBI lineage: Eukaryota > Metazoa > Arthropoda > Insecta > Coleoptera > Scraptiidae > Anaspis > Anaspis maculata. Next base: position 127,135,940 of record OX421961.1, read on the forward strand.
TGTAGTCGGGAAAGTTTTATGTCGCCCAGAACAGCTGTTCAGGTTCTCTATTCTTGAATCGTGTGAGTTTCTCACACGGGTGAGATGCAACCCATTCGTGTGACAAGAGACAAAATCACAATCATGCCAATCTGAAAGCGCTGGAAATGCCTATTCCTGAAAAGTGTGGGAGAAATGACCGATTCAGTTCGTTTCGCAGTTATCCATTTCCCGTAACGTGTACCGAACCCTCACCCGAAGCCCCCGCACATCATGATATTTCACTGCAGGGGCCCTATTTTCGGAACCGGGTAACAGATCATCAGGTGATGTTCTTTGGTTCCGAAAATAGGGCGCTAGAGGTGGTGTAACCAGTGGGAGCGAAGCGAGAACCAATCTCACACGGTTGTAGGCAACTCTAGTTACTTCGATGTACTGCGGATTGCATAAAACTCCAAGAGAATTGCTCCTACATCTGTGCCCACAGTTTTAAGAATAGCGGCGTGATTTTCAAATCACAAAGTGCAATGTCATTCAACCTCATAATTCAGTTAGATAAAAGTATACACTTGAGTATAGATATAGGTATTTTTCGACATTTATCATTTATCAAAAGATACCTACCCACCTAGTGGAGCGAGAACCAATCTCACACGGTTGTAGGCAACTCTAGCTACTTCGATGTACTGCGGATTGCATAAAACTCCAAGAGAGTTTCTCCTACAGCTGTGCCCACAGTTTTAAGAATAGCGGCCTAGGAGCAATAAGCATTATATAATTACATGAAAACCTTCAAATCACAAACGCCGAGCAATAGCAGAGAGTGATTTTCAAATTACAAAGTGCAATGTCATTCAACCTCATAATTCAGTTAGATAAAAGTATAGACTTTAGTATAGATATAGGTATTTTTCGACATTTATTATTTATCAGTAGATACCTACCCACCTAGCTTTAATAAAATAATGTGATAAGTAAATACAGGTACGTACCTGCTGAAAATAAACATGTTAGATACAAAAACCTTATTTGTTTTTCCAGTAAATCAATGATGATGTGATAATCAATTCAAAAAACCAAATTTTGTTCATGCCTATATACTGCTCGATACCTAAAGAGCTGGATAATCCTATCAAAATGACACAACTTTCGCTTCTTGGGAAAAATCGAGAACTAAATTCGTGGACTTTTTTTTTGTCAATTTCGACTTTGGCCGAACCCCCGAACCGTGTACCTACTTCAAACACACATATATTTTATGTCTTCGAGTCTGTGCATCATCGAGCGCCCCGGCTTGGTTCTCCCCTCACTGAAGAGGTCCAGGAGACCGAAACACGTGTCACAGGCAGAGGGTTCTTACCGAGGTTCTTACCTTGCTCGGACGTTCGATGATGCGCAGACTTGGTAATGAGATTTCTTATTATAGTGGAATGATTTCCATGAAACTTGAAAGTTACCCTTGTCTTGTATGATCATTCTTATTTTCAAGCTAAATTTCATTATCCCGCCGCCATCTTGGCTGCCATATTATTAAAATCTCTGATTAGTGGAACGATTGTTAGGAAACTTGGAACCTGCTCTTGTCTCGTATGGACATTCTTATTTTCAAGCTGAATTTCATGATTTGGCCGCCATATTGAAATTTCCCATTAGTGAAACAATCCACCTTTCCCATTAGAAAATCACTTGCGCGCATACCTTTGAGCGCAGATTTCCGCTAGTACAGACGGCTACTACCTCTCGGCTACTACAGACCGTCAGTTGTGCCCTCACAAGTATGCGTGATGCTCTCATGGGAAAGGTGGATTGTCATGAAACGTGAAACTTACTCTTGTCTCGTAAAACATGAAATTTTCAAGCTGGACTTCATTCCTATCAATGACAGACTTGGCACTAAAAAAATGCGCTATTGAGACTCACGCACGTGAGGGCATATTCATTAGCCTGTTTTTTTTTTCATGACATTAACGTACGACTGCGCTTTGTGGAGCACATTTTTACATTCGCTCAAGTGATACAGGCAACCAACAATACAGCTTTTTGCCACTGTTGCCCACGTCGAGCCCGTGGAAGCCCATGCATCGAGAGTTATAGGTCGCGGGAACAAAAATGGCGTGCTAAAGATGGGTATATGGTATGATGTTATTTTCACTATAGTACGAACTTGTTGATACAATTTTCTTCAGTTGTAAAGTTGTAATAAATATATAGATAATTTATTGGACAATTATCGCTTTACCATGGAAATTAATGTGCTAAACTTGAGATTCAATTGAGTAATGTCAAAAACAAGCGAATCTCTACAGCGGTACTTTGGCACCCCCTCAGGCGCAAAACGCGGAGAAGAAGCTGGTAAGAAGCGTTTCGTTGTGCCGGCGTGCCTGCAACGTTGCCATAGCGGGTGCCAGGGTGACGGTTATGTTCCCGCGACCTATACGAATGGGTCGCGGGTGCCAGGTGTCAAAAATATTTCTAACCTCTTGGAGCCGGTTCAACTTTACGATAATTCAAACTGAAAATATACTAACACTTCGTCCAAAAAAGGGGGTCCCATAGACTCATCAATCCTTTCACCTCTTCCAGTCGAAAAGACACGCCAAACCATGAAGAACTATTGGCAATAAGACAAGGAGCATCCCAGCAGGCCTGCAGTTGCAGCAGGATCGAGAGCAGGATTTACGTCTAAAAAGATTAATAAACCGAATTTCAAAAAGCCCAGCCGCTCAAAGTTGCGTATTGGACCGAAATTCATGAGAGTACCTTCAGTTTACAATTTGCTTTCGTTTTGGCGCTTGGCAGAAGAAGTTTTTGTCGGTCTTGATTCTTGAATGGCCGCCGTCAAGATGACTAAAATTGAAGGCGGCCTCGTAGAACTTTGGTGTCTATAAATGATGATAATACAGCTCTGCGCCCCTCTAGTGGCATTTCCACGTATGACAAGTTCAGCTTTCCAAGATTTTAATATCAATTTGATAAGAAATATAACTTTACTTCCAAAGAAGTCAGTTTCACACCAGGTAAAAAGGCGGCAAGCCTACAATGCTAGAGTAGAAAATTTGCCCGGCCAACTAGAGTCACAGTACAAGTGAACCTACTATATACCTAGGGAATCCAATCCCGAAGCAAAATTGATCCCGGGATTGAATCCTGAAAAGAAAAAACGGGGATCCCGAAAATTGCTTAAGAAGGAATAAACTTATTTAAACTTATTGGGATCCCGAGACATGGAGAGGTACAATCCAGTCCGGGATCCCGGGATCTTAGATTGATATTTCAAGCCCCCCTCCCGTGGGATAGAGTGAAAAATGTAACTGGAAAGTTAATTTATTGAGCAGAGTCGTCTGGGTCCTCTGTTGCAAATGCCCAACATAATTCATATAAACTGCTGGACAACGAAGTTGTCGCGGTATCGGAAAAATATGGTTCGACTTTGAAGACAAATAACAATAATAATAATAATTGTTATTCAAAAATAAGCTCACTCAGATGGAGCGGAGTTCAGGTGGACATAATGAAGTTCTGCCCTCTGCTCTTCCACTCAACTCCATCGGGTGACTCTGCCCACTGGCCACCCACGAGAACCTAAGCTATCCATTGGAGAAAGTTCCAGGGCTCTAGATTCATTCCCCGAGAAGGAGTTCAACTTCTTAGAAGTGCACAGAAAATCTTTGTTTTGTGATAATAATAGCGATAACTATATATGTATAAAAAATAATGCCCATTGGCCACCCTTGGGAACATCAGCTATCCATCGGAAGAAGTTCCAAAGGCTCTAGCTTGATTCCCCGAGGAGTTCAACTTCTTGGAAGTGCACCGTGAATATCTGTTTTTTGATAACAGTAATGATAAATATGTACGGATAAACAAAATAATGCCCATTGACCACCCTTGGGGACGTACATCAATAACCTCGTCAATAACTATATATATATCAAAAAAGTTCTAAGGCTCTAGCTTTATTCCTGCGGAGGGGGAGTACAACTTCCTAATTTCTACACGGACAGACAGACAGACAGACGGACAGACAAGCGGACAGACGGACAGACAGACAAATCGGCCATATAAGCGTCATTTTCTTAAAAAAATGCGCTAAAAAAAAACCACCAGTATGAATTGAAAATAAGCAAATGGAGAAATTGAACGCGTCAACTATCTATAGGTATTTATCGCGACTTTCTTCCCGTTTCCTGTGTTTTATTCCTCCTTTTTAAACGTACTTTATTACCTCCTTTTCATGCTTTTGCGAAATACTAATTTCCATGCGTTGTTATTCTTTCTTTGCGTGCTTTTCCGTTATTTTTTCCTGCATTTCATGCATTCCTTTTTTACGCGCGTCGACTGCCTTTTTCTCGGCTTTCTTCCCGTTTCGTGTGATTTAAAAATTCCTTATTCTTTTCAATATTTTTTTTTCCACGATTGTTGGCGATTTTTAGCCGTGTTTTTTGTTTTACGACGCGTTTATTCTTTCTAGCTTCTCCCCGCCCAACACCACTACTTTGCTTCTCGATCTCGTTGGTGGCTTTTGGTTGCCTATTGTCACAAAAACAATGTCTTTTACTGGTTTTCTTACGATTTCTTGCAATTTTATCGGCCCTGTTTTAGCCCAGGCATTTTAGTCGAAAAATCGTGGTAACCCGTAACAAATTCGCACAAAGCTGAATTTTGGTATATATGTTCTATTGGACCTACGAAACAACATATCAAAATACTCGGACTTACACCCTCGTGCGTCTTTTGATTTTCATCCTCAAAGGTCAAGTTCTAAGAATTAAAGATATACCTATCTCCAAGCTGTTCCTGCAAGTGAACGGAGTATCCGATCGATATAAGATGAGTTTCAAATGGACGAGAGAGATTTGTTGTTAGTGCTTAAGTGTGTGAGAGAGCCTTTGTAACTCTTCCGATTGGTGAGTTCTGCGGGAAAGGCGGTTAAGTGTTAATTTGTCGCTCGGATATTCCAGAAAAAAACTTGTGAGAATTTAAAGCCTCAAGCAATGTCGCACAAAGTTGAATATTGATATATAACTGGTATGATCCCTAAGGAAGAACATATCAAAATATTTGGACTTACATCTCTGTGCCTCCTACGATTTTGAGGCTTTGAATATCTAGTCAAAAAATTCACCCAGACACTTTTCACTAAAACTGTTCCTGTGGACGAACCAATCATTTCAACAATATAAGGTGCGTCTCAAAGGAAACACGGTATGTTGTTGCCTATGAAGTGGACTCCGGTAGCCATGAAACATTTCTGCTTGACAGTGGCGTGAACAGTACGCGCAAGGTGGAATTTCTCTCCTGGATCTTTAAATGGGAAACATGTAAAAATATTTTGTGATGGTCAATAAAGCTGAGCATTGTTAATAGGTTCTTCTTTCTATCTTCGAAACAGACTCAAGTGATGAGACTGATGAGTGAACAGTTGATATTCACAGTGCTCATCCCGAAAATAATAAATTCTCTACAAAAAAATTGTGGATTCTTCATTTAGGGGCATCATTGTCTGAAGCTGTCAAAAATGAAAATTACCGACAAATTCTATATTCATGTTTATCTTGGGCAAAAACAGCATCAATTGCTCACACCTATTTATATTACAAAGTCAGAGCTTCAATTTGTTATTAAACAAGTTTTACACCTACTTTTTTCTGAAAATGGAATAACGGCTACAGAAAAGATGATTTTATGTTTCTATTGCCCAATAGATACAATAGCTTTTGGTATTTTCTGATAGAGGAAGAACTTCACTTAGTATTACACAGAAAAACAGTGGAACCACTCCATAATTTATCGGTAAAAAAAAAGAAATGCAAAAATTGTTTGCATTTTCGGGAGAAAATTGGGCATATAATCACTTTCACAACAGATCAATACTCTGATCTTGTAATGAATACAGGCACATTGTTTTTATTGTTTCCAGGTATAAAATGGTTAGGAACATCAATGTATTCTGTTGGAAATACACAATTGAGATGATTCTAACCATACGAAAACCGAAATTACAAAACGACAATTTCAGATTGCAAAAATCGTCGTTTTTTCAGTAAAACTTGTTTAATCGTGTTTTAATTCAATTTTAAACACCATATTTGATATCAGAGGCCAAGATTTAATTGAAAACGATACCACACTTGCCGATATCAATCCGAGGTTTTTAAGAGAAAAACAAAATAAATTTTGCCGATCTTCTTTTTTTTTCCAGGCAACCCAAACTACTTATCAACAATTCAAACATCAATCAAATATTGTGAAGCCTTGAGGCATCTAAATATGATTTTTTTCATTTATATAAGCTAAAAGGTGTCATTTACGCATTTAAAATGACAATATTTAGCCCCCTCCCCCACAATCAATGACGCACAAGGGTGTGCCACCGAGTATTTTGATATGTTATTCCTTAGGTCTTACAAGGCCCGTATACCAAATTTCAGCTTTGTGGGAATTTGTTGCGGGTTAAAACCTAATATGCCTGGGCTATTTTTTGTTTTATATGTATGACGCGCGTTCATTTTTAATACGATGGCCCCTATCTGCTATTTATTATTATTATTATTTCCCCACCCCTATTTTGTTGCTCCCCGGTTCTGCGTTGGTGTGTTTGTGTTTTATCTTTCGTTTAGTTTCGGGAGTTGCATATCCGCCCCAGGCCCCAGCGCTAATCATACACTCTGCACTCTGCAAAGTTTCCTAAACTTTCATAATGTTTTACTCGAAAGTTCGTGGATCTTCTGCAAAATTTCTTTTGTAAAACTTCTTGGCCACTGTTTGTGGTCCATTCCTACTTTTGGAATGATCGAAATCGAGGTCCCCTTTATGACACGGTCACCGTAAATATTAATAACTAAGCCCCTGTAATAAGCACTTATTGTCTAGAAGTTTCAATTTCCATTGCACAATATTACAACATTTACTAATTAGGTACAATTACAAACAAAAACATGACTGTGCAGAAAGCCTAACATGAGTTTTGCTTTGCCTTATGAAAAAACAGAACAAGACTAGTTTTTTGTGACACCCTGTAGGTAACATAGGTACTGCAATCAATGAATCGAAATCTCATTAGTGTTGCTAGGAGTTGTCAACAATGTCACTGTCAACAAACTTTTGTTTTCTGTTTACTTGACAAACTAAACCTAACCTCAAACCGCACTCACCTTGAGCGGCAAGATAATCGAATTTAATCGCATCCTATAAAAGCAGAGAGCCTTGTCATTCAGCGGCATTCGTTCATATCAACTTCCACAAGATGACAACGCAAAAAGTCGCAGTGGTATGTAAAAGCGCCGGTCGAAATCGAGTGAAATTGACAACAAAGTTTTCCAGGTTACTGGAGCAAACAAAGGCATCGGCTACGGAATAGTCAAAGGCCTTTGCGAAAAATACAAGGGAATCGTGTATTTAACAGCAAGGGATGCGGGCAGGGGCGAAGCGGCCGTTGCCAAGCTGGAAAAACTCGGATACAAGCCACTTTTCCACCAGCTCGACGTCAACGACCAAAACAGCATCACCAAGCTCAAAGAGGACATCGTCAAGGCGCACGGCGGCATCGACTTGCTGGTCAACAATGCCGCCATTGCTTTCAAAGTAAGTTACCGAGCAGAAAAGTTTTTCAATTCTAATACGAGAATTGCAGAGTGACGCGACGGAGCCGTTTGCAGAACAGGCCGAAACCACAATCGCCGTCAACTACTTCTCCCTTTTGCGCGTCTGCGACACGCTGTTTCCCATTCTGAGAGAAAACGCCAGAGTTGTGAACCTTTCCAGTTCAGCCGGGCACCTGTCGAGGATCCCGAGTGAAGATTTGAGGGCCAAACTGAAAGATGAAAACCTCACTGTGGCACAACTGAGCAAACTGATGGAACAATTCGTCAAGTAATTATTATAGCTAACATAAGTCTTGATAGTGGAAGCGGTTCGCAAAAGGATACCGAATTTTGGGGTAGGCTAAGGAGATTTGGCATGTAAGCTAAATAAGTCGTAAGCGTAAGTAAGTCGAAAGTCGTTGCTATGTAAGCCACAAGCTTTTTTTATGTCACACATGATGATACTCGATGATCGTTTTGTAAAAGTTCTTGCATCTTTCAAATTCAGACGGCCCCCAATGGCCCCCTGAGGGACGAAATATCGAGTGCCAAATTTCGTTACTCTACCCCAAAATGCGGTATGCCGCATGCCCGGTATGCGGTTTTTAGATGTGTACTGCTTGCTCTATGATTTCAGAAAGGATTATTGAGTTGATCAATGGTCAAATAATTTCTTCATAGTCAATAATTACAGTTGACTGAGGCTGATCCACAGAAATTCTACGATTCTTTAAAATGAAGCGTTGAAGATCGAGATAAACAATTCATTTATCACAGATTTTAGAAGTTATTTGTCTTAATCTGCCATACAGGGTGAGTCATTGATATGGGAAAGCTTGATTGCATCTACTCCGGTGGTGCTATCCAAATGAACCAAAGGTCATTGCAAACGGGAGGCCAAAGTGCAATTTGTAAAAATATCTTGGCCTAGACAGGGTGCCCCATTTGCCTGATTTTTATTGGACACCAGGTGCACCCATGGGCTACGACCCCGCGTTTCTTCCGGTAGCATCTATTGAGTAGTATACAGGGTGTTTCAATGGAAACGAGCCACCCTGAATAAATTTTCGCCTGGTGAAATTTGAATTTTGTTAACAATTCCGCTTAGAAAATTTCCCGAGACTCGTCGATTTTTGTTTTGAGGGGGACATCCTAAGCAGACATTGGCAAATTTCTATCTTCAACCCCCTCCACCCACCCCAACTTCGAAATTTCAAATGACACCACCTACCTTGCGATACATCAAATTAAAGAGAGTGGAATTCTCTTTCTGAAAAAAATATTTTCTAAATTTTCAACCCCACCCATCTTTTTTCTAAAATTCTCTTGGGGGTCCAGTTTCATATTGTCGACCCCTAAAAATTCTCTTTAATTTAGTCAGTTTCATCCTTATCCTAGACAGACTGCACGTTAATGATCATTACACTTCATGATCATTAACGTTAAATGACGATTGCGAATTTGGGGGTGACCATGGGGTGACACACGACACACTACAAATCGTAATAAGCCGATGAGCTTGCGCCGTAGCGCGTGAATAAACTTGGCGATCAATTTTCTCCTAAAATGTCAATGTCAAATTGTCAAATGTTCTGAAGAATTGGGCTATTATTGGCCTTATTATCTATAATTATAATAATAATTCTATATTTTCGGTGAGGTGTGAGGCGGTATTCAGCTTAGATTCCATTTAATCAAGAAAGCAATAATTATTTTATCAATGCTTGCAATGTTCACACCACACCATACTATCTCTATCTGTTGCCAAAATATATGTTGAATTTGTATTGAGTCGTAAGAAATGGAGAAAAAGAAGAATAAGAGACTGATGATTTAGTCAATAACCTGATCAAAATCGCATAGTCCCATAGTCTTTAGTAGTCCAACCAACTTTCAATTTCGCGCGTCCCTGGTTCATGTGCGCGGCTAGCAAGTGGCAAGGCAACTGACAGATGCATGTTATAAGTCATTATGTTCGTATCTATCGTGTGGTCATTCTAACTTTTTTGCAATTTTTCAACTGCTTTTGCGATTAGTATGGAATAAGAATGAGTATTTATGGAAATAAACACTCATATAGGTACCTACCTATCTCACGGATACTGAAGGAAAAACCTATTCCCTCATTAATAAATTCGACTTAACCAAAAATAGAGTGCCGCCAACCGATATCCAGCTACAAGTTCGCAATGTTCGTATCATTAAACTTTCGCGAACAGGCGGTCATTTCTTATGAAAAGTTTTTCAATTTATCCCTGTCTCACGGATACTTACGGAAACCTATCTCCTCATCAACAAATTCGACTTCGCCCAAAAATATAGTGCCGCCAATCGATATCGTGCTGCACGTTTGCAATGTTCGTATCATCCAAATTCCGCGAATAGGTGGTAATTTCTTATGGAAAACGGGGAGTTTTTAATTTTTCGTACGTGCTCATACTTGCACGCTACGGGCATTATCTCATAATTTGGTACAAGAAATGTTGTTGCAAGAGGCAAGATACAAAATCCAGTTCTTCCATTACAGAAATACGTGTCTCGACGCTCTGAATGGCGTACTGAAATGACAGACTTGATGACATATATCGCGATTCATTGCAGAAACGCTGGCCAATGGTATTCAAAAATCACGGCGATGATGCACGACCACCGGCGATTATGGTTACTCCTAGTTAATGATCATCAAGGTCCTAAATGACGTTTTAAATGATCATTAATTAAATGACGACATGACACACTAGAAATTTTGGAAGAAAGAGGGGTGGGGTCAAAAAATTTAGAAATATTTTCCCAGAAAGAGATTTAAATTTTCTTCAATTTGATATATCGCAAAGTAGGTGGTGTCCTTTGAGATTTTGAAGTTGAGGTGGGTGGGGGTGAGGGGGTTGAATATAAAAATTCGCCAATATATGCTTCAGATGTCCCCCTCGAAACAAAAATCGACGGGTCTCGCAAAATTTTCCAAGTTTCACTCTGGCAAAAATTTATTCAGGGTGGCTCGTTTCCATTGAAACACCCTGTATAAGTAGACAGGTTGTTCCTTTGCCTCAGTAATTATTTCTGCGAAAACAAATGCGATAGAGAATTATATTGGTTTGGCGGGACTCATTTTTGCCGGGATTGCTCAAGTAGCAGGATGTCTTTGGTTTTTGTCGCTTGGAGGTTATCATCTTCGGTTCTCGAGATTTTTGAAATCACCGGTATTGAGGCGATTTTTTTTTTCAATCGGTCGAATCATTCTCGAATCGAGATATTAAATGCGGACATGCCAACACGACTGTTTGCATTATGCGTCGCTCACTGGTCATCAGTGCGGTTTGCACGTGATGCAGCCCGCCGCACACGTGACGCAGCCCGCCGCGGTAATGTATTAATTCACATTCGGTCCTCGACACTCGTCGGGGACGGCATGCCGGAGCGACGGCGGTTTAAAAACACCCCTTTATTGAAGCGAACAACACAAAAAAAGTATTCAAATCAGTCGAGCCACTCTCAAGATCCTCGTCGGGGGCATCAACGGTTTTTTCCTACTGTCAAACAAACATGATGCGTGTCCAGTGTTAGCGTTGGACTCTGGACACTGTATGGGGATGCTCATGCTCAAGCGAGTACTCAAGGGACCCAGAGGCAAGTGCAAGAAAGTGAAACGATTTGGGATTGGGCAGTCATAATGATTTCACACTTTTTTCGTCAGCCTCTGGTTCTGTTCTATTCTGCGGCTCAGTACAGTTAGGTGGCTATTCATATATCATCAATTTTATTGTCGTGTGAAATGATATGTGAATAATTTGTAGAATGATTCGGGAAATATTCAACAGTAATATCACAAGTGCTTAGATTTTCACGATAATTTTGGTCAGGCGATCGCGAGTGCTGATTGTAGCGATAAATGCCCGACTCCGTAGGAGGAGGGCATTTATCCAGGGACAATCAGCCCGAGGGAAATGCCTGGCCAAAATTATCTGAGAAAATCTCGAGCACGAGTGATATTTTGAAGATTATTACATAAAAGAAGTCCGAAGTGACAGCTGTCAGATTTTGTTGTTTACATGAATTTTATTCCGTTGCTATTGACAGTGGGATTTAGATAAGTGAATATTATCCTTGTAGGTCTAATAATCAAGGGCGTTGTATGTAATAGTCTTCCGAATACCACTCTTGCAATGAAAATGAACCAGATAATTCTTAAAATGCGTGTTGCCATAAGAAAACCGCATTCGTTTGTTTTCTTCTGTTGTTCAAAAGAATAGAGCCCCCCCTGCGGGGTCGGGCTCTCTTAGCTTTCGAACAACAGAGAAAACAAACTCGTGCAGTCTTCAGGCAACACGCATTTTATTTATCGGTAATTTTCATTGCACTCGTGGTATTGTACCCGATAAAATAATAATTTATTTTCAAAGACGTTGCAGGAACAATGTTACAATGTATTTGTGTTACAATGTTACAATTTTTATGTGGACTTCATGTAATATTCCATACCATAGTACTGTATTGACCCAACCTTTCGGCATCACCCTGTAGAACTCTCTAAACAAGAGATTATCTAATCATAGATCAGCTTGATTACCTTTTCTGAAACCAACGGTATGTGCCCACATTGACGTTATGTTTCATTCAGGGACGCCAAAGACGGCAAGAACAAGGAGAACGGCTGGGGAAATTCGGCGTACGTGGTTTCAAAAGTCGGAGTCAGCGCACTCACCAGGATCCAACAGAGGAACTTCGATTCGGAAACTCCCAAGCGGAACATAGCAGTCAACTCGGTCCATCCCGGATACGTCGACACGGACATGACCAGCCACAAGGGCCCGTGGACCATCGAACAGGGAGCCAGTGGGCCTCTGTTCTTGGCGCTCGACGCCAAGGACGACGTCAAAGGAAAGTACGTGTGGTCCAACTCCAAGATTGTCGACTGGGATTCGGACGCCCCACCGGCCCAATATTGAAAACAAAAAGAAGCTTTTCCGTGTTCACTGATATGTACTGATAATTAAATACACTTACTGCCGGCTAAAGACGCTTGTTAACCTAGTTATCACTTTATTGTTCAGCTGGAATATTTTTTACATGTAAATCGGTGCGGGTAAGGTGTAAAATCCGAGTTTGCCCTGGTTCATTTCGAGCTCGTGGTAATCGAGGAGGTTTTCGGGGTCGTTGTGCTCTTTCCAGAAGGTGGCTGTTGCAGTTGTCATGTTCTTCAGCCATGCCTGACAAACATTTTTTTCATCAGTTTCAAATTGTTGAATTTTTAGTGCGTCAATGGGTCTTTTCATGATTTTGTGTTTCAGTGGGCATGCGCAAGATTTGACAGTTTGGGTAGGCAAGCATGCGAAGCTCTCTGTTAAGTTACGGCATTCGAGTCAGCGTTTCAAAGGTACGACCCCGTTGTTTGCCGACCGACAAGGAACGTGAGCATGAGAGCATCCACTCTAGACCTCATGAAAAGACCTATTTTATAGACAATGCAATAGTCCAGGAGGCAATGATTTTTTTGTACTAATTTTCCCAGTCAGCGAACATAGTTAAGATTGTTCAGTTAGCGATTTTTTGTTTTGTCTTTAGCACACTGATAAGGGGGCACTTTGGCCCATATGCTTGGTCAGGTCTCAAGACTTGGACCGTCTCAAGCACTTTCTTGAGATAATGTTGCATAATTGCATAACTGGCAATAAGACGACCTCATCTATCGCAAAGAGACGACCCCAGTAAAATGTAAGTATGGTCAGTACCTAGTCACAATGGGCCTATACAGTGTAAGTAGTAGTACAGTAAGTACAGTAGGTTAATTTGCTATTTCATTGTGTCACTTGAATATTCCAAATAGGTAATATTCGTCCAAAAATATTCTTTTGTTTTTCCCTGCAAAATTTGTAAAAAAAAAATGAAAAAGTGCTACAATCAGCCGACAAGTTGAAAACGCCAAGATCGAGCGTCATTTGTGACGAATCTAGCAAGACGTTAGCATCAAGTTAGCATATATACTATCATTCATACCAACACAACACATTTTTTCCGTAACTCACCTTGATAAAAAGAACCCGTGAAATTGGCCCAGGCATTAGATAATACTGCTGGTTATGGCTGTACTATTGACAGACTCACTAATCATTATTACTTGTACAAACACACTTGCCCCACAATAATCATAATAGGCAAGCATTCTCGTGGTTCTAATGAAAATTTATACAAATCTACCTAATGAGTACCTTTTCAGAATGTTCAATATAGGCGAGTTCCAAGCCGTTGTCGTATTTCACAGCTAGTTTCGCGGCCTTGTTCAGTAGAGTGAAAGCTTTCGAATCGTTGTATTTCACGAGCCTGTAATAGGCTTTAAGATGGTAGAACCTGGAAAGAGACAAGAGTTTTTTGTAGATATCAAATAGGTATGTACTATGTAATATTATACAGGGTATATTATTTCAAGGATGGATATGGGCATAGAGTATATGGGGCGATTCTGTATAAAACCCCCCCGTTAAAATTTGGAGGCCGTGAAAAAGAATTGTTCATTGAACTCGTCAAAAAGGTGCTTTATTAGCCTGCTTGATCGCTACTTGAGAAACATGCCGAGGACCTACCAACATTAGTTAGGACATCTATAAAAAAAAACGGAGACGGAAAAAAGACTTTGCGAGTAAAATTAGAACAATACAAACTGATTTAATGAGTCGCTTACGGTCTGTTACCGCACCAAGTCGCAGCATATACACATTCGAAACATATCCTAAATTTACCGCCGCGCCTTGTTGCCTTGGATTCGTCGGCCAGCTTTCTGTCAAACCAGCAAGCAATAATAATTTCCTCTTTATCGGTTGCAAAAACTGAATTCCCATGGTGCATTGCATTTCACGGAGACATCTTAAAACCGCGTCTGCGAAGCAAATACGCACCCCAACCCAGTCGGTAGCACGGTGAGCTCGGCCCCGCTTTCAAAGGCGAAGGTCCCGGGTTCAAATCCGCACTGCGCCAGATGGACTTTTTCACGCGTTTCCTAGTACTGGGTCATCTACTATCGTGCGGTGATGCCCCGGGAAAAGAAATGAAACGAGAAAGCCATCGAAACAAAACCACACTGATTAATCCCCACGGTTCCAAAAATGTCTTCGTTGTTATCGTCAATAGGTACTGTTATCGTTACTGAAAAGCCCCCACAGAAAAACCTGTTAATAATCTAGGAGTTGATGCAGGGCAAAAAAAATACGCACCTTGGAAGAATCATTAGCGATAAATCGGAGGATTTCTCGAGTGCAGTCATGAGACTTTCGATTTCTTCTTCGGCCTTCAGGCGAGCATGGATGTTTCTCTTATCCATTTTGCAAACCAAATACAAAATCAAACCTTCCAACAAGTACAGAGCGGTGATTTTATTGTTCATGCTGTCCATTTTGCTCACTATGTTGAAATTCTCAGTTTTGACGCACCACAATGCGGCCGCCTCCCACTTTCCGTTACGAATGCACCTGAAAATGGTGGGTATAGGTATTAGGTGAGTTAGTGTCCACCTACTTGATTATGACAAAGACCTCCATTGGCTTGGTATGCTCTACCGTAATAGAATGGTAGTAGATATATGTACTCGAGATGAATAAAGCAATGCCAAAAAATGAAGACGATATCCACAATAACAGTTCCAAAATAGCGAGTCCGGTCCCTGGCGGCACTTACCATTGTTAGACGTTCGTATTGAAGGGCACGATAATGATAACAAGGGCGGCATTGCTTTATTTATCTCTAGTACTATTACTACTCACTACGGTACAGCAAGTCAAGCAAATAGTCGTCTTCGTCATAAATAATAATAATAATAATAATAATACATATAACCCTTTTTTCTTGCTTACTGCGGATTCTGCATACTGCGGATTTGTCATGCAGTTTCCTGTAATTTGGCTGATGCCCAAGCGGAACTTCTAAAGCAGAATTCTAAGCCTTGCTTACAGCGGATTTTTGAAATGCAATAAATATTTTGTTTATAACTTTTGGAATTCAGTTTACATCTGTTTCATAGTCTTATATCTACAATCAGACGATTTTCTAGTTACAGATTTTGTAATATGTACAGCATTTGAAGTTTAGAAATTAGAGATATCTACATTTGAAATTTTTGTGAAATTGCACATTTCTTCATGACCCCTAAAGAAGGATTCTAATCCTTGCTTACAGCGGATTTGGGAATGAAATAAATATTTTGTTTATAACTTTTAAAATTAAGTTTACATTTGTTTCAGAGTCTTATAGCTACAATTAGACGATTTTCTAGTTACAGATTTTGTGATATGTACGAGTACAGTATTTGAAGATGAGGAATTCAAGATATCTTCATTTTAAAGATTTGACGGATCTCATATTCCTCTATTACTCCTAAAGTAGGACCTAAAATCTTGCTTACTATTTTGGGCATGCAGTAAAAATTTTGTTGATATCTTTTTGGACTGAAAACACAGTCATGTCATAGTTTTGTATTTTTATAATATAACATTTGAAGCTTGAAAGTTCAAGATATCAACAATATGTTGGGATTTCAAATTTCTTGTGTTATTGGTAAGTTACATTACGTACAACAAAGGAGAACCTTGACACTTACATTACCGTGGAAATTAATGGTGCTATTCTGTAAAAAATAGCATTCCATAAACGCTCTGTTATGTAAAAATTCGTGTTGGCCATTGGCTGTTGCCTAGGTAATAACAACGTAACAGAGCCTTTATGGAATGTAATTTTTTAAAGAATCGCACCACAAACTGGATAAATGGTAACAGAAGCTGGTGCTGTAATATAAAAGAGGCTATGTTGACATTTCCTTAAGGTATTAATATTATCCGTCCATTCTTGGTTTTTCGTTGGAAGTTTTCAGACGGCACCCACAGTTGCGAGCCCCGATAACGAGGAAAACCATGAGAGAAGACCAGGCCTGGTTTGAGCCGACCTTCCATCCAAGCTTATTGAATTTTGTAGCCTTTCTTCACCACTACTTCGCCTTGTTGTCCCGTCTTGCACCTTGTGTATTCAAAGCTCAGAAACTGCATCAGTAACGTACAGATAAGTTCTCAGTGCCTTGTTTTTTCCCATCTGCTGGCAATATTATCACAATACTATAACTACTTATGTGGTGTAAATACGGCACTACTTACTTGGTATTCACGCTGTAGAGTTATTGAAGAGTCCCTTGATCATGTCGCGTGAAGTGGCTGCAAAACGTGCGGCTAGAATTCTATTCTGGACGTGGGATTCTTTGGCTTCGGCGTGGAACCTGAACATTAGTATTGGTCGGCGTAACCCAATCCATCACTAATTGGAGCGTTTTTCATCTTTTGCCATAATCTTGTGATACAATCATTTCTTTGGAAATAAAATAGCCAGAAAATACCATTTTACCATTTCTACTTAACCTAACTTTGTGAATTGTTATTGACAGATCAGCTGTTACAGTGACAGTAGACAGTAGTCATTGAAGTTTCTCTTTCCCACCACCAGTGGCGGCGTTGACACAATAGACAGTGGCGTACCTTCACAATACCAGCTATCACAACATTATTTACTCCATCAAAATTGTATTTGCTTATCTCTTGAGTAGATATTTTCTATTAAAGTTTTGACCACTAGCTTGATGAACCAGAACGCAGTAAAACGCATACAAAAGGTAGAACCTGACTATTTCCTCAATACTTCTGTGTTGAGTATCCAGTATGGCGCCGAGAAGCTAGTTTCCAATTTTTCTTGATTCTGGACCTCAAATCAATCAATCAAAGACAAAGGGGAACTGAAGAAGTAATTTTGTCAAATATACAGCCACGATTCTCAATTTCGCTCAGATTCGTTATTTTATTTGCCGCTATCCGCTGAGCTCTAGGTTCATTGTTACGAACGACAGAAGACTTTTTGAGCTGAATGAGTCGGTTTTGGAAACCTTGACGCACAAATGTTTCAGATTTTGCAGAAGAGTACTACTGTTGGCGATTTGAGGTACTTGTGTTGTGGTTTGACCAGAACAAAACGATATCACTCATGTTTTCATTTCGGAGAAAACTGATCCCCAATATGAAGTCATTATAATACTTTCTTGTTGAGCGCCAAAAAGCTAGTTTTCAGTTTTCCTTGATTTTGGACGTTAAATCAATCAGGTAAAGACAAAGGGGAACTAAAGAAGTAATTTTGTCGAATATCCAGCTACGATTTTCAATTTCGTTCAGATTTGTTGTTATTTCATCTGCCGCTGAGCTCTAGGTTCATTGTTACGAACGACAGAGGACTTTTAATCTGAATGAGTTGGTTTTGGAAAACCTTGACGCACTAATGTCTCAGATTTTGCCGAAGAGTACCACTTTTGGCGATTCAAGGTACCTGTGAAGTGATTTGACCAGAACAAAACGATATCACCCATGTTTTGCAATTCAGGAAAAACTGATCTCCAATATGAAGTCATTATAATACTTTTTTGTTAGGTATCCAAATTGGCGTCAAAAAGCTAGTTTTCAGTTTTCCTTGATTTTGGCCCTCGAATCAATCAGCTAAAGACAAAGGGGAACTGAACAAGTAATTTTGTCACATATCCAGCGAAGATTTTCAATTTCGTTCAGATTTGTTGCTATTTTATCTGCCGCTGAGCTCTAGGTTCATTGTTACGAACGACAGAGGACTTTTTAAGCTGGATGAGTCAGTTTTGAAAAACGTTGACGCACTAATGTCTCAGATTTTGCCGGAGAATACCACTTTTGGCGATTGAGGGTACCTACCTGTGTTGGGATTTGACCAGAACAAAACGATATCACCCATGTTTTGCATTTCAGGGAAAACTGATCCCCGATATGAGGTCATTATAATACTTTCTTGTTGAGTATCCAAATTGGCGCCAAAAAGCTTGTTTCAAGTTCTCCTTGATTTTGGCCCTCAAATCAATCAGTTGAAGACAAAGGGGAACTGAAGAAATAATTTTGTCGAATATCCAGCTAAGATTTTCAATTTCGTTCAGATTTGTTGTTATTTCATCTGTCGCTGAGCTCTAGGTTCATTGTTACGAACGACAGAGGACTTTTAATCTGAATGAGTTGATTTTGGAAAACCTTGACGCACTAATGTCTCAGATTTTGCCGAAGAGTACCACTTTTGGCGATTCAAGGTACCTGTGTAGTGATTTGACCAGAACAAAACGATATCACCCATGTTTTGCAATCCAAGAAAAACTGATCTCCAATATGAAGTCATTATAATACTTTCTTGTTGAGTATCCAAATTGGCGCCAAAAAGCTATTTTTCAGTTTTTCTTGATTTTGGACGTCAAATCAATCAGGTAAAGACAAAGAGGAAATTAAGAAGTAATTTTCTTGAATATCCAGCGAAGATTTTCAATTTCGTTCAGATTTGTTGTTATTTTATCTGCCGCTCAGCTCAAGGTTCATTGTTACGAACGACAGAGGCCTTTTTAAGCTGGATGAGTCGGTTTTGAAAAACGTTGACGCACTAATGTCTCAGATTTTGCCGGAGAGTACCACTTTTGGCGATTCAAGGTACCTGTGTTGTGATTTGACCAGAACAAAACAATATCACCCTTGTTTTGCATTTCACGAAAAACTGATCCCCAATATGAAGTCATTATAATACTTTCTTGTTGAGTATCCAAGTTGGCGCCAAAAAGCTAGTTTTCAGTTTTCCTTGATTTTGGCCCTCAAATCAATCAGTTGAAGACAGAGGGGAACTAAAGAAGTAATTTTGTCGAATATCCAGCTACGATTTTCAATTTCGTTCCGATTTGTTGTTATTTCATCTGCCGCTGAGCTCTAGGTTCATTGTTACGAACGACAGAGGACTTTTAATCTGAATGAGTTGGTTTTGGATAACCTTGACGCACTTATGTCTTATGTCTTATGTCTCAGATTTTGCCGAAGAGTACCACTTTTGGCGATTTAAGGTACTTGTGTTGTGGTTTGACCAGAATAAAACGATATCACCCATGTTTTGCATTTCAGGGAAAACTGATCCCCAATATGAGGTCATTAGAACACTTTCTTGTTGAGTATCCAAATTGGCGCCAAAAAGCTAGTTTTAAGTTTACCTTGATTTTGGCCCTCAAATCAATCAGTTGAAGACAAAGGGAAACTGAAGAAGTAATTTTGTCGAATATCCAGCTAAGATTTTCAATTTCGTTCAGATTTGTTGTTATTTTATCTGTCGCTGAGCTCTAGGTTCATTGTTACGAACGACAGAGGACTTTTAATCTGAATAAGTTGGTTTTGGAGAACCTTGACGCACTAATGTCTCAGATTTTGCCGAAGACTACCACTTTTGGCGATTCAAGGTACCTGTGTAGTGATTTGACCAGAACAAAACGATATCGCCCATGTTTTGCAATTCAGGAAAAACTGATCTCAAATATGAAGTCATTATAATACTTTCTTGTTGAGTATCCAAATTGGCGCCAAAAAGCTATTTTTCAGTTTTTCTTGATTTTGAACGTCAAATCAATCAGGTAAAGACAAATGGGAACTCAAAAAGTAATTTTGTCGAATATCCAGCTAAGATTTTCAATTTCGTTCAGATTTCAGGAAAGGATCCGCCATCTCACAGAAGGATATATGGATTAAAAATGATTGAACTGCACGCAGTCTTCCTTCAAAATGTTTTATTTTATTCTGACCGGTTTCGAAGGTCTCTGGCCCTTCTTCGTCAGAGTGTAAAGCAAAAATGTATAAAAGGATGGTATAAATAAAGTTTGTGTAAAAGGTTTCAAATTCTTGAGATGTCCTTTTATACATTTTTGCTTTACACTCTGACGAAGAAGGGCCAGAGACCTTCGAAACCGGTCAGAATAAAATAAAACATTTTGAAGGAAGACTGCGTGCAGTTCAATCATTTTTTCGTTCAGATTTGTTGTTATTTTATCTGCCGCTGAGCTCTAGGTTCATTGTTACGAACGATAGAGGACTTTTAATCTAAATGAGTTGGTTTTGAGAAACCTTGACGCCCTAATGTCTCAGATTTGGCCGAAGAGTACCACTTTTAGCGATTTAAGGTAAGTACTTGTGTTGTGGTTTGACCAGAACAAAACCATATTACCCAGGTTTTGTATTTCAGGAAAAACTGATCCCCAATATGAAGTCATTATAATACTTTCTTGTTAGGTATCCAAATTGGCGTCAAAAAACTAGTTTTCTATTTTCCTTGATTTTGGCCCTCAAATCAATCAGCTAAAGACAAAGGGGAACTGAACAAGTAATTTTGTCACATATCCAGCGAAGATTTTCAATTTCGTTCAGATTTGTTGCTATTTTATCTGCCGCTGAGCTCTAGGTTCATTGTTACGAACGACAGAGGACTTTTTAGGCTGGATGAGTCAGTTTTGAAAAACGTTGACGCACTAATGTCTCAGGTTTTGCCGGAGAATACCACTTTTGGCGATTGAGGATACCTACCTGTGTTGGGATTTGACCAGAACAAAACGATATCACCCATGTTTTGCATTTCAGGGAAGACTGATCCCCAATATGAGGTCATTATAATACTTTCTTGTTGAGTATCCAAATTGGCTCCAAAAAGCTTGTTTTAAGTTTTCCTTGATTTTGGACCTCAAATCAATCAGTTGAAGACAGAGGGGAACTAAAGAAGTAATTTTGTCGAATATCCAGCTACGATTTTCAATTTCGTTCAGATTTGTTGTTATTTTATCTGCCGCTGAGCTCTAGGTTCATTGTTACGAACGACAGAGGACTTTTAATCTGAATGATTTGGTTTTGGAAAACCTTGACGCACTAATGTCTTAGATTTTGCCGAAGAGTACCACTTTTGGCGATTTAAGGTACTTGTGTTGTGGTTTGACCAGAATAAAACGATATCACTCATGTTTTGCAGTTCAGGGAAAACTGATCCTCAATATGATGTTATTATAATACTTTCTTGTTGAGTATCCAAATTGGCGCCAAAATCTATTTTTCAGTTTTCGTTGATTTTGGACGTCAAATCAATCAGAAAAAGACAAAGGGAAACTTAAGAAGTAATTTTGTCCAATATCCAGCTAAGATTTCCAATTTCGTTCAGATTTGTTGATATTTTATCTGCCGCTGAGCTCTAGCTTCATTGTTACGAACGACAGAGGACTTTTTAAGCTGGATGAGTCAGTTTTGAAAAACGTTGACGCACTAATGTATCAGATTTTGCCGGAGAGTACCATTTTTGGCGACTCAAGGTACCTGTGTTGTGATTTGACCAGAACAAAACGATATCACCCATGTTTTGCATTTCAGGAAAAACTGATCCCCAATATGAAGTCATTATTATACTTTCTTGTTGAGGATCCAAGTTGGCGCCAAAAAACGATTTTTCAGTTTTCCTTCATTTTGGACGTCAAATCAATCAGGTCAAGACAAAGGGGAACTTAAGGAGTAATTTTGTCGAATATCCAGCTACAATTTTCAATTTCGTTCAGATTTGTTGTTATTTTATCTGCCGCTGAGCTCTAGGTTCATTGTTACGAACGACAGAGGACTTTTAATCTGAATGAGTTGGTTTTGGAAAACGTCGACGCACTAATGTCTCAGATTTTGTCGGAGAGTACCACTTTTGGCGATTTAAGGTTCTTGTGTTGTGGTTTGACCAGAATAAAACGATATCACCCATGTTTTGCATTTCAGGAAAAACTGTTCCCCAATATAAAGTCATTATAATACTTTCTTGTTGAGTATCCAAGTTGGCGCCAAAGAGCTAGTTTTCAGTTTTACTTGATTTTGGACCTGAAATCAATCAGTTAAAGACAAAGGGGAACTAAAGATGTAATTTTGTCGAATATCTAGCGACGATTTTCAATTTCGTTCAGATTTGTTGTTATTTCATTCGCCGCTGAGCTCTACGTTCATTGTTACGAACGACAGAGGACTTTTAATCTGAATGAGTTGGTTTTGGAAAACCTTGACGCACTTATGTCTCAGATTTTGCCGAAGAGTACCACTTCTGGCGATTTAAGGTACTTGTGTTGTGGTTTGACCAGAATAAAACGATATCACCCATGTTTTGCATTTCAGGGAAAACTGATCCCCAATATGAGGTCATTATAATACTTTCTTGTTGAGTATCCAAATTGGCGCCAATAAGCTATTTTTCAGTTTTTCTTGATTTTGGACGTCAAATCAATCAGGTAAAGACAAATGGGAACTCAAAAAGTAATTTTGTCGAATATCCAGCTAAGATTTTCAATTTCGTTCAGATTTGTTGTTATTTTATCTGCCGCTGAGCTCTAGGTTCATTAATACGAACGACAGAGGACTTTTAATCTAAATGAGTTGGTTTTGAGAAACCTTGACGCCCTAATGTCTCAGATTTTACCGAAGAGTACCACTTTTGGCGATTTAAGGTACTTGTGTTGTGGTTTGACCAGAACAAAACCATATTACCCAGGTTTTGTATTTTAGGAAAAACTGATCCCCAATATGAAGTCATTATAATACTTTCTTGTTAGGTATCCAAATTGGCGTCAAAAAGCTAGTTTTCAGTTTTCCTTGATATTGGACCTCAAATCAATCAGCTAAAGGCAAAGGGGAACTGAACAAGTAATTTTGTCACATACCCAGCGAAGATTTTCAATTTCGTTCAGATTTGTTGCTATTTTATCTGCCGCTGAGCTCTAGGTTCATTGTTACGAACGACAGAGGACTTTTTAAGCTGGATGAGTCAGTTTTGAAAAACGTTGACGCACTAATGTCTCAGATTTTGCCGGAGAATACCACTTTTGGCGATTGAGGGTACCTACCTGTGTTGGGATTTGACCAGAACAAAACGATATCACCCATGTTTTGCATTTCAGGGAAAACTGATCCCCGATATGAGGTCATTATAATACTTTCTTGTTGAGTATCCAAATTGGCGCCAAAAAGCTTGTTTTAAGTTTTCCTTGATTTTGGCCCTCAAATCAATCAGTTGAAGACAAAGGGGAACTGAAGAAGTAATTTTGTCGAATATCCAGCTAAGATTTTCAATTTCGGTCAGATTTGTTGTAATTTTATCTGTCGCTGAGCTCTAGGTTCATTGTTACGAACGACAGAGGACTTTTAATCTTAATGAGTTGATTTTGGAAAACCTTGACGCACTAATGTCTCAGATTTTGCCGAAGAGTACCACTTTTGGCGATTCAAGGTACCTGTGTTGTGATTTGACCAGAACAAAACGATATCACCCTTGTTTTGCATTTCAAGAAATACTGATCCCCAATATGAAGTCATTATAATACTTTCTTGTTGAGTATCCAAGTTGGCGCCAAAAAGCTAGTTTTCAGTTTTCCTTGATTATGGCCCTCAAATCAATCAGTTGAAGACAGAGGGGAACTAAAGAAGTAATTTTGTTGAATATCCAGCTACGATTTTTAATTTCGTTCCGATTTGTTGTTATTTCATCTGCCGCTGAGCTCTAGGTTCATTGTTACGAACGACAGAGGACTTTTAATCTGAATGAGTTGGTTTTGGAAAACCTTGATGCACTTATGTCTCAGATTTTGCCGAAGAGTACCACTTTTGGCGATTTAAGGTACTTGTGTTGTGGTTTGACCAGAATAAAACGATATCACCCATGTTTTGCATTTCAGGGAAAACTGATCCCCAATATGAGGTCATTATAATACTTTCTTGTTGAGTATCCAACTTGGCGCCAAAAAGCTATTTTTCAGTTTCTCTTGATTTTGGACGTCAAATCAATCAGGTAAAGACAAATGGGAACTCAAAAAGTAATTTTGTCGAATATCCGGCTAAGATTTTCAATTTCGTTCAGATTTGTTGTTATTTTATCTGCCGCTGAGCTCTAGGTTCATTGTTACGAACGATAGAGGACTTTTAATCTGAATGAGCTGGTTTTGAAAAACCTTGACGCACTTATGTCTCAGATTTTGCCGAAGAGTACCACTTTTGGCGATTTAAGGTACTTGTGTTGTGGTTTGACCAGAATAAAATGATATCACCCATGTTTTGCATTTCAGGGAAAACTGATCCCCAATATGAGGTCATTATAATACTTTCTTGTTGAGTATTCAAACTGGCGCCAAAAAGCTTGTTCTAAGTTTTCCTTGATTTTGGCCCTCAAATCAATCAGTTGAAGACAAAGGGGAACGGAAGAAGTAATTTTGTCGAATATCCAGCTACCATTTCCAATTGCGTTCAGATTTGTTGTAATTTCATCTGCCGCTGAGCTCTAGGTTTATTAATACGAACGACAGAGGACTTTTAATCTAAATGAGTTGGTTTTGAGGAACCTTGACGCCCTAATGTCTCAGATTTTGCCGAAGAGTACCACTTTTAGCGATTTAAGGTACTTGTGTTGTGGTTTGACCAGAACAAAACCATATTACCCAGGTTTTGTATTTCAGGAAAAACTGATCCCCAATGTGAAGTCATTATAATACTTTCTTGTTAGGTATCCAAATTGGCTCCAAAAAGCTTGTTTTAAGTTTTCCTTGATTTTGGCCCTCAAATCAATCAGTTGAAGACAGAGGGGAACTAAAAAAGTAATTTTGTCGAATATCCAGCTACGATGTTCAATTTCGTTCAGATTTGTTGTTATTTTATCTGCCGCTGAGCTCTAGGTTCATTGTTACGAACGACAGAGGACTTTTAATCTGAATGATTTGGTTTTGGAAAACCTTGACGCACTAATGTCTCAGATTTTGCCGAAGAGTACCACTTTTGGCGATTTAAGATACTTGTGTTGTGATTTGACCAGAACAAAACGATATCACCCATGTTCTGCATTTCAGGAAAAACTGATCCCTAATATGAAGTCATTATCATACTTTCTTGTTGAGTATCCAAGTTGGCGCCAAAAAACTATTTTTCAGTTTTTTTTGATTTTGGACATCAAATCAATCAGGTCAAGACAAAGGGGAACGTAAGGAGTAATTTTGTCGAATATCCAGCTACAATTTTCAATTTTGTTCAGATTTGTTGTTACTTTATCTGCCGCTGAGCTCTAGGTTCATTGTTACGAACGACAGAGGACTTTTAATCTGAATGAGTTGGTTTTGGAAAACCTTGACGCACTAATGTCTCAGATTTTACCGGAGAGTACCACTTTTGGCGATTCAAGGTACCTGTGTTGTGATTTGACCAGAACAAAACGATATCACCCATGTTTTGCAATTCAGGAAAAACTGATCTCCAATATGAAGTCATTATAATACTTTCTTGTTGAGTATACAAGTTGGCGCCAAAAAGCTAGTTCTCAGTTTTCCTTGATTTTGGCCCTCAAATCAATCAGTTGAAGACAAAGGAGAACTGAAGAAGTAATCGCTGAGCTCTAGGTTCATTGTTACGAACGACAGAAGACTTTTTAAGCTGGATGAGTCAAAACGTCGACGCACTAATGTCTCAGATTTTGCCGGAGAGTACCACTTTTGGCGATTTAAGGTTCTTGTGTTGTGGTTTGACCAGAATAAAACGATATCACCCATGTTTTGCATTTCAGGAAAAACTGATCCCCAATATTAAGTCATTATAATACTTTCTTGTTGAGTATCCAGGTTGGCGCCAAAAAGCTAGTTCCCAGTTTTCCTTGATTTTGGACCTGAAATCAATCAGTTAAAGACAAAGGGGAACTAAAGATGTAATTTTGTCGAATATCTAGCGACGATTTTTAATTTCGTTCAGATTTGTTGTTATTTCATCTGCCACTGAGCTCTACGTTCATTGTTACGAACGACAGAGGACTTTTAATCTGAATGAGTTGGTTTTGGGAAACCTTGACGCACTAATGTCTCAGATTTTGCCGAAGAGTACCACTTTTGGCGATTTAAGGTACTTGTGTTGTGGTTTGACCAGAATAAAACGATATCACCCATGTTTTGCATTTCAGGGGAAACTGATCCCCAATATGAGGTTATTATAATACTTTCTTGTTGAGTATCCAAATTGGCGCCAAAAAGCTATTCTTCAGTTTTTCTTGATTTTGGACGTCAAATCAATCAGGTGAAGACAAAGGGTAACTAAAGAAGTAATTTTGTCGAATATCCAGCTATGATTTTCAATTTCCCAGTTTTAGTTAGTTAGTTCCTAGTTTTTACAATTCCGAGCCAATTCCGGACTATAAGCAGAACTCAAGAAGTCATTTCGTGGAATATCCAGCTACAGTTCGAAATTTTGTTCCATTCCATAGTTTTCTCATCTGTCGATAAGCTCTAGGTAACTTTACAAACAACAAACGACTTTCTCGGCTTGGCCTGAGGTTCGACTGGTTCGACAACTTAAATCTTTTTTTGGCGTCTATCTGAATACTGAGGGGCATTAGCATGCTTTTGTGTTGTGGATAATTTTTCTCTGAATTGTAAGATTTGGTGAAAATCGCTTCGACCAAATTAAATGAGAACACAACAGTCCTTTGTTGTTTGTTGATGCTGTATTACACTACAAAATTTTTTGAATCATCTGCCAAAATAGTATCAAAAAACAATGAACTTAATTGTTGATTTGTCAGATTGTTCAAGAAATTTTACAAGAAATTGTGTAGTGCGTAATGCAGCGTTTAAATAGAAATACGGAAAGAAATACTTAGTGCTCATCGGCAAATTAAATACTAATATAATTGAATTTTGAATCGTCACTGAATACTGCATAAAAGTACTTTGTAGGTCCCCTTTGTTCTTAACGAAATAGTCTTAGGTCGGGAATTGAAAAATCAACTGTAAACACGCTTTTTTCACGAAATAATCTTGAGGTGTTGAAACAATCTCAAATTGGGTATGATCTTTCCTTGAATTGCAATACATCTGTAAAAATCATTTGGCTCTGATTAAATTGCAATTGGCAACGTAGATGATTATTCTGAAATTATGGACCAAATTTCAAATCATAACATTGTTGTGTGAAGGTGTCTACTGTTGGCAGTTTGGCCCTATTGGCGCGTCCGGCCCTGCCGCCAGCTCTGTGCCTGGCCTGACCGTACCGCCACGTTCCTTAGTCCGGGCCTGTCAATGCGCTAAGCAGTGCAGTTGGCTCCCGGATGCAGCCTGCCGAGGAGAGACGAGCCACGGCCTTGAGAGGAACCTTCAAGGGAGAGGATTTGGTATCCATGCTCGATTTCTCGACGGCTGTAGGTACAGGAACAGGAAGCAAGAAGATCGGAGAGAGATAGAGTTAATAATTAGCTCAAGGTGTACAGGAAGAAGTCAAATGAATAAGCGGAGTGTCCCTACTGTTATTACTGTTATTGGTGTTCATTGATCCCGACCACCTACTGTTTAGGTCCCCTTTGTTCTTTACGGATGCATAAAGGCCGCTCTATGAAATTACGCAACGCAGCCGCAGCCGCAACGCAGGTTTCTGATTGGCTCGCAAGCCTTTCGCGTCGTTGCGATGGCTTTGCGAATACCTTGCGAGCCAATCAGAAACCTGCGTTGCAGCTGCGGCTGCGTTGCGGTTGCGTTGCGAATTTTCATAGAGCGGGCATAAGGGGTCTCAAGTTGAGAAAAACTGGAAACTTCATGATTTGTGCTAGCTCCACATGAGGTGAACGTGAGGTATTTTAGTGACCTCATGCTGGGGATTTTCAAAGGTGAAAATGATTCTGCCTCGGATTTTGCTAAGATTAAAATAACCACACAAATACTTTCCTACCTTTTAAATAATTGACCGAATTCCAAATCATAACTGTATTGGGTCTTTCCTTCTATCCGGGTGTTAGGGCAGAGAGAAAAAAAAGTTTTGATGCATATTTGTGTGATTTATCGCAATACAAATGGGCAGGTTAAAAAAAAAGAATCACAAACAATGGTTCTTTATTCCAAATTATTTCGAATACATTCAATTTCTCAATTCGGAACTGGACGCGACACGCCATCTCAAATTGCGGTTGTCTGGTTGAACTACATTATATTCCGAAGGTTCATAGTGGCGCCATCCAGGATTTGGAAGAACAACAAAATTCCTCCATATCCCCGTTAAGAGGGTATTAGAATCAATCCTCTTACTGGGGATCCCGCTAAGAGCTAATCGCCATAATTATACCCCTTTAGCGGGGAACAGTACGCGGTAAGCAAGAAATCGGGATAATAATAATAATACGGCTTTATTTGGCGAAGTTTAGCTTAAAGCTATTCTGAATCAAATCGAATGCCGAGCGTACCTACACGTGAGGTTATAGCTCGAACAGCCAGAGAACAACTAGATATAAAAGGAGACGTTCTTTTACTGGCCAGACTAGATATTATATAAGAAAAATCAAAATCATAAAGTTGCCAGCATCCTGCCCATCTACAGCTTTGTAGCAATGCGGATACTATATCGCTCAGACTTACTCTATCCATATTACCCGGATGTACCCTATGTGCATTACTTTATGTTTGGCAATTTTAAGTAGCTCTAATGTCTACCTACGCGACTATCAATAGCTATTTTATTATGAAGGGTGATTAATTACCTTTTTGCCCTATATAGTTCATGATATGTGAGTCAAATAGCCCCTTCGAATTTCGAGCCCAATTGACAGATGTCATAGCCTTCGGAAGAAACATAAAACATAAGAGAACGCTACTTGAAAACCTATAGCCTTAAGTACGCTCTGATCAACCCATTTCCCTCTGCCTTTCTGATTCGAGCCTAATACCCTAGACACACTAGAAAGCTTAATGATCATTAACGATGAATCGTCATTTTTAACTTGCCTTGCTGTCTTGGTGACAGCACGGGAAACTTAATTACGTTTCGTGCTTGATGATCATTAAGCTTTCTAGTGTGTCCAGGGTATAAGAAAGTAAAGCAGAGTACTTCCGGCTCGTGGTGGCAGCTATACCTACGTGTTTAGGTTCTAACTATATCTACTTTACCGTGATGATTTGGCTCTGAAAGAATTCTCAGAAGAAGAGTAACAGAATATAAAATACTAACCACAGCCACATGACAGCAAAGAATCTTTTCCTGGCATCTGGATCACGGATGGTGACAATGTTATCACCTTGCACTTGGAAAAACTGCTCTGCTCTGCTGTACGGAACAGCCGTGTAACCTGTTTCCAAGTTGAAACACAGACAGAGGGCGAAATACCACAGCCTTCCTGCATTACAAAAGAAAACCCAACGTGCTGGAGGATCGGAGCAAGAACTATCTACTGAGAATCACAAACCTGAATTGTCGGTATCTTCCTCAGCAAAATAATCGATATCTTGCAGAATCGAAATGGCGTTGCTGATGTGCTGACCCATCAGCAAGGCCATCATGAGCAATGGCAGCAAAGGCATGATGACCTTCACAGCGTGTATGGACGAGCTTATTCGCAAAACTATGTAACCGATGTGTATGGCTTTGTCCACGTTCGACCGAGCCAACCTTGAAGAAAACTATTTTAATATCAGCCATCGGTACGGCTACGCCCGATACCTCGTGCAAAAAATTTCTCCGTAGAGCTTGGCGACAGCTTTCAGCTCGTCCGCTTCGACGCTCATCTTCTTCAGATGGCACAAACGCAAGGCGTGCACTTCCAGAGCCGTGCACAAGCTCTTCTTGTTCATGTGATACGCCACCCGTATCATGTCGGCGTACGCCACGCAAACCACTTGAAAATTGTTGTACGCTTCCAGAGCTTTGCTCAGAGCCCATGTCGCTGCCACTTCCGCGTCAGCCCATCTTTCTTGAGCCTGAAACTCAAATTTTGAATCAGAACAAACTCCAAATCGAATTTTTTTTGCAAAATCGCACAATGAAAATGGTGCAAAGATGCGACAGGCATTCTGCAACGTTGTTGCAGTACAACGACTCCCATTTGTTGACGTTTCTGTTCAGAGTGCCGGTGCAACAGTACAGACCCAAGTACTGTTTCAGTTCGTGTCTCAAAGTCAACAAGCGCTTCGACGTACTGTCCTTGGGGAAAACCAGTCCGTGTTCGTGCAGGGCCATGTTCAGAGAGTCGATGGCCTCGTGTATCTGGCCGAGTTCCATGCGAGAATATCCAATCAAAGTGAGGATTTTGCCACGCTTCAGTGACAGCTTCCAGTTTTGTTTGTCGCCATCCTTGGTCTTTTTGTCAGCTTCGCTCTCCTTTGATGTCACAAAACAAAAGAACCATTGGAGAACAATCAAGGAGAGAAGCTCAGAAAAAGACGTACCTCGAGCATTTGTAAACCTTCATTTAGAGTCCGTATCGCCAATGGAACGTTGCAGGAAATTATGCAGACATACGCGTATTCCAGTTTGGCATCTATAGTTTTGCTCACGTTTCCTAAAAGTGCATACAAAGATAGTCATTTCATTATTTCTGTAAGGGACTTCTATGGCAACAATAAAATGAATGTAACCAAACTTACGAATTCTAAATATGTAACCAACCTGCGCCTTTACAGTGCTGGACCAGCTGTGAATACGTAGTCAACAGAATCAGATTGCACTGACAATCTCTGAAGTCGTCGTTGGAGAAGGCCCTGGTCAAAGAGAAACTATTTTTCAACCTTCTGATCAAGGAGAAACCCAGGCCAGAATTGAATCGATTTTCTGTAATTTTATCAATACAAAGTTGATGATGAAATAAGAAGAGAAAAGAAAATGAAAGCACGACGTACTTTGTGCCATTTGATCCTCCAACAATTGCACGGTTCCGGTGACCGAGTCCGATATCGAATTCACATCGAAGCTTCGGCCCCTCTTGCCCTGTCCGCCGCTGTGCGTGGAAGCGTGCGTGCCTATGGTGCCCAGAGTGCCGGTGTCATCCCAACTTCTGGAAACGGCATCCCTGCCCTTGCCCCTACCCTTGCCTTTCCTGCCCACAAAATCCTAGTGAAACGAAATGACTCCAATAGAAATCAAGAACAACCAAAACGAAACGTGGAAACGAACCTCTTCGCGCCTGGCGCCGACAATTTCGTTGAAAAATCCGTTGCCGCAGGCCCGGCACCTCCTGGTTTCCTTCTCCAAATATCTGATCGCTCTGTAGTGGAATTCTTTCTTCTGGTTGTCGGTCAGCAGGTTGTAGGTGATGTCGCGGAACATCGACGAACGGAACTGCATGTAACCGCACGAAGCGTACTTGGGCAAGTCGTAGCAAGACTCTGCAAAGGGACCGTAAGGTGAAGTTGAAATGAACCCTTTTTCTATAGCCGGACAATGTCCTGTCTGGCTCTTTTGCCACTGTGACAAAGGGTTATTGGGAGTTGGAGCCCAATAATAATAATAAATAACCCCAACTGGTATCCAAACAAAAAGGACCCTACTGAGCCGTGGCAATATCAGTTAGTATCAATCATGATTCTGCCGGCTCGCCATCCTGAATGGCACAGGACAGAAGCAAACCTACTTCCACCATGTGCAAAATAACGTTACTTTCCAAACTACTATTGAGCCGAGTATTGAGCACTCACCGTCGATTTTGATTCCGCGACACTCGCAACCAAGCGTATTTTCATCGTTGGGGTTCAGGAGTCGCTCCCGGTACACCATGTTGCCTTCTTCCAAGAAATCACCCTTGGCGCAGCACAGCACCCGTATTTCGAACAGCTTCTTCACGGCTTCAAAAAGAAATATTTTCGATGAGGAGAAGAAAATTAAAAACGATTATGTTAAATCAGCAAAACGAACCCATTGCTGCCTGTTTAGGTACGCTGGCAGACATGACGTAAAGCAACATATCACGCAAGAACTGCACGCCAAGGATGGCGCTGCATTTGACCAACAGCTGCTCGTAAGAGGTGAGCGAATCGAAAGTCTTCAAAATGATCACGTCCATGGACAATTCGGCGTCGACATCTTCGATGTTGAAGTCTTTGGCGATGAAGCACACCGGCGCCGCAGTGGAATTTTTAAATTTGACCTCGAGCTTCTCGCGCAGATGGATGTTCATGTAGCTGTCCTGTTGAGAAGGTATATATTTTTTTATGAACGAGTTCGTTTTGTAGCAATGCGGGTAGCACCTCTGAATTTTACTAATTCTGCTGAAAAATTATTGTAAGACTATGATAATGCATTTCTAATCGTGATAGATTGTTTAGTCAATTTTGTTCCTGATAGAAACCTACGTTTACTGGGCTAATATAGATCTCTGGGTGTATCTCAAAGAAAGGCTCCCGACCGCAAGAATTTGCAACATCAAAATCTGATGCCTATATGATTTCAAGAGTTTAGGACCACAAAGCACGTGACACACCGAAAACTCGACTGCACCAACGTGAAGTCAGAGTTTGAATGGGTCGGCCCCCATCAAAATTCTAAATAAGCTAACAGATCCCCCTCGGATGACCTTGGACAAGGCTATTCGAGTATTACGCCTGCAACCGGTAGTACGACAATGTGTAGAGAGGATAACCGCCCGCGTGGACGGAAAAAGGCAATCAAGCATCACACTGCATTGCGGCTCGGCGAGTCCAGTGCTGGTCTAGGAAGGTGGTGCAATGACCTCGAAAGCGAGGCCTACGTGCCAGATAGAACTAAATATGTTCCATTAACTATTCAAAAAAGTCCTGAATCCGGATTATGGTCATTCCTAAAGTGAGCAGATCCTTGTGATCCTAACGGCCAAGTATTAAAGTCCGAACTAATATTTTGTGTAAGTAGAAATTACCCGGCAAGTGTCGATGTATATTTTCCACCTATCCTCATCGAGAGACTGCAACGATGCACTTCGTTCTTCCATCGCTTTTTTCCATTCAAAAATCTTTTCCGGCGCCATTCTGTAAGACATGTATAACTATAGGAGGTACCGACGTTACAAGCAAAACGATTGAAGGGTAAATTACCTTGACATCATATAAAGAGGAGGACACACTAGGCCGAGTTCATGGATGCGTTTCAGATCCGTGGTGACGATATAAATGCCATCGGATTGCAACAAACTGACTAAAAAGCTCTCAATCCAACCGGGGTTTCCGTTACTCCTAGCTTGAATTACTCTGGAACAAAGACAATAAGCACATGAATACCATTATTCTTACGATATAAAGAAATTTAGTATGATAACACTGAGTATCGTAAAAATTATGTGGATATGGGCAAACACACTATATCCCATTCACTTTGTAAATTCAAAATTCAGTAACGTCACTTTTTTAATTGATCGTGGGCTTTTACGTGGAAGGATGCGATGACCGTAACCTATTTTTCTGACAATCCAGCCAAAAATGTACTGGAGGAAATTTGACCCAGTGGAACACTTCTATCTCCCAAGATCAATTCAAAACTCAGGTACTGAGTTTGCAATGTGGATGGAATGTAAGTATACCAACTTTTCTAGTTCGGGGGGTATAGCGTAAACATCCAGTATTTGACAAGCCAGTCCACCGTGGTACCACCGTTCTATAGCTTTCAGTTGAATAGACGCAACTCGACGATCGGCACGCAGCCGAATCAAATTGGGATTCGTAGTTGGACCCATGGTTGCCATGATGAATACCGATTTCGACTCCATAACCGCCGGCAAAAGCTCGGCGGATTCCGTATCAATGTATTCCAAATCATCTATGACGATGATCCACGTCGTCGTGAAGCACTAGAAGAGCTTTCAAAATCATCATGTTGAAGTGGTGGATCTAACCACAAAAATCTACCCCGTAACACAGCTGACGGATCATTTTGTACAGAGCGATACGTTTTTGCTCTTTGGTCAACGACTGGAACAATTCACTTTGGCGAAACTCGACTCCAAAAGGGTTGTTCAAGATGCAAAGCAGTTCGGGTACCCTCATGTGGCTCAAGGCTCGCACGAGCTTGTGCTCCTTGAGTTTTATGCTGGAATCGGTCAGGATGCCCAAGGGAACGTAAAAAAGAAGACGCAAGGCCAAGTAAGGAATCTGAAACGAAGCGCAAGTTTGAAAACAACAAATCATCAGTTTTACTCACTTTCTTGTCCTTGGCGGTGAGATTGAAGCGATTGGCCGGTATGGACGAGGGACTAACGTAAAGCATTTCTTCTAAAACACGAGTCTTGCCTTGGCGTGCCGTGCCTTGGATCAGCAGCACTTTTTTCGTTCTCTTAAGCCTGTTCGCCTTCAGAAATTCTTCCAACACTTCTTTAAAAATTTCCATTTCGTCATCTCGTCCCAACAACGGAAAGAAACTGATCTTGTGCACGATGTCTTCGTGCCCTCTACAAGATACGCATCGTTTTATCATATAATTATATTTCATATTACAACTCGTATCTCAACACAATAAAAAGCTTACATGAAGAACTCGCGGAATTCGTAAACCGGTCCCGGACTTGAGATACCTTTCAAGTTTTTGAACTCTTGCAAGATGAAATTTTTGGCTTCCAGTTTACTGTGGAGGAACGTCTCGCGATCGCAAGTCACTTTGTCTTTGTACGCGCACATCAGTCGCGCTGCTTTATTCACGATCAAGCTGATTACCGTGTATTCTCTTCGAAGCGTATGCCCGAATACACCACAGTACGTCTTTCCTATATGCCAAAATAAGATTAAAATTTACAAAAGAAAAAGCATTTGTTCACATACCCGTGGTGATACCAACTGATGCCGATATAACTTTTCTGATCCGTAAAATGCCTTGTTGAAACTCACTTGCACATCTCAAAGCTATTTGACTTTCAAGTTCATGTTTGAGCCCTCTCAAACCGAAAATCACCACCAACATCAAGTCCTTATCGAAAAACGACACTTTGTTTACGCATCCTTTGTGATCGTTGACCGTTCTGAAAAACAACACTTTGTTCTTTTGCATTGGTTTACTTGAAACTTCAGACCTGCAAACGCATTTGTACGCTTGATCTGCGATTCGCACTGATTCCTTGATCTCGCATCTAGAGCATATTATGTTTATGAATACAACGACGGATTGTCTCATCTCCGTGAGGTATTCAAAAGGTTCGTCGCTGTCGATGCTCGTCATCACCGGCAGAATAATAAATTTGCGCATGTCTTGCTTGATGTCCAGTTTGCAAGCTTCATTGACGGATGGTCTAACTAAAACAAATATTGAATGCGTATTTTCCCATTCGCAAAATGCTTTACGAAGTTTTTACGTGAAAAATCTTCAGTGGCTTCGGTTTTATGAGTCAAGCTGAGGTCCAAGCTATTCGAATCGTCGTCGCCTAAACTCTCGGCTTCATCGCTGGGACTTCTGCCGACTCTCTGCTGCCGTACGTTTTTCTGGACGCTCCGCCAATTCGGACCGATTCCCAAGATTTTGTTGTGGACTCCGTCGGTCATCAGTTCGTAAAGATATTCGCTGGTGTTGACGTAATGCCATCCGGCAGGGGCAACTATGATGTCTCCTGCCACGCATTTGTGTTCGGCAGCTTTCACGTCCCAAATGGGTTTGCCTACGACCACGTAATGGGCATTCCTTTGATCCCCGATCAAACCAAAAACAACGTGCCCAGCAGACACCGCCAGTTTTACTGCAAAAGCAATCGATCAACAGTGATCAACCAAAATCATAGGTGGTAGAGCATTTTGAGCTTAAGCGCTGTGCTCACCTCGAATAATGACTCCGACGTCAGTTTCGTAAGAACCGTAGCTTTTTTGGATGACCAAAGCGCAATCGATGGCTTGATGGACAGAGTCGCGCATGTTGTCGCTTTCCGTCACCTTCCACATGGCCAAGAACGCATCCCCAGAGAATTTCAGCACGTCTCCGTTGTGAGACATCACTTCTTGCACCATAGCGCCCAAGTATTTGTTCAAAACTTGCGTCATTCTAGACGGTCCGGAGATCCCTTGCTTGTTGTATTTTTCGCACAGTTCCGTGAAGCCTGCCAATCAACAAACAGTTGGTGAATTCTGGATAAGTACAGAACTCAGTACTGAGTACTGGGGTACAGAAATGGCGTTACCGGATACATCTCCGAAAAGGAAGCATGCTTCGTAAGGCCGGTGTTCGAAATCATTGATGTTGTAGATGACTTCGTCTGGTATCAGAGAAGCCATAACTTTGGTTTGATGATCGGACATTTTCTGCTCAGCTTTATCAGCTTTAGCAGATGTCAAGCTGAGATCATCCCCGCTGTGACCTCCTCGGGTGACCCCAGTCTCTTTCCAGTTACTATCACCTCCCTCTCTGAGCGCACACGTTCTCATCGCCCAAATGTATTCCTCTTGACCCATCTGGTTCATCACTGCAATAAATTATTGATTACATACAACAGGCGAATCCGCAAAGAACAATACTAACTTCCACCTTCCATGATTACTAGTTTTGTAGAAAAAATGTAAAGATACCAATAAAAGTACAACCAACACACTGACACAAGTAAATTACAGTAAATAAACTGTCAAAACGTATACAGGTAGCATCGAAGGTAGCATTCAACGTGCGCTTGCTTGAATAATCATTATTTATTTTCTATAATTCTAATTTGTGCTTCTAATCAATGTAAATCGGTATAGGCAAAGTAAAAAAACCTATCTTCGCAGGATTAATCTCAAGTTCACGATAATCCACCACGCTCTCTATTTCATTGTGCTCAACCCAGAAGTCCACATCCACAGGAGACAAATTTTTGGTCCAGTGCATTTCGGAATGTTTAATGTAATCATATTCCAAAAGATTCTTGTACTTGAGAGCCACATTGGCAGCTTTGCGCAGCATGCTGTAGGCTTTAGCGTCGTTGTATTTCACGAGTCGGTAATAAGCTTTCAAATGGCATAACCTGCGAAATAAGTACAGAAGAAATCAGAAGATTCGATTGCAGTTAGAGATTCAGAGCTCAATTTCAAATCCGACTTGCAACCGCTGCAAAGTTGCACCAACAATTGTCAAAACAAAAAAAAAATGGAGAACTTGCAGCTCTCTCTTTTGGCTGGAACAGGATCAAGGCAAAGAGAGGACGAAAATGGGAGTGAGAGCCTTTTCCGCGTTTGGTTGAAATCTGGAGCTCAAGTTGTAAGTCGGGCTTGAAATTTAGCCCTTGGAGCGTGAACAAAAGCACAGGAAATATAAAAATAACCTCGGAAGGATCATGAGAGACAGATCGGAACACTTCTCCAGCGAGTCTATTAAAGCTTCGATCTCCTGTTCGGCCTTGATGCGCGCTTTGATGTTCCTCCTGTCCATTTTGCATACCAGGTACAAAATCATTCCTTCCAACAAATACATGGCCGTGACTTTGTTGGAGATGCTGTCCGCTGCCTTCACGACCGTAAAATCGT
Organism: Anaspis maculata; assembly: GCA_949128115.1. Classification (NCBI taxonomy): domain Eukaryota; kingdom Metazoa; phylum Arthropoda; class Insecta; order Coleoptera; family Scraptiidae; genus Anaspis; species Anaspis maculata. The sequence goes on from OX421961.1 coordinate 127,173,542, forward strand.
GCGATTTGACGCACCAGAGCGATGCAGATGACCACCTTCCTTTCCGAATGCACCTTTGGACAGGTCGAACTCGTAAACCCGATTCATGGCCGACAAAAGCGTGAATGAAGACGGAAGCGAAGCGAAAATGGACCAATCACTGTCAGTATCCACTTCGGCTCCTTCCTTTTGGTCGATAGTGATTGTAGTCCAGTAAAATAAGGATTTAACTTGGAACAAATTAGGGGCAGGATGAAAAAATATGGCGATGTAGAGAATGAAAAACTGAATAAGAAAAACCAAAGTTTCATTTCCAGTCATGGAAACCATGGAAAAAAAATGGAGGAGATGGAAAAACATGCGCCGCGATCTTTCTTTTGAAACGGTGAGAGAACGGTGAGAGATGTGTGAAAACTGTCGGGGACAAAGTTGTAGGGAATTCAATAATCTACAAAAAAGTCCCTGAGGGCATATGTCTAACTTCTTCAGTTTAGCCGTTTATCGCAATCAAAGTTGCGCGCCGGTCTAGTGGAGTGGAAAAACTGTCCGCGTGACCTTCCTTCTTGGATGCTGTGAGAACGACAAGAGATATCAAAAAATTGTTAGCGACAAAGTTGTAGAGAATTAAATGCTCCACTAGAAAATCTTCAAGGCCAATTATTATCTCTTCTAGTTTAGCCGTGAACCACGTTCGAAGTTGCGCGACAATCCTGTTGATAAAATGGTTCTTCTGGAAAACTTACAAAAACCATAGACTCGATGAAAAAACTATGACAATGTAGAGGATGAAGAACTGAACCTAAAAAAACAAAGTTTCATTTCACACTGTTTCGGGAAACCTGAGAAAAAAAAATTAAATCTTGAAAAATAGTGATTTGCACTCGCAGCTTCCTCATTGAATACTGGAATAAACGTGATAAATATGGAAAATCTGAACAAACTAGCTTGTAGAGGATTAAATGATATAGAAAATCCCGTGATGTCATGTATGCATCTTTGTCGACTTAGCTGTGAGGCGCTATCAAAGTTGGGGTACATGACTCGTGACGCGTCGCATATGTGGTGAAACTGGCACGACGTTGCGATCATTGTTTAATTGATTATGAAACATGATCAAATGATTCGAAAAAACTGCGTGCTTTGTTTAACGTCTGGGTAGCCACTTATTGTTAGAATTATCATTGTAGTCATCATCATTGTCTTCCGAAACGACAATGCAGGAAGCGTTAGAACAGGTGGCTCCACGGTAGTGGTGGCAAAACTCGGTACACTTGAGGTCAGCTTTTCTGCATCCACAAAGCTTCTTGCAGTTTTTCAAGTATCTGCAGGAAATCAGCCGTAGCAGATTTTTGAGAGCTACGTTATCCTGGGTTCTAATAGGCATCAACCGAGAACTGTTTAATTTCCAACCCCATTGTTCAGGTGGACAGTTGTTTATTATCTCCGAGCTGTTGTTGAATGATCATTGTTCATCAGAAATCAGTTGAAAAACATCTCATTATCTAACGTGAATCACGTTTTTCAATTATTACACATATTACAATAGTTACCAGACGTTCAACAAAGCATGCAATTTTTTCAAATCATTCCATCATGTTTTATAATCAATTCAACAATGACCGCAACGTCGTGCCAGTTTCACCACATATGCGACGCGTCACTAGTCATGTACCCCCACTTTGATAGCGCTCCGCAGCTAAGTCGACAAAGATGCATACATCTTATCACGGCATTTTCTATAGATGATTTATTCCTCTACAAGCTAGTTTGTTTAGATTTTCCATATTTATTACGTTTATTTCAGTATTCAATGAGGAAGCTGGGAGTGCAAATCGCTATTTTCCAACTTTTTCTTTTTTTTTTTCTTAGATTTCCCGAAACGGTGTGAAATGAAACTTTGGTTTTTTGGATTCAGTTTTTCATCATCTACATTGTCATAGTTTTTTCATCGAGTCTAGAGTTTTTGTAAGTTTTGCAGAAGAACCACTTTATCAACAGGATTGTCGCGCAACTTCGAACGTGGTTCACGGCTGAACTAGAAGAAATAATAATTGGCTTTGAAAATTTTCTAGTGGAGCATTCAATTCTCTACAACTCTGTCGCTCACAATTTTTTTATATCTCTTGTCGTTCTCACAGCATCCAAGAAGGAAGGTCACGCGGACAGTTTTTCTACTTCACTAGACCGGCGCGCAACTTTGACTGCAATAAACGGCTAAACTGAAGAAGTTAGACATATGCCCCCAGGGTCCTTTTTGTAGATTATTGAATTCCCTACAACTTTGTCCCTGACAGTTTTCACACATCTCTCACCGTTCTCTCACCGTTTCAAAAGAAAGATCGCGGCGCATGTTTTTCCATCTTCTCCATTTTTTTTCCATGGTTCCCGGGATGATCGGAAATGAAACTTTGGTTTTTCTTAATCAGTTTTTCATTTTCCACATAGCCATATTTTTTTCATCCTGCCCCTAATTTGTTCCAACTTTGGCCTAAAAATCGTCTCATTTTACTGGACTATTGGTCCGTTTCCGTTACGCTTGCCTCTTCGTTTACGCTTCCGTCGACTATAACTCGGGCTTAGATTGAGCACACACACACACGTTCGGTTGCTAATCGCAAGGAATCCGTTAGACTTTAGTGCAGCTATTGATATGCGTCTGATAAGTATAAGTGTAGCAATGCGGATACCATCTCGCTCAGACTTACTTTATATATACCTTACTCGGGTGTACCCTATGTGCATTATTAGATCTAAAAAAAAATACATGTTTGGCAATTTCAAGTCGTCCTTATGCCTCCCTACGTGAACTGTAATGGACAGGGAGCTGGTGCCTCAAAACTTACGTCATAAGGTACATGATTTTAACCCTGTAGGTCTAATGTGCATTGATAAGGTTGTTGAAAATTTCTTTGTCTTACATGTCAGACCGGGGGCTTTAGGCTGGTATAGGCTTGTCAATTTTCGAAAAATGTCAAAAATTTTAAGTCAAAAGGTACATGAATGAAACCAAGGTGCTTTTGTGTGGGAACATCCCCTTAATCAAAAATCGGGTCATACGACAAAATTTTTGGGGGCCCTCGGTTCATAAGACAAGTTTGGAATTCTCAAAAAAGGCCAAAATTTAGCTCCTCACGGAGACTTCTCCTTTGGCATAATTTTAGGAATGAAAAACGATTCTCACATGATTTTTTACGCAGGTTTCGAATCTGTCTACAACATTTTTTAATAGTACATCGCTTACAGGGTGCAACATCGAATTTTTTTTTTCAAATCGTACACCCTGTATTTTAACATGGAAATCGATTCCGTTTTCCATCCTGATTACAAATATATATCACACTTGGTGGATTAGTCAACAAAACGCCTGTGAAAAAATTGATAAAGTTTGGTCTTTTTTGGAAATTCCAAACTTCCGGACCGAAAGCCCCCAAAAATTGTATCTTACGACCAGATTTTTGATCAAGGGGATGTTCCCACACAATATCCAGTTGGTTTTATTCATGTACCTTATGACGTAAATTTTTGGCCATTTTTTCGAAAATTGACAGGCTCATACCAGTCTAAAGCCCCCGGTCTGACATGTGAGACAAAGCAATTTTTAACAACCTTATCAACGCACATTAGACCTACAGGGTTAAAATCATGTACCTTATGACATAAGTTTTGAGGCACTAGCTCCCTGTCCATAATAGCTAAATCCAATTCATGGTTTGTTATTCAAATGAGAGGAAATCAATTAAATCCAGACAAATGGCCTTGTTTCAAATTGAGGATTTTTGTATCGTTCAGTGATCTTTCGTAATATTCGATAAGTTCAGTTGTGGCTACGTGACGGAAAGCCACATTAGCTAAGTGAGATAAGAAAGAGCTTGACTAAGCGTCTATGTAGTTGAAATTTAATTTATTACTTCGCGAGCAAGGAACGTCCCCATAGAAACAATCTAGAGCGTGATTGGTCCGTTTCAAAAACCGGGAGAAGAGGGGAAGCTGAGCTGAGAGCTGGAGAGAGAAAAAAAAGAGACAGTTTTTAGGGAAAGATGCCGTCCAAACGCGATATTGGGTTGTATTTAACCTAATATGAGGTATTGAATATTCTTTGTTATTGTTAAACTCATTAATTGTTTATTCATTTTAAAATGACGTAGTTAATTACTTCTTTAGCTAGAAAGCCTATGGTATACGAGTTGAATAGCCCCTTAGAATGGCGAACCCAAATGACAGATGTTGTTAGACTTCGTAAGAGACACCCAAATAAGAAAACGCTACTATCCTTAAAAGCAAAAACTTCAAGTACGCCCTGATCATCCCATTGTCCCTCTGCCCTTTTGGATCGAACCTAGGGAGGATAAAGAGGAGTATCCTACAATAGAGCTTGATCGGCAGAATGCTTGCATGAAGTATTCGGTAACAATCGTATCATACAAACCACAGCCACATGACGGTGAAGAATCGTTTCCTGGCATCTGGATCTCGGATGGTGACGATGTTTTCGCCTGCCACATGGAAAAATTTCTCCGCTACGCTGTAGTGGACGGCGGTGTAACCAGTTTCCAAGTTGAAGCATACGCAAAGAGCGTAATACCACAGCCTTCCTGGCGCCAAATAGAATAATCATTGAACGTAATAGTGGTTCTATGCAAACGATAGAAGAACCTAACCCGAGCTGTCGGCGTCTTCCTCGGCAAAATAGTCGATGTCTTGCAGAATGCAAATGGCGTTGCTGATGTGCCGGCCCATCATCAATGCCTTCATCAGCAACGGGAGCAGAGGCAGGATAACTTTGATCGCATGTATCGAGGAACTTATCCTCGAAACTATGTAACCGATGTGGATGGCCTTGTCCAACTGCGATTTAGCCAACCTGAAGTAAGTACCGCGTTCACCAGAGTTCATTTCAAAGCTATGTGGTACAGGGCTGTGGAGCTGTCAGACGCGCGGATGTTAAAAATTTTCTTGTCTGCTCAATAACTGTATACTTTGTGTTGCGTTCTTAATAACTGAACTCATGGTTTTGAGTCACGCATCCATCATTACTAATCGATTACACCTACAGAGGCCAACAAGACTTACGCCCTTCTGGATTGAACGTATTCTTGAGGTTTTTCACTTAGAAAACCCTCGACACTATGGAAATCACGTAGGACATTAGGATCTTGTAATTTTGCCGATGAGTCTGCGTGTTATAGGATAGGCAACTCTTGTGGTAAGGGAGAAGTGTACCAAATAGCTTTGAAATGAAATCTATCTGGGTGCTTTTTTTCTCAATAATTTAGCAATAAACTACTCTGGGAAGTGACCGCTGAGGAAATCATCAAGTTACAGTAGAGGAACTGTGGTTGAACACAGGACAACCTACTCTAACCACGGGTTCCACCAAAAAAATTAAGAGCGGTTTAAGCTAAACCGAGATTAAACGGATTTTTTTCTGGTCAATGTTGGTAGATTCATTTTGGAAAATACGTTAAATCGCAAGTATACCACCCTTTAGTTGATTACTCAGCGTGAAACCTGAATTTACATTGATCATTTGGCCGGAATCCATCAAAATAAATCTCGAGTTAGCTATCAGCTGGTTAAATATTTTGGTGGAACCCACGGTAAGGAAAGGAACTTGAAACTCTGGATAAATTCAAGCATATAAAATAAATGATAATAAATCATAACACTCATGAGAGCTCATTGAAACTCAAGCCTAAAATAACTCTCCAGTAGGTGTAAATTTCGTCAGCTATCACTTTCTTGGGTCAATCACAATCACCAAAGTAATCACCTCACTACGAAAATTTCTCCATACAATTCAGCGACCGCCTTGAGCTCTTCCGCTTCCACAGTTTGCTTCTTCAAATGGCATATGCGAAGAGCGTGCACCTCCAAAGCCGTGCACAAGTTCCCCTTTCTCAAATAATGAGCCACCCTGATCAGCTGGGCGAACGTCAGACATATCACGCGAAAATTGTTGTATGCCACCATTGCCTTGCTGAGGGCCCACGTAGCCGCCACTTCCGCTTCGGCCCACTTATGTTGCCCCTTGAAAGAAATGCACATTTTCGAACGTAACAGTCATCAGTATCGATTTCAGAGTTATTACGATGAAAATGAGACAAATCATCGAAAGACATTCCGCAACGCCATTGCTGAACACCGACTCCCATTTGGTGACGTTCCTGTTCATGATGCCCATGCACAGGTACAATCCCATGTACTGCTTGCATTCGCGGAAGCAGGTCCCAAGTTTCATCGACAATGGGCTGGTGGGAAAAACCAGTCCGTATTCGCGAAGAGAACTGTAGAGGCAATCGAGGGCGTCGGATATCTGTCCGAGTTCCATCCGACTGTACCCCAGGAGGGTGTAAATGTGGCCGCGTTTCAGTTCCGTTTTCCAAACGTTCTCGTCGTCTTTGGTTTTTTTGTCGGTTCCGATATCCTGAAGGAGAAAAGCCAAAGTGAGGAAAAAAAACTGAAAAAGCACGAAGCAGTACAGCAATCAGACTTAGACCTTCTTTCAGTACTCGGATGGCCAGCGGAACGTTGCAAGAGATTATGCAAACGTACGCATACTCCAGTATGGCGTCAATTGTTTTATTTATGTTTCCTGGAACAAAACATCTTAATGTTCCTGAGCTGATGAGCAGTTATAAAGGCAGTTATAAAGAAACCACGCAATGGTAACGTTTCAATGCTATCGAAATTAAGACATCCAAACATGTTCTGCCAAAGCAGTTGTGTTTGGAGGTCAAGAGGCTCTCAATCTGACAATGTGATTCCTCGATAAGTACCCACATTCTGCTCATTCCTCGAGGCAATTCCACCAACCTGCACCCTTGCAATGCTCGACCATTTGCGAATAAGTGGTCAGCAATATTAAATTGCACTGGCAATCTCGAAAGTCTGAGTTTGAGAAAGTTCTGGTCAGCGAAAAGCTGTGTTTCAATCTTCTTATCAACTTGAAACCCAATCCGGTGTAGTACCTTTCGTCTGTAAATCGAAAAATCAGTAACATAATTATACGAAATGGAATTATACGTATGGAAATTATACGATAGCGAATTCATCAAAACAATTCCAGTTACGTCGACGGCAACGTCAGATCGCATCCCGGGTGAATATGGCCCAAGAATTTTTCGAGAATGATAAAGCTAGAATAAAAGTGGCCGGCCAACTCTCCAGACTTCAATTCCACAGAGCACAATCGGAATGCTTTCTCACTGGGTATAGTATTAATCCTAAACGGGACTAGGAAGGTGAGAATAGTCCTATAAGAATTGATGCTTGAAATCGGTCGAATCGCTTGGAATTTTGGCGAAATACAAATTTAAAATGTGACTTCAAAACACTATAGAGGCAAGTTCTCACGTGCGAATATTTGCAAAGAAAAAGTTATTGGCATTGTCTTTGAACTGTTGAAGGTTTTGTTGACCCCCTTAATGTGACAATCTTGAAATTTTTGACAGTGCATCCTCAAGACAAGTGAGATACATCAAGATGTGTTTAGACTACCTGCATATGACAAATCACAAGGTAGCAGAACACGGCAGAACTCATAGCATTTTATCACTTTCATGTTTACACCTTGTGGTTTCTCTCATGACCCGCCTATGACCCATCTCTGTCATCTCCGTCACCGTTGACGTTTTTAAGTTCTTTGATTCTTGTCATATTCCTGACCTAGTTCTAATTCAAAGGCTTGTAAGCTGAGCTATGAGCTGTTATCTTTGGGTGTTGGTGTTAGGTAAAAAACGCAGAAAACAATTTTATGTCACGAGTACACGCTAGACCCTTTTCTGTTGTTCCATTTTCGATGATTTTGGCGATTTAATCTATTTCCGAGGAGATAGAAAAAAACTGACCTATAGGTATTTCATGAACTTGATTTTGGAGTAATTGTATTGGTGAAAACCGGCTCTGGATATCTCAAACCGTTTCCGTGATATAGTGAAATTGTGACAATGGAGTATTATACTAAAAAAAAATTTTGATTGAAATGGAAACTACATTGAAAAATAATTGACCCGTGTTTTTTTATTCAGTCAAAAACCGTACCGTTTGGGCGCAATAAATGAATAACATCAACTAGTTCTGACGTCACAGCGAGCACCGCCTATACTGCCTGTGTAAATGACGTCAGAAATAGGCGGATTATAAGAATTTCGTTTATTTATTGCGGCCAAACGATACGATTTTTGGGTGAATAAAAAAATACGGGTCAGTTATTTTTCAATATAGTTTCTGATTCCATCGAAAGAAAAATATTTTTTCAAAAGTATAATACCCTAATATAGAGTATTATCAACTTTTAAAAATATTGATTTTTTCATTCTGCAAAAACTAAACAGGTCAGCAATTGAAGTGGGCCACCCAAAATTTTCATCCTTTTTCAAATATAAATATCAGCGGAAAGAAGCAACCGATTTCAAAACGGTTCACGACGTCTGATAGAGTGATCCTTTGTCTAAGATGTTTGATGTCAGCTTTTTGCTATTGTCGGCAATATACATGATATACAGGGTGAAAACGGAAGCTGTACCGAAAGGGTCAAGTTTGAATCATGTGTAACTATTGTAAAAATGATACCAGACTTTTTGTGACTTCATATTTAGAAAGCTCGACTTATTGTCTCGAAATGAATTTTTAAATTCCTGTCTATCTCTTCCCATTACAGGGTAATCTGAAAAAATTTTTTGTTTTGCATACTGATAATGGGTCTCCTTGTTATCCAATTTCCAAAATGTGGACGGCGACTTGAATCTTTCATATTCTGATTTCCAGGCTCCATTTCCCGAAGAATAAGCTTTAATTCGCCGTCCATATTTTGAAAATCGGATATCAAGGGAACCCATTATCAGCGCAAAACAAACAAAAAATTTTTTTTCAAAATCACCCTGTAATTGGAAGAGATAAACGGGAATTTGACCGTTCCAAGACATTGATTCGAGCTTTCTAAATATGTAGTCGCAAAAAGTCTGCTATCATTTTTACAATAGTTACACATGAATCACATGATTCAAAATTGACCATTCCGGTACATGTTCCGTTCTTACCTTGTATATTATGTAGATTGCCGACAATAGAAAAAATTGACGTTACACATCGTGAACAAAGAATCACTCTATCAGACATTGTAAACCGTTTTGAAATCGGTTGCTTCTTTCCGCTGATATTTATATTTGAAAAGGAACAAAATTTTTGGGTGGCCCACTTCAATTGCTGACCTGTTTAGTTCAAAGTATTTTTTCACGTAGATGAAGATGAAGTTATTAGTTTTTTCCATCCAAGGAATAATCTCCCAGATGGATGATGTTCTTTAATATTGGAATGTTTGGATAAAAAATCACCGAGCAATAACTGCGTTACCAGAGCCAATGTTGTGGCCGGCCTGGTCTCCGAACCTGGCTACCTCGGACTTTGTTTGACATGAAATGCTCCATACCTCAGCAAAAATATTTCTACTAAGAACTGCTCCAGAAGTGCCGGAATAATGTTACTCTTTTCATCAGACCAAAAAGCAAATTTTTTTAACCTTCCAATGTGTTTTGTAATTTTGTTCAGTGTACAAGGTGATCACGCGAGAAGTCACCCCCCTGCTGAAGGTTTCCCCTTTGGAAAATTTTGGAGAGGAAAAAACTTATCTCAAACAATTTTTCCCAGATTTTGAAATTGTAAACTGAAATTTTTCACAACCTATAATACAGGGTCATTCAAAAAATATGTCCACTCCCATTTTTCTCAAGATCGGTTGAAGCTAGCGAGTTGCAGTAAAGACCGTTGGAGCCAGCTGGCTTTCACGGTACTTTTGGAACACCTGTATTACCTTTCTGACGTGTTTGTTCCGTTATGGTCCCAGTAATCGATTCGGATAGCGATACAGCGTCGGCAGTGCGTCTCCGCGACGTCCCATCGCCACTTTGTCTGGTAGAACGACTGTCAAGCGATTGGCTGTCCATCCAACTGGTCCCTCCAGATTGAGGTTTTTTCTGTCTCTTCTTTTGCTGCGTAAACACCTACAAACAAGTAAATCGAACGAGCAAGTGAGAACAAAAATATGCAATTCTTCAAATGGGGGGCACACCTCGTCCTTCCTGCGGTCGATTATTTCGCTGAAATATGAGCCGCCGCAAGCCCTGCACTTTCTGGTTTCCTTTTCCAAATATCTGATCGCTCTGTAGTGGAATTCCTTTTTCTGATTGTCCGTCAGCAAGTTGTATGTGATGTCGCGGAACAACGGCGAACGGAACTGCATGTAACCGCACGAGGCATACCGGGGCAGGTCGATGCAAGTCTCTAAACAAAGTAGATCAGAATTTGAAGCCGTATAGTGAATGTGGTCTTCTTGAAGTTCTCAGTACGATTTGAGGTGAATTTGCCACTTGGACCATCTAGAAAAATGTGTCACGTCAATAGATCGGTGAAATTTTTTTTGAAAAGCTGTCTGAAAAGATCGAAGTATTATGGTCACTGCTAACCTAGACTAAGCTCTGGCTTTCAACCTCAGGTTTGTTTTTCTTTTCTATCAGAGGAAGCAAGGTTTATTCTTACAAGCGCGTAGAGTTCAGGGGCCACGTGACTACAGCAGCATTTTGGGCGAAGCGATAGGTCGCTTCACTCGCAGAAATAATGCCCCTGTGTCCATATAGAGCCGCGTTCGGTATGTCTTACTCCGTTTACTCTTTTCACTCCAACTACCACGTGACCATGGTTTCAGAAGTCCTGATTTGCTGAACCAATGTAGTGGAGTGAAAAGAGTTGAAGGAGTAAAAAGAGTGAGAATGCCGGAAGCAGCCTGACCCTGGATCGTAGAAGGCCACTTATCCACGAGACCTGATTTCAGCTCACTTTCAGGCATTGCAGTATTTGTGTGCGCTTGACGGAGATGTGTGGCAAATGAAATCCACCCTGACTCACCACCAGGTCTCACTCCTCTGCAATTGCATTCCAGCGAGATCTCCTCGTTGGGATCCTGAAGCCTCTCGCGAAAAACCAGATTACCTTCTTCCAGAAAATCGCCCTTGGCGCAGCACAACACCCGTATCTCGAACAGTTTCTTCACGGCTGCGAAGCAAATCAAACCGTCAGCTACGGCGGACGAGACAAAATACAATAATCGGAAAACCTAAAGCCGCCAATCGTTCGTCAGTGGCCGACATGACGTACAACAGCATGTCGCGCAAGAACTGCACGCCCAGGATGGCGCTACATTTGACAAGAAGTTGCTCGTACGACGACAGAGAATCGAAGGTTTTCATGATGATCACGTCCATGGACAGTTCGGCATCGACGTCTTCGATATTGAAGTCCGGCGCGATCAAGCACACTCGAGTCGTGCTCGAAGTTCTGAACTTCTCTTCCATCCTGCTACGCACATGGATGTTCATGGTACTATCCTGTTTTGATTAACAAAATGTTTCAACAAGAAACCGTCAATGACTGCGTGGAAGTGATTTACTCGACATGTATCGATGTACATTTTCCAGACGTCTTCGGTTGCGGAATCGCTGGAAGTCCTTCTTTCCTCCATCGCTTTTTGCCACTGCAAACACTTGAACGGCGGCATCCTACGGATTTTTTCTATTGCAAACGGGGCTCGATGGACGCAAAAATATCACCCACCTTGTCATCATGTAAAGGGGAGGACAAACTAAACCGATTCGATGGATACGCCTCAGGTCCGTACTGAGGATAAAAATTCCGTCGGACTGGAGCAAGCTGATCAGGAAGCTTTCGATCCAGCCTGGATTTCCGTTGCTTTTAACTTGAATAACTCTGCAACAATATAAATTATCAATTGCTCTGCAACGACGCAAAATGAAGACACCACAAAAGAAAAAGGAATCACTGCAAGCGGAACTTACTGTTCCAGTTCGGCAGGGATGCCGTAAACGTCCAAAATTTGACATGCCAAACCGCCGTGGTACCATCTGTCGATGGCTTTCAGGCGGATGAACGTGACGCGACTTTCGTGCTGGAGTTGCAGTAAATCTGGATTCGTGGTTGCTCCCATGGTAGCCAGAACAAAGACGTTTTTGGATTCGAGAACGGAGAGCAACAGTCCCGCGCTTTCGACGTCCATGAACTCCATATCGTCGATGGCTATCACCCACGTCGCCACAAAGCACTAAGTGTAACAGACAGGATGGAATACAATAAAAAATTCTAAAAATTCAGACTCATATAGAATGTTACCAGCACAGAATTGATGTGAAAATAGTTTTTCAAATCTCATTGATAATTTTGGGTTGTTTTAAGGGATAGAGATCCAAAAGAACTTACAAACCCCCTAAGGGATGTTTTTTTGGTGCTTCGGATGGATCGACTTTGAGAATCCTGAAGAGCAATCGTGCCGAAGGAAATTGCTTCTTCATCGAATGCCGTATTTTCACACCTTCCCCGGCCACTACTGAGACCATTTTGGATTCAAAGTATTACTGGTGATCAACGGCCGTGCACGTGGTGGTGCCAGCTGCCAATATTGCAAGGTTTCTACTAAAAAAGCCCTCGACACTTGGGAAATTACATAGGACAGAAGGTCCTGTGATTTCTCCCAAGGTGCCACGCAACCTCCCAAGTAGCAATCCGACGTCGGGCCAACGTTACGATTCGCGACCTGAGGTCGGCAGCCGACGTCCGCGCGACGTTGAGGCGACTCACATTTGCACCCATTTGGTCAATAAAATGCGGGTCGGTACGACGTTGGCATCCGCGACGTTGTGATTGCCGACCAAAACTCGACCAAATCCGACCATCTTACCTACGTGTAGCCAAAGTCGCCTGTCGTGTACCTAATCCGACTTATGCTAGTCGCATTAGGTGGACTTTATTTAACTTGTTTTGTACTTGAGAAATATAGCTCCAAATATAGGACGGTAAAGTTTCCCTAATCCAACCATCAGTCAAATTCAGACCAAAACTACCTACCACAATACAATATGTTGCCGTATAAGATATAACAGACAACAGAGCATCTGAACTTTAATAATGAAATTTTGTGATTGGTTGATATGAAAACTTGATGCGAAGAAAATTTTACTGATGAACAAGTATGTTTTAAGTCGAAAATACTCATCGCCCACCGAAAATTTGGCTGTTCTCAAAATATTTTAATTTTATATTAAAACATTCATCAATTAAAACACCGTTTCTCAAAAGAATAGAAGACCAAAGAAGTATATATATATATACTTAATTAATCAATAGCCACCATAATTTCGTTTCTCGAGTTCAAAAATGATAAATTCAATAATTTCAAAGATTTTCATTGGCATTTCTTCAACATGGCCTCTTCTTGTTGTTTTGATATTGGAAGAAAAAATGGCCGCGTCGGCTCTTTCTACCTATACTGACTAAATCCGACTAAGTTTTATACGAGTATAAATTTCTAGACCAATTCCGACCAATTCTGACTTCTGGTTTGATTTATTGTACCAATGCCGACCTAATCCGACCTATAGTCGGCGTATATACAATTGCACCAAAACGCCGTGCACATGCACAAGTCCAGGGCCACCCAGCATAGAGGTTAATAATGTCCATTGTTGTCGCGGTCCCGGCCGTTTTCGCCCAGGGCCGGGCCGGCGCTAGGTATTTTGCCGTCTGAACCGAAGCTCAATTTTTCCGCTTTCATCGGACATGATCTAACAATGGTCAAGTCTATATACCTATGTCCTATACCCATATTATTTTTGGATTTTACTACACTTTATACAACCTCGGGTGCAATCCCAACAATAAAATTTGAAAACTGGTGCATGATATGTTTCCGCGTGCCAGTCAATTTCCGGACCTCTCAAATTACGCCTGGAATCTAACACAGGGGCGGCGCCACGGCTTCTTGAAGTGAAAAAAATACAAAATGAAATTTTGGAACATTTTGCCTCCAGAATTTGCCACCCCTGGAATTGGCCGCCTGAATCAGGGGCTTCGCCGATTCATGACTAGCGCCGGCCCTGCGGGGCCGAAATCTGGACGACAGTTACACCAGACTAGACTGGTCGCATTAGGTACAAAAATATACACCGAATCCAACGTTGGATACGCCAACGTCCAGCCGACGTCGCATATCCCAACGTTGGGTATGCCGACGTCAGCCGACGTTGTCAAGCTTGCCCAAATATAACTGCAGACTGATTTGGTCGCATTAGGTATAAAATACCCACCGTGTCCAACGTTGGGTATCCCAACGTCCATCCGACGTTGGATGCGCCAACGTTGTATTTACCGACGTCGTGCCAACGTTGTATTTACCGACGTCGTGCCAACGTCGGTTTTAGTTGCATGGCGGACGTCGGGTTGCCGACGTAAAGGCAACGTTGTTTTTCAAATATTGGTCGCCATCCGACCAAAATTTGCACTAATTCCGACGTCGGAATTGGTAAAAATTTGGTCGGAAGTCAGGTAAATGTTACTTGGGCTTGCAGCCTTACTTTCAGCCCTACGTTTAAATTTGAAAAACTCTTGAGCTTGAGGGGAGTGTATCAACAACTTGATGAGTGAGGTGCCCTTAAAAGCAGCAATTGATTACTTTGTGAATTTACCCCATAGCACAGCTGACGAATCATTTTTTTCAAGGCAATGCGCCTTTGTTCTTTCGTCAGCGAGTAGTACAATTCCGATTTGTTGAAGTCGACGCCGAAACAGGTGTTCAAGACACAAAGCAGTTCGGGAACTTGCATCATGCGCAGGGCCTTCAGCAGCGTTTCTTCTTTTTTCTTGATGCTGTCGGTCTCGATGCCCAAAGGCGAAAAGAAAAGAAGACGGATCGCTTGATAAGGCACCTGAAAAAATGCGAGGCGATGCGGAATTCAGGCAACAAACAACAATTTAAACTGGTCATATTGTATACTTGTCTGTCTTTGACATTCAGAGTGAATCTGTTGATTGGTATGTTCGAGGGGGTCACGTAGATCATCTCTTCGAGAACGCGCGTCTTTCCTTGTCGAGCGTTTCCTTGGATCAGCAGCATATTTTTCAATTTCCTCGAACGATCCGCCTCCACGAACCTGTCCAGCTTCTCCAGATATAATTTCAGTTCTTCGTCTCGTCCCAGCAGCGGAAAGAGATGGATTTTTCTCACTGTATCTCCGTGACCGCTGGAGAGCGGATTTCAACAGATCGATCACTAACAATTTTGATTTTTCCCAAAATTTCCATCGGTTTTCAAAACTGATAATCTCCGAAATCTCCTAAACGATTTTAGATTCTTTTCAACTGGTGGCAAGCACAATCCTTTAGCTATCAGGCCCTATTTTTGCGAAAAACGAAACATATCCGATGATGTTTCCACAGGGTGACACACCAGTGCAAAGTTGCTGTAAATTGCGTAATTCCACATTTTCTCAAAAAATTATTCTTAATTCTAATACCAATGTGGTCGCATACCTCTGTCAATGATAGTTAAAACAAACCGATAGGGGACATTGCGGTGACTGTGAAGACCCATGTATCGCAAGAAGTAATAAAAATAAACGTGAAAACGAACATGATATTTGATCACAATCCTCAGTCAATTCAGTACAATTGTGTGTGTGTGTGTGTGTGCTAAGTACATATTGAAATAGGCATGGCAATCTTCAATCTTCCAAAGAAATCTGAAGGTGGACAGTTTTGAAAACCGATTAAAATTCAGGGGACAACACGAGGGACAACACGACTTTTGTGTAGGTACTTCATTATTTACCATCTGAACTAAATAATCTAACCTGAGCTTGTGCTTGAGTTTCACTTTTTGTTAATGAGAAATTTTACAATAAATATAGGTAATAATACAAGAAGGTGGTCGTTTGGTCTCGGAGGATCCTTTCTGCACTGCGACCTATAAGATCTTTTGTGCGTTATACAAGAAGGTCCTTTTTCTTATTTATCTGCTTTAACCAGTTTGATAACTCGGTACCCGCAACTAACAACATTGTAACTGACAAATCGTGATTTTTCAGGAGAGCGTTTTTAAGTTTTGGTGCCTCTTCTTTCTTGTCGTCTGTTGAAAGTTTTCATAACTGGGAGTTGAAATAGGCAGCTAAGTGTCCCTTTCCACCCAATAAACACGTGCATATAGTTTACTTAACGGAAATTTGACGAATAAGTGCATTTTCCATCACTTACAATTGATGCTAATAGCTATTTCCACAATAATATAATTGTATAGTAAGTTACAATGATCTTGCACCGGAATTGCCGACTCAACGCGACAGTAAGGTGTTCTACAATTTGGTTAGATACTCTGTTTTGGTGGTAATAACATTGTAAGCTCCGTTACAATGCGCAATTATGGCCTATTTCTATAACTAATAATCAATTAATAACAGAGATTTGATCAAATTTCATAATGTACATGCACATGATACAATCATGTACATAGGTAATTACTTTCAACAACAAATAATTCTGGACTCCCTGATTACAATCAATTAAACTTATCACTCTCAAATTGGATTTTTTACGAATTAGTTACTTACCTTCTACCTTATCTTACCTTACCTACTAATAAATAATTAGGTAGGTACACGGCAGTACGGTAAATGCAAAATATAGGTACCACCAAAACTCTTAAGTATAGGTGTAATTTATAAGATTTTTTCATAGCTGGTTTCTAGAATGATGAAAAAGAAGCATTTACAGCAGAAAATAACTATACGACATTCATGAATTCCATTCAATAATATACTTAGGACACTTAAGTACCTACTAAAATAAGAGCTGAAACCAATAATCATCGAAAATGATTTTCGAAAACTATACGATTAACATGCATAACATGGCATAAAATGGTAGTTAATAGTGGTGAAAAGAGAAATTTTTAAGAGAGAAAAGTTATAAGTAGATAGAAACAAAAATACATTTATTTTCAATACAAAAAATACAAAATACAAAAATAACTCAAAACTTATTCCGAGTCGTGATCATGATCAGCATCCCATGCAAGGTTGTTGTAGAAGGGTCTGTATATTTCCGGTATCTTTTTTGAAAGGAACATTAGATGATCATATTTTTTTTTGCTCAAAGGTATAGGACTCTTATAAGCCGTTTCGAGCACCATGTTCTCGTTCACGTTTTCTGATGTTGGGGCTGATGATCTTGTGTTTTTAGAGCATCTTTTACCACAGAGCGACATCAAATCCACATTGATGTAATTGTCCTCCCTCAAGTCGTACTTGATATACATCGTATTGGGTTCATCAGCATTGATTTTTATCTCTCTGATTGCGTTCCAAACAATTTTTTTGTTTGCAGAATCTTTCGTAAAGTTTTTATAATGTTTTTCGATCAGTTTGAAATCAAAAACATCTTTTTGGCTTATTTCCTTCACATTGTAAGGTTTTCCTCGGACCTAGGCCATTTTGACAAGCATCACAAATTGATCTGGCGTAGAAAGTTCTTTCCCTTTTTTATTTCGCTCAATAAGTGCGTGAACGCTGTCGTTTTCATTCTGGGTATGCCCTTGTTCAAGAAAACGATGTTGTATCGTAACATTGCACTGCTTGGCGGTAAATGAGTACATGACCACCATTAATTTATTTTTATTTTGGCCCACGCAATTGTCCGAATAGAAGGAAAATGCAGTTTTCCCTCGAAGAACCATCGTTTTTATGAAGCTCATCAGACAGCTTCCAATTTCGTTTGCACCTCGTCGTGCTATCATTTCATGCCATATATAGCAAAAGGCTTCTTTTGTATCCAAGTCAAATACGGTGAAATTATATGTCGATAATTTGCACTTGTAGTAAAATGATGATGTCTGTGAACACGGTATCAAAATGACTTTTTGCAAATCAAAACATGCAACCGATAACGATTTGTCGGTTTTCGATAACTGTTTGTCAGTCTCTTTCAAACTTCGAACAGTTTCTTTATTTTGCAAGTGATTTTGATGCAATTCTTCATCTTGCTCCGTTTTGCCCTCTTTGATATCATAGCTGTTGCAAATTTCACATTTGTCATTTTTTGGCTTGAAAAAACTGATGTTATACTGTTTGTCAAATACCTCGCGGTATTGCCTTTCGGTGGCCACAAAAATTAGTTTGTTTTCTGCGGCCCAATCCGTGTACAAGCGGTACATCTTCGAAAGGTTCAGACCTTCCTCTAGGTATGTCTTCTTGGTTCTTTCTCGACAATAATGCGAAGGCATCCTCGGAAACATATCTATATGTTTTTTTACATCTGCAATTAGACCCTCAGGTATTTTGTTGGGCCTATTGTCGTGCAGTCCTCTTTTATCGGGCGTCACGATTCCAGTTTCAGAATTGTCAACTTTTTTCAGTGCTGTAGTAACCCACATGTCAGTAATACCCAATGTATTGAGGAACATCTTTTTGCACACATCAATTGCTTCTGAGTGTTTCGTCAGATGGTAAGACAAACTCGACTGCCTTCTTGAATCCGTTCCAGCCGATTTTACCGTTCGCCTTTTTACTGGAACTCTCTTCACATTACTCCCAACATAATATGACTGTTTGTTGTAGTCTCCCAATTTCCAGAATTTGTTGAATATTGACTGCCTCTGTTCCTCTCCAAACTTCTCAAAACATTTTTTTGCGCATGTGCACCCAGATGGTTTCATTGTCCTGCTTTTGGTCAACTTTTTCCTTGAATTTACGTACTGCTTCCCAGTATTTCTTTTCAGTTTTTCTACTGCCCTTTTCCAAATGTTTGGATTTCGAAATCGTTTTTTCCCAGGATTCGTTTTTTTGGGTACATCCCGTTTCTGCTTTTTCCTGATAGGATTTTCATCTTCCGGGAGTTCCTCTTCTTCATTTTCTGTCAACTCGACTGATGAATCTTCCCTTTCTTCATTTTCATTCAACAAGCCTGATAAAACTTCCTCTCCTTCATTTTCTGTCAACTCGACTGATGAATCTTCCCTTTCTTCATTTTCATTCAACAAGCCTGATAAAACTTCCTCTCCTTCATTTTCTGTCAACTCGACTGATGAATCTTCCCCTTTTTCATTTTCATTTAACAAGCCTTCTTCATTTTCTGTCAACTCGACTGATGTACCTTCCTCTCTATTTTCACTCAGCAAACCTAATGAACTTCCCGCCGCTTCATTTTCTTTATACTGGACTGATGGCACTTGAAAAACTTTTCTGGCGACGTTCTCGATTTTCTGCGTTGAGTTCGACTGAAATGGGTGGCAGTCATGTTCATTCTTTGTTGTTTTAGGAATATAGTAAGGCAAGATATAGTCTTCTTGGTCCGAATCCATGAACATAATATTTGGAGAAACGGGCAGTTCTTGGTAAATTACGAAGTTTTCAGAATTATTATTTTCTTGGCCTGCAAAAAATGAGCAGATTCATTTGTTATTATTTAGTTATTTATTTATTTATTTATTTAAAAAAATTGAGAAAACGCATTGACATACTTTCATTTGATATTAGTTCGGCATAGTTTTGATTCGGCATAATATTGTGTAAATATTCATGGTCAACTTCAACTGCAAGAAATGAAAATCACAAATTATTTCAATCATGAATTTTTTTTATCAACATTGAATAATACATATTACACAGGCTGTCTCAAAATCCGCACCTTTGGAGTCCAGGGAAATTTATGAAAATGTAAAAAAATGTCGAAAAAAAATTGGAATTTTAAGTTTGGGAAATATGGGGGGGTCATGGGGTGGTCATGCGACCCTCTCTATTCCCGTTATTTCAGGCGATTTGTTTATGGCAAAGTTCTGGGTATAGAATATCAACTACCATGTGTGTACTACATTTTCATTTACTACATTGGGTGGGTCATTAACTAAAAAAAAATCAATATTTCTGTAAAATACTCCACAAAAAAATCTCTGGAAGAGAACCGTGCTGTCATCTGATGCTCTACATCGGTTAAGAAACCAAAAGAATTTTAAAGGCATTTTTGAGGAAAAATAAATTTCAAGGACTCATAATTCTGCCAGAAAATATTAGTTCATAATTGCGCATGCTAAATTTGGTTGCGATAGATTGAATGGTTAGAAATAAATTGAGGGACAAAAAGCCAACAATTTACGGGGGCACCATTTCATTGACGGACCATCTTGGGGGCACAAATAATATTAGTAATTTGGCGCTGCTCCCTCGGTAGGTACCTATTTCTATCGCTGGGGCGGCAAATTTTAAGCAGACCTAGGGGCAGCAAATAATTATGTTAATCCGGGACTGTGTAAGCCGATTCTATATCAAATTTGTATATCGACAAGAAACAAAAATTTAACAGACAAAGAAGCTAATTTTAATTAGGTAGGTACTAGGTAGGTACCTACTCGAATCTGCGGAGAAAACTGGCAAGTAGGTCACTGAGGTCATGTTTAATCTCAAAACGTAGAGAGAAGTCTGTACTTCTTTTGCTTTGGGCCATTTTATTCCAGCCTTCCTCCGGTGGACGCGTTTACAAACCAGCCCGGTCCTGGTTCATTGTTTATTTTATAGTAATTACCTATTTAAAGAAATTCTATCTTACCGTAGCCACTGCTCGTCTCATGGCGCGAATTCGAAGTAGACACTCCTGGCCAGAGGCGTATCTACGGGGGGGCAAGTGGGGCACGTGCCATGGGCGCACTTTGGTCCTAAGGGCGCAAATGAGAGAAAAAAGATGGAAATATAAAAAAAAAATGAGAAAAGAAATAATGAAATAATGTAGATATTTGAACTGTTGGGCGCAATTCGTGTGAGCAATAATTTACAAGCGAAATATGAACAGAGAAAGAGGAAAAAAACAAAACCAATACTTTCAAACAGAGGATCAACTTTTTCACCCGATCCAGATATAGCCTAATACGGGGGCCCAATTTGTCGTTGGCCCACCTGAATTCTGAGAAAAAACGCCTGCGGCGCATTTTTCAAGGTTTCTAATTCAGGGGCGCACTTTTCATGTTTTGCCCTAGGCGCAATTTACCCTAGATACGCCACTGCTCCTGGCTGATGCTCGACGGCTTCATGTAAATCTGAAAGACGAAAATGTTTCCTCAATAACCCCTTGTATTCAACGGAAATGCAGTCTAAAAGACGGAAAACCGCTATTCGGAAGTAATAATATTATTGTAGTAGTGAAAATACGGAACTTACCTTCTTGCATTTTGCCCAGCATTTGTAAAATTCTTTTTCCACGTGAAGACATCTTGCACCGAGCACAACACGAACTGATTTTCAACCCTTCTCAATAATAATTATTTTGATTGGAAATGCTGGTTTACGCGGTAAAGTGCACCTGCATCTCCCTCCAGAACATGACAAAAAACGCAGACACTAAAACAGCAACAATTGTAACTACGCGAAAGTCAACCAATCTCGCTGCAATACAATTGTATCTCCAAACAGCTCAAAATTATCCAGGGAACATCATTGTAAGGCACCTTACAATCATCCTGCAGGCGCATGTTTTCCATTGTACAACATTGTAATGTGCGTTACAATCTTACTACCATTGTGTTTTTAGTTCTTGTTATTGTATAGTCCGTTACAATTCCTGAGCAGCGCGTAGTGCTGGTTGTACAGGCTTTTACAATGTTGTATATGTTGAAATGAACGCGTTTGCAGTTACAATGGATTTCAAAGTCTTTTTTTTAATATGAAAACGAATTTTAAGAAAAAATCTGGTTTTGTAGAATGATTGAAATGATTTTCAAGATATCGAATATGCAAAAAAGTGAAAATGACCAAAATGTCAGTTACAATGTTGTTAGTTGCGGGTACCGAACTGTATTTGGCTGACATCCCGTCACTTTAAATGAAGGCTTTATTATCATAATGATTATTATCTTTGGCCCAATACTCGTGACTGCGAAAAGAAAGAATCATCACAAATACATAAGAAGACCTCTTTGTATTACCTATATTCAACTAACTTAAGTTGCTACTGGTGTCTCACTCCCTACCTTACGTTTTCTTGCATTTTCTCTCTCTAACTTAAGGTTGAGAAAGCCCCAAAATGACCCAGTTTGACGATTCGATTTCAGAAATGACTTTCATTTTGATTATCCGTATTTTACGATTATCGACTGCTAGCGACTTTGTTGTAAGTCATAGAACACGACCCGCTAGTAAAATTACCAAGTTTTGTGGTGATTACGTAAATGAAAAGGAATAATAAGCAATATAGTCGAATGGAAACTCACACGAAAAACTCGCGAAATTCGTAGACTGGTCCTGGATTCGTGATGCCCTTCAAGTTTTTGTTTTCCTGCAAAATGAAGTATTTGGCTTCCAGCTTACTGTGGAGGAACGTCTCGCGATCGCAAGTCACTTTATCTTTGTACGCGCACATCAGTCGAGCCGCCTTGTTCACAATCAGACTTATTACGGTGTACTCTCTTCGAAGAGTATGGCCGAAAACACCACAGTACGTCTTCCCTACGACACCAGACGAGATTAATATGCCAAGTTCGTGGGTTCATATGCCAAGCTCGACGCTCAAAAATAAGGAGCAACACCTGAAAACCAGGCCAATTGCTCTAGCTCATCAGCTGCCACCTAGCCGCTTAAGAGTTTCTCTTGGTGTATGAACCCAGTAGCATAGCAATAAGCAAAACGAGATGCTTTCTTTCTACCTGTAGTGATGCCAACTGACGCTGATAAAACTTTTTTGATGCTGAGAATGCCCTGTTGAAATTTGCTGGCACACCGCAGGGCCGTTTGACTTTCGAGTTCATCTTTGAGACCTCTCAAACCAAAAATGACCACCAACATCAAATCCTTGTCGAAAAATGATACTTTATTCACGCAACCTTTGTGTTCGTGGACTGTGCTGGAATTGAACAGGTATAGCAATAAAAACAACTGCAGACGAAACTTCGAACCTGCAAACGCATCTGTAAGCTTGATCTGCAATCCGTACAGAGTCCTTGATCTCGCACTTGGCGCAAATTATGTTGATGAACACAACGACGGATTGTCTCATCTCTGTGAGGTATTCAAACGGTTCATCGTTGTCGATGCTGTTCATAACTGGTTGAATAATGAATTTCCGCATCTCCTTCCTAATGCCCAGTCTGCACGTGGCATTCACAGATGGTCTCACTATGAAAAAAAAAGGTTTTTATTGCTGAAAATATTTAGATTGTATGCGCACGTGAAAAGTCTTCGTTCGTTTCGCCTTGGACGGGTTGAGGATCGGATGAACTCGACGAAGTGCTGTTGGAGCTACTGCTGGCAATATCGCCGACCAACTGTGTCTGTCGAACTTGCTTTTGAATGCTGCGCCAATTGGGACCGATCCCGAGGATTTTGTGGTGAGCTCCGTCGCTCATCAACTCGAAAAGATATTCGGTGGTTTTGACGTAACGCCATCCAGCAGGGGCGACGATTATATCACCCGCCACGCATTTGTGTTCGGCAGCTTTCACGTCCCAGATGGGCTTGCCAACGACCACATAATGAGCATTCCTTTGGTCTCCGATCAAGCCGAAAACCACATGGCCGGCGGAAACTGCCAGTTTTACTGCAAAAGCAATTGAGTCCATCATCAGATGCTATATAGCGTTTCGAGCTTGGCTAAAGCAACCTCGAATTATGACTCCGACGTCAGTTTTGTAGGAGCCGTTACTTTTTTGGATAACCAAAGCGCAATCTATGGCTTGATGGACTGAATCTCGCATGTTGTCGTTTTCGGTCACCTTCCACATGGCCAAGAACGCATCTCCAGAAAACTTTAACACGTCTCCGTTGTGAGACATCACTTCTTGCACCATAGCACCCAAGTACTTGTTCAGCACCTGCGTCATCCTGGACGGTCCAGAGATGCCTTGCATGCTGTATTTCTCGCACAGTTCCGTGAAACCTGAAACGTTACGTACATAGTTTCGGAAGTCGAAGGGTACGGATACTTGAGGTTGTACCAGACACATCCCCGAAAAGAAAGCAGGCTTCGTAAGGTCGTTGTGTAAAGTCGTCGATGTTGTAGATGACTTCGTCCGGGATTAGAGTGGCCATGACTTTGGTTTGGTGGTCTTCGCGTCGCTGAGATTCAATCGTCTCTTTGTCTTTGATAATATCCGACAAAACAGTGGTCTGTGAATGTGCGTCCCCGGGCGCAATGGAAGAAGTGACCTGAGCGGAAGCGGCGTCTTTCCAAATGTCGGCGACAGAGTCCCGGAGGGCGCACGTTCTCATCGCCCATATGTACTCTTCTTGGCCCAGTTGGTTGATCACTGAGAATTTGATTTTTTTTTTCGAATATGTCAACATAAGACACAAGATTATTTTATCTCACCTCCGGTCTCCATTTCAAATCCTTTTTGAAAAACTCCTGAAACCTACGGAAAATTAACAGCAAACTGTCAAATACAGACGCGAACATCAGATATGCATCAGACAGACGAGTCTACTTCGATCATTCTTATATCTATAGGTTTGCTCTAAAGTTTGTTTCAAAGTTTGTTGCTTGCACCTTCTGCACTTTCCTGTTCCAAGTGCACTCTTAGCAACTTTGAGCGTTCGCGTCGCAAAAAAGGTGGAGTTTGTTTTCGTTCGCTTCGCCCTGGTAGTACAGGCAAACAGGATTGGACTCACTTTGATTGCTATGTTTGTCGCGTACACGGTACAAGAAAGATAGATTCCAACCTCGGAGAAAAATGGACGTCCTGAGAATTTGATATAGGCTACGTTTACACCGTGGCTTTGGTCCGCGACCTAAGCACTAAATTCGACCCAAATTTTAGTCCACGTGGTGTAAGCGATCGCAGACTAAGGACCAAATTACGACCAAGTAGCTTGGGTCAGGTCTCCGGTTAGCCGTGGACTGAAGTAAATTTAGTTTTTATATTTATTTAGTTTGAGTTCATATTTTAAAAAAGGTCGGCCGCGTTAGTCTGCCGGTGAAAACGCTGGAAGAGAAGAATTACTATAGGTGGAATTTGGGTCAGTGCTTGGGTCAGTCCAGTTTTAGTCCATTGGTGTAAACCGAGATGTAAACGTAGCCATTCTGTTCAGAATTAAGTGCTCTTCTATACTAAAGGGTGTCTCAAAAGTAACTCTCCCTTTTTCTTTCCAAATAACTTTTGAAATAAAACAAATATTCTCGGTTTGTCCGATGAAAAAGTCATATTGAACCTTTAATATTTTTCTTGGAACCAAATATAGCCCAAGTAGCCATCACGCAGCCTTTGACAGACATCCGCGCGTCGAGCTGCATGTTGCATGACGCTTTCACACAAACCCGGCCTGTATCAAGAATAACATCACGCCTATGTTGTGCCAAAGGTGCTGGATTGTTTGAGGATCATCGAGGTGAAGCTTGAGCTTGAGATTACCTCAAAAAAAAAGCCCAAAGGAGTAAATCATGAGGTCTTTGTGACAAGTCCAAATCGCTGTTTCTTGAAATTGAACAGCTCGTAATTATTGTTTCCAATAAATTCCTTGTGTCACAAGAGGTATGAGGGAGGAGCCCCGTCCTGGTGAAACCCCATATCCTCCAATCAAACTTCAATAATTTTTGGCGCGATTTTTGACCAAGCTTTGCGTTGGGAAAAAACGTTGCACGCAGTCGCTATCATTGATTTTTTATTTTGAAAATAGATTTTCAACATATCAGTATGTTGTGGTCTTGTGTAACTCTGCATGATGAATATGTCAAGTCCTGACTTGAGATAAAGCCAACAACTGATTTTTAAAACCGAAAATTGGAGGAATGATGAGCACATAAAATAGAGGCGTTACTTTTGAGACACCCTTTACATATCCAAAATCGCCAAAAATCGCACCCGGGGATTTTGAGTTATTGGACGGAGGGGGGGGGGGGGGGGGGGGGTAAAAATTACAGCTCAATATGATGGAGGGGATATGATTTTGTTTCTCAAGTTTAAAAAATCGATTTGAACCTCAGCCGGCCCGGCCCGGGATCTACTGATGACCAGAGCACTACAGCATGCATCTTTAAATGAAAATTTCAAACTACTGAAAAAATAATATTTCATCTTCAAAAATTCGGGGATCTGTGAAGAACTGAATTCCCTATAACATAAACAAAATCGCCATGAATCGCACAGCAGGATTTTGAGTTATTGGGGGAGGGGGATAACATTTGGGCAAGATTCATACCCTATATTTCAAATGGGAACTGTTACCTCTCCCCTCAAATAACTTAAAACCCCTGAATTGATTCTTTAAACTCGAAAAACAAATTTATACATCGAGTGGATGATTTTTGTGAAGAATACACTTCAATCTAATGGCCCCTGAAATAGTTTTAAAGATTAACAACAAGTTTTTCCAAGTTGACTTGTTTGAACTTGTTGTCATCCAAATTTACACATCGGATTTGAGTTCAGGAGATTGAATTTAGTCGGAAAAGATACCAAACTTGACGTGATCGGTTCAATATGGCCCAGGAAAAAAACTACCTAGCCGAGCTACGCCTCCCCACGAGCCCCCTTCAACAATGACCGACACTTTTTGTAGCAAAATTATACCAACAATGCTTCGAATTACGATATATTTGCATCCAGTGGATTGGTGAGTTTCATCCCCTCCATTTCAAGTTGTAATTTTAAACGGATCCAGCAGTACGACCAGAGAAGTGCGAGTGCATCATTTGCCGGCAAGCACACATGCGTTGCCAAGGCGACCCGACTCCCGGCGACGATACACACGAACACTAAAGCATGACAACGAACCGTTACCGACAGACAAACCTAGCGCTATTCTTATGTATAACAATTCTGATGATCGCATTCTGATATTTTCCCACTGCCTCCTTATCAAGTATGATTGAAAATAATTAAAAACAGTTGATGGACAAGACGGGTTCCACTGACTGAGTGGGAATTCCAAAATAAATTTCATGATTACTTGCCCTAAAAACCAACCTGCACAGTCGTATTTCCATCTTTCCAAAAGTTAAAATTTTCTTGAACTCGTGATGGATCGCGCTTTTTAGCGAATTTTCAAAACTTGATTTGATATTTCCTCGGAAGAAAGGCTAGGTCTATATTGGGAACTGTGCGTAGGTACATGATACAGGAATTTAAGGGAACTTGCGGGTCGAAGGGGACTTGGTGTTTGTGTGCCGATGCAGCTGGAAGTACGAAACGCGGTGCTGAAAAATTCTCATTACAGGTGGGTGGTTTTTAAATTATTTGCTCAAGATTTAATCCACATTCTTTTTGGTTTGTCTGCATCAATTATAAAATTTTCATCCGCATGTAGGGCCGAACTATGAATCAAAACGTGGGTCGGGCGTCAATTTGCTTGTTTCCGGGAATCGAGAACAAAGGAATAACGGACGGTATTTTCTCTGTGCTTGTGACCGGCTGTGATGACAAACGGCCTTAACGGGGGGTTGCAAGAGGAGTTTGAGGTTTAACTGCAAGATAAGTACCTACTTGGCGCTAGTATCGAGGATGGTGACATCATCCGTGCCTCGCGCGAAGAACAGATCGGTGATTCTGAAAATGAAAGTGACATGGGATTTCGTTGTTTCGGGTCCGAGCTCAAGTGCGTATACGGAATTGTTTTTATGTTACAGGTCCGGGCTTGACTTATTATCCGACTGATTATGTGAATCTTTTTCAATAATCATTGAATTTTCTATTTGAATATGAATAATTGACTATTTCCTGTACAACTCTGTTTAACGTTCCAATTTTTGAAAGATTTTTTTGTTGTCTCACGAATTTTGTAAACTTACTGAATTTTATATCAATATTGTTATGAATGACCATTTCATTAATTTTGTGTGTAATTTGATTGTCATGTAATTACCTGACTGTAATTTTTGTGCCTCGTATTTTTGTCCGTGTCATGATTTGATTTTCATTTAAATGTCATTGTCCGCCGTTTTTTTGAGTTTCATATTTTTATGTAATGTTTTTATCTTCACTGCTATGTTTGTCCCATATTCAGTGTAGGTATTTTGACAGGATCCTACTAACACCATTCACACATCATTTTGTCTTATGTTGAGTTTTTTATGCATTGTTAATGGTTTTATTATACAATGTTGATTTATTATGCACTGTTAACTGATATTTTACATTTGTCTACTGATGTTTCTGCGTTTTTGTTTTACTAATTCTACTTACATTGAATACCGGAAATTATCTGTGAGTTTTTGTCATTTTGTCACATATTTGAGAGTCCTCTACTTTGGGCCTAGCTCAGGGGTTTGTCTAGCGAATTCTTCCACTGAGTGCCTTTTTCCGAATCCGTCACTCTCTTTTTTTCTTTGACTGACAGTTTGACATATTTTGTTCATTTTGTCACATATTTGAGAGTCCTCTTCTTTGGGCCTAACTCAGGGGTTTGTTTAGCGAATTCTTCCACTGAGTGCCTATTTCCGAATTCGTCACTCTCCTTTTTCTTTGACTGACAGTTTGACATATTTTGTTGTTGTGTTTTTAATTGTTTTTGTTCATTTTGTCCATTGTGTGTCACTTTGGCAATTCTGTCAGTCCTGTGTTAGGTGTCTTATGAAAAGAACTTCAGTCATTCAACATTTGCGATTATTTGAACAAAAATTCATTTGGTTTGTTATCATTCGTGTTTCTGTTCGACTTTCACTCCAGTCCTCATCCCCAAAGTTCCGTTCTCGTCTAGAGTAAGATTCTGAGTGAAACGACAACGTAAGTGTAACGTAGGTAAGAGGTCCACATGGTAGAGTGGGGGGGGGGGGGGGTGACGACGATCACAGCCAAGGGTCAAAAAGGGTGAAATAGTTCTTAAACTTGTTTTTTTTTTGGCACTTTAAGGTATTCTAACCGCTCTGATGCAGCGCGATTAGCAGCGTGTTCTGCAGTACCCAGGCAATAATGATTTTAATTATGTTTTTGCCAAAAACTTTTGCTAGTAAAATGCTACTATAAGCCCTTACGGGTTAGCATTGTTAGCAAGCAAAGTCCCTGGATTGATTTTCTGCTGCTTTTGCGACACTCTGCATTATCCACTGAAAACACTACCTATACATGTCTTTGTATTGATCAGAATAATGATTGTAGGTAGGTACTACGCATCCAAACATTACTTGAAAACAATTACGTACCTTCCTGCTAAAGTCAATAAACGGAAAAAACTTAATCGGCATGAGTATTGCGCCCGATGAATACTTTCACACCTAGGTATAACCTTTGGAGAGCTCAAAGTAACATTAAAAATTTCTACAATACCGGATCTGAATGGATAAATTGTGAATTATAATATCAAACATGGTCGCGCCACTGGCTATTGGTTTTGGTTCTGGGTTGAGAAAAAAGGGGCAGTAGCAATAAGAAACGCGTCGATAGACAAGCTCGCATCCGCCGCTCGTTGTAGTCATATGGAACTCGTAGTTTTTCAATTGTTTTCTCGGACGTAACAAACTTGGTGGCGCGTAGTGCGTGGTGCCTCCTTTCTATCCTATCCTCTGGTGCACCACCGTGTCAACGCAACACCCAGAAGCCAAAGAACGTCGGCCGTTGGTAAGTCCCTTTTTGCTTGGCGCAACTTAGAAGGAAAAACAGTTCACTAGCTCTCGTGTAGCCGCCACTTTGGTCCTAACGCGCCGGATTTTGGACCCCTTTGCCTTTGAAGTTAGTAAGTTTTGTAGTAGCATTTTAAATTCGCGATTTTAGCTTAATTTCTTTCATTCATCTAATTTGCTTTGAGCTGATATTGCACTCAAAAAAACACCGCTTTCAGAGTTCGCGATAAGAAGCCTTCTAGTAGGTTTTTAGTGGCCTGCTTTATCGCTGCTTTTCTTCCATTTCGTTTAGTTTGTTTATATTCGCATTGTTGACAAAAATTCTCGTTTAGATGAAATTCGCTTCGTTTAGTATACATTTGTATCACTCGCTTACCCTGTAACTTTGTCAGCTTTTCGCTTAATTTGTACACGCTACGCTTTAGGTTGTACAGCGCTTCGCTCATTTGTTGTTGAAAACGCCTTCGGTTTTGTTGTAAGAGACGCGCTTCCAGTTGCTTTGCTGCGTTTATTGTGGATAGTAGAACACATTTCGTTTGATGTGCTGTAATCGCGCGGCACGCTTGGTTTTTAGTTCACGCTTTGCTTTAGTTTGCTTTCATTGCAAAAAAGGCTTCGGCTTCTCCGCACTTGATCTGTTGTGATCGCGGTTTTGATTTTAGTTCGCACAGTTGCATATTTCGCGAATTTTTGAGGTTGATATTGATTTGTTTTGTATTTTTTGATTCTACGATGTCGCTCGAGAGCAAAAAGACAACGCTAAGGGTGTTGGAGGCTAAAAAAGAATCGCTTTTTTTGCGCCTGCAATACTTGTATGACACAAGTAAAAAGGTCAATGACAAGAAAGAGCTTAACAATTTCAAAGTCAGATTAGAAACTTTGGAAGATACTCGGGTTGCTTTCTATGACGTGATTGATAGGATCAATGAACTTTCGATAGAATGGGGCCTTGCAATTGAAAAACTCAACGTGAGGTCGCCACTACTGTAGGGGGCGCCTACTTCGATGAAGCGGCCGTAACGACGGGAAAAACAGGGGAGTTTGAGTAGTTTGACCAGTTACTGACAGTGACTGGAGACGTCAAGCAAGAAACAGAGGTTATCCAAATTTCAAATCAAGACATAAAATGACGGACATCGGTCGTTGAAGCGTCAACGCCGTCAAAATTGTCGAATTTGCCCCCCAACGGTTGTGGCGCCCTCGGTGTGTGAAAGTGGCAGTGCAAGGCCCCATTAGACAAGGATTTCGTACCCAGCTTCAAAGCTACTGACAGCTTTGATCAGCTTTATTGTCACGTCAAGGTAGTTTCTAAAGAAGTGACGACAGTAGATACATCTGCCTCGCATGTCGTTCAGGTTCCACCTGCACCGAAAGTTCGTTTACCCGAAATTAATTTGCCGAGTTTTAGTGGAGAAACTTTGTCGGAATGGCCGGTTTTCTATGAAACATTCAAAACCTTGGTTCATGACCGTCCCGATTTGGATGCCGTCAACAAGCTCCATTATTTGCTGGGTAGACTGAGTTCAAAAGCTCTCTCGGTTTGCTCTGGAATCCCGCCCATTGCAAGCGATTATAGCACAATTTGGCAAGCTCTTATCGACAGGTATGAAGACAAATTTGCTCTCGGAAGTAGTTATATGCGACAAATTCTGGACTTCAAGTCTGCCCATGGTTTAGAGGCTTTTTTGGACAGATTTGATTCGGCAGTTATGCCCGGTTGCAGGAACGTGGTAGCAAATTTTGCGACGTAGCAAATTGGATCGGGTTGCAGGAACAGGGTATCAAACGAGGTAGCAAACAGGCTGTGGCTAAGGTTATCACGCATTTGAACTACTTGCATCTTTTTATGCGTATGCACGTACCTAAAAGCGCTAAAAGGTCTGATTCGACACTTTATTTTGAATTTTCCAACGTCTCCGATTTTTATTCTTCTGAAGAAGAACAAGAAGTAGAAGATGCAGTTCGTTGTGTCATTGCCGATCAAAAAAAACCGTCTCGTAGATAAGATGTACCTACCTCGCGTCGCAAGCTGTCAAAGTCAAAGAAGCGTCAGGAATTTCAGAGGTTAACAGCATTATTTATTTCTTCGAGTTTTGAAGAATAATATGCAAATCATTGCGTCGAATTGAGGCATAAATCCATGCACAGGCTGTCGATCAGGTGAATATGACGAACTGCCTCCGTAAATGCAACAACAATCGTATGTCGATCAACAATTCCAGGTTCAGGCGATGGGAGTTACCGACTGAAATTGCGAACACTTGCTGGGTGCCTCCACGAGCCCTGTACCTGTACGGCGGAAACAAAGCTGTTGTTTACACCAAGAACGCGGAGCTCTTTATTGCAAAGTATTGCTCAGTCAAAGTATGAGTGCTTCGGTGACAACGATGAGTTACAGGAGTACTGGGACTGTGATCCCGTGACGAAACTTGAACAATTTTGGGCCGCTAGTGACACTGTATCAAGCATGTGTCAAGGTGATATCCAGTGCTGATTCAGTAGCTCCAGAACAGCTTTTGACGACAGGAAATACTGCAGGAGTCGTTGGCATGAGCAACAGCAAAGAAATTGAGAGATAGGATTGAAACTGAATTCTGGATTTGTCAAGTTTTTCTTTGGTACAAAAATAGACCTCACACACTGAAAATGGCTGCCTCTTTTCTCTTGTCTTATTGTCTCTTGCCCTAACCCTTAGATGTGCACATTTAGGTAGTTTAGGTCCCTTGCCCATCAGGTCCCAACACGACACACGACTCGGCAACTGCAATAAAGAGTTAACCGGATCGAAACGTGTGGTGGACGGTTTGTTGTTGACCGGGCCGTCACAATATGTCACGCTGTATGCGTATCTAAAATGTCTGACTCGGCGCTTTCTGAATTTTCGGAAGTCTCCGAATTTTCCTCTTCTGAAGAAGAGCAAGACGTTGCAGGTGCAGTTCGTCGTGTAAATGCTGAGCGGAAAAACCTCTTCGAGTTTTACAACAACAAGGAATTTAAGGAGCGATATAGGTTCACGAAGGACAATGTGTTGCGGATCGTGGATCTCATCGGAGTTGAAGACCTAGAGCTATCTTCTTCGGTGTATTTCTTTCCGCGCACCATTTCCACTCTTCAAATTTGCTTGACTCTTGACAGCTAGACTTCAACTGTTTCAAATGTCCTCATACAAACAAACCTGTATAACTGATTGCCTGCACCCATCAGCCAAAATTCTCGATTTATGAGCACAAAATGTAAACCCAAACGTATACTCGGTTTGAATTAGGCACACCAGTGCTTTTCTCACTCACAATATCAGCTCAGCTTTCCATTCCCATATTTTATTCAATTTTTTGTTTGACATATTATGTCAGTCGTCACCCTAGACACTCCTTTTTTTACGCCTACAAATAGCCTACCATTTGATACCGAGTTTGGTACCGAAGCTAATTTGCGACGGAGCAAATTTTAGTTTCTTGCAACCGGGGGTTAGTGGTCTAAAAAATTTGGGATTGGCCGATTTGCAAGATTTCGTGTTTTCCTACCTAGCTTTGTCAAAACTGGATAATGAGGTGGCCCGTTTGTTTGAAATTTCGCGGAATAAAACTGACATTCCCACTTACGCAGAAATCGTCGATTTCATTAAAGCGCAGAGTAAAATTTTGGCTCGTGATGGTCAGTCACGCCATTCGACTTCTTCGTCCACCACAAATTTCAAGGCCAAAAGTTTGTCCAAACCAACCCGCTCTTTCATGGTAAGTAATCTTCCTGAAAAGGTAGATCATAGTCGTTGTCCCGTGTGCACTAACGTGCACTCTATCTACACTTGCGCAAAATTCTTGCGCCTTGAGCCGCGTAATCGCTACAGTGTGGCTAAAGAAAAAAAATTGTGTTTGAACTGCCTAAGTCCAGTTCATCGCATTGCTTCTTGCAATTCCAAAATTAGTTGTAGCACCTGTTCGTCTCGCCACCACAGTTTATTGCACTGGAACAATCAAACTTCAGCCCCTAATTCGCAATCGCAAGTGTTTCCGAAGCAGCCAACAAGTACTGCAGAGCCGACAAAGGAAGAGAGCGGGTCGACTTTCTGTTCCATTTCGGCGCTCGCTAAGCCATCCTTGGACAGAGATAGTACAGTTCTTCTTTCAACAGCGATCGTCAAACTGCGCACGCCATTCGGAGAGAAGAACATCCGTGTCATCGTCGACTCCGCGAGTATGTCGAATTTTGTGACTTCGAAGTGCTGCAAAGCTTTCGGTTTGTCCGTCTCCAAAATGGTTTCTTCAGTAACTGGAATTGTATCGAGCGCACGCCCTGTGACAGGAAAAGTGGACATTGTTGTTGCATCCCGTCACAATCCTCGTATGGTCTACGCTCTGGAAGCTTTGGTGGTTGAGAAAATTACAGATTTGCTGCCGGTTTCGCCAATTGATGTGGAAACGCTGCAATATTTGGACAACTTGCAATTAGCAGACGAGACCTTTGCAACTCCCGGAGAAATCGACGGAATTTTGGGTGCCAATGTTTTCTCTCAAATTGTGGACACTGCCAAATTAGTGGAGGCACCTAATAAACCGACGGCGATTCAAACTTCTCTTGGGTACATTTTGTTGGGAAACGCTCCTGTAGTTGCAAGAGATTTCGCTTCGCAGACTTTCTGCACTTTTGTTGAACCACTAGAAGCTACAATGAAGATGTTCTGGGAATTGGAAGAGGTTCCTTCTGCGAATCTTTTGAGTAAAGATGACATTGAGTGTGAAAAAGTTTTCGCCGCACGCTGCCAGCGAGATGAATCTGGACGCTACATCACAGCTTTGCCTTTCAAGGAAGATCCTTCTTGCCTGGGAGACTCTTACAATACTGCGTGCAACAGATTTTATGCCCTGGAAAGAAGATTCGATTCCTCACCTGAATTCAAGAATTCCTACAGTGATGTCGTGCGGGATTATCTGGACAAGGGATACCTGTCTTTGGTTTCGGACAGCATGCTGGAAGCTCCTGGTTACATCATTCCGCATCATGGAATCTTCAAGCCTCAAAGCAAGAGCACACCGCTGAGAGTTGTCTTAGATTGTTCCGCAAAAACTACTAGTGGGAAAAGTCTCAACGATTGTCTGTATACAGGACCTAAGCTACAAGCTGACGTTGTGACGATGCTCTTGAATTTTCGACTCTTCGAGATCGCAATGACTGCGGATTTGAGGAAGATGTTTCTGCAAATTATCGTTTGCTCTGACCACCGCTGTTTTCAACGCATTGTAACCACCCCCAAACGTAGCCAATTGCCTATTACCTACTTCTTTACCAATGTGACTTAGTCCTGGTGAACTGCAGAGTCCCGCCAGCTGCTAGTGGAGACGGGGGGTTCGGTTGGATGGATATGGGCGCCACGTGGTTACAAGATTCACCACAGCACCAGATTCGGTCGTCACAATAATCAGTCAGACTGCCTACCTATCACTCCTCAACACAACCACGAATTATCTGACCAGTAATAGGCAGCTACAATTTCCAGATTGTATAGGTGGAACAAGAATTAAAAAAACTATGAAGGTACCCTGGCTACTATTTGGTTTATTATTCGTAAACAAGATTTTTGCAATGGTACTAGCAAGCTAGGCGCAGGCGACAAGTAGGAAAGTATTATAAAAAAAAAAATAAGAAAACGCAATCAAAAATATTTGCACAAAACTCAAGTCACTCGAATTCAAATTCAGACAAGGTAGATTTCAAAAATAAATAGTCGCAGTTACCTCGTTGACCAAGATCCGTCCTTTTCCGGATTTGCTGGAAAAAAAAACACAGCACAAAATAAAGGGGGTACCTACGTGCGCACGGGTAGTCCTCGTTATGGGCTGTCCCAAATGAGGGTGCTATTACTACGAGTAACTATGACTGGTCAAGCCTCTACCTTATTAAATCTGATTGACCGCAAAAAAAAAAATGGAATTGAAAGGAAATAATGACACTATTACTTGCCTACTTGCACTACACTAATAATAAGCACTAATATGCACTAATAAGCAGCCAAATTACAAGTCAAACTAATCACTTCTTGTGACTAGAAGCTGAGATAATGCTCGAGCTACACTACTATTAGCTACAATGATTAATATTTACAATGAGACTACACTACTATTCACAAACTTTTCGGCTTCTATCATGAAGGGGCCGACGATGAATAACTATGAAAGAAACAATGATCGCATGCAACTTAACTGACACCCGGGTACTTGGAGTTGATGCTGGTGATGATGGTCCACTGCTTCTACCAAAAAGGGCCCAAAAGAAATTCCCAAATACTGCCCTGGACGTAGGTCAAGCAAGCAGCACCACCGTGAGTACTCGAGACTGAAGCTTCGCAAGCTAAGATGTCGTGCGCCTCTCCAGCCGGCCTGTGATTTCCAAATCTTCGCCTTCGGCGGTATCTTGCACCTCGGCGCTCTGCAATTTCCTTCCTCTAAGGCGTCAAGATAACGTCCGACAAATGATGGAAATTCGTGTAATATTCGATTCCGAACGAGAACGAATATCGTAAAACGGAAACCGTAAAATAAAAGCCTAAAACAAATTACAAAAATCTGGCTTACGCCTGATACGAATACGATTGTAGCAACAAAGTACCTGAGATGTTGGGCGGCTTTCGAAAGTGTAGAAGTATGATCGACTTGCCAATTTTGAATCCGACCGAAGTCGTGCGAGTTTTCCTCTTGGAAACTCGCCATAACGTGCCGTGGATAGATCCGGAAAACAACCGTTGAATCCTACTGCCAGAATTTCACAAATTCACTACAACTGCGAGGATTCATGTTTCCACGTGCACTTCTTGGAAAAGTCGACGCTTCTTTTTGCTGCTACTACAAAAGTTTTTCTTTTTGCCTTTCGCGGTGAAGAAATGTCATAAAAACACAGTGCTTTTCTTCTTAAACCTTGGCAGCAGTGGACTTCACCAGACGTCACCACTGTTCGCTGTCAAAACACCGTCAATCATGTCACCGCCAGCTCGACCCGACAGGTAAACAAACCACAAAACCAATAACTACAACGAAACCTAACAAAAATCTGCTTTCAGGACAACCAAACGACGATCCAAGCATAGGCTTCAGAGCTTCAAAAGCCTCGACACCGCTAGAGAACTGAATACATCAGCCCGTCGTAAAAAGTGAGGTTAGAGGCGTAAAATCAAAACAAAACCGTACCGTTTTCTGGCCGTTCACGATCTGCTGCCGGAGTTCCCAGGTAAAAATTGAACGGAAGAAGCCCGCAGCGTTCCACAAAGCGACCACATCCAGCCCACCAGTGAAGGGAAGAAATCGGAGGAAACACTTGAGCATGCCATGTGACAAAATGATGTACGCAATAAACCGCTGAAACACATCTCGAAGTAGTATCCTTTCAGATCGTAACAGCATTCTTTGGCGATTTTCATCCGAAGATCCTTTGGCTGTTTATCACTTCAATCGGGTGATATTTGGTTTGAAATAGTCTCCATATTTAGCGTTGCGCACTCTTAGACAGCTTGCTTCGGACGAGGCTGGTTCTTTTCCCCTCGCATCTCAAGCTGTTCTGAGAGACACTTACATGGATGATTTTGTGGGTAGTGTTCCGGACTTGGCACAGGCCAGAACGCTGTACAACCAGCTGATGGATTTGTTCACGGCCGGGGGTTTTGAGATCGTTAAATGGTGTAGTAATTCTCAGGAATTGCTAAACGAAATTCCTGTGCAAGATCGTTTGTCTGAAACTTTTACTTTCGAGGACGACAGTCCTAAAGTTTTGGGTTTTCAATGGCATCCACTTGCGGATACATTTTCGTTCAAGGTCAGTACTACCAGCAATCGTAAGTGCACAAAGCGGAACATTTTATCTGTTGTTGCGAGAATTTTTGATCCCCTTGGTCTCGCTTCACCTACGATTATTTTTGCTAAACTGCTGATCAAAGAGTTGTGGCTCCAAAAAATTGATTGGGATCAGGACGTGCCATCTTGTATAGAAAGATTGTGGTTGCAGTTCATTGATGAACTTCCTCTCTTGGAAAATTTGCGAATTCCTAGACATCTCTTTGTGTTCGAGAATTCACCTCTTGTTATAGTTGGTTTCGCGGACGCCTCTGAAAAAGCGTACGGCGCTGTCGTTTACGTACAGAGCGCGCTGTCAAAAAAACGAAAGTTTCGTTGATCTGTGCAAAATCGGAAGTGGCACCAGTCAAAAATTTGTCAATCCCGCGGCTGGAGTTGTGTGCTGCACTTCTCTTAGCAAAATTGCTAAATTTTGTTGTCGAGACTTTCAAGTCACGGGTTAATATTCAAAAAGTGTATGCTTTCTCGGATTCGATGGTTACGCTAAGTTGGGTACACGCTTCACCACATTGCTGGTCGACCTTCGTGGGAAATCGAGTTGCTAAAATTCAAGAACTTGTGCCTGCATCCAATTGGTTTCATGTGGATGGAACAGAAAACACAGCCGATTGCCTTTCTCGAGGTCAAACGCCAGCTGTCTTTGTGAAAAACGATGCGTGGTTTTCCGGGCCCTCGTGGCTGAGTTTAGACCCAAGTGAATGGCCACTTCGTTCTTTTGACCCGAAGAAAGAAGTTTCTCTTGAAGAAAAAACCACTTCGTTGGTAACCGTGGAAACTGATTCGGACACTTTACAGTCTCTGATCGCACGTCATTCGTCTTGGTCAAAATTGCTTCGAGTTTTGGTCTATACTCTACGCTTTGCTAAAATTTTACCTCGTAAAAAATCCATGGAATCCTCGGATCTGGAAAAAGCCGAAATGGTTCTGATTCGCTCAGTTCAAAATAGACATTTCTCTTCTGAGTTGGATCGCTTAGAGAGAAATGAATCGTGTTCTTCCCAACTGCGAAAGTTGCGTCCGTTTGTGAAAGATGGAGTGATTCGTGTCGGAGGTCGTCTTCGTCACGCAGAAATTAGCTACGATCATTGTCATCCGATTCTCCTCCCAAAAAAGGATCATCTTGTGATTCTGATTATTGATCATTATCATAAGATTAATTTGCATACTGGGCCCAATCTGCTCATTTCACTCCTTCGACAAAAATATTGGATTTTATCTGCACGATGCGTTGTACGCAGGCGGGTGCAGATGTGCAATTTTTGTTTCAAGCGACGCCCGAAGTCTATCTTCCCCTTGATGGCTGATCTTCCAGCTGCCCGTGTCACTGAAGCTAAACCCTTTACCAACACCGGAGTTGATTATTGTGGACCATTTTTTATAACTCTTAGCAAAAATCGTGGAGTCAAAAAGCAGAAGGCGTATATTTGTTTATTCGTTTGTCTCGCTACGTGCGCGATACACTTGGAATTAGTTTCCGATTTGACTACGGAAATGTTTTTGGCGGCTTTCAAGCGATTTCTGTCACGTCGTGGTCCTTGCGCCACCCTCCATTCAGATTGTGGTACTAATTTTATTGGAGCTAAAGCTTCGTTGGATGAATTATATACCTTTCTGCAATCCAAAGAATATCGCTCGTCTTTGTCCTTTGAATTAGTTCAGCGTCGGATTGAATGGAAATTCAATCCGCCAAAAGCGCCGCACTTTGGTGGAATCTGGGAAACCAACGTGAAGAGCGTCAAGAGCCATCTTTTCAAGGTCGTCGGTGAGCAGCTTTTTTCCTACGAGGAATTTAATACTGCGCTCACGCAAATTGAGGCTTTGTTAAATTCGAGGCCCCTTACTTGGTTGAGTTCGGACCCGGCGGAGCCGCTTCCTTTGACACCGGCTCATTTTTTAACATTGACGCCCCTGCACTCTTTGCCTGCCTCGGATGTTTGTAACCAGCCTCTTGGACGATTGGCCCGCAAAGAACTGGTGGATAGAATGGTACAATCCTTCTGGAAGAGGTGGCATCTAGAATACCTGAACTCTTTCCAGATTCGCCAGCGCTGGAATACACCCTCCTGTCCAGTTCAAGTAGGCACGGTCGTTCTAATCCAAAGCGACAATGTCGCTCCTCTGCATTGGCCTTTGGGAGTAATTTCAGAAGCGTTCCCAGGCAGGGACGGCATTACTAGAGTGGTAACTGTCAAGACGGGCAGTTCCACGTACAAACGACCCGTCACCGGCGTTTGTCCACTTCTCTCCCAATAGTTATTGGGATAGAGTCGAGCGTAGAATTTTTAGTTAGTTTTTAGGTTTTTTTTTGTGGTAGAAACCTCATTTTTAATTTTTTTTTGGATCAAGCGAACTTGAATCGAATTTTGTGAGAATGCAATATCAACTCATGTTTTTTTTTGTTGCCTTTTGTTTGGCATTTTGTTTTCTTTAGTGTGAAATTTATTAATTTCAGGCCGGGAGTATGGTCGCGCCACTGGCTATTGGTTTTGGTTCTGGGTTGAGAAAAAAGGGGCAGTAGCAATAAGAAACGCGTCGATAGACAAGCTCGCATCCGCCGCTCGTTGTAGGTAGTCATATGGAACTCGTAGTTTTTCAATTGTTTTCTCGGCCGTAACAAACTTGGTGGCGCGTAGTGCGTGGTGCCTCCTTTCTATCCTATCCTCTGGTGCACCACCGTGTCAACGCAACACCCAGAAGCCAAAGAACGTCGGCCGTTGGTAAGTCCCTTCTTGCTTGGCGCAACTTAGAAGGAAAAACAGTTCACTAGCTCTCGTGTAGCCGCCAAACATGATTTTAAAAAATAAGTATATACCTATTATGAATTTTATTATAACCGAGCGCAACGCAGTATCAGTAAGGTACTTTACGTTCAATTCCAAACAGCTACGTATCTACTTAAACCTAATGTACTAATGTGGAATAGACTGCAATTCTAGGAACTTTACGGAAGCTGCTATTATGGTCCAATTTACTTCGATTAAGGTAACATTTTTCATAATATTGGGTTTGTGAAAGATGAAAATTGGTAGGTACGCCACACTGCGTTTGCTTCATCGATTGGTGTAAGTTGGACGTTTAAATTTTGGTCATTCTGTTTGTAAAAGATGTCTTATAAGGAAGGTGAGTATGAAAAAATAAAACCTAATACCTACACAAGTCAATACTGAAAGCTCAAGTAAAATCAATGATTGGGGAAAAACTAAAGCTAATGAAATTTTCAAATTTCTACTCGATTCTCCGCCACCTATAATTAGCATATGGGTTGCACCCACACAACTAATAATTATTCAGCATTAGGTAGACTAAACATCCACTAACTAAAATAGGTGAACGTACATCAATGCTTGTAGGAGTCCTCAAGCTCACTCCTTCAAAGATGTTTCTGTCAAAATTACTACCGCTCTTGATTTTTGGATTGGCCCTCGGCGATCACATTGGCCAAATCGCCGAGTTTTTCAACACGCTGAGAGAACCAACTCAAATCAGCGCTTTCACGTGTTGGAATAAAGGTACACTGTTCTTCATTGTGTTAATCAGAGCTACAGCGTTCCGTTTCAGACGAAACGCGTTCTTTATTGAAGTCGCTATCTTCAAAATACGTCAACGTTCACACTCACGTTTTTCGTCCGAAGAAAGCGGAACACCAGTTTTTTCTCATAGATTTGACTTGCGATCATTCGGCCGACGTTCTCAGACAGGCTGCGGCACTCAAATTGTTTCAGCAGCCTTTCAGGTGGTTCATGCTGAGCGGCGAAGCGTCAATTTTACAAGAAGCCCGAAAAGAACTCTATTTCGGTGTCGACAGCAAAGTGTTCGTTTTGGAAAACGGCGACGAGCTCAAAACGATCTACAAGCTCACGCCCGATTCGGAAGAATTCGAGGAGAATTTCATCGCGAAGTGGAGCGGCGATGAGCTTTTGGATCGTCACGAGTTGATCGTCGGCAGAAACAGGACGAATTTGATGGGAATTAACATCAACATTTCGTACGTTATAACAAACTTGAACTCGCTCGACCATCTCTGGGATTATCGGTGATTATCACAAAGGTATATAGTTAGCAATGATATAATGATTCGATTTTGTTCGCTTTAGGGACGGGCATATCGATGGAATCAGCAAGGTGAACTATATTTTGGTTCATCATTTGATGGATTACGTGAACGCGTCTAAAACGTTCATCATGCAAAGAACTTGGGGATACAGGAATGCTACTACTGGGATTTATTCTGGAATGGCGGGAGATTTACAGAGTGGACTCGCTCAACTAGGAGGTAAGCATGCCATTTCAAGTTGACCAAATGACCATATAAGAAAGTAGGGCATAGATCCATCCTCTCGTCCGTATTCTCAGTGGCGTACCAACGGGGAGGCGGAGGGGGCGGTCCGCACCAGGTACCAACAGTAAAGGGGTGTCAGTGTCGGATTATTTGTGGTGCAAAAGGAGTCCACAAAACTAGGACACAAGGTTTTGGAAGGTGCAAAACAAGCTGGTGAAGACCCGTCCTCCAAAACAATTTCGTCTGCGGCACTTTTTTCTCGCATTGGTCACTATTCGTAGTGTTTTCCGCTTTGTTTAAAAATCTTTTCTTCATGTCCAAAAATACCATGTCAACAATCGGGCGTGATTTTCCGATCCTAAAAATCTAAGGGCGCAAAATTGCCTAATTCGGCACAGGGGGTGTCACTAGCACTACGCAGTCTCCAGCTCATTCTCTAGGTAGGTTTATGGGAGGGGGGTGTTACAGTATAGTCCGTC
The DNA here is from genome assembly GCA_949128115.1 of Anaspis maculata. Classification (NCBI taxonomy): domain Eukaryota; kingdom Metazoa; phylum Arthropoda; class Insecta; order Coleoptera; family Scraptiidae; genus Anaspis; species Anaspis maculata. The sequence goes on from OX421961.1 coordinate 127,215,475, forward strand.
CCGGGTGCCAAATGCGCTAGGTACGCCACTGCGTATTCTTCTTCTATCTTCTAAAAAAATGTTCAGAAAAGTCTACTCAAATCACCTATGATTCCCGACAAGCTGGTGCGAAAACATTTCTAGATGTTTACATTTCTTTATTCTATCAAATTTCACCTTCAATCTCCGAGATATCTCCCTACTGTTCCTATATCTTCTTTTTCCGGCTTTCACTTCTTTGTCACATCCTCAGCCCAAAAGCTTTGGTCCTGCGTCTTTCAGTAGAAAACAGATCTGAATTGAATTATCTTTCGCTTCAGGAACTCCGTTGTTTTTCACAAAAGACCGGGTGGACATAGTGGACTACATAGCAGCGACGTATCCCACATACATGAGGTTCATTTTCCGAGCGCCGCCGCTTTCGTACGTCACCAACGTCTTCACATTGCCCTTCGACACTACCGTTTGGCACTTGAGCTTCGTCATGGTGGCAGTGATCTGCGTCGCATTCTACCTCATTGTCCTGTGGGAATGGAAGAACCCGCTGTTTCGGCAAAAAGTCGAAGGCAAATCGGGAACCCTGAGAGCCAACGTCTTCGATGTCATCATGTTAGAGCTGGGTGCCATAACGCAGCAGGGCACCGACGTGGAACCGAAAAGCTTGGCCGGAAGAACGGCGACGATCTTCACGTTCCTCATATTGATGTTCATGTACACCGCGTACTCGGCCAATATCGTGGCGCTCCTCCAATCGACCACCGAGAGCATACGGACCCTGGAGGACCTGCTCAACTCAAGGATCAAGCTGGGAGTGGAGGACATCGTCTACGCGCATTACTATTTCGAAACCGCCTCGGAACCGACCAGGAAGGCTATTTACGAGCAAAAAGTCGCGCCGAAGGGCCAAAAATCTAACTTTATGTCCGTGCAGGAGGGCATCAAGCGGGTCCAGGGTGGGTTCTTCGGGTTTCACGTCGAGCTGGGGAGCGGGTACAAGGTCGTCAGCGACACGTTCCAGGAGAGCGAGAAGTGCAGCCTGAGGGAGGTCGAGTTCGTCAATCTGCTCGAACCGTGGCTGTCCATGAAGAAAAATTCCGAGTACAAGGAAGTCATGAAAGTCGGGTAAGCTTTTGCCCTTTCTCAATTTTGGAGCAACCAGATAATTGGTTATTTTGTGTTTTTTTCAGGATGAGAAAAATTCAAGAGTCAGGGATCCAGCGACGGGAACTTCGCAAGATTTTGACTAGAAAACCGATGTGCACCACCGGCGGCAGTAACTTTCAAAGCGTCGGAATGGTGGATTGTTGGTCGGCTTTTTTAGTTTTCGCAGTAGGCTTGGCCATTGCATTCGCGCTTTTATTCTTGGAAATATGCGTTATGAAGTGGATAAGTTCTAGAAAATTGACAGATGTTATAGACTTCGCTGACTGAAAGCTTCAGACATATAGATTAATTTATTGTAGTGGCGCCTACCTGAGCCCTTAGAGCTTAGGGTTAGTTGTTCAAGTACTACAGGTTCTCATCAAAAGAAAATATTTATTATCCTTATCCAAGTAATATTGTTTTTATTCTAATAACTACATACTTACCCTACCACGATTTTCAAAAATAATCTTCGTACTGGTCAAGATATGGTGAACCGTCCCAAGATTTCTGTCAAGAAGTCGAAATCGTCACCTTCTCTCAAGCTTAAGCCTAGTCTACAATATGGTCTCTAGTTGCAAGTTGCAAGTCGCAAGGTGGAAGTAAGGTTGGAATTGCAGTCGCTAGTCGCAGTGATAGTTGGTTCTAGCCCAACTCTTGCGACTAGAGACTTGCAACTTGCAACTAAAAACCATATTGTAGACTAGGCTTTAGAGTTGAATCCAAACTCTCTGACAGAGATTTAGCTGACACCTTGCGTCTTCTCACCAGTGACAATACGTTTGCTTCCCATGATACGTTTACACTTCAACAACTTGCAAGCAAACATCCTAAAGTCGACCTGAATACCACCTTCCCACCGGAACCTTCTAAAATGGACCCTCGTCCGTCATCAATATTCACCAACAATCTACGCAAAGCAGTCTGCAGTTTATCCTTTTCCTGTAGGATCTGCTGCAGGTTTAGATGAAATACGTCCTCAATTTCTTGAATATATGTTATCTCCCATATATGACGTCGCAAATGAAACCTTTTCATCACCTTTGTCTTCACTTTGTGACATCATGCTTACAGGACAAGTTCCAGCAGATCTCTGTCCTTCCTTGGTTATACGGTGCATCCTTGACAGCTCAAGTCAAAAAGATAATGGAATTAGACCAATAGCTGTCGGAAATACACTCCGTCGTCTTGTTACAAAACTAGCATGCAAGCGTTATTTCCATCCTGCTGGGACGCTCTTACGTCCTTTCTAGTTTGGTTTTGGCACCCCCGGGGGAGCAGGAATAGTAACCCACGACATGCGTGATTTTTTACAGACATGTGATGACCCAAAGATCATGCTCAAGCTGGATTTCAAAAATGCTTTCAATTTGCTGAAAAGGAATATTATTTTGGAGACCTTCAAAGACAAAACTACCCGATCTTTATCCGTTTATGTATTAATGCTATCGCTTCCCTACGATCCTGGCGTTTGAGGAATATACCATTTCCTCTGAATGTGGTGCACAACAGGGCGACCCATTAGGTCCTCTTGCGTTCTGTCTTGTTACTCTTGTTGCTGACTGGTTAGCCCTCTCTCTACATTCGGACGTAAGCATATGATATATGGACGACGCAACTTTAATAGCTCCCGCAAAAGTTACTGAACACGACTTGCATGTTATCCGGTCATTAGGTCCGAGCTTGGGTTCACAGTTGAACTCACAGAAGACTGAAATTTTGGCAATCAACGGAGCCGAAACTGGAAATCCAAATGAGAATTTGCGATCCATCAGAAATCTTTCGCCAAATGCTCGCTTACTGCATAAAGATGAGGTCACCCTGCTTGGCACTCCACTAACAGATGCATCGACCCCTGCCATCTTGATACAAAAATTGACCACTCTACAATTATTGCAACAACAAACATGGCGGCCGATCTGATAACACCTGTTGTGACTCCCTGCGGTGTTGGTTCGAGTAATGCTGTACTACGAAGAGTGCAATGTGACCAGTGCAAGCGGTATTATCACGTGAGCTGCGTGGCGAAGATCAAGACCAAAGTGGTGAAGCTGGATGCTGACAGGATTGTTTGTTGTGGGGACCGGCGGCAGCTTGCTGATTGTGGATCGGACGTTGACTGTTCTTTGGACGACACGTTTGAGACTGCGGATGGTGATTTGGATGCAACTGCTGTGCCTGCTGGGGTCTCGATGGTTCGACATTTGAGAATGATCATCAAAGGCAAGAACGAGCTCATAGAGGAACTGCGAGAAAAAAATCGTTTGCTGAATGCTCTCGTAAACTACGAAAAGTTAACGCTAACGCCATCTCTGAAGACCAACGATAAGAAGGTTCAAGTTCAGGCACCGTTGAAAAAGTCTACCTTATCTGCCGACCCGGGTACATGGACCGAAGTAACAACAAAGAAGAATCGAAGAGCAAAAAACAAGCAGCCAGCTGCTGATACTGAAAGTAAACAAACAGTTTCAAGTGCTGTTAAGGACCTCCATCCGGACGAGCACAGCCAGGCGGATCGGGAGGATTCGTCGAGGGGTCTTTCTGCGGGCGACCACCACCAGCGGACAACCAGCAGGGCTAATAGAAAAAATGCCATTAGCGGTACAGCGTCCAGCAGCACTGTATTCCGGGCGAGCGACAGCAAAACATGGCTTTATGTTGGAAGAGTGGCAGGTGACGTGAGTGGAGAGGCCGTCGACGATTACTTGAGGAGCAGGATGCCGGGAGAGAATTTCGAGGTTACTCAACTTGAGGGACATCCTGACGCTAGGAGCAGGTCGTTTCGTGTTGGTGTGAGACCTGAGTTGGTGGAGGACCTTAAGCAGCCTTCTTTCTGGCCGAAGGGGGTGATTGTTGACAGATATCACTTTTTTCGCGGAAAGCCCAGAAACAGTCGTCAGTAATGCGGAGGCTTCTGGGGGCTCGGTGTTGCGTGATACGTGTTTGAATAAAATAAGTGTATGTCACTTGAATGTCCGCAGTGTGCGTGATAAAATGCACGACCTTGATTTCTTGATACATTCTTTGAACTTCCCGCATGTAATATGTCTGTCTGAGACCTGGTGCTCTGAGTTGGAAATCGTTAATATCAAGTTGCAACAATACACCTTATGTGATTACTTTGCCCGCACAGACATGCGTGGAGGTGGTGTTGCAATTTTTGTTCGATCGGACATTAGGTCTCGGACAAAAGTACTTTCTACTTCTCCCAAGCAGGAAGTTAATTTCGAGTATTGTCTTTGTGAAATAGTTATCGACGAGCTACGCATAATTGTGGGATGTTTCTATAGGAGTCCCAAAGCCGACCCTTCAATGTTTTTGTGTAACTTAGATAATCTATTGAATGTAGTGTGCGACACAAAAAAGTGTTTGTATGTTATGACGGGCGATTTTAATATTGATTTGAGTGATGGTGGTCTGGATTGGTCGGGTAGACTGCTTGGTAACGTGTTTCAGTCATATGGACTCCAACAAAGTTTCTCAGACTTCTCTCGAATACAGGGAGATAGTAAGTCTCTAATTGATAATATTTTTGTGAGCTGTCAACTTAGCAAAGTAACACCTAGGACTATCATCTACACCGATCTGTCGGATCACTTCATGCAGCGTGTGGATTACCATTACCCTCGTCAAAGGCAGAATGAGTTAGAGTATACTCAAACAAGAATGTTCAAAAAACAAGAAAATATTGCTCATTTTCGGCACCTGCTGTCAGAAAGGGATTGGTCATTTATACGTAGTAGTGCGATTGATAGTAATGAAAAGTTCGCCTTGTTTTCTGCAGCATTTCAGGAAATGATAGAGGCTGCATTTCCACTTGTAAACAAAAAAGTAATGCCTCAAAACAGAACATGTTCTAAACCTTGGATAAGCCCTGCACTAATAAAGCAGGGTGCTTTCCTGAGGGAGATCTTCAAGGTTTGTAAAACTACTAATGACGCGGAGTTGCTTACCCGCTACAAGGTTATGAAAAAAAATCATGATACTAATATTGCGACTTCAAGGAAAAATTTTTATGACGCTCAGCTTCTCAACTCCAAGAACATGTCAAAAGCGGCTTGGAATATGGTTAGATCTTTGAGTGGTGGGGTGTCCCATGAAATGCAGACTTCTTTCACGGATGAGGGGGGCCACCCGATTGATGATCTCAAAATCGCGGATTCTTTCAACAATTACTTTGTAGACTCGGTGGAGGCCGTGGCTGGTGGGTTTGCCGCGGGTGCCTGCGGCGGGGGGGCGGCGTCCGGCCTGGAACATGGATCTATGTTCCTTGGTCCCACGGATGCATGTGAGGTGTCCACTATTATCAAGTACGTTTCGACAAAGGACTCATGCGGTTACGACAATGTTCCTTGCTCTTTGCTGGCTCATGCAGCTGAGTATATAGCCGGTCCTTTGTCACAGCTTATCAACTTGTCTTTTTCAGATGGTAATTTCCCTTCTGTTCTCAGGTCGGTCGTCGTCATCCCGGTGCATAAGAAAGATAAAAAATCGAGTATTACAAACTACCGGCCGATCGCGCTATTGTCAGTCTTCTCCAAGATTCATGAGAGGATCTTTTCTAATAGGTTACTGTCTTTTTTGGACAAGCAGGGGATTCTGAACGGGAACCAGTTCGGTTTTAGGGGTGGCCACTCGACGGTGGATGCCATCTTATCGCTCTATGCCCATATCCTGGAATGCCTGGACCGTAGGAAGGACTGTACTTCGCTTTTCTTAGACTTGTCGAAAGCTTTCGACACCGTTAACCATAGAATTCTTATCGGGAAGCTTCGGAACTATGGTATCCGTGGTGTTGCACTCGATTGGCTGACTTCATACCTGTCGAATAGAGAGCAGAAAGTGAGGGTGAGGGTAGGGAATGCCACCTATTATTCATGTTCGAGGACAGTCACTTCTGGGGTTCCCCAGGGCAGCATCCTCGGCCCTGTACTGTTCATTTTATTTATCAATGACATAAAGATTTCAGACTGCCACGTGACACTCTATGCTGACGATACGTCCGCGGCTGTTGAGTCAGATGGTGCCGCTGTACTTATCCGGAAATTAGGTGCGGCAGTCGCGGACATGGAAGAGTTCTGTGAAGCTAATCGTCTTGTACTCTGCAAGGAAAAGACTGACGTGATGCACTTTTCTACGGCGTCATCACGAAGGGAGCCCGGCGTTATTATAGGCGGCAAAACGTTCAACTTCAGCACAAGTGTAAAATTTATAGGTATTTTTTTGGACGAAGATCTGAAATGGGGGAGTCACGTGGATTTCTTGACCAGAAGATTGTCTGTCTCGTGTTTTGTTTTGAGGCAGTTAAGAGGTGCTGTAGGTTTGCATGTCCTTAAGATGTATTATAGTGCACATGTTCAGTCTCTACTAAATTACGGCATCCTGTGCTGGGGAAACAGTCCTCATCTAAACACCATCTTGTTGGCGCAGAAGAGAATAGTGCGCACGATGACTTTTAAACGCGTTATGTTTTCTTGTCGGGGTCTCTTCAAGGAGTTGGGTCTCCTGACTGTGGCCTCCCTTTTCGTGTTGGAGTCTGTGTGTTATGTATATAAAAATGAAAATGTAAAATTTAAAGTTAGATGCGATGGGTCTTCGTTTTACAAATATCGCTATCCAGAAAGGCTGGTCACTCCGCGCCATAGGCTCGCGTTGGTGGGGAAAAGCCCGTTAGTGTTTCCCGTTCACCTGTTCAACAGACTCCCTCTGGAAATTAAGCAGGCGGCTAGCTTGGGTATTTTCAAAAGGAAGGTGAAACAGTTGCTGTTGAGGCATTCTTTTTACACAGCAGATGAATTTTCAAAATGTAACCAGTTTTAACGTTGTGAGACCTATTCCTAGTCAATATGGTACTCAGATTTTGTGTACTATGCTGTGAATAATTGTGTGATTATATATTGTTATGTATCATAAGTGCCTACTTATATCTCATTCTTTTGCTTATTATTGTTATTATTATTATTATTATTATTATTTTCATTTTTTTTGACAAATCCTATTTGTATGTATATTATACACTAAGGATCGCTAATAAACTATTGAACTATTGAACTATTGACGTCTCGTGTTACCCAGCTCGGCGCTCATCACGCCCTATATGTTTCGAAGAACTCCTGTGCCGCTTCAAGACAAACATACACACTACGCACATGTCCTGCCTGTAAACATCAATCTTCTCTGCAAGCTTTTGACTCATAAATATACAACAGTCTTCAACATGTTGCTATTATGTTGTTGCTTGTATTAATACTGTATCTATCTAATTGTGTGCCATTGTTAGCCCAGGCTTTTTAGCATTTAACATGAAACAAATTAATCCACGTGCAATCTTCACGGTATCGTACCCACTTAACCTTACTAAACAACATACTAAAAGTCCCCAACTTTCCTCCGTGTGCGTCATAATTTTTGAGGGGGGGGGTCAAAATTTTCATTAAAAAAATTCTAGGACAAGAGTATTCTGGTCAGTGGCTTCTGATTTATTATATTTAGATACAGTGGGTTATAAGTGAAGCTTATTGACAAATTAGATGTCTATGGCACCGTGAGGGGAGCTCGGGATGGGGGCAATTGGTGACCTATGCAAGAAATTTGGTTTTCAATAATATTGAGACAATACTGGCATGCTGGGTATCGTTTCCCACTAAATCTGACCTTGCAAATCCGAATATGACATTTAAATTCTGTTTGAAAACTCTTTCAAGCAATTTTCGGCAGAAAAACGTGATTTTGGGACCAAAATAAAGCCGGTTTTTCAATTTGGGTTATTTTTGCGTTTGATGCAATTATCATTTGGATTCAAGATTGGATCAATTATATGGACTTTTCTGCATAATACTATCATATCATAAACGAGACGTGAGTAGTTACAAGGTAAGAAAAATAATTTATTGAAAAAAATGTCGAAGTCCTAAATTTCACTCAAAAATATCTCCGCGCAGTTGAAAAAAATGTATTGTAGCTGTAATATGGCTTTGATTTCATCTTGAAAGGTTTCTTCTTGTAGCCAAAGCAATTCTCTAGCTTCCGAAAAAAGAACACTCTACATTAAAATGATAATAATATAACAACAGCAGCTTTCCCGCGGGTATAGACACATTTTTCAGTTTCAAGCTGGCTTACACCGAACATCAAACCAACTCGATTTTATAGTATTCAAGAAATGATAATTATGTCGAATGTCTGATGTAAATGCGTGAAATAGTTGCAGTTATCGATCCTATTCAAAATTTCGATCATTGATGTATTCAACGTGAAAATATCGTGAATTAAAAATCCACAACTTTCAAGAGCAAATTATCATTTTTTTCAATAAAAAATGCTCACAATCTTTTCAAAACAGAGCTTCAACATTGTATTTACATATTAATGATGTATTGGAAGTCTAGCACAGCACAGGAAGATTTTTATAGCCATGCTCTGCAAAAAATATCAAATTATTATTATTATAATCTCAAAATCTCTAGTAGTCAAAAAAAAATCGCATCTAGCTTACCATCCGTACTCTAAGCTTATTTTGTCCAATATTAGTTTCGTTAAAAACTCGTCTGTTGATTTCCAAACAATAAATCGATAGTTACCTCGAATACCTACCGATAGTACCTATACCCATCTAAAATAATAGCAAAGTTATCCAGCACCTGAAGGGACTAAATACATAAGTTTATAAAAATAACAGATCGTCCTCAGGGTCATACTCAACAAGGTGGGGTAGATTCTCACATGTTGTGCCCCTACAGAACTTACTTACACATTTGCGAATAAGACAAGGAAGATCGCCTGCATCTACATTTCCGATCGCAGTTCTTCTTGCAGTTGCAAGACACTATCTTCAAAAGAGTCTCCGGTGCTGGAGGAAGATGCGACCAACTACACGTGGGTGCTCCCGCGTAGCCCACCGTGTTGTTTGTTTACATCTAGAGTACCTTAGCTATTATTATCTAGCAAAAACCCGAGGATAATCCGAGGTCTAGGAGCCACGATATTGCGTGAAATGACAGACACACAGACGGACGGACGGACGAATAATGAAATAAAATATCTTTGTTGTTTGTACATCTAGAGTACCTAAGCTATCATCTAGCAAAAACCCAAGCGCAATCCGAAGTTTAGTAGCTGAGATATTGCCGGACACTGCAGACGGCAATAACAAGAACAAACTAAGGAGCGGTGGTAGCCGAGTGGAGCGGTGGTAGCCGAGTGGTACAGGTGATGGCAAGCCAAACCATTCGCGCTGCCCTGTGTGGGTTCGAATCCTACTTCATCCATGGATATTTTGTGCTGTCCCCGAGGTTGCATGGTAGAGCAGCTTATAGCTGAATGCCGCCTCGTAAAATAAGACAATTAAATAAATAAATAAATAAATAAACTATAAAAACATGATGCACAAAGAGGAAAATTGAGAAACTGTACCTAGTACCTACTCATACGAGTACTACCAGACCAGATTTAGTCAGTACGATGCTGTGCATATTGAACGTAGGATCAATTATTACAGATCAAAGTCTAGGTTAATGATGTTGAAGTGATTTACCCCATATAATGCGTTTGACGTAACTTCATAGAATCCTTATTGGGATTGCTGGACAATTCACAATGGAGCTAAAAGATACGTCATTTTGAAGCTGAAACTGTAGGGAATCTACTGCATATAATAATACCAAGTGATATTTGGTGGTCGATGCAAAAGTAAAATGTTAACTGAAGCATAAGAAAAAAAACACGAAAAAAGTGCCATTATCAAGAAATTAAGTCTGTTAGTGTCAAATTTTGGACAAAAGCTATCCCATATCATTCACTTTGATTCATTATCTTTCATTCAAGACCAAGATAAGAGAAATCGATTGGATGGTTGAGAACTGAGAGCATTTTTAAGCGGAAAGTGCATTTTGAGGTGTCTTCATCTTTGCCTGTCAAAAAAACAATGACGCACACGGGGGAAAGTTGGGGACTTTTTGTATGTTATACAGCAAAGTCTAATGAACCCAAAACTGAAGAGATTGACCGTGTTTTAATTTGTTTCATGTTTTGCCGTTTTTTCGACTAAAAAGCCTGGGCTATGTGTCGAGTGTTTGCTGATCCGGTTTTGTTTTTTCGTACCATCACTCGACCAGACGTGGTCTTCGTCCGCATCGACTACCACCACTTCATGAGACAAAAAAAATAAAGATTCGTGGCGCTCGCATCATCACTGTAGCCTCATGCTCTCCGGCAAGCTCGCCGGTTGTGTCGCGAAGTCGAGGCTATGTCTGGCTTAAGCGAGGACGGCTCGACTGGTGGCTTGAGGATGCACATACATCGAACAGGGAAGTCACGTTTATTTTATCAAGCCTAAGTAGTGTAGGATTCAGCTAGTTAGACCATACATTCATCCATTATACAGGATGGCCTAACGAAAACACAACAGAGGAGTTTTTGGGCATTTCACCTCATTATTTTGAAAAAAGCTCGGAGAGATCGATTTTCATATCGAGGGAAACATCTGAAACATACATTGGCGAATTTCTATCCGAGTTCCCTCATCCTCACCCACCCCAACTTCGAAATTTCTGAATGATATTACCCACCTTGCGATACATCAAATAATTGAAGAGAATTGAATTCCCTTTCTGAAAACATGTTTTTAAAATTTTCAAGCCTCCTTCTTCCTAAAATTCTCTGACTGTCTCATTTTACATTCTCGACCCCTCAATTTTCTCCAGTTTAGTCAACGTCATCCCAGATGGCATCAAATAAGAAAATTTTCGGTAGAAAAAGTGCTACCCAAATTCACCCTTTTGCTCTCTCCCACCCCAACTTCAAAATTCAACAAGACACCACCTACTTTGTGATACATCAAATTAAAGGAAATTAAATTCTTCTTCCGAAAACAATTTTTTGTCAATTTTCAACCCCTCCCCCAAATAATTGAACATTCAAAGTATTTTAGAAGAAAAAGAAGGGTTTTTGAAAATTTTGAAAGAATTTTGTTCAGGAAGAGAGTTCAATTAGCTTCAATTTGATGTATCACAAAGTCATTAATTTTTGATTTCGAAGTTGTGGTAGGGGCAGCGAAGGGGTGAATGGGGTACTTGCCAATTGAAGAGATTTGACTGGAAATACTTTCAATCATCAACAAGAGTAATAAATAGTATTTCCTGGAAATTTCCGGGAAATATATCCATTGGTTAAAAAGATTTTTTTTTCGATTTTTTTTTCAAAAGGTTGGTAACAGTAGGGAAACTTGAGTGAAATTTTTTTGTCTGTATTTTTTCAAGTATTGTGGAGGCACCCTAACAGTTTTTTGAGTTTTCAACCCAATAGTGCTGTTTGTTTAGTTTGTAGTATATTTGTGACGTCACAAATATATTTTTAAAACAGGCACTACGGCCGCAATTTTGGGAATTTAGGAAATGCCCATATTTGCCCATACTTTTGATCAAGCCAATACAAAAAAATTGGACAAGTACCCCATTTGGGTGGCACTTTTTTTTTACAGAAATTTCCTTCGTCGATGCTGTGCAGGATACGTTATTGCAATGAAGAAAATTGAAAGGTCAAGAATATGGAATTGGACACTCCAAGAATTCTAGGAAAATAGGGGGCTAGAGATAGAAACTCGCCAATGTATGTTTCAGATGTCCCCCTTGGTATAAAAATCGACCTGTCCGAGCTTTTTCAAAAAAATGAGGTGGAATGCCCAAAAACCCCTCTGTGGCCCTGAAATGTTTTCGTTGAGCCACCCAGTATCTATTGTATTATGGCTGTATTACACTACACAATTTCTTAAACAATTTTTCATAATAGTTTTTTGTCACTATTTTGGTAAATTGATCAAGAAATTGTACAAAAAAATGTGTGATGTAATACAGCTGTTATGAAAAGTGTAATTCCGCATTTCACTATTTTTAATTTTACCACCAAAGTCAATCAAATGTACTGTGTGTGTGTATTGGCTCCACAGCCTCCATCTCGCTGTCTTCATTTTCTTGTGGGTTCCGAGTGATTTTCTACCCATTTCAGCTGGCATGTAGCAACTTCGATGCGTTTGTGCCCCTTCTACTACCCCACTTTCTACTACTGGTTCTAGTGTTCTTGGGGATCCACTGCGGCCTTAAGCACCTCTACACCATGGGGATGGCGGAGGATCCGCCATGCAGATTGTGTGGTGAGGGAAATGAAACACCTCGTCATATTTTATGTGAATGGTCAGCTCTAAGAGCGAGGAGACATTTACACTTTGGGAAGAAATATCTGAACCCGAAGAAATAGGAGAAATGCGTTGTTGGACAGATTTCGGTCGGACGTTTGAGCTTTGGGAGACTCATGCGTTATTAAAATTTTTGGCATAATAAGTCGTGGCGCTTTTTCGGCTTCCGTTCTGGGCATTTTTATTATGACATTATGTCGATTATGACATTGGCGCACCAAAACCGTCCCAATTTTAGAACTAATGACAGTCACTGATGACAAAATATCAACACACCGGTACTAGGTCAGTCATTCTAGAAGTAAAAATAGCGAATAGGAGAAATAAAATATAACAGGCTGCTGTTTGGCGGAAAATACGCGTTAGGGGTATACTTACCTATGGTCAAAAGTTGCCATCTGGCAAGTGATAGCGTCATCTTCAAAAAGACTGAAAAGAGGTTTTGAGGCAAAACCACGAAGCTTGAATAGATGTGCACGGTTTTTGTTGATAAAGCGTTGTTAGGCGAATGGTCCGTCGCGTTGATTTTTGCAAACTGACCGACCGATCTATCGAAGGTTCGAATCCCGCAGTAAACGTTATCAATTTTTTTTTGCTAAAAAATGCTTTTTAGGGGCTACAACTACTTTTCGTCCAAGTTTTCATCATAGCCTGTGAATTTCTCAAGTTTTAGGTGAATATCATCAAGTTGAAAAATACTACGGTATTTATTGCTGAGCCAAATTCCTTGAGTACCTACTAGTAGGTTTTCTGATGGTGTCCCGTGTGCAAGTTGGAACTAGAGTATAGTGCTTGGTGCCAAATTGTTCCTTAGATAATGCTGAACTAGGACCGTGATGGCAAACATCTGAGACCCACGACTGGGCAGCAGGAGGGGGGATAAAATGTGATGAAGACATAAAAAATGGTTATTCATGAACCGAAAGAGGTACAGTTATGAAAGTTACCATACGTATTCGCCATTTTACGCTAATAAAGGTTTGGCAAACCGATTTCATAATTATCAATCATTCTCAGAGATATTTCCAAAAATATAATTTTTTTGTAAACATTTTATTGTTAAAAAAATCAAAGAATTTTGAGGATGGAAAGATGGAACTTGATCTTTTGACAATTAGTGATGTTAGAAATATAGTCGTGATTGGTGAACATTCCTCGGCCTACTATTTTAGGAAACAAGACCTTCAACTGTTTTCACCAGTTTGACCGCCATCTTGAATTTCTTTTTGGTGCAGTAGTCGCAAAAATGACAGGAGACTCTGAGTATGGTAGCGTTAGATCATTTCAATACAAAAAGTTACTTCCCAGAGGGGGTTAGTTGCTTCTTTGGCGAGAAAAATTGTCATTTTGTTATCTCCGGCTCCTGCACGAATCCAGCGCCAATGATGGCTGATTTGGAGCTGAAAGCAGCACAATACGTTTCGTACCATAAAACTTGATAGTTTGTGGAGTCAACTACCAAAATTTATGATCATGAATCGAATGGTTCATTGTTGGTGATTGGGTGAAGCAACGTGTGCTCATTTTTGGAAAAAATGCATAAAAACTGAGTTTTTAGTGGACATTACAAAGGTCTGGAGGAAGACCTGCGGCCAAGATTGGCGGCGAAAGTCATGTTACCAGTTGAAGTGAGTATGCTCTTTAACAAGGAGCTGTAATGAATCGTGTAGGTTTCTTTAAAATCTCTAGGAAAGTCGAAAAAGATGTTTTTTCATAATAATATTTTCAAGTACAGTCTGTAAGTTTGTAAAAAAACCACCATCACAAATCTTTCAGCTCCGTGAACTAAGGTGATTTCAAGTTAACCGAACAAATGAATTGTTCCAGTCTTGCAAATGTACCGTGGTCGAAAGAGTTAGTCCCTAGTGAAGAGAGAGAATTTTGGAAGGGACTGTACCTGAGAATATTATCATGAAAAAACATCTTTGTCGACCTCCCTAGAAATCTTCAAGAAACCTACACCATTCATGACAGCTACTTGTTATAGAGCATGCTCACTTTAATTAGTTACATGACTTTCGCCGCCAATCTTGGCCGCAGGTCTCCCTCCAGAGCTTTGTAATGTCCACTAAAAACACAGTTCTCATGCATTTTCTGCCAAAAATGAGCACACTTTGCTTCAACCAATCACCAAAAAAAAACCATTTGATTTATGATCATGAATTTTGGTAGTCGACTTCACTAACTATCAAGTTTTATGGTACAAAACGTATTGCACCGCTTCCAGCTTCAAATCAGCCATCATTGGCACTGGATTCGTACAGCCACCGGAGATAATAAAATGGCAATTTTTCTCGCCAAAGAAGCAACTAACCCTTTCTGAGAAGTTACTTTTCGTATTAAAATGATCTAACGCTATACCATACCATACTCACAGTTCCCTGTCATTTTTGCGACTACTGCACCGAAGGGAAATCCAAGCTGGCGGCCAAGCTGGTGAAAACAGTTGACGGTCTTATTTTCTAAAATAGTATGCCGAGGAATTTTCGCCAATCACGACTATATTTCCAACATCACTAATTGTCAAAACATCAAGTTTCATCTCTCCATCCTCAAAATTCTTTGATTTTTTAACAATAAAATGTTGACAAAAAAAATTGATTTTTGGAAATATCTCTGGGAATGATTGATATTTATGAAATCGGTTTGCTAAACCTTCATTAGCGTAAAATGGCCAATACGTATGGTAACTTTCATAACTGTACCTCTTTCGGTTTATGGTTTAACATTTTTTATGTCTTCTTCACATTTTACCCCCCCCCCCTCCCGCTGCCCAGTCGTGGGTCTCAAATGTTCGCCATCGCGGTCCTAGTTCAGCATGATCTAAGGAACAATTTGGCACTAAGCCTATACTCTAGTTTCAACTTGCACACGGGACACCATCAGAAAACCTACTAGTAGGTACTCAAGGAATTTGGCTTAGCAATAAATACCGTAGAATTTTTCAACTTGATGATATTCACCTAAAACTTGAGAAATTCACAGGCTATGATGAAAACTTGGACGAAAAGTAGTTGTAGCCCCTAAAAAGCATTTTTTAGCAAAAAAAAATTGATAACGTTTACTGCGGGATTCGAACCTTCGATAGATCGGTCGGTCAGTTTGCAAAAATCAACCTTACCTTTACCTTTAAAAATCTTTATTATCTTTGTAAATACAACAGAATATAAAACAGAATATTCAACAAAGTGACGTGAATTAACCAGTCCCTGGCGCATTGCGCCTTACAACGTTGCCATGTGTTTATTGCACCGGGGTGCCATGTGTCGTTATTTATATGTTTTCAATGTTCAATTTGGAGTTTGGAAGCATGCTGTAGTGTTAGCGAAAGACAGGAAAAAATCAACCTGCGTTGTAAAAATTTCTAACTGATGGATCGAAAATGTATTTGCTACGTGCATTATGAGATGACTTGATAATTTTGTATTATTGTGCCGAACTGGTGGTTGAGTTTGAGTTTGCCGACGCGTCTGTTTCGCTGTCGCTTGTTGTGTGGGTTTCCGGCCATCGATAGGCCGAGGCAGGAAAGGCGTCGTCGTTGTCGTCGCTGATATTTTCGCCTTCAGTGGTCAGATCGTCGCTTGCTGTTGAGAGGAAGTCGGATGGTTCCTCATCATCCGAGGACACGGGCTCGCTGAATAAAGGCAGTCGTTGGTGAGGGTATTTGTGTCTTATGTGGTTAGTGTTATGTGTTCGAATGGCTGTTATGTTACGTGTAAGTGCAGAATTTCTGATGTTTTTATGGTAGTACCTCTCGGATTGGTCCACAATAAAATCCCTAAACCGCGGCAGTTCGGTCATTTCGTGGAGGGCGTCGATTCGAGTGTAGCGGTTCGAACCCGTCATCAGCCTCAGACAGGAGTTCTGCAACACCTGTAGAGGCTTAAGTGCCGTGTCCGAAGCACTACACCAGATCGGCGCCGCGTACGCCATGATTGGGCGGATCATGGTTTTGTACAGCAGGACTTTGTTGGCGTTGCTCAACCTGCTCTTCCCGCACAAGAGCGGGAAGAGGGCCTTGCGCGCCGCTCTAGCCGAGCAGAGTGCTCTGTTGATGTGAGTGCCATGGTTAAGCCTTCTTCCGAGATTAACTCCCAGATATTTCACCTCAGCCCGCATAGGGACCTCCTGACCCGCCATTTTGAGTGGTTGAAACACGGAAATGTTTGAGAATTTCCGTGCAAAAATGATATTCTCCGACTTGCTCGGGTTAACTTTGATAAACCACTGTTCAAAATAGCGGCTCAGTATGTCTAAATGCAACTGAAGCTGCTTGTTGGCAACAACGGCACTGTGTGACTGCGCCAAGATGCAAAAATCAACGCGTCGGACCATTCGCCTAACAACGCTTTATCAACAAAAACCGTGCACATCTATTCAAGCTTCGTGGTTTTGCCTCAAAACCTCTTTTCAGTCTTTTTGAAGATGACGCTATCACTTGCCAGATGGCAACTTTTGACCATAGGTAAGTATACCCCTAACGCGTATTTTCCGCCAAACAGCAGCCTGTTATATTTTATTTCTCCTATTTTTCCTATAATGACTGTACTATACTGTCGACCGATTTCAATATCGGAACATACCTACTTGCCTTTAGCTAACTTACACCACCTTTAATTAGATAGATGTTAACTAAATAACCGCTAGTTTGCTAGGTAAGTAGGTAATGGCACAACGAGCTATTTCAATTATCTAACTGAGAAATAAATGACAAAAAACTTATTGTAATTCATATTTAATGGAGAAAACAAATTTAATCAGAAAAATGTAATCTTGAGTAGGTTTAATCAAGAGACACTGTAAGCAATCACTCAATAATAAGGTATTAAAAGTAACGAACGTATCAAATTATTGTGCACATATCAATGAACTGCATTACGAACTGCAACCGTATATTTTATTAACCTGCCATGTGCTCTGAGCTACAATACTTCTTGCGTGCATGTAGGTAGATATGTATTTAATATTGGCAATATAGGGCTTGCCGACACACGTGTATAATCAAACTGAAACGTATAAAAACGCGCAAACTTATAATATAAAATTCAGTGGGCACATTATCGGTGCACGATGCTTTTGCAATTTACCGTCACCTTCTTGTTAGTTCAATCTTGCAAATTTCAGACCGAAGATAAAACCGAAACTGTGTTTGTAATTGCAGATTTTTTGAGTTTACAACAAGCCCCATCAAAAATCTGCGCCATGCTTTGTTGGAACAAACGTAAACGGATGCCTAATCAATCTTATTGTACCTGGGACTAATAGGCCAAAATTTCAGCCAACACCAACTTTTTTTTGAGAACATTGGGCGGAAAATACCCGATCGATTTGCAAACCAAAACTCCAGATTTTCATTTCAGCGACCACCAAACGTTTCTGTTAGACTTGGACTGTGATGATGCAAACGAAATTTTAGAAATGGTCTGATTTATTGATCAATACCAGGTTTTTTTTTGATTGGGAAATGTAGTTAGCTGTGCAAGTGGAAACGTGTGTTCGCAACTCCTCAAGAGCGTAACTGAATTAATGTCGCGGACATACGTTTCCATTTTCACACCCAACCGCAATTCGTTACGATGAAAAACACCCGGTATAAAAGAGTTGTGTCTATAATCAGACATTCACCACAGGCATCTCAGCTGAGCCTTTTCGGTGAGTTTTACAAGTGGATCGTGTTGGGGAGCTCTTCGTCGTCTGACTTGTGGAAAGCGAGTCTGGGAATCGGCAGCGTCGTGTGGTTGCTGGAAAAAGAAGCAAACGTGTCTTTTGGCGTGAAGGCCGTATATAAAAATGCGGAAAATCGGATCGAGGACCGTTTCGCCTCGTGGAATGACGGTTACTTTTCCGAGTACCACGACTACGGCATCAGCAGGAACCGATCGGATCTGAGAGGCACGCCGGTTACGATGTCTTACGTGATTACCAACATGGACTCGCTGAATCACATGTGGGATTATAGGTAGAGTTGAACTGTACAGGGTGATTCACCGAAATTAACTCCCCCCCCCCCCCGTTAAAAAATTTTCCCGTTGAAATAAACCGACAGAGAAAAGAATTTTTCGTAACAGAGTTGACAATTATTTCCTTTGTCAAAAAATGCCTAAGCAATGTTTCAGAAACGTTTCCAGTGTTCCGGTCTAAAACTCGTAACAGAAACGAATTTCTCCTGAAAGAATTGCGCCGGAACCAATTTCCCGGAAATAATTTCCCCTGGAATTAATTTCCCTGGAATGAATTCCACCGGAATGAACTTCCCCCAGTAATAATTTCCCCTGGAAGGAATTTCACAAGAAGGAATTCCACCGGAATGAAATTCCCTCGGAAAAAATTTCCCATAGAAGGAATTTCCCCAGAATAAATTCCACCTTCCATCGGAATGAACATCGGAAATAATTTCCTCTGGAAGGAATTTTCCCAGAGCTAATTCCACCACAATGAACCTCCATCGGAAATGATTTCCCCTGGAGGGAACAGTATCTCAAATAGCCCAGGCGCCAGGGAAAACAATAAGGAAATAATTGTTTCCTGGCTGGAAACTAGCTTAAAACGATCTGTGTAGCTTAGGTTTTGACATACTAGTTTCCCCCCTTTCGGAAATGTGGGCGTCATGTCGCCATCATCAACAAGAGGTGCATCAGCGTGGTTTTTGCCGAATATCTTAATGTTGGGTCATCTGACAGCAAAAGATGTGAGGAGTCATTTTGAAGCCTATGAAATTCCCTACAGTTTGGTTTTTCAATCAATTTTCTGCGACCTATGGTCTTTGAGATAAAGCTTCTGGAAGCGAGAGTCATTGTCGTGAAAGCTCCATGGCCACTTGACTCGAAAAACTAAAATGTCGATGTGACAAAAAAAAATTCAAAATGAGATTACTCGAGAACTCTTCATGCTATAGTTGCGGTGATAGTCTTAAACTCTTCCTCTTGAATCGTAGATTACGAATATTGAAAAGTCAAAAACGTCACATTGTACATATACAGGGTGTACTACAGGAATCAAATCAGAACAGAGAAATTTGTCATATTTCTTCGATTTAGCCTATGCGAAACTCTAAGCACTTATAACGAGTCCAATATCAATAGAATAGAATAGAATAGAAATTTATTCATACTTAAAACAATGAAATCATTGCATGTAAACGTCACAAAATAATGGTCATCACAATACATACAAATGCACAAATATGACAGACATAACTCGTAAAAATGTCAACAAAACAAACAGTAACAACAACAATATCACAGCCTATCGATTATTTTTCTGGAAGGTGAGAAACTCCTGTATGGTGTAAAAACAATTCTCCCTGAGGAAAGATTTAAGCCTCGCGCTGAGAGCCCCCACAGACAATGACTTCCATCCCTCCGGCAGGCTGTTGAATAGACTGACCGGATCGCATTGAAATGACACAGTGCGCTGAAGTCTGCAACGTGGAGGAAGAATAAACTTTTTTCGGGTGTTGTAATGACCGCGGTGTATACTGAAATTATTTGCAGCACAGATGACACATTCATATATGTACTGACTGGTGCACGTCAATATCCCCATCCGACTGAACAATGGCCTACACGACGTCCGCTGCGTCACCCCAGCCATCGCCCTGATGGCGCGCTTCTGCAAAATAAGTATCCGGCGCGCATGAGATGAGCCACCCCATATCAAGATACCGTATGACATCACACTATGAAACAATGCATGGTAGGACATTCTTAATGTTACTGCGTCCACCCTCACCGTCAGATTTCTCAGGAGATAGATGAGGCTCGATAGCCTCCCTGAAAGAGAATTTACATGGGCCTCGAATGACAATCTGCCGTCGAGTACGACGCCGAGACATTTCACTGGCTGCTGACGCGGCAAAGCTGTGTTGAGCGAGAAGAGCAAATGCTGTGTCTTGTCCGGGTTAAGACGAAGTCTATTAAGAGCAAAAAAAGTCTCTGCTTCCGACACCGCCTCTTCCCGAACCGCTTCAAGAGAACGCAAGTCCCTACTCGTGGCGATCAGAGTCGTGTCGTCGGCATAAATTATGCATTTAGTTTTTATAAAGCTGGGAAGATCGTTTATATAGATAATAAAAAACAATGGTCCCAGTATCGATCCTTGGGGGACACCGTGCTTCACGCCGATGAGGGCGGACAGATTACCACCAGAATCAACGCACTGCAAGCGTCCGCTGAGATACGATGACGCAAATGACAGAGCCGGCCCCCTGACTCCACACGACTGCAACTTGGCCAGCAGGATATCGTGCGAGACACAATCGAATGCCTTTGACAAGTCACAGAATGATGCAGAAACCGACGAACCCCCCTCTAAGGCATCAACAACAATACTCAACATCTCCCTGAGAGCATGAACGGTAGAACCGCCGCGAACAAAACCGAATTGAGCTGGTGTTATAATCCTAAATTTTTCTAAGTAGTTTAACAATCTATTACGGAATGCAGTCTCCAAAATTTTTGATATTACCGGTAAAATAGATATCGGTCTGTAATTTCCGGCGTCCCGTTTGTCACCCTTCTTGTAAATTGGCACCACTCTAGCAATTTTCAAATTGTTCGGAAATGTTCCCTGAGAAAAACAGAGGTTAATGAGATGAGTCAGCGGACTGCACAGCACATTACCAGCGAGCTTGACTGCCTCAGCATTGAGGTCATAGATGTCCCTACTTCCGGAGCCCGACATGTTCCCTATTATCCCTAGGACCTCCTCCAGAGCAATATGCATTGCTCTGTAAGCTTCACTTGATACACTTAACACGTTAGCTGCCGAACCGAATTTTGCCACATTACCGCAATGCCACTTGACAGACGGCGGTCATAACGTGTGATCACTGGTACATTGGCACTGGACATTTCCAAAAGGGGGGGAAATTAGTATGTCGAAATCTAAGCTACACAGATCGTTTTAAGCTAGTTTCCAGCCAGGAAACAGTTATTTCCTTATTGAGCTGATTTTTGCTCCCTGGCGCCTGGGCTGAAAGCACAATATCGAATTTCCTCCTTCTTTTAAGACGTGACCAGACAATTCATCTCGCGGACACTTCGTCGCAAAATAATATTTTGCCCATTGCCTTCACTTTAATAAGCCCACTTGTGTTTTCTCGTTGCTTTTCGAAATCTAGTAAGCCCCCTTATGTCTAATTGTATTATTTACAGCCCTACTGTGCACTCTGGTTTCTTTATGTCTTTGAAGCTCTACTTAATCCTCTTGCATTATTCAGAACGATTCTGCTAGTACACCGAGTTTTAGGAGCGCTAGTAAGCCCCTTCTATCTTCATGTGATATTCAGACTTTATAGGGCCCCTCATCTTCTCTAGTGTAATTTTTGAGCCCTAGATGAGCCCACTCATGTTTTTGGTAACTTTCAGACTTCCAAGGCCCCTTTTGCAGTCTTATGTTATCAAGAGCTCAATTGGTCCCCCTATTCTGTCTTCGATGTAATTGAGGCCCTGCTGGACCCCCTTACATTTTTCGTGACTTCCGCAGCAAGCAGCGTTGTGCCGTCACACCATGTTCGGAGCCCTGTCGGGCCCCATTGTGTCTTCAAGTATAGCTGGGGTCCTGTTGAGTCCTCTTATGTTTTTTCATGGCTTTCCGAGTAGGTACCAGTATGCCCCATTCTGCATTATACAGAGCTTCATTGGGTCCCCTTGTGTCTTCAATACCGTTTGAAGTTCTGCTGAGCTCGCTTGCACTTTTTGAGGCTTTCGGGCCTCTTGTGCCTGTATCCGATGTTCGGTCACAAAACGGATCCGCTTGTGTCTTCAAGGATAATTGGAGCCCTAATGAGCCCCCTTCTGTACTTCATGGCTTCTACTAGGCTTTCTTTTTCCATCTTATGTTATCCAAGCTTCAATGGCCCCCGAGGGCCCCCTTATTGTGTTTTCAATTTGATTTAAAGCCCGGTTGAGCCCCTCACATTTTCCGTTACTTCCCGAGGATGGTGATCACCCTTCTGCCAACATATCATTCGGAGTCCTTTCTGGCCTCCTTGGGTCCTCAAATGTAGTTGGAGCCCTGATGAGACCCCTTTATGTGTTTTCGTGGCATTAGAATATGTGTTTTTGTGGCATTTAGGATTCCAGGGAGCCCTGTTTTGCCTTCTTTTATTTTACACAGCTTCATTAGGCCCCCTTGTCGTTTTTCCATGACTTTCGGAGCTCTATCGGACCCCTTGTTTCCTCTCCAACCTTAATGGGTAGTTTTGAGATCTAATCAGCTCACTTCTGTTTCATTGGCTTTCAGAGTACCAGTGAGGCCCGTTTTTCCTTCTTTTTTTATATAGAGCCCGTTGGGCCCCCTTGTATCACCAATATCGTCTGAAGCCCTACTGAGCCCCCTTGCATTTTTCCGTACTGTTCGGATTTATATTAAGCCTCCTTATGCGGCAATGTGTCGTTTAGAGCCTTAATGCAATGCCTTAATGCCCTTAATGCCCTTATGCTTTTTCGTGGCTTTCAGATTTTTCAGTAACCCCTCTTTTGCCTACTTTATTATACAGAGCTTCATTGGCCCCCCTTGTGGTTTTCCCATAGCTTTCGGAGCTCTTTCTGATTCGGTAAATTTATACAATGGAAATTCTTTCTAAGAGAATTTCATTCGGGTGGAATTCATTCTGGGGAAATTCCTCCCAGGGGAAATAATTTACGAGGTAAGTTTATTCTGTTGGAACTGCTTCTGGGAAAATTCCCTCCAGGGAAAATTATTTCCGAAGGAAGTTTATTCCGGTGAAATTACTTCTGGGGGAATTCCTTCCAGGGGAAGTTACTCCCGATAAACTAATTCCGAGAAAATTCGTTCCTGGATTCGTGTTTTAGGGCTATTCAGCTTCTAAATCTTATGTGGAGTAATCCAAACGGAAG
The DNA here is from genome assembly GCA_949128115.1 of Anaspis maculata. NCBI lineage: Eukaryota > Metazoa > Arthropoda > Insecta > Coleoptera > Scraptiidae > Anaspis > Anaspis maculata. The sequence goes on from OX421961.1 coordinate 127,238,647, forward strand.
CAAGGTGAACAAACATTTAGTGGAATCCCATCTTGAAATCAGACAATGTCTCTATTCATCCCAAAATTGGGCACAATCGGGACACCTATTCAAAAAAAATGTAGGAGAAAAATCGTGCTTTGGCCGATCGGGTATCACCTGAAGGTTCCAGTTAATCATTGCCTTGATCCAAAATTTAAAAGGATCAAGTTCAAAACACAAAATCAGAATTTCAAAATCGCCCCGACTGTTCCCTGTTTAACGATACCTTAGTACCAGCGAGCTACATTTTTCTAGCTAAATTACATTTTTCAGACACAAGCACATCGACGTTGTGACTAAAGTAAACTACATTTTGTTACACTACTTGACGGACTACATGAACGCCACGCTACAATTTATCTTGCAAACAACTTGGGGTTACAGAAACGAAACAACGGGAATATTTTCTGGAATGATAGGCGATTTGCAGATGAAACTAGCAGATGTTGGCGGTAACTGATTAAAAACCGACTTTTACAGGGTGGTTTTTGTAAACAAAATTGACAATTTGAATGAGCTTACAGTTTGAAGATTTGTTGGACACTTGAGTCTCCATATTTGAAATCAAGTCGTCAGAGGCTATAGGAACCAGGCTCGGAACCTAACTTCAGTGCAGAAAGTTCTCATCATCTCCATGCGACGAAACGATGTAAATCATGGGGAAAGAAATCTCAGAACATCAAGCCGATCGAACAGCAACTCTCAAAATCCAGCAGACACGTGTTTCGACATATTGGGGTATCATTACTGCTGAAGCATTTGAGGCGGAAGCTCGGCGACCCAAAGTCTGAGATTACCTATATGCGTTCAATCTTATCAAAAAGTGCAAAATGGTTCTTTTTGAACCAACAACACAACAAAAATTAAAGATGTCAAACTGTCAGTCAAAGAAAAGGGGATATGACGGATTCGAAAATTTGGCAGGCAGGGGAAGAGTTCGTCAAATAAACCCCTGAATATGGCCCACAGGACAGGACGCTCGAATATGTTGTGAAAAAGTGTGAAAAATCACTGATACTCTCCTCAATGGATAACGGAACCACACTCATATACTACAGGTATTATTAACGCCTCCTGGGCACACGAGAATTTTGCAAGAGAGCCTAATCACATAGAGCTGATATATTCCTCGATACTACAGATGATAACGATCAAGATGACACCGTATCCGCCATAGCAGGCCCTGTCCCCAACTCCACAGGTAATACTCAAATCGTCTTACATCAATCAAAGCACCATTATAAATGAACAATAAACATGACTCTCCAAAAAAAATATATATCGGACAACCTGCAATGGCCGTTTGGAAGCCCCCATGAAACATGTACAAAAATAAAACATGGAAAAACAGTCAAGTCACGCTGGACGGAAGGATCGATGGTCCAAGAGCTCGACTTTCCACGGTATCCAAGAAAATGTTAGTTATGAGGTTCACACCAAGGAAGAAGTGGTGCCGTGACCAGGATTGTTCAAGAAGTAGGTAGAGCTCTTTGGGAAGAAGTTTTTTTTTTGTAAGCCATTTACTGCCGAGTAATATTTTGTTCAATGAATGACAACTCCAATCCTGTGAACAATTGGACCTGTGCCTTCACAGGCAATGAATTCTCCACAAAACGACGAGATAGAAGATGTGCCTGTCACAGGCATTCTAAAAAAAAGTTCAGGAACACTTATCAAATGACTTCTGCCGAACCAGCAAGCCTTGCTCAATCGTATTCATGCTTTACGAAACATGGTTCAAGCACCACCCAATCCGTCAGCCGTCGTGTGTTTTGAGAAAGGAACCACCAAAAGAATCATTTCGCACTTTTTGATTTGACTAAACGTAGCTTTGTGCTTTGTGTACTTGTTTAATTGATCTCACACTTTCTTCTCCCTTGGTCGTTTGTAAATCTTCCCTGTCCCCATTGCCCTAACACACACGAAAAGCTTACTAGGACCAGGCTAGGCCAGGGCTTCCTCCTCCCCATGACAAGCTGAAGGCATAACTTCTCAGGACGTCCAACAGAACTTGAAACTGTAAGCTAGAGGATGCCAGCTTCCCCCCCCCCCTCTTGATAAGTTGTGTACTTTGCCTGACAGAAGCCACTGAAATAGTGACACTACTAAAAACTACCCTGTATTATGAAACAAACAGAGAACAATGGCCGTTCAGCTTCGTTTATCACGTCCGATAGAATCGGAATCATAGGCTACTTGGACTCGACTCCGAGCTTTGCAAAAATCATCCTGCGCGCTCCACCGTTATCTTACGCAACCAACGTCTTCACTTTACCTTTCGACGCTACAGTGTGGTACTGCTGTTTTGCACTGATCCCGATAATCGCCTTGGCTCTTCTGGTGATAGCCAAATGGGAGTGGTCCGATCCGGTGTTTTCCAAAAAAATCGAAGACGAACTGTTCGTCCTCAGACCGCGAGACTTGGTCATGCTGGAAGTGGGCGCGGTGACCCAGCAAGGTACCGAGGTGGAACCGAAAAGCTTTGCCGGAAGAATAGCGACCATTTGCGTTCTCGTAGCTTTGATGTTCTTGTACACCAGTTACTCGGCGAACATTGTGGCGCTTCTGCAATCCACCACCAACAGCATTCGCAACTTGGAAGACCTGCTCAATTCCAGAATCGGAGTCGGGGTCGACGATATCCCCTACGGCCATTACTATTTCGAAGTGCGTATGTTTTGACCTCTCTCTGGAAAAAGTTGCGGTGACAATTATAGTGTATTTCCAGACGGCAACTGAGCCCATACGAAAAGCGATCTACGAACAAAAAGTTGCGCCCAAAGGCCAGAAGGCGAACTTCATGGAAGCGGAAGAGGGCATGCGGAAGGTCCAGCAGGGATTCTTCGGGTTTTACGTGGAGCTGTCGATCGGTTATCAGCTGGTGAGCGATATTTTCCAAGAGAGCGAAAAGTGCGCGCTGAGAGAAATCGAGTACGTCAACATGATGGAACCGTGGATACCGTACCCGAAGAATTCGACTTACAAGGAGATCATGAAGGTCGGCATGAGGAAGATCCGGGAAGCGGGGGTCAAGTCGCGCGAGGTGCGAAGGCTGTATGTGCCGAAACCGGCCTGCATTTCCGGCGGAAGCAGTTTCGGCAGTGTCGGCCTCATCGACTGCTATTCGGCTTTTTTGATTTTCTTCGTGGGGGCTGCGGTGAGTGTGTTTCTGCTGGTTCTGGAAATTGGCATGCAGAAATGGTCCAGCGAGAAACAGAGAAGATGTTCTCAGTTTAACGGCCGACGGCCTTTCGTCCATTGACTGCTTTGGCGGGAAAAAATCATATGAATTTTTCGGTGCTGTAGATGGGTAGTCAGGATCAAGTAGGAGTAGTAGCTGCACTACAAAAACATCAACGTTTGACTCAAAAAACCTGCCGAGAACACCATAGTCCGAGAGCTCGCGTGAAAATATCATAACGAAATATTCCCGCATATAAATGTTTTTAAGTTGTTCTACTCATCATTTGAAATCTACCGACACCCGTCTGCCGCTTTCTACATATACTGGTCACAATTTGAAGTGGGTCACCCAAAAAATTGCTCGGTTTTGATTCTCTGTCAATCACTTGAGAATCATCAGATTTTGAAATAACTTACACCAATTTCAAGATAAATCTTCCGACTATCACCATCTACGAATGCTTGTTAGCTTGTGACAGCGATAGGCTTAATACAGGGTGGTGAAGGATACCTTGCAATTTTGTGCTTTTTTTAAATGGTGCAGGAACTTTTGTGGCCACCCCATAATTTTGAGATTTTTTGTATGGGGTAATCAATAGTATGAGGAACTCATATTTTCTTAGTTTGATGCTCTACGTTGCTTAGTTATGGAAATATGTTTTTTTTTCTTATTTAGTTACTTAATCACCTTGATTTATACAAACACTTTTTTAATTATATATTCAAATTATAAGTAATGAAAATGAACGGGGCAAAATATTTCAATACAAAGTTGGACCTGGTCTGGACCACACTACTTTTTGGTAGGATCTAAACATACCTTTGAACAGGTTTAAGTTCTTGATAGTTGCCATAGGAATTTCTCTCCACTTCGCGGTTAGAGCATCCAGTGAGTTCTTGTCTTGTAGTGAGTTATACTGGTAGTGCTGACAGTCTTCTTTGGAGAGCATCTCATATGTGCTCAATTGGATTGATATCGGGCGATAAGTTTAGCCATATCATTGAGTTGATTTAATTATTCACAAAAGATTCTTTCTTAATATTGCCATGTTACATTTATTATTAGGTTTTGTTATTGTTACAGTTTTCAAACTCATTTTTGCTAAACTCAGAGAAAAACTGTTTATAGCAACATTAATAACTGTCAAATTAATCAACTCAACTTGAATACCTACTTGATTCAATATTTGAAGTCACCTGTGAAAATTAGAAGCAGTGTAGCGCGAAAAATCACTTCATGAAAAAAAAATTGTATTTCTGTAACTATGCAACCTGAAGCATCAAGCTAAAAAACAATGAGTTCCTCATACTATTGGTTACCAAATACAGTAAAATCCAAAATTACAGGGTGGCCACGAAAGTTCCTGTACCATTGCAAAAAAGTACAAAATTACAAGGCATTCTTTATCGCCCTGTATTAAACATATCGCTAGCACGAACCAACAATCACTTGCAGACGGTGAAAGTAGAAGGATTTATCTTGAAGTTGGTGCGAGTTATTTCAAAATCCGATGATTTTCAAGATATTGGCAGAAAGTTAAAACCGAACCATTTTTTAGGTGACCCCCTTCAAATTGTGACCAGTATAGTAGCAGCGTTGATCCGGGGGGGGGGGGCGACCGAATGGGGCACTTTTTTGAGATAAGACGGCCAATTTCAAGGCTTAAATTTGGTACATTTATTGTAGTTTCAGAGAGAAACACATTCATACTTTCAAAAGTTCGGCAGTCGATGTCGTTTATGGATCAGGTGCTCTGGAAGTTAACAGGAAAAGGAAGAAGTAGCAAGCGACGATATTTCAAATTGCAATTCACACCAAATCATTTCAAATATAAACCTTCACAACTTCCCCTAATGAAAATGTCAGCAGACAGCCTCCCGAAGATAACAGACGTCTCTTCGTGCCGTTAAACCCAGTACTTTATTGTAAACAAATGGCGTTGTTTCGGGGTAAAATATGGTACATTCCCAATAATGTACCGAGACAATTCAGTAGTTTCAAAATTTCAACAGTAGGTATAGATGAATTTTACGGAGCAGGCGTCCTTAAAGTTAACACTAAAATGCAGAAATAGCAAGCGGTGAGTTCCTACTTGCAATTCACATCAAATGAATTTAAATAAAAATCTCCACAACTTTCTTCAGTAAAATTGTCAGCATAGACGACCGTTTATAGCCAGACCAGACGCAATATGTTACTCCTGCGAATTTGCTCACATTTTCATTGATGATTAGGATTATGGCAATAAGGTGAAATGAAGAACATTCATTTTCCAACACGAAATATCCACAAGACAAAAAGTTGAAAAGAAAACTAAAAGTAATATAACTACTTGAATAGGTAACTATTCGTCGTCTTCGCTGTTATAATATTCTTCAATTTCAGCATCATCTTTGGTTTCGCATTCGTCGACGGATGCGACGAGTGTATCATTCAACTCTTGTGGAAACTGTACACAATCAAATTGGATCCAAGATTCGAGGCGATTTGGTTTACGTCAACCATTCGTAGGTTGTTTTTGACCAACGTACCGCATTCCATCCATATTTTGAAACTTTCGATAAAAGCTTCCCATTATTTCCAAGAAAACTGATAAGGATGTCTGTATCCGCCGCTTTAATGATTACTTTAGACTCCTCCTCCAATTTGTTAAGATGAAAAATAATGCGTGTGTCGGCCTCTTTGTGTTCGCAATGCAGTGCATATTGAAGTGTTCTTCTGATGTGTCCGTTTTCTGCCATGAACTTGGAGCAGTTATCGCCACAGGTGACGTGAATTGTCTTTGATTGTAGAACATTCAGATAATCGTCAGAATTCCAGTTCTCTATTAGAAATTTTGCGAGGGAAGTTTTGGAGCAACTGTTCCGCAAAGCTTCATAAAAGTTCTGTGGTCTTTTCTGGTCAGCACCGGAAATGATATAGGGTGTTTGTTCTGTATTTCTTCTTTCCCTTTCGACGTCTTTGATCCATGGCTGAGAAAACTTGTCAAATACGATATCAACTAGTAGATAGAATATGTATGTTCTGCTTCACTTTAGGCACGGGTGGGGATAGGCACCGTGGGTGGAGCCAAAATGAGGTGGAGCTTCAGACAATGGTGGGGTGGAGCATCAATCAATGGCGGCCGTGGAGCCTAAAATCTGGGTGGTAACCTATCCATAGCCCCGCCCCCTAAGCCAATCTTCAGCATGTTCCGAATGCAAGCTCCTCCTCCTTGGTATCTGATTGGTCTGTGAGGTGTGACTGTCGGCCATTGTGAAAAATGTCCTGTGCTGCGATTGGTTGCCGTCCATTGTTGAAGAACTGGCGGCCATTGTATAAAATTTCCTGTGTTGCGATTGGTTGTTGTAAATTGTTCGTCATCTTGTCTTCTGATTGGTCAGAGAGGTGTGACAGGCTTGATCGTAGATAATTGTCTGTGCTGCGATTGGCTGTTGGTAATTGTTTAAGAAAAACTCCTGTGTTGTGATTGGTCCTATCGTTCTCTCTCACTCTCACTCACTCGTTTCTCTTTCTCTCTCTATCTCTTTCTCTCTCTCTCTCTTGCTCTCTCTGGACTCTCTTCCTCTCTTTTGGAGCTCTGATGCTGGCGCCCCCTGGCGTTCAGGCGGCGGCCGTGGCCCCGGCGGAAGCATAGGCTCAGGTTGTTTTCGAGCGTAATAAAACTAATGGATTTGGTGATTATTTTTATTCGTTATGTTTTAGTAAGACTTTTTTATTATAGTACAAATTCTTAACATCGTAACTATGATTGTTAAAATAAGTAATATGGTGAACAAAATTCCTATTACATTATATAGATTTAGAAACGATAGTAGATCTTCTGTAGCTTGATCATACTGACCAAAATTGGATGTTATTGATGAGTTGTTATCATTGGAAATGATGAAGGATTCATTGTAGATTATCTTCCATTGGCTGTCACCAAAACTTCGGTCGGAGTATATGTATTTCAGTTTATATTTAAAAACTGATGTATTTTTTAAAGGTACGTTACCAGCTTGGAAAATTGGGATACCATCTTGTGCTAATGGTTGTAGTTTCATCCATTGAGAGGGCCAGCTTTCATTTTGTTCATTGAAACAAACAAATGCCTCGGATACTTCTGACTGATGATAGAGTATAAAATTGTTTTTAACTAGAACAGCAAGAATAAGGAGACTTGCTTTAAGTTGTGCCATCGTGTTCAAACTGAATGTTTTTTCATGATTCATCTTAATTTATCATTAGTCGAGAGAGAAGAAGGAAGAGAAGAAGAAGGATAAATCTATATGTAAAATAAAAGCCCAGCTATGTAAAAGTTGTGGATTTTATTAGTATGATTAAAAATATATAATAATAATAAGAAAAAATAACATATTTCTTTTTATGATATTGTCATAGATAATGTTTGAGTGACATTTCTCACATCGATATATTCCGGTATATATGTTAAGGCTTGCGCTCCCTCAATTTCTCCGTTGCTCAATATTCGTTCAAGTCCGAATTCTCGATATTCGTAACAAGAAATTTTCAGAGTCCTTTCTTTATACTGAGCCTCGTAGGTACAGCGGATTGGTAATTCAACACCAGAACCAAATGCAAGTTTGAAATGTCTATAGAATGGATGTGGGCTTTCAAATATGCCTCCGATTTCCATTTCCGAATCAATCAAGTGTTTTCGGAATCCTTCAATGGCTTCCTCTACTGTTGCAAAATAGTCTGGTAATGGTGTTGTTGCTGATTCATCCATATCCGAAGATAAGAGAGCTTCAGCACCTTCTAAATTTTGTGGAGCTGATGTATACCCCACATCGATGTATGTCTCGTTACCTTCTTCTTCTTTTGTTGCGGAGATTTCTGTTTCCATTACAAGATCCGAAGATTGGGTTGTTGATGTAGCCAATGTCGGTGGTGTTGTGCTGGTTGAGAGTGTCACTGGTTCTGAACTGCTTTCGGAATCACTCGAGTTTTTCGATTCTATCGTAGTATTGAATAGAGGTAACGGTTTACTCGGCGTTAGTAGTTTGAATGTAAGATTGATCTGAATTGTATCGTTCGTTGCCAATGTTATGAGAAATTTTCTTCGAACTGTTGTATCTGAACTGTCTAGTTGAATTGGAATAGGATTGGAACTAGTTATAATAAATGTAAGAATCGATGACAGAAGAAAGAAAAAGGAGAAATACATTTTTGAAAACTGATAGTCTATGTGATAGTAGAAAGAGCAAGCTAACAGCTTGGGTTTATTCTGATGTTCATGTGACTGAACGTGATCTTTTATAGTAGAAATTCGATTATCAGTGACGTTTCCTGATTGTTATCTGATTTCAATTGACAGTTATCCCGTTATAAATGTTACTCTAACGTTCTTACTATGGTATTATGATTCGAATTATTATAATAAAATGAGTGCGATTAGCTCTTGATGAGCTTATATGCTACTTGATATCGGTCTTATCAATCCACGAATTATGTTCTTTCGGAAAGCCTAACCATTCTACATATACCTTATTACCTTTCTCTTTCAATATTTTCCTGACTAAATAAATGTTGGGATGTTTAGTTTTCAATAATTCATGTTCATAAAAACTGCCTTTGATTGGATTCTTTTGATAATCTTCAAGGATATATGTAACAGGATTAGTTATGTTGATTTTAACAATTTTGAAAATTTCAGTAGTCCAATTTGGAGTATATCCTTTTGCAAATAAATGCTTATGCTTACTAATGCGTACAGCATCTCCGATCCTGAATTTGGCTAGAGGGAATGTTTTGATTTTGCTGTAAACCGTTTGTAATAAATCAGACTCATTGCTTTTGTTAACATCGTTGGGACGCATTTTGATTGTTCTATGAACTTTGTTATTATAAGCGTCAACTAAATGTTGGATATTATCAATCCACTTGTAAGATCCGTTCAGACTGAATTGTTTCCACATCCAACCCTTCAATGTTCTATTGAATCTTTCTACGATCGAGGCTTTCAATGTGCTGAAGGTTGAATAATGATTGATATTATATTTTTTCATTAGATTTTGAAAGTAGGTATTATAAAACTCTTTACCGTGATCGGTTTGCAAATTTCTAGGAGAACGTTTTTTCAAAATAGAATCCATAGCTTTAGTTACTTCAACGCCTGTTTTAGTTTTCAATGGTAAAGCCCAAGCGAGTTTTGAGAAAGCATCTATAACTGTTAATAAAAATCGATATCCCTTATTATCAGCCGAATAATCCCCCATTTCTACAAGATCTGCTTGCCAGAGATCATTGATTCCTTTCAAAATAACAGAGCGACGTTGAAAGTTCCGTCGTGCAGGTTTATGTAATTCATTCACCAACTGTTGTTTACTCATAGTTAATGAAGTATCGGAAAGTTGTATTGAAATTGTTACCAGGCAAAATACATTAATGTATTCGCATTCTTTTATTTTCGTTTTTATTAACTGAAGTTGTTGAGAGATGTTGCTGTCCCGAGGGATGCACCTCTTGTGTTTGCGAACTAGTAGGTATATTTACACTGACGTTTTTGTTTGATCTAGGATGATTCAATAACTGAAGTTGTTTCGCTCGAGGTTCCTGTTTTTGTGCTGAAGCTATGATGACACTTTTTTTAAACTGTTCTGATGTAAGCATTTTATCCATCTCATTAACATGATTTTGCAGTTTGTTTATTGTATCACTTAAACTTGCAATTTTCTTGTGAATCTCGTTTTGAATAAGGATTATTTGATGAGATTTTTCATCGACGTAAGATTTAGTTGCAGCATCAGCAAAATTCTTGGGATTATTCAAATTGCATATGCGCTTTTGTTGAAAATCATAGTTTCCATCATCAGTTATAGTGAAACCGAGAAAATGAGAAGCAAACCGCGAAGGCGCGTAACGTAAAGGAGGATCAGAAGAACGTCCGAATTTATCAAGAACCATCGCAACAATGAAATAAAAAAGATATACAATTTCTTATATAACCCAATATGCAATATGATAATATTTGCTTCTCTCAATTCTTCTAATATTGAGATAATTTCATTATTATGATTAGTATGACCTGCTTGTTTGGAGGCCAATAAAAGTCGAAGCCTATTGATCAACTCGTTGGGATTATCCCAGTAGATATAATTGGGCTTTTTTGTTGTCAGCTGCATCTGTAGCATTCCTGATCCTTCATGCGAATGTTCATTATAAAGTTTTTTGATAAATTTATACTTTGTACTTTTATTTCCAGCTAGCTGTTGTGCTTTATCAAAGTTACGATGGAGCAAATTACTCATACGAACGATCTCTAAATAAATTGAAATATCGCTTGCAGTACTAGAGTCTAATTTGGGTTTCTTCAAAAATAGTAAATTGATTAATCCTGGAGTTAAAGTGTAGACTTTATCATTTATGAAAATATTCGTATTTGTGATTGTGAAGGGAGAGCTCCCAATTTTCCAACCTCCAGTAGTAGTATCAAAGTAAGGACCATATTTGTGATCTAAGTCAGATACATCGAACATTAGTGATTGCATGAAACTATTTGTAGGATGTAACGCATTCAGTTGTGAAATTGTTTGAGTCTGTTGTCGTACATCATCTAAAGAGACATCAGTTAGCTGCTCATCAAAATTCAACTCCTGGTTAGGTGTTGATTCAAGTAATCTCTTTTTCGAATGTGATAATTCACGAAAAGGTGTGTTATTATGACTGCTACTTTCATAATATGTTTCATCATTATTTGAGGGAGTAAAAATTTCCGAGTTATCATTGAATTTCTTTTTTTTTCTTTCTTTTCTTTTTCAAAGAAAAAGGAGATACGGGGGAGGAATTTGTTGGGTTCTGGCTGGTTGATAATTTTTCTATTGAGGTTGTGATAGGTTCAAAGATACGAGTGAAGTGTGTTGATTCATCGAATCTACCAGCTTTTAGTGATTCATATTTTTTTTCGAATTATATTACGTGTTTTAATGAGATCCTTGACTATTTTTCTATTAATTTTTCTATTCATTTATGAGAAACACACTATCACACTCCGAACAGCTATTTTCTCTTAGTTTTGAACAGCTTGATCAGCTATTTTCTCAGTTTGAACAGCTTGATCAGCTTCCTCAACAACTCGAACAGGTTTCAGCAGCCTAAAACAGCTTCTTTTTTCACAATCTTGAACAGCTTGAACAGCTTGAACAGCTTGAACAGCTTGAACAGCTTGAACAGCTTGAACAGCTTGAACAGCTTGAACAGTTTCAACAGCTTCAACGGCTTCAACAGCTTGAACAGCTCTTGATCAGCACTAACACCTTTCCAACACTTTGATCCTTGCAGTTTAGTAATGAGAGACGAAATGAGAATGTTATAGTGAGCTTCTGCTATTTATATCATAATAAAGATATCGAAGCCATTCCGATATCGTCCTTTATCCATCGAACAATCTTTATTTATAGTTAAAAACCCATATTCATCCTTCCAACACTCAGAACCTAATTCTTGAAATTTATCAAAAGTCATATCTGTACCGACGTGATCTTCGAAAATATGTTTTGAATTAGTTAAATCCTGCTTAAAAACAACAAGAAAATTTGCATTATCTCGTATCAACTGTTTTGGAATTCTGGAGTAAGATTGCCCTAAATAAAAACTATCAATATGCGTATGACGACCCATTGAAAAATACATTCGCATATAGTTTTGTTTCTCGCAAGCAATATCATCAAACACAAAAATAGAATTACGTTTAGCTTCATCAGGCGATATTACGGAACTATTTTCCAAAAATGTGTGATATCCCAACCCTTTTATTCCATCGAGTATCATTTCTAGTGTTGCATATTTAGGTTGGTCTAGAGTTTTAGAATAAACGTAAACATTTTCAAATCTCAAACCGTTAGGTTGTACTAGTAAAGATATAAGAGCATTTGTTTTTCCGCAATTAGAAGGTCCCACGAATAACGCTCGTATACTGTTTGGTAATAATCTACTATGTTTGAAATATAATTGTTTCTCTTGATCATGATCAAAATTCTTAACCTCGAGTTGTTCATGTTGACGAACGAACCGCATCTTAGCTACTGAATGATTTGTATATAAGTTTATATATTTAAAGAAAAAACCAGTTCATGGACTACAATCCAATAGATAACATCATTATATAATGATTGATTATCGCGTACGTCCGACTAGTTCGTATTCGACTATCCAAGGAAGCGGTTTACTCAACTCTGCTATTAACAAATTACCATTTGAATTACATCTCCCTGGATATCATTATTGTGGTCCTGGAACCCATCTCAAAAAACGTTTGGCGGCAGGTGATAACGGTATAAATCCTTTGGATCGTGCTTGTAAAGAACACGATATAGCCTATTCGATTACGAAAGATACACCAACAAGAAATCAAGCTGATCTCCGACTTGCTGAAAAGGCTTGGGAAAGAGTGAAAGCCAGAGATTCAAGATTCGGAGAACGTATAAATGCGTGGTTTGTAACGAACGCTATGAAAGCAAAAGCAAAATTAGGAATGGGAGTATCCAAAAAAGTTCAACAGAGAACTAAGAGGAAGCGAACTTCTAAACGGAAAGATATTTTCAAAAATCTCATCGCAAAAACTCGAGGTGTGGTTAAAACAAAAAAGCCAGAGAACATACAAAGTGCCATCAAACTAGCTCTAACAACAGCAAAAGATAATGTTAAAAGAACGCAATGCAGTCTTCCCAGATCTCGAGTGATTCCTATTCCTAAAACTGATGGAGTGCTTCCGTTTTTGATCCCTTTGTTTGCAAAAGAAGCGCGAAAACAATTAGATGAAAGTGAAAGATGAAAGCTCGTCACAATAAAAAAATGGAGGCCATCACCATGGGAAAAGGATTATTTTTAAAACCCTATAGGAAAGGATTGGGTCTTTATTTGAATTCAAAAAACTCCTGAAAATACTCCCCGCAAGACCTCTAAACGAGTATGACTTATATAAATTTACAAAGCATATTCCAAAATTCTGGGGAGTATTTATGTTAGATGAGTTACCATCAAAACCCTTTTCCACTGAATGTGGAATTGTGAATTTAGACAACTCTGTAGGTTCAGGAACTCATTGGGTAGCATATTTCAAAAGAAATAACCAAATTGAATATTTTGATAGCTATGGAAATCTTCAGCCTCCTTTAGAAATTGTAAAATATTTAGGGAAAAACATAAAATACAATTATAATAAAGTTCAAGCAGATAATTCTGTGATTTGTGGTCATTTATGTTTAAAATTTTTATATGAACATAACTATAAATAAATTATTTCGCAAATAAATTTTTAGTGTTCTTTCTCCCTTCAGCATGTCAACAATACTCAATTTTTCTGGTGATGAGTCAATTTTACGTGCGGAATATTTCCCTCCTTTGGAATTACCATTCAGCTATGAGTGTGGATTAATTGGTTTATATACCTATAATTCTATTCCAAATATTGATGAAACAAATAATTTATTTCATGTTGGTACTGAAATTGTAGAAATACCAGAAGGATCGTACGAAATCGATGATATTGCTAATTACATCAGCACTGCGTTGAAGCAAACAAGTTAAAACCAACTGTCAAAATCTCTGCAAATACAAACACGCTCAAAATACAAATTAAAACATCGCACCCCGTATATTTCAACAAAAGCCGCACAATTGGGCGACTAATGGGATTTAGCGCACGCGAAATAAAACCTGATGTTATTAGTGAATCTGACTTACCCGTTAATATCAATAAAGTCAATTCGATTCATGTGGAGTGTAATATAATAACTGGCTCATATATGAATAATAGACCTGTTCATACGATTCACGAGTTCTCGCCGGATGTTTTACCAGGATCCAAGATAAACGAAGTTCCAAAAAACATTATATACTTGCCAGTAAATGTTGATGCAATAAGTTCAGTAATCGTGAAATTTGTCGATCAAGATGGTGATGTGCTTAATTTCAGAAAAGAAAGAATTACAATAAGATTACATTTGAAGCCGATATAAAATGGTGAATCTCTCTGAGGATACTCATTTGCAATTGGTCTTCGCTTGAATGAGCTAGATTGTAAGAGATCATTCCTGTCAAAATGTTAGTGTTTGATAATAGAAGTAATTATTCTAATACATATACGTCCTCATCTGGCAAAACAAGCAGTTCTACGTTTGATTCGAAACAAACAACACGCAAGCTCAAGCGAGCGGTTCACGTATCAAAAGAAAACAAACAGTTTCTGAGAACTCTTGGATTCACATTATATAATGGAAGATCCTCTAAACATCACTAAATCGCCGCAATATGATGAAAGAATAACAAGAAAAACCATTCACACATATATTCCTTTTAATGAATCTTACAATCCAAGTGATACTATTCGAATTTGCATACAGAATCAAGATCTGATTGTGGAACCATGTGAAAGCTATATTTACGTTGAGGGAAGATGGAAAAGGATCTCCCTCAACTGAACTCTCTCTGGTTAACAATTGTGTAGCTTTCATGTTTGATGAAATTCGCTATGAGCTAAACGGAATAGAAATAGATCACTGTCGAAATTTAGGAATCACTACATGTTTGAAAAATTATGTTTCTTTAACGGCAAACGACAGCAATATAATGCTTAATGCTGGCTGGACTATAAATGATAATAGAACAATAAAGTTATCGAATACTGGAAATTTCAATTTCTGTCTGCCTTTTAAGAAGATGATGGGGTTTGGAGAATATTTTCGACTGTTTGTACCAAATGCAAAGCATGAGCTTATTTTGATTAGAGCAAAAACAGATGATAACTGTGTAGTCACTACACTCAAAGATTATATTCTTACCATCCATAAAGTTGCCTGGAGAATCCCTCACGTTAAACTCAACGATGAAGAACGACTAAAACTATATAAAACTATTCAAAGTGCCCATCCCTTGAAAATGTGTTTTCGAAGCTGGCAACTATATGAATATCCTAATGTACCACAAGCTACTCACAATGTTTGGCGTGTAACGACTACTGCTCAACAAGGAAAACCAAGAATGATGCTGTTTACTCTGCAAACAAACAAAATGAATAAAGCGGCCTCCAATGCTAGCGAATTTGAACACTGCGATCTTGTGAATGTATCGGCACATCTAAACTCCGAAAAATATCCTTACGAAAACATAAATATTGCATTCAAGAAGGAACATCGCATCTCAGTGTTATATCACATGTATGCCCAATTTCAAAAAGCATACTTCGGAAACGATCCAACACCTCTACTGACACCTAGCAAATTCAAATCTCTTGCTCCAATTGTTGTTATAGATTGTACTCATCAAAACGAAGTGATCAGAAGCGGACCAGTTGATGTAACGATCGAATTCGAAACTGCATCTAATGGAATATCAGCAAATACAACAGCCTATTGTTTAGTGCTTCATGATCGAGTGATAGAACATATTCCATTAGGTAACGATGTGAGAAAAGTTGTATAGATAGTCTTCACCATATTACTACAACTTCTTCAAAAAAAAATTCTTTATATTATCATTGAATAGTTGATTATGTAGTAATATTGAATATAATTTTATTGTTATTTCTTTGATATATCGTATAAATAAAAAACATAGTAGAGTGAAATTGTTTTATTAACATCAAATATTATAATGCCCCCACGCAAAGGTGGATACACCATCATTTTTATAAAACGCTTATCATCTAAGTAACTCAAAGTGACAACATCCTCCAAGAGGCACTCGAAGTTGGCTGTTACAGCAAATGTAACTTGCACACCTCATTCATAGTTCTTGAATGATAACTCAGAATCTTCCAAAGACGGCGTAGTGATGACAATTTTGGTACATTCATTACTATGTATTTCAAGCTGCTCTTTTGTTGAGAAATGAATAAGCAGTGATTACATATATATCTGTCTACAATTTCGTGTGATTTGTTGTCTGAGCAATCGCGAAATATTCTTAATCCATACGTAGTGACTGATATCACCTTGTTGGAGAAACAATAAGTTGATGTGAATTTGTTTTTCCATTTTCGTACAGTAAAACGATTCTACAAGTTCATTTTCTTCCCAACCAAAAAAAAAAACAAACATTATGCTGATATTTGGATTGAGGTTTTCAAAAATTGATATATCGTCTATCTTCAAAGGAAAGATCAAATTACTGAAATTGAGTGTATGATTTTCAATCTGAATCACATCAGCAAAAATATCTTCGATTGGGTACGATGATGTTCTATGTGAATTGGTAGAAATGTCGGTGCTCAAAGCTGAAACCACACTCCATTTATAGCAGAAGTCGTCAGAATTACTGACATTTATGCAAGCTTTTTTTTTATTATCTTATCTGGAAGTCTGATGTAACTTGTGCCTCTCAAAGGTTGATATTTATTAACATTAATTTCTAGATGTGAAATTGAAACTAATGCCCAACCACTATCCCTCTCTTGAAACTCGTCCATTTTCGTCAATATTTCTTTTTCAAATACCTCGTATGAAGTTCTCAGCTCTGCTTCCCGAATAATAGGAATCATCTTGCTGTTGAAAGATTTGACTGCTACCTCTTCGCTATCTTCAATCATTTTGGTATATTCAGCAAACAGCTCCAAGTTCAGCTTGATGGCTCCATGGAAGTTTAAAGCATCAACTAATGTACGAATGATGGTTTCTTTTACTTCTTCGAGGAATTTCATCGGATCTAAACATTCAGGATCGTTGTTTTCTATTAGCAACGTTTCAATCCGTTTCTTGAAACTGGACTTCACCACCTGAAATAACATTTCAATAAAAATTTCAACTTATCCTCGAGAGAGAAGTGTTATTACCTTTATTCTGTGTGAATGAGGTATTGCTGCTTTTCTTTTGTGGTTCACAGTTCGAATATGGTAAGTCCATTGATTAGCTGGAACTTTAATTAGACAAATTTCGCAGATTTTCTGAATAGTGGTGGGCTCATGGTTCGAAGTACTGGCTTGAGGTTTTTGATTAGTTTCATATCGTCGGGGTAGTGTTTGCTGCTTCTGCTGCTGTTGCTCTTGTTGTTGTTGTTGTTGATGTGATTGTTGCGGATTTACATGCATTTTGATGATGTGCCCCTTCAGATTGTCTCTACGCATAGTTTTATCACATATTGAGCAAGAGCTCATCCCTATTTTTCCATGGACTGATCGATTATGGCGATTCAATTCACTTACTCGTGCAAAAGATTCACCGCAAACTTCGCATAGTTTCATTTCTATGAATTTTATATTAGATTCGACGTAGACTAATCGAGGTGTTGTTTAACAGACCTACAAAAAAAAAACTGATTGTTAAAAATCAAATTGGAATATCAAAAATAATTTTACACTCACCAGGTCGGCAACTTTTACAATCGGCAAAGTAAAAGCAGCAGGTTGCAACAACAATAGCAGGAGCAGCAGCAGTTGAAGGTACAATATAGGCGCAAATCAAAAATGTAACTGAATTGATGAACGTTCACTTGTGAGATGATCCCGCTTAAGGTTTCTGCGGGTCTTTTATAGGCGCTGATATTCCACTCTACAACTAGCTTTCTTTACGTTTAACAAGCTCGAAGCAGGAAAAATCCACTCTCTAAAACATACACATCTTTATTCATATGAATGTTGCGAGCTGAAAATTTTTGGATTTTAATTTAGAATTATACGTGGTTAGTATATCGACTCCTTTTAGGTCATTATTGTGAGTCATTAACCTTTGTTTGCTCGCAGCTAAAACAAGTCCAGACCTGCAAAATCGTGTCTATATTTGTGAATCTTTATCCGAATAGATTTCGTAAACAGGAAATTTTAATAGCCTACTCACGCTTATTTTTGATTGTATGTGGTTACATGGAATGATGGAATATTGCATAAATCAGAATTAATTCGAGAGGACGTTAACATCAGAACCCACAAGATTAAGCTTTCGGTTCTTCTCCGCATTAATTATTTCAATTGAGGTCGCTCTTTGGATGTTGACAACTAGAATGTAATTTTGATATGGGTTCAACGTTTTGTATCCGTTGCATGGAATAATTTATTGAGTCAATGTCCGAACATATGTTAGTTGCTTTCGAAATGGTAATTTTCCGGAGAGCACTACGTATCGTATGTTAGAAATTATTTAATTGCGAATATAGCGTCCTTATTCCATAACCATAAGAGAGAGGAATGCGTAGGATTTAGATAAATTACCTAGATGTTACCCATTTTGTTTTTGTATAGATAGTTTCTCTTATAGGTAATTGTATATGGCGGTGTGGGCATATATTATGAAAGCATAAAGCGAAGAGAAAGTTCCAAATAAATTGTCTGGGTTAATCGCATCCTGCTTTCTTCGTATCTAATTACATGCGAATCGCGGCGCCGAATCATATCAGCTTATTATACCAGCAGTTTCTTTCCATTCGAATGAGTAATACATAATTAAATTTGTGTGTGTGTGTGTGTGCGTGTGTATGGGTAGGCGCGCATTTCGTATAGTGACGTATTTGCGTCCGCATAAATTAGACTGAGATTTTGTATTTAAACTGTGAGCGCTTTCTTAGGATAGTATAGTTCAGTTTCATCCTGTGAAGTGTGTACATCGAAACGTCATCATGAGCAACTCAGCATCCACTCCAAGCATCAAGAAGACGAATGGGTCCATCCAGAAGAAAAGAACTCCAAAGAATAATCTTTGGTTTACTAAAGTTTACTTAGATTATTCAACTCGCTTGGAAGTCATACATTCCTCAACTTAGAGACGATGGCGAAAAACGTTCCCTATCAAATCACTAAGTTGGAGAAATCCGTATCAAAATACGGGCCGCGTATTCTAGCAGAACTAAACGGTATGATTTTTCATTTTTTTTAATAAATTTTTTCTTACATTATTACTTCTTTCTGCAGGTGATTCGAAATTATATCTGCCAGAGCGCTATAATAGCTTCACCAAGAGTCAGCTTCAAGACTTGGCAGATGGAAATCATACATTAACCAATTACGGCCAGTATGGGAAAATATACAAACTAGAACTACAGAAGGGAGACGGGCGACCTACCATCGTACCACCACCTCTCCCTGCAAAAACATCAACTCTGCCTCCACCACCACCGCCACCACTATCCAAGGAGGACTTGGAACGTCTTGTAGCTGACGAAGACGATGAAGACGATGAAGACGAGGATGATACCACCATCATAGAGCCTAGCTTTGAACCTGCTCAGCAACAGCTTTCGATGGATATGGATTTTTATAATTCAAATTTTTAGTCGGGGTGACGTATTATCCTGTTATTTTAATTTTAAAAAAACCTCATTTATTTTTGTCATAAGATTTTATTTCATATTATTTTCACTTTACCACAATAAACATTTTCGATAAACATTTTTTTTTTGTTTTTAATTTATTTAACAACTAAAAATAACATTCATTTTTTGAACATTCGTAAATACAAAGCTATTACAAAAGAGGCTCTTCTCTCTTTTTTTTCTCTTGAGCGACAACTGCATTTGTCGGGACCGCAAACTGATTCTTCGTTAGATGACCAAGGACAAATTGTGTAATGTTCTCCATATCGTGAAAGAGTCTTCTTTCCGTAATTACTTTGTTCTCTGTCACTTATGATATCCATCAATAAGTCTTTATGCTCATCAAAAATTCTATCGCCATATGTCTTCAAGAAGTCACTTAGATCCATTATGACTCGTGCAATTAATCAAACTGAGTAAAATTCTCGTTCAACAAATCATTTATATTACGCTCGAAAACAACCAGAGCCTATGCCTCCGCCGGGGCCACGGCCGCCGCCTGAACGCCAGGGGGCGCCAGCATCAGAGCTCCAAAAGAGAGGAAGAGAGTCCAGAGAGAGCAAGAGAGAGAGAGAGAAAGAGATAGAGAGAGAAAGAGAAACGAGTGAGTGAGAGTGAGAGAGAACGATAGGACCAATCACAACACAGGAGTTTTTCTTAAACAATTACCAACAGCCAATCGCAGCACAGACAATTATCTACGATCAAGCCTGTCACACCTCTCTGACCAATCAGAAGACAAGATGACGAACAATTTACAACAACCAATCGCAACACAGGAAATTTTATACAATGGCCGCCAGTTCTTCAACAATGGACGACAACCAATCGCAGCACAGGACATTTTTCACAATGGCCGACAGTCACACCTCACAGACCAATCAGATACCAAGGAGGAGGAGCTTGCATTCGGAACATGCTGGGGATTGGCTTAGGGGGCGGGGCTATGGATAGGTTACCACCCAGATTTTAGGCTCCACGGCCGCCATTGATTGATGCTCCACCCCACCATTGTCTGAAGCTCCACCTCATTTTGGCTCCACCCACGGTGCCTATCCCCACCCGTGCCTAAAGTGAAGCAGAACATACATATTCTATCTACTTCAACTCGAGCCAACAGTTGCTTCAAAACTTCCCTCACAAAATTTCTAATAGAGAACTGGAATTCTGACGATTATCTGAATGTTCTACAATCAAAGACAATTTACGTCACCTGTGGCGATAACTGCTTCAAGTTCATGGCAGAAAACGGACACATCAAAAGAACACTTCAATATGCACTGCATTGCGAACACGAAGATGCCGACACAAGCAATATTTTTCATCTTAACAAATTGGAGGAGAAGTCTAAAGTAATCAAAGCGGCGGATACAGACATCCTTATCATTTTGCTTGAGAATAATAAAAAGCTTTTATCTAAAAGTTTCAAAATATGGATGGAATGCGGTACGTTGACCAAAAACAACCTACGAATGGTTGACGTGAATCAAATCGCCTCGAATCTTGAGTCCAATTTGTGTGACGCTTTACCAGGTTTTCATGCTTCCACGAGGTGTGACTATACTGCCTCCTTTGCAAGAAAAGCGAAGCTGCTTCCTTTCAAAATTTGGTAAAAAGCAAAAAACTTCAAGAAACTTTCAGCAACCTTGGCAAAAGCGAATTATTGCCTGATGAATCAATTGAGGGGAAAAAACAAAATTGCAATTTGATTTTATAAATATATATACCTATAGTTACTCACATCCATGTTATTTTTGTTAGGATTTGGAAAAATTCGTCTGTGAAATGTATGGCAAAAAGACCCTATCAAGCGTGAACACAGCTCGTTACAAAATTTTCCTTGACTGTTATAAACCATCAAAACAACGTCTTTTCGAAGGGATTAAGGGCTTCAAAAGTACTCGCATCCCACCATGTAAGAATACATTGGAGTGTAAAGTTCAACGCACAAATCAAATTGCGGCAATTTGGAAAGCCGCTTGTGAAGATAAACCGAGTTTTTTCAACCCTATACGAAATGGATGGGTTATCGAAGACGATGAGTATAGAATGAAATGGTTTGATTGTGTACAGTTTCCACAAGAGTTGAATGATATACTCGTCGCATCCGTCGACGAATGCGAAACCAAAGATGATACTGAAATTGAAGAATATTATAACAGCGAAGACGACAAATAGTTACCTATTCAAGTAGTTATATTACTTTTAGTTTTCTTTTCAACTTTTTGTCTTGTTGATATTGTAGTGTATCCTGGTCACGGCACCACTTCTGTAGTGTACCTAGGTCGCGACATCATTTCTCTAGTGTAACCCTGTTTTCGATGTTGGCAGTGATCGTCGTTGTTTCTTCCCTTCCCCACGTCGTTTACATTTTACCTACGTTGTGTTGAGTTCTTACTCGAGATGAGAATGTGTCGTTGAGGATGAGGTTTGATTCTTGAATGAAACGCGAATGAAATGCAAGCAAAATGAATGTTTATTGAAAATCAATGGCAAAGTTTTCAAATGAATTGGGTTCTTTTCTCAAAACACTTCACAACAATAAATTGACAGTGATGAAAATGACACAACAAGAATAAAGAAGAACAAAACACATGAGAAGAAAAATCATTATAAATTATTTAGACAATGCAGGAATTTACAACAATAAAATGAACACAAAATCAGATTAACAAAACAAAACAAGAAATCATTAAACATGTCGAACTGTCAATTTGATCGCAAAGAAAAAGTGACGTATTCGCTGACAGGCACACATGGGAAGAACACGTCAAAGAAACCCATGCATATTGCCTGGTTGATTGCTGAAAAATCTTTCCCCAAATGATCTGAACAAAAGTCAAGTGTGAATGAGTCATGATAAAATGACAGGGGAGTCATTCCAGTAATGCATTGATCAAGTTAGCGTGAATCGGTGCTTGAACCTTTTTGAAATGTTTGCTTCGTTTACAAGACATTTACGTAACAACAAAAAGAAAACTCGCTCTCAGCAATAAAGAAACGATCGGTAAACAAGTAAATAAATCAGTAAACAAATGATAAGTGATGGTGTAGGTGAATAGACAAGAAACAAATAAGAGATAAACAGGTAGATGAATAAACAAGAGACAGGTGAGAGACAAATAAGTAGAGAAGTTGGAGTTGGTCATACTTTTAGTAAGCAATTGAAAGAAAGAAGTATCTATAACGCATTCGCCCGAAATTCCCCAGCAGTTACCCATCACAGACCCCACAGATACATACTTACATACAAAACAGAGCAATAGTTAGTAAACAGTAATCACATACAGTAAATAACAGTAAATACAAGAAAATCGACTCGAGCCAACCTGTGGCCCTCTCTTCGTCGTTATACATAATTCCCCCCCCCCCAAATAAGGAAAGGTTAGTAGACTCAACAAGGCAGATTCATACAAGTAGTGGACCCCCCCAGGACACGGAGAAGCGGCAAGTCTCTCTTTCCTTCCTTTACTTTCATGTATAACCTGACAATGAACAATGAAATGTGAATGAATCATCAAAATTACGGTTCTCTACTTAGCGGCTGATTTTGGCGTAGCAGAGTCTCTTTTTTGTCGTCTTACTGTTTGTGACGTAACTTGTGGAAAGAAAACAATAATGAAACCTCGAAATACGCGCGACAGCGCAGTTCGGAAGTCACCTCATGAGTGCACAAAGTGCACACCACTAGATTACGGCGCTTGCCATTCATATTTAGATCATTTGAGAGTAGATACATTACACAAAATTCCAAACAGTGCAAAGCACCTTGATTTCAAAGGGGGAAATACTGCGGGTTATGCAAGCCCGTTGAGAACAAAGAGAACAAAGGATTTCGTGTTATGTACAATAATTTTGCGGGCAAAATGGGTATCGAAATGCATGATTTGGTGAGTGGGTGGAAGCCAAAATTACGATACAATAAACAAAGAAAGACCGACCTTAAATACGTGAAAACGACGCACTCCGGAGCACTATAAATCACGTGTTCTTCACCACAGCTGATTCTCTTCTCTCTGTACGCCCGCGGCTGTCGCTTGCTCAGCGCCATCTCCCTCTCTCATCGGCAAACGCTACGAACGTCAACGGCCGTACCTACTTCAGGTACCAACGTACAAACAAAATAAAGGGGGAATACCACAATATTTCGTGCTGGAAAATGAATGTACTTCATTTCACCTTATTGCCATAATCCTAATCATCAATGAAAATGTGAGCAAATTGGCAGGAGTAACAAATTGCGTCTAGTCTGGCTATAAACGGTCGTCTATGCTGACGATTTTACTGAAGAAAGTTGTGGAGATTTTTATTTAAATTCATTTGATGTGAATTGCAAGTAGGAACTCACCGGTTGCTATTTCTGCATTTTAGTGTTAACTTTGACGCCTGTTAACAACGCCTGCTCCGTAAAATTCATCTATACTTACTGTTGAAATTTTTAAACTACTGAATCGTCTCTGTACATTATTGGAAATGTACCATATTTTACCCTGAAGCAACGCCATTTGTTTACAATAAAGTACTGGGTTTGATGGCACGAAGAGACGTCTGTTACCTTCGGGAGGCTGTCTGCTGACATTTTCATTAGGGGAAGTTGTGAAGGTTTATATTTGAAATAATTTGGTGTGAGTTGCAATTTGAAATATCGTCGCTTGTTACTTCTTCATTTTGCTGTTAACTTCCAGGGCACCTGATCCATAAACGACATCGACTGCCGAAATTTTGAAAGTATGAATGTGTTCCTCTCTGAAACTACAATAAATGTACCAAATTTAAGCCTTGAAATTGGCCGCGTGCTTGCACAAATAAAAAAAAATGCTTAAAAATTTGGCGGCACAAAGAGACGTCTGCTAGCTCTGGGAGGTCGTCTGCTGGCGTTTTGACCAAAGAAAGTTGCAGAGATTTTTTTTCCAATTTTTTTGGATGAATTTCATGTGGGAATATTTCATTATGTCTTATCTCATTTTGGCCTTGTCTTTGAGGGCGTCTGCTCCGCAAAGGAGGTCGTCAAATTCTGAAAACGTCGGAGTATTTGTAACTGGAAACTTAATAAACACCCCAAGTTTCATCCGGGAATAATCTATTATGTCTCATCTCAAAAAAGTGCCCCATTCGGTCGGCCCTCCGGATCAACGCTGCCACTAGAAAGCGGCAGACGGGTGTCGGTAGATTTCAAATGATGAGTAGAACAACTTGAAAACATATATATGCGGATATATTTCATTATGATATTTTCACGCGAGCTCTCGGACTACCACTTTCTTGCACCAAAGACGCAGTGGAATTAAGTAAATTAACAGAATGACTGATGGTGGACGGGTAGCCATGGGTCCTGACGGGCTTCTCACTCAAGTTTAGGCTCTGTAACAGTAATTTTAATTTTGTTGCACATCTGGTGCTTTGGTGTTGTGGATTGGTGGTATGAACGATGGCAACACAAACATATGAGATTGACAGATGGAACCGCTAAATGTGAGGTATTTGGCTAGTCGATAGTATCTACTAACTGTATAGAGAGCTGTGTAGGTAGCACTAATAATAAATGTGAAGCAAATTTCACCAAAAAAAGTAGATTTATTTCATCATCAGTCCTATGGCACTACAAATTGAGAAATACGGTATGGTGAGAGAGAACGCATCTCCACACAAATCAATAGGTACCAAAAGCTCCTGAACAATCGTGTAAAATCAATAATTAGAAAAAACTACAGCTCGTAAGCTTCCCACATTTTTTACAATCGACTCTCCTCTTCCTATAATCAACACAAGGGCTGCACCCACGTAACCAACAATTATTCTGTATCAGGGACACCAAATAACTAATATAAAATACTTGTATAGGAGTTCCCAAGCCCACTCTTTTGAAAATGTTTCTGATAAAATTATTACTTTTGCTTTTAATTTTTGAATTCGGCTTCGGCGTTCACATTGCCGCAATAGCAGAGTTTTTCAACGAGTTAAAAGAACCAACTCAAATCAGCGCTTTCACGTGTTGGACCAAAGGTGATGTGCACTTTCTTCATAAATAACGATCAGAGCTGAAGCTTTTCGTTCCAGGCGAAACGCGGTCTTTATTAAAAGCGCTGTCTTTAAAATTCGTCAACGTTCACACGCACGTATTTCACCCGAAAAAAGCTGAGCACCAGTTCTTTCTCATAGATTTGGCTTGCGACCATTCGGCCGATGTTCTAAGACAGGCTGCGGAACTCAAACTCTTCCGACAGCCTTTCAGGTGGTTCATGTTAAGCGAATCGTCAATTCCACAAGAAGCTCTGAAAGAACTCTATTTCGCCATCGACAGCAAAGTGTTCGTTTTGGAAAACGGCGAAGAGCTCAAAACGATCTACAAGCTCATGCCTGATTCGGAAGAATTCGCAGAGAATTTTATCGCGAAGTGGAACGGCGAGGAGTTTTTCGATCGTCGCGATCTGACAATCGGCAGAAACAGGACGAATCTGATGGGAATTAACATCAACATTTCGTACGTGATCACGAACTTGGATTCGTTGAACCATCTCTGGGATTGTCGGTAATTAAGACAAGCGTGAGGTAGTACAGAATTAAAATGGTTGAATACTGTTGGTTTTAGAGACAGGCATATTGATGGAATCAGCAAGATGAACTATATGTTGGTTCATAATTTGATGGATTACGTGAATGCGTCTAAGACTTTTATCATGCAGAGAACTTGGGGGTACAGAAATGTTACTACTGGGATTTACTCGGGAATGGCGGGGGACTTGCAGAGTGGGCTCGCTCAACTAGGAGGTAAGCATGCTAATCTAAGACGACCGAAAGAACAGATGAGTTTGGGAATTGTTCCATTCTCTTTTCTCCATCTTCTTCTTCTTCTTCTCTTACCTCTTAAAAAGTGGAAAAAGTCTCCTCACTTCCTTGAAACATCCACAACCCAAAACAAGAACTCTGGAGGATTTTGAGTTGAATGATCTCTCGCTTCAGGAACTCCGTTATTTTTCACAAAAGACCGAATGGACGTGGTGGACTACATAGCGGCGACATATCCCACCCACATCAAGTTCATATTCCGAGCGCCGTCGCTCTCGTACGTCACCAACATCTTCACGTTACCCTTCGACACGACCGTTTGGCACTTGAGCTTCATCATGGTAGCAGTGATCTGCGTCGCGCTCTACCTGATCGTCTTGTGGGAATGGAAAGACCCCCGATTCCGGCAAAAAATCGAAGGCCGACCCGGAGTCCTGAAGGCCAACGTCTTCGACGTCATCATGATGGAGCTGGGAGCCATTACGCAGCAGGGCACCGACGTGGAACCGAAAAGCCTTGCCGGAAGGACGGCGACAATCTTCACGTTCCTGATATTGATGTTCATGTACACTTCGTACGCGGCCAACATCGTGGCGCTCCTGCAATCGACCACCGAGAGCATACGCACCCTGGAGGACCTGCTCAAGTCCAGGATCCAGCTGGGAGCGGAGGACATCGTCTATCAACATTACTACTTCGAAACCGCCTCCGAACCGATCAGAAAGGCCATCTACGAGCAAAAAGTTGCACCGAAAGGCCAGAAATCGAACTTTATGTCTGTGAGGGAAGGCATCAAGCGAGTCCAGGGGGGACTCTTTGGGTTTAACGTAGAGCTGGGGACGGGGTACAAGGTTGTCAGCGACATGCTTCAAGAAAACGAAAAGTGTACCTTGAGGGAGGTCGGCGGGTATATGAATTTGATTGAACCGTGGCTGTCGGTGAAGAAAAATTCCGAGTACAAGGAAGTCATGAAAGTCGGGTAAGGTTTTACTCTTTTACATTTTCAAAGCAGTCTAATGGTTACCCTTGTGGTTACCCTTGTACGTCGTGTTATTTTTAGGATGAGAAGAATTCACGAATCCGGGGTGCAGCAACGGGTACTCAACCAAGTTTTCAGTAGAAAACCGTTGTGCCACACAGGTGGCAGCAACTTTCAAAGCGTCGGAATGGTGGATTGCTGGTCGGCTTTTTTGATTTTTGGAATAGGTTTGGCAACGGCAGTCACGCTCCTATTCTTAGAAATACGCGTTATGAAGTGGATGAGTTCCAGAAAATCGTCAAAATTTGTTATAAACGTAGTTGACTAAACGCTGTGAACAGGTTGGTTGGATGGTGCACCTAACCAGTTAATGAGTGCGGTTCGTGTAGTTTGTGAATATCGCCTTAGCAAAAGAATTTTTTTTCAAATTAAAATTACGCGAGGGACGTGATTGGCTTTCGTTGGGCTACGTATGTCTGTGAACGAAGTCCAGAGACAGAAAGGGCATAGCGTCTTGACTATTTCCACCGTGTACCAGTCAACTCAGTCATCCACCAAAATTATTATCAAAATTTTTCAAATAGTTCATAGTTCTATGCCACAGCCAATAGCATTGCCAGTTGCTTGTATTAGATGATCTGAGAGTGATAGAGTTTATTCGTTCTTGAAAGGTTGGTGGAACTGAAAGGTAATAAGGAAGCTAACTGATCATCAGTCATGGCCTCAAAGAGCTGAGCGTTAGCATCGTTTACGGTAGGTTTTCTTTCAGGGAAGGAATTGGTGGGACCTCACGGAGGTATACTGCCAATCAAGTGATTGAAAGTGAGGAACTTAACAAAAGAACGGCAGAGAAGCCAGAGAGGCTTGCCGATTCTATTTAGTCCTCTTTTGAGACAGTCTTAGCAATTAGAATTGTAAGACTCGATGTTTCGTCACTTTGTTCAACTGGTGTGTTCAATAAATTTAAGATAATATACGTATGTTGAAACTTCGTTGGTTATCATTTGACTTGTTCCCCGTAGCTCGAAACACTAACCTATGAAAAAGTCAATGGAAAGAGTTACTCTCTTTTAAATTTTAATAGTTACAACACAACGTAGTGAATGAGTCCAAGATTTCATGCGGAAAGTCCCACTTGAACTTATTTACTTACTGAGAGTGAAGTGTAAGCAAAATTACAAACTGATTCAGTAAGTATGAATTGAAACACCTAAATATCTACTTGTGTGGTGGTTTTTCCCAGTTGTTGCGTTAGAACCCTCTTTGAGCTGAAGCTGACACAGATAATAGAGTTATTTCAACTCACATTATCTTCTCACGCCTTGTTATGATCCTCAGGTCATTCCTGAGATCCGGGGTGAAATCGTACCACCTGACATCCACTCATTCTTCAACCTCCCCATTCTTAGTCCGTGAGGGTGGAAATCGTTTTTATTTGGTCACTTATTATTATTAATAATAGTAATGATAGAGCGACTTTCTATCACTTTTTTTGAACAAGCATCAGTTTCGGCTTCAGACTCTTTTCATCGATGTAGGTTGGTTGGTTCTATTAAAAAAATAAAACAATCGACCTTCAACACGCATACTCTGGTGCGTTGGCTTCGGCTATCAAATTTCTTTCTCATTTTTTACAGGCACGTAGCAAGTTTTTTTCGAAAAAATCTCGACCCTCGTTATATCAAACTATTCCTTCAATATTATATTTCGGGAGTCCTATAGACCTCTATCTCTTCCTCACTCATGGTATGTCACGGTCTTTCCTTCACTGTGAATCGTCACCCTTGAAGCATTGAGAAAAAGTGCACCAAGCGGCCGGGACTAAGTTCATGTTTTTGTCATGCGTTTTCAGGTCGTGAAATTATCAAAATAACACACCTACCAAGGTAATGCAAAAAAAAATATTTCATCTACTTTGCGTTATACCTACTAATGGATTCATTATCACATGGGAAACAGTGCACTCTAATGAAACATATTATTAAACCACTTTTGACCATTTCAACCAATGACGAGCAATTCATTGCCAACAGAAGGTAGACGAGCGGCAGTGTCGAGGTATCAACTGTCAAACGTTTCTATCTTTAGCTAGCGGAATTTCCAATTTCTGGGCGAAGGTAAAATAGGTAAGATAGTGGGTATGTTACACTCGTTTAGTAAGACGTATTGTCGCACTTCTTTCTTTAGAGCACTCCTCGCTCTTGAGGAACTCGTATATAATTTATACCATCTTTTCATCAGATTGTCGCATTTTAGAATACGGACCGGGGACCTCGAAAACGCAATAAAGATTCCCGATGCTTTTTATCGTTCACCATACCTTCATAATTTGATTTGAACAAATGAGTCAATAAACTGGTAGTTATCTTTATTTCTCTTTTCTTGCGCGCTGGCTCCTTACTCCCGAGTTTCAAACTCTCTTATTGTGCCGTCTCCCAATGCAATTGACATTTCATGAATATCTGACTTTTTAATCATGCCTATCCTGTATCTTGTAACGATATCGTTATGCGCATGCTATCTTTGTCTGTATCTATGAACCTCCTATAACTCCCTCTCTGTCCACCTGCGTTAACGAGTCGTTACGAGGATACAGAATAGCCCTCAATGTTTTACAATAATGTCAAAAACCTCTAATAACTTCCAAACACTTACCTCCGGTTCCACCAAACTTTTATCAACGCAATAACTTTACCACTCTCATAGAGTCGAGTTGGACAGGTTCAACTCATTTCTAAAGTCTTTTGATTCTCTTCCCAACAATTCAAACAAATGCCTGTTTCAAATCTTGAATTTTGAAAAACTGACCCTAAGAAGAATGAAGGGATCTTTCGGCTTCTTTCAAGTGACGTTCCTGTTGTATTTCTCAAAAAAAAAGAAGAATTTAGTTTCATCCTTGTATAGAGTTTCATTCCTTTTCAAATAACACACTGTATGAGTCTAAACCAAGGATGTCTGTCTAAACATATAAGGCATCCTAATTTTGAAAAAAGCACCTAGAACTTCAGCAGTACGCTAGAAGTGCTAACTGAAAATAATTATTTGAAAAAAAATTCTAGTAGATATACTACTTACTTGGGCAAGTCCCATGCTGGATTTCTCAACGGGTAAAAATGGGATTGTTCAGCGCCATGTGCTCTTCAACAGTCAGACTCGATGGGAGAACTGCAGTCATAACAGGATGCAATACGGGAATCGGGAAAGAAACGGCGCAGGATTTCTACCTCAGGGGTGGGTATAAGCATTTGAATTGATGTGCTTTTTGTTTTTTTTTTTTATTAGTATACTTCGAGCTAATCTGTCTTCGATTCTTCTCCAGGAGCCAAAGTAATCATGGCATGCCGAAACCTGGAAAAAGCCAACACGGCCAAGAAGCACATTTTACAAGAGTGGGTCGGTGAGAAAAATCTGGGCCAACTGCACATCGTCGAGCTCGACTTGACCAGTTTGAAATCCGTTCGGCGTTGCGCCAAAGATCTTTTAGAGAAGGAAGACCGCATCGACCTGCTCATAAACAATGCCGGGATCGCGCTTTGCGCCGAAGGAAAAACCGAAGACGGGTTCGAAGTCCATTTCGGCACCAACTACTTGGGACATTTTCTCTTGACCATGTTGTTGTTGCCGAAAATTTGCAGGAGCACACCCGCACGGATTGTGAACGTGTCTTCTGTTCTTCACCTCGGTAAGAACGCCGCAACGATTCTAGCAGAAAACAAGCCGAGACAGATCATTATATCAGAATTGATATTGCAGCTTCGTCGATCCACTTCGAAGATTTGAACTACAACAAACGAAGGTACTCGAGGATCACAGCGTACGGTCAAAGCAAGCTGGCTAATGTTTTATTCACTCGGGAACTTGCGATGATATTAAAACGTGAGTCTCCTAACAAACAAAAAAGTTTGTCTGAAATCGCTTTTTGTAAGTACCTACTTCGAAAAATCTCTCAATTCATCATATATTTCACACTTCTTTCGTCTTCCGCTAGTCATTGTTACTACTGTCATTGTTACACTCGTTTTTGTCACGTTTCGTTCTTCCGTTCCTCCTAGTAATTCCATAAAGTGTGTTTTTCACTCTTTCATTTCTATTCTGTGACTCATTTTCACTCGTTTCTTCCTGTCCTTGTTGATAACCATGCCCGTAACCCGTGTTCGTATTCTTATTTTCTTTTCTTCTTTCACTCTCTTATCTAGTTTCCTTCTCTTGAATTTGTCCCGGAAGTGTTTTCTTACTTGTATGTATTTTTTTTTCAGTATTTTGACTCCATTCTCTCAATCTATTTCGAACTACTTTTTTTAGCCGTGTACAATCGCGGTCCCACCATTCGTTCTTCTGCTTTGGTATGACCATCTTCTTTCTCTGTATTGCTTCATTCAGTATCTTGTTTAGCTCTTTTATTTTTTACTTTTCTCATCCACCACCTCAGGAGACGGTAAAGTATTGTGAACGACACCGCTGATTTTTTTTGTATTGTTTCTGTTACCCAATCGATGCGCGATTGAAGGGAAAATGTTATTCGCCTTTTTTTTCTGTATCCTGAAATTTCTTTCTCATTCTAACTGCACCTATCTACTATTCCCCTATGAGTCGTTTCCTTTGCTTTCTTTATTTATTCGTCGATTTCTGTTTCCAACGGTATAAAGGGTCTAACTCGATTCTTCCCCCACTTTGAAAGTTACATTTTCATTGAGTGAATCTTCGCTTGCGATTGCGCAAGCTTTTGTTGTTGCTAGGTGCCTCACCTAGGTGTATTCTCCAAATTCTCCAATAATGGGTAGCGAAGAAAGGTTATCATTTTCCTTGCTAAAATTATACTCTACTCTAAAAATGCACCTTAAATAATCGACTTCCATTACAGGAGCCAACGTACAAGGTGTAACCACGTATTCTCTTCACCCGGGCGATACCATAACAGACATAGGAAGGACTCTGGACGACGCTCTTTGTCCGGGCACCAAGTGGATCTACAAAAATTTGGGCAAATGGTTCTTCAAAGACGCCAAACAAGGTGCCCAAACCACCATTTATTGTGCCGTCGATCCTAAATGTGCTGGTGAAAGTGGAAATTATTATCGTGAATGTGGCGTGTCGAGGATCGTATCTAGAGACATAACAACACCTGAAATCACCAGCAAACTATGGGAAGAGAGTCTGGTTCTGGTGGGTCTGGAAAAAAATTACAATCCTTTTTTGTAACTCATACATTATCATTGAACTTCAAATTATACATCGATGAATTTATTTGACGCGAAAAATCAACATGAGCATGATGCAATTGTAATGGAGGTTTTGAAATGAGTTTAAGAATGGGAAATTCGGTTCAGTAGACAAAAAGGCCAATTTAAACTGAGCGAGGTTACTTTTATGGAAAACGTGATTGAAAAGACGGACTTCGGGTTGACAAGGGAAAAATTGAGGTCAACAGACCTCAAGGCACCTCAAACATGAAAGAATTCAGTCGGTTTTTTTTTTGTATGATCATTGATCAGATAATATGCAGTGAGGAACTAACAGCAGCAACCTTGCAGTCTACATCGTATACCCATTTGTTTTTTTTTTTTTGTTTTTTTTTCAAATCTATGTTGTTTGAAGGCAACCGCCAGAGGGTTAAGGTAAAATAAACTGCTGGACAACGAAGTTGTCGGTATCGGAAAAATGGTCCGACTTTGGAGGTCAATATCTCTCGATTGCCGATTGCGATTTTCATTTTGTTTGTTGCGTTAACTAGCCTAATCTTTCCGTAATCCATCCTATGACAGTGAATGTTGAGAGACTTCATGTAAATTTTCTACAGGGTGATACGTAAAATGGTGCAAAATTGCAACGACTTCATCGTACCCCCATTTGTAAAAAAAATTTTTTTTATGTATTCTAATACAAAAATTATGAAGTCTGGTGTCTTATCTCGAAACAGTTTTGAAATTTCCCAGATTGGAAGCCTAACAGTGGAGATATAAATTTTTATGTTGAATGTTGCAGATTTACGAAACTCAGGCATAGCACAAGCACAAAAAGTATAACGTCCAGGGGGGCTTCACTTCACTCGGACACTGAAGTTTCACATCGTTTCCATGTTCAGGGGCTTAAATCTGCAAATAGAACATGTTCCAGATCTAATATTCTGATGAAATTCTGACGAAATCTAACGTACGAAAAACAGGCAGGGACAACCACTGAAAAAAGTGCCCCCTGCTTGGCCCCACACCAAATATTTGGGTTGTGTTGAAAGTTAAGTTGTTCTAGACTGTTCTACGAACAATCTTGCTCAATGTCAACATCCATTCATCAGAAGTGACTTTATCTCGCGTGCCAACAAGACAAATCTGTAACATTTGAAATAAAAATTTATATCTTCGATGTTAGACTTCCAATCCGGATAATTCCAAAACCGTTTCGAGGTAAGACACCACAATTCATGATTTTTGTATTAGAATACATAAAAAAAATTTTTTGGACAAATGGGGGTACGATAAAGTCGGTACAACTTTGCAGCATTTTACGTATCACCCTGTAGAAATTTTACATGAAGTTTCTCAACATTCACTATTATAGGATGGGTTACTGAAGGATTAGGCTAATTAACACAATAAACAAAAC
Organism: Anaspis maculata; assembly: GCA_949128115.1. Classification (NCBI taxonomy): domain Eukaryota; kingdom Metazoa; phylum Arthropoda; class Insecta; order Coleoptera; family Scraptiidae; genus Anaspis; species Anaspis maculata. The sequence goes on from OX421961.1 coordinate 127,272,456, forward strand.
GGAAATCGCATCCGGCAATCGGAAGTTATCGGTCTTCAAAGTCGGACCATTTTTCCGATACCGACAACTTCGTTATCCAACAGTTTAGGTGAATAAACAAGTGTATTACAATGGTCTTATAGGACCTATTGTCACACTTCTTTCTTCAGAGCACTTCTTGCTCTTAAGAAACTCATATAATAATATATACAATTCTTTTTCCTCAGGTTGTCGCTTTTTAGTATACGAACCGGCGACCTCGAAGAGACAATAAAGATTAGATTTTTTCGATTACCATACCTTCATCTGTGTTAAGAGGTAGGTATCTATCTAATAGCTGATTAGTCGGTGGTGGTTTCAAAGTTAAACTCCCATATTACTAGGTCATAAAGCGAACTAGTTTTATTAACCACGGCTCACTTTATTACCTGATCGATACAATGATTTTATATCTAAACAAGAATCGTAATTTCTGTGGCGAGCTGATGGTTTTCTCAATGAAATTTTCCAATGATTTTTTTTTCAGATAGTCAATTTGATTTGAAAATCAACTCATTAAATTGAACTTTTTGCGCGCTGGCTCCTTACCCTGGAGCTTCAACTCACTGCTGTTGTTTTAAAATATTATGTAGAATAGCATGTCAAACCCACCTGGATGAAAAACTCTCTTAGCAGGTATACAGAGTGTTCATTTGAAAACTTAGCCCCCCCCCCCGATTTTTCGCTTCACAATTTTTTTTTCTGAAAGACAAAAATCCGTTTCAAGACTTCCAAAAGGAAATGGGAGTTGAGTTGCACAACATTTCGAAGGTCTTTCAATGCTCTACCCAACACTTGGAACAATGCATTGCCATGGTCTTATTTTGGAAAATAGCAAATGTGGACGTTCGCTTTTTTATCAAATATGTATGTACCTAATACCTAACAGTTTTTATAGCATGTGTTTATCTGTCTGTTTATCTACCAAGTCACATCTGATCCTGCCTTCACAAACCGCACAATGATGTCCTAGGTAGGTAAAATATACTACTGGACAGGGAGCTGGTGCCTCAAAACTTACGTCATAAGGTACATGATTTTAACCCTGTAGGTCTAATGTGCGTTGATAAGGTTGTTAAAAATTGCTTTGTCTTACATGTCAGACCAGGGGCTTTAGGCTGGTATGAGCCTGTCAATTTTCGAAAAAATGGTCAAAAATTTACGTCATAAGGTACATGAACGAAACCAACAGGAATTCATGTGGGAATATCCCCTTGATCGAAAATCTGGTCGTAAGACAAAATTTTTGGGGGCTTTCGGTCCATAAGACAAGTTTGAAATTTTCAAAAAAGACCAAAATTCATCAATTTTTTCACAGGCGTTTTGTTGACTAACCCACCAAATAAGATATATATTTGTAATCAGGATGAGAAACGGAATCGATTTCCATGTTGAAATATAAGATGTACGATTTGAGAAAAAAATTTCAATGTTGCACCCTGTAAGCGATGTACTTTTAAAAAAAATTGTGAACAGATTCGAAACCTGCGTGAAAAATCATGAGAAATCGTTTTTCATTCCCAAAATTATGCCAAAGAAGAAGTCTCCAGGAGGAGGTATTTTGGCCTTTTTTGAAAATTTCAAACTTGTCATATGGACCGAGAGCCTCCGAAAAATTTTGTCTTGTGACTCGATTTTTGATTAAGGGGATGTTCTCACACAAAAGCCCGTTGGTTTCATTCATGTACCTTATGACATAAATTTTTGTCATTTTTTGAAAATTGATAAGCCTATATACCATCCTAAAGCCCCCGGTCTGACATGTAAGATAGAGGAATTTTTAACAACTTTATCAACGCACATTAGACCTACAGGGTTAAAATCATGTACCTTATGACGTAAGTTTTGAGGCACCAGCTCCCTGTCCATACCCTATAATAGGGGAAAGTTGGTATCTTTCGGACCTCAGATTATTTCGGACAGGTATCACTGTTTTTTTATTTTTCTTTTAAATCTCGCGTGTTCTTCCAATTTCGATTTTTCGCTATGAAAACAATTGTTGCAAAAATAAAGTCCATAACAACGAAAACAAGTTCAGAGTTAACCCGAGACTGAAAAATTGACTGTTATTGTAATACATGTGTGAAACAACCGCCATTCATAGACAACAACCTGCTTTACCTATTATAAACAAATTGCTACTGGAAAAGCGTGAGTGGGCGTGGTATAGTCACAATTATCACTTCATAAAATGAGCTCATCGTATATGGACTGGTCCCAGGACTAGTCGAGAACAAGACAGAAAAAAAATGTGAATTCATAATTTGCTTGTAGGAGGAAAAAATTGAAAACTGATTTCTGACCTGCTGAAGAAGACATGTTTCTTTGAGTGTGAAGAACTGTATGCACGTGATAATAAATGCTGGTAAGATTGACAGTGGAGTCATACGATTCCCTCATAGGATGTAGGTATATATATCGGAATTTAGTAAAGGTTTGGTACTCGGTTTGGTAGGAGCTGCTTGCCTCGATCTTGACTTCTCAAACTTTGAAGGACCCCCACTCGCCCCCTTATAAAGCGAACCAAGGATTCAGCTCTTGAACTGCATCTTGAGGCATGGAGAAAAAGTTTACCAAGCGACACATTTCTGTGCAACACCAACTGTGTGCAACAATTAAAACAATTACTTATTTAACAAACGTACGTGCGTAATGCAAAAAAAAGTCTACTTTGCGTTACTAATGGATTCATAATTAAGTACAGCGAAAACAGTGTGTCCTAATGGAGCATATATAATTAAACTATTTTTTTACCAACAGGAACAATTTACTTCCGACAGAAAATAGGCGATCGTCAATGTCGAGGTATCAAACGTCTCTATCTTTAACAGCCAGAATTTTTAATTTCTGGACGATTGTTGAGGTTAAATGAGTATAAAATAGTATATTATATACCAAGATTGAGGAAGTATTATTACAGCTGAAGCGCCAGTTTAGATCCCGAAGCGAAGCTGAGACAAACTATAACACAAATGATAACAAATTAAAAATTGCGTTTATAACCTTAGTAGTTCGCTGGAAGTTTTGATTGAGAATACTAAATCGGGCAAGTCCCATGCTACATTTCTCAACACATAAAAATGGGGTTCTTCAACGCAATGTGCTCTTCAACAGTCAGACTCGATGGGAAAACTGCAGTGATAACAGGATGCAATACGGGAATCGGTAAAGAGACGGCGCAGGATTTTTACCTCAGGGGTAGGTACCGTAGGTATGAGCATTTGAATTATTATTGTGTTTTTTTGGTATTTTATAAGCACCACTTCGGGCTAAATTATCGTCGATTGTTCGTCAGGAGCCAAAGTGATCATGGCATGCCTAAACCTGGAAGAAGCCAACACGGCCAAGAAGTACATATTCCAAGAGTGTGTCGGTGAGAAAAATCTGGGTCAACTGCACATCGTAGAGCTCGACTTGACCAGTTTGAAATCCGTTCGGCGTTGCGCCGAAAACCTCCTAGAGAACGAAGACCGCATTGACCTGCTCATAAACAATGCAGGGATTGCGCTTTGCGCTAAAGGAAAAACCGAAGACGGATTCGAAGTCCATTTTGGCACCAACCACTTGGGACATTTTCTCTTGACCATGTTGTTGCTGCCAAAAATTTGCAGGAGTACACCCGCACGGATTGTAAACGTGTCTTCTGTTTTCCACCTCGGTAAGAACGCCGCAACGATTCTAGCAGAAAACAAGCCGAGAAAGACCATTAGTTATATCAGAATTATTATAACAGCTTCGTCGATCCACTTCAAAGATTTGAACTACAATAATCGGAAGTACTCGAGGACTAGAGCGTACGGTCAAAGCAAGCTGGCCAATATATTGTTCACTAGGGAACTGGCGATGATCCTTAAAAGTGAGTCTCTCAACAAATAAACAAATAATCTGTCTGAAATCGCAAGTCCTTCACTATATCTTTTATTCTTCTTTCGTCTTTCGCTATTACCTACCACCAGGTTATCCGCGTACGCCAGTTTTTCGATCTGCCTCATTATTTATTTCCACCTTTCTCTAGCGTCGTGCTTTCTGCTGTCTTTATTTGTTACACTCGTTCCTGCTACATCTCGTCTTTCCATATCTCCTAGTAATTCCATGAAGTGTTTTCCCCACTTTTTTATTTCTATTCTGTCGCTCATTTTCACTCGCTTATTCCCATCCTTGTTGATATATGCCCTTACCCCGTATTAATGTTTTTATTTCTTCTTCCACCCCCTTCTCCAGTTTTTTTTTGAGTTGGTCCCGGTTTCTTTTTTTGCTTGTATGTATTTATCTTCTGTTTCAGTATTTTGACTCCATTCTCCATTCTATTTTGAGCTACTTTTTCCAACCATGTATATTCTCGGTTCAACTTTTTGTTCTTCCGCTTCCGTATGACCATCTTCTTTCGCTGTATTGCTTCATGAACTATCTTGTTTAGTTCATGTACTGTTTCTGTTTTCTGTTACCCAATTGATGTTATTTGTCTTTCTTCTGTATCGTAAAATTTCCTGCAACTGCAACTGCATCTTTCGACGAGTCTCCTATAAGCCGTTTTCTTTGCCTTCTTCATTTCTTCCTCCCGCTCGATACCTATTTCCAACCCGAAGTGGACTGGCTTGATTCTTTTCCTCACCTTGAAACTTACTTTTTCATCTCAGTGCTTTTTCACTTGCGATTGCGTAATCCACCGTTGTTGTCACACTTCCTCTGGCATAGCTTGTATTCTCCTAATTCTCCAGAGGTGCAATAAATTATCGCGAAAAGCGGTTATCATTCGCCTTACTAAAATTATGCTCCACTCTAAAATGCAACGTTAATTATTCCATTTTTGTTCTAGGAGCCAACGTCCAAGGTGTAACTACGTATTGTGTTGACCCGGGCGTTATCGTAACAAACATCGGAAGGTTTCTGGACGACGCTTTTTGTCCGGGCACCAAATGGATATACAAAAATTTGGGCAAATGGTTCTTCAAAAATGTCAAACAAGGTGCTCAAACCACCATTCATTGTGCCGTCGATCACAAGTGTGCTGGTGAAAGTGGAAAGTATTATCGTGAATGTGGCGTATCGAGGATCGTATCTAGAGACATATCCAGACCAGAAATTACCAGCAAATTGTGGGAAGAAAGTCTGGTTCTGGTGGGCCTGGAAAAAAATTACAACCCTTTTTTGTAAATGATACTTCATCATTATTATACTTCAAATCTATACAGGGTGTTTCAGTGACCTTGCATAATACTTTGGGAGGTGATTCCTCTCAGAAAAATAAGTCGAAAGTAGGAGTAAAATTTTTTTCCAAAGTACTCCCTGAGGGAGTTACAGCTTCTCAAAGGTACAAAATGCAACAAAGTTTTCAATTATTTGCTCAGAAACTGTCAAAGATAAAAGCTTAAAATTAGATGTTTTCGATAGATTTGTTCAATCCAAAACTTTTACTCCCCTTGCATTTTTTCCGTAGGATGCATCGTTCTGAAGTGAAAGTGAAAAAACACGAACATGTCATGAATAATTTTCAACAAGATCCCAATCCTCTTTAATTTTGCTGCCACTGTTTAGATTTGTTCAGAACTTTGCATGTACATTTGCACTGTTGAGAAACTTTTCTGTACCAAATTTGAAGTTCCTACCTTTGACGGTTTTTCAGCAAATAATTAAAAACTTCAACTCCGTACCTTTGAGGGGCTGTAACTCCCTTAGGAAGCATTTCAGGGTAAAATGTTACTCTCACGTTTCGACTCATTTTCTTGAGAGGAATCACCTCCCGAAGTATTATGCAAGGTCACTGAAACACCCTGTATAGGCCAGTCAAATTATAATTATACATTTATATAACAAATTTTTCCGTTTGAGGGAAAAAACTGCTAGAATTTTGGAAATTTGACAGTAATGTCCGGTAAGGTGTACTGTTGAACATACTAAAAGTCCCCCAACTCTACCTATTGGGCTCGAGCCGCCATCTTGGAAAAATGGTCCTTCGATCCAGTTTTCTGCTTATATTTCGCTAATCATCAGAGATATTCAATTGAGTTTTATAGAAAATCAAAGCTATAAAATTGTCTAAAAAATTATTTCATACCGATTTTTTTTTCGTATCAGTTGATATTAATTAAATTAAATTAACAAAAAAAAATCAAAAAATTAGCGATTTTTTGCCTATGACTAGAGATATTGTCTTCAAAATTTGTGAAGATGTTGGCAGTCTACATCAAAGCTAAACGTGACAATTAAGATGTAGAAAAAAAAAAATTGCGATTTTTTTTTTATTAAGCAAAAATTTGGTTTTCTAGTTTGACATTTCCAACAGGGCGGAGTAAAGGTTTCAATCGAACTTCCATCAGTTTTGATATTTACATATTGTAAGACAAGATTTCATCAGTATTGTGCCTTAACGAGCTTCTGGAATGCTCGATATGAATTAAACTAAAAGAATAATAGCTAAGTCCAAAAAGTATTGTCGATTGGTTCTGACGGGAACATTTCGAAACAAAAGACATCAGCAAAGGATATACAGGAGGTCCAAAGGTTATTCAACTGTATATGAGCCCCATATTGATGTGTCTTATCCAAAATAGTACAAAAGAATCAATCAAAATGTTAAAACATACCCTGTATAACAAAAAGTAACGATACAAAATGGAAGTAGTGAAGCATACCTGATGCCAAAAAGACGGCCTTCACATTTCTGAAAAAAAAACAAGATTAATTGATTGATTTGAAAATTATTAGTCCTCAAACTTGACTTTACAAATTTTATCTAGTCAGATGGGGAAAAGTAGAGAGAAGTAACTGTCAGAGTTTCAGAAATTTGACAGGTATATTTGTTAAGGTATACTTATAAACATACTAAAAGTCTCCGCCTCTACCTTGTTATATTTATTAGTTCCTTAACGGGATGGCTTTAAACGACTTTAATACTTTTAGATTTTATTCAACAAAGCACGACAGTGTACATGTGTTACATGATGGCGTCGGGAGAGAAGTGAGAGTTGGCTCTTTAATCTGTCAATGTCAATCCGACGTCTGACGTTATACATTTTTATGCAACCAGATATACATGCATGTGACATCCTCCTTTTTCGCACACAAATAAATACAATAATAATACAGTACGTAATATGGTATAGTATTGGCGAGTAACATTACCGATGGTGGCGCTGCTGATGCGCTTCGCATGTAAACAAACATGTCGGATAGGGCACGGATTGTTGCCCGCGCGTTCAAAAATCTCATCAGTAATAAGCGGTTTTTAATGTCCTCCAGACGTGAAACGTGGTTAATTAGTACCTATTGCGGTGGAACTCAAAAATGGCAGAAGCGAATTGAGTGTTATGAAGGTTTTCAATCACTGGATGGCCTCAAGCCTCAACGGATTACCGATGTATCGTGATGGGATACTGATGGGAGAGGAAATTTTGAAGTCACAATTTCTTGTGTTGTGTGGTCGAAAGCGAACCGAATCAAGCTTCAGTTCAAACATAGACATATTTGGATTGTGTTTACAAACAAGCGCATTGTATGAATCTCCTCACGAGGCAACTGAGATTGTAATTAAAAGAAATAGTAGTGGCAGTTCCTGCGAGCTCCTGTGAAAATGGAACGTTTAAATGCACTTGCAAAGCAGGCCAGTCCGGGACATGCAAACATATCGCAGCTATGCTTCTTCGATGCAGCCATTTAAAGTTCCTATTTTCAGCGACACTTCCCAGGCTTTTCTCGTAGTCATATATTTTCCACAGTGCCAAGTTTGTTTGTCATCTTGACTACCCAACTTGCGTCTTTCGCTTTCGACGGGAAACGGTGAAAATGTAACTCTTCCTTTTTCCGGCTTCCACAGCGCGACTCGCACTCGGAAACGCAACAAATTCTCCGCCACTTTTTGTCACTATGACAAAATCACAAATCTTACCACCTTCCATTCTGATGCCACTTTTGCTTGCCAGTCGTCGTACACGTGCCACTTTTATTTAAAAATGCAATGCTTTTGCAACCGACGACACCTAGTATATTCAAGATAATGAAACGTGCGTGGCTCACGTACTTTGTTGGAAAAAATCAACGCCGCGTTAAGTCAGATGAAATCAATTAAAGTCACCAAACACCGCAACGCTCATAAGAGCCCACACAAATCTGCGGTTGATCCGTGCACAAACGTCGTTTACACGTTGGCCGTCAGATGGCGTATTCGATCTTGAAACTCGCCAATAGTATACAAAATAGAAATTTCATATATGTATACATTACAGTTAAAATTAATTACAAATCAAGCCTGCTGGGAGCTCTGATAACTCTCCCTCTAGAAGACACAAATTGAGTAGGTGTATCAATTTCTACATCAGAATCATTATTGCTGAGATCAGATTTGCTTCCCTCATTTGAGCTTCTGAATTCCTCCTCTGAACTTTCAGTTTCGGAGCCTTTAGATTCACGACCTACGGTACCACCAACAGCACCTTCATCAAAATCCGCATCATAATCATTAACATTATCATCGATTTCAACATAGTATCTGCATTCGGTTCCACAGGTTCTGGCTTTCGATTTTGAATAAATCGGTATTGTGTCGTTGTATGTATTATCTTTCCTGGCTGCCAGGTAGAGTTAGGCTGCTTCTGAACATAGACATTGTCATTTGTGTTGAAAGCAGGCTGCACCCTTGCCTTTTTATTGAAATAATGCTCGGTTTTCATTTTCTTATCCGCTAAGTTTCTATTATAATAAAAATAAAAAATAAAAAATAAATGTTTTTCTCCTTATCGGCTTTTTCTCGCCATAGGAGTTTGCCCGTTTATTTATCAGGTTTATAAACTCAGAAAAGTGCAAATTTCGGACAACACAACACCCAGACTTTTCACCGGGAATCGAACCCGGGACTCCCGCGTCGCAGGCAGCCACTCGACTGCCTGCGCCACGGGGCCGTCGAGTCTACTGAAATTTTAACAGGTTTATTTACATCGTAAAACTGCAGTACTGGACTATTCATTAATTTATTTTTCAATTCTTCAAACGCGTCTTCCTGTTCACGCCCCCAAATGAATTCATTGTCTTTTTTCAGCAGTTGTCTCAACGGTTCAGTGTTATTAGTGAAATTAGGAACAAACTTACTCACATAAGTCAACATGCCTAGCAAACGTTGTACGTCCGATTTATTTTGCGGTTTTGTAAAAATTTTTATGGCTTCGATCTTAGAATCGTCTGGTCTAATACCAAATTTGCTGATCGAATGACCCATGTACCTAACTTCCTGCTGTACAAATTTACATTTGCTCAAGTTAAATCTCACCCCACTTTCTCTAGCAACTTTCAAAACTCGTTTCAGTCTCTCATCATGTTCTATTTTACTCCGACCGTAAACAATCACATCGTCTATATATATTTCTGTTCCCTCATTTTCAAACAGTTCCCAGAATCTCTGTTGGAAAACCTCCAGTGCTGACCTAATTCCATATGGTAATCTTAGAAATTTATAACGACCAAAAGGTGTTCCAAAGGTGCACAACCCCTGACTGGCCTTATCGAGCGGTATTTGGTAGAATCCGCTCGACGCATCCAGTGTACTGAACCACTGAGCCCCTGCCATTTTTGCGGTAATTACCCCAAGTGTGGGTATCTGATATAATTCATGTTTGATCGCGACATTCAAATCCTTCGGATCCAAACAAATGCGCGATGATCCGTTGGGTTTTCTTACAATTACTAGAGGTATTACCCAGTCCGAGGCGCCCTCAACTCTCCTAATCACTTTCATTTTCTCAAGTTCACTCAAGTTTTTTCTCAATGGCTCTAACAACGGTACGACGACTCTTCTTGTTGGATGGATAACAGGAACGGCATCCTTTTTTAGTTCAATATGATAAGGTTTTTTTACACAGCCTATGCCAGAAAACATCTCGCCGTTTTCTTTGACTAGTTTTTCATAAAAATCGTTACTTTCAATGGAATGAACTCTCCGAACCAAATTTAATTTTTCAATTGCAGGTAAACCCAAAATAGCCTGTGTTCCGGACTTCACGACATAAAAATCTAAAAATTTGTAATCACAATCCTTGAAACATTTTAGCGAAACTACTCCAACAACACGCAAACAATCTCATGTGTGAGATTTTAATTTATTTTCAGTTTTTCTCATGACTCTCTCCGACAATTTGAGATTGTTGAAGCATTTCGATGGCAAAACATTGCACATTGCCCCCGTATCAATTTTAAAATCCATTTCTACATTATTTATCATCAATTTGATCTCCCACGCTTTAAAATTGCACTGCCTTTTTCTATTTACACTATTTACAAACATACCCAAATTATTTTCTTGATTTATAGCCTCTACAAAATTTTCGTTTATGAGGTTTACATTCTGCTTTCGCTTCAAGCACACGTTTGAAAAATGATTCTTGCCCTTGCAAAAATTGCATTCGCGCCCATATGCCGCACACTCATTAATTTCATGACTTTTACCACAGCGCGTGCAGGACCGGATCATTCTGTTCTTCTGCGTCCATTTCTGTGAATATCCTGAATTCCTCTGCTGGTAGCTTCTCCGATGTGGCTGCTGTCGTGCCTTGCCGATTAGGCTGACTTCTTGCTCCTCGACGCGATATGCTGTGCTTGTGCTTGCTGCCATCAGAGAACTCTGCTCCTGAGACTGCTCCACCACCATGCAGAGATTGATAGTTTCATCCAAGGACTTGTCGTCGTTCTGCAAAAGCCTTTCCCTTAATTCACGATTAGTAACCCCACAGATTACCATGCATTTTATTAGTTCTGCCTGGGCGCACTGCGTTACTTCTTCTTTTTTCGTAATTTCTGTTGCTTACATATAGTTCTCGAACCTCGCTCTCCATAAGGTCCAATTTTCGGCCAGATTACCTACCATGGACATCGGCAGTATTCCACGTGGATCACCCATGCTTCTTTCTTCTTAATTTCTTCTCAATTTCTTTCAATTATACGGCTTTGTTCCGTTTCAAACCAACTGCGCCATGTTATATTTATTAGTTTCTTTACGGGATGGCTTTAAACGACTTTAATACTTTTAGATTTTATTTAACAAAGCACGACAGTGTACATGTGTTACATGATGGCGTCGGGAGAGAAGTGAGAGTTGGTCTCTTTAATCTGTCAATGTCAATCCGACGTCTGACGTTATACATTTTTATGCAACCAGATATACATGCATGTGACATACCTGTTGCGCTCGAGCCGCCATCTTGGAAAAATCGTAATAAACTTGATCGAAGGACCATTTTTTCAAGATGGCGGCTCAAGCGTAACAGGTAGAGGCGGGGACTTTTAGTATGTTTATATGTATACCTTAGCGAACATCCCTGTCAAATTTCTGAAACTCCGACAGTTCTTTCTACTTTTCCCTATTTGACAGGCTGAAATTTGTAAAGTCAAGTTTGAGGACTAATAACTTTCGAATAAATTAATTAATTTTGTTCTTTTTTCAGCAGCGTGAAGGCTGTATTTTTGACACCAGGCTGCCGTGCTAACCCTAAAGCGCGTATCTACACTTCGATAAATTTGATACACTGCATTTTCATGCTCATATTTTAGGGGCTATGATGTTCGCGATCATATGGTTATAATTAGGGTCGGTTGTTCAACAGTGAACCAGGCAGATACAATGAACCACCACACCCACCCTCCGCCCTTAACATGTTAGGCTTATAGCGCCACCTGTTAGATTAAGTTAATTCCAATCTAGAACCATGTTCCTGTCAATAACACAGTGCAATGGCGGGTTGGTGAGAGGTAGCCATTGAAGAGATTATCGACGTCCAAAGTAAAAATAAAATGGTACGTTGAACGTTTTATAAAGTCTTGATTTTTATAGTAGTTGCTAGTGTTTCTGGTTTTATGTAGTTATTGGTTAATGCTTCGTACTTTCCGAGATCAAAATAGGATGTTTCGCCCTACATATTTGTTTAAAAAATTCTTGTTTGTCAAAATGTCAGAGGGTACACACTGAACCATTTTCGAGTGTCCATCAGTGAACCACTGGTTCACTGTGTACAACCTCTGGGCCACAGTGTAACCTACCTCCAGTAAATTGTTTTCTTTAGGCACGAACGAAAAAGGCCGCTAGAAAAATTGGTTTCCATACAGCAGACGCCATGAGAACTGCATTGGACCTCGTATCCCAAGGAATGAGCATTAGGAAAGCCGCGAGGGAGAGCAACTTACCTTACCCAACACTAAGGCGCTATGTCAAAAAGAAGAGAACAGCCGGACATGACAATATACCATTACTACCGAACTATGAGGTGAACAGGATATTCACAGAGCACCAAGAAAATGTTCTCAAGGAATATTTGAAGAGATGTGCTCTCATGTTCTATGGACGGACAACAAAAGACACAAGAAAAGTCACATATGATATGGCTATCATTAATGATATCAAGATACCAGAATCCTGGAGGCGAGAAAAATTAGCTGGCAAAGAATGGCTTCGCAGTTTCAAACAAAGACATGCTGATCTCTCCCTAAGGAAACCTGAACCTACTAGCCTAGCTCGGGCTACTTCGTTCAATAAAGAAAATGTCAAGAATTTTTTTGACAACCTTGAAAACGTGATACATCGCAGTCCTGGATTCGCAGATGGGACCCGCGTTTTTAACTTGGATGAGACTGCGACAACAACTGTCCAAAAACCACAACGAGTAATGGCCCCTAAGGGCAGAAAATGCGAAGGTAAGGTAACAAGTGGTGAAAAGGGCACCTTAGTAACTACTTGTTGCATTATCGCTGCCAATGGAGTAGCTTTACCACCGGCTATGATCTTTCCCAGAAAGAATTTCAAGGATCACATGATGAAAGGTGCCCCACCTGGATCTTTGGGGCTGGCTGCGCCAACCGGATGGATGAATTCCGAACTTTTCGTAGAAGTGATGAAGCATTTTGTCAAGCACAGCAACAGTTCTAAAGAAAATCCATCTTTACTTATTTTCGACAACCATGAGTCGCACCTTTCAATTGAAGCTTTGAATTTGGCCAAAAATTCTGGCGTAACAATACTTACGTTACACCCGCACACATCTGGTAAACTGCAGCCGCTTGATGTGGGAGTATTTGCGCCTTTCAAGACATGTTACAATAGTGCAGTGGACTCTTGGCTTCTAAGGAATCCCGGACGGCCTGTAACCATTTATGAGTTGGCCGAATGCATTGGAATTGCCCATAGCCGTGCCATGACCCCAACTAATATCATGAATGCTTTCAAAGCATGTGGGATTTTCCCCTTTGATCGCGACATTTTTACCGACATCGATTTTTTACCAAGCGAAGTTACAAATCGACCCTGTCCTGATGAGGTACACCATGAAGAAACAGCAATGCCAGACCAGGCAGATGTAAGTGCGGGACCTTCCAATATTTGCAATGAAATCGAAATCGTAACAGACCTTGAAGACGAAGGCAGTGATCTTGAAGCAGGTCCCTCTTCGGAGCAATCAGTTAGAACAGGTCCCTCCCCACAGCACTTCGTTTCGCCAGAAGATTTCAGGCCCCCACTGCGGGCAGGACCACGAAAAAATGCGAGGAAGCCAAGAAAAACTGGAAAAAGCATGATTGCGACCGATACTCCCGAAATGAATATAATCGAAGAAGAAAAAATGAGGATTAAACGCAAGAAAGAAATTGTTAAGAAGAAGACAGTCAAACGCCGAGTTTTTCAGGAAGAAGATAGTGACGCAGAATCAACTGCCAGTTATTCTAACCATTCAACTGATGGTGGAGCTTGGAATGAGATGGATGATGATCCCGGTGATCCTATACTACTCACTCGCGAATCATTTCAACCCTTGACTCGAAGACCTACGGAAGGAGAATATGTCTTGGTGGAATTCGCAACGAAAAAACAACTTGTCCATTACGTTGGAAAAGTTGTGGAGTGTAAAAATGAGCCCGAAGAGTATTACATCAGTTTTTTGCGGATCAAGTCTAAAGCTAATGAGCAATTCTATTTGCCATTGAATCAAAATAAGTCTTTTGTCAAAGGGGATGACATAAAATGCATTCTTCCAAAACCCCAATTGAATGGTGGTACGATGAGACAACAATCATATTGTAAATTTGACGTGTCTTTTAGTGCATTACAAATGCGTTAAACCTACTGTTATGTATTTAAATAGTATTTTAAATAGCGCGCCTCAAGCGGCAACCCCCTCTGTCTAACCGCGATAACACATGTCATGCGAGAGCCTCACTCTCTCCTCTGCCGAACGTGCCAGCAGCAACATCTTGTAAACAACGCTCACAACGCTCCTGTAATGTAAGAATTGATCAAGACAATAAACTGTATTAGTCCGTACTCCAGCGTTTCCCTGAAGCCTTACCACACGGACATAACATTTTGGCGACGAGGATGGGATGTCTGATGTGGGGGTACCGTATCATTATCCCTAGCTTCTTAAGGAAACGAATGCTTGAAGAACTGCACGTGAGTCACATGGGCATAGTGAAAACGAAGGCGTTGGCAAGATCTTACCTATGGTGGCCAGGCATCGACAAGGATATAGAAGAAATGTCCAGCTCATGTGTAGCCTGCCTGAAGCAAAGACCAGATCCTCCGAAGGCCGAATTAACACCTTGGCAAAAAGCTACAGAACCGATGCAGCGAGTGCATTTGGATTTCCTAGGTCCTGTACAAGGACGAGAATTTTTAATAATGGTGGATTCATTTTCGGGATGGCCAGAAATTTTTCCAATGAAAGATATTACGACGGTAAGGACATTGGAAAAGCTCAGAGAAACTTTTGCAAGATATGGCGTTCCGGAAACTGTTGTAACGGACAATGGTAGATCTTTCGTTTCTGGAGAAATGAAAGAATTTTTCTCGAAAAATGGTATAATTCATCTGACGACACCACCAGGACATCCAGCTGGAAATGGAAGAGCGGAAAATGGAGTGAAAACCTTCAAAAACAAACTCTTTGCAGCACTCGAAGATTCGAAGAACAAAACCCAGAAGATCGAGACCCTAATAGCTAGATTTCTGATAAACTATCGAGCCATGATGCATTGCACGACTCGGAGAACACCAGCCGAAGCATTTCTAGGACGGAAAATGAAGACAAGACTCGATATATTAAAAAGGGCCAAGCCGGACAAAGAACAAGTAATCATTGACGACAAAACGAAAGATAAAGTTTTCAGAATCGGACAAAAGGTGATGGTCAGAGATTATCGAGAAGTAAATAAGAAAAAATGGCGTGAAGCAGAAATCAGTGGGAGAGAAGGGAATGTGATATACAGATGTAAATTGGATAACGATCAGATATGGAGAAGGCATCGAGATCAGATTATACCAAGAGAAGAGAAAGAAAAGGAAAGAGAGAGCTATAAGCAAGAAAAAACCCAGTACTCTGCAAGAATGGGAAGAATAGTTGAACGGCCGGAGGAAGAAGATCGAATCGACCAAGTCCAAGAACCTGACGAAGATCAAAGAGACCAAAAAATCCAGGAACCGTCAGCACAGCGGGACAAAATCGGGAAAAATAAACAAGAAGGCTTCGAGCAAGCGGAAGAAGTACAACTACAAGAGAGCACTGAGCCCTTGGCTGCCGAACCGGCAGAAGCCGCCCCCCATCCCACCGTCAAAAACACCTCGAGGGTTACACAAAGACTCAAACGGAAAGTTTGCCCACCAAAAAGGTTAGATTTGTAATCACAACGCTTAAATGAACTAATTGAAATGTAATATGTATATATAAATGTGTATATATATAGAATTGTACATGTGTAAATAATCGTAGTGGATTTGTAATTGCTGTCAGTCATTATAAATTGTATCACTCTCGAAAATGATAAGATTTTTTGTACATAGGTATGTGTAATAATCTTGGTGGTAGGGTGTTATGTATTTAAATAGTATTTTAAATAGCGCGCCTCAAGCGGCAACCCCCTCTGTCTAACCGCGATAACACATGTCATGCGAGAGCCTCACTCTCTCCTCTGCCGAACGTGCCAGCAGCAACATCTTGTAAACAACGCTCACAACGCTCCTGTAATGTAAGAATTGATCAAGACAATAAACTGTATTAGTCCGTACTCCAGCGTTTCCCTGAAGCCTTACCACACGGACATAACACCTACCAAAGTGCCTATTTGATAATATTTTTATATTCAAATTAATAAACCCAAAGAGTAAAATTATTTTTATAAGAAATTATTTTTGTAAGAGTTTTTTGTTATGTTCCTAAAATTGGAAGGTTGAGTAGGTTCCCACTATTCCTGTTTATACAACCAAAGATTATTTTTGTAACTTGTTTACTTGTATTTCTAATAAAACCGTTAATTTTTCATTGAAAATAGATATTTTTTATTAATTCTTGGCTAAGGTATATCCTGGTTCACTGTGTACACAGCACTGGTTCACTGTGTGACACCGGTGTCTCACAGTGAATCATAGTACTTTTTTTTAAAACCGTTATGGGTTGGACAATTTAATTTTCAACAACTCCAATGATCCACACGATTGAAGATAATGAGTTGTACTTTGGACCTGAGCTAATTTCAGAAATGTAACTTTATTGGGGAGGGTACAACCCGTTCTTAGAAAAAGAGGTGGTTCACTGTTGAACAACCGACCCTATACATGGATAGCGCAATAATTAGAGTTCTCAAATAACTGCTTTATTCATATTATACTATAACATAACGGCATAAAAACTTGGCATAAAACTGCAGTGTATCAAATTTACGAAAATGTAGATACGTGCATTAGGCTTAGCACGGCAGAGGTATGCTTTACTACTTCCATTTTGTATCGTTACTCTTTGTTATGCAGGGTGGATTTCAATATTTTGATTGATTCTTTTGTACTTTTTTGGATAAGGCACATTAATATGGGGCTCATATACAGTTGAATAACCTTTGGACCTCCTGTATATCCTTTGCTGATGTCTTTTGTTTCAAAATGTTTTCTTCAGAACCAACACAACACTTTTTGGACTCAGCTATTATTCTTTTAGTTTATTTCTTATCAAGCATTCCAGAAGCTCGTGAAGGCACAATACTGATGAAATCTTGTCTTACAATATGTAAATATCAAAACTGATTGATGTTCAATTGGAACCTTTACTCCGCCCTGTTGGAAATGTCAAACTCGAAAACCAAATTTTTGATTATTGTAAAAAAAATTAAAAAATATTTTCGCATTTTTTTCCATCTCAACTGTCACGTTTAGCTTAATTGTAGACTGCCAACATCTTCACAAATTTTAATTACAATATCTCTAGCCATAGGCAAAAAATCGCCTATTTTTTGATTTTTTTTTGTTAATTTTATTAATATCAACAGATACGAGATAAAAGGTATGAAACAATTTTTGTAGACAATTTCATAGCCTTGATTTTTAATGAAACTTAACTGCATATTTCTGATGATTAGCGCAATATAAGCAGAAAACTGGATCGAAGGACCATTTTTCCAAGATGGCGGCTCGAGCTCAATAGGTATAGTTGGGGACTTTTGGTATGTTTATCAGTACACCTTACCGGACATTACTGTCAAATTTCCAAAACTCCAACAGTTTTTTCCCTCCAGCTTTCCTTATTTGACTGGCCTAATATAGATGATTTGATTGTATACGCGAGAAATAATGAACATAATTCAATTTTGATGAAGGTTCCAAAAAGAAAGAAAGAATGGGGAGTTCGGTTCAACGGAATTCGAGTCGACAAGCGAAAAGTTTCAAAACACGGAAGAATTAAGGTTCATTGTTATGATCACATACGTAGGAAATTTTATTCTGAATCCATCATCGAAGGCAACAAAATTGAGACAGCTACTAAGGAAGAACACTGGATGTGGAGTGGAGTTCATCAAAAGAAAACGTTTGGAAGATCAAAAAAATGATTGTCAACAGTAAGAACAATTTTTAAGCATTTTCACGAAATGAACTGAGAGAAACCCATCACATTCTCTGTAGACATCTCTAGAGACGGATCAAGCGCGGTCATTTTGCAATAAGATGGACTTTTGGTAGCATGGTAGCAGTGGTTGCAATGTAATTCTCTTTGAGCTGAAGCTGACGTTCAGAATCGAGTTATTTCAGGTCACATTATATCTTCTCACACCTTGTGGTATGATCCTCAAGTCATTCCTGAGATCCGGGGCGTCATGGTGCCGCCTGACATCCACTCGATTCTTCAACCTCCCAGTTTTTTGTCCGTGACGGCGGCATAAACATCGTTTTTATTTAGCGCCCTTCATTTATATACGGGTTCATTAAAGGCGTTATTTGCAAACAGGTTTGGAATCGTATAGCAATAGAAACTCGTAGATAGATAAATGGTATTTTATTTGTTCCAGTACTAAAAAAAATTATGTACATGTTTTTGCCTATAGGCTATAAGGCGTAGAACGCGTCATGTAAAAGAATTACAAATATGTACAAAAATATAATATAAAATATTCAAGAAAATATATAGTTATATGCGCCCACTCGGAGCTCAAACAAATTACTGAATGTATACTTTCCTGATTCTCCAAATTAACCTTTGGACTTGTGATAATTGAGAAACTATTACAACCATCAAAAGAACGAGCAATACCTACATCTAGTGGATGCTCTCATGTCCGCCGATCACGCTATAAGCAAATTAACCCAAGAATATCTAACTGACTCAAGCATTATGATCATCACTTGACATTATATTCTTTATAACAGTTACGATATACCGACCTGGACAAACTATAAATATTACAAGAGCAAGTATCGGTATCCAAGTCATGAATGAACAGAGTCAGCAAGCGATAGGTGCTTGCTGTGATGCATAATGGGCAGTGCGATGTGCACTTCAGAAGCTAGACTAGATGGAAAAACTGCCATCATCACTGGATGCAACACAGGAATCGGCAAGGAGACTGCGAAAGATTTCTATTTGAGAGGTGGGTATGGAGTTCTCTTCATGCGAACTCCTTTTTCAACTTTTTTTTGTACTTATTCAACAAAAATTTGTCCAGGAGCGAGAGTGATAATGGCGTGCCGCGACGTCGCAAAGGCGACAACAGCAAAAGCGGACATACTTCAAGAATGCACGGGCCAGAAAAACGTGGGCCAAATAGCCGTGGTCGAGCTCGACCTCACGAGTCTCAGATCGGTGAGGCTGTGCGCCAAGACCATCCTGGAAGCCGAAGACCGGATCAATCTGCTCATCAACAATGCCGGCATCATGCTCTGCGACAGAGGAAAAACCGAAGACGGGTTCGAAGTCCATTTCGGCACCAACCACCTGGGCCACTTCCTGCTGACGATGCTGCTGCTGCCCAGAATGTGCAACAGCACACCAGCACGGATCGTGACGGTGTCTTCGTTGACGCACTTATGTCGGTGAAGTAAATCGCTGCGTGTGAACAGCCATTAAAATCAAATTACAGATTCGCAGGTCACCCTAAGCGACTTGAATTACAACAGGCGGCGTTACAATAGGTCGCTGGCGTACGGGCAAAGCAAGCTGGCCAACATTCTATTTACCAAAGAATTGGCGCGGAGGATCGAAGGTGAGTTGGTATCTCCAAGAGAAGGCGAATAATCTGCGGCTTTTTCCAGCTGCAAACATCAAAGGGGTGACTGCGTACTGCCTTCATCCCGGCATCATCGTGACCGACATTGGCCGCAGTTTGGACGACGCGTTCTGTCCAGGGACCAAATGGGCTTACCAAAATGTGGGAAAGTGGGGCATGAAAACTCCCAAGCAAGGAGCGCAGACTACCATTTATTGCGCGGTGGATGAACGGTGTGCCGACGAAAACGGCAAGTTTTACAGGGAATGTGGCGTTTCGATGCTGAAGCCCTGGGGTAAGACGGGACCCGTCGTCTGTCGTAAATTGTGGGAGTTGAGTCTCGCGCTGGTCGGTCTCGGCACGGATTACAACCCGTTTGTTCAAACTCAAAGCGATGCTAAACTTGACCGGAAAATCACGCCATTCTAAATCACTCTGTATAAATACACAACGATAGTCAGGAATAAATGCAAATTTGCACATTTCTCATCTAAGAAACATCCTTGATATGTCAACTTTTTATAGTTATGAAGTTATGAGGCAATAAAGTGGACAAATTTTTCGAGTGGATCGAGTTTTGTGCCGGTGAGTGTAGTTGAAAAACAAAAAGCAGCCCTGCCTCCTGATATGAATCTGTTTTCAAAGGCTGCGTCTCTTATGTCTCGACTATTCTTTTTGCTTTGCTCTTTTAAGGCTATGGATTCTATTGATCGTTCTGAAAAGGATTAGATGTCGCTTTGCCTTTGTGGAGAACTGAACCTATTTTTCACCTTGCATTGCCATTGAAGCTTAGAGGGATATCGCGAAAATGAGGTCTATTCGCTATGTGCATTTAGTCGAGTAGCGACATCTCGCAGCCGAAAGCAACACAAATAGGCATCCTTCAGTTTCGAAAATCACCACTTTGAGCGCTGATGTCGACTCCTAGCTCGCGACGTACGCACATAGCTGAATCACCGTGCGCATTCAGTCGAGTAGCGACATCTAGCTACCGAAAACAAAACAAATAGGCATTATTTTAGTTTCAAAAATCGTCACTTTGAGCGCTGCTGTCGACTCCTCCCACTTTTTTGGCGAACGCACAAAGCGGATAGCCGAAAATATTGAACCAACTTTCACCCTTCCAAAAACTTCGGAACTAATGGTGTACGCGAACGAATACTCAAGTCAATTAAGATACAAAACTTTCATGTGAACCTCATTTTGATTGCGTCCCGTACTATTTTTGTTTAGTGGACCCCTCAATAACAAAAACCTACAAAGATGCTCGCCGACGAACTAGAGCGAGAAGGCTTAAAAACAGTTACTGTTTTCTATAAATAAATATCACACCGCTAAACTTATAGTCCGGTGGTTAGGCGTTCTAACTATGCATTTTGAGCTTTAGCAATGCGCTTTTGGGGTTTGATTGGGGGTCCCTCAACTTTAATTTCCAGAGTTGGAGACATCGGTGCACTCGATGCGGAGGGGGTCTGGGGGGCCCTTGAAAGTTGAAGGTGCGAGGCTTCCCACCAAATCACCATACCACCACGTCATTCCTACTAGGAGGCCATCAAACGACTCTAACCTGTACATTTACACATTTGTTACCATGTCCAAATAGTTCTTCACACTGAAAAAAATTAATTCTTATGACAGATCGGAAAAAACAGTTTTTCTCAATTCTTCATCCCCACAACGAATGAACTGCCAAGTGTGGTGTCATTTTGGAGTAAACGGCATCCTCTGATTCCATTCACCGAGTCAAAATGTTTGTGAGACCACCGTGCAAAGAATGGCACGCCAAGAAGTGAGCATTTTCAAGCACCTCACCTCATTCAACAGTAGTTTCTTGGCTGTTACCAATCGATATGATTGATAATTTGGTCATGAATCAATAACTTGAACTCTTTTGTAATGATAATGCATGTTCATGAAACTCGACACGAGCGTGAAGGCCTGGGAAAAAATTTTTTCTCCAGCGGTCGAATTTTTTTTCACGCCTACTGAGCGTCAGTTCGCAGGGCTCAGGTAGGGAGCGTTTGGATAGCTTTGGAAGCAAAATTTTCATATCTATCTGAAAATTTGAGCAGTTTAATTCTGGAAATTGATTTATGAATCATCAATGATTGTTTTGCCGGTCAGTACCCACATGGGGGTTAACTGCAGAAGTGATGGCTAACGGCGGAGGGAATTCAACGCCCAAGATCTTATTCTCTGCCACTCTGACAATCATTTTCACGGTTGTTTTTATAAAATTATTTCTCCTCCAAACATAAGAAAACTTACACGTACAAAATGATAACAACCTTGGAGGTTGGTAGAGGAAAAAAGATAATAACACTTCAAAAGTTGAATGCCCTCCGTCGTCAGCCATGATCTCTGTGCAGTTAATCCTCATGGGGGTACCTAGTGACCGTCAAAATAATCTTTGATGATTCTCAGATCAGTTTCCAGAATTATGCTACTCAGCTTCATAGACAGATATGAAAATTTTGTCGCCAAACCTATCCAAACGCTCCCTGCCTGAGCCCAACAAACTAACGCTCAGTAGGCGTGAAATAAATTCGACCGCTGGAGAAAAATATTTTTTCCAGGCCTCCACGCTCGTGTCGAGTTTCATTCACATGCATTACCGTTACAAAAGAGTTCAAGTTATTAATCCATGACAAAATTATCAATCATGTCGATTGGTATCAGCCAAGAAACTACTGTTGAATGAGGTGCTCAAAAATGCTCACTTCTTGGCGTGCCATTCTTTGCACGGTGGTCTCACAAACATTTTGACTCGGTGAATGGAATCAGAGGATGCCGTTTACTTTAAAATGACACCAAACTTGGCAGTTTATTCGTTGTGGGGATGAAGAATTGAGAAAAACAGTTTTTTCCGATCTGTCATAAGAATTAATTTTTTTCAGTGTGAAGAACTGTTGGGACATGGTAACAAATGTTGTCAATGTGTAGGTTAGAGTCGTTTGATGACATCCAAATAAGAATTACGTGGTGGTATGATGATTTGGTGGGAAGCCTCGCACCTTCAACTTTCAAGGGCCCCCAGACCCCCTCCGCAGATATTTTTTCCTTAAGCATCCGCCCGAGTTCTCCCGCCTTACCGAGTGCTCGCTATACCAAGTCCTCCGCCTTACCAAGTCCTCATTGGGGATGCGCTGTGCGCCAGGCAGGCTGCGCGAGCCGGCACCATGCAGTTTCATACGTATCGCAAGTTTGCGCGCAAAATCAGAGTGTTGTAGTAGATATACGACTGTCGTAATTACATATTATAAATCGTGATAGCCTGTAGTTTTAAATTCACTCTGCTGCTATCAGCGTTGTGTGCTCTCTGTCTCTGTGTTTTTTTTCAGTCCTGCCTAGATAGATGTCGTTTGTTTGTAGGTTTTGTTTTCACCATCGAGGAAACAAAAGTAATTGGCAATGAAATGATATACGACTCGATATACGAGTATATATTTCAAACTATACGAGCCGAATGCGAAGCAGGAGACTTCGAGGCATGGGAGAAAGATTTTGAATTTCAATCCAAGATGAACCAGACTGTATAGGTGGTCCATCCTAGCGTAATCATCCCATAGCAGTCTTACTGTTCAAGATAGAGAAAAAGATGTAGGATAAAAGTTATATGGTTTGATGAGACCTATAACCTAAAATTATTTCCAGCTATAGAGGTGTCCCATTTTGACGGGATTAACGGGACGTCATTTTTTTGAATGGAACACCTATATTTTTTGGCATTTTTCTGTTCAGCTTCTTCAACTGTCTTATGCCTGTATTTTCGTTTTTCAATTGTGTGGCAGTGCTACCAACCAAAAATAGAAAACTGGGAAAAATCGCTTTTTCACAGTTCTCTTAAAAAAATCGTAGCGGCTTTGCTTTTCGAAACTCAGGGATGAAACTTGACATGGTGATAGTCAAGTCAAAGACCAAAAGCTCGATGTCGAAAAATTGCAATTTTTTGTTCACAAAAAAAATCAAACTTCATAATTTTCAAAGTATCATAACTATTTTTTTTCAAATGGCATGCCCCTAATTTTATAACGTTATCTGATAGCTTTTTTCATCCTTCTATTTTTACTAGGGGCACCCCCCCCCCCTAAACTTTATTTTTTGAGATAATCGGAAATTTTCACAAAATTTTGCTATTTATTTTTTGTTTATATTTTTTCAAAAACTGACTTGGCCGTGATGAATGACAGACAAGCCAAATGGTACGCAGCTGTCAGTTAGTCAGTCTGAATATTGTCGAACAAAAAAAAAAGACTTCAACGCAAAAAGACAACAAAGTGGAATCCTGGATATCTGGATTAATACCAGATTATCATATCAATCATTGCCTCTCGCGTAAAGTCATTTTTCTTAGTTCGAAATTATTCAGACTGACTAACTGAGAGCTGCGTACTATTTGGCTTGTCTGTCATTCATCACAGCCAACTCAATTTTTGGGAAAAAACCAAAAAAATTAGCAAACTTTGTGAAAATTTCCGTTTATCTTGAAAAATGGAGTATAAGGGTGGGGTACCTCTAGTAAAAATAAAAAAGATGAAAAAGATATCAGATAACGTTATAAAATCAGGAGCATCCCGTTCAAAAAAAATAGTTATGATGCTTTGAAATTTTAAAGTTTGATTTTTTTTTGTGAACACCCTGTATCAAAAAATCGCATATTTTGACATTGAGATTTTAGTCTTTGACTTGACTATCACCATGTCAAGTTTCATCCCTTATTAGTTTCGAAAAGCAAGGCCGCTACGATTTTTTTAAGAAAACTGAAAATGCGATTTTTTCCAGTTTTCTATTTTTAGTTGTTAGCACACACAATGGAAAAACAAAAATACAGGAATATGACAGTTGAAAAAGCTGAATAGAAAAATGCAAAAAAATAGGTGTTCCATATAAAAAAATGACGTTCCGTTAGTCCCGTCAAAATGTGACACCTGTATAGCTGGGAATAATTTTAGGTTATAGGTCTATCAAACCATATAACTTTTCTTCTACATCGTTTTCTCTATCTTGAACGGAAAGACCGTTATGGGATGATTACGCTAAGATGGACCACCCTGTACAGTCTGGTTCATCTTGGATCAAAGTTCAAAATCTTTCTTCCATTCCTCGAAGTCTCCTGCTTCGCATTCGGCTCGTATAGTTTGAAATATAACTTGTATATCATTTCATTGCCAATTACTTTTGTTTCCTCGGTGGTAAAAGGAAAACCTACAACCAAACGACATCTAGGCAGGACTGAAAAAAAACACAGAGACAGAGAGCACAGAACGCTGATAGCAGCAGAGTGAATTTAAAACTACAGGCTATCACAAATTTTCAGCTCTTCTCAGCTTGTAACAAACAATTTTTGCGGGAATGTGCTCTCCACCCTCTCTCTTAAGAAAACATGAAGTTTGAATGGGAGAGTTTGGGAAAAATCAGGATTTTATTCGACACAGTCTGCTGGGTCTCTATACGCGAATTTTCAGCCTTCTTCGGCGCCAACTGCGATCTGTACTTTTCCTCCAAGTCTGTACTGCGATAAGAGATTTTTTACCCCCCTCTCTAAAAAGACATGATACGTACAATAAAAAGTTTCGAAACTTTCACATATTGTTCGGCACGCTTTATTAAGTGTGTATGCTGAATTTCAACTTCCTCCGAGTCAAACTGGATGTTTCCAGCAAGAATGTGCATCAGATCTTGGGAAAGTTTGGGAATTTCAGTGGGATGTTCAGGACATCTTAGAGAGCCTGTATGCAAAAATCCAGCTTCTTTCCAGTTTTATTGAGGTTTAAAACTTAAAATTCCTGGGCTATATCAACTACAACACTCAACCTGTTTGATTTGGCGCGCAAACTTGCGATACGTATGAAACTGCATGGTGCCAGCACGCGCAGCCTGGCGCACAGCGCGTCCCCAATGAGGACTTGGTAAGGCGGAGGACTTGGTATAGCGAGCACTCGGTAAGGCGGGAGAACTCGGGCGGATGCTTAAGGAAAAAATATCTGCACCCCCTCCGCATTGAGTGCACCGATGTCTCCAACTCTTGAAATTAAGGCTAAAGGGGACTGAAATTGAGTACCAAGTGTGCGACAGAGAGAGAATACATCAAAAGTAATAAAATGTTTTTGGGAAAACCATTAGTCCAATTTCAGATCTGAAAAAAGGGTTATACTGAGATTTCAATTCTATTTGATGCACTAGTTGAGAAAAAAATTCCAAAAATTTTTTCAAATTTTTTTTTCAATTCCACAAATTAATTTCGATTTTTTCAAAAATCGCAGGTAGTCATTTTGAAGTACTGAAAATATCAACCAATAATCCGTTTTTAGAATTTTTGTAGCACAAATGGTGCTCTCCGAAACACATTTTGAAAATCTCTCTTCGATATTTGCCGCCCGCTGCAGCTGTTCTCCGCGATGAGTCATTCACGATAAAGGTAGTGATCACTTTCTGCACACATGGTGTTATGATGTTTTCTGAGAAATAGGCGATGTAAATAGAGCAGTAGTAAAGATTTGTGACATCGTGATATTACGCCGATATATTTCGTTGCTACGATTTCTGAAATTGTAATATTCTTTTTCAAGTTGATCATTTATCTCACGAGATCACACTATCTAGATCTAGAATCTACTGATACTCCAAGAAACTTATATCCAATTATAAAGGGACAAACATTAATCATATTGCAGTTGCAAAACAATAGACTGCAAGTGCACAAATGTATTTAAAACTATATACACTGGGAGCAATAACAAAACTGCAAAGAACTACTACTACTACTACTCCTACTACTCCTACTTCGTCTGAAGTATGTCTGTCTGTCTGTCCGTCCGTCCGTTTGACTCCTGTGTGGATATCTGTCTGTTTGTTTGTGTGCCTGGCTGTCTGTGTGGTTATCTTCATGAATGACCTCAGCTCATTTGATTTTTGTTGAAATCGTTCCATCAGAATGCACTCTTGTTTCGTATAAAATTTGTATTACGTATCGTAGTACGATACGCGTTTGAGTGTCGAAAAGTGGCTAGTAAGAAACGTTGATGGGAAAAAAGTCATGGCATTTAAACTTTCTCGAATGGGCATGCTCCTACAAGCTCGCAGATCGATGATCTCAGGCAATAGAATTTTGATATTGAAGTCAATTTTGTTTTTATTTTGCCAGTGCACTATGTCCTTGTACTTGAAAATAGTGATTGTGTGTCCGTTTAAGCTGAGAATTTCTCTCCAAACAAAATTTTTGATTGGTCTGTATAGCTTCTTGTATGGTCTTTTGTTTTGCCGACTTCGGGCAATATGTACATATTTTAGAGCTAAAATCATCAATAATAAATCTAATTGATTACTTTCAAATCCAATAGGACATTTCACCCTGATAATAGTACCATTCTAATGAGGAAGAAGCCCGTCTGGCGATTCCGCAAGATATCCATGGGTCGTCGGGTCCACAAACAGGCCTCATAGTTCAACTTTATTCCGTTAAGTTCAGTTCTAATCAAACCTCGAATCAAACCATACAACTTTTTTCTTATGGTGCGATTCTCTAAAAAATTACGTTCCATAAAGGCTCTGTTACGTTGTGATTACTCAGGCAACAGCCAATCCACGTTTACCATCACGTACATCACTTCAGCGCATACATGAGTACGCATACCTGCAGGGCGCGGTAATTTCAATTTTGACGCACGCAAGTGTCACTGTCAATGGCAACTGTCAATGAATAATCGAAATGTAAACAAACAACAAACATAACCTCTCAACCCTCCAACATTTAATATTGTTCAGAATGAAATGTTACGTGCCGTATGGCAGAAAGACGCAGAAAAGATTCAGGTGATACGAGCTGCAAGGCGATCGACGAAAAAAGAGCGTTATTTGGTTATGTCTGTCGAAACGTCGAATCGACGTCAAGCGCTGTCAACTTGTTGTGATATAGATATGGCAACGTCCTACTTTCACAGGTATGCGCAGAAGCCTTTCGGGAAACGTGGATTGCCGACACGGATTTTTACATAACAAATCGTTCATGGAATGTTATTTTTTACAGAATAGCACTATTCTTTTTTTCTATCTTGAACGGTAAGGCCGCTATGGGATATTTACGCTAGGATCGGCCACTCTTTATCTTCCCATAGCTTCCAGTTACTGGGTTCAATGCCTGTTCTAAATTTTCATTGAAATCAAAGATTGAAATTGGCTGCTCCCAATGGGCGACAGACTGCTGAGATAAGGTTGTTGTACTTGCACCAGGGTGTACCGTTGGTGTATGGGTGAACTTTTTTTTGAATTTTCGAATGTTTTAAGAATTTGATTCCAACAAAAATCGACAGAGTTCTTATTTCTTGCGGACTATAAATAATGTATGATGATACCGGACGGGAACCGCTCGCGCTTGCAGGTGGGCGGCACGCGGTGAACTTCAAAGGGAAATATTCAAAATTGATTTCGGTCGATACTATTGATGATATTTGAATTTTGAAAAAAGGTTATTATACAATATTCACCACAAAATAGAATGACTACCTGGGATTTTCAAAAAAAAAATTAAAAATTTGAGAAAATTGAAAAAATTTTTCCAAAAAATACAAAAATCAAAATTTCTGACTACAGCATCAAATAATTATATATTCTAAAAATAATAACGTTTGAATTTTCAAAATCGGTCTATTGAGTGAATTTTGAGAATGTTAATAGTTTCCGCGCCATCTCGCGTCTCAGAAACACATTATTTTATCGTCCCCTTTAGCCTTAAGGTTTGAGTATCCTCAATCGAACCCCAAAAGCGCATTGCTTAAGCTCAAAATGCATAGTTCGAGCTTTTTTTGGCGCTTAACCACCGTACTATTTCTATTACTAATGAGCCTTAACAGTTCATTATAGCTACAAATTTCTTCAATCGTCGCGTCGTCGAATTTCCAGGTAATTATACGTCCAGCTTCTAATCTACCCATTCACGATTAAACAAGAGAAATACTTTCCCTCCTTGTTCGTGGGGCCGGGAAAGTGGAATTCCATGGAAATTTCATCAGTGCCGGCAGCTTTACCATTTTTTTGCCTTTATCAGGGGAGCCCCTTATAAGATATGTCTCTACAGCTTTACAGTCTACAGCAACACATTCCCGATCAAACCAAGGATTGGAATTGACACAGGAGCCCCGCCTAGTTTTGTTGGTGGTATTGAAGCCACCCGCATTTGGCGGGCCGAAAATAATCCGGAGGAAAAAAATTCACAGCCGTGAAATCGAAGTATGAGAATGTGAATATTCAGAGTCAAGGCATTATTAAAAGATGTCGCTAGTTATTTAATTCATTCGTGTAAATCCCGCAAAGTTCTACAACATAATTTATTTGCTCCTCATCGACAATTCAATAACCGTTCCTGTTTGACGTCCGACGAAATGGTGAATTGGTGCATATTGAGTAAAGCACCCGCACATCAACCAAACCAGTTGTCGCCGTGTCGTACTCCTGCTGTTAAAATGCTCCGTGCTGCCCGCTCGCCGCCGCCATCATCCGATGTTCACGTGTTGTCACCCGGTGTCCCAGCGCAATGGATTAAAT
This sequence comes from Anaspis maculata, assembly GCA_949128115.1. NCBI lineage: Eukaryota > Metazoa > Arthropoda > Insecta > Coleoptera > Scraptiidae > Anaspis > Anaspis maculata. The sequence continues at coordinate 127,301,499 of OX421961.1, forward strand.
TACCCATTGGAATTTCACGGCTATACGCCGTTCGCGGTCGTTTTGGATGCGAAAAAATATTCCGAATTGCTGGGAATGGAGGATAACGCCGGAGATTGACCGTGGTACCTGGACCAATCCTCCTGGGCTGCCGTCCGCTCCCAACTCGCGTCCGCTGCCGAGTGCTTCTGCGGGCCTGTTAGCGAAGAGTTTTAGTCCCCTTCGAGGAAGCTGAGCTAGAACCCGTTTATGTTGCGTCGCGACCCTCCTAGAGGCCGAAGCGTCGAAGCCCCAATGATGAGCCCCAGCCCACTTGGAAAATGACGAGTCGATTCCCCCCGGCTGATGTGTCTCAAAGGCCCCCTGGAGAAAGTCGAGTTGGAACCCTTCGGAGTTTTGGTCCCCTTGGGGGAATGTTGAGTCAAGAACCCTCCAGGTAGAGTTTTGGCCCTCCAAGAGACCGATGAGTTGCTTCCCCCGTTGAGTTGCAACCCGTCTCTAGGAGTCGTGTCAAAGCCCTTGGACGTTGAGTCTTGATCCGCCTCCAGGTGTCGAGTCAGAGCCCTCCGACGACGAGCTCCAGCCCTTTTTCCAGGTCGATGTGCCAAGGCCCTTCCGGGGTTGAGTTTCGACCCTTCTTCAAGTCGTAGAGTTGGGACCCGTTGACGAAGTGTTTCGAACCCCCAGGATGCTGAGTCGCGTTCCCTCGACGGTGAGTTCTAGCCCACCTCGAGGATGTCGAGTTGAAACCCCTAAATGAACCAGGCCCGATAGAAATGAGGTCTCTCGTTTCGGTATCTCGTGTGGCGGAGTGATGACCTCGACGAGCGGAGGATTAGTCTTGCTGAGTTGGGATGGTTGCTTACGGTTAGGCTTTGTCGTGAAAAATGTATGATGGGGCTCACGCGTGCGTTCTGAATCTGCCTGCACGTGCTGGTGTCTGCGCTACTGTCTGCCGTCAGGTACAGCCACTTTCAAGCCTCGTTCTTTGTTGGATACCTTCATAGAAAGGTATTCGCGCTCTTGGGCCCTCTGGACTTGGCTTTGTGACTGCGGTACTCAGAGCACCGGACCTAGTGGGTTAGATCTGGAAACTCGCGGGTGAGCTTCCTCTGCGTTTCTGAAGCTCCTAGTTATTCGGAAAATGTAAATTTTGAGAACTACGTGAAAAATCAAGTAATTGGAAAAATGGAATCGCGTTTGTATCGGGGTTCGGACCCTGCCGTAGAGTCGTAATTGTTGATCGGATTGATGGACCCCCCCCCTCCTTGAAACTAATGATTTTGTTTTAGCACCACGACAGTTCCGGATATTTCCATATAGAGCTTGTTACGGGAAGGAAGACGTTCTTATTCGTAAATGATGAATTTAATCCGGTACCCAACGACGCCACCGTTCAGATAGGGACTTTGTGAAAATGAATTGTTATTAGGGCTCGATCGGGAATAGTGTAGGCGGCGATTATTTCGCGTTAGGGCAAAGATTATTTCGACGCCTCTCCGCATCGGCTTTTCGGCGAACACCCTGTATAGTCAATTCTTTGCGTTTTGTTTCTCCTGGCTGCGGCCTTCTCTCACAAATTGCTAAACAACAACGAACTAGCGCGTATACGGGGCGTGCTCAAAACGTTCTCCAAATTAAATTTGTATCTTGACTAGAGTAATTGTTTCGCGCTCACCATCGGTTTGAAAGTTTTTGGAAGGGCGAAATTCGGTTCAACATTTCCGGTTATAGACACGCGCGACCGCGGGAATCTTTCTAAGCGTTGGGGGCGACTCACGGTGAAAAAAGGGAATAGGCCCCCACAAAGGCAGCCATATCCTATCCTTTCCAAACGGGCAAAAGAGACCATGGCCCAAAAAGAAGCAACAGCCTTTGAAAAGAATGCCACAATTAGGTGGGCTACCATACACACACCGGGCCACAAATCTTGGATAGCACTCGTGGTCGAAGTTACTCTCCTCTTTTCAGTGTCTAGAAGCCGGGCCTAACCCTAACATAACCTCTAACACTAACATAAATGCTGGATCTGATTCAACCCCAAAAAGAACTTTGAACCGCGAAAACCAGTCAATTAAATGTCGGTCAAGGTGTAGAGTCAGGTGTTCGTCGGAGGGTTGGGGTGTTGGGACGTCTGAAATAATTAGGGGAAAGTTATCTCTTCGGGAATAGGTTAGATCTTTCAGATAATTTAGCCTGCGTGGTGATGGTAGGGCTAGGTATAGGAGCGAGCCATTATTTAAACATTTTGAATTGTACATAGAAGTCAATAGATTGATGTTATGTTAAAATTTTATACTGTGTCTTATTGTGTTCAGACTCGTAGTCAGACCTATCTCAACAATCTCGAGAGCTCTATAATCGAACAACAAGAAGAGAGGCACAACGGGATGTCGTCCTGATACTAGATGATCATCGGCCAAGCGGTTCCAAAAGCGGGAAAAGTGATTTAATTCAAATAAGTTGAATTAAATACCAGTATAATGGGTTGCCTACCCATTCAGGGGTACAAGACGATAGCTGGGGTTGTTTCAGTATATACATAATTATTAAAAAATTTAGAGGAATCGCAAATTGCTTCAACAAGATTGTCAGATACTTCTTTAACGGAATTCCAACTCGTATCACCAAAAGAGTCTGTGTCTGTATGACATGATATTTGTGTACACTTGAGTTTTTTGCCGATTCCATCTCAACTCTTTTCCGAGTACTATAGCGTTTTCATCCCGTGCCAATCCCGGCAACCTGACATTCATTAAGTGACACATGGCTCACCTCCGAACCGTCCAATTACAGTTAGTTGCAATTAGTTGCAGCAAACATGATATACTTTGACAGCGCCGCAAGAAGAATGCTCAACTGGGATTTTCGGGGATTTTGGGTATGTGGTAGAGAATGAAATTCTAAATCGATAGGTATCTGCTATAAAATTCTATGAATTAATTTTTTCAAGGTTTGGGGTCTTTTTTGACTATCTTTACTGCACTAATACGAGTTTTTGCTATCTCTCCTCACACAATGTCCCTTCCAACATCCTCCTAGCTTCCAACATATGTATAACAATTAAAAACAAACAATACAAATCTGATTTCAAGATGTCGACAGGAACAATCAACCAATTTTGGCAAAAATGAGTTTATAATCTTGTTGGAAAGGTCTCATCGGGCCGCGTCGAATAAGTGAATCATCACAAGCACTAAAATATACTTAAATAATCATTGCATAACATGAAACATGCAAAATTAATATTCTTTCGTGGGCAATTTGCAATCAACACGATTTCTAGTCTCTTCTGCAAATTTGCTAGAATGTCGCTTACGTTGCTTCGCCTGGCAAGGGACGATATGTTGGAAGGGACATTGTGCGAGGAGAGAGAGTAAAAAACTCGTATCTTATCTTGCTTTTTATGATAAAAAACGACCACACGGCTAGTACACCTCGGGCAAATTATGTACATTGGTTTTCTCGCCTCTATCCCCATATTATGCCTTCGACTTTGCAATTTTGTATTTTGGTAAGCCCTTCCACATCTTGTTTGTGATTGTTCATCTGTATGTTCATTTTTAGCTTGATGAAGCCCTAAATTAGGGCGAAACGTTGCATTATACGTCTATAATTGAAAAAATAATTTAATTTCGTCCTGTTTCCTCAAGAAAAGCGCCACAGAATACATAAAGAAGGACAAAGAAACCGATCAAAAACATGGCTAAAGGCTTTTCCATCAAAGGAACTATACTATATTCTGATCATTTAATGTGCCAGACTGAACTCAGATTTACATTATTTCAAATAATTCTCAGTTCGTTCTTCTTTATGTTGTTTTCGTTCCTTATCCTTCCAATGTCTTCTTCAGTTCTCTTGTTTCCATCCAGTACAGCTTGTAGCATCTTTTCTAGGTTTTATTCTTCTTTTGCCACATTATCAGTGATTGTTTCGTTGGTTACGGTCTTAACGGCGTTTGTTTTCTCTATTTCCGATAGAACTGTGGTTGTTGTCTACCGGGTGGGCCATAAAAAACCGTGGCCGGAATTTTTCCTTCTAAGATTTTTATTTCTTAACCGAATTGATCGGAAATCACGGCATTGGCTAGGCAATTGAATAGGCTACCATCTCCATATTTCAAAACGACTGACATGTCAAAATTCAAGATGACAGAAACAAATGAAAATAGACCTACTTTTGTCCTCGTTGCGTTTTATGAGAAGATGTCAGAAAGTCAAAGCCAATGATGTATTATGAAGAAATAGATCTTTCCCGCCAATTCAAGACCACAACCAATCAAATCGCATCATCTACTGGAAAGCTATTGCGAGTTGAAGCGAAGCCTACTTTCCGGATTTTATTACCGCAAGATTCACCCAAATTTAGGTATTGTCCTCGCCATTGCCTTATTACTCAACTGGTTTTTTCGAATTTGGTATCAGTGGCTAGCTAATTAAACAGGCTACCATTTTCCTATGAAAAAATGGCCGACATGTCAAAATTCAAAATGACAAAAACAAATGAAAGTAGGCCTTCTTTTGTCCTTGTTGCGTTTTATGGAAAGTTGTCAGAAAGTCAAAGCCAATGATGTATTATTAAGGAATAGACCTTTCTTGACAGTTCAAGACCACAACCAATCAAATCGCGTAATCTGTTCGAAAGCTATTGCGAGTTGAAGCGAAGCCTACTTTCCGGATTTTATTACCGCAAAATTCATTCAAATTTAGGTATCGTCCTCGCCATTGCCTTATTACTCAACTGATTGTTCCAAATTTAGTGTCAGTGGCTAGCTAATTTCACAGGCTACCATTTCCATGTGGGAAAATGACCAACACGTCAAAATTCAAGATGACAGAAACAAATGAAAATAGGCCTTCTTTTGTCCTTGTTGCGTTTCATTAAAAGTTGTCAGAAAACTAAAGCCAATGATGTATTATGAAGAAGTAGACCTTCCTCAACAATTCAAGACTACAACTAATCAAATTGCGTCATCTACTAGAAAACTATTGCAGGTTGAAGCGAAGCCTACTTTCCGGTTTTTATTCCCGCAAAATTGACCCAAATTTAGGTATCGTCCTCGCCATTGCCTTACTACTCAACTGATTTTCTCAAATTTGGTATCAGTGGTTAGCTAATTGAACAGGCTACCATTTTATTGTAAAAAAATATCCTACATGTCAAAATTCAAGATGACAAAAACAAATGAAAATAGGCCTTCTTTTGTCTTCATTGCGTTTTATAAAAAGTTGTCAGAAAGTCAGAGCCAACGACGTATTATGAAGAAGTAGACCTTCCTGATCAGTTGAGTAATAAGGCAATGGCGAGCACGATAGTTACCTAAATTTGGGTCAATTTTGCGGAAATAAAAACCGAAAAGTAGGCTTCGCTTCAACCTGCAATAGTTTCCCAGCAGATGACGCGATTTGATTGGTTGTGATCTTAAATTGTTGAGGAAGGTCTACTACTTCATAATACATCATTGGCTTTGGTTTTCTGACAACTTTCAATAAAACGCAACAAGAACAAAAGAAGGCCTATTTTCATTTGTTTCTGTCATTTTGAATTTTGACGTGTCGGTCATTGTCTCACATGGAAATGGTAGCCTGTGAAATTATCTAGCCACTGACACTAAATTTGGAAAAATCAGTTGAGTAATAAGGCAATGGCGAGGACGATACCTAAATTTGGGTGAATTTTGCGGTAATAAAATCCGGAAAGTAGGCTCCCCTTCAATTCGCAATAGCTTTCGAACAGATGACGCGATTTGATTGGTTGTGGTCTTGAATTGTCTAGGAAGGTCTATTCCTTCATAATACATCATTGACTTTGACTTTCTGACAATTTTTCATAAAACGCAACAAGGACAAAAGAAGGCCTATTTTCATTTGTTTCTGTCATCTTGAATTTTGACATGTCAGTCGTTTTGAAATATGGAGATGGTAGCCTATTCAATTGCCTAGCCAATGCCGTGATTTCCGATCAATTCGGTTGAGAAATAAAAATGTTAGAAGGAAAAATTCCGACCACGGTTTTTTATGGCCCACCCGATATGTCCCCTTGCTTTTAGAAATTGTCGGTTTCGGCGTTGACTGGTCGTCCTCGAAGCTGGTGTCGTTTATTTTTCTTTTGTTGTCTTCTGTAGTTTTTCTTGACCCTGGGTGTTCTTGGTGGCGTTTTGTTTTATAATGGATTTTTCTGTTCATTGAAACGGTGTAGTTGTTGGTTGTTGTCTATTGTGTAGTGTATATATGTATACGTTTCTGCCACTGCGATATATCACGCTTGATAAAAACTTCTTGATGTAAAATGTTCCGTTTCGCTTTCAATTTCTTTGAAATTTGCACTTTTATGGCCTGGGATGCACTTCACTAGATGCTTTCCTTTCACCACAAAACTCACTGATCTGATCCAAGTTAGAGAGAGAGAGAGCGAGAAATCACATGCGCGAAAGTGAGATACTACTAACAACTTAGGTCAGAATACTTGGTTCAGGTTGTAAAAGGAAAGCACCTACTGATAACTTATTGTTCGTTGTCCTTGGTGCACCAAACTTTTCAGTGGGGTCCTGTTAACCATGTTAAAATGATTATTTATACAGAGCTCTTTGGAAGACGTCCTCACTTGTTTATCGCACATTCCCTGATAAAATAAATTTGAAAAGATAGAAATTTCCACTGCCCAGTTCAACAGCGTTTTTTGGCTCCGGAATCAAAAAGCGATGTACAGAAAAGCGACATTCAAAATATAAAGTAATGAAATAGCGCTTATCACAATATCGATGTAACATAATAGCGTGTAATTAAATAGCGACGTAACGAAATATTGTTTGTAATGAAAGAGCGACGTAAAAAAATATCGATGTATTGAATCACCACTATAACAAAATAGCTATTTTGGAATGAAATAGCGACGGTAAAATTTACTATTTTCAAAGAAAAAAACACAAATTATTCTTTCATTTAGGCCTCGCCTCGGACCTCGCTAATGAATCCATTTAGTTGACCGCCAAATTCCTTCAGTCTCCGAACCATCTTAGTCTATGGACGAACTGCACACTCCACGACATGTCTAGTAAGAAAATAAAAGAACTGCAACCAACTTTACACTCAGACTCGATCATGGTTGATTTTGAAAAAGCTGCAATAAATGCTCTCAAAGAAGTATTCCCAGAATCGAATGAAGCAGGGTGTTTCTTCCATTTGTCTCAAAGTCTTAGGCGGAAGATTCAGAAAACTACAGATTTAGTCAATTTGTACAAGAACGAAGAAGCAGTACGACTAAAATGCAAAATGCTGCTTGCACTGAGTTTTGTACCAGAAAGAGATGTGCAGTTCGCCTACGAAATTTTCATTGAGAATGGTGTTCCAGAAGAAATGGAACCTATAACAGACTACTGGGAAAAAACCTACGTAGGAAAACGACTAGAAGGAATTGTGCCAAGATATCCCATCAGCATGTGAAACATGCTTGACCGGCTCAACTCTGACATGCCAAGGACAAACAACTCCTTGGAGGCATGGCACAATGCCTTCAAAAAAACACTTGATTGTAACCGGCCATCAATGGCAAAACTTGTCAAGCGATTCAAGTTGGAACAAAATTAAACCGAAAACTTTATTGTATGGTACCGGGCTGGCTTCAGAAGCAGTGCGTCCGCTAAATGTAAATATGTCCAGCTGAAGAAACGCCTCCAGACAAAAGCACAAAGCTATTCATTGGGTCATGTGTTGGAATAGTTGAATTCTATCCCTTTGAATTTATCTATATAACAATAATCAAGTGTTGATAATCAAATTATATGATTTTGTCGTTAATCGTATCGTAATTTTCGAATAAATCGCCTTCATTGAATCTCCATTTTTTTACAACTCTCTTTCATGACATTGCTTTTATGTAACAAGAGCTATTTTGTTACAATCGCTATTTCAATACGTCGCTATTTTATACATCGCTATTTCATTACTCGCTGTTTTCAAACATCTCCCATTTAACATCGCTATTTTGAATGTCGCTTTTCTGTACATCGCGTTTTGATTCCGGAGCCGCGTTTTTTAATTATACTGGTATTACTGGTACCATTATTAAAAAAAAACGCTGTTGAACTGGGCAGTGAAAATTGCTCTCACTTCTTTGCTTGGCATTTTCCCGCAAAAAGGTCTCTTGCATTTTCGACTTCATAAATGGAATAAGCTAATGCGGAAATGTGAGGAAAGACATCAAACGTTGCCAATTTCTCATTTTCTTGTAGGTGAAAAAAAAATGAGAACAATTTTTTTGCACTAGCCGAAAACTTATTTTTTTTTTACAGTGAAGAACGATAGTGACTTGGTGACTGATGCAGTTAAGGTTCATGGTAGAATCATACGTTTCCTTTTCATTGAGTATAGCGATATTAAAAAGTGGTTCCGTAGGGGTGCCAGCACTTTGAAATTTTTAAGGCCTCCTGGTGCCCCCCGAAAAAAAAATTGAGCGGCGCTTCTTCTCAATCGAAGAGCACGGTCGACGGTCGTTGTGCCATCCCACCAGTTTCCGCGCTTTTGTCACCAAGTGCAAGGTTCATGTCATTAACTTCAGGACTATCAAGAGTTTGTTTGCAAATATTTATGCAATTGAATTGATAATTCCTGTTGTCTTTTTGGTGCACTGGATCCGCATTATCCCGAGGCTTCAACTTAGGTACTGCTATAGTTTTCAAAAATGTGGAATGGCATGCTGAACCCGCACCTGAATGGAAACCTACCTCTCTTAGCATATCCGGCGTAATATCTTGAGCATGCCGCACACTCCTGTCTCTTGTCCCCTCTACCGAGAAAGAAATCTAATAAATCTTGGGTACATTTCACACACAGCCTTTCATCAATCGCCAGAGCTCTCTAAAGTCTTGGATTATTCAGTCATATTAATTCAGTAACGAGCCTCGTCCTCGTTCAGAAAGTGGTTTGAAACACGCAAACTTTTTTATTCATCAGTACTACTTACGCCGCTTCGTTTCCGGCAGCAAGTCCATCAACGAAGTAAAAATTACCATCCTTAAATCAAGTGGAATAAAGTGTATAGTTTTTGTCACGCGTGTTCGTTGAGAGCAGTTTTTGCGCACTCATCACCTTGTAGGTATGTAATTTACAATAATAACATAACGAAAATTGTACCTAGGTACTTATTATTTACCTTGAGCATTCAACTAGAAGTGAATAATGCAGTAACATGTTCGATATAATTGAAGAAATATTTTTAGTACTTGCGCGAGTCCGATGTTGGATTTCTCAACGGATCAAAATGGGGTTGTTCAACGCAATGTGCTCTTCAACAGTCAGACTCGATGGTAAAACTGCAGTGATAACCGGATGCAATACGGGAATCGGCAAAGAAACGGCGCAGGATTTTTACCTCAGAGGTATGAACTTTCGAATTCCCTTTTTCTTCTTCAAAAGCAATTCGGCGAGCTAAAAACGTCTTCGATTCTTCTCCAGGAGCTAGAGTGATCATGGCATGCCGAAACCTGGAAAAAGCCAACACGGCCAAGAAGTACATATTCCAAGAGTGTGTCGGTGAGAAAAATCTGGGTCAACTGCACATCGTCGAGCTCGACCTGACCAGTTTGAAATCCGTTCGGCGTTGCGCCGAACACATTTTAGAGAACGAAGACCGCATCGACCTGCTCATAAACAATGCCGGGATCATGGTTTGCGATGAGGGAAAAACAGAAGACGGATTCGAAGTCCATCTCGGCACCAACCACCTGGGACATTTTCTCTTGACCATGCTGTTGCTGCCGAAAATTTGCAAGAGCACACCGGCACGGATCGTAAACGTGTCTTCTCTGGCATACATCGGTAGGAACACTTGAACAATTCAAGAAGAAAACGAGCCGAAAAATATATCAGAATCATTATTACAGGTTCTTCGATCAATTTCAAAGACTTGAACTACAACAAAAGGAAATACTCGAGGACCGGAGCCTACGGTCAAAGCAAGCTGGCCAATATTTTGTTCACACGAGAGCTTGCGAGGCGTTTAGAACGTGAGTTTCTTGCATCAGTGTGTTGCCTATGGAAGATGTTTTTCCGTCTGAATTCGTCGCAGTATAACAGTAACCGCAGTAGCATGCCGGGTGCTTTTCAAAAATGACCTCAGCCTGTTACTTTCTTTTGAGCTTGTTTTTTTTTTAATGCAAAACCATAAGCGACACTTGTTCCGACAAGGCAACTAGGTGCTTATACAGGGAGTCTCAAAAGTACCGTGTTCCGAGTCCAGAGCGATGTACAAAATCCTCTCGAGAACACGGAAAAATATTTAAAAAATCATTGTTGCTCATTTTTGAAGATATGGGGTGTCGAAAGTGGGACTCCGCTGACCTTCACTTTCCTTATTCGAAGTGATTTTGGGAAACTGTTTGTGATAGACTGATCAGTGAATACGTTCAACCACTGGGAATGCACTTTATTTTTTTAAATATAAATGGTGATCTATAAATCTAAAAAATTCATTTTCCTACAAAAACGCCAGTAAAAGTTCTTCTATGGAAATGAAAAGGGTCATATCTTGTTCTAATTATTTCAGGGACCAATGGAATATTTTACAGGTATTGAGAAGAAAAAATGATTTTCTTGATTCATGACTCACCTGCATCGTTAAGAGAGATTTCGTGCACACCCATTAGTTGATCATTTTTACTGACAGTAATCAGTAATCACAAACAATTTCCCAAAATCACTTGAAATAATGGTGATAGTGAGGAGCGAAGTCCCAACCTTGATGCCCCATATCTTTGAAAATTAACTAATTGAATTCGTCTTGGAAGACCTAAAAATGGTTATAACCGTCGACACCGCATTTTTTTCTGCATGATTACAATACTTTTCCCTCGACTTGTCCTTTTGTACGATCAAACAACGAAAATAATTCTCGTCTCCTGAAACTTTTTTAATTTTTTTCTCCACATTTCGTTCGCTGAGATAACCATGAATGTATCTGCATGATTTTGGAATCTGCTTCGCAACTTAGAAGACAGCTCGAGGGTAAAATGCATTTTTCATTTAGTCACTGTTTACACAAAATTTCACTTTTGTTTTTTGCGATCACGAAGAAATACTCAGGTACTCAATTTTTGTTCTGCCTCAACTCATTTCCAGGTAAGTGGTATTGATAATTGCATTGCAATTAGTAGGTATCATTGTCATCTGCAAAAAAAGAGCCTAAAGTCGCCACGAGTTATTATTATTATAGCTTGTAGCATATAGCTCACAAGAAGCTTGATGACAAGACAGACGGACGGACAGACATCAAAGCACGAAAAAATTTTAACGCTGTGAAAACCTTTCCCCAACGATTTCAGATCCTCAATCGTATATTATACAGGGTGTTCCGTGATCTATGTGACAAACTTCAACACTGGATAGAGGACTCCCAAGATGAGCTGAGACCAACGAGAGGAAAATTTTTTTGACCATTGGTTACGAAGATACAGGGTGATTTGTACTTAGTCACAATTTCAAAGTGCAATATTTCTGCAACGGTTCCGTATAATCGATTGAAATTTTCATGCTACATTTCCTTACTAATACTTCATAAAAAGCCATAGCAAGTAGAAGAAAATTCCACGACCGGACTAAAAAAAGATTTATTTAGGTTTTCGTGTCCTAAAGTACCTTTTTTGAGCGAAATTCAAGTGGCTTTTCAATTCTGACGGCACACTTGAGGTTTAGGAGAATTCAGAAAAAATCCTGAAAGAGTCATCAATGTATTCCTTTGGCACCATTTTACTCTTCATAAAAAATCCGAATTAAGCTAGTAGGGAGTGTTGAAAAATGGACTAAAAAGTTAATGAAATATGATAACATTTCATTAAATTAATAGAACGCTTTACATTTACTGTTCTTATAAATGCGCCCATTGGTCACTGCTTATCTCAGTCTGGATTTGGCAGCCATCTTGTGGCGGGAAAAAATAATTTAAAAAGAATAAAACAGTCTGAGTAAACATTCAAATTTGATAACATGAGAGCGAAAAACGTGTGTAGGTATCTACCTCATGTTTTATTATCTGCCGGTGGATTATAATTGATTGAAAAATCGATATTTTTTTCCAAAAAACAAAGAACAAAAAAAAGTGACTAATTAAAAAAAAACACTTCATCTTCGTGAAAATTTTGGCTACGCCATTGTGCAACAAACTTCAAATGACTTTCCTCACATGTGGTGTAGAATGGTGGAGGATTCCTTAATAGGACCACCCTTATTTTGAGGCTGACTGATTGGAAAATGTATCTCGATTTCCTCTAGAACGTTAATCAAGTGCAACCTACTCATAAAATTGATGACTTGCATAATGATGGCCACCTCGCTCAGACTTCCCGAAATGACAATCGAAGACTATTACGCATTAACAGATAATACTTGATCATCATCATGGATTCATTTATTCAACAATGAATAAAATAAATTTTTTCAACAATAACAAATTATAGCAGATTTTTCTTATTTGTTAATTATTACAAACCTCAAAAACGCATGCGCAAATGTAATGAATTTGTCAAGAAGTATCTTACTGACAAATATTTAGAAAAAAATACAAAAACTAGCTAATAGCTTGATTGCAAGAACAGCAGCAAAAACAATTGAATGGAATTTCAATTAGTACAACCCTGTTTCTTCTTAATTATGCTTTTCGCTAGGCGCTATGTTGTCTAAGTAGAAGATTTGATGGAACTGGAGTATCTATGTAGATCATATCAAACTTCTTCAATTTTTATGCCCGGTAAAAGTTTTACCTCTAGTGCATAAGCTGTTTTCCAATTTTTTTGCCCGAAAACCTCAAGTGTGCCGTCAGACTTGAAGAGTCATTTGTGTGGAGTTTTTTCTCAGCTTTATGAATATGGTAACTATTTTTTTGAATTATGCTCAAAAAACGTAATTTTGGGCACGAAAACCTAAATAATTTTTCTTTACTCCGATCCTGGAATTCTTTCTACTTGCTATGACTTTTCATGAAGTATCAGTGAGGGAACGTAACATGAAAATTTCAATCGATTATACGAAACCGTTGCGAAAATATTGCACTTTGAAAATTGTGACTAAAAGTACAAAACACCCTATATCTTCGTAACCAATGGTCAAATTTTGTTATCTCTTGTTGGTCTCAACTCATCTTGGAGTCCTCTATCCAGTGTTGAAGTTTGTCACATAGATCACGGAGCAGCCTGTATACCAAGGTTGAGAAGTGAGCTATTATAGTGTGGGCACCGTCTAAATCACAAGCCGCGTAGCGGCGAAGGAGATATGTGCGAAGGCTATAATAGCCTTCTCAAGCGCGGTTTACATACGATTTTACCCACAAACAACAAGTAACTGATACGTTTAGGCAGCAGTCACACTGGAGCCATCACCACCCACTACCACCCACTACCACCCACCACCACCCACCACCACCAAGCAAAATAATCCGCCCTGGTCTCACTGAGCCACCGTCCATCGTCCACCGGTAACCACCGTGTCCCCCTCCTGAATTTGACATAATCCTGTTTTATATAATCCGTACTGCAATTCTGTAGCGAAAGTTGCCTTAAAACCACGATTTTAGGCAACATTCGCTACATCAGTGTACTGCGGAATGTATTTCATACTCCCAGGGACTTTTCTCACACGATTCAAGAATAGCGGCCCAGCTCATGTCATGACAATATTGACAAGTTCTCTGATTGCAATGATTTCGTCTGATGACTCAGATATCGACGAAGCTGTAGCTTTATACTACATTTCGAAAAAAATCCGTAAAAAACGCCGGAACATATGGGACGCACCCATATGTTCCGGCGTTTTTTACGGATTTTTTTGTCTCTCGATAGAGAACAACTAGGAGAATTTCATCAATTAGTGCCGCAGCTTGTTGATGATGAAGAACAATTTTACAGTTATTACCACTGTTATTACCGTATGAACAAGAAATGTAACAATTTGTTAGTGACAAAAGTGAAACCTTTGTTCTCTTCGGGACATACACATTGTATGTTGTATGTATGCACAAAATGTTTGTTCTGCATGCGCATCAAGATGCGCATTGGATGCGCATTGTTAACCACCGACCACTGACCACCACTTTGGAAATTTCAAACACATGGCCACCGGTGGTCACTGGGCGGTGGTAAGAGGTGGCTGCAGTGTGACCAGCATCATTACATTGCGTGCGTTTGATTTTTGGTTGATGGTAGTGGGTGATGGTGGGTGGCTCAGTGTGACTGCTGCCTAACTGTCATCTATCCGGTATGTAATGATTCACTTCCCGTGCATATAATACGCGAAGAAAGTGACAGGTGCGTTCAGCTTTCTTTGATTGTTTCGTTGACACTTTGACTTGACGCCGCTGTCAAGACGAAAATAAAAACGGCTGGGATTTGCAAGTCACCATAAAAAACAGATTTAAAAGCACTGAAGCCTATTGGAAGACACCTTCCCCTGGCGATTTTCTTGAGATTCTTTCCAGAAAATTTCAGGCCGGTCCAAACTGCAGTTTTCAAATAGGACTGAAGCCTAGCAAATTTAGTATTATTGGTAGTCTTTTTTATAATGAATAATGATAGTGTTTCGCAGCATGGAAGAATCCGTCCAAAGCGTCGAAGACTTTATATTTTTTGCCAATCCATCAAAATAGGATATCATGACGTTTTCACTAATGTCTGCGTCCTTGCGGCGGGTCGAATTGCCCTCAGCAGTAATAACGCATTTCCCGTGTCGGTATGTATAAAATACTAATTTTTCACTACTAGCAAAGTAGATTCGATTCGTGAAGTTCCAAAATTTTATAAAAAACGCTCCACATTCATTGTAGATTTCAATTAATCATTTTAATTTCATAGTTTCGTACACCAATATTGAAAGTTAACACAAAAAAATATTGTAGTGCACCTAAAATTTCACAAATAATTTGTTTGAATGTTAGATACCATTTTTTATATTCAAAGGAAACGTTTCATTGAAATTAAATTCAATGATCATTTGGGGAAGTTCAGGAACAACGAAAATGGCAACAGCGCTCAAAACAACAAGATATCGGCGCCAAACTGTCACTTGTGACAATTATGATCACACTTCTCGTTTCTACCTGACCTACATTTCATTTGCTCATGTTTTGACGAAAGAACAGAACCTGTTGAAAATGGCTGTACCGAGAAGAAAGTTCAAAGAAGCTAAGTTTTCAAAATTTGGAGCCTTCAAGCATGCGCACCTGCCTAAACAAAGTAGCCTGTTCTGCAAGAAGTTGTGAAATCTCACTTCACGACCTCTAGACAGGTCAATAATAGTATACTTCACAGCTAGTACCTACTGCTAGTAGTGAAAATAGTTATTTATGTAGTAAGAGCGTAAAGCGACTGTTTTAGGCCCGACGTATGTAAGTTGTGCCCGAGCATAGCGAGGGCACATTCAGACAGAGGGCCTAAAACAGGCTTTACGCTTGAGCTGCATACAACGTTTTTTACACGACCCATTATTTTTTTGAATTTGATTTTGAACCATAAAAGCCGAAAAACTAAAAAACGATTATAGATCGATCTAGTTAGCAATGACATTATGGGCACCTATGATTTTGTTTTTACTTGTCATTTAATAATTTAATAATTATCACTAGCGTCAGTGTCTTTTTTATTGAAAAGCACCCAGCAAGAATTTTCGTTTTTGAGGCGCTGCACTCCTCCCGCCGATGGCGATGGCTTCTCGAGTCACACTTGATCTTCTGCCGGAGAAGTCCAAAAAAAAACATGAGAACGTAGGTATACCTATACTTAGCTGAAAAATCCAAGGTGGTGAAGCCTTCTACTTTGTGGTCCGTGTTTTTCATGTTGAAGACAACCCTTCCAGTTAAGGACGACACGAATTTTACCGCAAAGTTACAGCCCACGTAAAGAGACAGGCAGACGGATACCTACAAACCAAAATATTCATTTGGCTACACGTTTTATGATGGCAACCACGGCTTCGGGCCTGAAATCGCGCTCTTGTATCGAAAACGGCTATTCAAATTTAGTATTCGCTTCCCCCCTCAAGAAAACTGAGCACGGAACTCTAGAGAAATAGGAATCCGGCCAGAGCCGTCAACGCACATAACCTCACTTTTGGAGTTTCGAATATGTGTATTTTCAAAGCAAACAACTCAACGAGAAGCTTAATAAGTGAAACCATACACCCTTCCCCGCCTTTGGGGGTGTCCCAAATGCCTCTGAGCTGTGCATTTCAACAAATTTATTAGTTTGTGACATTTAATAATAATTACAGGCATTTGTTTTTTGACGCTTAAAAACCCAAAGCCCGAGGGCGTAAAAGTGAAAATTTTACGCCCTCGGGCTAAATGAGCCACTTTACGCCTGAAAATGAGGGTAAAAAGGCTCACTTTACACCCAATCGTGTAAAAATGTATATTACATACTGATGTCCAGACGGGCGTGGCGTGCTGGCACAAACGGCGTCGAGGTGTGGACCGGAGTAGCTGCCGGTGCCGGGGGAAGCGCTGGGTCTTCGATAGCGGGCGATGCCCGCTCGGCGGGTGGTTCTGGACGGTGGCCCCCGAGGGGGCCGGTGCTTTGGCCCTGAAAAGGGCCAATGGTTTCTTCTTGGAGGTCAGGTTCCATGGCTTCGGCGCTGCGAATGATGTCACTTTGGCTCTAACGAAAAGGCGGCTTCGGTTAGGGAAGGACTGAACCCCGTTCACTATACAACACCGGCTTATATAGTGAACGGGCGACGAGGACTGGCTCCTCCCTCTGGCCAATCCGGTAACACCACCCGGTTCTCTGAAGGCATCCTTTGCAGCGTCGGGTCTACTGGCGCAATCGATGGAGCCTGGCCAGCATCTCCCGTAGTTCGTCGGGATTCTCGCCGTCGTCTTCGGACGGTTCTTCGGGCGGCGCGTCGTCGGAATCGTCGTCGGCGTCGCTATTGTCGTCGGTGTCGCTGTCTGGCACGAATGGATCGGGATTCCCAGCTGGTGCCGGCCTGAGTTGGTCCACGTGGATGTTGACATGGGCCCCATCTCGGGCCACGGTGTATATGGTGTCGCTAACTCGTGCGACGATGTCATGCGGGCCAGACCAGGTGGGTGCGAATATTTTCCCGTGCTGGCGGGTCTCTCTCGCCATCACATTGTCTCCTGGCCGAAATTCCACTGGTAATGGGGCCGGCTGGGCATACCTTTTCGCCTGGTAGTCTAGCTGCCGAGCGTAGACTCGCTGGTTTCGGGCCTGGCGCTCCGGTCTGGTTGGTGGTGGGTCTCGCGGCAGTTGATGTTCGGCTACCCGCATAAGCGGCTGTCCCAGCACGATTTTGGCCGGCGAGGTACCGGTACAGGCGTTGGTCCGGTTCCGGATGATGGCCAGGGCTCTGGGCACCATTCGGTCCCAATTTCGCTCGCTCTTGTTGTGTAGCAGGGCCCGCAGCACTTTCTTGAGCTCTTGGTTACTGCGCTCCACGGGGTTTGCGCGTTGGTGAAAAATCGCCGTGAACAGGAGCTCGATGCTGGCGTCGGTGCAAAATCGCTTGAACTCTCCGGAAGTGAAAATCGTCCCGTTGTCGGCAATGATTTTCTTCGGGTGACCGTAGCGCGGGAACACTTCGTCGGCCAGATAGGTGCGAAGGACGCGAGCGGTGACGGCGGGAAACGCCGCGGCTTCAATCCAGCGGCTGAACACGTCCTTCACAACCAGCAAGTATTTGTTCCCGGCGGCGGTCGCGTGATAGGGGCCCAACACGTCGATAGACAGCACTTCCCAAGGGTGCCGGGGCGAGTGTGCCTGCATCGGGGCCGGCTTCTGCTTCTGGCGCGACTTCACAGCCGAGCATATGACGCAGTCTCGAACGTGCGCCTGCACGTCCTGGTCCATGCGACGCCAGTAGTAGGTTCGCTGCAGTTGTAGCAATGTCTCCTCGCGTCCGGGATGGGCTGACTCCTGGGTGTCGTGGTAGGTGAATATGACCCGCCGAGTCATATTTCGTGGCACTACTAGTAGAGGCTGATGCGGGGTCCGGCGCCAGAGCAGGTTGTCCTCGACGACATAGTTCTCCAGCAGCGCACGCACGTCCTGGGTGTTGGGCTCTCGATGTTGGTACATGAGCCAGGTCACTATATCGTGAGTGACGCTTGTTGACAAGCCCTGAGCCTTCACTACCTGTCCATACACATCGGCGACGGTGAGGGTGTTGACGACCGGTGGCGGAAGCATCCGTGCTTCTTCAGCGGGGTGTTGGTCGAGCTCTTCTTCCGGGTGCCGGCTGAGGTGGTCAGGCAACTCGTTCGCCTTCCCGGCGACATGTTCCACTTGGAACTTGAATTCCTGGAGCAGGAGCGCCCAACGGGTCAGCTTCGATTTCGTGTCGGAGTACCGGCTCAGCCACTGCAATGCCCGGCTGTCAGTCCGCAGGAGGAACGCCTTGTCTTCCAGATAGCAGCGGTACCGCTTGACGGCCCAAACAATTGCCAACAGCTCCTGCTCATTGACGTGATAGCGACGTTCCACGTCCCGGAACTTGGCGCTGGCGTAGCTGACAATCTGGCGCTGTCCGTCCTCCTCCTGGTATAGGACCGCTCCCATGCCAAGGGCGCTCGCGTCCGTCTGCAGCACGAAGGGCAAGTTCGGGTTTGGGCGGTGCAGCAGCAGCGGCTGGCTGGCGGCCTCCTGGACGCGTTCGAACGCCTCTTGTTGCGTGGCCGACCACGCGAACCTCTTCTTGGCGTCTAGGAGGTCGGTGAGCGGGGCCGTGAGGTAGGAGATCCCGGGGATGAATTCTCGCAGCCAATTCACGGTGCCCAGGAACGACTGCAGCTGCTTCTTGTTGCGGGGCGGTGCTGCGTTCTGCAGGTTCAGCACGTGTTGCGGCTGGCACTTGGTCACAGAGCCCTGGATAACGAACCCAAGGTAATCCAGCTCGGTGGTGGACAGCTGGCATTTTTCGGCAGATACCTGGAGACCATGGATCCGCAGTCGTTCGAACACAAGCCGCAAGTGCCGGAGGTGTTCTTCCTGGGTGTCGCTGTATACGAGGATGTCGTCCAGGTATACCTTGCAGAACGCATGCAAGTACCCTGGAAGTACCTCGGATGTCATCATCTTCTGGAACGTCGTCGGAGCGTTCTTAAGGCCGAACGGCATCACGCGGAACTGGTAAAGCGCGCCGTCGGGCGTGCTGAAGGCGGTGTAGGGTTTGGACTCCTCGGCCATGGGGATCTGCCAATAGCCGCTCTTCAAGTCAAGCACGCTGAATACCCGGGCGGTCCCCAGGTCCTTGATCGTGTCGGTGATGCGAGGCAGAACGGCAGGCTCGTCGACGGTAATCTCGTTCAGCTGTCGGTAGTCGATGCAGAACCTCGGCTTCTTCCCTGGTCGTTCGATGATGACCGGCGGCGAAGAATAGGAGCTTTGGCTCAGCTCTATCACTCCGGCTCGGAGCATCTCTTCCACTTGCGTGTGTATCAGCTGCTTCTTTGCGGCCGAGGCGGGGTAAGGCCGGACGCAGACGGGCTTGGGGCTGGTGAGATTCAACCGGTGGCGCGTCGTCAGCGTCGTTGACTGTCGCGGCTGGATGTCGAACAGGTCCTGGAACTCCTCCGTTAACTCCCGAACGGCCGGGTTGCTGCAGCTGGGCAGCGTGACGTCAAGGGTCAGTGAAGACGGGGCGCGGGCCTGCTCGAAGAACAGCGTCCGACGCTCCTGTCGGCCGAGGTACAGGCAGCATCGCTGCATGTCGAGAACGGCGTCGCAGTCCCGCAAAAACGGTACCCCCAGTATGCACTCCTCGCGGAGCTCTGCGAGGGGGGTGAAGGTAGCCAGCAGCGGCTGGTGCTCGCCGAGGCGGACTGGAAGCCTCTGGTCGGCGTAGCGGGTGATGTCGGTCTCGCCCACTGCCAGCTTGACGCGCGACTGGTGAGAGGCCGACAGCCTCGCGGCTAGGCCGGCTTGAATCAGGTTCGATCCGCAGCCAGTGTCCAGAAGGGCCGTCACGGTGACCCCTCCCACTTGGATTCGGACCTTGGGTAGCCAGGTGTCGGTGGCTACGGCTCTCAGGTAGACAGGTCGCTCGTTGGCCGGCTGGCCGGAGGCTGGCTCGGGCGGCAGGGTGTGTTGATGGCCGGCCGGGTCCTCGCTGGTCTGCTGGCCGGAAGTTGGCTCGGGCGGCCGGGCGTGTCGGTGACCAGACTGGTCGTCGCTGGCCGGCTGGCTCGAGCGGCAGGGTGTGTTGATGGCCAGACGGGTCCTCGCTGGTCGGCTGACCGGAAGTTGGCTCGGGCGGCCGGGCGTGTCGGCGGCCAGACTGGTCGTCGCCGGCCGGCTGGCCGGAGGCGGGCTCAGGCGGCACGGCGTGTCGATGGCCAGACGGGTCCTCGCAGGCCTGCTGGGCTGTCAGGGTGCGGCGACCGGAGCCAGTGTCGCGAGTCTGGCCCCGGTCCGCTACTAGTTTTTTGGCGGCTGGTGGCAATCCCGCATCCAATGGTCTCCTTGGCAGCGTGGACAGGGCGTAGGAGGGCCGCGCGGGTCTCGTCCGGCGACTGGTGCGGGAGCGATGGACTGCCTGGCCGGTGTCGCTGCTACGGAGGCTTGCCTGGTCGGTGGGCGAGGTGTGGCGGCCATTGGGTGACGCGGCCTGGCTTGTATGCATGCCTCGAGACTCGAGGCCAGTGTGACGAGCGACTCGACGTCTCGGATGTCCTTGCCTAGGAGGAAGGCACGCAGGTCCGCGAGCAGAAGTCCCGTGATGGCTTCAACGATGGTTGCTTCTGGAGTGTGAGGCTGCAGCCTCGCGTACAGCAGCTGCTTCCGCGTGATGAAAATTGCGGCCGGCTCGTTCGGAGATTGCCGGGTCGAGTATAGTTGTGCTATGAGCTCGTTCCGGAGGGCCGGGTTGTCGAAACGTTGGCGGAAGCGTCGTACAAACGTGGGGAACGATACCGCCAAGTTTCGGTATGGCTCGGCCCATTTTGCTGCATCGTGTCTCAGCGCTCCGATGGCTGCTTGTCGCTGGTCTCGGTCCTGTGTGATGCCGCTGTCTCTGAAGTGAGCGGCCAGCTCCCTCAGGAAGCTTTCGGGGTCTTCCATGGGCTCGCCCGCGAATGTAGCGGTGAAACGCCGCGGCTGGGCGTTGCAAACCAGCAAGCGCAACACTTCGGCAGGGATGGCGACGTTGCAAGGCTGGGCTGCTGGCGGCTGGTCCAAGAACGGGTTTGTCGTGTTGTGGGTTGGGCGCCACTCGTCTTCGACGAGAAATGGGTTGGTGGTGGAGAACGGGAACGTCCAGTTCCGATTCTCGTGTTCCCTCAGGGTCGTGTCGGGTTCCTCCTGAACGACGGTTCGGGTAAGGCCCCACGTTGGGCTCGCCATGATGTCCAGACGGGCGTGGCGTGCTGGCACAAACGGCGTCGAGGTGTGGACCGGAGTAGCTGCCGGTGCCGGGGGAAGCGCTGGGTCTTCGATAGCGGGCGATGCCCGCTCGGCGGGTGGTTCTGGACGGTGGCCCCCGAGGGGGCCGGTGCTTTGGCCCTGAAAAGGGCCAATGGTTTCTTCTTGGAGGTCAGGTTCCATGGCTTCGGCGCTGCGAATGATGTCACTTTGGCTCTAGCGAAAAGGCGGCTTCGGTTAGGGAAGGACTGAACCCCGTTCACTATACAACACCGGCTTATATAGTGAACGGGCGACGAGGACTGGCTCCTCCCTCCGGCCAATCCGGTAACAATACCGAGGTGGAAAGGGTCTCATTCCAGCCAAGGAATTCAATATACTACCGAGGCACGCCGAGGTGAGATAGAATCCCGTAGGCTGTAATGACGCTTTACTCCGTGGTACCGTGATATGTATAGGACTTTATTCACAATGATCCAGTTTAAATGCAAATTGGCTTTATTCAAAGTTTTTCGCGTCAAACGTTTTTATCAGGTAGGCATAGGCAACCTTCTCAAACAACGCATCCATCAACACTCCGCGCTCCGCGATAGCTGTTCAGATCAGATCACCTCTCCTCATACGTCACTTTCGGCCCGTGGTCCGAAAGTGACATTATTCTCCAACCTGTAAGAAATCATTCACTTTCCAACTTTTTGAAAGTTGGGAATGTATCGATTGCTAACTCATTGTGAATAAAATAAAATTCGCAACTGAGCACGAGGAGTGCGATTCTGTGAAAAATAGCATTCCATAAACGCTCTGTTATGTAAAAAATCCTGTCGGCCATTGGCTGTTGCCTAGACGATAACAGCGTGTTAGAGCCTTTATGGAATGTAATTTTTCAGATAATTGCACCATAAATCATTATTTATATTTCATCGCTAGAAGCGGTCGCTATTCGCCTCGATAACATGCAACTTAATTATTCAACTTTCGTTCTAGGAGCCAACGTCCAAGGTGTAACCACGTACTCTCTTCACCCGGGCGTGATCATAACGGAGATAGGAAGGACCCTGGACGACGCTTTTTGTCCGGGCACCAAGTGGGTTTACAAAAATTTGGGAAAATGGTTCTTGAAAGACGCCAAACAAGGTGCTCAAACCACCATCCACTGTGCCATCGATCCCAAGTGTGCTGGTGAAAGTGGAAAGTTTTATCGTGAATGCGGCGTGTCGAGGATCGTACCCAGGGACATGTCGAGACCTGAAATTACCAGTAAATTGTGGGAAGAAAGTCTGGTGCTGGTGGGCCTGGAGAAGGACTACAACCCATTTTTATGACCGATTTGTAATATGATTTTTTCTTAAAGTAGGTATCAGTTTTTCTTGTTATTTATTTAATGTTGTTATTTTAGTATTGTAATTACGATTGAGCTTGTCAGAATAATCACAAGAGGATTTACCTTCAGGCGCTCGGAAAAAATCTCATTACACACTCATGACACGGGTTCTTAATGTGTTGGCTATACCTAGAAAATAACAGTTTGATGATTTACGAGGTCATACCTATGTGTGTGTGTAAAGTGAGCAAAAAGTATTGACGTGCATAATTTTTTTGGCAAGCACACATTATTTGATAGATAGGGTACCTACCTAGGAGTACCTACCTACTCGAAACTGATCGTGGAATTTCCGACTAGAAAAATAACTACTTTTTCACAATACGGCAATACCCTGGGTCCACCTGTGAATGGAATATTTCGAAATTTCTTGTATGTGTTCAGTAGGATATTCGGATACGTCAAGAGATGCAGAATGGATCGAATTACATTCACAAACAAAAAAAGTTGTCCAAAAGTTCAAGGACGAATACCCAATGTGTCGAGCATCTAAGAAAAATCAAGGATATCTTTCACCACAGGGCCGGCAACTTTGGATTTGAACGTGTGGTGCTGACTATTGAATATTTCAGAAAAAAGGACTGAGAGGGGGGTATCAGCGTCGCAGGCGATTTTTTTTTAAGTTTAGAAGTCTGAACTTGAAGAAAAAAACTATTCAGGCGCACGTCAATCACGTCATATTTGAATAAAATATACTATAGGTACAGGCTGGCCCAAAATAAAGTAGCCAAACGCATATGGGAGATAGCCCGGAAGAAATTAGAGGCCCCTACAATCCCTACATATTTTTTTCGAAAATCGAATTTCTTTTTATTTAACTTTTTATTAGTTCTACTACTGGTTGGAATCAAGTTAAATTGTGCCAATAAGTGGGGAACCATTCTAAACAAGTCTCTGGCTATTTTCAGCCAAATACTTCGACCCGTTCATAAATTATTCATGAAAACCCAATAAAAAAGTAAAATTTGGATGAGCTGTATCTCGCTTAATATTGAGCTCTCGCAAAAAATAATATAGAGGTCGTTCAGTGTCTTCTGGCCTTCCATAGGCCGTTGGCTACTTTATTCTGGGAAACCTGTATGATATAGGGGTAATAATACATAAATAAAACTTTCAAAGTTCAACAAAAATTCTCGAAATTGGTAAATTGGAGTGCTATGGCGCTAATTTCAATTTTTTCTTTTTCAACATGTGGTGCTCAGCACCACCTCTTCGGATTACGTGTGGTGCTCGAGCACGTCAGCACCACTATTGTTGCTGGCCCTGTTTCACCAGCAATTCCTAAGAAATAATGAAAGAATTTAGAATTCCGATTTCGAAATATGAGTTTGAGAGAGCTACTTCTGAAATAAAAGAAAACATAACATTTTTATGTAAGGGAGATCATGCTATTGGTTATGAAATTTTCAAAAAATTTCGGTCTGTTTTTTCTAATTTGTTATTTAAATATTCTCCCCTCAGAAGAAGTCGCATGACAAATTTTATTTTTTTATTTTCGTAAATAGACTTCAAAAACCGATTTTCGTAATCCACTTTTTCAGTCAGATCAGAAGATATGTCACACAACACAACCCCCTCAGTATTTCAGCTATTATTTTGACATTTCACGCCGGGACATTGTTTGCCATGGCCAATCTGATGGTAGACCTTTTTTTCCAAGTTACCAATTCCAAGAGATGCTGAATGCTGATATAGGTAGCTTAAATGAATTACGAAGTTATGAATTATTTTTTGAAATATTCTCGAGATCTGAGCTTTTGGTTTTATTGAGATATGTCAGGAAAATGTATCTTGGACATCTTTGAATATTCGAGAATAGAGATGAGCTATGATAGCTATGAGCTAAATATTTGACAGTGTGAGTGTGATGTATCATGGTTGTGAATATACATCGAGAGAGACTGACGAAAAACAGAGAATCTATAAAACTAATCAAAATGATTAACATGAAGAAAACTTGAAAATAAATTGTTATTTTATGCACATCTTATATGTTTTCTTTCATGCAGCCATATCATGGACCTCTTGATCAAACTGGACTGCTAATAGTCAGATGCAATGTGAATGACTTCCCAATGGGTCTCCAGGAAAGTACTTAGCCTAGACCTTGGACCGCCATTGTGTTTCCTGAAGTTTTCATTAGAAGTGGCCGTCAGTAGTGAGAGGAATGCCAACCTGTCAGAGTTATACTTTCCCAGTGGTTTTCAAACGTTCGTATTGCGATACATTTTTCTGGGTGATGAAACCATTCAACTGTTTATTATAATGTATAAATGTATCTTCACACACAGGAGGACTGAACTATAAAGTGACCCTGAGAACTCTTCCAAGTATGTGTTAACCCGCGGTCGAAATACTTGAAACAGCGGGCATTGGTAGTCATCCTAGTGGAGAAACGGGTTACATTCCTTGTTCGTTGTACAATTTACTATTTCTTGTTGATATACTTATACAGGGTGTGTCAAAAATTTCGCATTCCGAGTCCAGAGCGATATATGGAATCCACTCAAGAACACGAGAAAAGTATCTTGAAAAAAATAATAATGAAGTTCATTTTTCAACTCATTTTTTGAGATAGGGGATGGGGGGGGGGTCAACAGATAGGACTTCGCCCGACTCTACTACCATTACTTGAAGTGATTCTGAGGACCTGTTTGTGACAGACTGAACAGTAAAAATTATTAGGTGACCAATAGATGTGCAGTGAATTTCTGTTTACGATACAGGGTGACTCATAAGTCACAAAAATTCAGTTTTCTTCAATCATGTCTGTAAAATATTTCATTGGTTCATAAAATAATCTAGAACATTCGACTCATTACATTTCCACTGAAAAATTTTTAGCGGCGTTTTTAAGAAAAAATGAAATTTTGAGATTTATGAATCACCCTGTATATTAAATAGAAGTTTGGTGCACACCCGGTGGTTGATAATTTTTACTGATTGGTCCATCACAAACAGTTCCCCAAAATCACATCGACTTTAAGCAAACAGAGGGGACCGAAGTTCCACTCTTTTATCCCCCATATCTTCAAAAATAAATGTCACTAATTTTTTTCAACATTTTTTTAGTGTTCTAGAGTGGATTCCATATTGCCCTGGACTCGGAATGCGATATTTTTGAGACACTAGATAATAACTAAAAACCTTACCTTATTGGCACTTTCTGTAGTCGGCGGCGGTGCAATAAGCCGACTGTAACAAAAAAAAGATGTTAACAAATAAAGAAATACTCAACAGGAGTTATGTTTTTCTTCTTTCTTGACGTTACACTGGGCATGAAAATTTTTGACACAATTATTTCGGATTTTTTGCATGGCGTTAGTTTCTAGTTTGTTCTAAATATATGGAGCTCTTCTTCAAGAATGTAAAAAATCGAGTTGGTATGTCACATCCAGAGAGACATCAAATAGTGACATTCTAATGATTATTCAATACGCTTTAGTTGTTTCAAGTACTCAGGACAGTGAAATGGGCCGAAGCTACCCGCGTTAAGCTATCGATAAAAAGTGAAAAAAAAAAACACATAGCAACTGATAAAATTGCACTAGTACCTGTACAGGATGTCTCACAAATAGGTATCGCATTCTGAGTCAAGAGCAATATACGGAATCTACTCTAGAACACGAAAAAAAATATAAAAAAATAATTATACTTATTTTAGAAGATATGGGGGGTCGAGGGGTGGGAATTCGCTGCCCTCTAACGGCTCGATACCAAGTTGGGGCTGAGACCGCCGTAAGTGCGGTTACTATAGCAACGGCCAATCAGACTGCTCTATTTGGCAAGTTACGCCGTCCCAACTTTTGCGCCTGCAACTTGGTATCGAGCCCTAAGTTCGATATTCAAAGTGGTTTTGGGTAACTATTTGTCATTAAAGAATCACCAAAAATTATCTAGGTATAGACAATACAAATAGAGAAGACCATATGTTATCACCACCGTCGTCACGGTTATTGGGGCATCAAAAATCAGTCAACCTTTTTTTGAATGATGGACTCACCTGGTTCCTACGCAACCGTAAAAATCTGTGACGACATGTGTCTTTTCTATTTGTATTGTCTATACCTACCACTACTCGGTACAGACAACTTTCATGAATATTTCCGAGAATATTTCTTTCATTCAAATCTAAATCTAGCAATAATAATAAATCGGTGTAGGTATTGGCGAAAACAGGTATGTACAACAACTTCAAATTACGGTAAGTTCCAAGCCAGCTCGCCGGCCACCCGAGAAAACAGTTTTGACATATTTTTTGTCAGTTTTGATTTGCATTGCAGTCAGGGCCGGATTAATAGTCCAAGAGCTGGCGACAAAAAAAAGTGCAACAGTTTTCTAAAGGCTGAAACTCTGGAATATGTTAGATTACTCAATTACATCCATGAA
The DNA here is from genome assembly GCA_949128115.1 of Anaspis maculata. Taxonomy (NCBI): domain Eukaryota; kingdom Metazoa; phylum Arthropoda; class Insecta; order Coleoptera; family Scraptiidae; genus Anaspis; species Anaspis maculata. Next base: position 127,328,603 of record OX421961.1, read on the forward strand.
ATAAATAGTCAGACACCGGTTCATTAGAACCTGCTCAATCGGCAGCCAAAAGAAGTCCGAAATGCCCGAACATGGCCCGAACGGACAGTTCTGACAACGCACAGCATTGTTGTCTGACGCACAGCTCTGTTGTCTGATGCAAATATATCAGCAGTTGCATCTGTTGTCCGAGTTACGGTTCAAATGAATCGCCCGTAGCGAAATTCAGATTTGGGAAAAAATCAGAGAAGCCTTGCGTAATGGAACCATCTAATCCATGCATCTAATGAAGAGATGTAAGTACCTAGGTGTGGTCATAGCCGTAACTCAGACAACAGCTGACAGCTGTGGGTCAGACAACAGAGCTGTGCGTCAGATAACAAAGCTGTGCGTTGTCAGAACTGTCCGTTCAGGCATTTCGGACTTTTTTTGGCTGCCGATTGAGCAGGTTCTAATGGACCGGTGTCTGACTGTTTATTACATGGATGTAATTGAGTAATCTAACATATTCCAGAGTTTCAGCCTTTAGAAAACTGTTGCACTTTTTTTTGTTGCCAGCTCTCCGACTATAACCAATAGGCGAAATAGGCAACTGCCTAGGGGCGCCACCGAACCAAGAGGCAAAGGGGGCGCTTTACGATTCAGTTTTCAAAAAATTATACCGGAACTAATTATTAATTTCACAACTGAACTCTGAAGGGCCTCACAAATTGGAAGATTTTCAATTTTATACAGATAGCAGAAGCATGGCGCACTATATAGCAGGGATCAGTATAAAATCAATCAACTATCAACTTGTGTTGTAATCTGGGTAAGCAGCATCGGTAGGTACCTAGAGTATTATTATATGTAGTTCGAAAAAAGTCCCGTACGCTTCTCGCTTCATTTTTGAGTGATGCAATATGCCCTTTGGCACACATACGTCCTTAGAACCTGTCTGGACAATTCTGTTCATCCCCGCAAGCAGAATTTTAGTTGAGATCCTGTACACAGGTGAAGAGAATAAGGAAAACATAAAGAAATGCATCTTTTGAACTGACAAAGGTAGAGTATTGCAGGGCATATGTCATATGATGCGCAACTTGATGATTGTTGAGGTACATCAAACCATTTTCAAATATTGCTAACCGTTTTCGAGATATTCTGAAAAAACTGAGATCTGTCAAAAAAAACATCATCTCCATTAAATTGCCTATTATTTTTGAAGATATCGGAGAGGAATTTGGTATTTGTCTGATAAGAGACGTCAGAAATAAATAACAATTGCAGTATTGTCTAGGCCTACTATTTTCTTAAATAGGACAGTCAACTTTTTTTTTATGTCGCCATCTTGGTTTGTGATTATCAAGCTGATGACCAGAAAAGTGACTGATAGTTGTTATTAGCCGAGTACCATGTCATCACTCCATCAAGTGAATGATCACCTTGGATCTTACCATCTTTGCTAAAAGAAAGATGACGCACTGATTTCATTCAGTTCCTCAGAACTAGAGGACCTACTGCTAACCATCGAGCCATGCAAGTAATTGAACACTGCGATTATGATCTTAGTAGATAAGTAGCTGAAGCGTATACTACCGTGTATGATCAAAAACTTGCCTCCTCTAGGCAGGCCGTGGCCTGGCCAAAATCAGCCTCGTTTGCCTGCCAATAGCCAGACCACAGCCTACCTAGAGGAGAAAAGTTCTTGATCATACAGTACTATGTTGAAAATTATATTTTTTTTTCGAAAAAAGAAAAAATGCACTACCAAAAAATCACGTTCGATAGAAAATTTTTGAGGATTGAAGGGGGCTTGGGGCACAGCAGGCCCGCGCCAAAAATTGGTTCCGGGGGGCTGCTGCCCAAACGTCAGGTAAGGGGCGCTGTACAATTTTTGCCTAGGGGCGCCAGCGAGCTTAATCCGGCCCTGATTGCAGTAAGGACAATAAGGACATCTTCAATTTTTTTCATGACGTGATATGCAGGGTGGAACCGGGCGACAACGCAATGCCTGTGCCAAACGACGAGGACAAGTGACGAGGCCCAGCTGGCCAGAACAATGAGTCAAAGAGGTATCAAATCAGAGTGTTGGAAGCAGCAAATCATGAAACGTTACCTGTTATGTACCTGTTACGACGATCTGATGAGCGATGAAATAGCATTCAATTTAGGGATCTCTTGCCTCTTATTTAGTTGGATTGTCCGATCTAAATGCTCCTGCACTGAAGAGCCCCCAGCATAGGGGAAACACGTTTTTGTGGAGTTCTGGTCGTTGTGGTGGTCCTGTTCATCAAAAACTGTTGGGTTCACTTTGGCCCTAAATAGTATGGGGGCATAGGTCGTGCCGTGTGCAGCTTCGTGAAGATATATAGAGTTATGTCTTAGTCGATTCCTGGGGGATCAAGGACCATGAAAAATTATGGTGGAATATTCGTATCTACTGCAGGCAAATATGGTGGAGGCGCCAAAATGTGCTTCATCTGGTAATAAGAAACTGGCTGTAGCTCGTTTGTTTTTTAACGGATCTCAACCTCTGGAACGTCATTTTGTAGACAGAAAAATTCTCTTCTTATTTCATACCTAAATTTACAAACGTTATTTCGTGAAACTGTCAAAACTGTATTTATAAGACATGCTAAATTCCGCCCTTTTTTGAAGGTTATCCGATATTTTTGAAACTTGACAGTATTATAGATCTTGAGGTGCTCTTTCCGAATTTCCACTTTTCCACTTCGTATCTTTGCCGTTTTGGTCGCCATATTGAAAAGATGGCGCCCAAAAAACAGTTTTTTGTCAATATCTTGAATTCAACTGACTCAAGATTGAAATGTGTCTATGCGGAGGAAAGCTCATTCCAATCTCTACAATTTGACATATCAGTCATTAATGTGCGATATACGGTTCTTGAGTTAGAGCTTCCAGAACTTCCGGAAGCATCAACTTTCGGCATTCAATCAGCATGTTAAATTGATACCACCGTCATGTAGTAGGCAAATAACCCATCAATAGCTCTTGGCCATTAACCATAGATAATAAAAATTTAGAAAATCGATCATGGTGATGTTATTTGTGTAATTACAGGGTGAACTGTGGAAGCAAACTGACTTTAGAAAGAAATAAAGGTAATATGTATAGGATTTGAAGGATATCAGATACATTCGAAACTCATTATTATGATGAAATTTGGGGTCATCATTCAGAATATCCACTTTTCCACTTCGTATCTTTGCTGTTCTGGCCATAATTTTGAAAAAATGGCGCTCAAAAAAACATATTTTCGAGTTTTTTTTTGGAAATTCATCATAAAATTTCAGAATTCATATCAAAAGGGAAGGTCTATTGAATTCTCTATAATTTGACATCTGGACCACTCATGTGCGACTCACGGTTCTCAAGCTAGATCTTCTCAAAGTCAATTTTCCCTTAGAGTTCACCCTGTAGTTGCATAACAACCGTTACCATGATTGATTTGCTGGATATTAATGGTCTGTGGTTGACAATTTATCATTATTTATGGTTAATTTAACTGCCACGTGGAGCTAAGCTCAACTTGACATGCTGATTGGATGACAAAAGTTGATGCTTCAGGGAGCTCTGGAAGCCATAACCCAAGAACTGTAAATAGCACGTACACGAGTAAGATGTCAAATTGTAGAGAGTTGAATAAGCTTCCATTCGCATACAAACGCTTCCACCTCACATTGACTGAAATGAAGATATTGACAAAAAACTGTTTTTTGAGCGCCATCTTTCCAATATGGCGGCCAAAACGGCAAATATACGAAGTGGAAAAGTGGAAATTCGGAAAGAGCACCTCAAGATCTATAATACTGCTAAGTTTCAAAAAAAATCAGATAACCTTGAAAAAAAAGCCGGAATTTAGCATATCTTATGAAGACAATTTTGGCAGTTTCCCGAAATGACGTTTGTAAATTTAGGCATGAAATAAGAAGAGAATTTTTTTTTCTACAAAATGATGTTCTAGATGTTGAAATCCGTTGAAAAACAAACAAGCTACAGCCAGTTTCTTATCATCAGATGAAGCCCATTTTGGCGCCTCCACCATATTTGCCTGCAGCAGATGTCAATATTCCACCATAATTTTTCATGGTCCTTGATCGCCCAGGAAGCGATTAGGACATATCCCTATACAGGGTTATTCAAAAGTCTGGAATAAAATTCATATTTTTTTTCCATATTCATTTCGGAAAAACGCTCGAACAGGTCGATTTCTAAAAACGGTAAGCCGTTTTTTCATGACACGTGTCATGTTCTACTGTCAACCCCCTAACTCCAAGCTACCCTTAGTATTTTTTTTCAAATGGCACCCTATGGCTTGTGGGGACTCGTTGGAAAGCTTGTAAAAAACTCTATTCAGATCTACCATTAAAAATTAGATCGGACGCTTCACCATGAAGTTTTGAGGAACCCCAGTTGTACTTAACAGTCCGGAATAAAATTCATAACTTTTTTCCATATTTATTTCGGAAAAAACGCTCGAACAGGTCGATTTCTAAAAACGGTAAGCCGTCTTTTCATGACACGTGTCATGTTTTACCGTCAACCCCCTAACCCAAAGCCACCCATTTGCCGGGTGCCATTTGAAAAAAAATCTGTTGTGGGGCGACACAAAACTTTCCTGGCGGTATCCAGAGACGTCAGTAATGATTTTGATCGAAGTGTCCCTTCGAGAGGGGGCGATTCGATTTGGAAATTGATGAAAAAATTCTATTTAGTCGAGGGTTTAGCGAGCATCCTGCATCCATTGTTGAGCGGACCGAAAAAATGACAGGTTAGGTCAGTTTTCCAAGGTGATGAAATGATCCAAAAGGTAGAACTAGGTAGCTAACTGTTGTGATATCTCAAAAATGCAATGCTGGTTCCTTATTGAAACTTTTGTTCCTACTTTAGATATGATGATGAAATTACAACAACTTGATTAAAAACTTTTACTGCATCTGTGTGTCAAATTTCAACTCTATATTTTCAATTTAGAGCTTGGGCAGACAAACCCAGACCCAATGTGCCACCTGAGGGCTTCCGATCAAAATCATCCACCCAAAGTCTAATCAGATCATTCCAGGCTGAACTTAGGCCTCCGTACCTGATTTCGATTTGATCGGATCAATAATTCGGTAATTATCGTAACAGAACCGCTTAATTTGTACGATCGCATGAGTGGTTTTATATTTTCAGGAGAAAAATTTCCGGGAAATTGGAGAGAAATTATTGGAAAATGTTCAAGAACCAGTTATCTATTCTCTAAAAAAAAACAATTCCAAGAAATCTACTTTCGATATCAGTTAAATTTCCAAAAAAAAAGTCGATCCCCGAGCAGGAATAAATTTTTGAGTGGAGTCCTGCTACAAAAGCGAGTCGTGCTGGTCGAAACACCAGCGAGAGCCCCTCCTGAGTGGCAACGGCCAGGAGAAATTTCGAAAATTCATTACGCTCAACGCTCAATGGTGGAGAACTGCAACTGCGGTCTCAATTTGACTCTTTTGTTGTGTTGCTTCCTGCCAAATCTGGTTCCAATCCATGGGATAGATTTTGAATAATTAATTGGTAAAGTTTTGAACTTTAACATTTTTTATTATTTGACAGATGACAGATAGAGCAATGTTTCCAACTGTTCTGAATACAGTTTTTTAAGGGCTTTCAAATGACATATTGCAAGTTGAGTTCCGTGAGATATAGCTTCTGACATTTGATGATAGTGACAGTTGGGTTTGACAGATGACATCATTCTGAAAATGGTCTTAATCGCCTTGGAGGACCTCAAAACGGATATATCCGGTGAAATCTCAAAACTTTTTTTCTGCACGATTACAATACTTTCCCTCCGTGTTCGTGGAGGGGCCGGGAAAGTAAAAATACTAAGGGTGGCTTGGGGTTAGGGGGTTGACCGGTAGAACATGACACGTGTCATGAAAAAACGGCTTACCGTTTTTAGAAATCGACCTGTTCGAGCGTTTTTTCCGAAATAAACATGGAAAAAAATTATGAATTTTATTCCGGACTTTTGAATAACCCTGTATATCTTCAAGAAGCTGCACACGGCCAAGCCTTTTCTCATCCTATGCTCCAAGACTAAAAAGGCGCATTTATTTGCGTGTTTGTTCTTCTTCAATGTATTTAACCTGTGGTATAACACTACAGTTGATTCAAGCACCTAAGAGCGAAACTGACCCGCAAACCTAACGCATGCACCCGAGCAAGCACCACCAAAATGTTGCCTCAAGTTCGAATCCATTTTCTCCCCAAAACATTAGATGATCTTTTTTTTTTAATCGTAGGTTGTTTCTACAGGAATATCTTATCAGTTTAAAATAAGTTTCAACCCTAGTTTCAACTGTATGCTGTAATTGTTACAACAATGCTGTTTTTTCTGCAAGTTCAAGACGTCATGTGTAGGTTACCTATCAGTAATAGCAGCCAGTTGCAACCAAAAGGGCATTCTAGTTGTCTATTCACTCAACATCTTCTTTTTTGATTCTACAATCTTTGCTACAAAGGAAGATATTAAATTCCATTGCACAATATGTTACGTAACGTTGGATAAAATTAATTGGAATCTCGCCTTCTTTATGACATGGGTTGATGCACTACAATATTGAAGGCCCAGTGTCATGGGCGGTTGAATGGCCGCTCACCGGCAATCGAGGTCCCCGGCTCAAACTCCAATACGGTCATGCATGTTGAGTGATGCCTTGGGGGCTATTTCGAGTAATAAAAAGATCTAGCAATAGAATCGCGTCCTATGAACTGGCGGTTTCAGTAGAAGTTTCAGTATTTTTAACGTGATAAATGATTTTTTGGCAAAAGGGACGCTAAACCTCGCCATCAAGCGAGCAAAAGTTGCATGCTTATTCTCTGGAACTTGCCTGGACAATCGTGGCTGCTATGTTTCCGGAAGGTCCCGTAATGTTTACGGGGAGAGAAATATAAATTCAAAAATTAAAAATTTCTATTTTATGAACCAGAATAGGTGAAATTATGTGGATCAGCCCACATACATTTGTGATTTCATTCTCAAGAAGATACCCACACAAACAGCTCTTCAATATCCTTGGCAGTTTTTGAAATTCCTCGAAAAAGTGATTTTTCGGCAATTAATCAGAGATTTTTTCAAATATGCCTGTGGAACTTGATATTTATGCAAGAAGTGTTGCTAGAAATAAAGTGCAATTGGCATTAAACTCCTGAGCGAGCTCCTGAGCCAAGTGGAAATAAACTCGGAAATAAATGTGAATGGGGTTTGCTTTTGTGTCTCCTATTTGATGTTATATTCAACAGGCTACTAGTAGATCTAGTCTCAGAGGTGAAAGACTACGCTACCGGCAATAATGCATTGCATTGCGGTTGCGGCGGGAAAAATTACAGCTGGTGACTGTTACGTTACACCGCTCGACAGGCGCACAGTGGTGTGCTAGTGGCTCCTACAGTAGTGATTCTCTCTGCCATAGTGCCTGTCACGATATAGTGCCTGCTGAATGATCCCCAATCCCCAATATGTGTCACAAAACGAGCCATAACTGTGAGCTAAACTTGTATCTTTCGAATCCCACTACAGTTGGAGCCTACAGCAGCAGAAGAGAAAGTTCCTCTTGCAAAATTTTGAGTAGAGGCTTTATTTTTGAGATATTTGGGTTTTAAATTTAAAACATCTCAATCTCAAAATCGCCACTTTCCAGAGCACAAATTTTTTTCTGTGAAAACTCCTCGTTTCTCAGCAAAAAATGGCAGTGAATAAACTTAAAACACCTACTGAACTTATTTCAGTTGAGGGATCATCAATTTTCATGGATTTTAATCTTTAGGCCCTTGAAAGTGGTGATTTCGAGGCGGTTTCTAAAGTTTCAAACCCAAATATCTTGGAAATTAAGCCTCAACTAAAATTTTGTAAGATCAACTTTTCTTTTCTAAATTGAATTTAGAATCCGAAAACATGAACAATTTCAAAACATAATTAGGAGAGGTGAAAATAGGGGAGAAAAAAGGGGCACTTCCCCTATTATCTACCCCTCGATCTACCCCTTATGAAAATGTTTGATGAATCGCGGTATTATTATTCGATGGAAACTTATTTGAGTAAACATTGGTTCAAATTTGATTGAAATCGGTCCAACGCCAACGGTTCAAAAGTTACGGTGAAAAACCCATTTTAAAAAAGTCTACTTCAATTGACTATTTAGATAAAGCATTTTAGGACCATGAGTTTCATCTCCATTCGGCATTATTTCCGATAGGAAATCATCCCTTAAAGTTTGTAATAACCAGTACCTACCTAACACTCCGTATAAGGCACCTTATAATACCGGGTGATCATTTGAAAAATCAACAAGTGTGTGGGCGGTGACGTCATGAATTCCGATTATTGTGTTTGCTGGACTGTAAGACAGAATATCTGGCTACAGGACCAGATACCCACAGACATCAGCGAAACATCAATCGAAAGCCCAGAGAAACAGGGATTTTTTTCATCCAAAGTATTTTGTTTTGTCGGTCATGAATTTTCGAATTCTTGTGACTCGCCCGATTAAAATTGCATTTTCTTGGAAACTAGAGCACCTACAAGCATCGGCGCCCCCTACAAATAAAGCAAAAAGGTCGTACTCCCAATTGTAAAAAGAATTTGTTGCCTTTATATTTTCTGAGAAAATCGCGCTGGGTTGTTTCATCTGGGACACTTCTTGTATGTAAAATATTCAAATAACTAGCTGCGGGGGTCCATAATCCAATGTTACGCAATAAATCCATAATCTAAGCAATCACTATCGGTTAATGACTAAGGAATAACATACCGCAAGAAGTTCAGAAGAAGCAAAATGCGAAGTAAAATATGACTTCATCACATCACTCACATTTCACATTAAACCAAATATCCTCTCTTATCCCGATTTCCAGTCTTATCGTGAACATCTTGAAAGAGGGAGTTATTGGAAATGTTGGAATCTTAATCTTAGGCTAGAAATGATGGAAATTGGAATGGATGGTCAATGGAACTTGGACTGATGGACTTGGATATTGGATAGTACCATAGAGTACAGAGCTTTTTTTGTTGGTAGGTACCTACTTTATGTCGCTTGGTAGCTAAGGCAGTGTTTGGTAAGTAGGTACCTATCTACCTACTTAGGTACATACCTAAAAGGTAATCGGTATAAAAAAATAGTAACGAGTGATCAAATAAATTTCTCCACAAGTCGCCTTTGATTCCTGAATAACAGGCGGAAAAACATGGCTAGCGAGGAGATCAAGGCCTACCTTGAGGGGAAATTTTTTCGATCACTCCGTATAAGGGAAAGAAATGCCAAGAGGAAAAGAAAATCGGAAACACTACAAGTAGAAGAGAACACCAAAACGAAAGACTAACGGACAGCGATGTGGGCGATGGTAATCATTCAAATCGACAAACTGAACAATAAAATAACTGGCACCTCGACTGACATTGACACTAGTGACTTCGATGTCATCATGACACATGACATCAACTCCAGTGCAGTTGCCAGTGCTGTGCTGTAGGGGAAAGGTGGATAAAAGAGACATTTTTGCAAGAAATTTCAAATTAATAAGTTTGAGCTATAGGCGATTTACATTTAAAAAACGCCACCTGGTGTAGAGCTCGGTACTTGATCGTAGAGGACGTTTTTGAGAGCAACACATACTCCGACGTCTGGTAGCCTAGGTGGGTACTAGTGGATACCTGCAATCTGCAATACCCACATTATCAACATGGAAATTTGACAAGTAGAAATAATGTGAAAACGGGTTTGCATTTGTGTCTCTTATTTCATGTTATGGTTAGCATATTTAGCAGGCTTGTAGTAGATCTAGCCCCAGAGGTGCGCAGCTGAAAGACTACGCCCCCAGCAATACACTACATTGCGGTAAAAAAAAGACAACGTTTACGTCCCGAACACAAAGGTAGCTACGGTGAGCTTATCAGAATGAAAAATGCGGATCTCCAGTTGAAGTCCAAGCAGAAAATCTTTAGAAAAAAGCGAGGAAAAAAGATAGGTGGTGGTTGACTCTGCACGGCCAGCCCGAGGTGATTTTTTCTTGGCTGGCAGGCTGGTCGACGGGCTTGTGTGTTTCCCTCTGTGCGGGTGTGACTGAGTCTGTTGCTCTTCCTTGGGCGGAAGCTATGGATGATTCAGAGAAAGGTCTGCGACGACGCTGGTCATCAACATGGGGCCCAATGAAGAGCCTACGGGGTCCCGAGGGTTCACAGGAACAAAAGTTTGCTTGTTAGTGGGCTAGGCACAAGACAGCAAAGTGACAGTTTTGACGTGCCACCAAATTGACGCAACAGCCGCCGTCGCCTGCGGCAACTTACACCTCTTCTGAAAATCAATTCCCTAAAACTTCCTCGACGAAACGGCCATTTTCCCCAATAAGGTCAATCGCCTATATTGCTAGGAAAGCAATTAGGCCTTCTTCAATAGATGCCTAGGTATATTATTGGTACGGGTACGTCATAATAATAATTGGAAGCGGAAATTGAAAGGAATAAATACCTACTCTGATTTTTATTTTATTAATCGATTTTTGAACGTTTGTTATTCACTTATTATGGCATGGCTTCCCTTTAATCTTTCATCACTATAAGGAACAACCATAGACGGAACAACGCGTTAAAAGAACAGTCCAAGTTTCTGGATGTTGTTACTGTATTGTTGGTTGCCTAACATCACTACATTGAAAAATTGAAGCAGGTACGCAGGTACGCTACATTGACTCATCACTTACCAATAAAACAATGTTGCGCGTGGGCCTGAGATATGGGCACCGCAATAAAGAGTATTACGACGTATAAACAATTCAACTGCAAAGAATTAAACCACCTGTGTGATCGTAATTTTCCCCTCGGTGGGGACTGGAGACTAATCATCATGAGTAGAAGAAGGCAACAGAGTTTGTTTCGTGGTTGTAAGAAGTATTAATGTAGCCGTTAAGTGTACTCGACCTAAAAGAATAAGTGCTAGCATAGAGTGTGCTAGGGCACCTTAACTGTCACTCAAATACGGTGGTTTCTCAATTAAAAAAATTTAGCTATTGAAACACACATTATATCAGATATGAAATTATTATAATTCTCGCACGAAGACATCCAAAAATACACTAATAACCAATAACCTCAATATTTTGGTCTCATGTGCAACGGCTATATGCTATTAAACTACGGTTACGGCACGGGGGATGCCACAAGTCATCTGTTATTGACCACCTTTGTTTTCAAATTATATAATTGTTATTCGCCATTTCAAAAATCTAGACGCCCTCTCTGGCGGCTGAAATGGCGAACCTAGTTTGTATGTTTTTATGTCATTTCTAATTAACCCAAATACCACAAATACAACCGTTATACAACGCACGATGACAGGTGACAGAAAAACTTACAATTCTTCATCTTGTTTACGGCGCCCCATCGGTAGTTAAAATCGCGAATAGTGTGTGTCGTGTGTCCCTTTGATCACATGTCCATTTCATGTCACTTTTCCCCTAGCTCGGTAAGCTGTCATTCCATTTTATTGTTAGCTCCTGACTCCTGTAGGGAAAGGTAGAGACATGCGGTACTGCGACTGCGGCGGTAGTTGAAGCTCAGAGATAGGGTCACTTGAAGAAGCGTTGAGTGAACAATACAAATACAAAAGCTGCGTTCGGCATGCTCACTCCTGTGGCGTAACTTGAGTTGGGGTTTCGGGGTCAACCCCCTCCCCCCCCCCCCCCCCATTGGCCACCGAAACTTTTTTTTAATATGAAAAATTTGCGAATGTGACGCTTTTTTGTTCACTTTGCTCGCATTCTCGCATATTTTTCAGGCCTGACCCCCCCCATTAAACACTTCTAGTTACGCCACTGGCTCACTCTTTTTACTCCTTTAACTCCATTTAATCGATTCAACATTCAACCAATCAGGACTCCTGAAACCATGGTCACGTGCTAGTTGGAGTGAAAAGAGTGAACGGAGTAGAGCATGCCGAACGCGGTGAAAGATGCCCAACCGGTGACATTCCTGATGGTTTTGACAAGGCGTTCGCCTTGTCCCACATGGTGAGGTGAGACATCCGGCTTTATCTTGAAGAATTTTTGGTGACCGTGTCATAAAGGGTACCTCGATTTCTATCATTCTAAACGTAGGAATGGACTACAAACAGTGGCCATGAAGCTTTACCAAAAGAAATTTTGCGGAAGATCCACAAACTTTCAAGAAACTGCGCATTGTATTCTTAGCGCCAAGCGGATATGCAACCCCCCGAACGAAGTGGGAATGGTACTGAACGAAAAATGAAATACACCAACGGGACCGAGGAAGAAAATAGGGGTGTTGGGCGGGGAAAAGCTAACAATAAGGCGTCATAAAACAACAAAACAGGGCGGAAAATCGCAAGAAATCATAAGAAAACCAGTAAAAGGCATTGGGTCGTATTCATATTCCGCTTTTAAGCTAAAAGCGCATTTAGAGGTGCGCGTTTAGAGGTAACCCGCTAATTTTTGAGTTTTGAAAAATACATATTACAACTGAGCCCTGTATGAAATTGTATTGGGTAATTTTGAACACTCAAATATGAATGGATAGCCCCTAAAAACGCACCTCTAAATGCGCTTTTAGCTTTAAAGGAGATATGAACACGGCCTATTGTTTTTGTGGCAATATATCCTATCAAAAGACACCAACGGAACCGGGGAGCGAAATAAAGGTGTTGGGCGGGGAGAAGCTGATAAGAACGCGTCGTAAAACAAGAAACATGGCTAAGAATCGCTAACAATCGTAAAAAAAACATTAAAAAGAAAGAATCACACGAAACGGGAAGAAAGTCGCAAAAAGGCAGTCGACGCGTGTGATGAAGAAATGAAATGCAGGCAAAAAAGCGGTAAAACGCAAAGAAAGAATAGCAACGCATGGAAAGTATCGCGCAAAAGCATTAAAAGGAGGACAAGTACGTTTAAAAAGAAGGAATAAAGCACCGGAAACGGGGAGAAAGTCGCGAAAAATAGGTATTTGACGCATGTAATTTCTCTAGGTGCTTTTCAATCCATATTGGTGTTTTTTTTAATAATGGCAATAACGTACTGCACTCTGTAGAGCACATCACATGCATTTTCACATTCGCTCAAGTGATATAGGCAACCAACAATACAGCTTTTTTCACTGTTGCAAAATATCTGCCACGTATTCTGTTTCCTTCTTTACAGCATACACTTTGAAAGACAGAATAACCTGCAATGAGCAATGTCGCACGAAGCTGTCGGCTATCTGTCGAACGTTGACAGTTGTGAATGAAACGTCAATTGTGAAAAAAAGAATAGCGAGAATAGGGTGGTAACTATGGCGACAAATAACGAAAGTGGGCGATGTTAAAGTGCGAAAATGGAATAGTTAACGTAAGTAAATCGCATTCTCCCGTACCTAGATCGACTCAAAATTGCATAAGGAAGAGAATGGTTGTAGAATCGTTACTGTCAAATGTTCGGCTTCGGGTCCCATTTATGACACAGTCACCGATTTTTTTTAGAAATAGGGGTTCTCTAAAATGTTGCAGACGAAGCATCGACCTTTTGCCCTGCTCCACCCTTTAAAATCCAAGTGGGTATTTAATTCATGCAATCAAATGATTGAATGTCAATTATGATGTGCAATCAAATTCAAGATTTCCAGGCGACACTGACGCCTGTACTTCCTCCGATACTCGAAATGAATTTCGGATTTTTACATTGTTTTTCACTAAAACAGTGCCCCGGCCCCGTTGCCGGCAAAATCTTGCATTTGACGCTTACTTTCTTTCGGTATCTCTGAGAACGTTTATGTGGCGCCCTCCCATGGGTTTTATCGACTCCAATTGTGGCGGCAAATTGAAAACTGAATGAACATCCATCAACAAGTTAGTAAAAGTAAAACAATATGTGAATTTGGAAATATAAATGTATCTAATAGATTTTTTCAAAATATAATAACATCATTCAAGACAACTTGATTACCAAAATATTCTGGTCAATAATAATAATAAATATTATCATCACGAATAGGAGAACATGGCAATCGCGGGGTCCTCAGTTTCGTAAGTGATCAACACGTCACGGAACTTGTCCAGGAGCTGCAGCAATTGACTTCTCCTCAGATTCTCCAGGTACATGATCTCCTCTATATGATGATTGCCGAGAAAGTAGCCCTTGCGGCACAGCCTGGCAAACAGCTTCAAATCCTCGGGATTGTTTGTCGAAGGAATCTACAAAACAGAACATGATACAATTCCGTTGCTGGTCGTTGTCAAGTGTACCAAACTCACCTTAAAAATGTTGGTCCGCTCTTCATCAGGAAAGTCCAAAAGAAGTTCTTCTTGGTAGTCTTGCTTTTCTTCTTCAATGGAAGTGAAACTGACGTTTTCCAAGCTGGAAAAAAAAAGCTTAGGTGAGGACTTTACTTTGTCTGGTCTGGTTCGAATGCTTACTTGACGCTTCTGTTGATTAAATCGTCGGAACGCAATTCGGGTACTTCTGAAACGGTGGAAGTGCCGCTTTCGGATTCGGCCCGGGAATGTTCAGAAGCAGCACTGGGTTGGTAAGAGCTGGACAGGACTGTGCTGCCTCGGTGTGAGATCAAGTGGCTCCTCGGCTCTTTTTCTCTGCAAAATCATGTGTAATACCTATAAACTCCCATGCTTTTGTTGCTAGAAACTCATTTGAAAATTTGAAATGGGCTAGTTGATTCAAAAGCTACCTACTCAATTTTTGAAACCGCGTTGGCAGGATTGCTCTATTCTGGGTGTAGCCGGCTGTCTCACAGCAGTAACTGCCGACTATTCAACAAAATGCTGATTAGTGCCACGGCTCAAAAAGAATCATGTATTACTAATATCTTGCTATTTACTCTCAGCGAGCTTCAACGTGGGCTTCAAATTGCTTATTGCCGTCTACTGACTTAAATATTTGTTACGAACATTCGGAACAGCCGGGATTTTAAGAAACTTCCTTCTGCCGGGTTTGTTAGGTTTGTTTTTATTTATATTATTAAAAACGAAGCAAGTATGACGTAGATCGAAAAAAGGTTACCGTAGCAAAAAAAAACAATAAACGGCATCTGTTTAAGTCAGGCAGATGTAATTTAACTGACCCGAACACGCGGAAAAATCTCGCGAAGTCGACGCAGAGAAAGCCCTCGAGAATGACAATAGAAAAACTAGACTTCAATCAATCGCGAAAAAATTACAATTCAGAGATGACGCACTAAGCGCACTCAAAAAGAACGGAAACGGAACTACCAATTCCAATAAATCTGTCTTAAGCAAGCACGACAGACAGGAAACTGTATAGGCCCATGGTCGATGGACCACCGAAAACAGCGCGGGCGGAATAAAGCCCCTGACATCGAGATCGAGACCCTTTCAGGACCAAGAGAAGCTTTCTAGGGTCTGCAATGCATAATGCGGAAGAAGAAACAACCGGACCTGAATTTTGGATAGGAATAAAAATGATAATTTGAGTAAGTATGTTTGTGTTGAGTTGCTTTTCAGGGAATCCGAATTTTTTTATTGGAACTATCAGCTATGTACCTAACTTGCGATTTTTTACTAATGCAGACATTCTTCAGGTAAGATATCCTCGAATTCAAACTGCCACATGGGCACTAAGACATAAAACTGTTCAATAATTGGAGACAAAGTGGTCAAGGATCCAGATCAGATCTCTAATATGTCTTAAATTAGTCAGGCTCATGTTGAAGATACTTACTTGCTGACCCTGACCCGTCCGTGATCGGTCGGCATGTACTGAATAAAAGTGTGCAGCTGAAGAAGCAGGTGATGTTGCAACATCCAGATGACAGTTTGTACCAAGTGCGCATCGTGAGCCGGATGGCTCATCGGATGACTCTTTTGTCCCACGGAAGTGGGCAGCGAGTAATCACTAATCACCCTGATCAGGTTGTAGCCGGGAAAGGATTCTGAAAATTTTTCAAGCAACGGCGAGTTCAGATGAATGGGGGCATCCGGCGCTATCACGTATTTGTTGGTGGCGCATATCGGGAAAATTACAGTCGCTTTGGCCCAATACACCAGATGGGCGGTGAGCTCGAACACGTGGTTCAGCGTCAAATCGGAATCCGCAGCCAGCGTCTGCAGGTTCTTCAAAGGCGAATACTGAGATAGTATGCGGATTAGAGAGGGCGAACTGTCCAAGCAGGTGAAATCGTGCATCTGCTGGACGGGGTACAGCAAAAGGAGACTGTGGTACGGTCTGAGCGCCTTCAGACAGCTGGAAATCGAAACGTTCATCTCGAAAAGAAGTTACGTGGTTTTGTGAGTTCAAGATACCCACCCGTCGATGTCGTCGGGCTCGACGATTTTGCCGCGCAAGTGCCACTGGTGGACTTTCTGCGGCAGGCAGAAGCTCAGGGTGATCCATCGGTTGATGCGTATGCTGACTATGCCGGTGCCGCACAGGTCCTCGTACATTTTCATCATGTTGGCGGCCAGGGTGCATTTTTCCAGGATCGTCTGGAACGCAGCCACGGCATTGCCTGCGTACCCGTCGTCGTGAGCCGAAGTCATGATTTGAGTCTGCTCGTTGACGTAGCCGCATCTTTTTTCCTCGTACCTCAGAGCGATTCCCATGCGCTGGCTCAAATCGTGGTAACAAGTCACTGAAAAAGGCTTGATTAGGACCAGAGTACAAAAGTATCTGAACTAAGCCTTTTTGTAAGTATGTATAAGGAAAATTTGCAGGCATGTCCAGGCCAGTGTCCAGGTAAATATTATGTCCCATACGAGACAGGTTTTGAGAAATTGGAGACAGGTGAGGTCTCCAATTTTTCGTTGTCTCTCTTTACTAGAGTAGCTATACTCTTTACTGTGACGTCATGCGTATAAGAGACGGTTAATCGAGGTCATTTGGCGCTTCCCAAAAAGGCGTATAAGGACACAATTCGACACATATGGACACAATTTGACACAGCTGGCGTTCCAATAGCAGTAATAGCACCACATGTCGACACAATCGAAACATTGTCGAGGCTGAGTTTAGAATTGAGCTGGCAAGTGCACTTTGACATTGTGTATCCGTCTTGTCGCAGTTATTGGAAAGCGCCCTATGTTTCTTGAGATATGACATTTCGTTTCTGACAATGGGAAATTTTTCGAATCTGACAAGCGCTCTGTCGTGTATTTATTTGATTTCAGCATGGATTTCATGATTTCACTTGTTCTTACCCTCGTTCTTACCAATAAGTGTGTTATATGTAGTGGAAAACTGAGAAGATACTTACAGAAATGGTTCAAGGGTGTTGTGTCGCTCAATGCGAGTGCGATAATAAGACGAATACACCCGGCATGCACCGGTTCACGAAAGACCCAAACTTGATGGAAGTGTGGCTGCACCAGCACCAGCAGGGATCACGCTGCACCAGACACGTGCATCTTACTACGAAAAAACTCTATTACTTCGTCCAATCAAAACTCCCTTATGGGCTCTAGTGACTTTCCCCACATGATAATGGGAACAGTATAGCTATCCGATTCAAAATTCCCGCAAAAGTCAGAAACGAAACGTCCAAACGTCATAAACGTCAAAACGTCAAAGGTGACCTCGAAAAACCATGTAGTTTCTATCTCCTAAAATTGGAAAGGTCAATTGTCGCGACCTCGGTCGCGAGAAATTCTTTCAGCTACGTTACAGTAGATGAACCAATAGGTATTCGTACACTCAGCAGCAAAAATAGCGCCCACGTAATTTATGATGAAGAGGACTATTTGCTTGGCCTGCTCTACCGTAATAGGTAGTAGTGGTACTCGAGGTGAATAAGGCAATGCCGCCTTTGTTATCATTGTAATTTTTATTATTCACTTGTTCAAAATCATTAAATGAGCGATTGCTCCAAATTTCACTTTCTTGTCAACAAAAGACAAAGACAACAAAGGTCTAAAATGCACCATGAAAAAATCATGTCTTCTTTGCTGGACTCCCGAATCAAACAATTCCAAAACCGTTTCGAAGCAAGACATGAAGCTTCATAATGTCATGATTGAAACTGGAAAAAAACATATTTTTTTCACAAACGGGGTTTGGCTGAAAACATTGTCAATTTGCTATGATTTAAATATCACCCTGTACAAACCTCAGTTGAAGGGTCTTGGATGTTATATCTACAGGATGAACTGCCAGAAGATGAGGCTAATGAGCATCGCTAACAGAATGAAAATATTTGGCAAAAATCAAAAGTTAGATCGTTTCTAAAACGGGCAAAATTTTTGGTCGCGACAGTTTTGAAGTTACATTCAAAAAAAGGTACTCTTGTTAAACATCGATAGGATGAACCGTTCTTGAGTAAAATCGATTTCAACAGTTGAATGCATGCCATAAAATGCACTTTGATAGCCCCATTTTTAAAAATATTATTTTCGATTTCTTTCAACTGAACAGATCAAAAATTGAAGTGGTCCACCTCAGATCTACCCCAGAAACTCGCTCAGGTTGGTTCTTGGAAACTTGGCTCCGTAACTAATCGGCGCATGGCAAAATGGCGCATGATAAAATCGCGCGTCATAAATGGCGCTGCGACAAAATAGCACACGAAGAAAATAGCGCGTTGACAAATTAGCGCGTTGATAGAATAGCGCGTGATAAAATAGCGCGTCATAATTTGAATAGCGCGTTGAGGGTGTTGATCCCGTATCAATTTACTCTCATCCTGTAGGTGATCATTCTTGCTCCGAGGAGCCCCTTAAGGGAACGTCTTAGGAAACCAAATTGGATTTTAAAGACCTGCTCGCCTCTACATGTATTTAAGACGCAAGGCGTGTCCATGAGAGAATAAATGTCGAATGAAAGATCGGTGGTGGGACCGGAGGTAACCGCCCTTCGGGCGTACCTGACGAGGCCCATGTACACAGGGGCCTTATTTCTAGCGGAGAGCGATCACCAGGCGATCACAGTTCAGCCAATCACAGCCCTGGTTGCCTAGCAACTTCACATGGGAACGGATCACATCCTTCCTAGAAATAGGCTCCCAGATCTCTCGTGTCCCAAGTTGTTGTCGATTCAAAGATCGGTGATGGGGCCGGAGGTAATAATCGCCTTTCGGGCGTACCTGGCGAGGTTCATGTAGGTACCGTTGCGGACTTTTTAAAGTGGACGACAGTTGACAGATTTTTCAGGATTCTGGCCTGAACGTCGCATGACAGCAAGCCAACTCGTTGACATTGTCGTCCACTTTATTTTGGCCGCAACCGTACACAGCTTTTTCGTGACCCAATTTTTTTTCCGATTCAAAGATCGATGGTGGGACCGGAGGTGAGGTAACCGCCATTCGAGCGTACCTGACGAGGTCCATGTACACAGCTTATTCGTGTCCCAATTTTTTTTCGAATCAAAGGTCGGTGGTGTTGCCGTGCTGTTTGCTGAGGCGTTGTTTAGTCGCACACTATTTCATTGCGCGTTATTTTGTCAACTTGCGGTTTTATCGCGCGCTATTTTATCAACGCGCTATTTTGTTGCAAGCATTTTATCATGCGTCATTTTGTCATTCGCTGTTTAGTTACGGAGCCGGTCAATAGGGCATTTTCCTGGCCATACTGCACATGTGCGAGGTGCAAGTAATGGCGGGATATTGAAAAAAACCGGACAAACTAATGCATTTACGCAGATTTGCCATGAACAAAATTTCTGCACAGATGAAATATTATAGCATATTTTATCTCAAAAATAGACTAGCCTTGGAAATCTACCTCGTTATATTACATTACAGGTGCATTAACGTAGGATTCAAAGGCTTTTGTCCGGTTTTTTCAAAAAGCTCGCCTAAAATTTAGCGCATGTCCCTGAAATGATTGCTCAGGACAAACCCCTATTTTTTAAGCGTCTGTAACTTTTTTTTTAATTTAGATTTTTCCCCAGATTTAACCTAATTACCGTATGTTCGTTAAAATCATGGATTAGGGCAGGCTGTGAACTTCGAAACGTATGTCCAAAATGTATTCCATGACGACGGCTCCATCATGTTGACATCAAATTTGAGTGATTATTGATAAATTCACAACATATTATCCGTTTCACCCTTATTTGCCACGCAGCAAGCTATGAGAAATTTCAGTTACATTGGTACGCCTGAGACATACAGGTGGTTTCACGCAGTGGAGGTTATGTAGCTCTGACAGTCTTGACACGTGGATGACGTCGCACCGTGGAAGAAAATTCGGACCGGCAGCCTAGCCCGAAACAAGCGAGGAAAAAATGCCGCGGCAGGTGCAGGCGTGCAGGTGAATGGTTTTCTAAGATTCGGGGGCAAAATCTTGACCCCCTAAACATCCGAGCCCGGGGGGAGAGGAAACTCCTTGCATCTTCTGCAAATACCACTGTAACTATTCGCAGTACCACCAGGTGTTGGACCAGGATGCATAATTGAGAGCAAAGCTATGCGCTTTTATAGAAGTGATGGACAGGAAGCAAGTATGGACTAGGTTTTCAGGCATCAGCTCCCTGTCCATGAACCAAAACGAAAATTGCTTGGCTCATCCAAGTCAAACACGAGCTGAGAGTGAAGGAACCGTAGGTTTCTGCTTACCCCAAAAATTAACGCATCCACTGCCATCTTTTGGGCCATGTCTGGTTGCATACTGGTAATGCCGCAGAACTTGCATTTTTGTCTTGTGCGGAATAATTTTCGGCATCTTGTAATTTGACGTTGTCAAAATTTGTCAATCAATTTATGAGCTGTCTTCAGTAGGTATGCTAAACCTAACAAAACAATATCATGGCTTGCTGGGTGGCAAATAAGGGTGAAACGGATAATACGTTTTTACTTCCATAGCCTGCCCTAATTCATGATTTTAACGAACGTACGGTATATTTTTGAAAACTTCGCATCATTATCTATATCTCGAAACGGTTTTTGACATTTTGAAATTTTACCCTCTTTCATTTCTTGTACAAGGTGTTCACGTATAAATTATGTCCCTACCCCTGAAGATATCACCCTAAATATAATTTCAAAAATGCAAAACGATCCTTTTACGATTTTCTCCGTAGACATCGAATCTGTCCACGGAAATTTTCTGTAGGATATCGCTTACAGGGTGCAACATCGAAAAAATTTCTGAAATTGGACACCCTGCATTTTAATATGGGAATCGATTCCACTTTTCATCCTGATTGTAAATATATTATATCACATTTGATAGGTTAGTCAACAGAACACATCGTCGCCTTAGTATTACAAGGTTGTATGTCGCTTTTGCACTTTCCTCTGTCTTCAGTTGCTGCAGGTTTTTGTGTGAATGAACCAGCAATTTTGTTTTTTGTATCATCAAAATGTTACCCAAAATGTTGACTCTACTTTGGTCTATGTTGACTACCAATCCATTAACCCAGAAATCCGTAGCAACTGAAAAAAGAGGAAGGTGCAAAAACAACATACAACTTTGTAATACTAAGGGGACGACATGTGAAAAAATTGATGAAGTTTTAAAAAATATAGAAAAAAGTTTTTTTCAACAGTAACTCAGTGAATTTTCAATCATTTTGGGTAAATGGATTTGATCATATAGTTTGAAACTCTTACTCAACAACTTGAACAGACAAACTTTTAGAGAAAACATTTTTCCATATTTCTTGAAACTTCAACAATTTTTTCAACAGGTTTTTTTTTGCTAACATATCAAGTGTGATATAATATATTTATAATCAGAATGAGAAACGCGATCGATTCCCATATTAAAATACAGGCGTCCCATTTGAGGAAAATTTTCGATGTTGCACACAGTAACTAAGCGATATGCCACAGAAAATTTTAGTGAACAGATTCGAAACCAACAAAAAGAATAATGTAAGAACCGTTTGTCATTTTTGAATGTATGTTTGATGAGAAGCCTCCCTGATGGAGTCGTCTAATTTATATGTGAAAACCCTGTATAAGAAACAGAAGGCGGTAAAATGTCAAAAACCGTTTCGAGATATTAATGCGAGGTATTAAAAAATATAATTAGAAAAATTCTACAATTGTTATTCAGAAAAGTTACACACGCTTGAAAGTGGACCACTTTGCACTCTTTTTTTTTGTCACCCTGTATACCATACAGTACAGGGTGTCCCAGCTAAAACAATCCAGCGCCATTTTTTTCAGAAAATATCAAGGCAACAAGAAATTTTTTTCAAATGGGGTGAAGCCTGATTTTTTAGCTTCCTTTTGATGGGGCGCCGATGCTTGTAGGTGCTCTAGTTTCCAAGATAATGCAATTTGAATCGGGCAAGTCACAAGAATTCGACAAAACAAAATACTTCAGATGAAAAACAATCCTCTTTCTCTGGGCTTTCCATTGATGTGTCGCCGATGTCTGTACCTGGTCCGATAAGCCAGAAGTTCTGCCTCAAAGTCCAGCAAACACAATAATCGGAGTCCGTGACGTCACCGATCACACACTTGTTGATTTTAACACCAGCCGTTACTAGGACTTTTTCACTCACCATACCTGGACTCACCATAGCAATGAATACTGGCTGATGTTAAAATCAACAAGTGTGTGATCGGTGACGTCATGAATTCCAATTATTGTGTTTGCTGAACTATGAAGCAGAATTTCTGGCTTATTGAGCCAGGTACAGACATCGGCGACACAGCATTGGAAAGCCCAGAGAAAGAGGATTTTTTTTCATCTGAAGTATTTTGTTTTGCCGGTAATGAATTCTCGAATTCTTGTGACCCGCCAGATTCAAATTGCATTTTCTTGGAAACTAGAGCACCGACAAGCGTCGACGCTCCCTCAAAAGAAAGCTAAAAGATCAGGCTTCCCCCCAATTGAAGATTTTTGTTGTTGTCTTGACATTTTCTGAGGAAATCGCGCTGGTTTGTTTTAGCTGAGACACCCTGTATATCAGCAAACACGATATCCAAATATGAAACTTGCAGTCAGAAGAACGCCGAATCATTAACATCATCATATTCTCAAATCGGCACATTTTTCGTCTCGATATCCTCATTTGAACCTGAGCGAGTTTTTGGGGTGGATCACTTCAGTTTTTGATCTGTTTATTTGGAATAGGATCGAATCGATCGACCCCATTTTTTCAAATATGATAGTGCAAGTTGACCTTCTGAACATGCATGCAAAATATTTCTCCTGGATCATAAAATGCATGTAAGGATTCATTCGTGCACAAGGCTGCCATTACTGAACTGAACTTTACCAACGGAATGACTGGCGAGGGCCTGCAGAGCAAACACGACATGGATCAGCATGAACCCGGAAGCATCCTGCTGCTTGTCCCTCAGCTGCAACACCGTGGGATGTCCCACGAACCTGACGTCGTTCACCTTCAATTCGAACTTTCTGTTGCACAGTTCCGGCTTGACCGCAAAGAGCGACGACAGCACCTCGTCGGTGAACCCCGTCAGGTTGCCCTTGTTGATGTTCGAGCTGGGCTGCGAAGGGGACTGCAGCAGGTCCTCGACGTTGGGCAGCGTGTAGGGGTTCTTCCGGCGGGTGCCCGACGGTTCGTTGTTGTCCTGGTACTTGAAGGGGTAGCGGAAGAGCAACCTGTCCCCTTTGCTGTCGGACTTGACCAGGATTATGCAGAGGGGGTTCACTTCCATGGCTGCCGCTCAAATCACATCGCTCGACTGCACCGTGGTGATTCCTGAGGTCCCCGGAAGAGTCCCCGGCTGAAATTGTCCATTGACAACGTTTCGGCGACCGACAATAACAAATACAATGGATTTTTCCAGGGGGTAACCTCAAAATTTGACATTTGTGTCAATGTCAATGTGACGTTTGTCGCGCTGGGGATTTTTTTGCGGTGCAGTGCAGTGGGGCAGCACTGGACAGTTCAAAACCTGGCGGTAATTTTAGGCTTTTGAAAGTTTATGCTTTTTATTCAGTTTTGCGCAAAAGCAACGTTATTGATCATTGAACAAATTTCAGCTGGTCGTGTTTTACTACCATAGCAGTTGCCATATTTCCAAAATTAAGATAATCTTCGGAAATGTTCAATGTCGGAAAAACTAAGGGAAAAACCAAGGAGGGGAAAAACGCAGCCGCAGCGCCAGTGCATGCAACTATTATCTTACGTTGGCAGCATTGATACACGTATTCCCAACAAATTCCCAAGGAGATCTCCGTGGGAAGTCCCGTGCGTCGTGCGAAAAACGATGAAATACCTATAATATCCCTGCCGTCATAGCACAATCACATAATTATTGTAGTATAAATCGTGTTCAAACGGGAAAGTTTGAAGTAGTAGTCAAGGCCCCTCAAGTTTGCGGTTATACCTAATAATAATATATAGATACCTATTATATACCTACCTATCCGATATCTATTCTGAAGTTTTACCGCTGCGATGTTCGAGTCCATTGTGAACAAACCTTACGTAATCATCGTAATTTTTCTCCCCGTTGTTTTGTGCGTGTATTTTATTTCAAGGAAAATAAAATCCAAGCAGCTGCAGGGAATCGTAGATGAACCGAAGCAAAAAATTATACCCAAAAGTGTAAATTATCATTTTACACGGAAATGTAATTACAGTTGTGGATTTTGCTTTCACACGGCCAAAACGTCGTACATGCTAGAGCTGGACGTTGCCAAAAATGGGCTGGAAATGCTGAAAAAAGCTGGTGAGTGTGGAGTATACCTTATAAATACCTATACCTCCACGATGGGGTAGGCAGAGCTGGGCAAAATACTTTTGGAAAGTAGGTATTTAAATGATTAATATTTTTCAAGTTGCAGTTGTAAATATTGAAATATTTTCGTTATTTAAATACTTTTTTTATTTAAATAATGATGAATTATATTTAAATAATTCAAAAAGTATTTACCTTCTTAAAGTATTTGACTACTGCAAATGTATTTAAATACTTTGAAAGTATTTCAATCTTCAAAGTTAAGTACTTTGGTTTATTTAAATACATTTGAAATCATTCAAGGACTACTTCCTTGCTTAACCCAAAAATATGCAAAAGGAAAATCGCCTATTATTTCGTAATCATTCAACAGAAAAAATCGTGGAAGGTGGCTGAATAGTGGCTTCCACAGCCATGAACTTGACAGTTTTCTTCCTAGTTTAGTTTTCATTAGACAGTTCCGGCTGTGAAGCCAAATATTTCGTTGTATGAACGATACATCGTTGAGCAATAATAGGACTTATTACTTACCGATTTCAGGTCGTGGTCGGTGTAGTCACCCTGAGGTAGATGGCTTCCCGCTTTTACTTTGATGTGTGAATTTCAGGCACGTTTCAATCTGGTTTCAAGTCATCGGTATCAATCTTTGTGAATGGTGTTGAATCATTTCCTCATTTCTGCTTCCTTACCAGTTATAGCCTATTGTGATAATAGTGAGAACTTGGGTGGCTGTATTTACCGCGTCAGAAAGGACCAAACTGAAGTTTAAAATGTTAAGATATAATCAAGTTCAAGATAAGTGGTACAGGCAAGTGTGAGCGCGCCATATGTTAATTAATAGCAGTAATCCAGTGGTAAGATGACTGTAGAGTGTATGATGGAATTGACTTTATGAAATTACATACTAGCTTTCAAAGGTACGTAATTTATTAAACAGATTTGAATTCTCTAGGTAGCGTCATCCACCAGGTGACAGCGACAGATCAGAAAATGACCCAAAAAAAGTATTTAAATACAATTTACCAAGTACTTGAATCACAAAAAGTATAAATAACACAAAAGTATCTTTGAAAGTGTTTGCAAATGCTGTTTCAAATAATAAATACTAAATACTTTTGGAAAGCATTTAAATAATAAATACATAAGTATCTCGCTCTTCCCGAGAAAATGGGAAGTATTGATAAAAAAGAAGCATATAAGCATTTGCTTGGATTTTATAGGCGTTGTCAGAGAAAGTTTGCTAAGCAACTTCTTAAAAATCAAATATTATGCTTATTTTTTATGATTACTACCCAATATTTGAATACTGAGTATTTAAATGACAAAAATATTTATTATTTGAAGAGAATTTATAAGTACAAATAATGCCCAGCTCTAGCTGGGCATTATTTGAATTCTGAAATGAATCCATCACTTTTTTTTCTTGAGGTGCCATTGTGAACTTATCAATTCGGGAAAATGCAAAAAAATTGCGACACCTTGTATACTTATAGTTATGGCACGAAGTAGAAAATTATACTTCTTGACATGTTCAGAAACTACGTGAAAAATTGTTCCAGGAAAGTTTTTTCTTTTCTGAATTATCGCAAAGGGGAAGTTTTTTTCTGGGGGAGTATCCGTCTCGCGTGAGCACCCTGTACCTACCGTGTTTTTCGTTTTTCGAAAACCGCACCAGCTCATAACTTTTTTCCTTTTGGATATTTATGTAAAAGGTTTGAAGTTCTTATGGAGTATTTGAAACCACTTTTGCTATCTTGAGCGTTGATCATGAAGCTGCTCTCACTTCCGGAAATAGCCCGAAATGACATCAACTTTTGATTTTCAAATGGAACACCTGTATATTTTTTTATGTTCGTTCGTATGTATGTTTATGTTTATGTTTTTATATACAGGTGATCAGGGTATCATATACATATCAAAAAATATACAGGTGTTCCATTTGTCCATCAAAGTCGATGTCACTTCCAGTTACTTTCGGCAGTGAGAGTTGCTTCATGATCAACGCGAAAAATAGCAAAAGTGCTCTGAAATAACCCATAAAAATGGGGTCTTATACGATGATTTTTTTATTCCTTCAAACTAAAGTTCAGAGTGGTAAACGTGAGATTACCACAGACATGGCAACATAGTGTCTCAAAAGCAACTAGTTTTCTAAAAAAAAAGTTGAAAATCGAGGCGCGAAGCAGAGCGGTTTGATTTCAACGTCTAGTGACGTAACTAGACGTTGCGT
This sequence comes from Anaspis maculata, assembly GCA_949128115.1. NCBI lineage: Eukaryota > Metazoa > Arthropoda > Insecta > Coleoptera > Scraptiidae > Anaspis > Anaspis maculata. The sequence continues at coordinate 127,355,401 of OX421961.1, forward strand.
GTTGCTATGACAACGATGCAGTTGTTGCTGCTGATGCGTTGCTCTCATGTCGGCCTTGCCCATGCTTTGTTTTCATTCGGGCTTACGCTGCGCGCGATTTCAATTGATTTAAACCGATAGACTGAAAGAAACGAAACTTAAATTTCTTTTTCCTCGACCGAAAAATTTTTCATTTGTGTTTTAGCTGCACAGTTGCTAATTCTATCTATTTAAGCAGAGGTCCATACCAATAAAATCGTATTTTGAGATTCTTGTATACGACCCCATTGCAAATCTATATAGAAAAAAGTCATGGGCTGGTGCGGTTTTCAAAAAACACACGGTATATGCGGGTATCTTTAGATACAGGTAATAGGTACCTAGTCAACAAGGCAGTATTTTAATATGTATAGTATAATGCTTATCAAGTAAAATGAGGTATTTTCTTCAAATTAAAATTTCAATTGATGTGTCTGTAAATAAATAGGCACGTACTATACAGTAGAGAGGGTGTAAAGTTTCGAAACCTGGATTTATTATTTCACCTTTGAAGTTATTTTTTTTATGAGACACCTTTTCCGATAAAATAATTTTCATTTTTCTACCTTTTCTGTTTTTTCGAGCAAATTCTGATTGATTTTTAAATGTGTAAAAATAGGTGGAGTTGGTGATTGATGTTTTAACCAGATAATAATATATTATTCAACGAGCATATAATGATAGTTATAATCCACAAGGGTGTAGTTTAGGACACGAGCGACAGCGAGTGTCGCAAAACACACGAGTGGATTATAACCATTATATTATGCAAGTAGAATACTATGCTTTATCTACGACAATTCAAGAATAAGAATAATTTTGTTGGATGAACCTCCATTATTATTTTGTGTACCTAATAATGAAGTTTCTACCACGTAAACCGTTCAATGATTGAGACGCAGGGCACTGAATGACCACCTGACAAAATTTTTGCCACTGCACCGCGTTGATGGATAGTGGACGACAGCCCGCCAAGAAGACAGCCAACCTGCAGTCAACACATGTCGACTTATGTCGAGACTTTTCCGGTAGTAGATTCAGGGACCACTCATTTCGCCGCTTCTAAAATTTCTGGAGGTTCATACTCTACGTTTTCGTAGGGATTCATTCTGGCTTCGTGAATGTAGAAAAATAAAAATTTACAGTGACAGGTACCTGATACATTTTATTTGAGATTTGACTAAAAATCAAGTCATCTCATCGGCCTCCTTGATATGTTGCATTTACGGAAATTGCCACTTCTGGTTGGTTGGAGCCATTGGGTTATGAGCCCCTAACCCACGGGGCGGGGCTTTGGTAGTGAGTTATGAGTGTCATTATTTAATCAGAAACGCATAGTTAACGTCAGAATTATTTGATAGGAGTAGATAAACATGGTTATTATGTTGATGCTGAAACTCATAAGAAGTCATCTGGCTGGATCATTTTGATGGTATTCTTTCAAAAAAATTCTATTTAAATAAAAGGGAATAAAAATAGAATTTAAGGTTTCTGAAGGTACACTTTCAAAATGATCCAAATAATTTCTTATGAGTTTTAGCATCAACAGTACCTTATTTCAGCGCTGTTTCTGCTGCAATACGTCACTGATGCTTGAACACAGGAAGAGGTAAAAACGAGGGTAAAAAAAATAAAAATTATAGGGGAACGTTTTTTTTACAAAATAAATCAATTTCACCTTACAAACCGTTCATCAAAAATTCTTACAGGGAAAACAATTATCCAGGTTTCGAAACTTCACACGCTTTTTATTGTACCTACCTATAAGTACCTACCTAGCTAGGTACGCATTATTTGTATCGCGCGTTAGTCATCATAATATCGTCATTGGTTAATCATAAAGAGAAATATAGCATGAGTTGTTGAGCTGATACCACCACAATGCCTTATTGCACAACTACACAACGAAAATAATACTTACAACTATAAACCTAAAAACAACAACTGGTAGGTATCATATGGTATCATATTCAAATTGGAAATTGAAACAATATAATTGCAAAGATATGGTCTTCAAACAATTATCTACAAGGAAATAGTTTATCAAGTACCTAAGTACAATTGCGAGCAAAGCATATTTGTTCAAGTAAGAATACTTCAGGAATCTCCTTCATAGAGGCATCATTTTTTTTTCGAGCTATTTTTGTAATGAAAAAATGATGCCCAAAAAAATATACTCTTGCAACGGTAACGATTTTGGACAAAAAAAGGTCCAGGGAGTTTTTAAACAAATGCTTCAAGAGTGCCAAAAAATATTGACAACAAATTTAGTTTTTTTTTCGGTTTTCTTTTGTGTTTGTTAGGGGAGACTGGGGAGAGTGATTTTCTCTTTCTCTTTCATTTTTATTAGGGGTATAGGTACCCTACCCGCAAATTCCGTAATTTTCGTGATAATCGATAATCTTGATGAAAATGTTCATTTGTATTTTTCAAAATGTTCTTATAGCAGCCATGATAGAGAATCATATATCAAAATGTACGCCCCTCTCAATTTGACAGTTTGAATGTCTTCTTGAAGTCGCGAAAACTGTTTTAATAGGCTCAGCTCAGCTTGAATTCGTCTTTTCCTTTTGTGCAACAAACTTTTTTGTACATTTTCTTCAGATTGTTTAGCATCACGGCCATTCAATAACAAGACTTGTTCTTAGTATCAAACCAAGCAAAATATGTCATTATGACATTTTTGTTGGTCATCATAACGGCCTGCTCCAGTGTGAAATAGTATATTATTATACGAGTTTAATAAGACGAAGTTTGTCGCACGACTGTTTTTGGGGCACGACGAACGCAGTGAGGAGGGTCCCAAAGGAAAGAGTGCGACAAAACGTCTTATTAAACGAGTGCAATTTACTATTTTATCTATTTTGCCTAAAATATTTGGAAGAAATTGAAGAATTCTGGAGGTAGCAATGCCTTCCAGTGTCATAAAAGTCAAATTCAAATTCAAATTCAAATTCAAATTCGCTTTATTGCCTTTAAAATTTACATAATGAAATTTGTGGCAGGAGTATGGCATAAATATAAATAGGTGCATCACATACAAGTACAAAATAAAACAATTTAAAAATAACAACAGTGCCAGTTGCAACAAAAGAGGAACGTCAAAAGGCAAAAATAATGATCATAACAACTCCAACAAGCACAGGTACAAATCTTACGAATGACGAATGACGAATTACGAATGAATCTTACAAGTAAAACATCTTAATGCGAAAAATTAGGTATCTAGATATCACTGATGAATGAGGAGCAACGTATTAAAAGACCTACTCGTTCCTGGCAAAGGATCTCATCTTCATGGCACCTGCACTCAAAAAATTATTGATCATAGCTTCAATGAACAGCTTTCATCGACTTCACTTTCATTAATTCAATGAAATTTTCATATATGTTATGTAAAGTGAAGTGTGATGAATCATTCGTTTATAACCAATGATCATGTATACAATGTACGGAGCCTCATTAAACAATGAATGCAGCATTCATTAAATTATGTTGAAAAGTTCATTTATATCAGGAACAACATTCATTGATATAATGACAATCATACCGAATTTTCGATGATGGGATTCATTGACATCGCAATACATAGTAATAATGATTTGATACATTAATCAAATCCGTGATTATGAATCAATGTTCACTATAATAATGAACAATTTCATTGAGTGATGATTCGGCATCAATACAATGAAACTTACATTATACCAATGTATCGAATCTCTGAAGCGCATGCGCACGGTGCAGAACGCACCACTTTCCTCATTTTCAAAAGTTGTTCTCTGCATCAACCGTTGTTCTGTCCTGAGCGAAGTGCATGGCTACACTACAAGCTAGAACTGTTGAAACGTGTTGGTTGTTGATTTCTTTGTTTCGATAAGGTACGTGGCCCTATTTTGTTCACCGTTATATTCACCAACGAATTCAAGAGTCTGATTATTGCACAGTCGAATTTGGGTTTGATACATCAATAGAACTCGGCAAAAGGCTTGGCAAGGAGAAGTTTCCTACTGAAAAACTGGTAAATTTTGCACTCTGAGCCCATTTACATCAGTATTTATTTATTTTGTCTTTTGAGGAATACTACAGCGAACGAGCAAAGGAGGGAAGTTGCATGTGAAATACTGTAACTTGGAAAGTCCTTTAAAAAAACCCGTAGAGAAGCATATTGAGTTGAGGTGCCAAAATCGAAATAAACATCCAAGAAATTTTCTTCACCAGAAAAACAATTTGGTATGGTTACAATGTTCACTTTCATTCTGGTATTAAATAATAATAATTTCTTTTTCCAGTTCCAGATGAAGACGCCGAATTTCTACCAGGTCTTCGAAATTCTATAAGCTGTCAACCAATAAGCTTGATAGTTACTGGAAGGCGTGCTGACAATTTCGCATAGATGAGATCAGGAAAATGGACACAAAGGCGGAAATCTCTAACAGATGGCCTTTTCATCAAACGCCTACTAGATACAAACTGGTAGGTACCTAAGTGGTAATAAAATATTTATCATTCTTAGACACCTAGCGTGTACCTTAAGTCTATTTTTATAATCAGAAACAGCCAAATTTTCATACCCAAGTATCAGTTCCATTTTCAGAAAACGTATAAACGCGCAAAACCTAATTTATATTCTTTGTTCTGTTTTTAGATTGACATGGATTATGATGCCATCTACACGACGGGAGACAGTTTCTATCGAACTGGGACGCCAGTATAGGGAAAAGCTTTTGTATTTTCTTCTATTTTGTTCTGGTCCTTTATCGAGATTTTTTCACAAAATCAGTTAGTTTGTTCTTTTAAGCTCATATTCTATGTAATTCTATGAAAAATTAAAAATGTGAGAAAATTTTTTTTAGTTTGTACCTATTATTATAGCTTGGTACCTACGTGTATTTATTATTATATGTAACTATATGTCTAACAAATAGGTTCATAGGATAATTAAGTTATTTAATCGATTAAGGGGTTTATTAGTAGGCAAAGTATGAAGAAAGTAGAGTAAGCCTATTTCCTCGCTCTATTTTTCAAAATAGAAATTTCAAATTTGGCATCAGGCGACTTCCTGATAGATACATCTAGAAGACACCCTTAGTTCCACCAAAAACTTGATATTGATGTGTTGAATTTAACAATAGCTCAAATTTAACCATGATGGCGGAATGAATTCAATTTTGAGTCAATTTCACCAGTATATTTAAATCTGATTCAATGTTAAAATTAAACACAGTGTTAAGTTTTTGATGGAACTAAGGGTGTCTTCTAGATGTATCCATCAGGAAATCGCATGCCAAATTCGAAATTTCTATTTTGGAAAATAGCGCAAGGAAATAGATCTATCTACTTTCTTTATATTTTGCCTACAAATAACTCCTAGATCGATTAACTAAATTAATTTATTCATGAACCTATTCATCAAACCAAAAACCGGTATCATTATTTAAGGATTTTATTCATAAAATCAATGACTGGCTGTTCATTACGGTTATGACCAGGGTTCATCGATGGAATGTATAGATGATCATCGAATCAATGAATTTTCAACGTCAGTTTATGTAACTTCAACATTGCCGTTATGAACAGTTGCATTGATTCAATGAAAAGAGTATCAAGCACACCTTTCATTGATATAATGAATCCAAGTAATCCCTTAAGAAAAGTTCATCATTTAATGTTGTAACGTTCATTCCGGCAATGAATTGGTTCACTGGACCGATTTTGAAGAACTTATTCATTGAATCAATGATGTCCTTCGTTATATTTATGCTACTATTTGGTTGAGTGTGCCATATACCTAGAGATTTCCCTAGCTTCTCTCAACGTTAAACTATTCAAATTCTCGGAAACATCCCCTGTGCACTGAAATCCACCCCGATATGCCGAATAGAGCGGGCACTCGAACAAAATATGATTAACATCCTCCGCGCGCTGCAGATTACACAGTGAGCACAATTCCGACACTCCTATCGAGTAAGAAACTGCATCCAAATACATAGTCAAAGTCAGTCTGTTCGATGTTCTGATCTGCGCGACAACCCTTTTCATCTTCAAAGGCAGGTCAATGTTCAGGTAGTACTCACTCGAATCAACAAAAGGATCGGCAGAGTGGTAATTCTTATAATACGGACAGTATGTGCTCAACAAGACCCTATTCCAGTCCTGCATGTTGTTATCAGAATTATAGGCGTCAAGAAGGCCCCTCACGCTGTCGCGATTCAGATCAAAGTCGACGAGGTCTATGTGCAGATTCTTCAGGAGAAAATGTTTGAGAACGCTGTACCAGTTAGTCTTGTCACAATTAGTGCTACATGCGTCTAATTCCACTAATCGTTTGAGAGCTTTCGCTGTGTAACGCGACTCACTCTGTCCCCTTACTTTTATCAAATAACGCAGTGCAAGTTTTACCATGTAACAGCCGGCCTTAGGTGTTTTTGTCTCTGACCTGATTACATATCCTGGTGTTGATCGTTGTAAGTAGAGAACTTTTTTGAAGAAATCATTTTGAAACCTTTCTGTTTGTTCCAAGTACCTCAAAGCCCACAGCCCCGCCCCATAAGTGAACGTCGGAACCACTACTGATGTGAACAATCTCATAACTGTATCCCATGACCTCAATTCTGATTTATTTATTATGTGGGACACTGCCCCTGTAGCAATTCTTGCTTTCTGCAGTCGGTCTTTCAGATTTTCTTCAAATGTTCCGTTTGATTTGAGTTTCACCCCTAAGTAGTTGAACACACGCACCACCTCTATCGCTTCGCCTCTATATATGAAATTTTCATTACCGCTTCTCAATTTTCCGGATTTACTGAAGGTCACAATCTCGGTTTTCTCGGTATTGACCTCTATTCCTTTCGCTGTGCAATAGTTACTCAAAATTTTCAAACTATGTTTGACCCGGACGGGCGAGTCGGCAAGAATAACCAGGTCATCCGCATACATCAAAATCCTAACGTTCGTACGGCCATCCAAAGCTACTCCCTCCACCCCGTTGTCCATAAAATAGGAATCAATATCCCCCAAAAACAGTGAAAAAAGGAGGGGACTAAGAGTCTCTCCCTGCAAGACTCCTCTTGTAATATCTATCCCGCGATCACAGCCCTCAATCTTGATGTTGGCATTCTCGTACAAAGACTTTATGATTCTGATCAACTTAGCACTAATCCCGACACTGTAAAGACTCTCCCACAATCTCCTGTGACAAACCGAATCGAAAGCGGCCCTTAAGTCCACAAATATCCCATAAATCTTACGCCCTCTGAGCCGGATGTGGTTGTTCAAAATCGAATTGAGGACAAATATGCAATCCAAACAGTCGCGGCCCTTCCGGAACCCCGCCTGTCCCTCAGGAAGAATATCGGCACTTTCCGCATAACATTCCAATCTGACGTTAATAACTCTAGTGAAAAGCTTCATGATGTGGTTTAAAACTGCTATGCTCCTATAATTCTCTACCAAATCCGGATCACCTTTTTTAAATAAGTGGACCATTCTAACTTGTGACCATTCGACAGGAGGTTGTTCCTTCGACCATATTACATTAAACAGCCTTAACAAGTATTGAATCCATACGTCACTTAAGCCTTTGTAAAATTCAGTCGGTATTCCATCACAACCTGAAGCTTTTTTATTTTTTGTGTATGTCAGGGCAGCTTGAAGTTCATCCAAAGTTACAGGTTTGTCAAGGTATGGGTGTTCCGCGTCAAAATACATATTAACGTCTATGATCCGTGCTGAATAGAAATTTATGTAATGTTGGGTCCATTTTTCATTTGATATAATGTTGTGATTGTTTTGTCTTGCGTTGCTGAGTGTTTTGAACGCTCGCCAAAATTCCACTGGATTACCAATTGAGTTGATGGATACCATAATCTTCTCTTTATGCATTCTTTTTTTATATTTTACATTATCTTTGAAATTCTTCTTAGCTATCTTATAGTTTTTTACAGATTCATGATTGAAATTGTTCACCTTGCAACATTTGAACTCTTTTTTTACAATATTCTTTAGATCAGAGCACCGCTTATCAAACCACGGCTTAGAAGTCACTCTCTTAACAGCACCTCTTGTATGAAACCTATACATTCCCAGAAATCTTGCCGTCTCCTCAATAGCCTTTACAAAATTATTAAAAACCGATGTTAAAGGGCAGGAGTAAAAGTCTACATCCAGTCTATAAGAAAGAGAACTAATTCTACCGTATGATAATTCTTTTTTAGGATTCCACTTATATGTATTTGTTCGCATTATCCCGGCTTGTTCACTGCCCGCAGATGCCGACTGACCTCGGAGTTCCAAGTCAAGAGTTACCGCGCAGATCAGATGGTCGGAGACATGAATACTGTCAACCACACAAAAATCCTTGATGGATTCCAGACCGTTGAGATTGACCCACACCTGGTCTACAACACTTCCACCCTCGCTACCAATACATGTAAACATACCCGATTTGTCCGAGAATGCCCGCCCATTCAGCACACTAAACCCCAAGTCTTCCATACAGGTCACCAGAAGCTCACCTCTTCGGTTTACTACTAGGTCTTTAGACTTTCTCTCCCGTTCTAGTCTCCCGAATAGAACGCCACTTTCCTCATCGCCGTAGTTGTTTAGTGTGCCTATTCTACTATTGAAATCCCCACCCACAATGATCTTATCGTTTGGAAACCTAATGCTGATATCTCTGACAACATCTTCTAACATCTGTATACACGTTTTGGCATCCAGACTTGGTTTTATGTAAATATTACCGACGACAAAATAACGATTTGATATTTTTACTCTGAAAAACACCCTCATGCTATCGCAGAATTATTTGATGGGAGTAGATAAACATATTTATTATGTTGATGCTGAAACTCATAAGAAGTCACCTGGCTGGATCAATTTGATGGTATTCTTTCAAAAAATTTCTATTTAAATAAAAGACAAAAAAAATAGAATTTAAGGTTTCTGAAGGTTCACTTTCAAAATTATCCAAATAATTTCTTATGAGTTTTAGCATCAACAGTACCCTATTTCAGCGCTGCTTCTGCTGCAATACGTCACTGATGCTTGAACACAGGAAGAGGTAAAAACGAGGGTAAAAAAATAAAAATTATAGGGGAACGTTTTTTTACAAAATAAATCAATTTCACCTTACAAACCGTTTATCAAAAATTCTTACAGGGAAAACAATTATCCAGGTTTCGAAACTTCACACGCTTTTTATTGTACCTACCTATAAGTACCTACCTAGCTAGGTACGCATTATTTGTATCGCGCGTTAGTCACCATAATATCGTCATTGGTTAATCATAAAGAGAAATATAGCATGAGTTGTTGAGCTGATACCACCACAATGCCTTATTGCACAATTACACAACGAAAATAATACTTACAACTATAAACCTAAAAACAACAACTAGTAGGTATCATATGGTATCATATTCAAATTGGAAATTGAAACAATATAATTGCAAAGATATGGTCTTTAAACAAATACCTACAAGGAAATAGTTTATCAAGTACCTAAGTACAATTGCGAGCAAAGCATATTTGTTCAAGTAAGAATACTTCAGGAATCTCCTTCATAGAGGCATCACTTTTTTTCCGAGCTATTTTTGTAATGAAAAAATGATGCCCAAAAAGATATACTCTCGCAACGGTAACGATTTTGGACAAAAAAAAAAGGTCCAGGGAGTTTAAACAAATGCTTCAAGAGTGCCAAAAAATATTGACAACAATTTAGGTTTTTTTTTCGGTTTTCTTTTGTGTTTGTTAGGGGAGACTGGAGAGAGTGATTTTCTCTTTCTCTTTCATTTTTATTAGGGGTTAGGTACCCTACCCGCAAATTCCGTAATTTTCGTGATAATCGATAATCTTGATGAAAATGTTCATTTGTATTTTTCATGTTCTTATAGCAGCCATGATAGAGAATCATATATCAAAATGTACGCCTCTCTCAATTTGACAGTTTGAATGTCTTTTTGAAGTCGCGAAAACTGTTTTAATAGGCTCAGTTCAGCTTGAATTCGTCTTTTCCTTTTGTGCAATAAACTTTTTTGTACATTTTCTTCAGATTGCTTAGCATCACGGCCATTCAATAACAAGACTTGTTCTTAGTATCAAACCAAGCAAAATATGTCATTATGACATTTTTGTTGATCATCACAACGGCCTGCTCCAGTGTGAAAAATCCTTTAAATTTGTAAATTTAGAAAAATGTGCACAACCTGCATTAAAATAATTTAAAGAAGTTATTCATCATCTATTCGACTATTTGTTACATAATGTCAAATTTCATTCTATACTTAAATCCAAAAACCAAGGTCACTACGATTTTTCAAAATAATTATGTGCATCTTTTTGTGATCTGTTGGATGGGTTCCAAAATTTTATCTACCTACCATACAAGTGGTTTCTGAATTTATGATGGGAAAGAAAGGTGCGTTATACAAATGTTCCGCACCAACCGTAAAAAAAGTCGGGGCAGTTTCGGGAAATGCTTCAAAAGTCCCAATTTTTTTTTTAAATTGTAATTTTTGGAAATATGGAAGGTCAAAAGGGGACTTTAGGCCTCTTTATTTTTTTTATCTATGCGTACTGATTCTTGTTACTCCTTAAAATAAAGAAAAAAATCGTCATTTTTGTCATGGGACCTCTCATTGTGGGCATCTGTTCTTGCAAATTTTTGAAGTAGATGTTGTTGAAAAATAAAAATTTCAATTTCAAATGTTTTCATGATCAATCCATATTAGGTACTTCCTTGTAGATTTCGACAGAGACTTGAATGATAAATTTCTACCAAGGAATAAGCCCGCCCGCAGCGCATCACCAGTCCAACTCCATTCTTGAATTTACATACGTATGAAATTCGGAAACTGCAAACAGTTGCTGATGGAATTTTCAAAGAATGTTTCGACATATTGGGAGCGTTTACAAGGACGGTTTTTGACCGCGGTTTTTACGGCGTTCTCAGCCAACTTCCATATCTCAGCCAAACGTCACATCCGTTTGGCTAGACCCTTTCCCAAATCCGCTGACCAAAACCGTCCGTGTAAACGCTACTATTGTCAAATTGTTTTGTTTTTTTTTGAGAAACATCTTTTTATGAAGAATTTTCATTTTTCCAATTCCAAGCCGTTTCCAGTCAATATCAATAAAGCTGCCGTTATCGCCATTTCTTTCGAATGGCAACCTCCTCCCATTTTCTTGGCAGATTTGGATGAACTATCAACTTATGATTCATGCAATATGCACGGCACATGTATAAATTTTGGATAAATAATAGATGACGCAAATTATTAAGAGAGTAGATAACATTCCTCGCGTCATTTTTCAAAATAAAAATTTCAAATTCGACACGCGGCTTGCTGATAGATAGATCTACAGGGCTACGATTAGGTTTTTCAATATTCGAAAAAAATTGTTGTTCAGGAAGCTGCATGCCAAACCCAAAATTCTAAAGGATGAAGTTAAATTGGTGAAATAAGGCGTTGCGAAATTTATTCTCCAGCGGGCTCATTCCTTGACTGAAATTTACTATTCGGGTCTCTTCCGAAAGCTACAAAGAGGTACTATAGGCACGATGGTTTGAGCCTCAAAACAGTTTCAAAATCCTAAAAAGTTGAAATGATAATACTGGATTGATGATTACAAATTTCTCGCGGCGGACCGGATACGAGTGATTCGTTTGCTTGGATCAATCACGTCCATGCATCCTCGTACGTGATTGGTCTGGCCGGAAAAAATCGCTCGCCGCGAAAAGTCTCCATAATCATTATTTCAGCATAGGAGCTTTTTGGGAAGAAAATATAAAAAAATTGACGAAAAATCGTATTGTGCAGGAATGGAGAAAGTGAACTTCAGCGGCGGGGAGCCTTTCCTTCCGAAGCGAGGCCGACACCTGGGTCAAATGGTGGAATACTGCAAAAAAGAACTGCAACTTTCAGTGACCATAATTTCAAACGGTTCGCTGATCACCGAGGAATGGTTCAAAGAATTCGGAAGATACGTGGACATAATGGCAGTGTCTTGCGATTCCTTCTACGAAGACACTAACCGAGTAAGCACCTAGCTGCATTTTACCCGCTCGAAAAAAAAAAACTGCAATTTCAGCTCATTGGTCGTGGCCAAGGCAAAAACAGCAATCACCTGAGCAAAATCTTGCAAGTGAAGGAGTGGTGCGAAAAGTACGAGGTGCTGTTCAAAATCAACACCGTCGTCAACACGTACAACAAAGACGAAGACATGCGCGACGAGATCGAACGGATCAATCCAGTCAGATGGAAGGTCTTCCAGTGCCTTCTGCTGGAAGGCGAAAACGCAGGACCGGATGCGCTGCGCAACGCAGAACGGTTTTACATCGACAAAAGCACTTTCGAACGATTCTTGGAAAGGCATTCCGGCGTCGGCTGTTTGGTGCCAGAGTCCAACGAAAAAATGAAGGATTCTTATCTGATCCTTGACGAATATGTAAGAGTTTGTTTTCAATTTTCGTTAAATTTAGTCTAATCGATTTTGTTCATAGATGCGTTTTCTGGATTGCACCAGCGGTTCTAAAATACCGTCCAAGTCGATACTGGACGTGGGAGTGGACAACGCTTTGAAGTTTTCCGGTTTTGATGAAGTAATGTTCAAGAAGCGAGGCGGTTTCTATAAATGGTCTAAACAAGCAGACAGGTACTCCTGGTGAAATATTGTTATTATTATAAGGTACTGATATTCGTTTACAACAATACTCTTTATGTTTAGAGATTTTTTACGTTTGTTATATCCAGTATGTGAATAAAAAGCAATAAATATTGACTATAAAATATTTAATAGAGTAAAATAAAACAATTAGGCTTAATACACGCACAAGTTTGACTTAGTGATTTGGTTGAGCACCATTTTGTTACACGTAGTTATTCGTTTGTTCTATTCATGGAATTGGTTTAGCCAAGCCAAGCTTTTCTTATTCACAGCCTTAAAATTACGAATTTCATTCTGACTACGCGGTAAGCTTGCGAATTAAACGCTTTGAGATCTGATCTAGTCAATATCACAGTTTCATCGTCAAGTCAAACTTGTGTTTTTAAAAACAAACTCACGCATTTAAAATGTCTATTTCTTCTGGTTACTTTCCAAGTATAATTGCGTGATTTTTTCGATTTTGTTCTTGTGCTTGGTAATGGTCGAAACGGGTTTCGGGTACAAATCCAGCACGCCGACGTTCACCAAGAAACTTCCGTACCTTGTGTGCACCACATTTCCGTCCATGTTAGTTTTGAAACTGCAAAACAAATCCGTGGAATTATTGTGGTTTCTATCCATTGTAAATGTTTTTTAATCGATTCAGCTGTCCAAGCTCACTGCTAGACAATTGAAATTCAACATCTGAAAATTTCAGTAAAATTCAAAGTGATGTGTATAGGGCGCTTTCCACCTAGACGGTACAAATACCACCAGACGGAACATTTTCCATAGTTTGGTACAAAATTTTAGGTCACCCAATGAACGGCACAGAACCGGGTAGAAACACGTGAATGGAAAGCACCGTCTGGCACCCGTACATGCGTAAATGACAGGTGAAGCAAACTTGGGGCTACGTGGAAAGCACCCATTGCTCCCTAAGGAAGAGGACTGATTGGGGAGTTTTTTTTTTCATAAATAGCTGACTTTATGAACTACTACATGTCACATGCCGTATTCCATACCCCCCCCGTATTTGTTATACCTTCAGGGTGACGCGTGAATGTGTGTCGTGGGACTCAGTGGCATATTAATTTTCTTTCGGGTGGAATAAATCGGGGCGCATCATGATAAAGTTTTCCTAAAATCGGTTGACTTGTGAGAAAGTCAATATGGCGGGCCAAGATGGCAGATGATCGTAAAACCAACATGATAATCATAGATAATTATTAGAGACTCGAGTATGTTCCAAATTTCATCAAAATCGGTTCGTTTACGAAAAAGTTGAATATGGCCAAGATGGCGGAGGATAGTAAAACTGCTTTCGACATCAAAAATCGTTATATTGACTGAATTTTATCGAAATTGGTCGACTGATAAAATAACAAAGTTCAATGTGGCGGTCCAAGATGGCGTCATCGCAAAATCAAGCATGAGAAAACACTTCCCACCCTAAATTTCTTGACAACAAAATTTCTTCCAGGAAAACGCCGGAACAGATCGAAAGTATTGCCAAATTTTTATCCCCAGCCCATTTGTCCCCACCCTACCCTACTTTAAGAATTCAAACAGCATTACCTATCATGTGAAACATCAAATTGAAGGTAATGAAATTCTCTTTCTCTTTCTGTGAAAAGTAATTTCAAAATTTCCAAACCACCTTATAACCCTACAGTAGGGTGGTGGCGAAGGAGTTGGAGATAAAAATTCCACTATACGTGTTTTTGATGTTCCCCTCGAATTAAAAGTCGACGAATTTTTGCTGGAAAATGTATTTTTCAGGAATCGGGAGTTGAAAGGGAGAAAACCGGGGAAAAACGTTTCACAGAAAAAGAGATTCATCACCTTCAATATTATGTATCACATGATAGGTGATGCCGTTTGAAGTTCTAAAGTAGGGTAGAGTGAGACAAAGGGGTGGAAGATGAAAATTTGGCAATACATGTCTTAGATGTCCACTTGAAATAGAAATTGAACTTTTTCGGCGTTTTTCTGGAAAACAATTTTGGCGGCGAGAATTCTGGGGTGGGAAGTTTGAAAATGAACACCCTGTATACATGTATATACAAGACACGAGTAGTTTCCGAATTTTATCCAACTTCCCTGGACAGGTTTTAAGAATTCTAAGAATGTTTTCTTGGAATTGGGTCAGGTCCAAACACTTTTACATTTTTGCAGTATCTGTTTGTAACACCCTGTACAAAGTTGATGGGAAGCCTGTATACAAGACCGGCGGAAGCATGTCACAGTGCAAGAAGTCAGTTACCTTGGATGGGAAAAATTGCTGAAATAGGTCCACTCCTTAGGAGCTACATATGCCACTTTTTATTCTACTGAAATTTATGGGTGGACTGCTTTAATTTTTGATCACTTTATATCAACGAGTCAAGGGTCAAGAACCCAATTTCATTACCAAAGTGGTAGAGAATTCGATGGAAACACGACGACAAAAAAATGGCTGATTTGAGGTCATATTTTGAAATTTTTGAGCCAGACGGATCAAATTTGATCGTGCAAAACTTCACAATGCACCTACCTGGAATCGGCTTCTTCGAACTTCCGAAAAGTGAGCATCACAGAGCAATCCTTGGCTATGGCCGATATCAAATACGGAGCCAGGGCCAGATCGACGTTGGACTCTTTGGCCTTCTCGTCGCCCAGCATCATCACGCTGCACTTCAGGCACGTTCCTTTGTCGCCCTTGGCGACTTTCTTCAGCAGACTCCTGACGTACGAGTACTCCAGCAGGGTCTTGCTGCCCAAAAGCTTGTAATAGTACTGGTGGCCTTCCGTGTCCAACATCTGAGCCGACAGGATCCTTTCCAGCACGCTGCCCCTGGGAAGCTTGCCGCCCTGTATTATTTCGTTCCACTCGCAGAACATTTTCTTGTCGCAAACGCGCGGCGTTTCCTCGAAACTGTTCAGGAGGACCATCCGAACGACCTTGCAGAACTCTTCGGTTTTCAGTTTGCAGCTCCTGCACTCGTCTCCGAAGAAATCGGCTATGAATTCGTCGAACGAAATCGAGGCGTGCTTTTCGCCGTAGCAGAGCTTTCCGTTTTTGAAAATCTTCAGGTTGTTTTGGGGGTTTTTGATCAGCGCCTTGATTGCACGAAACATCCTTTGTTCTTCTCTATAACACAGGAATCGTCCCGTGAGTTTGAAAAATTATATTATTAAATGTCCGTGTGATACTATACCTACCCTGAAAACAGATCCAAAGGACAATATCCACTCAGTTCTTGAGCCTGGCCTGTCTTCAACTGTAATTATTTCGAAAGTTAGTTTCAGCTGATTTCTAATCAAACTCTAGGTTTAATTCAGTATAATGTACCTATTTATCTACCATTCATAAGAATATCAATCTGAGTATCACCATCTGCGGCGTACAACATACGTGTGTCAGTGTTCAGACAATTATATCAAAAACTTATTTGGAATTTTTTCAATTTCTACTGATTATGAGATTTATTTATAACTGATCAAAATCTATTAAGCAACTTTCAACCCAGGAATTTTTGTAAAAAAAAACTGAAAATCCCGAACAAATTTGCATGAAGCTGGATTTTGGAATATATGCTCTAATAGGCCCACGGAATAACAAGTCAAGTCTTGAAGGACAATCACTCAGATGCCTATCTCTGAGCCGCTTCTGTAAGCAGCCAAACAAAGTATCTGATCAATATTAGATAAGTTTCAAACGAAAGAGCGATTTGTTGTTAGTTCTAAAGTGGGCACATGAAATGCAGGGCCGAGGAGCTTGTGGTGTGGTTAGTTAGCGCGTTCGACTACCACTCCAGAGGTCGCGGGTTCGATCTCCGCCGGGGACGGATTTTCGGCCTCGAAAACAAGCTCCTTGGTTTAGTTGGAATGCTTGCTAAATGCAAGACGCGCCGTGTGTCGCATAGCACGTAAAATACGAACGATGGTGCCGACCCCATGCGATGTTGGTGGTCGTTAAAAATCCCTACCCTGTGTTGGAACACACAGGGGTTCGGCAAAATTTCCGGTATAGTGGAGGAAAGCATTCACCGGCGTCGGTATTAGGCCTCGTTGCGAAAATAGGCCGACGTTAAATAAACGATTAAAAAAAAATGCAGGGCCGCACAAAGCTCAATCTTGATATACAGGGTAGGTGTTTCACTTTTTTGTCAATATTTCAGGAGATGGTGGAGAATCGAAAAATGACTGGATTTCTGAATAAAAAAACTATATCGGAAACTTGTATAATCAGCATAAAGCTGTATGGAAGAACATATTGAAATATTCAGACTAATTTCCTTGTGCATCCTACGCTTTTGGAGCCTTGAGTCTAACCCGAGGTCTAACCACAAAAATAACCCAAACACCCAAGTAACTTGAAAATTTTTCCTGTAGTTTCCTATTGGTTTCAAATGGCTCAATCCCACTTGCACTTATAGATCCTACTATACTTCGCATGCGCCTGTACCTGCAGGTATTCTGGAAAATTCTTCAGGGTAAAGCCGCAGTTCTCACCTCACCATGTGGCATGATCCCAGGTGGCATGTGGGCCACAGCAAGCAAATTGCTTGTCAAAACCATCATCGGTAGGTATAAGAAATGTCAGTGATGTCACCGGTGGCGGCGGCTTTTAAAATTACGGTTTGAGAACGGTTTTTGAAAAGCTTTTCAACGAGCCCCCTAAACCACAAGATATAGAAAGCCATATAAAAAAGTTAAGGGCGTCTACCGGGACAAGAGGTTGACAGTAAGTAAGCCACCGAAAATATCGCGAAAAAATCTATTGTGGCACCATAATACAAGTACCTACATACTTTCCCGGCAATTATCCAGAATCTCAATTTTTTGTTCAAAGCGCCGCGCCGTTCAAAGTGAAGATTAGAGCTTGATTTGAAAAAGTGCAAGAAACCTAGCAGATTTAAAAGTAACGTGGATGACGTGCACAGCAGTGGTGTTCTTGTCCACCCCTGCGACGTCGGTCATCCACTTTCACAATCCGCACGGTGGTTTCGATGACGGAAAAAGCGAACTACATAATTCGAATTTTGGTGTAAAGTTCTCATATCCGCCTTCGACTTTATGAGAGGGTGAACAAAAGGCCAGGTATAGCTTTTCTCGGAATTGCGGGTGGAGACCCTCTGCAACCTCTCAAAGACGACCATATTACATCGTGATCGTGTACGGTTCTCGGCGTCATAGGAGTTCAATTAGCTCTAGAAAGAACATCTTATTTCGAATAATTAAAGTGAAACTTATTGAGTGAAAACCCAACACCCAACTAAGGTATGTTATCTTTATTTCATGTTTGATTTAGTAAACGGTAGATTTATCTACTTAGTTATTGATAGTTTACTTTCTGTGCTGTGCATTCATCAGAATAAATGTGCGTACATTCTCAACTTTCGTTAGACTTTCCGCAACGTCCCGCTCTCAAAAAATATCCAATGGCTAGCCTGAAGTATTTGTGAAAACATATCAAAAATTTGCTTGCTCATGCTTTCACTTTTTGAAAATATTTAATTGCGAGCCTCTGCAAGAGTATAAAAAACGCATCAAACATAATTTGACCCACAATAAATGAACACTCCATTATTTTGTGAAAAAAATCGTCTTTTTTTTGCTTTAAAAGACAACTAACCTAATACCTAATTAAAGTACGCAACAAAAGTCGTGTCAACCCCTAAATTTTCATCGCATTTCAAAACTGATTATCTTCAAATTGTCTCAGGCGATTTTGGATTCCTTTGAACTGGTAGATAGAACAATTCTTTGACTATCAGATCTTGCTTTTGCGAAATACGAAATATGTCAAATAAGGCTTGTACAGGGTGACACATCAAACAGTGCCAAACTGATGGAAGTTCCGTGATCCCCCATTTTCCCAAAAATGTTTTTTTTCCTTAATTCAGAAACACAATTCATGGAGAATGAAGTCTTACCTCGGGACGGTTTTTGATTTTCAGCCCTATTTTGATTTTTTTGAAAAATACAGGGTGGTCCTCGTTTTATGTCATTAAATTTAAGGATCAATAGAAAATGAAAAATGAAGGGGACTTTCTTCAGAAAACATATTTGAGAAATGCCTAATAACAGAGATTATCCTCTGTCGAACAATCATAACATGTTCCATAAAAAAGTTTCAGGGGCTTAGACATTAGGGGGTGACCCTACTTTTCCCCCCTTATTTTTCACCCCCCTAGTTATTTTTGGAAACTGTTCATAATTTTGAATTCTACGTTCAATTTTGAAGAAAAAATCACGGTTGCAAAATTTTGATTAGAGGCTTCGTTTAGGAGATATTCGAGTTTCAAACTTTTAAAAACATCCCGGAATCGCCACTTTCCAGAACCCAAATTGTTTTTTTTCCTGAAAATTTCCCGTGTTTTGGAAAAAATGGTGGTTTATCAACTTGGAAATTCTAGAAAACCTATTTCAGCTGAGAAATCATGAGTTTCTTTGGATTTTAATTTTCAGACCTTCGAAAGTGGCGATTTCGGGATGTTTCCCAAAGTTTCAAACCCAAATATCTCCTAAACGAAGCCTCTAATCAAAATTTTGCAACAGTGATTTTTTCTTCAAAATTGAACGTAGACTTCAAAATTATGAACAGTTTCCAAAAATAACTAGGGGGGTGAAAAATAAGGGGGGAAAAGTAGGGTCACCCCCTAATGTCTAAGCCCCTGAAACTTTTTTATGGAACATGTTATGATTGTTCGACAGAGGATAATTTCAGTGAACCTTTGGTTCTATTTATAATCAAATCGGTTGAACGGTTCAAAAGTTATGCGAAAAAAACGATTATTTATTTCCAACTTTGAAGGGCTGTACCTCTGTTATTAGGCATTTCTCAAATATGTTTTCTGGAGAAAGTCCCCTTCATTTTTCATTCTCTATCGATCCTCAAATTTAATGACATAAAAGTCGGACCACCCTGTATTTGTGTCTGTTCATAATCTCCCAGAAAACAGCCGAACTGTTGATCTGATCGATTTGAAATTCGGTATGCAGATATGGTTTTGCTGTCGAATGAGCCCTTCAGTTTTTGGATGTCATCTGTCAAACAGAAGCGTCACTGCCAGAAAATGACAAGCATATTCTCACGGAACTTGACTTGCAATAAGTCATTTGACAGCTTGAAAAAAAAGTTTTCAAAACTGTTGAAATTTTGTGTCTATCTGTCATCTGTCAAATATTAAAAAATATCAAAAACTCAAAATTTTACCATTTAGTTATTCAAAATCTAACCGATGGATTGGAACCAAATTTGACAGGAAGCAACACAACAAAAGAGTCAAATTAAGTCTGCAGTTGCAGTTTTCCACCATTTTCTAATCGGGGCGTTATGAATTTTCTAACCGGCACGCAGGCACTAGAAGACCTCTACATTATTTTTTTGCGAAAGCTTGATATTAACCGAGATACAGCTCTTCAAAAATTTGACTTTTTCATTGGTTTTTCATGAATAATTCATAAACGGGTCGAAGTATTTGGCTGAAATTTGCCAGAGACTTGTTTTGAATGCTCTCCTACCTATTGGCATAATTTTACTTGAATCCAACCAGTAGTAAAACAAATAAAAACTAAAATAAAAAAAAGTTCGAATGCCGGAAATAATATGGGGGTCTCTTATTTCTTCCGGGTTATCTCCCATAGGAGTTTGGATACTTTATTTTTGGACAGCCTGTATAGTATAGTTCATTAAAAAAATATGACGTGTGCCTGATAAAAATGTTTATAAGTTTTATTAAAACTTAAAAAAAAATCACCTGCGACGCTGATAGCCCCAGCTCCCCCCAGCCCCAGCCCCAGCTCTTTTTCTGAAATATTCAACAGTCAGCACCACACGTTTGAATCCAAAGTTGCCAGCCCTGGACACAGCTTCGGTTCTCCGACGGTGATTTTGTCAAAATAACTTTTGCTCACTCCGTGAATTTGGAGAAACTGCAGTGCTAGTCAAAAGCTGTACACGTTTTTGATGGGCAATCACTGTACGGGTGAGTATCTTTTTAAACACCCTGTATGCCAAATTCATTTCCTATCCTTAAATGGTAGTTTTTGCCAAAATCCACCAGCACTATGTTAAAAAATCGGTTGTTTCACCCCAAAACTTTCCTGACTGGTATCCAAGAACCCATGGAAAATTTTCTTCGAAACGTCCTTCCGGGTGAAAATTTGGAATTGGAGAGAGAGTTTCAAAATAATTTGCAGGAAATTGAAAATTGTGTTTTAGAAAATTTCAATTTTCGGGGAAAACCTAAAATCGTCAATTAAGGCTTCACTCCAAGCTCCATAATTCAAGTCCGGTCTCGATAACCCAGGCTGGTTTCAAATTTCCAACAGGGAAATTCCCGAAAAATTGGAAAAAAAAACTTGTTGGAAAATGTTGAGGAACCAGTTACCTTTTGTTTGAAAAAAAAGGTGGAAATCTGTTCACGGGATAAATCAAAAGTTGGAAAATATGCAGTTTTTCCATACAGGAAAACTCAAAAACCGTAGGTCTGATTTTAAAAATTTCTCAACCAAAAATTAAATGAATCTTTTCTCCAACCTTCAACGTTCATTCCAAGCATGTCTACACCTAAAATGAATATTTCGTGGGGCTCACCGCATGTTGAAGTTAACACTACAGTTTTTTCAAATTCACGGAATGTGCAAAATTCATTTTGAAAAAATCACCGTCGGAAAACCGAAGCCGTGACGATTTTGAAAATGGGTCTACACAACGCCCAATCCAATCTATTGTTACGAGCGGCGATCTCGTACATATAGGTAAACACTCGATGTTTCTGGATCTTTCCACCATTAGATCGCAGTGAAGAAGTCTGGAGCGATCTTGTGCATTCCAGAGCGTTCGTGTATGTGAAACCCAATGGAGACTCGAACGTTCGATCAAGGCACATCAGTCCACTTTGGCGGAGGCGCAGATTCCAGAACACATGGAAAGCATACGGGTAACGTGTGTGATTATTCAGGAATGGTCTAGAAACCGCATATGCCAGACCACCATGGAATTTGCGGGAAGTAGACAGAAAACTCGAGAACGCTGTTCGGAGGCCTTATATAAGGCATCAGCCGGGAGCTCGCGGCAGTATTGAATTAGAACGCGAAGTGTTATAGCGAGCGATAACAAGCGAAGTACCTGCGAAATAATTCCAAGTGGATAATTGCTGGCATTCATTGTAGTAGTACGCCGAAATAAACAGTGTGTGTTTTAAATCGATCGTCTCAATTATATTCGAACCCGTAAGCGAAATATCGTAACACTATTTTCGATATCGGTTGGAATTATTCGAAGAAAGTCGATCCCTGAGTAGAAATGAATTGTTGAGTGAAGTCCTGCATCAGAAGCGAGTCGTTCTGGTTAAAACCCGGATAGAGGCTCTCTCGGGTGGCAACGGCGAGGAGAAATTTTGAAAATTCATAACGCCCCGATTAGAAAATGGTGGAAAACTGCAACTGCAGACTTCATTTGACTCTTTTGTTGTGTTGCTTCCTGCCAAATTTGGTTCCAATCCATCGGTTAGATTTTGAATAACTAAATGGTAAAATTTTGAGTTTTTGATATTTTTTAATATTTGACAGATGACAGATAGACACAAAATTTCAACAGTTTTGAAAACTTTTTTTTTAAGCTGTCAAATGACTTATTGCAAGTCAAGTTCCGTGAGAATATGCTTGTCATTTTCTGGCAGTGACGCTTCTGTTTGACAGATGACATCCAAAAACTGAAGGGCTCATTCGCGTTGCTGCAGTCGAGTCATCACCCAAAAGTAGAGGTGTACTAAAGGCTATATGCCCTCTTCAATCCCAAACGAAAGGACTTATTTATTATTAATGGCCATTTAAATTCTGGGTGTGTCTAGGGAGTTCAATGGTCTAGGGTATAGCCTCGGGCACAGACCCTCGGGTATAGCAGAGCAACTGTCAGAGACAATCTACATGTCAGATTTCCGTAGTGACAAAACGAAAAGCATGTAGAAAAGTGATTGTTGCAAAATCTCAAAAATACAATATTTGTTACTTGAAATTTACTCTACTCAGACTTTTTCATCAAATTCCTTAAACTTGATTCAAGAGGCAAATTGCATCCATCTAAAAGATTTTAAGTCTATATCTTCAATATTATCAGAGTTTGGGCAGAAAAACAAGAACCAATGTCCTTGTGGTACAAGGTGTTCACGCGAGACGGATAATTCCCCCCCCCCCCATAAAAAACTTCCCCTTCAAGATCATTCAAAAAAGAAAAAACTTTCCTGAAATAATTTTTGCCGTAGTTTCTGAATATGTCAAGTATAATTTTCTATCTCGTCCCATATACAGGATGTCGCAATTGTTTTGAATTTTTCCGAAACACTATATTTCATCACCCCAATCGATGCACATTGCTTTCCTTATCACAAATATGCATTGAGCCTCTAGATTTTTTTTTTAATTGAAAAATTGACAATGCCATCTCTGAAAACATCTATTTCTTGAGAATGATGGACTTATTTCAGAAATCATGTCCAGGATATTTTATTTCACTGTTAAATGACATGGAATGACATCAAACGACTAAACAAATATTCGGGACATATTTGATTTCTGAAATGAATCGATCTTTCAGAAAACAATTTTTTTGAGGTGCCACCGTGAATTTTTATTTTAAAAGTTGAGAAGTGTCAGGCATATTTGTAATCACGATAACAATGTGCATCAATTGTGGTAATGAAATACAGAGTTTCGGAGAAAAAAAAAAAAAGTGACACCCTGTGGGACGAAATATATATATATTATGTAGAATTGAATTATACTTGACATATTCAGAAACCACAGCTAAAACTGTTCCATGAAAGTTTTTTCTTTCTTGAATTATCTTGAAGGGAAGTTTATTATGAGGGGGGGGGGGTTCTGTCTCACGTGAACACCCTGTATCCACCATGCCCTGTACTTAATGTGAATGAAATAATTCAAAATAATAATTAAAACTTAGCTCAGACAGAACACATAGGTACAATATTCTTATGCAAGGTAAAACATTACCCAGTGTATTATTCCTCCCTCCATCAAAACACTCACTTTTAAATACTGATTCATGCAAAACACACATTCTGGATAGTGCTTTTCGCTGAAAGGCACCCAGCCTTGTTTGGGTTTGATCTCTATGGCAAAAGTATCCGACTTGAATTGCTTATTGGATGGGTTCGACAAGAAAGCATAGTCTTCGAACAAAGCAGCCCTTCCATACTGCAGAGCTTTGTTCTTGCGGTGTCCTGAAATAATCACGGATCCATTTATTAGAATAAAACTAACTAACTAGGTGCAATACAAACCCGGTCTCTGGCTTGCCAACTTTGATTCCAGCATCTTGATCTGGTTTTTCGACACAAACACTTGATCAGCATCGCACACGAACTCCTGTCCGATCAGCGGACGTACAATTTTCTTGTAGAACTTGACGTCCCTGGTTTCTTCATCGTAATTTCCGTGGCACAAGTAAACCAGCATGTCCGTTAGCCATTCGATGAGCCAGCCGAGCAGCGACTTGCATTTTTGCATCTTCCTCAGCCGCAGGATCTTCCTCTGGCGCGGCAGCGCGATCACGACGTTGCAGTTGCCTTCGCCCCTGTACACCCAGTCGGCGGGCACCTTGAACGCTCTGGGGGCCTTGCCACTGAACATTTTGGCGCGGCTGTGTTTTGAATATTCAGCTCTCACGCGGTTCCGCTCGCCTCTCTCGGCGTACTCGCTTACATAATCCCAGGAAAAGCGCAAATCCTTTTGATAACAAAAAGGATTTGACAACACTTTCACTCTTTCTAACCTAACCTACTTTTTGAAATGACATGGGGGTTTTCGCGCCGTCAACGTCAGCTTGGCCGCAGTGCTTGTCACTTGTCAAAAAGTTGCGTCAAAATCGTCAGATGTGCGAGTG
This sequence comes from Anaspis maculata, assembly GCA_949128115.1. NCBI lineage: Eukaryota > Metazoa > Arthropoda > Insecta > Coleoptera > Scraptiidae > Anaspis > Anaspis maculata. The sequence continues at coordinate 127,379,963 of OX421961.1, forward strand.
TGTAAGAAAAAGCACATACTTAAATAGCTATACCGCGCAAGAGAGACGTCCGACACTTGTAATAATGGGCGCCGCCATCTTGATGGTTATTTAGGGACTTTGGGTGGTGTGGACTGGCACCACTTCGCTAGTTGGCCACTTGACTAAGCACGACATTATTTTGCTTCTCCCTCAAAGTACGTGGAATCAACACTAATAACATCAAGTGGGAATCAACAGGCGAAGAAAAGGTGTGCGATCATTCCAGCATCCAAAAGTCCGGTTAACTACGTGATGTTTATTTACACTGTCAAAAAGCTGTCACTTGACGTTTCGTTTACTGAGAGTACAGTGACTCCCAACCATCCAACTCGATGTGAGTATTTCGTAATTTCAAGAAAACTAAATACACTTACGTGATGGTACTTGAGAAAACTGGAACGCTATTGTAAAATTGCAGAAAATTTGATCAGTTTCACGGCACTTGGGATATTTTGTGGTAGCTATATAGCTCGGTATTTTGAGATACACTGGAAATTAACCATCAAAATGGCGTCATTCTCTAACTCCTTTTATTACGCGGCGCGGCAAAATGCGCAATAGGTTCATGAGCGGTATAGCTATTTAAGTATGTGAGAAAAAGCGAGCTCAATCGGAACTCGTGCAGTTAATCGCGGAAAAAGTAGTCGTTGCGTAATCTGTTTAGTTTAATAATGTAAGTTGAACCGCTACGATTAAGCGGAGAAATAGTTGAAGGGCTGGAGGTCTCGTGATGGTTGGCTGGGGAAAAACAAAAGCAATCTGTGACATTAGTGACAATCGCTAAAATCATACTTCGATATTATACTATTTATACCGATTTATATAGATTTGGATTGTGGTACAAGCATTCCGCTGTGTTCCGGTACGTATTTCGAGCGTTGGAGTAACGAATCGCGTTCGTTTGCCGCAAAAAGTGCCCCCACCTCAACTTTGAGGTTAAGAGCCTTCGCAAAAGGATGACCAAGAACGAACAGGTTTTTCCCTAAAATACAACACCCGTAGCAAACGCAACACTCGTTGGCATGCCCCACATAGCTTCGTTTTGTATGTGTGTTTTGATGGTTTATTTTTTGTTTCAGTTGCTGATATTCCACACGCATGTGGTAGCCCACCCTTAGCCGCACTCCCATTTCATGGCTGCTTACATAAACCGCACCATATCGATGATGTCGGGGGATGGTCCGCATAACAGGCCGCTCCAGTCCGCCGGCATTGTTGATCCGAGGCCTTCCAGGATGAGTGGTGACCAAAGCTCTCCGTTGCAGGTCTTTGTCAAAGCGAAGAAGAAGATCAACGACATTTTCGGCGAAATCGACGACTATGTCAAGGACACTGTCGAATACATGCACGGTACGGCCCTCCCCGTTTCCTCTGCACGCGTTTTTTGACGTGTTTTGAAAAAATGTTGCAGAGGTGGAAGAAAAGCTCGTCGAGATCGTCGACGCGGAGAAGGTCAAAAAGAGCGAGGCGTTTGTCGGAAAGGTCCACGGAATTCGGGACGTGTTGCGTCGCGATCACATGAAAGTCGCCTTTTTTGGACGGACATCGAACGGCAAGAGCTCGGTCATCAACGCCATGTTGCGGGAGAAAATCTTGCCCAGCGGCATCGGGCACACAACCAACTGTTTTCTACAAGTAACGTTTCATCTGCCTTTTCCCCACAGGACGTCTCCCCCTTTTAATGTTAATTATTGGAATGCCGGAAATGGCAAGGATTGCGAAATCGGTTGAATTACTAGTATGAAAAGCACAATGCGGTCATGATTACAAATGGATTCTCGTTGAAAATTCTAAAATATAGGGGAATGTTCGTAACTCGTTGATAATGCACATATTAATATGGCTGACAGGTAGCGCAAAGACCTTTTGTAATATTCCATATTATAAAATTCCTATGGATATTGCCTTAGTGCAGAGGTTAGCTTGATAACCTGTTGATTTGGCTAGGTCATTGTGATGCATATAAAAATGCATGATTTTGAAATAAAATTCTTCCATCTCCCGAAGAAGCTTTGAAACGCATGATGTTTTAAATAGTAAAACATGAAATAGAATTTCTATTTACCGCAAATATAGTGTGCAAAAAGTGCCCTGAGAGTTCTTGGGGCCAAAACTACTGGTAAAATTGAGAGCTCTGCAAGAAACGTTAGTCTGGTTAGGTTTGGCACACATATATCAATTTCACGGCTTTCTGCATTAGAGCAAGCTATGGAAAAATTGTGTTGTGTTGGTACGAATAATACGATGACAAGGGGATGCCAGCCAGTTGTCTACACGTGCAATTTTTAATGTGACACCTTGTCACCGTGTCGAGGTATGATGTCCGCGAAAGTGGAAATTTTTGAGCATACGCCAGGAATCGTGAGTTTCTTTGGAGTGCTTTGCAGTGTGGACGATAAGGGACATTGTCTTTACTGGTTGGTGGGTCTCCGCCAAGGTTGTTAGATTTTTGGCGGCTACTAATGAATGATGTCGAAGATCGGCAGGATACTACCCGGATGGAAAGGCCCACCGCCCAAAAGGCTACATCTTCTGATACACATCACTAGTAGTACGCCGGATAGCGACATGAATTTCCAAGTCATTTCATCACAGACTTTGTCAAATGGATAGTTTTTGTGATGGCAAACAAGAAAAACAACTTCTGTCACCCACGCGTCGGTTGCTTCAGAAGCTACAGGGTGTCAAACATGTCAAAAAAAAAACTTAGCTAAGTCATTTCATCACGAGACAGAAACAGGTTAATCGATAGTTTTTGTGATGGCAAACAAGAAAAACAACTTCTGTCATCCACGCGTCGGTTGCTTCAGAAGCTACAGGGTGTCAAACATGTCAAAAAAAAACTTGGGCAAGTCATTTTATCACGAGACAGAAACAGGTTAATCGATAGTTTTTGTGATGGCAAACAAGAAAAACAACTTCTGTCACCCACGCGTCGGTTGCTTCAGAAGCTACAGGGTGTCAAACATGTAAAAAAAAAACTTAGCTAAATCATTTCATCGCGAGACAGAAACAGGTTAATCGATAGTTTTTGTTATCCCAAACAAGAAAAACAACTTCTGTCACTCATGCGTCGGTTGCTTCAAAAGTTAGAGGGTGTCAAACATGTCAGTAGATAGAGATGGTTACTTCAGACACATTTTGAGGAGGTGGAGGAGGAGGAGAACACCCTGTAACTTCTGAAGCAACCGCCGCATGAGTGACAGAAGTAGTTTTCCTTGTTTGCCAGTTTGCCATCACTAAAACTATCGAACTAACCGTTTCTGTCTCGTGATGAAATGACTTGAATAAGTTTTTTTTGTTGGCATGTTTGACACCCTGTAACTTTTGAAGCAACCGACGCATGAGTGACAGAAGTTGTTTTTCTTGTTTGTTATCACAAAAAACTATCGATTTGACCGTTTCTGTCTCGTGATGAAATGACTTAGAAATTCATGTCGCTATCTGGCGTACTATTGGGAAAAGACTAGAACCACCGAAGTTTGCCAGCAGAAAACAAATTTGTCAGGTCAAGGTAGCCGGGCTAAAAGTAGTTGTGACTTGCTTTGGCCAGGTCAAGGTAGTTGTAATTTAGTCCAGTTATGGCGAGCTAGTTTTATTTCCGTTATACAGGATGCCACCCCAAAGCTCGCGGTCCAGAGTCAAAGGCAGTTTAGGAAAATGCTTCAGATTGGGGTTAAGTAAAATAGCCATTCTCATTTACCTGGGGTCCTCGGGACGAAGATTCACCTATATTGTCGCCAACCCCAACCCTAACCAGTCTGATCGATGAAGCCCTCCCGGTTAAACAGCCAGGTTGAATCATTGAGCTTGTATACCTGAAGACCTGCGCACGAGCTGCGAGCAAAGGGAACCGCCTCTATGAGAAGGTCTATAGCGTTCAGCTAGACTTCGCCCCTAAATGAAATTTGTTATATTTTATACTGTTCTCATATTGATTAGTAATAAAGCCCACAATATGATTTTTTACTTTCAAATTTGATGTTTTGTAGCTCTAGTTCTATCAGTGTCCAATATATTCCCAACTATGATTTTTGTCATCTGTCAATAAAGGCTGAACTGTGTTTACTGCAGGCACATGATGACGACCCAAAAACTCACGTTATTTTCAAATGACCGTAATTGAACACTGACTTGGTCTCTACTTGACATCTGTCAAAATTGAAGCGTCAAAAACAAAATCAACAAAAATGGCGGGCAATTCGAATCTTTCTGTTCACGTTACAATTCCCTGTATTTGAAAAATCAAGTTTTTGCTTCCCTAGTCAAAATGGGACACCTTCTGTATTGGAGTCGATAACCAGCCATTGGTCACCTAGCGTTCTACTTCGTAAACCGTAAAACAAGTGAAAAAATTATTGCATCGCGAGATTTTTATAACATTCAAACGTAAAAGCGGCGAAGAGTGGAGTGACGTCATTTTTCGACGCTCCTATCAAAAAAACTCGAGCTGTCGCTCAAAAAGAAAAAATTGTCGCAATGGAGGCAGCGACCATTTGCCCTGTTCTAGTCAATAAATCCCGTAAAGCCCCGCTGAATTTATGGCCAAACAATGGACGTCTCTACATTTCTGCAGACGCACCTGCATTTCGATTTATTCAGAATATTGATCCAAATTTCAGAAAAGTAAGTGGTTTTGATCAGTGGTTTTGATCTCTAGACGATGCCTGCATTTTTCCGAGGCACTCGAATCGCATTGCCATGCTTAACACGCTCAATTTGTCACAAAAGAAGCTACCCAATTGCCGACGAAATTTTACACGTCTGACTCACGTTGAGAAATAAAATATGGGTATGAGTGGCGTATGGGTGGCGCTCTCTCACGGTTATTCTTGATTTCAGTTGATTTTCTTGCAAGTCAGCCGAGATACTGATTCTACTCGCGGAAAATGCACTTTAGTTGTCAACAACTGACGTAATTCAACCGACCATTTCGCACCTTTTTTTCGGAGATTCCCTTCACAGTGAACATTAAAAAGGTCAAGACGTATCCATGTGAATTACCTGCTAACGGTTCCTCGTTTCAAGGTGGAAGGCTCCCCCAACGACGAACCCTACCTGGTCCTGGACGGTTCCACCGAAAAATGCGCCGTAGAATCCGTCGGCCAGCTGGCCCACGCCCTCTGCAAGGAAAAACTGAGCGAATCGCAGATGGTCCGCGTCTATTGGCCTCGCAACCGTTGCTTCTTGCTCCGCGACGACGTCGTCTTCGTGGATTCGCCCGGCGTCGACGTCACCCCGAATCTGGACGAATGGATCGACAAGCACTGTTTGGACGCCGACGTTTTCGTTTTGGTCGCCAATGCCGAATCGACGCTCATGCTTGCAGTAAGTACACGGATTGGCCCGTCCAGATTCGATCTCGTCATCCTCACAGTCGACAGTGCACATACCTTGTTGCATGCCTGTACTACCTGCCTGCCTAGGTGAATTTTTCTCAATTGGAAATTTCGATTTCAGGAAAAGAACTTCTTCCACAAAGTCTCCACGCGCCTGTCTAAACCGAACATTTTCGTTTTGAACAACAGGTGGGACGCTTCTGCTAACGAACCTGAATTCTTGGATCAGGTACGTCGTTGAACTGAGAAAACACCTCGTTTTTTGTTTGCATTGCATCGCTTTTATTGATTTTGGCTTCTTTTTTTACGCAGAATGCAACCTGCATTGTAATGCGTGTACAGCAATTCAAAATGTTTCTTTACCAGATATCGAGTACCATTTTCTAAAAATTAAACACTGATAATGTGTTGGGTTAATCTTTAAAGTAGTTATGACAAGTTAAACTTCCTGATCCATAAACATATTTTGCTATATACTATATCAGATGCTTTCTTCATTTTATTGGAATATGGCGTTACTTTCCGGATTGTTTCGAAATCATGTCATTCAACTGAGATAATCCCAGTGATAAACTGATATTGACAGTTCACGAAAGATGAATCTATCCTTTTGTGCGACGCCGACTTTTCGGCCTGTGGGTATTTGGTGCTGAACGACGCGGCACTCGACTCGCATTTCCACGCTTGACTCGATTCGCATTTCCACGCTTGACATGCTCAATTTTTAAAAGATTCCAACATTTTAATGTCAATTTGACAGACAACATAACTAAACTTTTGGACAAGCCTGTTTCACACCAGGTAACAAGGCGGCAAGCCTACATTGCTGAACTAAAAAATTCTTCAGGTTACCTTAATCACAAAGCTACTATCAGTTCTCAGTTTTGTTCTGCATATGTGCTCTGTTTTCTTTTGTCAGACATTACGGACTGAACCTGGAAACAAAAATGAAATGATACTCCAATTGATTTTGCTTATTTTCGGCACATTTAATTTCGAATTGCCTACCAAAATCGTTCTGAAACTATAAATTTTTCTTGTATGTCACACTCAAAGCTTTGCAATGAACAGGAAGAGGTGAGTTTCCGTTTCTTTGTCGTTTTAGTTTCGATTCGAGCCGGGCTTCGAATTTCTGAATGTTCTTGTCTTCCCGAAACAGGTCAGAAGACAGCATCAGGAGCGCGCCGCCGATTTTCTGGTCAACGAATTGAAAGTTTGCACCCCCAAGGAAGCCGAAGAGCGGATTTTTTTCATTTCAGCCAAGGAAGTGTTGCAAGCCCGCCTGGCCGAACAGGGCAACAAAGCCTCGACGCCCATGGTGACCGGCTTCCAAGTTCGCTATCTGGAATTTGAAAATTTCGAACGGAAATTCGAGGAGTGCATCTCCAAGTCGGCCGTCAAGACCAAGTTCGACCAGCACTCGCAGCGCGGGAAGGCCATAGCAAAGTGAGTACACACGGTCATGCGCACACATGTTTAGTACAGGAAAAATAGTAAAGAAATCGGCGAAACCTCGGAATAAATATGGACGTCCTGAAAATTTGACATTATGTTCAGAATTAAGTGCTCTACAACATATCCAAAATCGCCAAAAATCGCACCCGGGGGTTTTGAGTTATTGGAGGGGGAGTAAAAAATTGCTGGTAAAAATGGAGGGGATGGAACCCGTCAAACCATTGGATGCGAATACATTATAGTTCGACGTATCATATCTCATTGATACCATTTTGGCACAAAAAGTGTCCATCATTGTTGAAGGGGAGTAGTGGGGGGGGCGAAGTTCTGCTGGGTGGTCCATTTTGTTTTCATGGCCATGTAGAACCGATCACGACAAGTTTGGTATCTTTTCCGACTACATTCAATCTCCTGAACTCGTATCCGATGTGCAAATTCGGATGAAAACAAAATTGAACAAGTTGACTTGAGAAAACTTGTGTTTTCTTCGACAATTTTGACGAATTTTTTTTGTACTGTTGGAGGTGTTAATTCTTAGAAAATTTTCAGGGACCAATAAATTGAAGTGTATTCCCCACAAAAATTATCCACTCGATGTATAATTTTGTTTCTCGAGTTTAAAAAACCGATTTGAACTTGAGCCGCCGCGGCGCGTCGTCTACTACTGACCAGAACACTACAGCATGCACCTTTAAATGAAAACACCTCAAACTATAGAAGAAATAACAACTTATCTTTGAAAATTGGAGGATTTGTGCAGAACTGAATTACCTATACCATGAACAAAATCGCCATGAATCGCAATGCAAGATTTTGAGTTATTCGAGAAAGAGTATAACACTTTGACAGGATTCATACTCTATGAACTCTTACCTCTCCCCTTGAATAACTCAAAACCCTACAGTGCGATTCATGGCGATTTTGTTTATGTTATAGGGAATTCAATTCTCCACCGATCCTCCAATTTTCGAAGATCAGTTCTTATTTCTTCAATAGTTTGAGGTGTTTTCTTTTAAAGAGGCATGCTGTAGTGTTCTGGTCAGTAGTAGTCGACGCGCCGCGCCGGCTCAAGTTCAAATCGATTTTTGAAACTCGAGAAACAAAATTATACTTCGAGTGGATGATTTTTGTGGATAATACACTTCAATTCAATGGTCCCTGAAAATTTTCAAGAAATGAACACCTCCAACAGTACAAAAAAAAATCGTCAAAATTGTCAAAGAAAAAACAAGTTTTCTCAAGTTAACTTGTTCAAACTTGTTTTCGTCCTAATTTGCACATCGGATACGAGTTCAAGAGATTGAATTTAGTCGGAAAAGATACCAAACTTGTCGTGATCGGTTCTACATGGCCATAAAAATTAAATGAACCACCTAGCAGAGCTTCGCACCCCCCCCCCCCCCCCACAACTCCCCTTCAACAATGATGGACACTTTTTGTGCCAAAATGGTATCAATGGGATATAATACGTCAAACTATAATTTATTCGCATCCAATGGGTTGACGGGTTCCATCCCCTCCATTTTTACCAGCAATTTTTTACTCCCCCTCCAATAACTCAAAACCCCCGAGTGCGATTTTTGGCGATTTTGGATATGTTGTAGAGCATTCAATTCTGAACAAAATATCAAATTTTCAGGACGTCCATATTTTTTCCGAGGTTGAAATCTATCTTTCTTGTACTAGTTTGTTTTACGGGTCTTCTCAACCTCGTGAACAATAAACACTACATTTTCAATCGAAACACCTGTAGCACCATAACCATAAAGTCATACGCCTACCTGGTGATTTGCATTGATCCAACTCGTGCAGTTCGAGATGTACAAATTCTTTACTGGTTTTCTCTTTCAACGCTGTACACAACAATCGTCAAATTTTCAAGTAAAATACTTGGTACACCTTGTTAAGCATGAAGTCCTGCATGTATCTCGTAATTTACGTCCACCAATCCACTAAAGTTCATCAGATGATTTTTTTTAATTGATTTCTGCTTCAGCCTCTATAAATACTCTGCCACAATTTGAAGCGAACACCTGGTAAGGTGTGATTCTTGGCCATTGCAGGATTCTATTTCATTTGGTTACTTGCTTTTTTTTAAACAGATATAACTTTTGCCAACAATGATTTTTTTGCGGTGTCTGTTGAGCTAATGTCCAAGTAAGCAATGTCAATGGGGTTTTGAGCCTCCAAAGTATCTACATTCTACATTGTACTAAAGTACTTGGCAGTGCATGAAGATAATCGTCTGTGGTGGAAGCACGCCGTCAATCGGTTACGAAATTCGAGTTCGTATACGAATTTGGCTAACACGCCACTTTCATGTTTCGTAAATAGTAAATATCGCCCAATCCCTTGCGTCTTCTGTCCCATGCAGAGCATGCGCTCAATCGGTTACGAAGTTCGTGTTCGTATCCGAAATTTGAGAGCACGCCACTTTCGTATTTCGTAACAGTCCTACCCACAGCCGTGCCTATGCACAGCCCGCAAGCTAACATTCGCTTCGTACAAATACGCAGCCCTCTAGGTCTTGCGTAAAGTGTCGTATCTTCCTTGTCTTTGTCTAGCATAATATATCTGCACCTTCCCCTTCGTCGCTGAAATTTTAACAATATGGCGGCCTCCATCCACGGCCACGACTTTTTACGATCGTTTCCGATTGCAAATACGAATGAAAATACGCAAGTTTATGCAATAGATAATACGCAAGCTTTGTATACGAAATTCGTAAACTAGATGGCGTGCTCCCCGTACTGGTCTGGCCTGGCCCGGTCCGAATTCGAACTTCCAATTTCTGGCTCTCAAGCCAGAGTCGTGGCCAACGACCTACCCGGCTTTATAATCTCTGACTTTTGCATTCCCATTTGCTTTCTTTCCCTTTAAAACGAGAACCAGTCGCGATTTTCCAATCCACTCACGCACCCACAAAACAATTCGCACAAACGCTTCATGACGGCGTCATCATCTTTCAATCTCCCCATCGTTCATCTTCCGCATTGCAATGGGCACATCCTCGGCGTCATTTTTTCGCATTCTCACAATGTTCGCGCGTTACTGCCGAACTTCCTCTCAAGTGTTGACAAATTAACACCGATTGTTTGCCACAGCGAAATGCGAGACATCCTCGAAGAGATCTACAACGACGCCCAAAAGCTGAGAAACGAAAAGATGGCACTGAAAAAAGAAGTTTACGACAAGGTCAACTACACGGAAGAACAGCTCCTCATCGTGACGCAAGAGATGAAACAGAAAATCCGAAACATGGTCGAGGACGTCGAGATACGAGTTTCGAAAGCCCTCAACGAAGAAATCCGCCGCCTGAGCACGCTGGTGGACGAGTTCAATCTGAGTTTCCATCACGAACCCCTCGTCCTGAACGTGTACAAAAAAGAACTCCACTCGCACGTCGAGAGCGGCCTGGGATCCAACCTGAGGGCCCGACTCTCCACCGCCCTGGCCATGAACATCGAAGCCAGCGAAAGCGAAATGACGCAGCGGATGCAGAGCCTGCTTCCGGAAAACTACAAGGCCTCCAACCATCTGGTGATGCCGCGAAGGCAGCCCTTCGAAATCCTCTACCGGTTGAACTGCGACAACCTCTGCGCCGACTTTGAGGAAGATCTGGAATTCAGGTTCTCCTGGGGCATCACCGTGCTGATCCAGAAGTTTGCCGGCAGATTCGCCAGCAAGATAGCCGTGCGCAACAGCCGCGAGAGCCCTCAAAGCGCCGTAATGCCCTCCACGCCGAACGATATAACTGACGGACGGCTTTCCATGCCCTATTCGCTAAGCAGCACCGTGGACGATTGGTCCATGATTTCGCGCCTGATCATCAGTGGTGCCACGTCGCAGGGCACGATGGGCTGCCTCCTGGTGTCCGGGTTCCTCTTCAAAACGGTCGGATGGCGCATCATAGCCGTCACCGGCGGACTGTACAGTCTGCTGTACCTTTACGAGCGACTGACTTGGACGAACAAGGCCAAGGAGAAGGCGTTCAAGGAGCAGTACGTGAACCACGCCACGAAGAAGCTGAAGATGATCGTGGACTTGACTTCGGTCAACTGCAGCCACCAGGTGCAGCAAGAACTGGCCGCCACTTTCGGCCGCCTGTGCAGCCTAGTCGATGATGCCACCCAGGGCATGAACACCAAACTGAACGACCTGGAACGGGAAGTGGCCACGCTGGAGAACGCTTCGGGACGCGCCAAGGTCCTCAGGAACAAGGCCAATTATCTGGGTCACGAGCTGGAGCTGTTTGAAGACGCCTACCTCAAGAACCACCACTGAGCGGCGATAGCGCCTCCGTTTTACTCCTCTACCTTCTCTCCCTCCACCAATGAGTTTAAACATCGTATTTGTGTGATTTTAATTTATGTACCAAACTCGCTTCTTTTTACCTTTCCTCCCAGCTCCCCTATTAGTTTAATTATTCTATTTCTATAATAGACTTGTGATAGATACGTTTGATTATTTCAACAAGACTTATTGTTTATTTTTACACAATGTACTACTACTAACCTTACACTATTATGAAGAACAATAAAATTTCGAAAATTGCTATATCGCTGTATTGTATAACTGAAGTTCTCTTCTGATTGTTTTCTCTCGTAGAGGTTGACACCATGCAGTTGTTACATTATATTAGGGTGTCACTGGTCGAGTGCAGTACCTGCAGTGCCGTCTTGTAATTACTTGAGGTTTAGTCGAATTTTGTTGGTGTAAATAATATGAATAAAGTGTTGTTTTTATCAAGCTTGTTTTTATCAGTGTCGTTTTTTTCTCAGATGACCCTAATAAAAAAAACCACTGATTATTATATCATGACACATTTATAAAAGCTAATGATTACAGGTTGAAAAAAAAAACAAGAAAAAAAGCGGTTGCCGAAACCAGGGATCGAACCAGGGACCTTTAGATCTTCAGTCTAACGCTCTCCCAACTGAGCTATTTCGGCACATGCTCACTACTGTGCGCTGTGTTGTGTTATGTCGGAACCGTTTTCGTCGATTCAAAATTTAGAAGTATTATCCTGTACACTTTTTATTTTCAGTAGAATGACTTTTTGAAGCAAAATTAAAGTGATAAGCTGGAACGCTAGGAGGATACGGCTGATGGCCACTGATAGTTTCGCACCAAAGCTTTGCAGGTGCCATCAGCCCTAGCCGTAGCCCCCCAGCTTGTCACCTTATTTTTGCTCCAAAAAGTCATTCTGAATTTAAAACGTGAACGGCATATATTTACATTGTTCGAAAACAGTATTTTTACATAGAATGGATCCCAAAAATTACTGTCACTTCAGCAGCCGAAATAGTTCAACTGAGACAGCGTTTCACTCGAGCTAATCAACATAATCCCGTGGAAGAACACTGATGAACTTTTGACGATTTCAAGTTTCATTAGAATCGGATCGATTTTGAGCTTGTAACGGCGAAAAAAGCTCAATCGGGAATCGGGAGATCGGTTCTCTCAAGACCACAACCATATTTTCAAAGGAAAACATTATAATGAACAATTTGTGTTGATTCCAAGCTTCATTAGAATCGGATCGAGTTTGGTCCATCACTCCTTCAACAACGGAAATAACTCTGTTCGCCTGAATATCATCGTTGGAGATTCCAATGTTGCGGATTGACGAAAAAAAAAATTAAGAAAAAAAAACACTTGCCGAAACCAGGGATCGAACCAGGGACCTTTAGATCTTCAGTCTAACGCTCTCCCAACTGAGCTATTTCGGCACATGACCATCTGCGCGCGCTGTGTCGTGACGTACGTGTTGGAGCAGTTTTCCGTGGATTCAAAATTTAGGATTGGAAATTGTTTGAAAAATGTACTTTGCACCAATGGGGTAATTGCCAATGAAACGGATTCGACTGGAAATACTTTTAATCATCAACAAGAGTAATGAATAGTATTTCCTGAAAATTTCCGGAAAATATACAGGGTGTTTCAGGGATGATAGCAAAAAATTTAACTGTAGGTAGATCTTGTCAAAATATGACGAAAACCTATAAACCATTTTGCAAAGTTCGGCCTAATGACGAAGATACAGCCCTCCAAAGTTCACTTTTTTCGGATTTCGAAAATTTTTAACTTGGGAACGTTTTGACAAATTCAGCTTCAATTTAGCATAAGCTGGTTTGTCATAATTATCTATCAACCTGCCAAATTTGGAAAGAATCCAATCAGTGGCGTAGAAGTTATGAGGGGTCACCTTAAGTCATCAACTTTTATTTGGATGCTTCTAAATTATTGACCCTCATAACTCCTACACCACTAGTTGGATTCTTTCCAAATTTGGCAGGTTGATAGATAATCATGACAAACCAGCTTTTGCTGAATTAAAGCTAAATTTGTCAAAACGTTCCTGAGTTACAAATTTTTGAAATCCGAAAGAAGTGAACTTTGGAGGGCTGTATCTTCGTCATTAGGCCGAACTTTGCAAAATGGTATATAGGTTTACTTTATATTCTGACGAGATCTACCCACAGTTGAATTTTTTGCTATCATCCCTGAAACACCCTGTATATCCATTGGTTAAAAAGAGTTTTATTCACAACCTCTATTCACCTTATTCGAAATTCCTCTGCCATCTTTTGACGATATGTTGGAAGTGGAGATATCTGGGGGGATTGAGTCCCAAACCAAAATGCACCAGATTTTCTCATGTCAACTTTATTTATAATGTCAACACAACAAAAGCGCGCCCGTCGCCAGTGACATAGAAACAAAATAATATTTATCATCACTATGGTATTATTCAAATGTTTGTAATTTGTGGTTTCTTCAGTCATTCCCATGTCATTCTCCAGTGGAATGGCTCTCCAGTGCTTGAATCAGCTTGGATGGTGCGATGTACCCTTATGAAACGCTGAAGTGGTGCAATGTGGAAGCCAGCAAGACGACGGACCTTGGCAGTTTATCGTCGTAATTTTTCTTCCCCGATGTAATGAAGTGTACGCCGCAAACCTTGTGGCATTTTGTAGGCTGGCATAAGTCCTTTTCACAACTCCTCTTTCTACGCGCTTTACCCAGACCTTTCTCTTCTTTCGTCTTTGGTGAACGCGTGAATTGAAACATTTCGACTTTCGGCTGTGTCCGACTTGCAGCCAGGTCCGTGAGCCAGGTACACAGAACCTTGTATACCCCTTTGCTGATTGCGACTTTCCACCATTGGTAGGTCGGTATTTCACAACATGGATTAACAAATCAAACTCAGTAATTTAGCAGAGTAGCCACAAACGATAACAATAACCGGTTACAACAGCAGCAGCAATAACAAGACAAAATAACTTGGTGTACTTGGAACGTAAACGATCCCTGCTCGTAATGACAAATTCAAATACGACACTTGACTGGGAGAAGTCGAACTGACATCTATGCAATATAGTAGTTATCTACTTTACCTACGCTGTGGGGACCCGTTTCCCATGATGCATTTCATTTACGAATAAGGTGAATAGTAAATAGACTCATTACTGACTTTTAAAAAGTTGGAAAAAGACGCTTTGTTGATGGTTTTTTTTCCGCCTCCGAAATCACTTTCCGCCCCGCGGTTAGAGGGCGGAAAGTGCATGGCCTCCTTGATTGATTGACAAAATTGACAGATGGATAACAGGTGTAGAGGGGCTCGAATCGAAGAGTCAAACGCAGTTTTGTGGTGACAGTTATCATTATGGTTTATGGTGTTTATGATACAATACATGGATGACTCTAATAGCCTAATAATTCACTATTTAAACTCCAAATCTTCATTCTAACCAGCTGAAATGGTATAAAAGTGACATAAACAAGTATACCGGACCGGCCGCTGTGTTTAAATTTGGCTGAGACTGGTCCTGGGATCCAGGAAAATGAGGATAAACATGAAAAAATAATAAATAAATAAATAAATAAATGAAAAATAAATACAATGAAGCCAAACAAATTTCTTTTTATTTGCTAGTTAAAGTGTTGAAAATGGTTGTGAATAAAATAGTATACATACTCTCGGCGGTAATTGCTTCATTCCTGCTTCGAGCATATAGCTGCGAGCTTCAGCTCGCTGCTATCTTGCCCTCAGCAGTAATGAAGCACTTTCCGCCTCGGTATGTAATATACTATTATTTTCGATTTTTTTCAAAGGGTTGGTAACAGTACAGAAATTTCACTGAAATTTTTATGTCTTTATTTTTCAAATATTGTTATGCCACCCTAACAGTTTTTAGAGCTTTCAACTCAACAGTGCTGTTTGTTCAGTTTTTAGTATACAGGTGGTCCGACTTTTATGTCATTAAGTTTAAGGATCGATAGAGAATGAAACATGAAGGTGACTTTCTCCGGAAAACATATTCGAGAAATGCCTAATAACAGAGATACAGCCCTTCAAAGTTGGAAATAAATAATCGTTTTTTCCGCATAACTTTTCAGCCGTCCAACCGATTTGATTCAAAATAAAACCAAAGATTCACTGAAATTATGCTTTGTCGAACAATCATAACATGTTCCAGAAAAAAGTTTCAGGGGCGTAGACATTAGGGGGTGTCCCTACTTTCCCCCCCTATTTTTCACCCCCCAGTTATTTTTGAAAACTGTTTATAATTTTGAATTTTACGTTCAGTTTTGCAGAAAAAATCACTCTTGCAAAATTCTGATTGGAGGCTTTGTTTGGGAGATATTTAGGATTGAAGGTTTGGAAAACATCTCAAAAGCACAACTTTCAAAGGTCTAAAAATTGAAATTAAAAAAAACCTAATGATTTCTTGGCTGAAATAGGTTTTCTAAAATTTTTAAGTTGATAAACCACAATTTTTTTCAAAACACGAGAAATTTTCGGGAAAAAGCAATTTGGGCTCTGAAAAGGGGCGATTTTGGGATGTTTACAATATTTCTACCCATACTATCGATCAAGCCAATAAAAAAAAATTGGGCAAATACCCCATTCTACGGATCCTGAAAATTACGATACCTAGTCCTTCAACATTTGAATTAGCTCAATAATAAAGCGTTTTACTCAAGCTAACGATTATATAGTCCCGTAGGCTAACTATTATAATCCCGTAGGGGCGAACCACAAATGCGAACTTTGTTGTGTCGATTTCAAGTTTCATTAGAATCGAATCGATTAATCCTTCAGTTCTTCAACAGCGGAAATAGCTCAGTAGGGATGAGGATGATTTTCGACTAATGTATGAAATTTCTTGTGGAATGGATCGGAGTTATAATTTTTATCAAGAAATACAGGTGATTCAAAAGTGTCGGACCACGCTCAAAACCTTCGAAGCAATTCAGCTTATCGCATATTGTATCGATCTGATTGATTACCAACTTTGAAGTCGGATCAATTGAAAACATAATTAGTAATAATGACTAAAATTTATTAGTCAATTTAGTAAATAAATAGTAAAATTTGTAATGGCTCACTACGGAATTGTCAGTACCACACGTACAATCACGGATTCACGGATATCACAATGGTCATGCGCAATAAATGAGCTAACTTCACAGTTCAACCCGAGGCTTGAGGGAGAGATCAGACAGAGATGCCGAAAGAGCATCTTCAGTGTTGGTGGTTTTTGGCTCATCCTGTTCAATGTTTGGCGGTGTGCTGTAGGTATCGTTCGGTGATGGGTTCAAGGTCAAAACATCCCCGTACTCGGTGTAGTTCAGGGTCTGGAACACGTCCATCATCAAATAGTCCGGAACAAACGGTGTTGCCGGCACAGGTTCGGGCGAGAAGGCAGCTACGCCGAAGTCTTGTGCGAACATCTGATTCTGGACAAATTCGTCCGCCAACTGGAGATTTTCTTGTATTTGATTCGGTTCAGTTTGAGTTTCCACCGGTTCTGCAAAAGGGGCTGTTATTCACATTTTGTTCATTACATACTACTGTTTACGGACCGCACGATCAACAAAAAAAACTATCAAGGGTTGGCTTCTGGTGTCGAAAAATTCGGTCATTCAGCCAAATCCAGTTGATGAATATTTTTAGCACATTTTTCTAAAGCCAAATATGTTTTTTTGTTGATCGCATTGTACACGCCGTATAAAGACACCAACCTGTTCTGTTATTATTGTTTATTATTGAACAGAGTATACTATACCTGTCTTACCTGTGGGAGTTACAGGGATGTTGTATTGAGTAGGCTGTAATGGTATTGTTGTATCGTATGCGTGTTCTGAATAATCCCAAGGGATAATAGCTGATGGAGACGCCATGGCATTTGAACAGTTATTAAAATCGTTAAGTCCTGGTGGTTGCGAAACCAAGGCCGTCGGGGGTGCCAAAGACACGTTTTTATTTTGTCGTTCAGCATTGATGTGATTCGAAGGTTCCTGTCGTGATTTTTTCTGCTTTTTTTTCACGGGAAGTTCGACTAGAATCAATAAAGACGTGTTATGTGAAGTTTTTATGTTTGTGTTTTGCGGTTAAATCATTGAAACTTAGCCATTCAACATTCAACGTTCAGTGTAGTATTAAAGACAATAATAATGGACACATGCATGTGTATGGAATAAACAGCCAAAGCGCTTTTAGTTTAGATTTTTTGTTGATGCAGATGCAGAATGACAGAATAGTCGTTGTTTCCTCTACATATAATAAAACATCTTTGACGCCATCTCAGAGGACGTGTGTATTTCGAGAGGCTCGACTGCTCGCTAGGCTGGTTTGATGACCGAATGGCGTTGGAGTCAGCTAAGTCGAGAGCTAAGTACAGTTGGGAGCGAAACGATTTATACGGCACCGCTAGAAAGTCGGCTGGATTTCAGAAATGTTAGCTGCTTGGATCGTTCTTGAATGCCAGTTTTGATTACGATCAATCTCTAATCGAAACTGGCATTCAAGAACAATCTATGGCGCGATGTGACGGAGAAAAAGTGTCCACCCTGACCGGGACTCGAACCCGGGTCTTCCATTAGCCGGATGGATACTCTGACCACTAAGCTATCGGGGGAGACAACAGTTCCTCCGTCACATGCCCACATGAGAGCCGCCACAGTACTCCCCCTCCAGAGACGTCGTTCGTCTCGTATGTACCCCTGCGTTCGCCGTACTTATGGATCATTGACCGTTGTTCAATACCCCCCACCTAGGGCGACGGATAGGACGTGGGTGGACGTAGGACAGAGAGTGGCGGTGCTGTTTACTTGTTTGTTGCTTGCTTGGTACCTCTTTGCCTTCTGCATGTGCGTCGTTGCTTGCTTTGTACCTGTTTGTTTGAGTTGTATGTTGCGTGCGTGCTGCTTTTGTTCGGGGTCACCATTTATGGCGCGGTGTAACGGAGAAAAAGTGTATACCCTGACCGGGACTCGAACCCGAGTCTTCCATTTGCCGGATGGATACTCTGACCACTAAGCTATCGGGGGAGATAACAGTTCCTCTGTCACATGCCCACATGAGAGCCGCCACAAATCCAAGCAGCTAACATTTCTGAAATCCAGCCGACTTCCTAGCGGTGTCGTATAAATCATTTCGCTCCGAACTGTACATAAAAGGGGCGGTTCAATGGCTCCACTAAAAGGGTTGAAATGTTGAACCATAAAGTGATTAAATTACCTGTCGAAGGGTAGTCTGGGGGGACGTAAGTGAACGGAACGGGCTCGCTTGTGGCACCGTCTGACGGCCTCAGAAGCTGCACATTGACGACAACCGGTCCGGTCAAATTGGGATCCCTGTACGCCGGCGGCTCGAAAGTTATCGTGCAATGCTTGTGGACATCTTTCGGCGTGAAGAAGCCGAAATCTTCCCAGACCACGTTTCCGTCTCTTTCCTCGAAGAATCGAATCCGAATGTCTTTGTGCGCGACCTTTTCGCACATTGCGACGATCGCTTCTCCAGAACCGTCCGCAGGACTCTCGGCCCTCGGCACGAATCGGACGATATCCAGTTCGCGGTGGGCGTGTCTGATTTCGGAAATTGGTTCGCTGACGATCGGCGGCAGCGCTCGCATGCTGCTGATGAGGCCCGTGCCCAAGAAGACTTGAAAACACAGCCGGATGCAGTTCAAATCCAACTGCTGGGGCTGGTTCTTGTGCGCAAAGCCTTGCCTGAACGGATCCAACTGCTTTTCTTCTTTTACGGCTAGCGCCTTTTCCACATTCGTCCGCTTCACTTTTTCTATGCCCAAGTGGGAGAACACCACCTGACTTTGTCCGGGGGCAAGTTTGATGCGACAAATCCCATGTTTGATGGTTTCACCGCGTCCCACTATGTTATTGGGGTGGACCCTGAAAAATGTAAATACCCACATTGTTCAACCAGTATCTTCATCTTTGAGTCACCTTGAACCAAAGGATAAGTTTCATAGCAATCTCGATGGCAACGATTGGGAACAGTGCTATTTACCTATAGTATTTAACATTGATCTATGCTCGGGGTACCAATCGAGGACCCGAATGTAGAAATTTTGAAAAATCGCCACCAGAAGATTGGAATAATAGGAAAATAATGAAGACTCACCTGAACGGCTCGTTTTTGGTCACAGTAGAAACAATAACGATGCCTGGGCCAGTACACCCCACTAGTTTTATTGCTGGGAAAGTCCTGTTGTCCTTTGTGCTATGGACACCCTGCACGGGAGGTGATCGGCTCTCCGTCTGGTAGCGGAACCGCACGCTTGAACATGGTTCTTCCAGTATTTCCACTCGTGGTGGAACCATTTTTGCACAAGAGTAACAATCGTGGAGTATGTTGTCCATTTTTGTTTCGTTTTAAACCTGAAAGGACCACGGTGTAGGTGATAAGATTAAATAAATAATAAATAAATGTTTTCCTCCTTATCGGCCTGCACCGGCCATAGGAGTTTTTGCCCTTCATTATCACATTTACATAGCCAGTAGTCCTGGCAATGAACGCTCAAAAAGGGGGTCTAGAAGGAAATGCCGAGATCCCAATTTTTTGCTTCGGGGCTGTGTTTGGACTTGTTAGGAGGTAAACATACCAAAAGTCCCTGAACCTAGGGGGTGAGGGGGGTACAGGGGGGCACGAAGAAGGTACCGGTTTTTTGTTTTTCGCCTATATATCGAAAACGATTGGCCCTGGTCAAAAAGTGGTCGTGTAAAAATTGAAGCTGACAAAATTTCCCACAAAGATGATTCATTTATTTTTTTCATATGTTATAGTTTTCGAGGAATACGCTCTTGAAAATCGCAAATTTTCGAAAAACTGTGTTTTGGAACACGTTTGTTTGTAAATTTTGCCTCGTAACTTCTTTACCGCTCATTTGAGAAGAAAGTGGTTCCAAAGATGATGATGCTGAAGCTTTCCTGCACCCACATTTGCCACTGCTGCAGTCTTTGGTGCATCGGCAGAAAATCATTTTCAGTATTTCATCTGGTGCGACAGGGTCTATGGTTCGTACAGGAGCCAGATGGTTGCCTGGCTTGCGTTCCCAACCCCACAGTTCAGGGGACAGCTCGTTTCCTAACCACTGCTGGACCTGGTGATAGGTTCTGAAGGAATGCCGATTAGCTGCCCCCTCAGTCGGTGGGAGAGAGGAGCTTCACTTATGGCTCCATCATCAAAGTCCGGTCTCGATAGCCGAGGCCGGTTTCATATTTCCAGCAGGAACATTTTCCGGGAAATTAGAGAAAAATTGTTGGAAAATGTTCAAGAAACAGATATCTGTTCTTCAAAAACGAATGGTGGAAATGTGTTCACGGAGTAAAAAGTTGGAAAATTTGCAGTTATTCCAGAGAGAAAAACTCGAACACCGTGGGTCCAATTTTGAAAATTTCCCCTCCAAAAAATAATTCAATCTTTTCTCCAACTTTCATTCGCAGCACGTCTGCACCTAAAATGAATATTTCGTGGGGCTCACCCACAGAGTAGGCTCACCGCATGTTAAAGATTGCACTGCATTTTTTTCAAATTCACGGAATGTGCTAATTTCATAGAAGCTGTGTCGATTTTGAAACTAGATCTACACGACGCCCAGTTCAATCTAATTCCGATATCAGTTGAAATTTTTCGAAAAAAGTCGATCCTTTAGCAGGAATGAATTTTTGAGTGGAGTGCTGCATCAAAAGCGAGTCTTCCTGGTCGAAATCCGGGTGAGAGGCCCTCTCGAGTGGCAACGGCTAGGAGAAATTTTGCCATAACGCACGACGGGAAAATGGTGGAAAACTGCAACTGCAGACTTGATTTGACTCTTATGTTTTATTGCTCCTTGCCAAATTTGGTCCCAATCCATCGGATAGATTTTGAATGATTGAATGATAAAGTTTTGAACTTTGACATTTTTTATTATTTGACAAATGACAGATAGGGTGATATTTTCAACTGTTCTGTATACAGTTTTTGATGGGCTTCCAAACGGCATTTTGAAAGTCAAGTTCTGTGAAATATAGCTTCTGTCATTTTTTGGTAGTGACACTTCCGTTTGACTGATGACAGCCAAAAACTAATCAGCTCATTTAACAGCAAGACCCTGTTTGTGTACCAAATTTTAAGTCGATCAGACTACCGGTTCGGTAGCTATCGTGTCAGAACGTTTTTCCTGCATCCTGCATCATCACATAACTTTCCCTTGGACAAGTCGGAAAAGTGATATGGAAAAATGAATAGATCACTCTTGTAGGAAATTTTGTCAGCTTCAATTTTTATACGATCACATTTTGACTAGGGCCCACCGTTTTCGAGATATAACCGAAAAACCGAAAACCGGTACCTTCTTCGTGCCCCCCTGTACCCCCCTCACCCCCTAGGTTTGGGGACTTTTGGTATGCTTACCTCCTAACAAGTCCAAACACAGCCCTGAAGTCAAAAATTGGGATCTCGGCATTTCCCTCTGGACCCCCTTCATTGACTGGACTACAGAGAAATTGCAAATTGGACAAATACAAACATCCAGACTTCTTTCGGGAATCGAACCCGGGGCTCTCGTGGCCGCAGGCAACCACACAACCACCTGCGCCACGAGGCCGTCTGATAACATCAACAAGTAATTTGGTATATTGTGATATTTTTGTAGTATATTATGTATGGTAATATACAGAGGGGGGTGCATAAAAAACGGCCACCGATGTAGCATATCGTTGTTCCTCATCCGATCTTCAAAATTCAAAAACCAGTTTGATTGGATTAATGTCTTCTATGATTCGACTGTAAAAAATATTTTTTTTATTATGATGCTTCTGAGCACTGATAGTCAACTTTTGTTTTTCAAATGGCAACAATATTTTTTTAATTTCTTTTCGGATTCCTTATGTTTATCTGAATATAATGATGCATCAATATCACAGATTTTATCATTAGACACGAAGAAAAAAAAATTGAAACTGCGAAATTTTCACACATCATAGTTGCATCACAACACCTACGATATGCACGCCATCTGTTAGGCTGGGTGCAAAATGATGTTCAAAAACACATAGTAGGCCAGGCGTTTGGTTTTTCCGAGGGTTTTTCAAAAATTAAATGCCAAAATGTTTTCAAAATCCTAGCTATCCTAGCAAGAAGCTGTCCGTCCCTAAGACGTCTTTATTCTCTATTTTCAGCTTATTATTTTATATCTTTCTAACCGTGGGTTCCACAAAACAGATAATACGAGATTAGTTGATTTGCGATTTTTGTTTGTCAATTTGTAGCTGACGGATCAATGGAAATGCTGATTTATCCCTCAATAATGGAAAGATAATGGGTCTAGTACAGATTTCAGGCATTTTTTGTGAGTAATTACCTAGCATTCAGCAGAAAAAAGTTCAGTTAATCTGCAATCAGCCTTGATCGCTGATCATCTTTTTTGTGGAACTGATCGTAGGTATGTATTGTGACCTGTCAGGAAAAAAGGTCTTATTGATTTTTCATTTTCACAATACATACTTGAAAAGATATAAAATAAAAATAGTGAGCTAAAAATAGAGAATAAACAAGTCTTAGAGACGAACAGCTTTTTCGGATTTTGAAAACATTTTGACATTTACATTTTGAAAAACCAAACGCCTAGCCTACAATGTGCTTTTGAACATCATTTTGCACCCAGCCTACCGGATTGCGTGCATATCGTGGGTGTTCTGACGCTACTGTGTTATGTGTGAAAATTTTGCAGTTTAATTTATTTTCTTCGTGCTTAATAGCAAAAAGTGTGATATTGATCCATCATTATATCCAGATAAGCATGAGGAATCCGAAAAAAAATTGAAAAAATATAGTTGCTATTTGATAAACAAAAATTGACTGTCAGTGCTCAGAAGCATCATGATAAAAAAAATATTTTCCACTGTCGAATCATAGAAAACATTATACCATTCAAACTGGTTTTTGAATTTTGAAGATCGGATAAGGAATAACTATGCTACAGCGGTGGCCGTTTTTTATGCACTCCTCTGTATAGTACCTTATGATCAAAAACTTTCCTACTCAAGGGAGCCTGTGGTCCTGGTCATTGGCAGGCAAACGAGGCTGATTTTGGCCAGGCCTCCATTGAGTAAGAAAGTTTTTGATCATACGGTATAATTGTGAACTTTCCAAATGGGTTTTCCTCCATTCTCATAGTGGAGTTGAGATAGACAGGAGAGAACAACTTAATTGGTTGGTCCTTGGACATCAGTAGTTTCAAGCGATTTAACCCAATGAGCTTCCCCATGAGCCCAAGCCCAAGCGCCCAAGCGCCCAGCCCAAGCGTTGGAGGTCAAAATTTAGATGAGGTTCTCATGCATGTGAGAACCGTTGGTATTGTTACGGATTTTGCATACGGGTTCGTTTATAATTGAGACGATCAAAACACACACTGTTTATCACTGCGTAGTACCATAAATACACGCAAACAATTATCTACTTGGGAATATTGCAGGTTACTACTCGCTTTATATCCGCTCGCTACCTCTTCGGATTCAATACTACTGTCTATACCGACCCGTGGTGATTATGTATGCCTCCGACTACTGTTCTCGGATCTTCCACGGGTACTCCAGCAAATTCCACAATGACCCAGCAATTGCGTCATACGGTTTCCAGGCGACTCCCGAAAAATCCTACACATTTCGCGGGCATTATCAACGTGTCGTGAGACGGCACCTTCGCCAATTCGGCTGATGTTTTCAAATCGACCGTTCAAGTCTCCCATGTAAATTCCATTCGCCAAGCCATCGCGTATATTCTAGATATGTCCAGAGCTTCGCACTTGTACACTTAGTGCTAAGGGAATAGTCAAGAAAAACCGATTGTTCTCCAGAATGCACATGCACAAGAATCGCCGCTCGTAACACTGCCTCCCTCTTGAGCCTGTTCGTCCCGAATAGGCTCATCATTACTCCCCGAGTAACGTGCAAGACGATCAAGGTGGACAACTTTCATCTTGACTCTTGGAGCTCGCTGGATTCTGTACACGACGTCAATAATCATCTTGACTATCGTGTACGGTCCTTCCCACGACGGATGCAACTTCGGAGACCTTCCTTTCATGCGTTGAGGATTGTACAACTAGACCAGGTCACCCGCTTGAAATCCCGTGGAGTTAGCCTTCAAGTCGTAACGGGTCTTCATTCGGTCAGTAGCGATTCGAATCCGTTTCCGAATCAACTCGTGGATGTCGCACTTTCTTTGCCTCAGGTCGTCGACATATTCGGGGATGTCCTTAGGATCATTCTCCGGTATGCCAAATTGTAAATCGTAGGAGACGCGAATCTCTCGGCCAAAAAGAACACGTGCCGGTGTTTTCCCCGTGATGTCGGAGATGTCGTGAATGGCAGCGCGATATGACATTAGGAATATCGGCAGAGGACGATCCCATTCCATCTGATGCTCGTCAACAACCTTCGACAGGTGCTGCTTCATCGTCCTGTTGAACCGTTCAACCATTCCGTCGGATCGTGGGTGAAGGGGCGTCGTCCTGGTCTTCTGGATCCCGAGTAGAGGGTACAGACACCTTGGAACATGTTGGACTCGAAGTTGATCGTGCCCTTCACTTAACCTTGAAACTAGCGTGATGTTGGAAAGGATGGGATATTTTGAATCTTGACATCGTTTCTCAACATCCACCAATAAGAACCTCGGAAATTCAAAAAATTCTAATTCAGCTGTTTCCTGCACTTGCGCTGTGGGTTGTGGGCTGCAGTTGAATGTGACACTGCGTGCTTTCCACCTAGCCCCAAGTTCGGTACACCTGCCATTTACGCATGTGCGGGTTCCAAACGGTGCTTTCCATCTACGTGTTCCTACTCGGTTCTGCGCCGTTCATTGGATCACCTAATATTTTGTGCTACACCATGGAACATGTGCCGTCTGGTGGTATTTGTACCGTCTAGGTGGAAAGCACCCACTGACAGCTGCCTGCGAGCCCAACACTTCCGCCTTGTACGAACACTTGGTGCACTCGAATCATTCGATTCGACCGGTCGCAAAGTGTTTTGACACTGTCTCTGTGGTTCCAAGTTTCTTTTGAATTTTGTCTGAACGGGCACTCGAGGCACCGAAAGGAATTGAAGTAGACTGCCACAATTTCGAACTTGTCCAAATCGTTGAATCGTCCGAAAATTGTGTCGTTTCAAGTAATCCTTGTGCATGGTTTTGAACGAACACTCTGTGCATTCTGTCCCGATATTTTGAATGCCATTCTTTGTGTATCTGATACCACATTTGATGCAAGAAAAAGCTTCCGTACGAGCTAGCTTTCGCACAATTCTCCAAATGTCTGACGAACAATTTTGTCGAAAAACATCCGTACGACCTCGTACCGTACGAGTGTTCTTATCCTGAATAGAAATCAATGCACTATGTTTGTTTCGAGTGTTCGTATACTAACAGCGGAGGTATTATTCATTATTTCGCACGAGATTTCGCATTCCAACACCTCAGCACACAACAGTGAATACCCATACCGATATCCAGTCGCTCAACAACACCTATTTTGAGCTGTTACTCAAAGCTTTCAAGACTTTATGGTGCGATTCTCTAAAAAAATTACATTCCATTAAGGCTCTGTTACGCTGTTATTACCTTAGGCAACAGCCAATGATCGCCAGGAATTTTCACACAACAGAGCGTTTATGGAATGTTATTTTTTACAGAATAGCACAATTATTCTGTTAACGTAATTGTAAAAATGCTCCTGCTAACATTACCATCGCCATTACGTTACGCTAACATTAACATCATTGTGCACGAGCTATAAGGCTATCAGCATAAGAGCACGTCCACGTGTTATTCTACACGTTGAATTGCTGCCCTTATATCTTCGCAATTTTTGTAGATTTTAAAAATGAATTATTCAAAAGGTGCATACCTTTGTCTACTTGGCGTTTCTGGAAACACAAAATGACTGCATACACTAGCTGGAGCACTTGCATTTGAGAAGAGCAACACAAACACGCACGATTTCGAACTAACATACCGCCAACCCATAAAACCAGCGGGCGACTCAACGTGCGTTCAGTCAGCTTAAGTGCGATTTATAACTCGATTTTAATTTTAGTCGCAATTTAATCGCAATTTTAACGAAGTTCAAAAGATACCATTTCCTCTATACCTTTTATAACCCGATTTTAATCGCAAGCCGCAATCGCAACGATTTTAAGGATTTTAAGAAGTTGGCCAGTATCCAACTTTTGCGAATCGATCCTTACGATCGACCAATGACAATCAAGATAATATCAAGATTAGCGAAAATGAACACAGTAGTCTGCTTGTTTAGCAGTGTTATGTTAGTGGATTTTCTGGGGACTTTTAGCGATAAGCTGACGGGTGAGCAGAGGTGAGCAGTGGCGCAACTAAGGGGAGGTCAGCCGCGGGTACCCGCACCCATCTGTACAAATATTTGACCGCAACGGCGCCTTTTCAACGTTTACAATAATTCAAACGAACATATGAGAATGTTCAAGAGCCAGTTAGGTACGTCTTGTTTAAAAAAAAAATGGTGCAAATCTGTACACGGAATAAAAAGTTGGAAAATTTGCAGTTTTTCCAGAGATGAAAACTCGGAAACCGTGGGTCCGATTCCGAAAATTTTCCCTCCAAAAATTAATTCAATCATTTCTCCAACTTTCATTCCCAGCACGTCTCCACATAAAATGAATATTTCACGAGGCTCACCGCATATCAAAGTTTGCATTACAGTTTTTTCAAATACACGGAATGTGCTAATTTCATTTTGAAAACTGTAACCGTTCCGATTTTGGAAATGGGTCTACACGACGCCCAGTTCAATCTTCTTTCGATATCAATTATAATTTCTCGAAAAAAGTCGATTCCCGAGCAGGAATGAATTTTTGAGTGAAGTTCTGCATCAAAGACATGTCGTCTTGGTCAAAATACGAACGAGAGGCCCTATCGGGTGGCAACGGCTGAAGAGAAATTTTGAAAATTCATAACGCTCGACTGGAAAATGGAAGATTTCCAACTCTACTGCAGACTTATTTTACTCTTTTGTTTTGTTGCTTTCTGTCAAATTTGGTCCCAATCTATCGGATAGATTTGGAATAAATAAATGGTATAGTTTTGAACTTTGATATTTTTTATTTTTTTAAAGATGACAGATAGGGCAATATCTTTAACTGTTCTGAATATCTACAGTTTTTTATTGGCTTTCATACGGCATATAACAATAGCAAGTCAAGCTCCGTGAAATATAGCGGGTGGTGGGTCGGGGAAGTAAAAATATTAAAATTAAGGTAGATTTCTAGCTTTTCACAAAACAATAAGGTGACCACCCATCAATTAAAATTAACTTATTACCGCAAAAAAAAACACGCTCATACGAATCTTTAAGGAAAGTAGGTAGGTACCTAGGAAGAAGGCAAGAAGGTATACTTAGGGAGGGTATACAATACTGTACAGTGTACGTACACCACTACTTTGACTGGGCAATGGACAATAACAATCGTCTTGGTGTAGTAAAGTGATTACACACTTTTTTACCGAGCTTCTTGCCAATTAACAATAAAGTGATAAAGCAGCGGGTATTCAATTAATTACGTCAACAGGTGACGTCAATAAGCACGTTTGTTCTTTAGAATCATTTATTTTATCACACCCAGGTTACCTTGAGTGTGGCGGTTTAAACTAGGCGCCGCAAGTTTGCAACTAAAGCGACACTAAACAGAGGAACGGCGTTTCACCTGTTGCCAGAATTACCCTCTTAAATTTTTTGTTGAGGAAAATCACTGGATTTTGGATTGGAGCGCCGATGCGTTCTGGTTCTGTAGTTTCCGTTCCGCCGTTCGCTCTTCCATCAAACTTCTAAATCGATTTCGATGAAAAGCAAGTAAAATAAAGTACTACAAATGGAAACAATAACCTTGAAGCAATACCAATTCACCTTTCCTATTTACACGCCCCCTCTGACGTCATAGAAAGATGCGTACGCGCACGTTGCACCGTGTCCTGTCTGTGTGTTGTGTTTTGACATATGTTTTCAAGGTTATGCCAAATCAGAAAGAAATTTGCTTAGAAAAGCAATTTGCTCTTTACTCCCACACTGCAGAAGGACCTTGCATGGTAATTTCATGCTCTTATCGTCCTAACAGGCCCGACTGGAAAACAAATATTCAACACATCTAGCATCTACTGTTCCAATTGTTCGCATCAATATCATTTGAGTAGGAGTCAAACAGTAGTCAAAGTTGAAGCTCGTAATAGAGAATATTGGCAATATTTTTGTACTTTTTAGGAGCGGCACATATCAGCATTTTGCTAGTAAATCTGCAGTTCCCATTACGAGGCAACCACATATACCCAGGGTAGAGCAATCCTTCCATTTTTCAATTCAGAGTGTTGTGAGTGTTCATATCATACCGCAAGGAAGGACTTGCATCATCACCGCCGAATGTGATATATGGACACTTGCAGCAAAGATGCAGCAGCCAGACGACAACATTATGTTATAGCCAGCACAACAGAGCTTTGTAGCCAACATAATGTTGTAACAACATAATCTTATGACGAAATTACAGAATCACCTCAGCCAGAAGTGGAGTGAAAGTGACATTTTATAAACATAACCTTGAATTTCGTGCATCAGGAGCATGGCAAACTGGTAAAATTGAAACAGAAATGGGTCCTAAATGTTGCATACGTTCTTGCCGTGAGAAAATACAGACGGGCCAACAGAATTTTGTCTTTTGTTTGGGCTTTTTGAGAGAAAAAAGCGGAGAGGCGGCTGACGACGGTGCAGTATGCGCGCGCTTGCTGGAGGCATTTCTTTCCATCTCATCGAAAGTGAGCATAAGACCCTTTCACTCAAGCAAATGAACTGCTCAACATTTGAAATGTCGGTATCTGAAATTTTGCCATTTTTCAAAACGGTATAACTTTGGATTGTCGCAACCGATTTCAATTTTGTTTCCATTGTTGTTTAGATACATCCTCCAGCAATCTACTTGGTTGGCGAGGTTTTTTGATTTGATTCAATTACATACGCTACAGGGTGGAATGTAAAGCATTGCAAAATTGTGCTTAGTTCAATGGATCCCCATTTTTGTGAACAAATTTTTTTTCGAATTCTAACAATATAATCATGAAGCCTGATGTCCTATCTTGAAATGGTTTTTGAATTATCCAGATCAGAAGTCCAACAATGATGACATGATTTTTTTTCGTATAAGTATCATTCTAGTCATTTCGGTTGACAATAAGATCGCATCTTTGAAGATAAGAACCTGTTACTTTGCATTCTTGTTGTTTGAACTGTTAAAAACTGCTGCGCCCGCAGAAACCTCCGTTTTCCTTTCCCAATTCGCGTTCTTGAATGAAAAAAGTCGGTATGTCTGCCTGTGTGTCTAACTCTGTGAAATCGTCCATGATAACTATCAAACGGTACATCCAATTGAGCTGAAATTTGGTATGCAGCCATGGTTTAGGCGTCCAATGAACTAATGTGATTTTCATTAAAATCCGCCACTCGAGGGCGCACTTATTGCATCGAACAATATCGGAATTTTTGACTTACTATGAAATAGATACCTACTTCGCAGCTTTTCACTTTGCCAAACTTCTGGGCAAAAACTGTATCTTGACATAAATAGTGACCATAATTTGACTAAGCATCTTGAGTGCTCATTGAGATATTTCCTCCATTATATGTATAAGGAAAGATTACATAATACCCATTGACTTTACGTGAACGTGGTATCGATTAGGTGTAACAAAAACAATATTTTGATGTTTTACTATGTGTAACAGATCATGGACCGGGAACAATATAGTTTTAGTGTATAGTTTTTGCTCCTGTGGCTAGAACTCCTTCGATTCTGTTTTTTTTTTCGACGGGGGCGGCGTGTGGGGACGGCGTCGGTTGTAACTATTTTTCCTGTATTGTCAAAGGGACAGGAAACGCGATTACTTTTGTCCCGTTAAAACTTCTCTGTTCTCTGGTTCTGTTTTTGTCTTCAGGGGCATCCGAGGGGGCATCTGTGTAACTCGCTTGCTTCCCGTTTTTGGCGTCTGGAGCAGGAGCGGATTTTTTAAACGATAAATTATTAAGTGATTCAAAGGCGCCTGAAAGAGTTATCCCAAACGCCGCACACAATCATGCATTGCTAAGGCGCCGACCCGACTCCCGGCGACAATAAGTGTTTCAGAGGCGTCCGACAGAGCTATCCGGGAGCTATCTCAAACCGACCCAACAGTACGACCAGCGAAGTGCGAGTGCATCATTTGCCGGCGATGCGGCGAACACACATGTGTTGCCAAGGCGACCCGACTCCCGGCGACTATACACACGAACACTAAAGCATGACAACGAAGTGTAACCGACAGACAAACCTAGCGCTATTCTTATGTGTATATTTCAAAAATAAAACTAATATTTGGTTTTATTCTTAGACTTTTTTAAATTTGAATTATTATAAATCGTGCCAAACGAGGCCCGGGGGCTCGTATTTGACCGGTCAATTGACCAGAGTATTTGACACGGTCAAATGACAGCTCATTTGACAGGTCAATTGACATCGTGCAACCCTAATTTTATGTATTACACCTTTCTCTCTATTTTGCAAGGTAAGGGCGCTAGAAAAGCCCGACGCACAGTTGCAGGACCCTGTATAAGAAGAAACATCTCAAGCTATGGCCCGTATTCATAGTCAGATCTCATATCTTGAGACGACCTTATTCAATTGTGATACGCTGATTTCTCCGAAACACAAGCTTAAGAAGATATAGGGGTATTCGATTATGATATAAAATATTCACAAGATGATAACTGTATGTATAAAATCATCTTGGCTCAAGCCTGTGTCTAAATTCACGTTTCCCGTGTCGTGCAAGTGAGATGGCGCTATGCAGGTATCTAATGGAGTAGTAAAAGAGGGATACAGCATACTTCCAGCGCATAGATTGACGCATACGTTGCCAAATCAATCCTCGATTTGAATAAAATAGGCTTTGAAAATATTATTTACAGTCACAAATTCCAAAAAGTTTTTGACATAATAGTTTAACAAACAATAAACGGTATTTTTATTTTCTAAATTATTTATATTTCCCATTAAAATTGAACTATTGAGAAAAGGAATTCTGACAACACTGTACTGAAGTGGACGTCAAGTGCAGTCTGTCAAATTTTAAAAGTCAGCCGTTCACTGTCGACGTTGACGTTAACCTATCTTTCTCGCGGTATTCTCTGAGCCTTGCTTCTATCTTGTTTGCTTTGTTTTTTTGATTAATATTGTTGGTTTTGTTATTATTATTGTTGTTGTTGATTTTGTTATTGTTAATATTGTTATTGTTAATATTTACGCCGAAAACGTAGACGTCAAATTCAAATATATTGTCACTGTCAAACAGCCGTAACCTTAGCCAGCCGATACCATACCAACATGCGTACTTTTATGCGTACTCGTATATCCACATACGGGAAACGTGAATTAACATGGTCTTAAGACCACCTTATATATAAGATGCGACTATGAATACGGGCCTATGACCTATTTTCGCATTCAAAGTTAATTTACGTGAATTGTATCCAACCAGCATGCATTCCTACATCATGGTGATTCCTATCAAAGGCCCTGTTATTATACTCCGACTGAAACCCGCGGCCCTTACTCGCTGAAAAGGGCTTTGTTCCTGTATCACTTTTTTCTTTGCCGGCCGTTTGCTTACCAAAACCGTGTCAGCTTGAGAAATGTCACCGCGGTGGCTCGACTCGCTCGTTGTTCAGTCATGTTCAGATGTTTGGAGGATCTGAAAATGGACGCCTCAGAAGCCGGCAGCGTCGCAGAGCGCGTTCCTCTCTTTAGACTCGGATGTCACCGCTCGCACCTGTCAGCCTGTCACTCTGCGGCGTTGGCCAACCTGTTGAAGTGACAGCCAAGAAGATGGAGGTGTGTTGATGTTGTAGTTTGATCTCAAGTATTTTGCATTTTCTTTTCGTACTCGTACCGATTGACTCTCTGGTCATGAGTAGCATCCACAACAATGGCTCGAGGGCCGGAGAAACCGAACAAATGGCACCGCCGCAGTGTTTGAAAGTTTTTATACAGAGGGATTACAGTGAAGGGACGGTAGTGAAGTTCCAGACTAGATTTCCGCAAGAACTGGAAGGCAGGGTCGGTGCTCATTCGTCTGCGGCCTCCCTCGGAAATGCTGACGGGATTTTGTTCTGTTGCAGCTGGAGCGGCCGGCGTTCGAGGCCACAATCAATAGACTGAACACGTTTTTCGCAGAGGCCGAGCACGCCACTTGCACATCGTACTGCGAGGGATGTCTGGCCTGCCTGACTGCCTATTTAATTTATATTTGTAAAGAAACTCATTATGAAAAGGTAATTATTGTCGGTTAAATGGTTGCTAAGGTGCTAAGGAATTGGTCACAGTCAAGTTGGCATAGTCAGGGTTATCTCATGTTGAAATAGGTTAGTCATTATCATTTTGCATAATTTTCTGATAGCTTATCAGATGAGCATTAGTACATTTGATATGGAAGGTGCTTTCTGAAGTCCTCCACATTGTAAGGATAAAATAAGAAATGTAATAAATATGTAGCCCTACAGTTGAATTCAAATAAGATGAAATCTCGGGTGGCTGTGAGATTTGACATTTGCATTAGAAATGATGTGCTTTCGGAGTCTGGGTAAGTTTTATATGGTAGATTGTCATCAAACATTCACAAATTGATGAAAAACTTTCAGGGTAAACTTGATCTAACTTATAGCCTTTTCCACTGGTGAAAAAAAGTGAGCACTTTTTGCTCTCGTCATAAAAAATTCATCAGGAAGCCCTGCTATTGGTCCATGTGCAAGGTCATGGCAGTTAGTGCACACTTTTTTTCCCAGTGCAAAACGTCATTAGAAAACACTCAATTCTAGCATAAATGTCAAATTTCACAGCCGCCTAATATGTCATTTCATTTGAATTGCACTCTGCCTTTATGTTGAATCCTAGGAGGATATTGAATCAACTAAACTTCTATGTTCTATGTGAAGTTGGCTTTGGTAGTGGTTGATGGTATAGTACGTTCACTTGTACTGTGACTCTAGTTGGCTGGGCAAATTTTCTACTTTAGCATTGTAGGCTTGCCGCCTTTTTACCTGGTGTGAAACTGACTTCTCTAGAAGTGAAGTTATATACCTTATCAAACTGATGTTGAAATCTTGGAAAACTGACCTTGTCATACGTGGAAATGCGACTAGAGGGGCGCAGAGCTGTATTACCGTCATTTAGACACCAGAACCCTACGGGGCCGCCGTCAATTCAAGTCATCTTGACGGCGGCCATTCAAGGCCGACAAAAACTCGTTCCGCCAAGGTTCAAAACAAAAGCAAATTAAAAACTGAAGGTACTCACATGAATTTCGGTCCAATACGCAACTTTGAACGGCTGAGTTTTTTTGGAATTCGGTATAATAAATTTTTCACACGTAAATCCTGCTGCAACAGCAGGCCTGCTGGGATGTTCCTTGTCTTGCCAATAGTTCTTCATGATTCGGCGTGTCTTTTCGACCGGAAGAGGTGAAAGGATTGATGATCCCATGGGACCCCTTTTTTTGGACTAAGGACTAGTATCTTTTAGTTTGAATCACGTATAGTTGAACCGGCTTCGAGAGGTTAGAAATATTTTTGACACCTGTCAATTGTCAAAGCTGCTTTGATTTATTTGTTCATTGGTGAAAATTGAAAACAGGTCGAAAAATTACTACATTTTCCAATAAAATGGAAAAAAGCGCCAGATATCACGTCCCGCAAAAATGTTCCGTCTATCTGCAGGGAAAATGTGTAAAAAATGTGTTCCAAAAGTGGTCCGAACGACGAACGCCAAATGAAGCCAGAGCAGCCAACCGCAAAGTTTTGGGGATTTTCTATATTTCAGATTTGGAAACTTAAAAACAAAATCTCACAGCCGACTAGAATCACGGTACAAGTGAACGTACTATATGTAATCAAAATGTCAGAGCAGAGCACTGCTGCCAACTTTGCAGCTATTGGTTTGACAAGCGTCTGTGATTTAGGATCTACCAAGATGTTACAAAGTTACATCCTAAACTGACATTCAGAGCGTTTTTCATATTCATCTAAACATCTAAAAACATCAGTTTCATGACTTTTTCCGTTAGAGTAAGCTATAGGAAAAATGTGTTCTGTTGCTATGAATGACGCCATGCCAACTTGATGATAACGTCTTGATTGATGTGCTGTATAGGTTCAGATTTAATCAAGGATTTAATATTGAATATTTTTGACAAGATATTCTCCTCATCCTTCTGATCCAGAAAATATACGTCAATATCCTCCTTACTTCTTCTCTAAGGAAGATTACTAGGTGTCAGAGCTAATTTTTTTCAGTTTTTTTTTTATATTTATAACTTATGAAAGGTTCAATGAAACTCTCCCTGATTCAGCTCAGGGTAGTTTGCAGACACTGCCTACCTGCCTGTCGGGGCACGATGATTGACGACTGCACACGATGTCGTCCGGGCCATTTTTAAATGCATTTTTCGCACATTTCCGCTACAGCTGGATAATTTTGTGGGAAATTTTTCAACTTATCTTCAGTTTTACGACTCTTACGTCCTCGCTTACGTCAATATACAGGGTGTTCAACTTTTCTGTCAATATTTTAGAAGGTGGTAGAACATAAAAAAATAAGTAGACTTTCTCAAAAAAAAAATCTGAATTGAACGTAGAATTAAAAATATTACAAATTTTCAAATATAATCAATGGCGTAGTTGGTAGGGCGTAAAAAAGCAAACCTTCTCCCCCCCCCCTCCCCAATATCTACGCCAC
Organism: Anaspis maculata; assembly: GCA_949128115.1. Taxonomy (NCBI): domain Eukaryota; kingdom Metazoa; phylum Arthropoda; class Insecta; order Coleoptera; family Scraptiidae; genus Anaspis; species Anaspis maculata. Next base: position 127,414,906 of record OX421961.1, read on the forward strand.
TGTATGACTGTGATAGAAGTCAATATGACTATTCTATAGCTATGCATCATGGTGTACCGAATTTGGTCAAAATCTATCGAATAAAAATCTGTTTTGATATCCGTGGTTTTGATCCATTTCCGATATAATTTTTTTTTACTAACTTCACTTATTTTTTGATGCTTCACTTTCACCTTAAATATTGACAAAAAAAGTGAGACATCCTGTATCGTACGATTCAGTTGAAATGACATCTCGGGCGGCTGTCAAATTTCACTGGCACGCTGACACGTACGTGAGTGCATTGTGTTTATTTCCTGCGTGTAGGTATTCCCTTTTCATACCTGCTTGCTGTTTTAGTATAAGCTAGAGTAACTACTCAGCGATGAGTACCAGAAGATTGGGCCTTTGGACAGTGGGCATCTTTATTCCATTTTCTTCAGCATACTACCGTGCTGGGGCATCATTTTCTTCAGTGGCCACCACCACCTAACAGCATTAGCTTGAGATCCACCAACCATCAGAGACGATTTTCGCTACGCAATCTCGGAACATTTTTACTTGCGCGTACAACACGTTGCGATATTACGGTGACAAAAGTCACATATACAGGGTGATTCATTAACATTCAAATATTTTGACAAAATATTCTCCTCATCGTTCTGATTCTGAAAAGATATGACAAAACGCCCCTTACTTACTTACTTACTTACTAAAGAAGATAGTTTGTCAAAGGTTTTTTTTTCGTTCTTTTATAATAATTAACGAACGGTTTAATGAAATTCGCTGAAATTTAGCTTAGACTAGTTTAAAAATACCGTTTACCTGCCTGACAAATTTCACTGAAATTCAATCAGTGACATCGGAGTTATCAGGACTGCTGAAAAAAAAATGAAGTCACTTAATTTGCGAATTCTGGCAACTTTGATGCCATTGATTGGATTCATTTGGAACTTGACAGGCAGGTAGGCAGTGTCTGCAAACTAATCTAGGCTAAATTAGGACGAGTTCCACGCCCGAAATGTCATTCCATTTGAATGGTACTGTAACGAGTGGCGAGACTCGTGCATTCGAGAGCGCACGCGGCTCTTTTAGACTATTTGTCACATTGTTAGGAGTTGCGAAGCTCTAGTGCATTCGAGAACATACGCGTAGGCTCTGGCCCGTGGAACTAACCTGGAGACTTCAACAGACGGGTGAGATACATCAGCCCAATTGGCGGGGGCGCCGCTCCGAGAACACGTTGGTAATGCACGCGAAAGGTGTTGGATTATTCGACAGTCGCCTCGGCGCCATATGTCGCGATCAATTCGCCGTAAAACCGGTGGAAGATTCCATAATAACAATCGGAGGTATACACGGTGTCCGTTTTTTGAGGCTAAGCATGGGTATCTCGCTTTCTTGAGAGATACAAAGTCGGTTAAATTAGGAAAAAGTTGCGCATTTTCATGACGATCAATGATTCAAAAAGAAATTTGACGTATCGATTTTGGTTTTTGAGATATCGTGAAAATACTGGAATTTGAATTTTGTTTTCATTTTTTATTCAAAAAACGGTTGAAGGTGGCCTTTTCTAATCTAGACATGTCAGGGCACTTTTTCAAGGGGAATTCAAAACTGCCAAAATCTTTATTCAAGCTTTCAAGGCAACCGAGATACGACATTCAACTTTTTTCTCTAATGGGCGCCATATTAGATTTTAATATTTTTGAATACGGTATTTTTTTCTGGTTACAACGATGTGCCACATGTCACTGTTGAATAAATGCTTAACATTTACGTTTTTTTATTGTCGGTGCTGATTTTGTTTCCAAAGCACTCTTTGATAAATAAAAATTTTTTTTTGCTCAAAAGCATGAATTCAACAGTGACATGTGACACATCGTTGTAACCAGAAAAAAAATTGTATTAAAAAATGTCAAAATTCAATATGGCGTCCATAAGAGAAAAAAAGTGGAATGTCATATCTCGGTTGTTTTGAAAGCTAGAATGAAGATTTTGACAATATTGAATCCCCCTTGGAAAAGTGCCTCCACAATGTCTTGATTAGAAAAGGCTACCTTCAACCGGTTTTCAAATAAAACATGAAAACAAAAATTATAAATTTCTGTTCTTTCTCGATATCTCGAAAACTAAAACTGACAAGTCAAATATCTTTTTGGATCATTGATCGTCATAAAAATTCTCAACTTTTTTCTAATTCAACCGATTCTGTATCTATAAAGATAAGCGAGATACCCATGCTTAGCCTCGAAATCGGACACCCTGTATAACCACTGATGGATCGACTGACGGACCAGTATTAAATCCAAAGCGACAACGAGCGGATAGAAAGGCGAAGTTTAAGCGATATACTCAAACGCGAATAATTATTGACGTTGTGCTTATAATAGTACGCAGTAATAAACAGTGGGTGTTTTACACGATCGTCTCAATTATAAAAATAAAAACCCAATTGCGGAATACGTAACAGTATACGAACGCATTCTGCCATTGACAGTTTAACTTTTTGACGCTCATATAAAAATCTGATGCCGTCGCTCCAGAAAGTGTCGCAATGCAAGCACCTACCGTTTTGCCTGCTGCAGCCAAAAAAGCCGCTCGAAGCCCTGCTGAAATAATGAGTAAGCAGCAAACGTCCCGACATATCTGCAGTCGTAAATTTTAATTTATTTTGACTAATAATCCAAATTTCAAAAAACTTTCGCCGCCGAAAGTTGCTTATTGTTCAGAAAATAATTGTGACTAGCTTCAATTTGCGATGTCGGCCCGTTTGAGGAGCGAGTATTTCTTGTTTGCGCCGGGCTACCGCAAGAAGTTCTACCAGGCTGCATCAATTTCGTCGGGGGCCGTGAGGATTTGGTGCCTCAACGACGGAAACACGTCTCTGCGGCACACGAGTCGCATTTCGACGCTTGACACGGTCGATTTTTCAAAGACTTCAGTATTTTTATGTCAGTTTGACAGGCTACATAACTTTCGGATTAGCCTGTTTAACACCAGGTAGAAATCCGCCAAGCCTACACTGTTTATTCAGACATGTTATATGCTATACTTACCTTACTAACTGCCAGCCACTTCACCTAAATTCACCAAATAGCTAGGCTAGCTCGTAGGTTACATTGTTGTCCAATGAAGATGACGCTGTACTTTCTGCGGCTGACATTTTTGAACAAACGGTGTGAGAAAGGGAAAAATTCTTGCGGTCAACTTATAAGTTGTGTCTTGATTTTGAAGGAGAAATATTGGAACATGTGAATAAAAACAAATCAGCCGATTTATGTCACTGATGAGCAGCAGTTCAGCCCCCCTCCCTCCCCTCAGTTCGGAGAAACCCTGTACCCTGTTCCTGTACCGCTCTGTACCTACCATCTTTATGTGCTGTGGCACAGAAATTGATTTGGAATTAACATGGATCGTGTTTTCTTTTGCAGTGTCTCAAAAAAGTGTCAAAGTTTGTAGCCGAACAAAACCAGACAATTTACGAGCCGAGAGGTCTGAAACTGACAGATCCCAGCATGCGGGGACTCAGGGTGATAGAAATAAGTTGCTTGGATCGACCTCCGAACGCATGACTTACGTTGTCTCACTCCACGCAGGAGTTTTTTATGTAAGAGCAAACAAAAAAAAAAGTGAACAACCCTACAATCTTGTATCTATATCGTGTTTAGACTGGTGTATTTTCTCTTGGACAAGGCAATATCACGATTAATTTTTTTTATCGTCGTAGTTTCTACTGTACTATTTATATTTATTATTATTATTGTGATTATGTAAAAGTACCGCCGCGCGCTATATAAAACTAGTCTTCCACTGGTTGAACCCGGCCCCCCCTGTCCAAATCAAAATCGAAGTCACATCTCCCATGCCTCCCTCCCTTCTCCCTTTTGATGTGCTGAATTTTTACGACTACACAGTGGATATTGTAAGTTGATACCCAAAAATAAAGCAGACGTATCGTGTCTTACGTTTTTTTCTTCAAATCATCATCAATACTTTAATTTTTCTATAATATATACATTTTATTTGCTGTTAAATACAAATATAATTTTACAAAATGTCTTTTGAAGTCGAGCATCACCGTTGTTTTCTCATTTGTTCGCAGTGTTAGTGGCGCGGAAGTGGGATAACCGATTTGGAATACTTTTACAATTTGAACGCTAAAACTGCCGCTTGATTTAAGCAAACTATTTTGACAAAACTAGACCTTCTAGGTAAATACAATGTTGTTCCAAAAGTCGTGCACTCTGTGAGCTTCCCATTTCTGCGCAGCACAACACAACAAACGCTTCTGTTCCTTCCGTTTATTATTATTATTTTAAATGACAATGTGTGTGTGTTTGCTAATCCATTTCACAAACGGGTGTGTTCTTGTGTCACAACACGCAGCACAACTTGTGTTTATTTCGCTTCACCTTCGGCGGAAAGGGCGGCTGCTGGCTTGCCGGGGCCGTATGGATGATCTGGACCGTCAGCTCGATGTCCTTGGTCTCCTCGGTATCTGAAAATTGGAAAACACACGCATCGTTATTTTTCCCTTGCTTCGAATGGTATCATGTTGTAGAGCAGCAATTTTGTTTTTGTTTTTGTTCATCAAACACCTCCTTTTCTTTTCCGAGTGTGTGTGTGGAATTTAGTTTGAATGTAATCAAGGTGGTGCTATTATTGTATAATCCGTTGTTTATGTTGTGTTAAACAATTTTGTGTATACCTAAGCGCGTACATACGTATCCTCGTGTTATGTAACTATTGTACTAATATTACGTTTACATTATTTTTATACTTATTGCATTTCAACACAGTTTTTATTACTTGTATGTTAATATTATTTATTACTTAATACTTCTTGAACATGGAGAATCTAATAAATATTTTGTCTATGTACTATATGTGTGTGCGTCAATGTGTTTGTCAGGGTTGATACTCATTAGTGATTGTAGGCAATAATGGAAAACGTGCTAGTCATCAATCAGGAACTACGAAGTCATAACAAAAGGTGGCTGCATGGATAACGGCCGCATGCAAATCCAAACAAAAAAAAATGGCAAACCACTCAGAATGGTGTGTATATATTCTGAAATAAAATTTGCGGATTATCTAGAAATTTTTGCAAAAAAAATAAATGAATACCATAGAACACACCAGCGGGAGAAGGGGTGTTGGGGCGGGAAGAAGCCAAAAAGGACACGCCACAGTAGAACAGTCGCCTTGAAAATCCAACAAATAAGCCGGAAAATCGCGTCAATTCAATGGGAATAGCGTTGAAAGAAGGAACAACATCAAAGTTTCTAGATCGTTGTATTGTTGGTTGCCTACATCACCAATGTTGTGTGTGGGCCTAAGAAAGGCACCGCAAAGTAGTAGGTACAGGCTAAACAATGGAGTTCCAAAGAAACGATAAGTCTGATTGTGATTTCCCCCTCAGTGGCGACTAAAATCGTGAGTAGATAGCAATAGAGTTGGTTTCGTGGTTGTAAAAAGTGTATACATAGTGGCCGTTAACCGGACAGTTACCCATAACAGAATCTATTGAAAACGAAAGAGCTCACATTTCATCACTGTAGCCAGAATAGGTTCTGTACACGAAAAAGCCATTGGACAGACAAACTAAAAATTGAATGCAATGGGAGATTTTTACTAGGCTTTTCGTTGTTACTTGGTAAGACTCGATTGTTGTGCCCGACTCAGGCGCGATCGCCAGTCAAGACGAGGCAGGCGCGACCATTTGACGTTCGATTTTTTCTTTCTCCACTAAGACAAAAGTGAGGGCTGCCTGTGTGTAAAGAGTTGACGTAAAAATAGAAGTAATGAGGCACTCAACATACCAATCTCTATGGCTAAAAAGTGACTTATCAATTGGGGTGATTACATAAAATGAGTTCACCTCTTTGGTCGACAGATTGGAGTTCGGATTAGGGACATTGGTTTGACGCAAAGATTAGATTGGTAACAGTTTTTGATGTAAAAGTGACAGGCCGATAAAGATGTCACGCACCGTGTTTACGATTTGCGTGTATTTGGTAGGCAGTACCATTGGTACATTGTATGTGTCCATGTTGCAATGAGTTTTTGGATCGGCATTTTTGATAGTAACTGTAGTGGGATAATGTTAGGCGCAAGTCTCAAAAAGTAATGTATTATGTATAACTGGTTGCCGCTCTAGAACGGGAGACCGTTGAGAATCGGACGGGGTCCGCCCGTCTTCCTATCGCCTGAATGCACTGCCTGTGCCGCCACCGGCTGAGTTCGCAGCCACCAACGTCGAAACATGGACCACCAACGTCGAAACATGGACCGCCAACGCTCTGAAATGACGCCGAAGCGGCTGCATCAAAGCCGTTTTACTCAATTTTCCCTCTTCCGCTTCGCCCTAGCAGACGCCAGTGGAAAAAAGGCACAGAATTAAAAGGCGCCGAAGCTGTACCTAATGGTTTTCTCAACCGTTATTTGTATGGGGTGAGTCATTGATGGGGAAGCTCGATTGCAACTAGGCTGTGAATGATACCGAAATGAACCAGTCATTACATAAAGTGTTGAGTGAATGCCGAAACAACGTTTGGGTCTCACCCAGGCAATACCATATACGACTTCAATGAATGCGGACATATACGGGCGTTACCATGAGAGTTGGAATAGCTGAAGTTCTCAAAGGCCTACGGAAAGTTTACAAGTTGCATCTAAAAAATTTGTACTATCGATATTATTTTGTTGATGTAACACTCGTTCATGAATTAACTGGGGTTTTACTCTGCAGCTCAAAGCAATATATTGTTCTGGTTTACGAACATGGTCTGACATTTCAATATTTTAAGCTGTTCAATTTAAAGAAAGTAGCCTAGATCAGGGGCGCGGTTGAACTTTTAGTTAGAGGTTTCTAGACCAAAAGTTCAGGGGGGTACTGTTGTGATAGCCAGCTTAAAATCATAAAGGGGAATTGAATTTTCTGAAAATTAGCGTTACGGGCGATATTAGGAGAGAAAGTGGTACAAGAAGGGATGCTGGAATCGCGCCGCATTCCAAAGAAGCGAGGGCGAGGCCAGGGGTTTGTCACACTTGAGAGGGGTGGAAAAAGAATCGGTCCGAGAGAAGCGACGGGGGTGAAAGTAGGGGGACTGGTGCTGCGCTTGACGCGAACGGATGTGTGAACAAGAGAAAATTGCATTCGTCAATAATAAATTATCAAGAGTGCCATTGTTAATAATTGTAGTGCATCATTCACAAGAGAATACTGCATCAAGGCAAGTCTACTATAATGCTACTATGTAAACATAATAATTGTTCAACGGGGTGGAAGTAAGTGGTTTGTGTACAAAACTTTTTTGAGTTTCTTCTGGGTATTTCGAATAGCCACAGGAAGTGTCAAAACGATTTAAGACTTCGCAAATAGCTGTGGGCTTTCACATACCGTGGTTTCAGCTGCCTTCAAGACACCAGACACCTTTTAGATAATAGGGGGAGTGCCCCTTTTTTCTATATTTTTACCTCTCCTAATTCTCTGTTGAAATCGTTGATGTTTTCAGATTCCACATTCAACTGAGAAGAAGAAGTTACTCTTGCAAAATTTTGATTAGAGGCTTCATTTTCGAGATATTTGGGTTTTAAACTTTTGGAAAACATCTCGAAATCGCCACTTTCCAGAGCCCAAATTGTCTTTCTCTGAAAACGCCTCGTTTCTTGGCAAAAATGGCAGTAAATCAACTTAAGACACCTAGAAAACTTATTCCAGTCGGAGAATAATGAGTTTTCTTGGATTTTGATTTTTAGGCCTTTGAAAGTCGCGATTTCGAGGCGTTTCCCAAAGTTTCAAACCTAAATATCTCTAATCAAAATTTTGCAAGAGTAACTTTTTCTCTCGCTTTTTCTTTCAAATTGAATTTAGAATCCGAAAACATGAACAATTTGAAAACATAACTAGGGGAGGTGAAGATAGGAGAGAAAAAGGGACACTCCCCGTATTATCTACCCCGTATGAAAATTTCTGATGAATCGCGGTATGTATTGTAATGGGACGCCTTAAACTACAAAATAAAAGGGAATCAAATAAACTGCTTGACAATTGAACTGCAACACCTAAAAATTAAGTGCGTTTTCAAATTGAGATAGCTCAAAAAATATTTGACGGATTCCAAAAATTCAGGCATGTGAGAAAAGGTCATTCCTTTGACTATCGAGTGCTGGTATTGATGATAAGTTTGATTGCACAATTTGTCATATACAGGGTGCCAACGGAGAACGTGCAGATATGGGCAATCTTTCACCTTGTGCAACTTTCGAAAAAAAAATCCGAGATTTTTTCTATTGCCTGCTTTTGAAAGGTTGAATCATTATGCCGAAACGGTTTTGGAATTTCTACCCTAACTTTTTTTTTCAAAAAATTGTGCTCAATTTTCTGAAATATGCACTTTCTGATTAAGAAACAGAAATAGAGACATTGTTTGTTTTCAAACGGCGTCCATATTGAATTTGCTTACGAAGATTTTCATTTGAGCCTCCACATCCCCTAGAAACTACCCCTTTTGGGACCCCATCTCACAACAAGATATGCAATGCTTCATTTAAAAGGCATAAGGTAATTACTTGTCAATAATTGGATTGAAATAAGGAAACTGCGATGACCCCACCCGTACAGCTCCCTAAAAACCACCCCTTGACTTCAAGGGACAGGGTTGTTAGGATAAGACATGCAATATGTACATAAAAATTCAAAAAAATTTCTTTTTCAACTGTTCCACTAAAAAAGTGATGCTACACGATGACCTTCTGCGTAGGTCATCCCAACAGTAGCTACCCTCTCGGAAAAGAACTACCCTTTAAAAAACCAGTACTTCCGCAATACCTCATTTGTTGGAATTTTTTCAAAATATGTGCAATAGTTTGCCGCTACGATGATTTCATTCACATATCTACCCGAAACTACCCCATCAACTACCCCTTAAATATCGCATAGCCTTTACCTTGATGCGTGTAAGGTCATCGCGAAATCATTTTGAACTTATTCAATCGCACCTTCTCTGAGCTTCCAAATGAGGTTTGCATACCTTTAACTAAAGGGCCGATTTCTAGAGGTAGTTTCAGGAAAGGTTTTGTACTATCATCGTAGAAAACATCATCATTTCAATGAAACGGTTAGTAGACAAAAGTTCTTTCAACTCGTAAATAACGCATCAAGGTAGAGGCTATGCGATATTGAAGGGGTAGTTGAAGGGGTAGTTTCGGGTAGATATGTGAATGAAATCATCGTAGCGGCAAACTATTGCGACAGATTTTAAAAAAATCCTAACTAATGAGGTATTGCGGAAGTACTGGTTTTTCAAAGGGTAGTTCTTTTTCGAGAGGGTAGCTACTGTTGGGATGACCTACGTAAAGGGTCATCGTGTAGCATCACTTTGTTAGTGGAACAGTTAAAAAAACGTTTTTTTGGAATTTTCATGTATTGCATGTCTTATCATACCAACCCTGTCCCTTGAAGTCAAGGGGTGTGTGTGAAGTTATTCAACCCAGCGCGAAATGAAACTGCTGGATAAGGCTGTAAGTTCAAACTACAGCACCAGCCGGATATAAAATCTATGGAATGTAAACACTCAATTTTATGTAAATTACTTGATCGAAAATTAAAATAATGGCTATAAATTCGAAAGATCAAAACAAAACTCAGTAAACAACAATCTCTCTCTCTTCAAGTACAATAAAATATGGAAGATGGCCTAGGTAGAACTGGTGGGAGAAGGGGTTAAAATTTAAATCTCGACGAGGTCTTGAGTTGATTGAGCAGAGAATTAAAACTCAGGTGCGTTAGGAAACGGGTTCAGAGATAGTTCTGCAAATTAGGAAAAATGAGAACGGAATTAAATTGAACGGGTAGAGCTAATTGGTCGTAGGATTGCACACGTAATTAGGGTGTATTTTCTTTCAGAAACCGAATGTAAACAGAATTAACTAATTCCTAACGCTAGCTGATGTCAGCACGTCTGGAAATCATAAAATGAATAACTAAGATGAATTTAATCAAAGTGGCGATGATTGATCAATTTGTAATAAAAGTGAGGTGTGGTTAAATGACTTTGTTTATTTCTCAATATTTATTCAATTCATCCTCTTTCAAATAACGTGAGGTTACTATAGTTTGATTGAGGTATTAGCACGACGTGAAGTTGAGGTAGGTGGAAAATTAATTTAAATGACTTAGGTAAGGTAATAAAAATTTACGGCAACGAAAAACACAACGTAGGGGGTCACTAAACGTATCACAGCTGATTAAATAAAATTATTTAGGGAAAGGGGGTATCTCACAGTATGTATTATTATTCGATGGAGACTTATTTGAGTCAACTTGGGTTCAAATTTGATTGAAATCGGTCCAACGGTTCAAAAGTTACGGTGAAAAACCGATTTTAAAAAAGTCGTCAGCTTCAATACCTTGTATCTTTCCAAGGAAGCATTTTAGGACCACGAGTTTTATTTCCATTCGGCCTTATTTTTGGTAGGTAATCATCCCTCAAACTTCGTAATAACCAGTACCTAACACCCTGTATAATAAAAACGGATGAAACTAGTGCATTTCTTTCTTGCCTGTCCATATATCCAGAAACATATCCTTTTGTAAACACGCACCGGTAACATGCAGGCTTAGCTACATAGATTGGTTTCTTATTCAAAAGCTTTGAAAACCGGGGATCACTGCAGAAAATGTACGGATATACTGATACACGTTTCGCCGGATCTGCATATACTCACTCGTATATTGAGGTTTCGAGAATTCCACGCACACAAAGGAAAACGATATTATACAATATCGACAAAGGCGTCGTGTCGAGTACCTACCTGCGAACGCTTCCACCGGCTTATCTATCGTGTCATGGTCGATCCATGTAAGGCCCATTTCAACTTTCTCGGCCAGATCCTGCCAGTGCTTCCGATTGTCCAAGGTCCCTTGATACAAGGGCTTGACCCAGGGAAACGTCTCCGATAAGACCCTATACAAAGGTAAGCAAATAACGTCGATGAATCCGACTTGCATCTGGGGCAGCTCGTCTTTTCGTTCCCTATCCATCATGGCCTGAAAGCAGAAAAAAGTTGATGATGAAGATAAGGGAAAAGGGCGAGCATATCATAAAATCTCCCAGCAAACAATTTACTAATGGGCCGGCGGTGGCAAAGCGTCCAAACGCCTGAAGTGACCATGCTGGGCCAGTGTCTGTCACTTGCACTGGGCCGCTACCTATAGGAGAATGCGGCCGCCAGCCGGGCCAATGCTGGTTGTTTGCCTGTAACGTGCAGCGGCCCAGCAAGCTGCCGTCGTGTTGCCAGCAGTTTAAATTTAATGGCCCTGTACTGAACCAGCGCATCAATTTTGGTACTTTTATGGGGTTCTAGATAATGGTGCTATTTTGTAAAAAAATGTACCGATGTAGGTAGGCGATGAATCGCTGTAAAATGACATAAGTTAAATCTGTCATAGCGTTACAGCTTACAGCGCCTCTACATTCCGTCATTTTTTTTACACAATAGCACCGTAAAATTCATACAGTTTGTTGTACACACAATAATATATTTTTCTGTATTATTTTTATAATAATATAGCAACAAATAAAAAACAAACTATGAAACTTGAAAATTAACCAAATAAATAGATAGGTACCTAAGTATTCATGTTATAACAATAGTAATATTGCTTGACTAAATCTTAAGACACAAGATCACAGACACGTTTACAAGAACTGGTTTAACACATGCTTAAACGCTAGTTCAATAGGTACATATAATTCGTATAATAAAAAGTAATAAAAACTACAAAAAGAATTGGTAGAATTACGAAGAAAAAGTCTGTATAACAAAAAAAAAACAATAAAGTTCAAAAAATATATAAAAAAATCAAGGGAAACAAACTTCTGTTTAAACATTCCTTCTTCTTTTGTTTCGCCCACCTTCTCGATCAGGGGCATTCCGCAGCCAGGTTTTTATGACGTCTTCAATTTGTGCCTGCGTCGCTTCTTTGCACATGCGATTTTTCCTAACGATTCCTGAAATCAAGTACATACTTAGGTACAATGGAATAAAAATAAAAATTGTAGAACTGATGTAGCTAGAACGAAAAGTAATCCTTTAAGGTGACTGGCGGAATGAAAATCAAAAAGCATAATAAATCGTAAGGCGTAAGAGTATTAGCGTTTTCCACTTGGATGCATCCGTTGCATGCTGTGGTGCAATTGCACTTTAAAATTATTTTTATAAAGTTGCACTCTATTATGCATCGAAATGATGTAGAAGCGTTCCATTGGACGTCCACGTCCATGTTCATGTTCACAATAAAGACCGAAGTGGAACATATAATTTTAAAGTGATGCACATTGTTTCTGCAGCGATGCAACAGATGCATGTACTACTTAAGTGGAAATTTTCGTTTAAAATTTGGCAGTTTTGATTTCGATATTAAATTGTTCTGCTACATTTCTCAAGCTTGAGTACTATGAAAAATAAAGTACCATGCATTGCAGTCGAAAAGCTTTGGCCTTCAATTAGCTACTTGCTCATACCTTGAAGCTTTTACTTCCTCCCAGTTACATAAATAACTATTATAGAGAACTTTACCTATGATCAAAGTCACAACGTTCTTCAGGCTGCAGAAAGCTGGCTTACCATTCCTGCCTGACCAGTTGTAAGTAAGTGCCAACTGATTGGTTATAATCTTTTGCATGAGTCTCCTTGTGGTGTCCACTGCATCCCGCCCTCCGATGGATGATAAGGCCAAGCACTATAAAAAATGTCTTGTTACAATACTTTTTCATTTACATACAGATATGCAAATATTTACCACTTGTGGCATCATATTCTCACCCATCAGATCGCTGTTGAAGTTTTCAAGCTGTTGGTCACTTGTGGCGGGCAGAAACTGCAGAATGTCATGATTTAAATTTGGTACTTCTTCAGAAGTTCTGTTGTGTGTTCGAAGTTCATCTCGGAGGTCATTTATCTTCTCCATGATTTTTGTGAACATGGCTGTAACATTATTCTTATTCAATTTCAATTCGACTTAACTGCAAATTTACATCTATATACCTTCACTTTTCTTGCAACCAGTACAAGTAGTACCGCTATTAGCCCGGCTATCCAATAATTCCCGGAAGCTGTTTGAAGTGGGTGTCTGCATCTTAGAACCTGGAGTTTCACTAATATCTCTTTTATCTCTGTTTCGTCCAGACAAAGAGTTTATAGAAGAAACAGGATTTTGCGCATCCAATATTTCACTACAGCTCTTTTTTTCTTTGTTTCGTCCAGACAAAGGGTTGACGATCTTTTTTTTTGGTTGAATAATTGGAACATCACTTCCATCTGAATCTGAAGAGGTATCTACGTTATAATCAGAGTACGTCTTTTTCTTTACTGATCTCTTCTGTTGACAGGTCTCCGTCTCGCTTTGAGAAACAGATGCTCTTTCTTCCAGCTCTTTCATTTTTCTGGCGGCCTTCTCGTAGGTATCTATAAAATATAAGTGTTAATATCTATTTTTAAATAATTGAATATAATTTTATTATGGGGACCGCGTGGTGCAGTGGTTGCGGCGCCGCGCTACTAACCACTTAACCAGGCGGTCGTAGGTTCAAATCCTACTGCAACCCATGGATGTTTGTGTGTCTTGAGGATTTTTCTATGTTTCAAAAATTGTAACTGGCTATGTACCGAGAGTTCATAAATTAAATGGGTCAAGGGTGTCTATGAGTTTGAAAACGTCTGTCGGAACTAGCATCGTTCATTTTATGCCTGTAATTTTTTGGTTATCGTAATCTGTCAAATCACTCAGTTTTTGGAACATTTAAAATATGGTTCTCACGGCAGGGCACAAAACCTACATCATCGAGGCATATTTTCGAACTTGTGTGCGAAGAAATGAAGTTTGGGGATGTAGCCAGCGTTTATGTTTGAAAGATTTCTAGCAGCATTCTCCAGATTTTGCAGTAGTACCTACCAGATAAGTTTCAAAAGTGTCTTGCACATTCTCTTAAGAAATTGGACTCTCTTTGGAAAGATGCCAGAAGATTGTCCAGAAGGATTTGGCCATGAAATCGTTAAAATACAGAATGCAGTCATATCAAGCTCTATTGCGGGCAGACCACCCCAGACGTCTTCCTTACTGGCACTGGTTTGTGGATGATTTGATGAACGACAACCTGCTCAACTTGACTTTTTTACTGAAGAGGTGTGGTTCCATCTTTCGGGGTACATCAATTCACAAAATTCACGCCGATTTACACAAACGCACTCATGGCAGGATCAGAGATCAATAATATGGGACGTAACTTGTCAAAGTTTGACAAATTTATTACAAAAGGATTACGCTAGTTTCGACAGACGTTTTTGAATTCACAGGCACCCTTGACCCATTTAATTTATGAACGCTCGGTATTTGTCTCACTGACTTTTTTTATTAATTTGTATCTGTAACTTTTGGAGTAACGTTTAAATAATGGATTTCGGCGAGGCATCATTCGCAATTCACTTTGGCAAGTTGGGAACCGAAGAAAAATGAGATTTGCAAAATTGGCGGCACAATTTTCTGGGGTTATGTTCAACGCAGGAACAGGAGACAGGCAGCGCATATTTGCGATATGTACACACGAAACAAATACATTTATGTAATGATAGGATTCTACTTACGTATTTTCGGAATCCATCCTGATATTCGGTTACTTTGGGGTTGTTGGACGAATTAATTTTGCTGATAACTGAAAAACGAAAAACAACAACACAACACACACCAGTTTGACACGACGCCATATCGTAGAACCGAAAGTCGCAGAACCGAAAGTCGCAGAACCGAAAGGCGTAGGACCGAACGTCGTAGGACCGAAAATGACATATCCACCATTCAAACTGGGCCTGCGCTTTGCACTACTCAGAGCAGTTCCAAAACAGTTTGTAACTCGTCGGAGCATTGCCCCGTCACAGAATCGAACGTCGTAGAACCGAAAGTCTTGCAACCGAAAAGCGCAGCCCCGAACGTCGTAGGACCGAAATGCGCCATGTTGGAGGACGAGCATGGAGTGGTACTCAACAAGTCGACTGAGCGTTAAAATGGTAGTTAGGCAACTGGAAGAAGAGCATCACATGTGTATGAACGGTTGCCCGTCATTACTTCACTAGTACCTACCTACCATGTCGTCATTCCATGGTCATTACCAATTCAATTTTCATCAGCTTTCAATGATATTTTGGATTACCTTGGACCATTTCGGGTATTCAAGTCATGCTTTTTTTAGCTTTCTTCCAAGGGTCAAACTGAAAACCGTTTGGAGGTGATACCTAGGTATACTGAATCGTTTTCGCACATTTTCCATTTTCCCCAGCAGCGCAATTTTTTAAAATATGTATTTTTACTCATTCGATTATAATTTTGTTCTAGTGTCGCGAATACTAACGGCATGTTTTGTAATGTCCCTGTCATTATTCTTATCAAAAAAGAAAATCACCAGCTGGGTCATTAAAATAATACTAGGGCTTTAATAATAATAATAACCTGTACAGGATGTCCCAAATTGCTTGATTTTGGCTGTTTCTCATACTTCTACACCAGACAGAGAAAAACTGACCCCCATGTTACGAGCTCGATTTTTGTGAAATGCCGAGAGCCGAAAACCGCACTCTAATATCTGTAGCCGTTCCCGAGATATTGGCGAATTTTGACATTTGGCAGATTTCCAAAAAACTGCTGTCACTTTTTGGTTTTCAAGAATTTGTAAAACGGTAAAAACTTTCTACAGGCACTTTTTGGCGAAGAATAAGATACATCTGTCAAAAAAATGTTACCCTCCTCAAATTTTGAGATATCGAATGCAACTTTTCTCATTTCAAATGTGAATCATAGTTGGTTTTGAGTTCAGAATATTGCAAAAACTTCGAGCTTTTCAAAAATATAAATGCTAGGTTATGTCCAATTACCATTAGAAATGTGATAACAAATTTTTGTTCAAAATCAGACTTTTGTGACAAAAGCATTTGTTGGCTGAGGAAAATGAGTATTTTTGACATTGACATTGACTGATTTTCAGAGCCACCTGTGATGTTGTGACAAAATTATCGTTTTGAACAAAAATATATAGGAACATTTTTATGGAATTGTGACATAACCTAACTTTTATATTTTTGAAAAGCTTGAATTTTTTGCAATATTTTGAAGTCAAGCTATGGTTCATATTTGAGATAAGAAAGTTACATTCAGTATCTCGAAAGTGGAAGAAGTTGGAATTTTTTTGACAGACGTGTCATATTCTATGTCAAAAAGTGCCTCTAAAAAGTTCTTACAGATTTGAAATTTGATCTAAATTAAAAAAAAATCCGTATCTTGGAGTGGTGCTGTAACCTTATTATAGTAGGTACCTATGTATTGATTAGCTTCTTAAATTTAAATTTTCTCAATTTCAAACTCATTTACACTCAGGCAAGTGTAAGAAATTCAAAACACAATCTCAACTCATAATTTTTTTTATTACAAATATAACTCAAAACAACTCGTAAAATTGCTAATCAAAGAATGACTTGTACAGTACCTAGGTAGGTATTTTATTTAAATAATTTACATCATTCAACTGTCACTAAAAATGAATAATAGAATCAATGTATCAAAAAAAAAGCAAATAAATACTATTGCTCGCTTATATAGAGCATAATCAAAAAACGGTTTTTCATTCAAAACCAGGCTTCCACATCCTGCCTATTATAGCCTTAGCTGCTACCTACCCTAATTGGACTCTTAGAATTAAGACACAGAACAAAATGAAAAATTGCAATTCAAACTATATTCCCAAAGAAACAACTCATAAAATTGCTAATCAAAGAACGACTTGTACAAATATAGGAAGTGCCTAGGTGTTATACTGAGAATAGAAATAGAATAACTAATGAATACTACGGCTCTCCTGCTAGCTCGCTTTCAACGTCTTCAATCTTTGGAACGTCGTGGAGGCATCAAAAACTATTCTGCAAGCTTGAAATTTCAGAGGATGATAGATCAATCATTTCTTTACATGCACGCAAAATTTTGTAGGAGAATAACAACATGCCTCAAAACGACTTTTGTCCACTTTTTGGAGCTTTCGGCCCACTGTGCAATGTGGCAAAGTGAAAATGGTCTGTACGTCGAAACAAGACGTTTTTCGAAAATTTCCCACCCACTCAGCAAGAAAACATCTCTGTGACATCACTTAGATGTTCAAGTCACAACTGCGATGTTAACAAAAAAGTCTCTGCGATGTTAAGTGGACATCTCTGTTACTTCTTATGTCCGGGTAATTAGAACATGAATGAGATATCTCAAAGATGTCCAAATGTGACATACTATCTACATCGCTATTCCACATCTCGTAGATATCACTTTTTGACGTACATGATACGTCGCATTTTGGATGTGTATTTTTAAATAAAAATTAATTTTTTACCACTTTTCAACATAGTTTTATGTCATAGGAGGTTCCGCACCTATTTTTACTAATTTTTACAATCTATACAGCACGTTTTTTCCCTAAGAAAAGTTCTTCTTCTATGGCGTCCTCCGCAGGATTCGAACCTGGATCCCCACAGGTGATGGTTAGAGGCACTGCTGTCGATTCGTCTAAGCTACCAACTTGTCTACTATAGTATATTTAAACAGCGCACTTGATGTTCAGGGATGTTTCTCGGAATATTTCATTAGGACTCCAAACGATACACCGAGCTCAAAAAGCCTCGCTGGGGCTCGAAACGTTACAGCAAGGCACAAGGGACTCCGTTGGGGCCCCGGACATTACAATAAGACATGAACGGGAGTCATCAAAGTATTCGAAAGCACAATAAAACAAAAAGGGGCCCATTTTGGGGTTC
Source organism: Anaspis maculata (assembly GCA_949128115.1). Lineage (NCBI taxonomy): Eukaryota > Metazoa > Arthropoda > Insecta > Coleoptera > Scraptiidae > Anaspis > Anaspis maculata. The sequence continues at coordinate 127,432,735 of OX421961.1, forward strand.
CGAATAACGCAAAAGCAAACACAAGGGTTCACTAAAGGTGCGAAAGTCACGACAAAATGCAAGAAGGCCCAGTAGCCTTTCGAATAACACAAGGAGACACAAACGGGGCACACTAGTTCGGAAAGCCACAAGCACAACAAGACACAAAAGTTGTTCCAAACGACACTTGAAGACATAAGAGGGCCCGCAAAGCCTCACACTAAACATGAAGACATAAGGCTGTTCTGGCATCACACACATGGAATAGAGGACAAAACTATTTATTAAATATTTTCTGACACACAGAGCTTAACGATGACAGCCCGCGAAATTTGAAAAATCTCTCAGTGACTACATCTCATTGACGTCAGTGAGATGTTACACTTCGGCAAGTTGAAAGCAGTAACAATGTGATGTCCGGTAGATGTCTCATGTGTGATGTTTAATTTAAGTTCATTTCGAAACATCTCTCAGACATTACATCGTATAACATCGCGGATGAACATCACAGAGATGTGGAAGTAACGTTCATTGTGATGTTATTTTGTGACATGATTGAGATCATCTCATTTATGAAACATGACATGCTATGCTGAGTGGGCAAAGACAAAATATGTCACGAATGACTCGGAGAATGATTTCCGCTCATCAGTTTTCGAAAATTTCGTAGTCGTTTTTCGTCGATCGTGCGCTATCTTCGTGGCGCGTCGGGTCCGAGCCGTCTATGATTTTCCCGGAAAAACGATTTTAATTGAATGAAACGCTGACGTGCCGATGCGCTCTTGAAAATTGAACAAGTGGAAGCTTCTATTTCATATTTCCGTGCCATAATTATTAAGATATCTGCATAAAACTGAAGACGGAGCGCGTAAGCCGTTGTATTTTTGCTGCCGTAAGCCATTGAATCAACGTAACCATGACAATTTTTTTAATGTCAATTTTTAATGTTTTCTCTTGATTAGCAATCAAATGTTTGACACCTTTTTTTTCGACACGATGATTTCTTCAAGTATAAATTCGACGTTGATAAAACGTTATATCTGCCAACATTTTATACGTAATTTTTGACGTAGTATCAAAGCTGCAAACAAAAGATCATTTGCCTCATCTTCTATTTTATAAAAAACTACTCATTTAGTTGTTAGGGACCACCTGCGTACTTGAAAAATGAAACCGTATGAATTACTTCGCACTCGACTATACCTACTACCGAGCCTACTATTTAAAAGGTCTGAATTCCAAGTTAGAAATAGGTAAGTCCACGCGGAACTTGCGCCCATGAGACGCCGCACCGATAGGTGTTTCTCATGAATCTCATGGGCCAAGCGGTGGCTTATCTCATGGGCATGGGCGTAAGTTACGCGTGGACTTATCTTTAACTTGGTATTGACCCCTTTACCTAACAAATATTGACCCCTTTACCTAACAAATAATACTCAAAATCAATTTTGGTATGTCCCTCAGGGAATAAGCCAAGAGCCTCTACCTATTTAAATCGTAGTTCTGAATTGTGCATTATTCGCATGTAGGGAGGTAGGCGGGTACCTTTTCTATACCTATGCAGACTCATGATGAATGATTTCAGATGGTGCACAACGGCGACTGGGCGAGGACATTCGTGGAGGAGAGCCCGTGGCTCTGGCGGTGAGCCATTTTCTCCGCCATATGGGCCACACCATGGATGACCTCGTTCTTTTATTTCATCCACCCAGAGACAACCAGGTCCCTGAGCAAATGGCGGGAGACGGCGACTTCGGGCCTGAGGACGGAGTGGACGTGGAAGACGAAGAGGTGCCAGAAACTTTCTCCTTCTAAGGGCCTATTGTACAAGTCAATGTCCAGCTGTCACTTTTAAACCATCAGTGACAAGAGAACTTTTTCCACTTCAACTTTATGTTTCACACAGTGGGTTTAGTCCCGCGGTTAAGGAGCAAAAATCATATGAACCTTGCACTTTCTGATCGGAAGTTGCCGTTTGGCACTCTGCTTCTTCAAGGTTCGAAGTACGATTTGTGAGATGGCGGGTCCTGAACAAGAAATATAGTTAGAAAATAAGGGTAGCTATTGCATTTCGAGAGAGTTCCCAAAATTTGGGATTTAAAACCATGAAAAAATTGCACCTAAATCGAAAGGAAAAAATTAGCATTTTTTAACCGGGCCATTTCTTGAAAAATGCCAACATTGAAATAATTCTTTCATGAATGGGTCCACAGGTTGGTCAATAGCAACGCATGAGACCAAATTATATCATTTCATTGAATACAAAAACCAATCAAAAATGAGTTTTGTGACATGCTCGAAAGAATTTTTTTTTCACCTACATGAAGAATGGCATAGACAAACCGACCATCGGTGTCAGTCATCAGAATAAGGCCGTGAGATTCGTTTTTTGTCGGTTCGGTAATTTCTTGGAGCGCCAGTCGAAATTTTTTGGGCTTTCAAGTTTGGGAGGGCCCCCATGCGCCCCCACAACAAAATCGAGGGCGGGTCCCATCTCACAAATCGTACTTCGAACCTTGAAGAAGCAGAGTGCCAAACGGCAACTTCCTATCACAAAGTGCAAGGTTCAAATGCTAAACTGCAGGACTAGTAGTAGTGTCGTCATTTAAAATTTTAAAGTAGGTACCTAAGGTAGGGTGGGGGCGAAGATTCCCCACTAGAATTAAAAATCGACCTGTTTTTGCTCAAAAAGACCTCCGGTACAAATCGAGGGTTATTGAGGGTGAAAACTTCACATTGATTAACAATATAAGACAATTTTAGAGAGGGCAATTTCTTCAGTTTGATGTATCACCAAGTATGTGATGCCATTTGAAATTTTGAAATATGATAGCATCTTGCATCTTATTTCTGGGACACTTGTATAAAAATCGACCTGTTTTTACTCGAAGAAACATTCTCAAAGAGACGTCAGTTATTATGGGTGCTTCGTTTTCAAATGATCACGTGTATACAGTATTATTGAAGCTCTTATCTAAATATTTCCTAGTTTATAATTTAATCAATATTGATGATCAACAGGAAATGGACCCCATTGTCCAGCCGGTGCTACCACCGCCAGGTGCACGTCCTCCACCTCTTCGTCGTCAGCGTCGACGCCCTCAAAATGTGGAGCAGCAGCAAGGTGTCCCTGCACCTATCCCCGAACCTGTCCCTCTGCTCCTTGAACCCCTCCCTGTCCCTCTCCTAGAACCCCTCCATGAACCCCTCCCTGTCCCTCTCCTTGAACCCCTCAATGTCCCAGAGCCTGCACCCGCACCCCATCAACCCGACAACCAAAATAGTTGCATCATATGCCGCGTCGAAGAGGGGATATATGCCCATATCCCTTGCGGACACTACGGCGTTTGCCAAGAATGCCGCAACGAAATTGAAGCACGGGGGATGGAATGTGGGGTGTGCAGGCAGCGAATTCAGGGACACTTGAGGGTTTTTCGCGCGTGAAGAAGAGTTGTATACAGTGTGTCCAAGATTCGAGGTGCCACTATGGGTAACTTCGTTATTATTAGAGATACAAGAAAGTTTAAATTAGAGAAATGGTTCACAATTTTATTGGCATTCCAATTTAGTCAACAGAATTTGACCATCTTTTTTAGTTTTTGAGATATTCGAGAAAAAAGAAAAAATTGCATTTTCTTTTATTATCAATATCTTTTTTATGATTCATTCCACACTAATGAGACTTGAACATTCTTAAGGCACTTTTTAAGGATAGTACTGATAATATTGCTACTTTTTTCCATTTTTTTTTTGTCTCAAAGATACAACCACGAACTTTCGATTTTCTTATGGACGCCTACTGTTTTTTTATCATTTTTAAATACCTATTTTTATTACCATTTCAACGATGTATGACAACCTCAAAAGAAATTTGAATTTTCAATTCAAAATAATAAAAAATAACGAATTACGATCTAAATCAAGTCGCCCGGAGAGCGGTCGCTAAGGCGTTGCTATGGAAAACAAAAATATTTTGTTTTTGTTTTATAAATTGTATTTGAGGGTCACCACCTTTAATAAAACAATAAATAACTAAATCGAACCCAATGAACATAATAATTAAAAAAAACTGGCTGAATAAAGCCAATTCAGCTGCAAAATTAATTGAATTGCTGAATGTGACCTCCATTTTGTTAGATGCATCTTTCGCATTGCCGTCTGACAGAATTAGTTACTCTTCCCAACGTATTTTGGTTGATGTTACTCAACGTATTCACCACTCTTGCCTCTAACACCCGTCTATTTTCCGGAGGCTCAAAATCATAAATTTCATTCTTGGCGTAGCCCCAAAGATAAAAGTCGCACGATGTCAGGGCAAAACACCAACGTTGTCAAACATTGGGTGAGGGCGTTCCGGGAAATTTTGCAAATAGTTTTCACCCGTGATGTTTACATTTCGATTTGCTTGAATGTAAGTAACGAACATGTCAAACTTTTTTTCGTTAGAGAAATGATTTTGGGCCATTTTGTTCAATTTGCAAAAATGTGTCAAATACAGAATGACGGAAAAGTTTGAAAAAGAAGCGTGCCTGTTGATTTTCATTTTCCATGGCAACGCTTTAGCGACCGCTCTCCAGGCGACTTGATTTTGATCGTAATTTGTTATTTTTATTATTTTGAATTGGAATTCCAATTTTTCTGTAGGGTTGTCATACATCGTTGAAAAGGTAATAAAAATGGGTATTTGAAAATGGTAAAAAAACAGTAGGCGTCCGTAAGAAAATCGAAAGTTAGTGGTTGTATCTTTGAGACAAAAAGAGATGAAAAAAAAGTAGCAACGTCTGCAGTAGTATCTTTGAAAAATGCCTTAAGAATGTGCAAATCTCATCAGTGTGAAATGAATAATAAAAAAGATATTGATAATAAAAGAAATTGCAACTTTTTCTTTTTTCTCAAATATCTCAAAAACTAAAAAAGCTGGTCGAATTCTGTTTACTGAATTGAAATGCTTATTATATTGTGAACAATTTCTCTCCTCAGTTTATTTATGAAAATCGGATGATGAACAACGGAGCTATTTGTGTAACGCTCTTTTCTGAGAAAAGGTACACTTTAGAAAACAAACCAAAAGCAAGGACTTCAGGGGTGAATTCGGGAGATGATTGAGTCAAATTCGTGTGAGATATAACAATAAATTCCACTTATCTGCAATCGTAATGCTTTGTTGAGCGCCAGTTATTTTTAGTGATAAGGTGATTCACAAGGATTAAATAACAACCTCAAATGGTCTCTCAATGAATCGAACAAAAAAACAAAACAAAATAAATTTATTCGATCCAAATTTGTAGAATTTTGCAAAACAAAATGGTCAAAACACAATTTTAATTTTAGAGGATGATAGATGATATGAATAATACAGATGATATTCGCAGTCAGATCAAAATATGAAAATCAGACAAGCTACACCTAGCTTGTGGAATTATAAATAAAATACCCTGTATGTATTACGTTCATGAATAGTGATGATGTCGTGATACATAATAGGTATCTGATGTGTTCAACACAATATCCACATATATCAATTAATTATCCATTAAATTCCAATTTTTCCATCACCGCAAAACTTTTTTTAGCTTGAAACTGATTTAAAATCTCGACCCCAGAACCGAGACTCAACAACAATAAGGATCGGCTCGTGGGTTCAAGTGTAGCGTAGAAACCTGGTAGAAATAGAATGTCAATCTGGTTATGATCGTTTGGTATATGGGTGCACTCGACAACAGTCTAAGCTCTTCCAAAGTGATGTTAGCCACCACCTATAATTCCCTTCCATACACCTGTGTAGCTGCGGGTTCCACCAAAAATTTAACAGCGAGTTAACTTTAACCTGAATTATTTGCTGAGTAACCGGCCATGCTATTGGCTGTGTCATAGCAGCTAACTCAGGTTAAAGTTAACACGCTGCTAACTTTTTGGTGGAAGCCGCAGTAGGTGTATTTATTTTGCAAAGAAAACATCGTTGTTATATAGGCAGCTTATTTAATCTTATGTATCACGTGTTGCATAGTCCAAGATTCACACTGTTTTGGAACTTCTGTGGGAAAGGCAAAGCGCAGCTTCAGTTTGAATGACGGATATGTCATTTTCGGTCCTACGACGTTCGATGCAACGCTTTTCGGTTGTACGACTTTCGATTCTACATCTTTCGGTTCTACGATGAGAAAAATATTTGACGCTAAGTCGACGTGTTGAGTACCACTTTTATGCCCGCCCTCCAACATGGCGCATTTCGGTCCTACGACGTTCGGTTCTACGACGTTCGGCTCTGCGTCTTTCGGTTCTGCGACTTTCGGTTCTATGCATGGCGGCCGTTTGACACTTGACGGTGGTTGAGGTTGACAGAACCAACGCCTGCAGTAAGCGCAGCCAACCTAAGCGGTACCAACATTAAAATAATAGATGAAAAATGTTACCGGAATCCAAAAAGCACTTTGCGGACGTTCTCTGTTGCGGACTCCGTATGACAGAGGGCAGGAAATTTGGAGGCAGGAACCCTGATCATCATGATTTTTAGCAAAAAGATAATCTACAAATGTATTGGAAATCGAAATAATATACATATTGGGTATAATCAAAAACGGCATGTTGCGTTTTATTTTTACGCAAAAAAAATTCAGTCCGATCGAGGGCCCGATCCATTTTTAAAAATACAAAAAATAGTTATCTGACCAACAATTATAGACGTATACACATGCCTATATATTAAAATACCTAATGTTGGGAACCTAACACAGGCCTACCGGCGGGCCAGTGCACGTATTTAGACAGCGTTTCTGTGGTTATGGCCCTGCAGCGGCCCGGTAATAGGAGCCCGTGGCCGTCTTGCAGCCAGCACTGCCGGCACAATGCCGACTTGCGGCCGACGGTGCAATGTTTGCTGGGCTATTTCGCATTATAATGAGGTATTATAGGGATGTATAGTTGGGATGAAAAGGGAGGCTTACAATGGGCTGCTCTTTCAACTGCATCTTCTCCAGGTCGCCTTGGTCGAAGAATTCGTCGGCCACCAGCTTGGCGACGCGGTGCTGCACGTCCCACGGCTTGGCTATGGCGCTGACGTCGCAGGCGGTCATCATCATTCCAGATAAGACTGAAAAATCGAAATCGATGTTTAGAAATCGCGGAAAGTTTGCCCGAAAAAGTTCTCGCGCCGCGCGCGGTCCAAGTTCTAAAGCGTTTCCTGTTTTCCGCATGAGAATTTTCACGCTCCGGTAGACGTTACATAAATCTGCATATCCAGGCCTCTGGCACACCGGTCGAGTGATTTACGACGCTTTTTCGCCACTTCTTCCGGTTTTGAAGTTGATACTCGGCTTTTTTAAAGAGAGCAAAGGATGAAAATGGCCATTTTTCAGAAACTGTTGCGTACATTATCAGTTTTACGGCTTTTCACTTGCTCGACCACCTTAATAATGGAAGAGAAAGTATTGTGATTGTGCAGATTTTTTTTTAGATCACGACACGAATAGGTATTATGGCACGATATGACGGAGAAAAAGTGTCTTGCCCCGAGCGGGAATCGAACCCGCGTCTTACCTTTGTCGGATGGGTACTCCACCACTAAGCTACCGAGGAGACAACAGTTCCTCCGCCACATGCCCATATGAGAGCCGCCACAGTATACTTTAGTTTTAATATGGTCACTAAAGATGATCAAGATCATTCCCAGAGTGATATGTCTGTCTGTGTATGTTCATGTGTGTCTGTAACCTCCAACGATAACTGTCGAGCCTTTGATCTTATTCGAGTTGAAATTTGGTACGGGGGATTGTTCCAATCTCGATTTCAAATTCCAACTGATACCCAACCGAAGTGACGTCTTGAAGAAAAATTTCTACAAGTTTCTGGACACTATAGTCGGGGAAGTATTGTGGTGTCACAACAGATTGTTTTTTTTTTCATTGGAATGAGATATAAAAATTGAAATTCCATCTGAATCGAAATAATGCATCTGGCGAGTCATATCTTTCACTCACCTGTAGTGCCGGAATATGTCTAGGTGCTTCAGATTTATGGCGTTAACAAACTGAAAACCGGCTAAAAATGCACCAAATAAGTAACCATAAAGGGGCCCGCCTATAACATATCAAAGGTCCTTTGCATTGCAGTTCCGTGTACGCTTCCCTATTTTCCAGGGGGTTTTCCGGATGATTTTTACACCTGCCTTTAGGTACCTAGCATATACTGTGCATTAATTTTATAATCGTGCCGCCATGGCACAGCTTGAGCGGCGCGATCCCCGTGATCCCCGTGAAATGTCCTGTGACCGCTCCTTCGAGTCCCAAGCTTGAGTTGGTAGTACTCATTACTCAGTGATGAGCATCAGAAGATGGGAGCCTCTGGGCAATGGGTAATTTCAATCAATTTTTTTAGTACAGCCGCGCTTGGACATCATTTTTTTCAACGGACACCATCACTTAACAGCATTAGCGAAGAGCATAGCCATGAAGACGATTTTCTCTACGTAATCTAGAATAATCATGATCACAATCATCTTTATTTGCCACAATAAATAAGATACAATGGCACGTCACATGTTTTACAGTGGCACATTGTGCTGTTTTACATAGTACAGCACAATTTCACAAGTCGGAATACTCTTTTATAGAGTAAAAACTGCTTCCAATGAAATTTTTCTTGAGTCGGGCGTTGAATCGGCGGCGGCCATCCCCCACCTGGTACTCCGGTGGCAGGCCATTATAAAGCTCAAGGCTCATGGAGCCCGGACCCATTTGTCGCATTTTCAGTCTACGTACAGTCTACAATAGGTATTTACACTTGCTTGCAGTGGCGCCGAATAGACCTTATTTTGTGGCGCTCGCCATACCTCAAAATAAGGGGGGGGGGCTGGAGGAAAAAAAAAGGGGGAAAGGAGAAGAAAAGAAAAAAGGAGAAGAAGGGAGGAAAAGAAGAGGAAGAGAGATTCACCCAGCAAATCATTGGATATAAGGATTATTAGGCACTTTGAATCTACTAAATGACAGTTATTTACGATGTTTACCTAAGGTATAGGTACCGTATGAGCAAAACGATTTTACTTCAAGAGTGCTATGACTTATTTTTTTGCCTTTTTCAATTGTTGGTAGTAGTATATCCTGCAATTTACCTCAAAATGACATCTGCATGTTGTTTGGCAATCTCCACTGCTTGTCGGTAGGGAATACGACCACTCTCCGTTTTACAATTTTGTGCCATTTCGAAAATAACTTTTGATAATGAAAAACTTCTTATTCAGTTTTTAACATTTATCAGAGACCGACACTGGCATTCAACAGTTTATTCAGTCATTATGGCCTCTATTACGGCCAACCTTTGATATACATATGTCAGCAGCCTGTGGAATAGGCCAGTACGGCCCTGACTATACAGCGAGGGAGTACAGCACGGAGGACGCGAGATGGCGCTGCACGTAAAGGATAGCAGCGCAGCGGATGGGAGATATCGAGCGGGGGCTGCACCAGTATCGACCCGACAGCGCCAAGGCAAAGTCACGCTTTCTAATTAAATTGTATTGTTCACAGATACTTGTTGAATAAACCTATTTCGAAGGCCTTGGTTCTCCTACCTACCTGCTGTACCTATCATCAGAAGTGGTCACGGATTCAGTGCTGATGATCATTCGTCTCCGTCCTGACAGTATTTTATAGCCGGATGGCCGAGCGCTAGAGCGAGGACGGCCGGCGCCAATTTCCTCGCCGGCTATCGTACACCCCCCGTTAGCTGAGCTGCCGCAGGTGCTTGAACGGCGAGAGCGAGAAGAACAGCTCCAGCGTTCAGGGTCAAGGCCGAGTACCATCACAACAAATGAACTGCACGGCGCCGCCAGTACCACCCCAGATTCAGTAAGGATTTTCACGGAAACGATCCAAGGTTTGGTACAACAACAGGTGCACCACAAGTGACGAGGCCGAATGTAAGTTCATCTTTTCTGACAAACATTGTAACCGATTTTGATCCGTCTACCACCAACATCAACGAATGGTTGAGTAAAGTAGACGAATGGGCGAACGTACCCCAATGGTCTGACCAAGAAACGTGTTGTTACGCATTACCGAAGCTTGCGGGAGCTGCAAAATTTTTTATGAAGGTATTTCCAGCGTCAGTCGCAATTGGCTTGAATGGAAGCATTTGTTGGCGAAAACCTTCGTACCCACTCGCGATGTACATTCGCTGCTGGAAAACTTGTTGAAATACAAAGCGTGCGACGCCCTTCGTATTATGACTACACGTTCAAAAAGTTAGCAATGGTCAATTCGTTGAAACTGAATTTCATTAATGATGACGTCATCAATTTGATAATGGGTGGTATAACCGACAAAAATGTCAAGTTCGCAGTTCGAACTGCTAAAGTCTCCGGCCCCGGTGAATTAGCCACCTATTTGAAAACGTTCGACTCTGATCAGTCCTTGCGCAGCGAAAGCACACTTGTTACAACCCATCGGACCTTTCAAAAATTCCCAGGAATGCTCAGCAATACAAAAACACCCTGGTTTGCTTTTACTCCAAGAAAAACGGCCATAAACGTTGCGACTGCCTTTCTTATCGCGAAACTAAACACAGAAGGGACGACACCAATAGGTCATTTCATGGAATTTTCAAGGTCACACTTTTTGCACGGAACTGAGCGCATGCACGAGATTTTTGGCAGAAAATGACAGTCCTGCGAGTCAATAACAATAACAAACCGACATAACCAACAAACCGTGAAACTCCAACGTGCTAATTTCCACATGGAAATGAACGTGCATCGTTTAAAACAAGGCGCTACAAAATGGTGCGCTTTTGGGGGCTGCAAATCAGACAGCAGGCGCGTGTCTGTACCATTTCGAAACATCACAAAGCAGAGAGCAGGTGAGAGTCTCTGAGAAAACGGATCTCGCGCAAAATTCGACAGTTGACGGCAGACTCGCTTATCCGTCAATGTTCGATATCACGCTTGCGCATAAGTTCCACGAAATGTGCTATTACCATAACCAATCCAAAAACGAGGACCACTCCCGCGATACTCGCAAACAATTCGCCATCGAATATCCCTCAAATAAGGGACAAAATTCCAAACAGGTCCACTTTATTGCGTCACCCTGACTAAACCCTTTCATCAAACCCATGACCATCTCACATGTTACTGTCCCGTGCTATGTTGATCTCGGCAGCGAGGTGTCGTTGATGTCCTTGACCTTGGCCACATCTTTACAACTTCCACAAACGTCTATTCCCCTGGTAAAATTACAGCACCTTGGAGGTCACATCACCGAAACGACCCTGCAAACACCTACGGTCATCACTCTCGACAAAGTTACAAAGCGACTTGAATTTTTCTTGGGTGAAAAATGTCTTGACGCTGCAGATGTTCTCATCGGCCGCATTTTTTCCGAATCTTCCGACATTTATTATGAAAAGGGTCCCAACGGCATATTGTTTTCTCCGGCTGGTGAGCGCCTGGCGCTAACATGTTATACAGGGTCATTCCCCACTAATGTCTCCACCTCTCTCCAAAAACTTTTCACACAATTTGAGGACTGTTTTGCCACTGATAAACTTACCGACGTAGGCAAATGCAACATTAATTTTTCAATCGAACTGACCACCGATACACCTGTCTACCGAAAACCATATCGCATGGCTCTTTCTGAAATCGACAAAGTACGCACTATCATCCAAGAACTCCTTCAGACCAAGATCGTGTCGTTTCTGAATTCAAAACATCCTCACATCAAAATGTCTATTACATCTGTTCAACCCCCTCCACAAAACGCTTCTGTACATAGACGCCAGTAGCCAGAGTCTCGCCGGAGTTCTGGTTCCACTCGTGAACAAAAAAGAAACACCGATAGCATACTATAGCGTCCAAACCACCCCTTCCGAAAGTCGTTACCACTTATTTGAACTTAAGACACTAGCAGTGGTTAAATCCATCAGAAACTTCTGCCATCATTTGTTAATACACCCCCTTACCCTACTCACCGATTGTAACTCGTTAAAAAAATGCTCTCGAAATAAAAAGAAATAAACTCGCGCATCGCAAGATGGATTATTGCACTACAAGAGTATCAGTTCAAGGTGATACACAAACCCGGAGTACAGTTGGCATTTGTTGACGCGTTAAGTCGCAATCCTGTTTCCAGTAACGAAATGAACTGCCATGTTATCAATCAGCAAGATTGGGTTTCTTGTGTTCAACAGTCAGATACAGAAACGGCCAAAATTATCAAACTCATCATGTCCGGCGAGCGGCATAAAAACAAAGACCTTTTCAAACATACAGGTCAATGGCGGAAAATTATACCACAACTCGTCCCAAGGACCGAAACTAGTCATCCCAAAACATTGCCGTTAGCAGCTAACAAAACACTACCATGACGACTTAGGCCACTTTGCGCTCGACAAAACCCTCGCCGCAATACAAGCTCTCTTTTGGTTCCCGAAAATGCGCCGTTTCATAAAAAAAAAACATCTAATGTTGTATACCATGAACCTTTCATAATCTTGAAGGAGGCAAGCAGCCCGGCTACCTCCATCCCATCAACAAAATCGCCATTCCGTTCATACTATACACATTGATCACTTGGGGCCCTTCCCCAAGTCCTCCAAAGGTTACATCTATCTTTTTCTAGTCATCGATGCTTTCACAAAATTCATAATTATCCGACCCGTACGTTCCACCAAATCTTCCCACGCAATTCACGAATTAAAAGAAATTATCGCAACATTTGGGGCACTCTGTCGCCTAATTGGTGATGCAGCTTCTTCCTTTGCATCAAAGAAATTCAAAGAGTTTTGCGAAACTACTGGTATTCGCCAATTTGTAATTACGGTGGGCATGCCAAGGGGAAATGGCCAAATTGAACGCTACTGCCGAACTATCCAGGAGAGTTTGGCCGCTACCACAGCAGCTGCCGCAGCCAACTGGCCATCACACCTTAGTTCTGTCCAATTAGGCTTGAACACCACCCTGAATCAGGAGCTGAATGCAACACCCCAGGAACTCCTGATGGGATACCGTGCCCAACCTACTGGCACCCTTTCCTCGGTAATCGACACCTCCACTGGACCGGGTTCTCTGGATATCACACAACTCAGAGCAGATGCCAGCAAACTTACCACTGAACGACAACATACAGGTAAATCAAATTCGACTCAAAACGCGCTCGCGCTCGCCCCACTCAAAACAAAGTTGGTGACCTTGTCGTAGTAAACATAGCTAGCATTATCACTACAGGTGAAAGCAAAAAACCTCCTCGCGAAATGGAACGGGCCCTTCCAATTTACCAAGTGTCTTTCCCGCGCGACCGCTACGAGGTACAACCGTTAAAAACACTTTCTAAACAACGTAAATACGTTGGCGTTTATGCCGTTGAGCATATTAAATCATGGTTTTCATATTCTCTTCGTCGTCTGACTCGAACTAAATTTTTGTTGTTTTTTGTTCTGATTAAAATATTATGCTTCACTTGTTGTGTTTTTATTCTTAAGTTGTCGTACCCCGCAAGAATGTTACTTCGACTCATGAGACCTGTGCCAGGTCTGTCCTGAGGTAGACTGTATCAGGATCTGATCACTGCTAGTGTTCAGAGTGTTCTGTATCAGTGCCCTCAGTGGTTCCTCCCAACCTTGAATACCTCTGTTTCGTTGCCCCATTTTGCCATTCCCCTTCGTGCTTACAAATTGTTCGCAGCCGACCACACCACCTTTGTGTGCCTCGCACTCCTTCACGTTGGAGTGTCTGCTGTCAGGAGGTCACTTCGCCATTGGTTCCTAAGTGGCTTGCTGTCGAGGACGCCAGCCGTCAGGATGGCCGTGTCAGCAGCCTGTGGAATAGGCCAGTACGGCCCTGACTATACAGCGAGGGAGTACAGCACGGAGGACGCGAGATGGCGCTGCACGTAAAGGATAGCAGCGCAGCGGATGGGAGATATCGAGCGGGGGCTGCACCAGTATCGACCCGACAGCGCCAAGGCAAAGTCACGCTTTCTAATTAAATTGTATTGTTCACAGATACTTGTTGAATAAACCTATTTCGAAGGCCTTGGTTCTCCTACCTACCTGCTGTACCTATCACATATAAAATAATAATTTCATAGCACTCTAGACTAGAGGCAAAAAGGTTTTGATCATACAGTATTTGAACAGCCAACTATTTAAATGGACTAGGAAAACCTCACGATCTTACGATCTCACAAAAACTTTCGATTTTTGTGTAGAAGATAATGAAATCTATGGACAATTTGGTCAGCGGCTTCCCCTTTTTTGCTTATTATTGTTAATATTATTATTATTATTATTCTGAAAAATGCTCGGCTGCGGCGTCAACTGCACGAGGGGCTCTTAGGACCCCAGGCCCGACCGTCGCGTAGCAATAGGGGGGGGGGTCTAAAATCTTTTTCGCCATAGTAACTTTTTAAGAGTTCGGCGCCACTGCTTGCTTGTACATCATGTCGCGATGTCACTGTGACAATAACTGTCACATTATACATATAGCACATCCATTAAGCCATTAGCATCAAGTCAGCATGATGGTACCATTCGTACCAACACAACACACTTTTTTCAAAGCTTACTTTAACGAAAAAAACCGTGAAACTGATCATGAGTACCACATTTTCTAAACTGGACGTGATGTAGAAGCAATAGAACAGCTGGGCGTGGTGAGTACATACGGCTGTCGGCGACTCAGAAACTGGAGCAATATTATTCGCCATGAGTTGAATGAATTTCATGCAAATTGCTGTATGGATATCGGTCGAGGGGATAATAAGATTTTGTCGAGGGACGAGTGTTGAAGAGAAAACATTTCTGTCGACGAAGGATATATCACGCATCCTCTGCCCCACACACACGGTCTAATCTGTGTATGTTGATGCAATTTTATCGGAAAAACGAAAAGCTGGAGCGCGTCCGGCCAGTGGAAGCATATACGGACGCCAATAAACCCGATAACAGTCATAGAAGTCTCGATATAAAAGCCGGCAATGCTCGCGAAACACATTATTTTTCACCAAATGCACGTCCCAGGGGATAAAACAGAAGGGGATGATCGGGTGTACAGGGTGTCCGGTATTTATTCGCGGAAACTTTGACAGTGGATAAAGCATCAAAAATAAGTTGACTTTCCTCCAGGCACTCCGTTCAAAAAGTATAATAAGAGAAATATAGCCCTTCAAAATTAGAAGAAAAAAAACAGTAGGTATTGTGATGGCCAGCTTAAAATCATAAGGGGGAATAAAATTTTCGAAATAAATTACCATTAAGGGGCGATATTGGAAAAGAAAGAGATTGCAAAAGGGATGATGCTGTGGTCGCGTCGCATTCTAGAAAAGCGGGGTTGAATCCGCAGTACACTGATGTAACAAGAGTTGCCTAAAACCGTGTGAAGAGTCATTGCGGGCGGCGGCTTCAGGGTAGCTATTCTTGAAAGTGTGGGAGAAACTCCCTGGGAGTTTTATACAGGGTGTTTCAGGGATGATAGCAAAAAATTCAACTGTGGGTAGATCTCGTCAAAATATGACGGAAACCTATATACCATTTTGCAAATTTCGGCCTAATGACGAAGATACAGCCCTCCAAAGTTCACTTTTTTTTGGATTTCAAAAATTTCTAACTCAGAAACGTTTCGACAAATTCAGCTCTAATTTAGCATAAGCTGGTTTGTCATGATTATCTATCAACCTGCCAAATTTGGAAAGAATACAATCAGTGGCGTAGAAGTTATGAGGGGCCACCTTGAGTCAACTTTTCTTCGGATGCTTCTAAATTATTGACCCTTATAAGTCCTACACCACTGGTTGGATTCTTTCCAAATTTGGCAGGTTGATAGATAATGATGACAAACCAGCTTTTGCAGAATTGAAGCTGAATTTATTAAAACGTTCCTGAGTTACAAATTTTGGAAATCCGAAAAAAGAGAATTTTGGAGTGCTGTATCTTCGTCATTCGGCCGAACTTTGCAAAATGGTATATAGGTTTTCGTCATATTTTGACGAGATCTACCCACAGTTGAATTTTTTGCTATCATCCCTGAAACACCCTGTATAATCCGTGCTACACTGTTGTATCGAAAGTTGCCTAAAAAAGACGATTTTAGGCAACATTCGCTACATCAGTGTAGGTACTGCAGAATGTATTTTACTCCCAGGGAGTTTCTCGCACACTTTCAAAAATATCTACCCAGGTGAGGGTTCGGAACACGTTACGGGAAACGGACAACTGCGAAAGAAACCGAGTCGGCCATTCCTCCCACACTTCAAGAATACGTGTTCCGGACTGGCATGTGATTTTGTCACACGAGTGGGTTGCATCTCACCCGTGTTAGTTCCTCACACGATTCAAGTATAACGGCCCAGGACCCCAGGAATAACGGATACACTTGAGAGGGGGTGGAGAGAGAATCAGCCCAGAAAGAGAAACGAGGGTTAGGTAGCAAGACTGGGGAGTTGCGTTTGACACGAACGAATGTGTGACCGGAGAAAATTTGTATTGGTCAAGAATAAATTACCAACAGTGCTAAATCAACTGTTTATAATTAATGGGTATCAACTAGTGGCAGACTGCACAAGGCAAGTTATTTTCTACGTAATCAAATGATAATTGTTCAAATGGGTAAAAGTAATTGTTTTGTTCATGAACTTTATTTATTAAGGTGGTTATGTGTATTTTGAACAGCCACAGGTAGTGTCAAACCGAGTAAATAGTTTGCAGATAGCTGTGAGCTTTCAAATACCTTGTTTTCAGCTACCCTTAAGCCACCAGGTAAATGGTGGAGGCCGTAATAACCCTTCTGCAAATAGATCTAGCTTCTGACAGGTGATTTGTAGACTCTATTAGCTAGAGACAAAGCACTAGCAGTATTAATGCAGATCGAACCTGGGTGAAAATCTAGCGCGTCATCATTCCCTATAGAATGAAAAAGATTCAAGCCTTTCGCAACGACAAGGGATTTCACGAGCATTTAAGTAGAGTTCCTAGAACGAGAACCGATTGAAACATGCCCAGAAATGCAGTGTCGCTTTGAACAATCTAAAAGACATCGAAAAGTAATATAATTTTCCAAGTTAATTAATTAAAGACTCATACCTAATTGCACATCTGAGTGAATGTATGTTTATGTAACCCAAAGTGACGTAGAGCTGGGTGACAAGTCTGTAAGTTGAAACACAGCATCACCTGGATGTAAATTGATCAATTTAAGACACCCCCACCCCACTGTTATGTAAGTATTTGATCGGTAATTAAAATAATGGTTATAATTTTCGGAATACTAAGACCATACTCAATCGGTAATAATCTCTCTTAAGTACAACTAAATGATCGATAGCTCTCTTCAGTCTCTTCGTACAAATAAATATGAATCAAACTCAAGTGCGGTAGGAAATTTGGCTCATCTATATCTTCTCAATTTAGGAAGAATACAGAAAATTGAATAGACTAATTGTAAGCTGGAGTCAGCACAATATGATAGCATGTAATGAATAATTATTTCAAATGAAGTAATTAAGGTTCACTACATTAAATTGGCAATCATTGATTCGTAATAAACGAAGTGTTGGTTTTAAAGACTTTGTTTATTCGCAATTATTATTTAATTGTCCTCTTCCAAAAGAACCTGAGGAACTAAAATGATTTGGGAATTGAAAAGGGAGTTGGAAATTTATTTGAATGATTCAGGTGAAAGGGTTAGGAGAAATCTACGGCACAAAATACACTTAACGTAAGGGTCATTGCTACACGTCCTAATTAATTAGGGAAGGGGGGGGATTCACAGTATATCATATACCAAGGTTGAGAGAGTATTATTATAGCTTCAGCGCCATTTATCCCTTAGCTAGTATTTTTTTTTACTACGTGAAAATCACCATCCTAATGCAGGAACAGGTTAATAATCATGTTCTGCACGGTTAGTAGTGACTATTCCACACAACATATATCTGACCAATCAATGCGCGTGGAACCTGTGAGTTTAACCATTGAAATCACTTTTATAGCGACTATTCCACACAACATACTTCTGACCAATCAATACGTATGAAACCTTCGAGTTGAACCAATGAAATCAGTTTTATACTGATAAAACACGACCTTCGTACAGTTTTATACTGATAAAACTGTGCCTTCCTTTTTATAGATAAAGATTCACTTCATTTAAAAAGTTCCTCAGAATCGTGCCTGCTATAAGCCTTTCAAGCGTCACCTACACACAGTGACACCGCTTCCAAAAGTGGTTGTATTGCAATCGGTATATATACTCATCCCTTGTGTCCAACTAGAGGTGAGATGTAGTTTACTATATTTGTGAAATACCACATTTAGGCAGTTCCTAATTCAAATAAGTAACAATAATTTTGATCTGCAATGATTATCCATGGAACATTGTGTAATTTCTGTTTGTTATAATTGCCGCATTATTATTATTTTTGCCATAACGGCACCGTACGTCGCCGTAGGTAAGGCAGGCCAGGCCACCCTCCTGCACAGCAGTTGTCACATTGACAATGAATGACATCCGCAATCCGCGCGGGGCACAAAATCGCAGATCTAGCCACAAAGAGGACCAGTTCATCATTTCTGTAAGGTTATGGTTATATTTTGCGGCCAATGTGGTTTCGTTATCTTAAATGGCAAAGCTTTGGAAGACGTTTTTACGTTGAGAAGCACAATAATAATAGAAATATTAGCTGTTTGTTAGATTGCAAGTGCACTTGATTTCCAAAGCAACTTGATTTAATTAGCATGACCGCATGACAGTGTCACAACGCCAAAAAACAATTTCATTTTTGGATATGGGGTGAATTTGGAATCAAAACGTTTTTATATTTTGATTTTCACGTTTTGTGGAATATTCTCCGCAAATACCACTCGAGCTAATACGAGTTTTATCAAAATTTTCGAACTGTTTCTCAAGCTTTGTTTTCATGAAGCAATTCAACTCGTGGAAATGGTCACTTTATTATCAAAGACAAAAACCCTCCAGCTACGCTGTCGGTTTTTTTTCAGATAATAAAGTGACCATTTCACACTCGGTGAATTTCTTGAAAACAAAGCTTTCGAGAAAGTTCGAAAATTTTATCGATAAAACTCATAGCTCTTGTTGTATTATATACGATAAAACACGAGGATGCGCAATTCCTTTTACAATTTTTTTTTGATTTGGGGTGGAATTTGGATTTGAAACGTTTTTAACGTTATATTTTAATAAATTTTACGTTTTGTGGAATATTCTTCGTAAATACCACTCGAGCTAAGAGGATTTTATCAAAATTTTCGAACTGTTTCTCAAGCTTTTATATTCATGAAGCAATTCAACTCGTGTAAATGGTCACTTTAGCTAAATTTTTCATAAGTTACTTTTTCTCTAAATTGAGCAAAACGATTTTCAAAGTCAACTTCAACACCCTGTATCTTTTCAAGAAAGCATTTTAGGACGATGAGTTTTTTTTATTTTTTGTCTTCTTTTTTGATGGGGTATCATCCCTCGAAGTTTGTGAGAACCAGCACCTAACACCCTGTATATACAGTGTCCCGGAAATAATTGGAAGTATTTTAACCTGAAACTCCTTCTTGGATCAAAAATTTCCTGTCCATCTGCAGCGGAGATGCGCGAAAAATGTTTCAAAGTGGCCCGGATGACATCGTGTGTCGTCGTGAGTTATTGTGCCAAGTATCGCCATCAGTGCAGTCAACTTTGAGACCTCAAAAACAAAATCTCTCGTGTAACTTAGAACACACTTGAGGTGAACGTACTGTTATTTTGCTCGGCTAGTTTTCAAAAATTAAACAACGGGAAAAACGTTTCGCCGTCCCCTGTTCTGCTCACTCATAGCGAATATAAAGTTGCTTGTTCTGTTATCCACAGCACCAGTTTCAAGTTCTCTGTTCTTTCATACATGTCAAGTCGCAGGACTCGCAAGAAAGATATTATTTCCCATTAAAGTTTTGCCGGAGAGCCGTGAGTGTGTGTATGCGTCAAATGCGAGAGGACGAAAATACAATTTCATACTCTGTCCGTTGCTCTGAGAGAAACGCCAAACTGATGTTCTGTTTGTCAAGTTGTGCGCTCATGAGCTGAATTGAAATTAAGGGGGAAGGAAAATGGAGAAAAGTCGCGCTGGAGACGTCCAGATCTGAGAATGAAAAAGTGGATCATCTCCGCGACGCTGTCCACCCAATGTTTTGCGCGGCGTGATTTGTCGAGAGTCGCGAGCTTGACTTTACGCCATGGCTTATCGGTTCATGCAACCACCCATATAGCACAGGATATCTTATGGACGTCCATTTCAAGTACATATCAAGTCCTCATGTCCATGGACTTGATTTGGACATCCATAAGACATCCATTTAGGGAACATTCTATGGATGTACAGAAACGACGACCCATGGACGTCTTTCATGGATCACTTTATGGACATTCTTCATTTTCAACATCTAAACATATAGAGTCCATTGCCATAAAAAAAAGTGTAAAAATATGTGACAAGGTACAGCTATAATTTTACAGCAACAAAAACAAGTTGAAAGTTGACTCACAATTCAAAAATTAGGCCACCGGGCCTAATATCATATTATTATCATTATTATTGCGGTAATTTGGGAGAAAAGCCATTTTTCTTAATTAACATAATTTACGTACATCAACAGTACCTTTTACATGCCTTTTACTGCCTTTTACTCCTTCTAGTAACTTCAATTCTTGTCGGTTGGCATGCAGAGCTGCGAATACTTGTCATCCCTGAGTGTCACTCAGTGTGACAACTATCAGTACTGTCACTGTGATAGCGTCGCGTCGTTTTCCTCAAACCCGCATTTCTTTGTGCAAAGTTTTCTCCGTGCTTTCCAGTGATTTTTTTGACTAAGAAGACTTTATAGTGTTTATTGAAAATTGACAATGCCGTCCTGTTCTGTGCCCAGTTGCAAACATTTCGACAAACGGAAAAACCCGACATAACCTATGTGTACGATGTAGGTACGATTCCGATGTTTTTATTCCATTTTTTATTTATTACAAAAGAATCGTTTCAGGTTTCCGAAACGACTCAAAGTGGAGTAGCCATCCCTAGGCTAGGGATCAACAAACATTCATTATTAAGCAGCGCATGTTCGTTCAGATCATTTCTTGGATGATGACTACGAGCGAATTGGATTTCTTAAGAAACTGAAACCAAATGTAAATCCTTCACTTAATTTGCCTACCCCGAGTCCGAGACCTATTCCAGTAGCTTTAGACAATCAAGCTATCCCAGAAGCTCCAACAACAACAACAAGCCAAGTTATGTTGAAAGCATCAACTACCAAGCTATGCCAGAATCGTCAGCAAGTCAAGCTGTGCCGAAGGCAACAACAACTCAAGCTATGCTGGTTTGCTTTATTGTTATTTGAAACTTTAATTTTTTTTTTGAATAAATATTTTCAATGATTGAAACGCTTTTTTTTTTTAAACGTCTTTTGAATGTCCAAATTTATCACAAATGGTCATCTTATGGACATCCCATAAAGGACGTTTCAGGGACGTACAATTTAGTGCCAAATGGACGTCCATAAGCTGTCCATAAGACATCCACTGGACCTTTTATGGACGTCCAATGGATCTCCGTATGTCCATTTCAGGATAGCCTATGGACGTCCAGTGGATGTACTTGTGCTATATGGGCAGCAATACGGGGTGGTTTTTTGAAGAGGACTCACGTCTCCAATTCTTCACCGCACAATTTTTTCCTGGAAATAAGCCGGGACAGGTAGATTTTTTCTTCGAAGGCGTCATAATATAACTGGCATAATTTCAATCTTGCCGTTACACCCCCCCCCCTAGACAGAGTGACCTTTTCAAAAATCTCAAATGAGAGTTAGTAGGGGGCCGAGTTGTACATCATTTCGAAGGTCTTTTAATCCTCTTCACAACAGTTGAAAGGAATGAACATCCAACAACCCGTTCTGAAGCTATGAATTTTTCTAAAATCGTAAATTTTACTGTGTTTCATTAACTTTGTATCTGAAAAACCAGTGATCCCTTTGATAAACATCTTAGATTGAAAGAGAACACGAACATAACATTGAATTATCATTTTTCACCCCACGGTTATGGTACTGAACTAAAGTAGGGGGTGGAAAGGCTGAGGCTAGTTTTTAACCCTTTTTTCAAGTTTGTGATTGCAGTGGTATCAGAAGCGGGAGCAGACGAAGATGACGTCGTACCTAGTCGGAATCTTTTAAAAACAATGTCATCGAGATAAGCAAAGCTAAAATTCAAGTCGTGGAGCTCCACGATGTTGATGAAACGTCTGTCCAGCGCTGTTAAGCCCAAAGCTTCATTGAAGCGAAATTCGAATAAGCCAAAGAGGATTAATGTAATTGTGGCTGTCTTGGCATGTTTTAGATCGACTTCTGGCATTGCAAAGACAACCCTAAGACATTGAAAAGACAGCCGTAATAACATACATAAACTTATTCTTCAAATATGGAGCTTGGGATTTCAGAGCACTGGATAGACGTTCCTTCATCGACGCCGACGTGGTGTTCCGCAACTAAAACTTGTTTCGTCTATGAAATTCTTTTTTTTTTTTTCAAAAGAATCCGGCCATCTTCGTACGCCCTCCCACTTCTGACACCAATACAAGCATCAATTTTCAGTAACCTTATTATTACTTATTCGTGAGTATCACGTCCGCAGCATGCACCAGAGCATCTTTTTGGATTACTAGGTAGAACTTACAAAAAATGCAGAATTCTAGGAGAAACTATTTAGAAGTTTCGATTGAAATGAATTGTCTTTTTTCATTGAAAAGAGGTCCGCTATAATCAGTGGAATGATTCCACCACGACAACGCAAATAATACAGCAACGGTACCTAATTATTTCGCATTTTGTAACTCTCACCAGCATAATGCCAAGTGAAAAATTGAAGGAACCGGGAAATTGCGAGCGCCAGAAGCCAATCGAAGCAGTTACGCTCAAAACTTGGACGGAAAAGGACGAGGATAATTGCACTTACGCTCCTTCTTGTCGTCGCTCTGCCAGTCGAACTCGCCATTGTCTATGAGCTCCAGGAACCTGTTCCTTTTCTTGAAGTACATGGCCAGGTCAGTCGATAAAATCGCCGTCTCCACCAGTTTCATTACCCTTCTGTAATCTTCGGTGGATAAAGCCTGGAAAATGTTATCGATTAGACTTTTATATCGATAGCCCGATCCCCTCCTGTCCCGGTTGGTTCTCGCTTTGAGAGAAGCGCGAGCGAAAGCAGATTTACAGCCCCGATACAGAGGAATGCTAAATAGCGCGGCGATAAAAAAAAACTTATTGGGGCATCGAATCCGAATGGGTGAAAACACGTAGTAGTGACGCCAATGAAATTTCCTTCGAGAGGAAGAACCGACTGACGAATCTATATGCAGGGTGATCACGAAATGGCGCACCAGAACAGTACTACGGTATATGCAATCTTTTATAAAGCCCATAAAGGGTACGGTACGGATAACGGCGACACGCAAATCAACCAAAAAAAATGGCAAATCACCCAGAACGTTGTGTATAATGATATTCTAAAATAAAATTTGCGGATTATCCAGAAATTTTTGCAAAAAAAGGAAGAACAACGCGTCACAAGAACACCAGTTGAAGTATCATCAAGGTCGTTGTTGTATTGTTGGTTGCCTACATCACTTCAGTGGAAAATAAGAGAGGGTACGCGCTACACTGACTCTATGAAAAGATTTTTTTTCAATTATTTTCTCGAAGGATTGGTAACAGTAGGCAAACTTCAGTGGGGTTTTTATGTCTGTATTTTTCATTACGGCTGCAATTTTGGGAATTTAGGAAAAAGAAACAATATGGGTACAATATTTTTAATCATAGGTAGGTACTACCGATTAAGCCAAAAAAAAATTGGCAAGTACCCCATTATGAGAAAAAAATATCAACCACTGGATGTTCATTGAATTTCAAAGAACTATACAGAGTGTTTCAGTTTTGATCGATCAAACTTTGGGATAAGATTCTCCTCATCCTCTTGATTCATAAAAATATAACATACATGCCTGTCACTCGTTTCCTAAGAAAGATACAGGGTATCGAAGTTCACTTTTTTCGATTTTTAAAAATTGGTAACTTGCGTACCAATTGAGCAAATTAGCTTAAATTCTAGACTGGTATGTCGGGAATATCTACCTACCTGCTGAATTTCGAAAGAACCTGATCAGTACCGTAAGAGTTTTGGGGGATCACGAGGGGGATCATTAATTTGGAAACACCTGAAGAACCTTTAAAAATTATGACCCCTTATAACTCATACGCCACTTAACAGATTCTTGCAAAAGGACCCCGCACGATTCTTATAGAAAATGGCTCCCGGTTAAATTCTCTGAATTTTTGATATGTTGTAGCTCATGAGCTAATAATCAAATACCGTGAACCACAAACTCAAATAATGGACAGTTTTTTACCCACAGGGGGTTGAATTTGGAGGTTGTAACAGCTTCAAAATGATATATTATAACGTTAATAAAAGCTTTTTATTCGGTTTCTCTTCAAGTTGTGTTTCATGCTAAATGTATTTATTTGACAGAGAAATATCAACCCCCTCCTCCACCCCCAACCCCAATCTACCATCATCATCATCATCAATTCGAAATTACTCTCAAAAGCCATGCAGATGGCTTCTGTGATTTAAATTATGAATTTTGACTTGAAAATTATTTTCCACCCCTAATGTTGGGTTGCCGATTTTCCAATTTTCCTCGGTTAATTTGGCTGAATTTTTGGTATTGTGTACTTTTAATTCTGCTGAATAAAAAGTTCTCATGCCAAAACTTATTCCTATTAACAGTTTTCGTTCTACAGGGGACTGAATTTGAATATTTGAGAGCATAAATAGAACTGCAGTCCCCTGTAGAACAAAAACTGTTTATAGGAATAAGTTTTGGTATGGGAATTTTTTGTTCAGCAGAATTAGAAGCACACAATACCAAAAATTCAGCCAAATTAACTGAGGAAAATTGGAAAATCGGCACTCCAACATTAGAGGTGGAGAATATTGTTCATGTCAAAATTCATAATTTAAATCACAGAAGCCATCCGCATGGCTATTTAGGGTTCACGGTATTTGATAAGTATCTCATGAGCTACAACATATCAAAACTTCAGAGAATTTAACCGGGAGCCATTTTCCATAGGAATCGTGCGGGGTCCTTTGACAGGTAGGTAGATGTTTTAAAAAACCAGGCTCCGCTAAATTTGAGCTAATTTGGTTGAATAGTCAGCAAGTTATCACCTTTTAAAATCAAAAAAAGTGAAATTTGACACCCTGTATTTCTCTTACACAGTGAGTGACAGGCATGTTATATTTTTTGAATCAAGAGGATGGGGAGAATCTTATCCCAAAGTTTGATCGATTAAATCTGAAACACCCTGTATGCAGGGTAAGTCAAACTTCGACAATTATTTCCTTTCAAAAATGCTTTCAAACCATTCCACTTGTCCCGTACCAATGTAAAGCAGATGATCATACGAATTTCTATCACTTGAGTTTTTTATATTTTCAGAAAAATTCGTTCTTTTTATATCATCGCCCACCCTATATAACTGAAAGGAAATCTAGTACACACCCAGTGATTGAATATTCTTTTCACATTATTCTGCCTGGATATTTTTCTCACATTATTCTGCCAACAACAGTCGGCAGTTACTAAAGTCTTTTGAAATAACGAAACTAGAAGGGTTCGAAGGACTAAATCGAGGACCAAACTTTGACTTTTTAGAACGATTTTTTTTTATTTACTATTGTGGGCTTTATGCAAATTCCACATACCGTAGCATTCTTCTGGTGCGCCATTTCGTGATCACCTTGTAGACATCCCCACCCACCTTGTATGTAGATACCGGGTGATCATTTGAAAATTATTTACCCATGATAACTCCCGATTACTACACAGTTAATATTTCTTCGAGCAAAAACAGACCGATTCTAAAATCGAAGGGGACATTTAAAAGATGCATTGGCGAATTTCTATCTCTTATCTCTTCGCCCCCACCCACCCAACCTTTTTAATCTCAAATGACACCACTTACATTGTGATACATAAAATGGAAGAGATACAAATCCGAGTACACATCCTTTTGCAAAAACACTTCAGAATTTTCAACCCCAGGCCGGCGCCGGCGGCTGGAGGTTCTGCGACCCTTTAACTAGCTGTGAGGACATCGTCTTGAGGCCATGGCTCTTTCCCAAGAACCCTGCACGACCCTAGTGAAGTCACATTGGTTGTAGTCATTTTGGAACGTATAGCTAGTCAGAAAATTCATGTTTATTACGTAGTCAGTTGAGTATCCTTGAACATGAACATTTATCCTAGTTCAAGACATCCGAAATAGCGATTCTTACTCAGTTCACTTCTTCAAAGCTTCTCACACATAAAAACTTAGTACGAGACCTGATTTCTATTTCAATAAGATCGTGAGCCTCATTTACTCCTAAAGCCATAAAAGTAATATCCAATAATTTTCATATAGGTACTCGTACGAATCCAGGTATGCGTGCAAACGTATCGCGGCGATTCTGACAGCTGCACGGCGGTTCCGTCGTGGGTCCACCTCTTATATCGTAAAGGGCAGCCCATAGTCCATGTATGTCAAGTTTCACCCTTTTATCACAAGCTGCAAAGCTTTGCAGTCTTTCCACGCATACCTCCATTCGTACATGAGAATTATTGGATATTACTTTTACGACTTTAAGAATAAATAAGGCTCACGATCTTTTTAAAGTGAAAATCAGGTCTCGTACATGGTTTTCATGTGCAAGAAGCCTTGAAGAAGTGAACTGAGTGAGATTTTCTATTTCGAATGCCTTGAACTAGGATAAATGTCAAAATTGAAAAAGCTCAAGATTTTTTCTCTCAAATGTTTTTTCTAGAACAAGACAAAATCATTTCTTTTCAAAATACATTCACAACACCTCATTTGAAATAAGAAGACGGAATTTAGTCGGAAACGACACAAAAATTGTCAATTTGGTCCAAAATTACCAAAAAAAAAAAATCTGTGCCGCGGCTGAAAACTATCCCATCCCATCGCCCTCCTTCTGTAATATTGACATTTGTTGTGATCTCGGTTGTGATGAAGTTCAACTGTGAAGGTCTACTGCATTGATAGATGTAGTGGGGGCACTAGGTGACTGAACCTTGCAAATGGTGATGAAAGCATGAAATTCGGTACACATACTCAAAATGAGCACCTCTCTTAGATAAGAGGTGGAGCCACGCCGAATTTTCACCGGAAGGGGGCTCGGGGGGCTCCTGAAAGTTTAAGGTGCTAGGGCTCCCACCAAACCGCTCATCAGTTCGTTTTATCAATTAAAAAGGAAACTCATGAATATATCGTAAAAATTGACGACGTTTATCGCTTTGTCCCGGGAATTTTTCATGATGAAAAAAAATAAGTTCTTCGGCAGAACACACAAATTGGTTTTATTTTATTTTCACCTACAAATAA
Organism: Anaspis maculata; assembly: GCA_949128115.1. Lineage (NCBI taxonomy): Eukaryota > Metazoa > Arthropoda > Insecta > Coleoptera > Scraptiidae > Anaspis > Anaspis maculata. The sequence continues at coordinate 127,460,179 of OX421961.1, forward strand.
TTAATAAGGAGATGTGCAACACGTTGTTTCCCACAAATTCGTATCCTCTAAATTCGTTTGTGGAGTCAAAATTTTGATGGTGTATCTTCTTGAAGAGGGGCATTCCAAAGAGTAAGCTATTTTCAACACTAAGTTCAAACAGAATTTTTTCAATGTTCTGAATCGAAATTACTGAATTCCATCCAGCAATGCATACCCTGAACCCTTCTATGGAAGTACCGCGTGCGATGGAACGTGGAGTAAGTCCTGAAACACTATCAGAATTTTTCTTCTGTGATGCTACTATCCACTCTCGACCGGGGCAATTAGGTTCCTACACAGCATGTGCGGAGGAGTGTATACACGATGCAGGGTATTTTCTCGGTTCAGTCAAATTTTTGATGATTGAAATTGTGTCATAATATTGAGATAACGTGTATACACTCCGCGCATGCTGTGTAGGAACCTAATTGCCCCGGTCGAGAGTGGATAGTAGCAACACAGAAGAAAAATTCTGATAGTGTTTCAGGACTTACTCCATGTTCAATCGCACGCGGTACTTCCAAAGTAGGGTTCAGGGTATGCATTGCTGGAAGGAATTCAGTAATTTCGATTCAGAACATTGAAAAAATTCTGTTTGAACTTGGTGTTGAAAATAGCTTACTCTTTGGAATGCTCCTCTTCAAGAAGATACACCATCAAAATTTTGACTCCACAAACGAATTCAGAGGATATGAATTGGTGGGAAGCAATGTGTTGCACATCTCCTTATTAATTCTTTGTAGGTGAAAATAAAATAAAACCAATTTGTGTGTTCTGCCGAAGAACTTTTTTTTTTCATCATGAAAAATTCCCGGGACAAAGCGTAAAACGTCGTCAATTTTTACGATATATTCATGAGTTTCCTTTTTAATAAATAAAACGAACTGATAAGCGGTTTGGTGGGAGCCCTAGCACCTTAAACTTTCAGGAGCCCCCCGAGCCCCCTTTCGGTGAAAATTCGGCGTGGCTCCACCTCTTATCTAAGAGAGGTGCTCATTTTGAGTATGTGTACCGAATTTCATGCTTTCATCACCATTTGCAAGGTTCATCCCGATTTTGGCTCTTAGCGCCCGCACTAATGTCATCTTTGAATCAACTCGATAACCGGCTTCAGTTTTTACCCCTGGAAGGTAGGCAAATGTCAATTCTGACAGCTGCACGGTGGTTCCATCGTGGGTCCACATCGTATATAGTGGAGAACCAGTCTGTAGGGCGTATGTCAAGTTTCATGCTTTTATCACAAAATGCAAGGTGGTTATCACCAACCGCCGCACTACTGAGAAGCTAGGGCTTTCAGTCCTATGGTGCTCTGGCACGCAGCAAGTTTTCAAATGATCACTCGGTATTCTTTTTGACCGTGACCCGTTTTTGTGCGTTGGACTCTCGGCTTAATTATTCGAATACTTTCGCTTAATTAAAGCCCTGGAATATTTTTCGCGCGGCTCGTGGGGGCGGCATAACTTACCGCAGCGGTTCAAAATTAGACCCCCGGAATGGCAATTAGGTCGACGTCAGCAGCCGCGCGATCTCTGACCGAGCAAGAGCTTTATAGGAAAAAAACCAGAGAGAGCAAGAATTTCAGATCGGTTCGCGGCACCAATCAAAAGTGAAACGTGACACCATTTCGAGGGACCACGCCGCAGCACACAGGGTGTCTCCGCGCGCTTTTGAGACAGGGACACCCACAAACCCACCTACTTGGAATATATTATTGCTGTCGGTATTGAGGATCATGACGCACTGGTCGAAGTGGTGGTGCTCCATGGTGCTGGTGGAGTAGAGGATGGCCAGCGGGGATTCGGTTTTCGTTTGGAACGCGTTGTTCGTGCCTCTGTGGTCGAGGTCGTGGCAGAGACACGCCACCAAGAGACCGAGCATTTCCAGGTCGCTCATGAAGCGTTCCATCTTGCCCGTTTTGAACATAGCGAACATCGTCTGGGCCACGTTGAGGGCGTGCCGCCAGTTGTGGTACTTCACCGGGCGGTAGTTCTTCTTCACGCTCAGGACCCATCGGCAGAGGACCTGAAAAAAAAAATCAGTGATGAAAGCTGATTCTCGATCAGAATCTAGGAAGTTATAGTTTCGATCATAATGCTGAGAAATCAGTGTCAACATGTCCTGTCCGCGAACCGCGAAGATCATCATCTATGTCTCGTTCACTTTTTATTTTCAGTAGAACGACTTTTTGAAGCAAGAATAAAGTGACAAGCTGGGGGGCTACGGCTGATGGCACCTGCAAAGTTTTGGAGCGAACTATCAGCGGCCATCAGTTCTATATCGATCCTCCCAGCGCTTCAGCTTGTCACTTCATTTTTGCTCCTAAAAGTCATTCTACAAAAAATAAAAAGTGAACGAAGTATACAACCTCGGCCTATATAAAAAAGTTGCTGTACTTGATCATATAGCATACTCATTTGTTATAGCACATTTATTACGTTCCGATTTTTCCCTCATGGTTGTGCCACTAAAAGCGACCCAATTGGGTGTTGGCACTGTTGGCGCTTTTTTGGCGAATTTGTCGTGATACACGTCTGCTACGCAGACACAGAACAAGCTCCCTTGGCACATCCTCCTGCTGTCACAATTTTATTGGCGTGAATTTTATATGCAGGATCGGGCAGACAAAAACTGCAGTTACAATAGGCCCAACCCGTGGAAGATGTGCTCTTTTGCCTCCGGCCGTTATCCTTTGCACGGTTGTACAACGCACGCGACTATTTTCCTGAAAGACTGCCACAAGTTCATATTGATGGCTTATCGCGTTGTTTTTGAGGTTACCGTTCGTTTCCTTACAACAGGCTGCTTTGCCCGGCGCTCAGTTGGACTAGCACTCTGCCACCGCCCCCCCCCCCCCCCCCATCGCCTAAGTGCACCGCTTGCGCCAGTGCTCAACTTGTGACCACTGACTTGTGGACGCCGCAACTGCCATCGACGAACACGTTGCTGCCAACGCTTCCCATCGCCTGAATGCACCGCATGTGCCGCCACCGGCTGACGCCGCTGCCACCAACGTCGGGACATGACCGCCGACGCTCTGGCTTTACGCCGGAGCCGCTGTCAATCTCTATTTAATCACCGACGATCGTCTCCATCCGACGTATGTCCACGCTGTAGGCGGCTGTTGCAACCGCAAGACAAATTCGGCCTTACAGCTTGGTCGAACCAAAAAGTTTGGTCATTTTTACATGAGACTGGTCGTTCGAATGGGGCAGTCGTGGGGCAGAGCACCTACAAAACTGGAGGTTTTCGAGATGTTTTCAAATATCCAAATTCAAATATATCGCTACGAGCGGCGATTACCGTGCATCTCTGATATTTCTAGACGGATCCCATCAGGTCGCAACGTACAAGTGCGAAGCTCTGAACATATACAGAATATACGCATACGCGATGGCTTAGGGAATGAAATTTACGTGGCGACTTCAATGGCCGAGAAAGGCACATCCGTTCATTTGGCGGAGGTGCCGATATTCCAGAACACGCGAAAGGTGTAAGATTCGGGAGTCGCCTAGAAACCGTATGCCGGGTCACTGCGGAATGTGCTGGAGGACGATGGAACATTCGAGATTAATAGTCGGAGCTATACAGGGTGTCCCAAAAATGAGTACACAAAAAAGATATCACATATTCCTGACAACAAAAAAGAGGTCGATTCAACCAAATTTACCTCTATACCAAAATGCTTCTAAAGAGAGATACAGGCCTCCTAAGTAAACTTTTTGATGTAGTTTTTATGGCATATCTCCGAAACCGTTCGCTATAGAAAGACCGAATTTTGTACAGTCACTCAGGTAGTGACGCTTCACAAGGTAGATATTGCTATTTGGAATTTCAAAGTAGGGTAGGGTGGGGGCGAAGGGGTTGAAGATTGTTGTATATGTGTATTTTCAATGTTTTTACGGATGTTCGAAAAAGAACGTTATCACAGACACGCTATCAAAGACATGTACTTTTAGAATTTTTTATACTTACTCTTGAATAAAGAAACGTACAAGCAAGTTGAAAACTTACGATTTATTCCAAGCTGCTAGACGAAAATCCCGATTGAACCCGAAAGCGAAATAAGGCCAAGCACAACAGTGGCGACGAGGTGAAAAATTGGAGCGCGCACACAGGAAGAATTGAAAAGAAAAAAAAGCGATTCTAGCGGCGAGAAACAATAACGTCATCGAGAAGAAAACTGAAAGCTTGACGAAAATGAATGGATTAATTGGAAACCTTTGCGAGTTCAGTCCCGATATTGACGATTGGACAGTTTATCAGGGAAGACTGGAGCAGTATTTTACAGCTAATAAGATCAAATAAGATGATATGCAGGTAGCAACCTTAATTTCATTAATTGGTACTCCAACTTACAGGATTTTGCGAGATTTATGTTACCCTATAAAAGGAAAAGAAATATAAGGAACTATGCGAGTTATTGAAGAAACAGTATAGTCCACATATATCCAAATGGAGGAAACGAGCCAAATTCTATGAGCTTACACAACAGCCAGCTGAAACGATATCGGAGTGGTATGCACGAATACGTAATGCATCAGTAAACTGCAGTTTTGAAGACCAGCTATCCAAGATTTTGAAAGATAAATTCGCGAAAAGGTCCACTATTTGACCGACTGTGCGAGGAAGATGTCACAATGGAACTTGAGAAACTAGTATCTGTAGCCCAGAAGAAAAAAACAACCTTGCAACATGTGCAAGAGGTGAACAAGATTACTGGTACCAACAAGCTACAGCCACGGAATAGTTATCGTCCAAGACAAGATTCAAAGCAGAGTTATCAAAACAACAATAAGCCCAAATGCAAGCACGTGGAAAGAACCACAGAGGTGAATGCAAGTATGCGAATTATACTTGTAACGTATGCAAAATCAAGGGACATCTAGGAGCCATATGCAGTCAGAAAAAGTCAAGAATAAATGATTTTTTGGAGGTTGAGTCTGGCCTGTATTGCATGATGAACAATGCAAAAGAAATTAGCAACCCGCTCACAGTGATTGTGAATATAGATCAAAGAGACCACCTGATGGATATTGACAGCGGAGCTGGAGTGAACTGTATAAGCCTAGAAACCTACGAGAATTGTTTTAGCAAGCATCCACTAGTCAACAACATGATAACCTTGAAAAGTTATACAGGGCAGCCTATAAAACGTAAAGGATGCGTGGAACTGGATGTGATTTACAAAGGCAAAGAGAAGAGAATCAAATTTTGTGTCATAGAAAAAGGCGGTCCATCACTATTGGGCAGAGATTGGTTGGAATCTTTTGAAGTTGGATTCCAAGCTGTAAATAAAATCACTGCAGGTCTGAGCGTAGAAAAGGTAATTGAACAGTTTCCATAAGTTTTTAGCGGCGAGCTAGGCTCTTATAAATATGCGAAGATATCTTTGGAATTGAAGCAGGACGCAAAAGCCATTTTTTGTAAACCAAGAACGGTATCCTTGGCATTCAGAGAGCCAATGGATAGAGAATTGGACCGGTTGATCGAAGAGGGAGTTCTGAGTCCACTTGAATCAAGCGCGTGGGGAACCCGACTGGTCCCAATTCTGAAAACTAATGGTACGTTGAGATTATGTGGTGACTACAAGAGCACAGTGAATAAATACCTAGTAGACGTGATGTATCCATTACCAAGAGTCGAAGAGATATTTTCTAAGCTTCATAAAGGTGAATATTTTTCAAAAATTGACCTGAATCAAGCATACACTCAATACGAATTGGATGACGAAGCGAAAAAACTACTTACTTGGAGTACACATCGAGGATTATTCACCATGAACCGGATGCCGTTTAAGATTTCTCCAGCTAGTGCTAAATTTCAAAAGTATCTGGAACAATTATTCATAGGAATGGATAATGTCGTTAATTTTCTTGACGATATCCTGATCACTGGCGCGAACAGAAGATGAACACCTGAAAACCCTAGAAGCAGTACTGAGGCGACTCGACCAAGCGGGACTCACGGTGAAAAAAGAAAAATGTAAATTCTTCCAAGAAGAAGTGGAATATATGGGTCATATTATCTCGAAAAAAGGTTTGAGGAAGACGGACGATAAGGTGCTGACAATTATTCACGCCCCAGAACCGACAACGATGACGCAAGTTGGATCGTTTTGCGGAATGGTGAATTATTATTCTAAATTCGTACCCAATTTGGCGCAGATCTTAGAACCCATCTACAATTTGTTATCGAAGACAGAAAAATTGAAAAAGAGCCGAGAATGTCAGAGATCGTTCGAAGAGATCAAGAATGTGTTAGCTTCCGACGCTTGTTTAGTGCATTTTAACTCGAATTTGTCAATTGTCCTGACCACCGATGCATCAGCAGACGGAATATCAACTGTGTTGAGCCATGTTGTCAACGGCGAAGAGAAAATGGTGGGCTGCGTATCAAGAACGTTGATGCCATCAGAGAAAAACTACCCCGTGGTACCTAAAGAAGCACTTGCCATATACTATGGTGTAACAAAGTTCCACCAGTACTTATACGGACATAAATGGACCTGGAAGACTGACCACAAGCCTCTATTAGCTCTGCTTGGGGAACATAAAGGCATTCCTTCTATGTACGCCAGCAGACTGGCGTGGGACAGAGATGGGCGGCGTATTCATCAAGCTTCAACTACCAGATCCAGTATATCAAGGGAAAGAACAACCCCGTAGTTGATTGCTTATCCAGAGTAGCTAGGAAAGTAATGACTATTTCTCCAGAATACAACTACAACGGAAAGTTGTACAACGGAATCATTTCGGGAGAATTATGGAAGAGGCACATCAACCAACTGATTTTCCGAACAACTACCATCATCAGCAAAGATCGAGCAAAGAAGAAAACCACTTCAAGGCCAATTTTATCTAATAAAATCTGTTACAGAGGTTCACCAACTTTTCACACAGAACCAAACGCTGACACCAACACCTGTCAATCAGTGTCCAAAAGTTGTGAGGGAAAAGGTGAAGTAATAGCTGATTCCGAAAAAGTAGCACCAGCCAATGATACAGAAATAGATGGAGTACAGTCTACCGAAGAGGAAAGCTCCGCAGAAAACGACAGCGAAGAATTTGAAACGACTTCTGATCAAGAACCTGACGCCAACTCCAGCACGTCTTACCCTGGTTACCAGGTTACCGTTAAATCCAATATCGGACTGAAACCAAAAAGAAAAACGAAAACTCCAAGTTATTTACAGGACTATGCTCTAAGTCCTCCTGAGAATTGTAAGGACCTTGTAAATAAGTAATTTATTTTGTCGATATTTGTCCTTATTGAGAAGTTGATTTCTTTATTCATTTAGGAATTGTGTTGTTTGTTATTTATTGTAACAGTTTTGTGTATGTAAATTTTGAAAATGTTATTTCAAATCTAAGTGTGGATGTACGGATGTTCGAAAAAGAACTTATCACAGACACGCTATCAAAGACATGTACTTTTAGAGTTTTTTATATATTCACTCTTGAATAAAGAAACGTACAAGTAAGTTGAAAACGGACGATTCAATTCCAAGCTGCTAGACGGAAATCCCAATTGGACCTGAAGGCGAAATATAGCTAAACACAACAAAGATGAAAATTTGACAAATTGTGTCCTAGATGTCCCCCTCAAAATAAAAATCGACCTGTTTCGGCATTTTCCTGGAAAAATTTTTGACGGCGAGAAATCTGGGGTGGGTCTTTTTCAAAAAATCACCCTGTATGAGATAGTACCCATTAAGGTGTTGTCAATCCCACTTTTTACAGTCAATACTTAGATTGTTTTCATAAACAGTAAGCGTCTTGTTTATCAGACCTTTTCCACAACCAGAGAGATAGGGCTGGTTGCAGGGATACGGCCAACAGGAAGAAAAATATTTTTACAGAAAAGCAAGAAAAAAGGATTACGATGAAACGAAGCACGAAAGAACAAGAAAATGAAGCAACAATGGAAAAGCCGGTCTGGCTTGATGATCATGAACTCTGGAAGATAAAAAAAAGAAACGAACAATAATGGGAATATTCAGTTACATTGAAAATCAAAGAAGCTCTAGTACGTTCATCCCTAGTGTGATTCTAGTGAGCTATGATTCCCTGGAATTCTCATTTCCCAGGGCGTCGCGTAGCGAGATTCTCAGCCAACTAAGTTCCCCCCATATTAAGTTACAGGACAACGGAGCAAATTGGGGTGCTGGGCGGGTGAAAAATTGAGAAAATTAGTGTGAAAGGTGTTGAAAATGAAGAAAATGAACAAAAACTACGTTACCATGAAGCGAATTGTGGTGCTGAGCGGGTGAGAAATTGAGAAAATGAGTGTGAAAGGTGTTGAAAAGGAAGAAAATGACGAAAACAACGAGACCGGGAAGTGAACTGGGGTCTGGGTGGGTAAGAAATTAAGAGAACTGAACTGAAAATGTACAGGAAAGAAGCAAAAATGTGTGAAAATTACCAGAAAATGAAAAAAATACGAGATCATAGGGCTGGGCTCCTATCCTAAGTGGTGAAGAAATTTGAATATCTGAACTGGAAATGTACAGAAAAGGAAGGAACAGGTGTGGAAATCAGAAAAAATTAATAAAGAAATGGAAACAATTACAGGACCACGCATAGGGCAAATCGGGGTACTGAACGAGTAAGAAGCTGAAAATAACCACGAGCAACTAGCATTCAGAGGAAGGGAGCAACTAGGGGAGAGGATTCTGGATTCTGGATTCCATATTGGGGAGTCGGTGGAACACAGTCCCCAAAATCAGTCGCCGCAAGAAATGATCAAACGCAACAAATTATCAAAATTTGACACCTCATTTGTTTTTTTCGTGACCTGTTGCATTCAAAATAACGTAAAATTTTTGAGGCTAGGAATTTCGACAAATTTCTCTTCCGGAAGAGACGCGAAAAGCACGTTTGTTTTCGATTTCCAGAAACTACCCGGTTACTAATGTCCATATAAAGTGATGTTCCATATAAAGTAGTCCACAAAATAAGTGTCATAGTCGATATTTTCATCGGTTTTCAAAACCAGACAGCTTTGGATTCCTTTGATTGATTTTGGATCTGTTTGAACTGATCGATAGCACCATTCTTTAGCTATCGGATACAAGTACTGTAGAATGGAAGAAAAGTCAAATAAAGTTTATACAGGGTGTCAAGTAAAACCGTGCAAAAGTATTGGAGATTTTTGAAATGGGTTTATTTTAATTTTGGCAAAAAAAAATTTGGTCAATACCAGCACCTAGAATATGGACATTGATGTTTTCCCTCGAAACAGTTTTTGATTCGCACCCTTATCATGATTGTGGACAAAGTTGTCCCATTTTTTATTCAATGTACACTTATTGCAAAACTGCTATCAAATTTGAAGTTGAAATTAGAACTATCCCTTTTCAACATTGTCCTCACGCACCCCTAAAAAAAGCTACCCCCGCGGTCAACGCCTAACCATTGTGAGCCGCAATGTTGGGGCTGGTAGCAGAATCGGTACCTACGATACTGGAATAGCGTAATGTCATGAAAGAGATACTCTTGTTTCAAGGTCGAAGGATTGTTTTTAAGGGTTGTTTCCATAAATTGGAGACATGATATCTCCAAAAGCAAGAAAGATTTCAAGAAATTGCTGGAAATATGCATTTTGAGATTACCGAAACGATCCAGACCATTTCGAGAGTTTTCTGTTAGTAATATCTTTCAGTTAGCTATTTTTAGAAACATTGTTTGATATTGTAAAACTTATTTCCGTTAAAATTGAAAAAGTCGCCAAAGAGCTTGTTTCTTTCTTTCCAGAGTAATGATAAATTCTCTTTTAGCTAAATTTCATCACCGAAATCACATTCAGGAGAACAAAATTTTGAGAAATGATACCAAACACTTCTACAAAAGCACTTCCATTCCTTGCTAAAGGGTTGCTGTGAAGCACATCCCCGACCTACGTTAGGTATCAGCCTGTATGTTCTTGAAAAATATGCGTCAGTGTATGCAATGGAACATGAAGCAAGAGTTTCTTCTCAGGTTCTTTTTGTTCTCGAGATACCGATACATCAGTTTATGTAAACAACCCTTAAAAAGAATCCTTTGACCTTGAAACAAAAATTATCTCTCACATGACACGGTATCATACTGGTTTATTGTGATACCAGCCCCAATATTCCGGCCCACATGGGTTAGACACTGCTCGCGGGGGTAATCTTTTTCAGGGGTGGGTGAGAAAAACATCAACAGGGGATGGTTTTTCAAGTGAAACTATCGATTGTTCAAAATTTGCTTCGATAATTAGACCAGTTTGAAGAAAAACTGGCACAACTTTGTCCAAAATCATAATACGAGCGCAAATCAAAAACCATTTCGAGGGAAGACGTCAATGTTCATATTCTAGGTGCTGGTATCGACCAAAATTTTTTTTTGCCAAAATGGGCCATAAACAAATCTTCAATAGTTTTGCGCGGTTTTACTTGACACCCGGTCTAAACTTTATTTGACTTTTCTTCTATTCTACAGTACTTGTATCCGATAGCTAAAGAATGGTGCTATTGATCAGTTCAAACAGATCCAAAATCGACCAAAGGAATCCAAAGCTGTCTGGTTTTGAAAACCGATGAAAATATCGACTATGACACTTATTTTGTTGACCACTATAGATTATCGATAATGTCCCCTACATGATAGCTGGCCTCGTATGCAACCAATGTTGCTTCTTTGCATAATGCGACATTGGTTGTAGAAACGTGCAGAAATCAATGAGTGTGCATAACGGGAAGTAGTCAGATAAATAAAGGCATTTCTTGAAACTGAAAGGGTCTCCAGCAACGGCCCTCACCTCACTCAACATGAAAATGTCAGTAGAAGTGAATGCGGCGTGTTCCGTTACTAATAGAAGTCTAAATAAAAAATGGACCAAAAGTAACACCGACAAGAAAAAGATATAAATGAGGAGCTAGAAAAGGAAGAATAATCATTTTTGTGATGTCGAATCAATCATAACATGTACATATTGGACAAATCGACACAAGTTTCGTTGGCTGGATTCCTGTTGTTGTAGGTACCTACATTAAATTCATAGATACAAACAGGAGAACACATCGGGAAACACCATACAAACACTAGAGCTGCGGAATCAATATTCAAGGTGTGTGCGACATCATCATTGTCAATGTGTACGCACATCCCAATACAATAACACGAATTGATTTTTTTTTTTTTTCAATTTGATCCCCGCATAGTCGAGGAGAGCAATTTTCACAAAACACGTCGAACATCGTGCATTTTGCAGACAGCTCAAAAGAAATCTTGTATGTGTATGTTCTCTGGTATAGTACGAGCGCATCGTCACGTGTAATGTAAAAATGTGACTTGAATTCGTATGTGTGCCACCCACCCGGAGGACGTGTGTGTGTCGTTCAACGTCTATGTAGAAAACATTCTGATGGTATAACCAGCTTTTTTTTTTACAAAAGCGATCAATAAAACAAGAACCAATACAGGGTGATTACTCCAGCAGCTAAATTGAGCTCGGAGCTTCTGTATCATCACAGCTATCATAACGTTTTGCATTGGTGGAGGAAATTGTTCGCACTACAACAGTGCGAATCCGGCGAGTGATTGAATTTTAAATTGGTCAGTTTTGCACGGTGATCCGCCAGGTATTTGTGGCCGCAATTAGCAGGAGGATTAGCATAATCCGCCGCTGCATTAGCAATTCAATTGACAATTTCGCCGCTTGTGCACGTACAATATTGCGTAACGGGCTATACTATCATTGTTCCGGGACCACGGACTATTGAGCGCAAAATTTCATAACGGATATGGAAGTTAATGAAGGTGCACAGTATGTGCCTAAATTGCCATGGCAAAAGGGCATATGGAAGCACCTCAACCGGCCCGAAACGTGATTACAAAACAAATTCAATCAAATCGGTAGGTACCCGCCGCACTCCCTCAGTTTTCTCCTCGGTTTTCTCCATTTCCTTTGAAGTTCGCTGTTCCGTGGTTTTCCTTTTCCTATGTGAGCTTTGCAAAATGTTGCCTCAACCTCTTCATTACCTTACCGCAAGCGTCGTCGAAATTATACACCGACTCTTGTCTTGTCGTCTTGTACCGTACATGCCGTGTGCTTGTACTTCTGTAATTCTGTGTTTACGGCGTGTTCGTGTAGTCCCAGGTCGCAGTTCAGAGTTCGGCATTATTCTGTGGTTCAGCTGTTGTAAAATCTTCAGCTCAGCTAAGGTAGCTGTTGTATGTTGTGTTGCCTATTATTATGCTCCAAGCACGATGTAGCGGCTCCAAGCTTCATCGAAATTCGAAAGTAAAATGAGTACCTAGGTGCATCTCATTAGATTACGTTGTTATCGAGTGTTAGAACGGTCACTTAGAACACCCAACATTGCAATAGTGACTTTGTGAATATCTGGAATAGCGTTCGACTGATCTGAATTGAAATTGATGATGGTACGGAACGGAGATCACATCAAGGGAATTTTGAGAATATCTAGGAAATGCTCAAAAGAGTAAAAATCACCACAGCTGGTGAGCGGGTGAGCTTTTTCATAGCAAAGACCATCCGGTGCATCTTCTTGAGGACTTTGATGCTGAAATTTCTTAATGGAACGCGAATGAAGGCAAGCAAAATTATTTTTTTTTAATTGTTATCAAAAATTTCAATGAATCTATTTGAAACAATAGAATCATTACAAATCATTTGACAATGCAAGATCTTACAAAAACAAAATAAACACAACATTAGATTAACAAAACACAACAAGAAATCATCAAACGCGTCAAACTGTCAGTAAACGCAAAAGAAAAGGGACGTATTCGTGGACAGGCACACATGGGAAGAGCACGTCAAAGGAACCCCTGCGTATTGCCTGATCAGGTGCTGAAAAGTCCCTTCCCAAATGGTCTTACAAAAATTAAATGTGGATGAGTCATGGTGAAATGACAGAGAAGTCACTCTAGTAATGCATTCATCAAACCAGCATAAATTGGTACTCGACCGTCTTTAAAGTTTCGCTTAGTTTGGCCACAGAATATCAAACCAGAAGCGACACTCTATTGTTGTAGCATTGTTGTTGCTATGACCAGATTCTATGACCTTGAAACTGCCAGGTGTTTTGGGGACTAGTATTCTTGTCAAGAGATTTGAAATGTTCCAGAAAAAAATACACCAACTACCTACTTGATATTTGGTGAGAAAGTCTTCTGTCAGTGAAATCTATAGTCAGATGGCAGATTTACCATCATTTCCTTTGGAATCCTGGTAATTCCTTTTTGGCGCATGCGGGAATATTGTAGGGACATAATTGGAACAAAGCCTGTTCTTTTAATCATTTGAAAACAGTAAGTACAAATCACAAAAATGAGCCGCACGTATTTTGATTTTCCCGAAGAGACGCTCCAATTTTATTCGTCAAGTTTTCGCGGCTGCAAGCTTCTAGCCGAGCTTCTAGCCATATTGTCGCTCTGAAGAATAAGATATATTATGTAGAAGTGGGTAGATAAGACAATTTTGCTGAACAAAACAGCTACCTTTATTCACTTTCTTCCTTCACTTTCTTGTGAATTATATAAATCACACCTTTCCGCTTCCTTTGGGCACTTGAAAAAGGTGTCTTTTTGAGGGACGAATTATCCACACATCCACGTACCGCACAAGAAAAGTCCCGTACCACACTCATTTTTTGTTGTTCAAAACCTAGTCGAATTTGGCACTGACAGAAAACGTCAAGATTACCTATTATTTTGAAGTTGATGGAAATACTAAATTCGGTGTAGGCAACTAGATGAAACCGATTTTTGTGGTCAGTGTCGCTTCTGTATTATTATTCTGTGGTTTGGCGAACAAACGACCGTAGCAACGAAAGGAAACTCGCTCGCTTACGCTTTGGTGGAAATTTTACGCTCAGGATTCGATTTTACGCTTTACAAACAAAAAAAAAAGCACACTGTTTCGCCATTTCGCATCTCTCTCATAGCAAAAAGCTAATCAGTAGACACCTGCGACAACCTAACTAAATCAAGGCTCTGGGTTCCCACAGAGTAGGTTTTGCGTGTAAAGGCTCAAGGGGCCGCTGAAAAAACCTAAATCCAATAGCTTGGTGATCCCCCTAAAGTTGAGACCAACCTATTGCTTGGTTGATAATCCGAAACTGCGCCCCCAATTTCCGACCCTCCTGAATTTCCCAAACACCCCAAAACATGGAACACACAAAAGACAAAAGTCACTAACATTTGAACAATTCCTGAGCAGCCAGGGAGTGTTGGTCAATGCACGGCTTTCAAGGACACGTCAAACATGGTAAAATGTTGAAAGCTAGCTCACACACATGTTCAGGTTCAACAATAAGGCTCTTTCAGGTTTCGCTTTGCCGCTTGCAGGGTTTATAGTACCAACAAACACCGTCATGACACTCCTGAGTTGTGAATGAATGAATGAATGCATGAGATATTCACTAACCAAACGACAAACATAACTGACTAATGAAGGAATTGAATGTAACATTTTTGAATCTGGGCCTGGCGAGAATTGCAGAAGACAGACGGGGATCGCGGCGCTAGGCTACGTCAAAGCTACTTACCCGACAGGTGAGGTGTTTCTCCCAGAAACGAACTAAACAAATCGTACGAGTGATGTTTTTCCCCAACTATCTGTACTCTTAACTAGCGCGGGAATCTCTAATCCTACATCTTCCTTGTTTACGTCGCAATTCACAATGGCGTTCGGCTCGCGACCAGGAAAACCTACTTAAAATTCGCAAAAATGGGACATGCAACACTGCAACAGTGACCGAGCGACCAATTCACGTGCCAAGGCAGACAACACCTTGAGAAATAACAGCAGCAGAGAAATCGAAATAAAACCAACCTGAAATCACGAATTCCCGGCCCAGAACGTGGAACACCTACGTACAACGTACTGCAGTACTAGGTACTGTAAAATTACTTCGTTGTCTTCCTCTACCCCCCCCCCCCCTCATATCACCATGTTGACGTTTCTCCTTCTCGATTTCCCAGCCTACCTACCTAGGCTGGGAATACCAACAATTCTTTTCTCGTTGGACGTTGAGGTGGCGACAAATTGTAATTTTTTGATATTGCCGCGCCGGGTGGAATCTCAAAGATAACAAGAAAAATACTACACCAATGATATTTTTTGCCAAAATTGATGTTTTTTTTTGAAAACCTTCTCGTCAGATCCCCGAAGAATCATTCTAGAATTCAGAACAAAATCAATCAAATGGAAGCAATTCTTCTGGATAATTTGACTCCAAATTTGGGGAAGAATTCCTGATCTTTTCCTGATTAAATTGGGTTTCCCATTCAGGATGCAGAGCTCCATGGAAGACACATAATTACCCATCGTTTCAGAGACAACCACTTGATGCGGGGGATGTTTTAGTGAATTCATCAAAATAAGCCAGCCAGTGCGTGCACTATTAGTCCAGTCAAAATAGGTTTTAACCGGAAATAAATTCGGAAGTTGACAAAATTTGGTGGATCGATGCGGAATTTAACGTGGAATAACATACTGAAATTCCCGAAAATTCTAAGGCTTGGCTTTTTTTCTAGGGCCAATAAAAGAGCGCCATCCTTGGAAATTTTCGGTTTTTCTGAATAACTTGTAAACTATCACCTTTAGAACACAAAGACCAGCGACGCAAATGTAGCCCGTTAAATTCTCAAGAGATCAGTACTAAATTTATTACTCTATGGTCAACAGCCTCTGAGATACAGCGTCTGCTAAGACGCAGTGAAAATTACTCAAAATTTATTGCCGGATTTTACGTAACAATTTACATATAGCGTGTTCCGATTTGTGTAAATTTTACCCGGTAAATTTTGACAACTCTGATGTTTGTAAAATTTACCTGACAGCATTTCGGAACGCAAGCGGTAAACAGGGGCGGTAAATTAAATTAAGGTTGAGAGTGACGTGCTACCAAATTTGAAAGTCTGCAGATCAGATCAGGGATGAAACGGAAGCAGATGCATTCAGATTCTTATTACTGGAGTTTGAGGCAGAACCAGGGCAGAACAAGAAAATGGTCTTCCTGAATAGCCAGTGAATCGACAAGCAAATGATAAAGGGAGGCAGAGAGCACATGGCCAGCAAAAAAGAGACAAGATCGCATGCGCCTCGGCCTCAGAAACATTGTTCATCTGGTCTTTTGATCACAGTGCTGGAAGGAGTTGTTCGGCTGGCTGTAGCAGTGATCAGAGAATAGCAGTGATAGCGTGGGACATCGTTTTCAATGTCACTACTGCCAATAGCGTCACATTTACTGAAAATCACCGAGCTCCTACACGCGGTACAAAGCTAGCTCGCGGTAAACTTCTGTGAAATTTACCGCGTCCCGTTTTATAATTTGACAGCGGTAATTTTTACAATTGTAAAATTTACCTCAAATCGGAACACGCTAATAATGTCAGTTCAGGGGCTGTAACGTGGACAGCAGATGTGCGGATTTTATTGTGTTTTACATTTTTGGAAAGCCAATTCAACCATTGGTATCACACTTTTGTCTAGAAGTCGCCAACTCCAAAATGGTACTTTTCCTCGACCTCTGAAATTGATACTTGATTACCCGAAGAATCCCCAAAAATCGATTTTTTTCATAGCATGCCATTTGCCCAATTTTTCAAGTAGAGCAAAGTCATCCAGGGAATATATGAAGAATTAAATACCAAAAAAACAACATGTTCCGGAATCTTTTTCCCAGTGATGGTTCCAGAGTTTTATGAGTTGAAAGACTAAAACGACCTATTTGGACAAAAAACTGGGTGTTCCGACACTAACTGCTGAATACTGTACGGACCTTGCATTTGAGGTGTAAGATGTCACTTGGCAGACGTGAAAAGTACATAAGTATATTCAATATGTCTGCTAAGTGGCATTTTGCATCATCAAATGCAAGGTCCGTACAGTATTTAGCAGTTAGTGTCCGAACTACCTATCTTTCTTCCAAATAGATCGTTGTAGTCTTTCAATCCATATAACTCAGGAACCATCACTGGGAAAAAGATCCCGTTACATGTTATTTTTTTGATATTCAATTTTTCATATATTCCCTGAATGGTTTTGCCCTACTTAGAAAATTAGGCAAATGGCATGGTATGAAAAAAAATCGATTTTTGGGGATTCTTCGGGACATCAAGTATCGATTTCAAAGGTCGAGGAAAAGTACCATTTTGAAGTTGGCGACTTCTAGACAAAAGTGTGATACCGAATGTTGAATTGGCTTTCCAAACACGTAAAACAGATTGAAATCCGCACATTTGCTGTCCACGTTACAACCCGTGAACTGACACTATGCAAATTGTTACGTAAAATCCGGAAATAATTTTTGAGCAATTTTCACTGCGTTCCGGCAGACGCTGTATCTCAAAGGCTATTGATCAGAAAGTAATGAGTTTAGTACTGATCTCTTGGGAATTCAACGGACCACATTTGCCTTGCGAGTATTGGTGTTCTAAAGGTAATAGTTTACAAGTTATTCAGAAAAAATCCAAAACTTTCAAGGATGGTGCTCTTTTATTGGTCCTAAAAAAAAAATCCAAGCCTTCGAATTTTCGGGAATTTCAGTATGTTATTCTACGTTGAATTCTGCATCGATCCACCAAATTTTGTCAACTTCCGAATTTATTTCCGGTTTGGCCCGATTTTTGCTTAATTTGACTGGACTATAATATGCAATGCCTTCTCCAAACGCTCACGGCTTCTTTCCTAACTTTTCAAAAAACACAATTTGCTACATGTTTGAACATCAGAAACTGAAATTTATGAACTGCTCGCTTCCGCAGATGTAAGTGGGCTAATTTTTTGTTATTATGTTGGTCACGCTGAGTCAGTAATTCTGATTTAGCCCGTTCAAAATCCCCTGTTCTCCCTTCTGGGTCTCGTACTTGCGCCATAATGGCCACGTTACGTTCGGATTTTCGCACGAGCGGTGGTTCGCTTCAATGCACACCACCAGTTGCGCGTGTGCCAGTTCCTGGTTACTTCTGATGAGATCTAGGAATTTAGGTGTTGCCACCACCCGTTCACGTGTAACGTGCAGGCTCGTGTCTTTTTTTCGGTGATTTTTTTCGCCGATAAGCGCAAGCTATATAAAACGTTTTGAGCGGAAAACTCATTGTTTTCTGTCGCCGAATTCGTACCGACCATGCTGACCGAGTAGAAAACCGTCGCCGGCCGCCTCGGCTCATCTTCTGCAGGTAAATAAAACACTGCTTGCGCTGCGGAATGGCAAATCATGGTGAATTGGTCCTTAGAAGCCCTTTTTCAGCGCTATTGCTCATTTTCCGTCCCTATTTTCCACGCTCCACCGCCGCAGGATTTTCCACCTCTGTCGCCTTTTTCACCGTACGTTTTGCGCTGTCGATGACACCATCGCCCGTGCCGCAGTGGAATTTTCCACCGCACATTTGCCGCCGTCGACAACACCACCACCATCTAGCGCTGTTGGATTCTCCACCGCCCACCGCTGCGCTATTTTCCACGGCCGCCTCCGATCGTCGCCGTTCCTGGCGGGCCCCGCAGTCAAGAGCACTATCGCAATCTCCGCGACGGCTGAGTGCCTCGCTTTCGCCCTGGGGCCCTATCACGATGTGTAGAATTCTACGCTTGTGACGTCACGTTGCCTAGCAGCAGCCTATCAGAGAGGCGGTTGCTACGCAACGTGACGTCCTTAACGTAGCATTCCACTTGTCGTGATAGGACCCCTGTGCCGTGAGCCGTCGAGAGCACCATCGCCGGTCCGCCGTCGAAGACTACATGGCTATCTTTTTCCACGACGCCGAAGGTCGAGTGCCACGAATTTCGCACAGGCCATGTGCGGCGCTCGCAGTCGAATTCACGCCGCCACTTGCATCGTCGGCTACCGAATCAAAGTTAAGTGGTTTAATTTTTTATAATGTATCGATGGACCAAACTTCCCGCCTCGGCGAGAACTCAGAAAGTTGGTGAACGCTCGAGTCAATAAGAGCGAAATTTGCGACGTCACCAAACGTCCGGTTGACGGACTGTCAAACGCCATAACCTAGAAAGACCGGAGCTGACACGCGACCGTATTTTTGCTTCTTCTAGTGCTTAATTCATGTATAATTGTGTAGCCTCGCTACTGAAATGTGCCGAATAGCCGCCTTGGATACCGTCAGGGTTATTTATCCTCCATTTTGCCACGCGTTCTGTATGTGCTGATCCGTTTCTGTTGTCTGTCCCCTAGATCCTAGGCCCCGCCGGTTGAATAGTTCCGCAGGCCAACATCACCAGGCGTCGGCCGAAGCTACGTCAGGCCTGGGCGCCCTGTTATTTTGAATTACCGACAACTTCCTGGCTGAGCTAGCAGAACTTCCGAGAACCACGGGCCGACGCCAGGAACATCCGTCGGAGGTCCGGTAGCCTGGTGGCCGCGGCAGGAATGAAGACGCCAGGACTTCGGCAACGCACGTCGGCCGCAGGGAAGTCCTTTTCCATTTTCTTCTACTTGCGAGAAAGCTAGAAGTTTTGTAGATCCGGCACGTTGTGTTTTAAATTTAGCTGTTGTATTGAGGCGGCCTTATGCCCCATCTTCACTTGGGGGAATCTTCAACTCTTTCCAGTTCAGTTTGTAAGCGGCCCTCTGCCAGTAGTGCCAGTATTGTTTGTGTTTCGAAACGAGACGCAAGCTTCTCGTATCTTGTACCTGGCCCGCCGTGCGTTATTGTAATTGCGTTCCCAGTTCATTTATTTTCCGGGTGTCAATTACAAGATTTGTACAATGCACTTGTTCTCGTTCACTCGCATGCTCCCTCCACAAAGTATTAAAGTTTAAATGCGGTTGGTGCACGGAGCGGACTCCTCCGGTCCGCATGGATCAAAACGTTTGAGTTTGATCCCGCAATAACAATTTAATTTACTTTCGAACAGAAATTTCTGAATCGTACCCACTGTGGATCCGGACAAACTGGACAAAACAAAAAGATAAACTGAAGACAGCGACAGCAAGACTGAAACTATATGCGATATTTATTCCAGCGATGTCTCCTGTTGGAAGAGACCGAATATTAAAAACAGAGCGTTTCTCCATGGGAATGTGTACGACAATCAACGCCCGCAGTTCTTTCTTTCGCCGCTTCTCGAAATGAGCACATTTATATGGAGCATGCTGGGAGAAATTCTCGGAGAAATTGCTTTATGGTTATGAAGTTTTCGAGAAGTATTCCACTTAAATGCCTCATCTCTTGAGCAGATGAAGCTGCACACCGAGACTATAATTCCGTCTTGATGGTGTTTTACATTAACATTAATTGGTAATTTCACCAGTCCCGGGATCCTCTCCGCGATGTTGGACCAAATCATCGGATCAAGAATTAGTTTAGAGAGAAAAGCGTGTACCTACTGCATATTGCGCTGCTGAATTCGGCCGCATTTCTGACTTCCATTTAAATTCAATTTGTCCCCCGCGCAGAAATACCAATTCAACTTTTTTCATCCGCCGCGCAGAGTGAAATTGTATTTTCAGGCGTGATAAGTAAAGGTCTGGTAAAGGTCTACTACTACGGTGTGTACACTTGGCAAATTAGTATCATGGCCGGTCGCTATTTGCACAGGAGCAAGGGAGAAGAAAAAAGTTCCCGCAAGCCAGGAGCAAGTTACGGTATAAAGTAATTTAGCGCATTTTACCGCTACAACAAACAAAGTCCCCAAAGTTCCTAGTGAATAAAAGATCAAGCGTATGTGGAAGGGTGCACGCGCTTTCGGCTGTTGAACTGTCAATCGAATATTCATCAAAAATGTATGCCAGCCCGCGCGCGCCCCCTCCTTCGCGACAGGCATTAAACATTCAAAGTAAGTGCGACCATATGACAATTGTTGAAAAAAAAACAACTAGAAACAACTACGTATTACAATTTACAATATGTATTGAAATGGACCCTTTTAGGTTGTGGTCAGGTGATTTTCATTTCAATATATTGGTAGATCTGTTCACCCTAAATGAAGTGTCATTCCATAGATATGCTAGTGGCAAGTCAGTGTCATTCATTCGTTTGGCTTCCAGCGCTTGAGCTATAAATGCAAACATCTCCTTTTTCTGGTGTCCCACGCGTGAAGCAAAGACCTTTCACCTTTTCAAAAGTTTAGTTTCGACTGTACCCACTCAGCATAGCATGTCATGTTTCATAAATGAGATGATCTCAATCATGTCACAAAATAACATCACAATGAACTTTACTTCCACATCTATGTGATGTTCATCTGCGATGTTATACGATGTACTGTCTGAGAGATGTTTCGAAATGAACTTGAATTGAACATCACACATGAGACATCTACCGGACGTAACATTGTTACTTCTTTCAACTGATCGAAGTGTAACATGTCACTGACGTCAATGGGATGTAGTCACTTAGAGATTTTTCAAATTTCGCGAGCTGTCATCGTTAAGCTCTGTGTGTCGGAAAATATTCAATTATCAGTTTTGCCCCCTATTCCATGTGTGTGATGCCAGAACAGCCCTTATGTCTGCATGTGTCGTTTGGAACCATTTTTGTGTCTTCTTGTGCTTGTGGCTTTTGGAAGTAGTGTGTCCCGTTTGTGTCTCCTTGTGTTCTTCGAAAGCCTACTGGGCCTTCTTGCATTTTGTCGTGGCTTCCGCACCTCTGGTGAACCCTTGTGTCTGCTCTTATATTGTGTTATTCGGAACCCCAAAATGGGCCCCTTTTTGTCTTATTGTGCTTTCGAATACTTTGATGACTCCCGTTCATGTCTTATTGTAACATCCGGGGCCCCAGCGAGGCTCTTTGGGTTCGGTGTATCGTTTGGAGTCCTAATGAAATATCCCGGGAAATATCCCTAAACATCAAGCGCGCTGTTTAAATATATTGTATTAGACAAGTTGGTAGCTTAGACGAATCGGCAGCAGTGTCTCTAACTATCACCTGTGATGATCCAGGTTCGAATCCTCCGGAGTACGCCAATAGAAGAACAACTTTTCTTAGGGAAAAAACGTGCTGTATACATGGTGAAAATTAGAAAAAAATAGGCGGAGAACCTCCTATGACATAAAACTATGTTGAAAAGTGGTGAAAAATTGATTTTTATTTAAAAATACACATCCAAAATGCGACGTTATATGTACGTCAAAAAGTGATATCTACGAGATGTGGAATAGCGATGTAGATAGTATGTCACATTTGGACATCTTTGAGATATCTCATTCATGTTCATGATTACAAATACAAATACAAAATGTTCTAATTACCTGGACATAAGAGGTAACAGGTAACTTTTTTTGTTAACATCGCAGTTGTGACTTGAACATCTAAGTGATGTCACAGAGAAGTTTTCTTGCTGAATGAGTAGCTACCAATCTGTTATAGCAGAGGTGCGTACTTGTCCTATCATGGGATTTCTTCTCCTCATTTATTAGGCGCAGGATTTCAATTATTGTTTTCCATGCAACTTTATCCTCGACTTTGTCACTCGGGAATGTATGCCAAAAAAGTACCTTCCCAATTTTTCTAGCTGACCTAGAATCGTAACAACAATACGGAACACTGCAAGGTGAAGACTGAACCATTCCGAACTTGATGCCGAATGCTGAGTTCAGTCGACGTCATATTGATGCTTTACATCAGTATTATTTTTGAATTTAAACCTGTTAGCGCCTTGCTGAAACTACCATACTGAAAGGATCTATTATTATTTGATAGAATATCAGGAATTTGCGTGCACTCATGTACGTACGACGTAACGCAACTTTCCACGTGAAATATGACGGGTTTGCTATTTGCAATTCCTTAGTTAACGGTAAATTTTCAGGTGGTTTCGATAATGTTACATTGTAATTGTTACTGTCGAGTATTTGGGTCTTCTTGTGCCTCGTTCCCTGTGCCATTTGATCAGCCGGGGCGTTTTGTGTTTGACTTTTATCCCACCGGAACAATGGGGAATATTGAGGCGGCCCCGCAACAAAGAAATGTTTTCAATTTAAACCCGACATTCCGCTTTGATTAAACGCGTCTTTAATTTCCTCCTGGTGTGACAGGCACCATGCTGGCGACAATGGAAAATTAAACAAAACCTTTTGTATCAACAACTAGTGATAAGACTTGTTCACAACGTATCCCTTCCCTTGACGTCACACCATATAGTTTACGAGGAAGATAATAATAGGATAGGGGTAGGCGGCGGCGGCGGCGGCGTTGGTGGTGGCGGGATATATCGCTCGCTGCTGATGTCATCAGGTTTGATATCGCAGGTATTGAGTGTGGCGTCGAGCTAAGCATTAAACGACTGGCGCACCTCGGGCATTATATGCGGACGTAGCACTTTTTCCCTTAATTCTTACTTTACTCTTATCTCTCTTGATCTTTTTACTGTGATTTACTTGATTTTTCACTCGATTTTTCATTTTCCCCCTTAATGACATTGTTCTTGTAGAACAAAGTATGATCGTTCCAAGCGCTGTAGCAGCACCTTCGAACGGCATCCCTAATTTCGTGCATTGACTTCATTGTCCCTTCGCGATTTGCCCTTGGCCCAGAGCAGCTGAGAAAGAGTGCATCGCCGAGTGCATCGCTGTCGTCTGGGCCATCGAGAAGTTACGTCTTTACGTGGAGGGAACACACGACCTCAGTGTGACCACCGATCATTTCGCCCTCCAATGGGTGAATTCAATGCGAGACTCTTGGGAGGAAGGATAATGTACCGAATGCCTTGATGGGCTGTACCAGAAATTTTCGCCATAGATGTTCAATATAGCCATAGCTCTCTCGTCTTAAATACAAAATGAATCCTATCAAAAAATTTTCCTATCATCATCGTCACTTCTTACGTCGTTTTCTGCTCTGTTTGTTTTTGAATACTTGGACCGATTGGGCCAGTCCAGTACTGCCCTGCCGTTTATTTTCCAGTAGTTTAGGGAATTTCGTTATCTTGTAGTGGCCGCTCCGGCAAGCGAGTGCCGCGTGCTTTTCTCCAATTGGCTATAGATAAGACCTAGCAAAACGGGGCAACGTAGTTACTTCTTTCTTTTCTTCGATTTGAAACTCGCATCGAAGCTGTCATCAGTGTGTGCTGTATATCCACGTTTTTGCCTATTGAGTGGTCTTCGAAATTGTGTTAGTTCGAAGCCAGAGACCGCCTGTTTTGCGGATTTATTTGGCGAACGTTGGATCATCACTGGACCCGAAAAAGGCATTGTTTCGCCGTCTTAAGAAATACAACCACACCTGGCGCATCAAACAAAACCGTCTGTCACCTGAGGTTTCTTTTTCTTACCCACAACTCAGTTTTTCTGCTACACAACGAGTTTTCTACGATCAAGTTCCCGACGACTCTATTTTCCTGTCGTCTCGCTCCAAAGTCTGGAGATTTTGCCAGCAAGACGTCAACGTCGCCGTCTTTGACATTGTCGCATTCACGCAACAGGGAATTTCCCGAGCCCATCTTCTGGTTTGAGTGCTAGAGTTTCCAAACCGCCGGCGAATCCTGTCGCCCTGGCGTGAACGCCATCTTCACAAGACATCGAGCCTAGGTAACGCCCGCTCTCTGGAAGTCTCAGCATACGACAACTTTGTCGATCGCGGCCGTCAGAAAGCCGTCACCGTGTTTACAGCTTTGCGTGTTGGTCAAGTGAGCAGGCGATTTTTCGCCTATTTGTGTTGCTTTATTCTCCCTCCTATACTTTTGTTACATTAAAATGCGTAAACGATAATCATTTTTCACGTTGATATTTGGCTAAACCCTACTCAAATACTGTTCTAAAAGAAAGACGGAAGAAAAATAGATAAGTTTTCAGGGGACAATAAAAGAGTAAAATTGAAAGTCAATCTGCACGCAATTGAATTGTTTGCGTTTGTCGACCAGTCGCGAAGTGGATATGCGTTTTGTTTAAATTAACAAAATTCTTTATCGTTAGAAATCCGTGCACAAATTCTGTAGTTTTGCCACCAACAGTCTCGTGGTACCTTATTGTTGGTATTTTGCAATTAACGTAGATGTTATAGGGCGGAAGGTCCTAGTTTGACTTGAATTAATAATTATTTATTTCGAAAAGAAAATCTCTGAATTGAATTCACGAGATTTCATGTATAAAATTATTGTTGTTCTTGTGGCATTGTTACCGTCTGGAAAAGAAAGCCGATAACACTTTCTGGGGTGGCTTATCAACTTAGGTGCCTACCGTGCCGTTTTAGATTCACCTCGGCTTGAAGTGTTATCTGGTATCTGTTAAAAATCGGATGACAGGTACCTACGCCACCTACGCCTTGGAACAGATAGGGTTCACTTTGATTCCGGCTCAAGTCTTCTTCGACTGTAACAGAAACTTTGTGCTGGCAGTATACGACGAAATTATACGACAGTATTATTTTGACAACATTATTCGTCAATATTATTCGACATATCAACCTCTTTTATTTCTTTTATTGTAGAATTAGCCAACCGGCACCTGTTCATTTTCATTACCTTTTGTAAATAAAACTTTGTGTTTGAAATCCATTCATTGCTTTGTCTTCAGTGTTGTACTAGTCATTGTTTGGTGCTAAAGGTTGTTTTTTTGGGAATTCGGTCGACAATACTGTGTCGCCCCCCCCCCCCATCCAAAAGAACCCCGGCCTATCTCCACCGATCAGCTGGCGGGCCGTGTTCCTGAATAAGACAGACCAATGGTTAGTCACACCAAAAAGGCACAGAGCCTTTTTGGCATGTAACACACTTAGCATGGAGTTATAAAAGTCAATTGCGCCAATGATTTCCACTCTTTGTACCGTCTAATATAGGAAGCAAGTCGATTGCTACTATCAAGTCGAAATACGACATATTTGTATTATTTTCTTTTTTAGTTAATGCCTCTGTCTCGTTTCATACTTTGGTCCCCCTTTATCTAATAATGCCTTTGATTCTTCTTTGATTCCTTCTACTCCTTTCAAACCTTTACGCCCTGGGAACCTGGGTAATCTAGGTGTACTCGAAGGGCCTAGTGGTCCTGGTTCACCTTTCTGTCCCGGTAGTCCGGTGAGTCCGTTTAATGCGGGTATACCAACATATCAATTTTCTCCCATCAGACCTAGCAGCAGACCTGGAGATGCCGGCGAGCCGGGTGAACCTTTTTCACCTTCGCAGCCGAATGGACCGGGTGGAACGACTGTTAGAAAAACATTTTCTCTCTTTCGATCTTTTGAACCAGCAAAACCAGGTAAACCAGCACCGCTATCTCTGATTTATTTTCCAGGAAAACCCATTGGCCCCACATCACCTCCATCTTCCCTCGGTCCAGGCCAGCCACGTCTTCCTACTGGACCTTGTGGACCGTCTTGGTTAGAAAGTCCTGTAAATTCGGTATTATCTTGATCTCCCTGAATATCCTGGAGCTCCTTGCGGTCTTCGTTAGTCAGGTGCCCCGCAATCTCTTTTCAGCTATGCTTCTATATTTTCTGGGAATGTGTCTGGTTCACCTCTGATTCCAAAAGGTTTTTTTTTTGTTTTGTATTGTTTTTAATCTATTTAGTTCATGTGTATTGTGATAGTTGGGAACTAATGGAAGATTGAAAGTGTATGAAACTGATGATCCCTCGAGCACAATCAGTAGTTTTTTGGTTTTTCAAGAATTAACATCCAGGGGTTGTTTTGCAGCCCCGGGAGAAGTAACGAGTGGAGGATTGACGATATATTAGCGAAGCGCGAATGTGAGTGAGACTTCGTGGGAGACATTCAGTATCTGAAAGTGTCCATTGTAAAGTTAAGTAGATCAATAGTATATTCGAGATGGTTGTCGAACACTCAGATTCGAATATCTCAAAAACGAAGCCTCGAATGAAAATTTGACATAAGTAACTTTTTCTTAAAAATCAATCGTAAAATTTACCTAAGCAAATTGAGGTGGATAACAGGGACGAGCTCCCCAATAGTAACGCCACTGGTTCAATGTATCAAAATCGTTTACTGGCAATTTTTGGGAACTCACTTTAAAATCACGCATGCAAAATTTAGAGCGAATTGGTTTAACGGTGTGAAAATTATGTGGAGAAAAATGGTATTTGAATCTTAGCTTTGAAGGGCTGTATCTCAGTTATAGTAAGATTTTGAACTCAGTGGTCTGAACTTATTTTTGATGCTCTGTCGACTGGCGAATTGCTTCTGATCAAACACCTGACATCCTGTAGAGCTAATTTGATCCGCAGCACTCAAAATTTCGTCCTTAAGGAGACGAACGGGGCTCTCCAAACTTTGAACATGCAAGAGCTTTTACCAAACGACCATATTGAGTATCGTGTCACAAGGAAGCTAATTACGAGTCTTGAAAATGTTTCTTCATTCCGTCCCAACGTACCCAAGTGTTCAGAACCGGCGTCATTCTGGCAATCTTATGTCGAAGGACCAACGAAACGTCTACTGCACATTGTATTCTCACCTCGTACGGTATGTGGAACTGTTGCACCAGGTTGCACTCCAAGAACATCCTGATGGTGGCCTTGCACGTGTCCTCGTCCGACAGCTCAAAGTCTATGAACGTGAAACTGTACAAATTGAAGGTCCTTGCCGACGGTATGTCCTCCTTGATGAGTACTTCGGTGGCATCGTTGCTGGCCGTCGCGTGGTACGACAGACACTCCAGCGCCACCTTCTGCTTGGCCATCAGCTTGCAGGCGTTCTCGTACATCTGCGTGTTGTGTATGCCCAATCCGCAGAAAATGGCGAAGGCTTCGAAGAGCGAAACGTCGCAGTCCGTGAACGGTCTGCCGTTGTCTTTATTAATTAACTGAGCGACACCTGGAACCAAAACAGAATAATATGAAGCTTCGCCATAGCTCTTTTATGGGTTGTTTTTCAGAACAAACAATGATGATTTCAATGCATCATATTGGGTACTAAGAGCCCTGCTATCGTATTTTTAAAATGCAGCTGGCGGCATTTGAATTTCATCCTCGTGATGCCAGCAGGCGCTCATTTAATGAAATATTCTGTTTTTTGAGGGGGTGGAGCGGAGTGAGGGAGGCAAAACGCAAAAAATATAAAAACGTTCCGAGGAGTCTGCGTGAGATTTAATTTTCACGAAACACGTAATGCCACTCGGTGAAACAAAGGATTTTTATGTTTTTATTGGATGCGGTGGCAACGGGCGGCACATTACAGTGGCTTGTTACGTGTATTGTTGAATAACGTGTTGGTTTTTTAATTGAAATGTCAACGCGCAACTGGAACTGAAATTTTAATGAGCGCCAGATTCATAGTGCTTTTGTGCCAGCAATTCGGTAAATTCTGGGAAGTTTGGCTTTGAACAAACGAAGCTGAAAATCATTTACTACCTTGATGAACAACAATTCGACAACAATAATCGACTCGCTGACCTTGGTAGAAAAGAAGTTTTCAGCAATCAAGATAAAATTTGCAGGCATATAGGCAACCAATAATACACTATTGCTTCAAGTTTGAGCACCAAACTGCAGGCAATTTGGTGTGTCTGCTGAGTGCTGAGCGCCTGGCACTTCGTTCGTTTTCTTATCACTTGAGATCCAGCACACACCAAATTGCATTTTACTAATAGAGGTTTGTCATAGTTTTGTCAGGAATATATCGCTTTTTTTGGTGTGAGAAAAAAACTGACGTCGGAAAAGTTACAAATTAATTCTTTTTCCTCCTTGAGCAATTTACAACACAAGTTGTGCGAAGGGGTGGCTAGCAAAATAACTACAGTGTGAATACGTAAGTGCTTCGATCTTCAGTTTCGCTTGGTAAGTACCCTAGCCACATATCAAAACCGCAACAAAGCTGATGTAAAATATTCCCCAGCTTGACTTCCATCGCGGTTTATCTTCTCTTCTCCTTTTTATTTATCCCCGGTGAAAATCGAACTGAAAGCATAGCCGGGCGGGAGCATCCCCAGGAAAGTTATGTATTTGCGCTACTTTTGCCATATTTTACGATTCATCCCGTTAATGCCGAAAATGCGACCGTAAAAATTCTACCATTCACATCTTTTTCTCTCTCTCTCGCGCGCGCGCGCACAAACGCATACCGGGTGATCATTTGAAAACTATCCACCTGCAATATCTTCCGATTCCTAGTGCAAATGTCTTTGAGCAAAAACAGGTCGATTTTTATATCGAGGGGGACATCTAAAACATACATTGGAGAATTTATACCTTAAGCCCTCTCGCCCCCACTCACTCCAACTTTGAAATTTCAAATGACACCACCTACCTTGCGATACATCAAATTAGAGAGAATTAAATTCTCTTTCTAAAAAAAATATTTTGAAATTTTTCAACCCCACCCCCCGTTCTTCCTAAAATTCTCTGAGTGTCCAAGTTAATACTCTTGACCTCCATTTCCCTACAATGCAGTCAACGTCATCCTGCACAGCATCGAAAAAGAAATTGTTCTAT
The DNA here is from genome assembly GCA_949128115.1 of Anaspis maculata. Lineage (NCBI taxonomy): Eukaryota > Metazoa > Arthropoda > Insecta > Coleoptera > Scraptiidae > Anaspis > Anaspis maculata. Next base: position 127,489,533 of record OX421961.1, read on the forward strand.
AAAAAAGTGCCACCCAAATTCACCACTTCGCTCCCTCTACCTGACCTTGAAAATCTAAAATGTCAATACCCACTTTGTAATACATCAAATTGAAGGAAATTGAATTCTCTTCCTGAAAAAGATTTTTTCACAATTTTCAAAGCCCCCCATTTGCCCCCATAGAATATTCCAAATGGCCAAGTTATTGGGGGAGGGGAAGAAAATTAAAAAAAAATTCTTTTCAGAAAGAGAATTCAATTCCTTTTAATTTGATGTATCACAAAGTAGGTAGTGTTTTGTTAAATTTGGGAGTTGAGGTGGGGGAGAGCAAAGGGGTGAATTTGGGTAGCACTTTTCCCACCGAAAATTTTCTTCTTCGATGCTATCTAGGGTGACGCCGACTAAATTGAGAAAAAAATGAGGGGTCCAGAATATAAAATGGGACAGTCAGAGAATTTTTAGGAAATATTTTTTTCAGAAAGAAAATTTAATTCCCTTCAATTTGATGTATCGCAAGGTAGGTAATGTCATTTGGAATTTCAAAGTTAGGATGAGTGGGGGCGAGGGGGGTGAATATAGAAATTTGCCAATGTATGTTTTAGATGTCCCCCTCAATATAAAAATCGACCCGTTTTTGCTCGAAGAAATATTGACTGGGAATCGGGAGTTATTGCAGGTGGATAGTTTTCAAATGATCACCCGGTACATGCACACGTACGCGACACACGTCTTCTCCAATGCTTTTGTCTTGAGACTTTATTGTCTTATTTCTGAAACATGTCCCCGCGAAAGTTTAACGAGAGTAATTTTAAAGCTGAAATGGCGAACACGCCAGGGATCACAAACACGGCATAAAATTTTATCGGCTGCCGCGGTTGCCTCGTTCTCGTTGGACGCTTGGAAAATTTAAGAGCAAACGCACATAAATCTTGAGAGCCCATCACCATCAGTGAGCACTGAGCAGGTAACCAGTTGTAGAATTTTTATATAGTTTCTGAGTATCCCAGGCCATGCGGTTCGTTTGACTCCAAAAAACGCACTGTACGTATAAACAGTGTAGACAGTCTGAGAGCCATTGGCTGCAAATTTAGCTGCGGCAGGTTGACAGCTCTGGGCCCACAGCCGTCGTGGGCCCGATCTATAACCAAATTGACAGTTTCCATGTGCGCTGTCGTAATCATGTGTCCGCGGTATTTTGCTTCCAATTCGAATTCGGTGATTTATTCTGTTGATTCATGACTGAATTTGATTATTATTCATTATTCGCAGATCCCTTGACGTGTCAGCAACGACGTGCTAAAAAAATGACTCAGTTGAATCAAGTGCTACTCGTGTAGAAATCCTGGTTATATTTGTTCTCGATGTCTCAAACACAAGGATTTTTATCTATGCAACTTCCATCCAACGATTCCATCGTCTTGCTTCTACTACAAATGACACTATGACCGACGGTGTTCCACCTCTGTCACATTCGATTGTGAGATGCTGTATTGTTTTTCCGACCAGCCTGAAGCAATCTTCGTGCTGACTTTTGAGCCGTCTAACGATCTACTTTGTTCGTCCGTGATATCCCAATTTTCGTGCCTTGAGTTTTCCTCTCTGGAAAAACTGCAAATTTTCCAACTTTTTATCCCGTGAACAGATTTTCACCAATTTTTCTCAAACAAGAGGTAGGTAACTGGTTTCTTAACAATTCAATTTCTTGACAATTTCCATATGGAAAATGTAAAACTGGCCTGGGCTATCGAGACCGGACTTGAATGATATAGTAAATAAATATATAGTTAGAAGTTTGTTTGTTGTTCATGCCAGAAATCGGCGTTGCCGGTTGAAATCGACATAAACTTTCAACTTCAGATTTTTATTTGTGGTCGCAGCCACCTTTGGTACTAATAATTTGATCATATATTTCTTTTTTTTTTTTTTTTTTTTTTTTTTTTTTCCTTAGGGTTTATCTTGCTGCATCAACCGTAATAGGTTATTAGCAGCTCACATTGTTTGTTTTTTATTTAGGGCTTATATGGAATCGTATATATCAATATCTTTCAAAAAGTTTAGTACAGAGTTGTATTTGTCTGGGTCTATCAAGTTGATTTCACTTTCGGTTATGTTGTGCATGGTTCTTTGGATGTTGTATTTTGGGCAGACATAGAGAATATGCTCGATGGTTAGTATGACGTTGCAGATTTCGCACTGCACACGGTCTTGTCTGGACAATAGGAAGGAGTGTGTCAGTCTGGTGTGTCCGAGCCTGAGCCTAGAAAGTTTTATTTGGTCTTTTCTTTTTTCTGGGTATTTAAGAGTAGTAGAGACGGATGGTTTAATCTCTTTGAGGTGGGTATCTTTTAGGTTCCAAGTTTGTTGCCAAAGTGTGACTATTTTGTTTTTTATGTAGGTCTTGATATCATCTGGAGGATTTACTTGGCAAGATGGGAAAATGATGGAGGTCGTCGCGCTTTTTGCCAGATCGTCCACTTCCTCATTTCCTTCAATTCCGACGTGCGCTGGAGTGTACAGAAATTTTACCCTATCAGCTACGTCAAAGAGCTGATCTTTGATATTTTGTATAAGGGGGTTGCGGGGATATAATTGCTTTAAGGCGTGTAGTGAGCTCAATGAATCTGAGCAAATTATATACCTTTGTTCCGGGATGGTTTTTATATAGACAAGTGCCTGCGAGATAGCATAAAGTTCTGCTGTGAAGATGGAATTGTGGTTTTGGAGGTGGTAAGCTTCTTTGGAAGATGGAGTAATTATGGCTGATGCCACCTGATTGTCAATTTTAGATCCATCTGTGTAGATCAACTTGTGGTTTGGAAAAAAGGAGATGATTTCCAGAAAGTTTGCCCTGATCAGAGTGTGGTTCATTTCCGATTTTTTGTTTTTCGCGAGGTCAAGAATTGTTTGTACTACAGGTAGTTTCCAAGGTGGGTTCGAAGAGTTTTGCCAAGGCGAGGTTTCAGGAATTTTGAAGTCAATTTCTAGTTGGATGCGATTGAGTCTTTCGTGCAGGGGTGGGATTATGTTCCTGTTAGAGTTGTAAAGATCTTTGTGTCTATCTGAAAATACCAAGTCATAGTTTGGGCTTTTTGGGTTGGCTGAAATGTTTATTGCGTAGTTCAGGGTCATACGCTTAGTGCGTAGTTCAAGAGAAGGCTCATTGACTAGTGCGAGTAGACTTTCCACCGGTGTTGTGCAGAAGGCCCCAATCGCAATTTTTATAGCCATTGATTGTATAGTTTTGATGGATTTGAGATATGATTTTCTAGTGGTCATATATGCAATGGCACCATAGTCCAGCTTGGACCTTATCAGACTTTGATATATCATCAATAGGGTCCTAGAGTCTGCTCCCCAGGAATGGTTGGATAAGACCTTCATGAGGTTCAAACCTTGGATGCAAGATTTTTTCACTTGACTTATGTGGTTTTTCCAGGACAATTTATGATCAAAAATGACACCCAAGAACTTTGCTGAGTTAGAGAATTTCAGGCTTTTGCCGTGGAGGCGAAGAAGTGGTGATCTTAACTGCTTGGACTTGCTAAAGTTGATGCAGTGTGTTTTTTGAACAGAGAATTTGAAGCCTGATGTTTTGCTCCAATTTTCGATGGTATGTAAGGTGGACTGTAAGATTCTTTGCGTGGATTCAGGATCCTTCCCCCGAAGATATATGATTAGGTCATCTGCAAACAGGCCGCAGCGGACGGGAGATTTGATCTTTTTAAGTATCTCGTTGACCGCTATCAAAAAGAGAGTCACACTTATTACAGATCCTTGGGGAACACCGTTTTCTAGACCTTTTGTTTGTGAGAATGTGCTATTAACTTTTACCTTGAATGTCCTGTTTTTCATAAAGTTTTGGATAAAGGCAAGAATGTTCCCCTTAATTCCCCACTCAATCAATTTGTCTATGATTGGTCGAGTCCAAGTCATATCGTAGGCCTTCTCTACGTCGAAAAAGATTGCCAGCAGACTTTGTTTCACAGCGAAGGCTTCACGTATTTCCGACTCAAGTTGCACAATGTTGTCAATAGTTGAACGATGCTTTCTAAAACCATTTTGCCCGGGATGGAGTAAATTTGATTTTTCCAGGTGCCAGTTCAGGCGATTGTTGATGATTCTCTCTAAAACTTTGCACATTGTGCAAGTTAGCGATATTGGACGGTATGAATTTTTTTCATCGGTTGGTTTATTAGGTTTTAGGATTGGCAGGACTGTAGAATGAGACCAAGAGTTCGGAAATTTCTGGGTTTGCCAGATTTCGTTGTAAATGTCCAGTAGTTTCAGCTTAGCACTACATGACAAGTTTTTGAGAAAGGCGTAGGGGATGTCGTCAGGGCCGGGGCAAGTGTCTTTGGATGATTGTAATGCTTCTTCGAGATCTGCCGAAGTAAGTGACAAATTTAAGGGATGTAAGTTGCTTGTAAGGTGTTCATCTACCCCTTGAGATTCCCTGTTTCTTTTGTACTGCAGGAAGTCTTGGTCAAAGTTTGAATCACTGGAATTTGCACAAAAGTGTTCGGCCATGATTTCAGCTATGTCGTTGTCGGTGTCGTATATTTGGTTGTTATTTTTAATGGTTGCAATTTTGGGGCGAGTTATAGACTTGAGTTGTCTTACTTTATTCCACACCTCTGACGCTGGAGTCGAGGGATTGATAGTCGAAACATAGTTTTCCCAAGATTCTTTCCTGCTTTTTTTAACTACATACCTTGCTCGTGCTCTAAGTTTTTTGAAGATCAATAGATTTTCTGGGGAATTAGTTCTTTTAAATCTGTTAAATGCATTTTTGCTGTTTTTAATTGCTTCTGCAACTTGTTTGTTCCACCACGGTACTGGTTTACGATTCTTTGGAATAGAAGATTTACCTATATGATTGTGGGCAGCAGACAGCATGATGTTAGTAAATTCTTGGACGGACTTATTGATGTCTTTTCCGCTGAAGGATTTGGACTCAAGTTTACTATCAATTTCGTCAGAATACTGGAGCCAGTTGGCGCTTTTAAGATTCCATTTAGGAGAGTTGTTCGAGGTGTTTTCAACATTGATTAGATGGTTCTTTATTTTAATAGGGTAGTGATCACTACCATACAGATAAGAATAAGTTTCCCATGTTAAGTAGGGAGTGAGTGTGGGGCTGCATGCTGTCAAGTCAAGAGCGCTGTGGTTTCCAGTGAAGGTATTCAGTCTGGTCGGAGATCCGGTGTTCAAAAGTGTTAGGTTAGAGGAGTCGAGCAATTGTTCAATTTTTTGACCTCTTTGATTTGTGTATTGTGAGCCAAATATTATGTTATGGGAATTGAAATCACCTAGTATTATGCGTGGAGTAGGTATTTGATCAAGGAGGTCTGATAGTTCTTGTTGGATGATTTCTCTGTTGGGAGGAATATAAATGTTGCAGATGAAGATTTTAATTTTGAGTTGGATGGAGAAAGCGACAGCTTCCAAGTTGGTGTTCAGATCAAGTTCATGCGTGGTGTAATTCGAACTTACAAAAGAGGAGACTCCCCCACTTGATCTTTCTCTGTCAAGACGATGTTTAGAGAAACATTTATAACCCTTGAGGCTGGGATCACTTTTTAAGTGAGTTTCCTGTAAGCAAATTATGGGAGGGTTATCATCAGCGATTAGTAGTTTAAGTTTCGGTAAATGGGTATAATACCCATTCAGATTCCACTGTAAAATAAACATGTTGAATAAATATTAGAATAAATCGAGATCAGATTGGGATAGATTTTCTTCTCGTGAGTCAAGAGAAGTATTACTTTGTGTTCGTGGATGATTCATTGTGTTTTCCTCGCCTTTCATGAGATTTTTGATTTTTTTCTGGATGCGGGTGAACTTTCCTTTCATAGATCTGTTTTCTAGATTGGGGTATATTTCAAACATCATATTTATCAGCGAATCAACATCATTTGTGCACCGTTTAGCTTCGAGTAGTGGGTTATTGTTTCCTTTACAATTCTCAAGGAAACCCTTGAAAACGTCAAAGGTCAGGGGAAATGCTTTGGGGTTTTTATCAATAAGAGTTTGGATGATTTCGAAATCTGCGTCCATGCTGAGAGATTCCGAGGAGCTAGAAATTTTGTTTTTCGTGAGCTCGGTGTCAGGTTTCGAGATTTTCTGTTTTTTGGGTAGATTTCTAGGCTTAACGAAGGGGGCAGATAGAGATTCCTGAGATGCTTCAATTTCATTGAAAGGGTCTTGTGATTTATCCATCTGTTCGTCTATTGCCGGTGAGTCTAAACTCTCTGATGGAGGGGGGCGTTTTCCTGAACCTTTTTGTAAGTCGACTTCAAGATTTTCCAAGGTCTGCGATACTGAGGGTTGTTGCTGTTGTTGTTGGGTCCGACAAGAGCTAGAGATATGCCCCTGCTGACCGCAGATAAAACATGTAAGGTCGTCATATGTTAGGAAGATGCGATAATTGGTATTTTCATAGTTAATGACCAAAGATGGAGTTAATTCAATATTCTCATCGGGGGAGGCATAAACGTGCCTTCTAAAACTCAAGACGTGAGTGTACTCTTCATCCTCATAACCATAACCTGCTCTGAGAAAAGATATTGGTGAAACCAGTTTCAGTCCAGTGTTCTTAATCTCTTGTTCAATGATTTCATTCGGGATTGATGGGCAAACGTTTGATATTATTATTCTTTTGGAGGGAGTAATCAGTTTTCGGATTCCTATGTCGACACCTTTTATAGTAATAGACTTGTACTTACTTGTTAGATCATTAACCATCTGTGGGGATGACAAATAAATGCACATGCGATCGTTTGAAATCCGAGAGGCAAACATGATGTTTTTAGGACCCACAATCTTACCAACAGATTTTACATAATCGATTCTTGTTAATTCTTCGTTGATGTTCATAATAATTGCTTGTTCTTTTTTTGGGTAGACTATTGAAGGGCGAGTCTTGGCAGCGTTAACATAAGAAGGGGTGTTGTTTTGTGTACTGTTTGTGTGTGTGGATGAGCTTCTGTAGTCAGAAGCCATCTTATTCAGTTTGGGAGCGTAGTGGATTCAATTGTAAACAATTGGTACGCCACTGCCGGGCGCACCAGGCATCCAGCAAAAAGTGATGTTTTTGCCGAGATATAAGTTTGGATAGATACCACTGACCTGTTTCTGTTGAGAATAAACCTGCTTTAGGAGGATGTTTCCATAGATGGTTTGGTCCAAGACGAGTCCTGGGTGCAAAGAATGGCAGGTTGGTCGAAAAAACAGGATGAAAACACTACTGTAAACACGTGGTTTTCGCGTATTCTTAGGAGAGCACTCAAATGCGTGTTCACTGCGATAACACCCATTATATTTCTGTTATATCCAATCCCCTCCAAAATAGTCATTTTTCATCATAGAGAATTTTCAAGACTATCACTGTGTCAGTAAAAAAATGTCTATTCGAATATAAAAAAAATACAGGGTGTTCCATTTGAAAATCAAAAGTTGATGTTACTTCCGGTTACTTCTGGAAGTGAGAGTTGCTTCATGATCAACGCAAAAAATAGCAAAAGTGCTTTCAAATACCCTATAAAAATTTCAAATCTATATATTCATAGAAAAAAGTTATAAAGTATGCTGCCAAACCCGGACATTCGTGTCAACACTAGACCTACAGGAAGGTTATCACCCAGTTGGAGTTAGGAGGAGTGACTGGAACAAGACGAGTTCCATCCTGCCTTTCGGTCTTTTCAATTTCCGACGGATGCCGTTCGGACTCCAAAATGCACCAGCGATTTTCCCGCGTTAAATTGATAGGCTTCTTCTGTCGTGTGAATTTTTATTTTTCAGTTGTTGAGTAGAACAGTTCACCTACTTCTAGACTTGCGATGAGGAAAAGTCGACAGATCAGAAATTCACACAGCTTTAAAATGTGTGGGTACTTGATATCTGCAGAAGTTTATTTTTCTAAGGTAGAAGAAGAGGATTTGAGTGTTTTGGCAGAGTGAATCAACATTTCCAGATTTTCAAAAGTTTTGCTAGGCTGGTTCCACAAAAGAACTTGTCACAAGAATTCGAGAATTCATCACCGACAACAAAATAGTTCAGATGAAAAAAGTCCTCTTTCTCTGGGCTTTTCATTCATGTCTCGCTGATGTCTGTACCTGGTCCAGTAAGCCAGATGTTATGTCTTACAGTCCAGCAAACACAATAATCGGAATCCATGACGTCACCGATCAGACACTTGTTGATTTCAACACTAGCCGTTACTAGGACTTTTTTACTTACCATACCTGGACTCACCATAGCAATGAATACTGGCTGTTGTTAAAATCAACAAGTGTGTGATCGGTGTCGTCATGAATTCGAGATTATTGTGTTTGCTGGACTGTAAGGCAGAACATCTGGCTTACTGGACCAGGTACAGACATCAGCGACACATCAATGGAAAGCCCAGAGAAAGAGGATTTTTTTTCATCTGAAGTAGTTTGTTTTGTGGGTCGTGGATTTTTGTGACTCGCCCGAATCAAATTGCATTTTCTTGGAAACTAGAGCACCTACAACCATCGACGCCCGTCAAAAGAAAGCTCAAAGGTAAGGCTTCCCCCCAAATAAGAATGTTTTTTGTTGTCTTGATATTTTCTGAGGAAATCGCGCTGGGTTGTTTCAGCTGGGACACCTGTATGCTACTTTATTCACTTTTTTTTAATAATCGCCCAGAAATTGGGAATTCTAGCTGCTAAGAATAGAAACGTTTGAAAGGTGACACTTTAGAACTGACTTTCGCCTACCTTCTATTGGAAATAAATTGTTCCTATTGGTTGAGAACAATTTAATAATTTGCACCATTAGAACACTGTTTTCGATGTACTAGTGAATCCATTAGTAACGCAAAGTGAATAAAGATAGTGTTACGAGCGGCGATCCCGTACATATTGGTAAACACTCGACCTTTCTGGATCCTTCCATCCATTAGATCGCAGTGTGGAAGTCTGGAGCGATCTGGTGCATTCCAGAGCGTTCGTGTATGTGAAACTCAATGGAGACTCGAATGCCTGATCAGGGCACATCTGTCCATTTTGGCGGAGGCGCCGTTCATAACCCGGCAGAATTATACGGGTAAAGTGTACGATTATTCAGGAGTGATCTAGAAACCGCATATGCCGAGCCACTATGGAAATTTCTGGAAGTAGACAGAAAGCTCGGGAACGCTGCTCGGGGGCCTTATATAAGGCGTCAGCCGGGAGCTCGCGGCAGTATTGAATTGGGATGCGAAGTGTTAACGCGAGCGAAACAAGCAAAGTACCTGCGATATAATTCCAAGTGGATAATTGTTGGCGTTTATTGATTGTAGTACGCAGAAATAAACAGTGTGTGTTTTAAATCGATCGTTTCAATTATATTCGAACCCGTACGCCAAATATCGTAACAATAGTTATTATCTGCCCAGGTATTATCCTTGTTTAATTTTTCAGGCCATTATTCAAATGCTAACAATGTCTAACACTCTCAACCTTAGGTGTTTTTCTTCTACCACAGTCACACTTGGTAGAAGAAAAACACATTTCCGTTGTAGTGAGGAAAGGCGAGAAATTGCTGAGGAACGAGTGAGATATCGCTATCAACTGAGGTAAGAATATCCAAGACTGATGGCAAAAGGAATGCTGCAAATGTCAACGTATCCCAACAATGTCAACTGTCAACGATATCAATCCCATCTTTGATATCCCCTCATAAAGCCGTTACTGACTAAAGCTGCGACCAAAGATGCAGGAAATCGAGCTTTCCTTCCCGAATATATAACTTTTCGACTGATTAATCTCGAAGGCTCCGCAGATGTAATCTGGCCCTCTGAAAGCTGATTATGATGCGGCGGTTCGGTGGAATAAGGTCCTGGAGGTCGGTCGGTCGGCCGACTGGCATCGCCGGGAAAGCAATAATCCCGAACCCGCTTTCCAAAACTGCTCCGAGAGCGGCGGCGGGGCGGTCGAAAAACGACATTTTATTACCTTTCACGTCGGACATTCCACGGATGATGGCGTACCTACCACGACGTCTTTTCGATTTTCGGAATGGAAACGTCCGAAAAGGAAAAGAACACGGCCGGCGATAGAGAGACAAGCTTTCTCACTCAATTATTAAAAGAACTATTAATATTAATGGCGAGACGTACTGCACATAAAGCTAATGCCTTATTTATCGGAGTATATAGGTGTACGTATACACAAAGGACACGCTTTAAATGGACTCCCTCAGCTTGGTTCGACTCGACAATTTTTTTTTGTCTGGTCGCACACGGAAAATCTTTACCTAAATAATTTATGGCCAGAGGACGACCCGAAATGGTATTTCATGATGGTGTCCTTTATGAAAGAGAAACGGGGGAAATTGTGGCTATTATGCGCTGGCGGACGAACTCGGAAAAACGACTGCCTGTGAAAAGAGGACAATAAGAAAATGAAACATTAAAAGCGTAGAGGTAGGAGGTAGGAAATAGCAATGGAAAAGTGTGTAAATTATTCATTTCCTAATAAAGTCTTTTCAGTTTTTGAAATAAAAATCGATGCCTACACTAAAGAGGGAACCTCGGAGGGAACTATGAAACCCAAATTTGCTTCAACTTATTAAGCGATCTCCAAGGACTTCGCCGGGTTCGATTCCAATACAAATTTGTGTCAAGAATTTTCGCTTATATCGATGCCGCAAATAACAGCAGACCAGCTGAGACTTATCCTACGAATGAAGGAACGAGGATTATCTGCCCGCCCAATCTCCATCTGCTAACAACAGTAGGGTCCATCCTGCGGGTCCTCCTGAGAGCTAATAATAGTTCTCAGTACCAACCAAGAGGAGGCACCGGAATGGTTAGAATCATATCAATAATTATTGAAAGGCCTCTGTATTTCAACTTCGGTATTGAATATTCAAGAGAGGAGGTGAGTATTCCAAGGCAATACAATATTTAATGCAAGCAAGTATAATTTTTTCAACGAATTCTCATTTATACAACAAAGTCAATAGATGGGGACGGTAACATGAATAACAGTATAACTTCAGTATTTTGTGGGTCCTCCCCTTTTGGCAATCACTTCAGCCACCTTGGTCAGCATGCTGAAAATTACCCCATCAATAAATTCCTGGGGAGCAGCTGATAATTCTTGCTGTACCTCATTCATCAAGTCATTCATGCGTTCTTCCCTCTTTTTCTACATCAGTTCCATTCGACTCCAACTATGCTCAATTGGATTCATATCCAAAGACGAAGACGGCCAGTCCACTCGGTCAATTCCCTGGTCTCTTGAAAACTCGTTGACAATGCGAGCTCCACTGCATTGTCATCCACGAGAAGAAAGTTGTCTCCAATGTATTCGACAAAAAAACCACGACATCTCACATAAAAATCTCTGTACCTTCAACCGTTCATGCTCTCATCTCTCTGGATCATCAATTCACTCTTTCCAGTACTCGACATTCATCCCCACACAGTTACTCCTTTGTAGCCCCAAAAGTCACCTTCGTCTCCATCTTCACTTCCAAAAATCAGCGGAGCAGACTTTCTTGTTGGCCCAAGAAACTTGACGATTCGGCGCCGGTCTAGCCATGAAATTTTGTCAATGCCCATACAACAGCTAAAGCTTCTCGCTCGGTCGTTGGATAATTTCTTTCAGCTGTGGTCAGTAACTTGCTGGCATATTTTATGAGATGTTCTTCGGGGTCAAGTTTCCCGGCCACATCCTCACCAACAACGGCATTGCACCGGACGATGGCAACATCTTTTGCCACAGTTACCTGCACCGAAAAGGTAAAAAATCGGAGTTTTTTCGCAGAATTGTTCGTGGTGCAGAAGATTGTCGACTTAGCCAAAGTTATGAAGCCGCCAACGACTTTACCCACAAAAAGTCAGTTAGATACGAAGACCCGACCTAGATTGAAGCTTTCAATACGTTAAGGAGACTCCCAACCTCAGCGCCGATACTGCGTCAAGCCAATTCGACACTACCTTTCCATTTGCGATCTAATGCAAGTGCATACGGTATTGGGAATGTCTCCTCCAGGAAGGAGGGACCTGAGGAACGTCCCATTGAATCACTGACCATAACCAGAAGAAATTTTTCAACGACCGAGCAAGAAGCTTTGGCTGTTTTATGGGCTGTGACCATATTTCGTGGCTACATTGATGTATAACACATATTAGTCAGCACTGATCACCAACTCCCTCGTTGGCTAATAGTGATAAATCGCCAAGCGGGTGATCATCCAGATGTGCACTAGCTCTTCAGGTCTGCGACTTACGGATTGAATACACACCAGGTCACGGCAATGTAGCCGCCGATGCGCTTTCGCGATCCTCTTGCACAGGAAAAAAAGAAAAACTGATGTTTGCACCGTTTTGGTATTATTCCCAACCAAGTTTTTCAAGAAGTAACGTGACACTCAAAGAAGTGATCCAGACATCAGAATTATAACGGGCTGTTTTGAACATACAGAACACCCAGATCTCAAAAGTTATGAGGTTATGCCATGAATGAGGGTGTACTCTATACCAATTTGTCCCTGGAATTTATGGAGAAGATCCGTGGCTTCGCCTTAACACCCATACTTGGTTATAACCAAGTCCAGAATACCAGATATCTTGAAAGAGTATCATCATTGGGTTGAAAAGACACTGAACAACATAGCCAAGCGATGCTATTGGCCATCCATGCGACGGGACGTGACTGCTTATGTCAAGGTAGTCGCTTGTTTGGAGTGTCAGCGTTGCAAAGCTTGTGGTTGTTCCCATTTAATGATTATTTCCTCTATGGTGTTTCCTGTTACGAATCAGTAACGAGGTAGTAAACTGTCAAGTTATATGAGAAAAGTTTATTGCAATACCAAAAATCTCGATTCAGTCTTAACGACCGGACCTGATGGAAGTGAACGAGTAGATCTGCCCCCCCCCCCTGGTAAAAAAGACTACGTCAAGTTGCAGGGCAGTGGGTTAGGAGTGAGGCTAGCAATAAACAAAAAAGATTAATCTGGAAACGACATTTTTTCAGGAACAAGCCAAGAATCTTCAAGAATATCGAGAGTCAAGCAAGGAATCTTTTTCATTTAGTTAATTTGGTAACTTGAGGTCGGAGCAATAAAAAAAGTCGTATAATTAGCCATTAGGGATTGGGTATTGAAAGAGCGGCATATGTTGGGACACCCGTTAATTTTTCCGGCGTCGTTATCGATTGGCGGTGGCGTGTGCGGCATCAGCAGCACCAATTGCATTGCCGCCAATTCGGCAGACCGGCGGGGACGACGATGGCGGCGGTATCAGCATCCACACACCGTCGCCGATGCACCCACCCTCCAGCCAGCACCCGCTGGATGTCGACGATTCCGGCGGCGCGAGCAAAAATTCGAAGTGTGATAAATTGGCCACTCGCCGAATTCCAAAAATAAAAGACGAATCGCCGTCGTCGCGCGGAGCCAAAGCGGCAGCGGCGGCTCCTCTCTGCTGCGTAACTTTTTCAGCGCGTCTTTTCCTGAAAAGGCGCCGCCGGTGCGCGTCTTTGTGTGCCCAAATTGAATTTCTCGGCTCTTTGCAATCGCGTTTCTCTCCATAAGGCCCGCGCGCACACAAACGCCAATTCCGTCGCGTTTTGGCGTGTGAGATGGAAAGTTTCCTAATTTCCGGGTTTCGCCATTGAATCCCGACTGATGATGATCATCGCCAGTAATCTAGGTTTCTTTTATGGAATTTGTCAGCGCGGCCGGAGAACGTACCTCCAAGTTTCCGGAAAGCTCGACGGTGAAAATTGACGACACACGAAATGTGTCCTTATTACTTCGGCAAACTTTCTCGCTCCCGAAAAGCCGGAAGCGGACCGAAAGCTTGATGAGGTGGTCAAGGCTTAGTTTGGATACTCTAGGTAAAGACGGCGAAATCAATTCTGCATCTGAAACCTTTACTCCTCATCCATCAACTTTTTGATATCATGGGAATATATAAAACCGGGATACATCATCATAAAACCATAGACGATGCCCCACTTCATTCAAAATTGAAGCTGTCCAAAATTCTGTCGGCTTCGACAGGGTTAGAGATAAGCAGTCTCGTGAGTAGTCTTCGGAGAGCCCGAATATCCAGAAGACGTGGCAACAAAAATGAAAAATTCACAACGTACTGCATGATCAAAGAGATTATGCGAGAATTGACAAACGGCAATGGGACCAATGAGTGATATGGGAGAAAATCGCGTTGTTACGAATGCGGACAGATTGGGCATTCACGTGTGGAAGACTCGGATCACGGATCCAGGAATTGAGAAAAGGGGTGTTAGCTGGCTGGAACTTCTCAAAATCCAAGTGTAAGAAAGCTTATCAATAGTCTCCTGGTCGAAGGCAACCTGGACGAGAACAAATGCACCTTTCTCATCGATACCAGTACAACCAAATCCAACGGGAGGTGGTTCGCATCCATGAGCGGTACATTCACTGGCATCTAGTCCCAATATCACTGGCATCTAGTCTCGTAGTCTTGTGAACTTGAGTTCTGATTGCACAAGTCAGCTTTTGCAGGTTCAGGTCTCAATTCTTGTAGTTGTCAGTCACATCACGCATCATTGTTTCCAAAGTCTGATTGACGCGCTCTGTGGGGTTTGCCTGCGGATGATAGCTAGCCGTGAACGTTTGGCGGATACCATAGGTCTTGAGTAATTCCTGGAATTCCCTACTTCGGAAGTTGGGGCCGTTATCACAGATCAAGACCCTGGCTGTCCAAACATCAAGGGAAAATTCTCTTTCAACGCTCTACAAGTTAACTTAGCCGTCGCATCACGGAGAGCCACAGCCAACGTGAATTTACTGCAGTAATCTATGAAAACCAAAATATATTTTAATCCTCGATTAGATCCAAGCAAAGGTCCTATAAGAACGCAGCAAATAACTTGGAACGGTTCATCTACCACTCTTGGAGAAGCAAATAATCCTGCAGGCTTCCTATGTTCGATCTTGTTCTTTCCACAAGTCAAACACCTACGAACGTACCGGATGACGTCTACCTTCATCCTGGGTCAGTCATAATGCTGAGCCACACGCTTGTATGTTTTGAAGATCCCAGAATGTCCGGCACACGGGTTATCATGACACTTCTGCAACATTTCGTCACGACGAGATTTGGGCACCACGAATTTTCATTTACTTTCCGCAGTGGTCAGGTCCGAGCTCACATTCTGTCCAACATACTTATACAAAGCCGACTGCTCTATCTTCCAAGACGGAAAATTCAACGGACCATTCTCGACATCCTTCAGCATCCTCCTGTACCAACCATCCTGTTCTGGATCAAGCGTCAAAGGACCATCGACGTCACCAAGCGCTTCATCCACTATCTCTACGCAGTCCAGAACTGGTACTGAGCGCGACAACATGTCGGGTACCACATGATCTCGTCCTTTTCGGTGGTTAACGTTGAAGTCGTACTGTTGGAGTTTGATCGACCATCTCACCAGTCCACAGTGGTCCGAAATTCAATAAATGCGGCCAAAAATCAAATTTCACAAGTATTTTGCATGACTTTCATATTTTGTGGGCACGTAAAGAAATAGTGTAGGTAGTCTTTTCTGGAATATGAGTTACTTTGTTCCAGGAACTCACCTGTTCTGACCCCTCAAAGTTACTAATTTTTTCGGAGTCAAAGTTACCCTATTTTGCTCGCAAAGTTTAAGGAATAAGTGCTAGCTTAATAATTACACTGCGGCTTTGCAACTTTCACAAAATGATCTTCAAAGGAAGTACTTTAGTTTGACATATATGGTCAGTCTAAAAACAAATTTGAAAATATTCAATATTATTGTTATTTATATAGTTGATTTTTCGAGTTTTTGAAAAGTTCCTTGAAAAATACAAGAAAGTCGCCACACAACCCCACTGAGATTTATACCCTAAGAGATACTACAACATTCCATGATTGACGTAGTGTGAACAGTTTTTGCTCGAAAGTGCTCCATTGGCAAATAATCTTTTTTTTCCGATGTGGTGCGTGCCGTGCATCTGTGCATTTTAGAGTAAGATGAAAAAAAATAGTTAGGTACTCATCGAGAGAGAAAACGTTACGTTTTGTGAAATGAACATGGTGACGGCATATCTTTTTATCACTACCTATCTCTGGATTTTTGAGATTCGACTTTTTTTTGTGACCCTTCAGTCCCTTAAATTGTGAATTACTTGTTCAAATCTGTTGCAATTTAGCTAATTTCCTTAGATATTCACTCAAAACATTGTTATGTCAACCCAGAGTCCAATTTGGCAACGCGTTTATAATTAATTTTGCAAAAAAAAACTGGACAGTCGCTCATCACATCATGTACGGGCTCTATGGTTACCTTTTTTAACATTTTCTGGACTCCCTGACCTTCCATAGAATTTAGTTCATCATCAAATCTACCGTGATGACAGATACATTGGTCACTCTTTCCTAATTTTTATCCATCGGAGCTACGAAAAAAGGATAACCGGTAATATCACAAATGATCTTGTCGAGGGTGCTATCATGGATTGGAAAACTGTCGTCCTACCCTTTTGAACATTATTGCAGACGGCATGAGTGAGTAGGTATACGAGTCAAGTGCTGTTAATCGTATACTTACATGTTTCTCCATTTATAATAGTGATAATTATAATTGTTTCTCTTTATAACGGACCAGGTCCATAAAGAGCAGAACTTTCCGATTTATTTCGATTTCAACCCTCTTAAAATCAACATAATTTTTCAATGAGATTCTTTCATTAATTTTTCCTGGAATTGTGACCTTACTATGGACTAGGTTAATAAGTTTCAGAGTTTTTCCCATTTTTTTCTAATTAATTGAAACCCCTCAAGACCTCATCCTGCGATGCGGTGTTTTCAATTAATTTGCCTGTGATAATGACCTTATTATTATGGATCAGTCCCTAGAGTTTCAGAATTTTTCTAATTCATTTCGATTTTACCCCCCTCAAATCAACTCAGTTTTGAATAAGAATACTATAATGCCGCAGCTCTCCTATTATTGCATTGATAGTAGTTTCTTTTTCTACAATTTTTCTTTCACTTTGGAGATAAATGCTAATCACGATAATTTCATCTGTGATCACGGACCAGCTCCATGAGTATCACAATTTTCTCATTTATTTCGATTTCAACCCCCTAAAATCAACCCAATTTTTTAATAAGATTTTTTCAATTATTATTATTGCAACCACGACCTTATTATGGACTAGCTTCAGAAGTTTCAGAATTTTTCTAACTTATTTCGATTTGAACCCCCTCAAAATCAACCCCATTTTGCAATGAGATTTTTTTAATAATTTTTTCTGTAATCACGACCTTATTGTGGACCAGTGTCATGAGTTTCAGATTTTTTCGAATTTATTTTCACTTTCACCCCCTCAAAATCAACCCCATTTTGCAAAAAGAATTTTTTTAATTTTTTTTCTGTAATCACGACTTTGATGTGAACTAGTTCCATGAGTTTCGGATTTTTTTAAAATTTATTTTGAATTTAGCCCCCTCAAAATTACCCCATTTTCCAATGAGATTTTTTTGATGATTTTTTCTGTATTCACAATTTTGTTCTGAACAAGTTAGATAAGTTTCAGATTTTTGGCCAGATTGTCTGAAATCTGGACCACTGTGCAGTCGTCCAGTGGGGTCTTGAAGATCCTTCAACCATTGTAGAGACCAATGGTCTGTTATAACGGTGAAATGGGACTCTTCAACGTACGGTATTAGCTTCTGGATGGCCCATAGAACTACATAACACTCCTTTTCGACAGTCGACCACTTCTGCTCTTGTCTAGTCGAAGACTTCTGACAAATAGCACACAACCTTTTTGCCTTCAGTTGGATGGTCCTGAGTCAAAATTGACCCTATGCCAAAAGCGCTAACATCCGTTTGGATAACGAATGGCACGTCAGAACTGGTTCGGAAATTAGGCATTCTTTGATCTTCTTGAAGGCTTCTTCCTGACGACAGTCCCACATAAACTTCACATTCTTCTTAGTAAGGTCGGTGAGCGGCTGAATCTACGTTGAAAAACCAGGTATAAATCAACGGTACCATGATGCTGTGCCCACAATGCTTCGAACTGTAGAGACCTTAGTTGGAGTCGGTATTTGCAGTATCGTGTTGACTTTTTTCAAGTCAACATGGAGGCCATAGACATCCACAGCATATCCCAGGTAACGAAGCTCGTCACGGCAAAATTTACATTTTTCTTGGCTCAAGGTGAGACCGGCAGTCTGAACAAGATTCTTGACAAAATTTCAATGTGTTCCTCGAAAGTCGGCGTGACCACCACAATATCGTCGGGATACAAATCTACACTGAACACTCTGTCAATTAGGCGTTGCCACGTTGCTGGTGCCGGATGTAAATCGAAAAGTATCCGAAGAAATTGAAACAGACCTCGACCGGGCACAGTGGATGCAGTAAACTGACGCGATTCGCTTTCCGCGGGCACCTGCCAATATGCCGATTTGATGTCCAGGCTGGAGAAATATCGGGCATCTCTCAACTTGTCAAGTAAGTGTGCGACGAACGGCAGGGGATGGGTGTCTCTCTTGGTAACTCGGTTCACCTTACGAAAGTCGATGCAGAAACGTATATATCATTTTCTTCCGTATTCTACGTATCATATTTCTTCCGAACCATCCCAATTGGACTGCTTCAAGGACTATTCGACGGTTCTCCAGCATATCTTGCAGCTCACGATCGATATGTTTCATCAGTGCTGGTGACACAGGGTAGAACCTCTGCTTTATTGGTCGGGCGTTCTGGAACACCTCAATCCTGTGTTCCACAGCGTTTGTGCATCCCAACTCCGTACCCATAGCTTGAAATGTATCACGTAGCAGATCACCGAACACCTTCTGCTGTTCGTCACTCAGACTACTTCGGGGGTGCAAAGCATTAAGCATATCAACGGAAACTCCAGCATCAGATTTCGCAAATCTCCACTCGTTCGAGCGCAGGTCAGGGACGATTTCCGTTCGCTTCCAAAAATCGATCCCCAGAATCAACACATGGTTCAACTTTGGCACAATCACGATGTGAATAATTCTCTCAGTCTTGCACGCTTCACAGGAACTCGCAGCACACCTACACATTCACACGTTTTCCCATTCGCAACAGTCACAGCAGGCACATCACTCTTGAGCAGGTCCAGTCCAAGGTTTCTTACAACTTGTTATCGTTTCTCTCCCATAATGGTACTAAACCATCCACTAAACCCAAAAACTCTATTCTGAAAATAGAAATCCCCACATACGGCCGCTCGTTGCCCTGAGCATGTGAAAGAACGTAGTCGAGGACCTAACGGACAGAAGGAATTGTCTCCGCCAAATTTTTATCTTTGGCCGTGCTGATGAGACGAAGACACCACGTCTTACGAGAAAATAGATCGTTACATTTGAATGGCTGTGGACCTTTCAAAAGACCAGTTGGCAATCTGACAGCGAGCGATAACACTGAGATACCCACTTGTTTAGGTGAATTCTGATTATTATGTGTGCGACATATAGATAGACAAACGTTGTTGCAAGTCAATTCTCAATAAAGAACCCAAGTCGGTGAAAATATTTCAATTGAACATTTTGAAGTGATAAGTAGTCACTAGGATTGCTTAATCACTCTTTTGAACGCAAATTAGTTCAAAGATTATGTAGCAGCAATCTCAAAAGCAGAAATACATTTAGAAACTCCCAGAGAAATCGAACGTGCTACATTGCAAAGCCTGGTTTTAAAGAAAGGACCTGCTTTTTTAAATGATAGTAATGTAAACGCGGTCGATAGGGGAAGTTTTGTTCCTTGTTTGTAGCGTCGTGTTCTCTAGTAAATACAGCTTTTCTTAGGTGAACATTGACGGTTTGCTGTGTGCCGTTGTAGCTTTGACAGAGAGGATAATTACTCTGCTCCTGGTGCTCCGTTACAAACGTGCAGTACGCACACATCAAAGGAAAGGAATAGAGTTATCGAACCCGCAAATGGACCCTCAACGGGCGCTCCCCCGCGCCTCAATTCGTACCGAGCAAGCTAGATATCAACATCGCACCTACCTATTAGGGTCCTCTGGCCGTTTATGATAGGCATGCAAAGGATAGTTCTGGCCGATTCGGCGTCCCCTTCGCTGTGCTGTTCGTTGAGCCAGGCCCGCACGTCCCCGATGTTCAAGATTTGACCCGTCGACGCCGCATAACTCGCAATCTGGGCCAGAGTGGAGCTCTGGAGGTCAAAGGACGACGGACGCGACACCAGCGTTTTGGTGCCGTCGTCCCTCAGCTCGAATATCGTCGTGAACGAGAAGGGTTTTCTCATGCCGCTCTCCCGCATGTCGTCCACATTGACGGTGCCGCTCTCCACCCTGTTGAGGGGCTTGTGGCGCTTGATTATCCTGCCGGGACGTTCCAGGATGCGCTCCAAGTGGTTCTGAAACAATGGCAACAATTATTCATTTGGAATCGTGACAATAACCAAGTATTATTCTGTGCCGTGTGGCTTATTCAGAATGCCTCAAATGGCTAATTTTAAAATTCATCCCCTTGAAGCGGGACTCTCGCGACGCTGTCGCTCAAGCCACAGCTTGCCGAAACCGGTGAGAGCTAGTTCGCCTATATCATAACGGGAGCAGTGCCATGCTGTAAAAAAACGTGGGTGCGTGACCATAGTCACCCTCGGAAGAAGTGAAACTTCTATAGATATGAATCAATCAGCAAACAACGTTCGAAGAGGTGTTCTTTTCGTACTCCTGCTCCGCTCCCTCACGGTTTGTATCATCTTGTTTTCTTTTATTATCAATCTTATCATCATTATTATTATTACTATTATTATGAGTCACTCAAAGGGCAGAATACTTTCGACATGATTTTTTCACGATTAGACTTCTTTTGTTTCTTTTCTCGCTGCGCTCGGCGCTCAAACTCCCATTCTCCGTCACATGAAGACTCACTCATACCCCTAATACAATAAATATCTATTTTCATCAATAATATTCTCCACAAATAATTATGCGAATGTGACATCGTGACGGATTTTCTTACTGTACGATTTTCCCCGTTATATTACAGCACGGTGGAAACTGTGTTCTGGTTCTGGCAGGCACAGCATGGCAATCTAATAATCTTCACAAAGTATAAGAATGTCGTTTGGAAAACTCGATCCGGTATTAATTTTAATTGAAAAAATATAAAATACATAGGTAGTCCAGTCAAATTAGGTTTTCATCTCGCATAAAATCATAGGGTTCCAATTTTTTCAGGAATGTGTAGAGGGTGGTCCCCTGAACAACACCTGATAAAGTCCCTACGATTTTAGGCGCCGTAGGACGGGAGAGGGGATGACAAATGTCACTTTGGTCAGCTTTCACCGTTTATCTCGAGAACGGTGCGTCGCACAGAAATTTTACACCAATCTAAATTGAAGCTATTGGAATTTTCTTCAAAATGGTGTATTCACGTTTCATCTAAGTGTTAACGATTTTGGGATATGAGCCGTTGAATATAAAAATGGAATTATGGATAAGGACACTGTCTGGTGCCAAAGGGGCCTTGGTCTTGATTGGAATAAAGTAAAATTATTTCGGAGTTATCTCGGAAGTTATTGAGTAGTGAGTTAGAAGAAAAAGCTTGACGAAATACTCTAAACGGCTCTACCACTTTTTTGAAAAAATTTCATGTTCAACGGCTCATATCCCAAAATCGATAACACTTGAGTAAAACGTGGGGACACCATTTGAAAGGCAATTTCATCAGCTTTACTTTTGATCCGTATGAAATTTCCGTGCGACGCACCGTTTTCGAGATAAACGGCAAAAACTGACAAAAGTGACATTTGTCACCCCCTCCCCCGCCCCGCGGCACCTAAAATCGAAGGGACTTTATTAGGCGTTGTTCAGGGAACCACCCTCTACACATTCCTGAAAAAATTACAACCCTATGATTTAATGCACGATTTGCCGCCATTTTGGGCTAATTTGACTGGGCTAAGGTATTTACATAGGTATGTAGGTAGGTACCTCGTGAATGTGATTTGAGGTAATCACGTGGTTCTAGAGTTCGTACGATATTATCTTCTCCAATCAAAATAAGGCTGTAGGTTAAATTGAAATATTGACAGAATTTTTTTTTAATTTAAATATTAAGGTGCCTCAACTGCCATGGTTATTGGTACCAGTCTATATACATATTTACAATTTTTCATACAGGTTTATGTTTCTTAGGTATTCAATAATTTGTGAAAGATCTTCAATATTTAGAATTTCATTTAGGTTCGTTGGTAAACAGCATTTTTTCTTTGTTCTTCAAAGATTTGACATTCAATTAAAATGTGTTTTACGGTGAGGGCCTCGTTACAGTGCTCGCAAGTTGGTGGTGCTTCTTTTTTCGTATTCGTCGTAATCTTCGTATCACAACCTGTTCTTGGCGATTTAGGTGATCCAGCTTCCTTGGTGGGATGATTGTGTCGTTTCCGGTATTCGTCAGTTATTGCAGTTTTTCTTGTACAAACTGTTTAATTTTCTGCTTGAAGATGGTCGGGTCTGGTTCTGTCGTCTGACTAGCTGAGTCTTCATCATTTATCCAGGGAGGTGCTTGTGGAATGTAAGGTCTTTGCGTGTTTGCGAAAGAGATGTGGTTCATTGTTTGGATATGTTTGAGTTTGAGGTGGACTGGTGTTGGCAAATGTGGCTTGTTTTCGTAGAGAGCGTTAAATGAGGACTTAGGGAAAAGAACATCATGTACAGGTTGTGTTGGTGGTTTGCCATCTTTGATGCGTACTCTAGTAGAAGCCGTTCTCTTCTTAGCCATAGTGGAGGTTCATCGGCTTCTTTTTGTATACATAAGATTGGGCTAGTTCTGTAGGCTCCAATAGCTAACCTGATTGCGCTGTTTAGGGTATTGTTTAGAGTTTTTAGGACGGACTTGCTTGCTGTGGAAAAGACGATTGATCCCTAGTCCAGTTTTGACTGGACTACTGATGATGTGAAAGAACTTTGAGTATCTTCAACCGCCTTACACAGTCTGCCTTTACTTGTTTGATGTGGAGCGTCCATTTCATTTTTGTATCAAAGATCAGTCCTAAAAATCTGTGATTCGGGACAACTTCTAGGTCGGTGTTTTTTAATCTCAATGTTGTCATATCTTCTGGCAGGTTTTTCTTGAGAATCTAACAACTTTAGTTTTGGTGGTAGATAATTTAAATCCCACCTCTTCTGACTAGTTTACTACATCATCCATAGTTCTCTGTAGTATGTTTGTAGTTATGTTGATCTTCTTTCCGCGACAAAAAACTACAAGATCGTCCGCGTATAGTGAAGCACGCACCGGGGCTCTTAGGTGTAGTTCGTTGATCGCTATTACAAAAAGTGTTGTACTTAGAACTGAACCCTGGGGTACTCCATTCTCTAGTGGGTAAGTTTCTGACGTTAGCCCATTTACTCTTACTTTGAATGTGCGGTCTTTCAAGAAGTTCCCGATGAATTTGAAGATATTACCTCCTACACACCATCGGGCCAGACTTATTAGTATCTTATGTTTCCACGTTGTGTCAAAGGCCTTTTCAATATCAAAAAATACAGCTACAAGTTCGTGGTTGTTTGCGTAGGCCTGTACTATTTCTTTTTGGAAGATTAGTAAACTATTCAATGTAGATCGTCCTGGTCTGAATCCATTTTGGATTTCAGATAGAAGGTTATTTTTTTCTAAATACCCTAAAAGCCTCCTATTCACTATTTTTTCGAATAACTTGCACATCGTACAGGTTAATGAAATAGGACGGTAGCTGGCTGGATCGGTTTTCAGTTTTCCTGCTTTATAATAATATATGGGGATGACAACTGATTCTCTCCATGAACTTGGGAAGTCTTGAGTTATCCATATCTTGTTGTAGAGTTCCATCAGTTTTTCCATCGCCTTCTTTGGTAGATTTTTCAAAAATATAAATGGTATGCTATCTGGTCGTGGTGCGGTGTTTCGACATTTTTGTAAGGCCTTGTCCAGCTCTATTATGGTAATGGGAAGATTCAGTTGACTGCTTCTTGGTGTTTCGGTGCTTTTTATTGGTGTTTCTTCTTGCTTCTTTCTCATAGTTGGAAAGGAAGGTTCATAGTTTGAATCACTGGAGTGTCTAAAGAATGATTGTGCCAGGATATTTGCGATGCTCTGACTGGATGTTTTTAGGATTCCATCTTCGTTTTCAAGACCTGTGGTGTTAAATGACGCCGTAGTTGTTCCTTTTATTCGTCTTATTTTGTCCCAGATTTGATTTGTAGGTGTTTGTGTATTGATGGAGGAAACAAAGTCTTTCCAGGAGTTTTCCTTACTTTGTTTGATGACTCGTCTAGTTTTAGCTCTCAGCTTTTTGTATTCGATAAAATTTTCTAGTGTATTGTGCTTCTTCCAGCGGTTTAAGGCTTTTTTGCTATATCTTATGGCTGTTCTACATTCTTCATTCCACCATCATGGTACGCAGCGCTTTGAAAAATTTGAACTTGTTCTTCCTATGTGTTTGTTTGCGGCCTCAATCAAAATGTTGGTGTATTTTTGTGTAAATTCGTTCACACTTTGACTATCTAGCAACGTGTTCATGTTCTTCTCGACTTCTAGTTTGTAGTTTTCCCAATTTCCGTTTTTCACGTTCCACCTTGCCGCATAGTTACTTGCGCACTTTGTTTCGTGCATTGTGTCATTATGTCTGAATGAAATATTCATAGGAAAGTGATCGCTGTCACTTAAGTCTTCATTTACTTCCCAATCTAGTAGTGGCACTGTTCTTGGGTCCGCTAAACTTAAGTCTTAACTGGAGAGAGTTCCGGTGGCAATATTGCAGTGTGTAGATGAGCCTGTATTCAATAAAACCAAATTTGATGAATTCAGGATGTCTTCTTTAATTTTTCCGGTGTTGTTTTCTTTTGCTGATCCCCATATCTGGTTATGTGCATTGAAATCTCCCAGGAGGATGAAGGGTGAAGGAATCTGTTCGATTAAGTCGTTTAGCTCGCGTCTTGCTAGAAGATAGTCTGGAGGTAACTATATGTTGCAGATCGTTAGTTGTTCTGGCTTCCAAATGGTGACTGCTACTGCTTCTATATCGGTGTTGAGCTGAACTTCTTGGTAATGGAATTTATCTTTAACGAAAATCGCCACGCCTCCACTCGCCCTATTTCTGTTGTATTTATTTTTGCAGGAAAGGTTGTATCCTTTTAGTTTGGGTGCATGAGTGCTCTTGGAATTTGTCTCTTGGATACACAGTACATCAGAAGAAAATTTATTTAACAACAGTTTTATTCTTTCTAATCGCGGAAAAAATCCGCAGGTGTTCCATTGTCTTCTAAAAAACATTTTTAGTACATTTCTTGGTCTGATTGTGTGTTATCAAGTTCATCATCTGTTGTGTTTGAAGCAAAGCTAGCTATACTCGATACCTCTTCTTGCTCAGCTCTCATTTGGTTTCTGATTTTTTTGCTTAAACGTGTAAATCTTGATTTCATAGGTCTTGACTGCAGAAGTGGGTAGATATCGTACATCATCTTGAGAAGAGAATGTACATCTTTTGTGTATTGTCACGCTTCTCCATAGGGATCTTTATTTCCTTTCGTATTTTCTAGGAAACTTTTTAGATTTTCATATGTTACGGGATACTTCCTGGTTGTTTTCCGATCCTCTTCGATTTCCTTTCGTACTGGTTCAAGTTCTAGGTCCAAGTTTATGTTTTCAATGAAGACTGATTTTTTATATTTTTTGGTGTCGGGTTTGATGAAGGGTGATTTTTCTTATTTACTTGTGCTTGAGAATGGATCTTGTGTTGCTGCTTGTTCTTCTGCCGGGGGCGAGTCCAGACTTTCGGGCAATGGTCGTTTGTTTTGATTATTCGAAGTTGTTTCATCTGCGTCATCTGATTGTGGTGTACTGGTGTTTTGTGTTGTACAATTTGAGGAAATATGTCCTATCCGGCCACATAAAAAACAGGAAATTTCGTCCAAGGATACGAAAATTCTGTAGTCTGTATTAGTCTGTAGTTGTATCATGACGTATAACCAAGGAAGATGGCAACACGAAATTGTCTCCTGCTGGTGGGGTCATGTAGACTTGTCTTCTAAAACTGAATATGTGGTTGTACTCTTCTTCTTGTATTCCAGCTTTCAGAAAAGTCACAGGTGACACTGGTATGATTCCTGAAGCCTTCAGAGCCATTTCTATCTCATCGTGTGGAATAGAAGGGCATACATTAGAAATAATTATTCGCTTTGCCGGTGTGATCAATCTCCTAATTCCAATTTGAATATTGTTAATTTTTATTGCTGTGTGCTTGGTCAGAAGGTCGTCAACAATTTTAGTGCTTGATAGATAAACACAGAATCTGTTGTTAGATATTCTAGAAGCGAACAGAATATTTTTCGGTCCTATAATTTTTCCAAGGGACAAAACGTAGGTTTCGTATTAATTCATCGTGTACATTCATGATGATGGCTTGCTCTTTGGTTGGGAAACTTATTTGTGGTCTGTTTTTGGCTGCGTTTGCATAGATAACTGTTGTTTTTTCCAAGTTTGGTTCCTGTTCGGTAGTCATTTTTGCATCGACACTCCTGTAGTCAGGAGTAGTCATTGTGTGTTTATTTTTCTCGTGATATTTCCCGAACAAATGGATTACTCATTTATTCAGGAATAAGCGAAAAACGCTCTTATCTGTGGTTTCTTTAGACTACGGCAAAAAGAAGATAACGATGATCAAAGGAATTTCGCCCTTACGACATTGGAAAGTTTGCGGTTTCCCTCGGAGTTTCCTAATTTCCTTGAGTGGTATTTCTATTTTCCTTCCATCGGACAAAATGGGCTTTTCTTCATGGGTGTATCGCTGTTTGTCGTAGCTCTCAGCTTGGATGGGACTCGTTATTAGATACTTCTTTGGATCACTGTGCTGTACGTCTTGTTAGCGCCGGTGACCAAACGTGAATCTGACAGAATTGATATGAGTCTTTCCAGTTATGTGCTCGCCACCGTACTTATATTTAGAATGTCACATTTAATTGAGTTGAAATCAAACTATTCAAAAATATAACGAAGAATAATGTAAAAAATTAATTTCCAGACATGAAAATTTGATTATCAAACCAGTATGATATCATCGCTATACAATCAGCTGACATCTAGAACAGTAAGTAACTGTTTCAGCCTCAATTGTCGAAAATTCTTTTTCCCCTCTGGGCTTTAATCATCCACCCCTGCTTTCCTGCTTAATATGTAAGGTTGCGGCCTCATAAAAGTTTACACCGACGACGATCGAGTGGCGATGCTAATTCAGTTTTGACGTAATTTTGAATGAGCATGGCCACACGATTGTCATCGGTGTAAACTTTTATGAGGCCGCAACTGTACATAGGTACCTGAAAGTTGTGTCTACATTTGGGTGTGCGGCATTCGATTTTATTTTTGAATTGTAAACGTCCGTTGAAAAATATACCCAGGGCCGGGCCTGGCCTATTTGCCGCCTGCGTGCCACCGTAAAATTGCCGCCCCCCTCACCGGCAGTGGAGAGCCGCACCAAATGCGGGAATGAAAAAAATCCTTCGAAATTCAACTTAATTATTATATTACCGCCCCTATGACTTGCCGCCTGCCGTACTCGCCTGCGCGCCAGAACGCACTGCACGTCTGCTAGGCCCGGCCCTGAATATACCTCCCTATCCCTATAATAAAATACATCCGCTCGAATCTATTTAAGCCAAGTCGAGAACCATTCCTGTCGGGCCAACAATACGACAACACGAAGAGCAGTCCAGTGTCGGCGATTAGTGAAAAATAGAACCGAACGCGGCGAACGCCGCAACAGCTTATTCTTCCATATCCTGGGACGACGCTGGTCGCCCCAAGGTCAGACAAGACAACGTTACAGGCGTTCGTTACAACCACTGATGATATGAACCGATTTCACTCCCATGTGTGGTTCTGCGTTAGTGGTGTGTTGTGATCTAGGCGCGAGAATAGGAGTTTCACTTCAAAAAGAAGACCAGCTCTTTTCTCATCACACCTAACCTACCCCACAAATCATTAGAGGATGGACGGACGAAAGAGAGACTGGTTAAAGACGTCGACGACGCGCCGGGGATTTTCCACCTTGGCTAATACCTGTCTAACCGTGAAAACTCGCGCGTGCTAAGCCAACCGAAAGACGCTTTTGTGTCATTTTCATAAGCTCGGGGGCTCTGTAATTATATCCCCCCGACTCCATCGCGGTGTTGTTGCATTACATCAAAGCAAAGTAAATAATCAAAATGTAGCGCGCGCGAGAGACGCTGTTTGCGTCCAATTAGCCAAAGTAGTTGTTTCCGATATGTAATTAAAATAAATACTTCCCGTTCCTCCTTCGATCCACCTCTTCGTCAACCACCCAAACCAGCCTCGCGTCGCTTAACCGTGAAATTTTAATTAAATACGACGACGACGACGACAAAAATTAGGTGCCTACCCCACAGTAATTAAATTAAGGAGATGCGAAAGCACCGCGAGCGGGTTTGTTGGCGGGGGGGGGGGGGCTTGATTTGATTATGCGACAAATTTGATCGGGCCCCATGCCCGCACGCGCGGGTTGTTGATTTTGTTATTGCGGAAAAACCGCGCAGGTTGCACAAAAAAAAGCACGGGCGGCTGTGTGTAGAGGTGCTGCTGCTCGGGGGGGGGGGGTATTGAAATTGGGGTCGCCCTCGACAGTGTTCCGTTCCAATCTGAAGATTCGCGTTGAATAAATCAAAGACTGGGCCAGAAGTAGTGTGTGTGCGCGCAAGCGACGGAGGATGGAGCAAAACACACTGATGCCCGGGGATGAGAATGAAGGAAGAGGAGGAGGAGATCGAGGGAAGAGGTCAAAGTCCACGCCGGAAGTATCACGAAAATAGAACCGTCGGATAAAATATACTGCGGCTTTGTTCGAGGACAATATAAAATTGAAATCAAGGCTCTGCTGGGAGAAGGAACGCGATCCTCTGCTGCATTGTCGAGAAATGCTCAATTTTAAAACCGTGTTTGACTGGCAACGGATGTATGAGCCGGCGAGTTCTGCCCCTTTGGTCCAGAACCTCTACACATCAAGGTCTTGAGCGGTCAATCCAGGGGTCAATTTGATGTTGATACGCTACATCCGAACAATGCCGTTGCCGTTATTCTTTTTCCAACCATATATGTGACAACCAATTTTCTACAACTCAATACTGTCGTTTGGTAATTTAAGGAACAGAATTCAAGGAACAGAGAGTGCTTCTCTCTAAACCACACTATCAAAAGCATGCCACAAGCTCCAAAATATCTTAGCCAGAAGGGTGAACCTGCAGCTTGACATCAACTTACTCGCACTAATGGACCCGTACACAACAACTGAACGATTCCAAGATTGGTTCTTGTTCATGCTCAGCTACCAAAAATTGTCTTCAGAAGCCCCCTGTTTTAATGGAGCTCCGAAAGCAGGGTGTCGCCAATCATAACAACC
Organism: Anaspis maculata; assembly: GCA_949128115.1. Taxonomy (NCBI): domain Eukaryota; kingdom Metazoa; phylum Arthropoda; class Insecta; order Coleoptera; family Scraptiidae; genus Anaspis; species Anaspis maculata. Next base: position 127,518,947 of record OX421961.1, read on the forward strand.
TTGCCCGCCTCGTCAACTCCCTGATGCTGCAAACGTCCATGAGCCAAAAAAGACAGAATATGATTTACCAAGATAAAGCATATGGAGTAGCACCCCAATGCCTCGGTGACAAATGCAAAAGAAGTTGGCCTGGTTTCAGGTGACACTCCTCAATCCTTGAGCGTGAAATTTGGTGTACCTTGAAACCCTCACATGGCGGTCATCTAATCTGTGGCGGTAGACAATTTATAGTGTGACTAGCTATCACTGGCCCGGGTGCATATTTTTATATAGTAGACGGGTTAGCCGTTCGGCACGCTTCGTGCGTTCGCGAAAGGACCGATCATACTGATTATCGCAGTGTGCAAATAATTGTACCAGGTAAGTTAGAAACGTCAGGAAAACAAAAGTCAACAAAAAAATTTTGACGCGAGATTTCGGTTCGTTCAGAAATGCTTCTGTAGATGAATCTGGTAAGGTTTCTTCAATACCTATTTTGTACCTTCCAAATCTTCATCATAGTCCCCATTGCAGATGTCGCCTGAACCTTCGGCAGATTGTGCAGTCTCAGGTGCCATTTGAATTGTTGACGGCCAAATTCATCGTCAACTACTAGCTACCCTCCGATCATTTGAAGAGGTCCCGAGAGGTCCTTACAATCACTTCTTGTAAGATTGATGAGATTTACTTAGCCATGAATTCTTTGTTGTAGATACTTCAGGTAAACTAATTTTTGGCGAATCCAATCCTTGATGAGTCAGTCAATCTGAGGCTACTCTTCTGTTCTACTCTTTCGAACTTGCTGGTGGTACCTCAAATCAATCCTATTTCAAAGTTATTACTCATTCGTCTCTTTGGTTATAGGCTTTGGCTGAGACATCAATATTACCTACTCACCTATAATCACCGTGCAGTGTAGTGATACACTCTATTCCATGCTGACCATCTTCGACAGTGTCCATTACGTCCTCTGCATAAACCAGTCCACGTAGGTCGTAGGAGCGTGACCCACATAGGACCCAAACATTCGGTAGCACGGACAAAATTTTTTTTTCTTTTTTGCCTCAACTTTAATAGCCCCTATCGTGCTTTCTTGTTGCTTTTACAGCTCCAGTGAGTCTTCTTATGCTTTCTTGTATAATTTAAAGCCCTAATATGGGCACCACTGTATGTATCGTTTTGTGAATTTCGGAGATCTAGAGCCCCTCCTAGTTTTTGTTTGGAGCTGTAAGGTGCCCTCTTACATTTTTTCTCGCTTTCAAAACTTTAGTAAGCCTCATTTGTAGTTTTTCGTGCTGTTGGGAGCTCTACTAGAGGCCCTTTTGTTTAGAATATGTCGTTTGAAACCCTGCTGACCCCCTTTGCCGAATCCCAGTGATTCCAATTTTGCGGTTTTGTGGTGTTCGAAGCCCTATTGGATCCTTTTCTTTCTTCACTGTCATCTGTAGCCCTGCCGAGCCCCCGTTAGGTCCTCTTGTGTCTAAATTTGTCGTTTGGAGCTTTGAAAAGACTGTTTTTAGACTTTCAGAATTCAGTAAGCCCCCTCTAGCCTTCTCATGGTATTCAGAGCCCATTAGACTCCCTTATACCTTATTGGGTTGCTAGTAGCCCTATTGAATTCCCCTCCTCCTCCAATGTTGTTGAGAGCTCTATTGAATCTCCTTGCATTTTTCTATGGTTTTCGGCGATTTAATAAGCAACCCTGTGCCTTCATATGCTATTCGAAGCCCTATCGGCCCCCTTGTGATCTCATCCGTTGTTTGGAGATCTATTGAGCTGCCTAATGTTTAATGGCTTTCAGACTTCCACTAGCCCCCATTTTGCCCTCTTATGTTATCAACAATCCCATTGGCCCCTTCCCATTAGTGCCTTATTGCGTTGTTAGAAGCCATACGGGGCCTTTTTGTTTTGTTAATGTTTTTTGAAGCCCTGCAAAGCCCCGTTCCATTTTTTCGTGGCTTCTAGAACTGTAGTAGGCAACCTTGTGGTGCCTTCATCTGTTATTCGGAGCCCTAGCAGGCTCCTTTTAATGTTCTCATCTGTCGTTTGGAACTCTAATAAGCTCCCTTATGTTCTTAATGGCTTTTAGGATTCAAGTAGGCCTTATTTTGCCATAATCTTGTGTTATCCAGAGCCTCAGTGCCCTTCTTGTGCCTTACCGCGTTGTGAAGAGGAAGCCCTAATGGCCCCCTTGCTTCGTGAATGTCTTTTGAAGCCCTGCTGAACTCCTTTGCATTGTTTCCGGGGCTTTCAGAGCTCAAGTAAGCAGTCATTTACCTTCATGTGCTAGTCCAAGCCCCATAGGGCCCCCTTTCTGTCTTCATCTGTCGATTTGAGCTCTGACAAGCTCCCTTATGGTTTTTAACGCTTACAGGATTTCAATAGGCCTCAATTCACCTTTTTGAGTTATCCAGAGCCCCACTGTGCTCCCTTGTGCCTTACTGCGTTGTCAAGCCTTGCTGGGCCTCCTTGTTTCGTGAATGTTTTTTGAAGCCATACTGAGCTTTTGAATTTTTCTGTGGCTTCCAGAGTTGTAGTAAGCAATCCAGTGGGTGATTTATTGAGCATCCTTGTGCCTTTGTGTGGTATTTCGAGCCCTATCGGGCTTCCTTGTGTCTTCGTCTGTCGTTTATTATAGCTCTGATGAGCTCCCATGCTTTGTTATGGCTTTCAGAATTCCATTAGACCCCATTTTGCCTTCTTGTGTTATTTTGAGCTTCATTGGCCCCCTTGTGCCTTATTCAGTTGTTAGAAGCTCTACTGAGCCCTTTTATTTTGTAAATGTCTATTGAAGCTCTGTTGAGCCCCCTTGCATTTTTCCCAGAGCTTCCAAATCTCTAGTGAGCAACCTCGTTAGGCGATTCAATAAGGAACCTTAATCTTGTGCCTTATTCATTCGGAGCACTATTGGAACTCTTGTGTTCGCCCCTCGGTTCTCCCCTGGCGTTTGGAACTCTGATGAGCTCTTCTATGCTTTCTGATGGCTTGCAGATTTCCAGTAGGCACTATTTTGCCTTCTTCTGTTATCTAGAACCCCATTATTGGCCCCCATGCCTGATTATTCCGTTGTTAGTTATACAAAGCTGTGCTGAATTGCAGAGCCTCATTGTCTCGCAAATGTCTTTTGAAGTCCGGTTGAACTTCCTTGCATTTTTTTGACGCTTCCAAATCTCTAGTAAGGATGACTTCATGTGATATTTGGAGCCCCATCGGACCCCTTCTTGTCCTCATCTGTCGTCTGATAAGCTTCCCTGAGCTTTTTTATGATTTTCAGTGCTCCAGTAGGCTCCATTTTACCTTCTTGTCTTATCTAGAGCCCTTCTGTCCCCATTGTGCATAATTATGTTGTTAGAAGTCTTGCCATGTTTCACTATTTGATTTGCTCTGTACCCACATTCCGCTTCCTGTTTTACCCCCCAAGCTTAGGTCCCAGCTACTTAGAAATACAAAATGGGGGTTGAAAATTTACACGAATCACGATAGAAGGGATTTTATTGAAGAATTTTGGAACGGCCCTAACCCTGTGTCAAAATCATGTCAAAATAATCATTTTTCCTGACGTTTGTTGGTTACCTGGTCGTTGTCGTATCCATGGAGGTTAGATCTAACCTCCATGGTTGTAACCATGGCAAAATAAGAGCTTTCCAGCACGAAATGGGCCGAACGGCTAATCCATCTGCTGTTTATGAATATGCGCCCGGGCCTAGGAGTGCGGACTGTATTTTTTCGATTCGTAAGTTATACTAATCACTGTAAATTACCAGTAAAATTGACAAGCACGTGAAATCATGCGTTATTCATGTAATTAATAAAAGGACAGTTTTTATGCCTTTTGCCGGGGTCCAAGAGAAATCGAAGAACCACCAGGCTCGGGAGACGAGGTCCGCCGTCGAGCGCGACACATGTGTGTTTACTTCCTACATTTAAGTTTTGTAAGTACTGATTGTTACGATTATTATTAATTACTGATGTATACGCTAGTCGCCCTATCTTGAACCTGTTGAGAGTAAAGTCACTTTGAGGCATTTCATACTGTTTTTTGCACAATTGCACATGTCTTGGTGCATTTCCTTGCAGGGGCGTCATTTCTTTTGTGAGCTATTTTTAAACACGCACGATAGTTTTTGTTCTGTCGCCGTGCTCTGATCTTACACAAATTGAACTTGTCTTTTGCATAATATCATGTCAATCAGGCATTTCCACATGACGTCACGAGCTTGTCAGTGTTGCCAGCCTAGTTGAATTTATAACCTCAAAAAAGTGTTCGGGAACAACCCGCGTTGTTATGATTGGAAAAAAGTACTTTTTTGAGATTTTGGATACAGTAGGAAGCAAGTTTGTGCGTGATAATTGTTCACGAAACTCTGGCGCTTCGATCAATACTGATAGTTGGAGATGTGCTGCCCCAAATAGCTCAATAAACAAGAAAGTTTGGTGGAGTGCTTAAATCATTTTCGTCGAAAAAAAAAAGAAATCCGTGGCTTTTTTGGAAAACTAGATTCCTGGAAGAAAAGAGCATCTCGGGAAGTATCTCAAAGTGCCAAGAAATGCGACTCAAAGACATCTGGGAAGGAGAAAATATGCCAGTTTATTATTCTGCCGATAAGGTAAAAAGCTGACTAAATTGTTGGAATACAGAATAAATGTGAGATGATTTTACAAATTATCCATTACTAAGCGCCCTTCTGATTTCAGAAAGTATGGCTGTGGCAAAAACTGACCTGTGGCGATCTCGAAATGGGAAAATCCAGCGACCAAGGAATTTTTAAGTTTTGCCACAATTTTACCTCAAATCCTGCTTACAAGAAGAAATTTCAGGATTTTTTAAGCAATGTGTCTTGACGCGATGAAGCCATCAACTGAAAATTCAAGATTGTCAAGTCAGGTGTACGATTGGGTCTTCAGAAGATGAAGATACTCGGAGCCGATCCATCTGTTCACATGTGCTTATATCACAGCGAATATTACAACTACAGTGAAGTAGAAAATGGAAACTATTGTCAATTCAAACATCTAGGCTTGTGAAAGCAATGGAGAAAGGCTCAATGAACTTGAAAGTTGGGTTTGAGTTTGGAGTGGTTGAATCTTTTTTTTTGAGGAAAAATGAGAAATTCATGGTTTTCTTGAAACGCTGGGCTCGTGGAAGTACGAGGCATCACAGAATGTATCCCAAAGCGCCAAGAAATGGAAAGGAGGAAGGGAGGAATACACTTGAAAAAATATACGGAGGCTCTACCGATAACGATTAGGATGGGTAACTAAATTGCTGTAATACAGTTATGATGTTTGCACAAAATTATCTGTTGCTAAGCCTATCTAGTTTCAGGAAGTACCTGTGTCAAAAATTGTGGCCTTCGGTAATCTAAAAATGGGAAAATCTACGGACTGAGGAATTGCTACGTTGACCACAATTTGGAGCCTAGAATCCTCAATAGAACAATAAATATTTGTATTTTTAAGAAATGTATCTTGACACAATCAAGTTGTAGTTGAAAATTCAATATCGCTAAATCAGGTGTAAAATTTCTGACAAGTAGGGCTCCGGTGACCGAATACATCTTCGGTGACCGAACAGCTGTTCAGTTGAACTTTCATGTTTTGCCTTTGTCCATATTCTACAACCGAAGTGAAGACATTCCTGCACTTTTAAAATATAAAATAAAAACAAAAACTATTGTTTGTTTCTTTAATCCAGCAGTAAAAGCTGGGCTTCAAGTATTTGGGTGATTGGGAAGCACAAACCGAAGAGGTACATCCTAGCCCCACACAAGGCATATCACTCCAGCAATGCCGGAAATGTAAACCCCCAACATTCAGGTGAAGTTTGGTGGCAAAGTTTATGCCCAATTTCGTCGGAAAATATGGATTTTCACCACTACCCTGTGCAGGTAACCTAACATGTTTGGCTTGCTTCTTCACAAAAAAACACTTTTCCACGAGAACTTATTTTGCAGGCGCATTAAGGACATTGCTTTGAACTTGATACAAAAGTTTCAAACTCAAACTCAAAAAGGTAGCCGAGGAAAAAAATGCAGAAACTGGAACTTTATAAGCGCCCTGTAGTTGGGTTGTCCCCGAACATTATTTGGTTCAAATTTGGCGGGCAATTCTGGACAGTTGGCAACACTGCTGTGACGTCAATGGAAATGCCTAATATTCTCATGATCATGTCATTATTTGTGTTTGTAATTTGATTGTTATGTACTCATTGTTTTTATTAACTTTGCCCATTTTGATCATTGTGTCCATTCTGTCAGTCACATGTAAGGTGTTTTGCAAAAAAGAACCACGGAAGAATAATTTTGCACTAATTTTGCTTTCAGTAAATTTCATTTTTTGTGCAATGCGCGCGTTTCATTAAACTCCACCTTCTTCCCCCTAGGATCGTTTCTCTTCTGGACAAAAGCGGGCACAACAAAAGGTCAAGGCAATCACAGGCCAAACAAATAAAATGTCAGGGAGGGGGGCACCATCACAAAGTGGTGCCGTGACCAGGATTGTTCAAAGGAGGGAGGGCGCTGTGGGGAGAAGCCAAGAGTGTTCCAGAACTGTTCCTCCATTTTTGTTTGATTTTTCGTCCGATTGTTCAAGGAGGAAGAGTGTTCAAAAACCAAGACTGGCCACCGACGAGTATTTGTCAAACCAGTCAGACAGACCAAGAGTGTTCAAATAAGGAACCAACACCATCCCTATTTTGTCTTGTTTTGGGTTTTTATGCATTGTTGATTTTATAACATGCCTCGTTGATTTAGTTTTATGTACTGTTTACTGATGTTTCGTGCATTTGTCTACTGATATTTCTGCGATTTTGTTTTACTAACAATTACTTTATTGAATACCGGAAATTATCAGTGAGTTTTTGTCATTCATTTTGTCACATATTTGAGAGTTCGTTTCTTTGGGCAATTTTCAGGGGTTTCTTTGTCGGGTTCTTCCACTGAGTGCCTTTTGTTCCGGGTCCGTCACTCTCCCTGTTTCTTCGACTTGACAGTTTGACATATTTTGTTGCGTTGTTCTCAATCGTTTTTATTGTTTTTATTTCCCCCTTGGGTCGTTTCTCTTCTGAACAAAAGCGGGCACAACAAAGGGTCAAGGCGATCACAGGCCAAACAAATAAAATGTCAGGGAGGGAGGCACCATCACAGAGTGGTGCCGTGACCAGGATTGTTTAAAGGAGGAAGCGCGCTGTGGGGAGAAGCCAAGAGTGTTCCAGAACTGTTCCTTCAATTTTGTTTGATTTTTCGTCAGGTTGTTCAAGGAGGAAGAGAGGAGTGTTCAAAAACAAAAAATGACCACTGACGAGTATTTGCCAAACCAGTCAGACAGACCAAGAGTGTTCAAATAAGGGACCGATATTGAAAACAATTTTTTTTGTGGACCATTTACTGCTGATTCTGATTTTGTTCCATGAATGCCAACTTCAATCTTGTGGACGCTTGTACCTCACGTTAAAATGATTCTCCTGGAAAAGCATTGTCTACATCCCGACAGACCAGAAGATGCGCCTGACCTCAACATTATCAAAAATTTCAAAAGACACTCATTGGATGATTTCCGCCGAACCAGCAAGCCTGCTCAAATATAACCGTTTCATGCTTCCCGAAGCATGTTTCAAACAACACCGGAGCTGTCGCAGCCACACAACATCATTGACCCGACATGCTTTTGTCAGTCAACCATCAGCCACACCCTCTTGCAAAATATCACCACTGTCATCTTGCATGACCTCACCGCCATTTTGTTCAACACCATGTCTGACTACTGAATAGAGAAAAATTGCTGAAACGAGAAGAACCTCCAAACTTCACTGTCATCGTGCTACCTGATACGGCAACAATTTTGGTATCGAAAAGTTTCAAGAAACAGCATCGCTATCTTGCCTCATGACGACAAAGCTTCTTGCTTATAGTCAGCATCATCATTTATCAGTCCATTTTTGACTAAAGTGCTCGCCAATTGAAATGGTCCACCCAAAAAATTTAATTACATTCAAAGTGACATAACTCTTGAATGAATAAACTATTTTGAATCGTTTTATGTTTTCTGATTAGCTCACGGATTGGATTACAACATGTCATGGGCCGTTTTTGGTACAGGTACAATTATACAGGGCGCTCAATCAGGTACTGCAAAAATGGAAAAGTTTGAACTGGTCCCATTTCACAAAAAATGGTTTTTGGTTTTTTCCAAGTGTTTTAGGTAAGATGTTGTTCCTATACCTTGAGGTAGTTCTCAAAATTTTGAGACTATCTCTTCCAATTACACAGTGATCTCAAAAATGCAACCTTCTGGTCTGGCATTCATATCTATTTCAATTGTTGGTCGATTTTGGAAAATAAGGACTCTTGTTGAAGCTTAAGACTTAGATGAGAAGACTTGAGGATCGGAACTGACTGGAGACAAAATTTTGGAAACAGCGAAGGAATCAAAAGTGACCTAAATATGAAGCACCCTAGAAATCAGGTTCAGGGAAAGAACTAAATGAGAATTAACTTGTCTTCAAACAGACTTTTATTTCCGAACATTTTGAGGTATTTTCTGATTTGAGGTGATGAAAATTGTCGATGCGGGACCCATTTTACAAATTCACTTTTCAGAAGATAATACCGGACCCTCTTCGACTGAAAATGCACGTAACCTAGGTTACCTTCTTATTGTCGAATGTTTCCTTCACATTTAAAGAGATAGGCACCACTTCTGATCTTCGTTATCCAGGTTTTGTCTATTTTTAGATGAAAAACGTCCAGTATTCTTCGTTGGAAGCATCCATTTCTGATTTGGATTCATTCCCACAATTTTTGCCCCATACAAATGGAAAACACCTTAAAATGTTCAGAAATAATGATTTGTTTGAAGACAGGTTGTTATTTGTTTAATACCTTCCTTGAACCGAATCTCTAGCAAGTTTGTCATTTGAGTCACTTTTGATTCAATCCTTTTTCAGAATTTTCATCTAAGTCAATTCTGATCCTCAATTTTTCTGACCTGAGCCTTAAGCTTCAACAAGAGTCCTCATTTTCCAAAATCGGCCAACAACGAATAAAGTTATTACTGCAAAACTGAGAGGTTACATTTTTGAGATCATCCTGTAATGAAAGCAAATAGGCAAGAGAATTCAAAAAAGATTCGATTTATGGTTATAACAACTCCCCTGGAACACTTGGAGAAAACCAAAAACTATTTTTTGTGAAATGGGACCTGTTCAAACTTTTCCTTTTTTGCGGTACCTGATTGAGGGCCCTGTATAATTAGTACGAAACACTTGTACCAAAAATAGTCCATGACATGTTGTAGTGCAATACGTGAGCTAATTAGAAAACATAAAACGAATTAAAATAGTTTATTTATTCAAAAGTTATGACACTTTGAATGTGACTGTATTTTTTTGGGTGGACCATTTCAATTGGCGAGCACTTTACATCACCAACTGGTTCCACTGAAGCGTTTTGACTGAAGCAGAAATCAAAGGTTGCCTACACGAGTTCCAGTTGTCAACTGGATGTCCAAACCCTTAACCACCAAATGTAATCTAGGGGCGTCCGTCTCTAGTCTGGTTCCAAAGAAGTTGTTTCCTGAAGTCAACTTGGATAAAATAGAAGAAACAAAAGAAACAAAAGACAACGAACAAGAAAAAGAAAAAAGAAAAAAGAAGAACAAAAAGAACAAGCTGCACCACATGACCTGTCTTGGGTTTGTTGAAGAACCTCCGTCATCGTCCTCTGTTCTCTTCCGTCGCTTCCCCAAGGGGCGTTATGTGGGGTTTTGCCTTCTTTTATCATATCAATATGTATTATTATAAGCGCGCTGTCGATGCAATAGTTTTAAAACTTCTCCTTTTGTATGTGTTCGAACTATCGAATATCGGCACATATTTGTGAAAACAGGTGTGCTAAGCTTGAAGGTCGGTGGGGTCAAGGAGCAAAGGGGAACTTTTATGCCTTTTGCCGGGGTCCAGGAGAAATCGAAGAACCACCAGGCTTGGGAGACGAGGTCCACCGTCAAGAGCGACACGTGCGTTTACTTCCTATATTTAAGTTTTGTAAGTACTGATTGTTACGATTTTTATTAATCACTGGTGTATACGCTAGACGTCCTATCTTGAACCTGTTGAGTCTGAAGTCACTTTGAAGCATTTCATGCTGTTATTTGCACAATTGCACATTCCAAGGCCAAAGCACAGAAATAAACCAATCGCACATGTCTTGGTGCATTTCCTTGCAGGTGCGTGATTTCTTTTGTGAGCTATTTTTAAACACGCACGATAGTTTTTGTCTTGCCGCCGTGCTCTGATTTTACACGGATTGAACTTGTCTGTTTGCATAATATTATGTCAATATTTTCATCACCATTTCATTGATTTTGCGTGTAATTTGATTGTTATGTACTCACTTTACTGTAATAATTTTTGTGCGTCGTATTTTTGTCTGTAATTGTTGTGTCATGATCTGATTTTTATGTAAATGTTATTGTCTGCCGTCTCTGGGACTCTCATAATTTCATGTACTAATTTTTGATGCTCACTGATATTTTTATCAGATATTTCGTGGACGGCCCCGTAGCCCAGTCGGTCGTCTGCCGTCTGTGGTGCGGATGGCGCGGGTTCGAATCCCGGTAAGTCATGGATGTTTTGTATTTGTTGAAAAATTTGCGAATATTGTAATTCCTATGTAATAATTCACTGTTATCAATAAAAGGCGCAAAAACTCCTATGGTACTGGTAAGCCGAGAAGGAGGAAAACATTAATTTAAATTTATTTAATTTATCAGATATTTCGTGTAGGTATTTTTCAGGATCCTACTGACACCGTTCCTATTTTATCTTGTTTTTGGGTTTTTTAGGTTGAATTCACAACATGCATTGTTTATTCCATAACATGCCTTGTTGATTTTAGTATTATGCACGGTTTACTGATGTTCTGTGCATTTGCCTACTGATGTATGTATGTATGTATGTATGTATATTTAATCATTCCTTATTTACAATGTAAGTATTATATTGCACTATAATAGCCCTGGGCCATTGAATACGTCAAAACTTAAAAAAGTGTAGATAACAAAACAGAAACAAACAAAACAAAAACGCAAACAAAAACAAAAACCGGCCGGTAAAACATCGCACCACAAAGAACTCGTACTCAGATGGACATCTCCTCGTTCAGGAACTGTTAGTAAACTGAGTAGTGTGCTTTTCCAGTCAGGTAAGTCTTCAACATTAACCTCATTTGTCTCGTTGGGAGGCTCTTGACGGATTCAGGTACTTTGTTGTAGCATTTTATCACGTTGCAAACCACATTTCTTCGTTCCATCTCAAGGCGAGGTCTCGGGATACGTAAGTCCTGCCTACCCCTGGTGAAGTGACCATGCTGGCAGCTATGGTGAGCAAACAGGTCATAGTTTTCCTTTGCAAATGTTACGCACTCCAATATGTACATATCAACAACCGTGAGTATGCCGTGTTCTTTAAAAATTGGCACGCATGAGTCCGTTTGCTTCAAATTGAATATACTCCGTAGGCATCGCTTTTGGATTTTTAGGATTTCGACGGTTTTCGTGGAGTCGCCCCAGAAGATAATTCCATACCGCAGTCTCGACGTCACATAGGAGTTATATGCAATCTTTGCTGCCTCCACCGACACCATTCTCGACAGAACTCCCAAGGCATAGCAGAAATGTGACGTCTGTAACACCAACCGCCGTATATGATCCTTCCATTTGAGACTAGGATCCAAGTCAAGGCCAAGAAATTTGACACAGGATTCCGCCGTCAAGGAAACGTCTCCCCCGAGATCCACCCTCCATGGAGTTTCAACGTCGTAAGCAGGTGAAAACTTCATCAGTTTTGTCTTCGCAGTGTTCATTTTCAGATTATTCGACGAGAACCATTCCTTCACGGACGCAAAAGACTGCCTCATGTCCGAGACCATGTCCTGCGCGTTCCTTTGACGAAAAATGATGGATGTATCGTCCGCATACATGATGGTAGGTTGCTTCATAATGGCGGGCAGATCGTTTGTATATATTATATACAATAATGGGCCTAGTATTGAGCCTTGTGGCACGCCCCTCTCGATGGTTTCCATATTCGAAGTAATCTCTTCTCCGGTGATGTCGTCATAGATTCTGACCCGCTGTGTTCGGCCCTTCAGATACGATTCGAATAGCTTGTAATGCGTGCCCCGAACACCATACCTCCCCATTTTCCGCAGCAACCTTGTGTGACAGACAGAGTCGAACGCCTTACTGAGATCAATGAAAGTAGCCGCCGCCTCTTCACCCAGGCTTATTGATGTCAAAATCTCCGTGAGTGCCATGTATATAGCCCTTATCGTTGACTTTCCCTTGCGAAAACCACTCTGCATCTCAGTCAGCATCTTGTATCTCTCCAGAAAGTCGACGAGTCTGGTATAGATGACTCTTTCAAAGATCTTTGATACGTTTGACAAGATAGCTATGGGTCTATAATTTGTTAATGTCTTTTTATCTCCCTTTTTGAAAATCGGTGTTATGTTGCTCACTTTTAGTTTTTCTGGAAATTTTCCAGTCAGCAAAGATTGATTTATTATATGGGACAACGGCAGGGAAAGAACATCAGCACTGGCCTTGAGAACATTAGTTGAAATTCCATCTTGTCCCGTGGAACTCGTGTTCTTTAGCGATTTTATTATTTCGAATATTTCTTCTGGACTTGTCGAGTTTAGAAAAAGCGTCTTTGAGTTTATCGCGATGTTAGAGTAGTCGTCACTTTTGTTATTTATATCTGAGCAAGCATTAATAAAATACTTGTTTGTTTCATTGAGAAGAGCCTCCGCCCGTGTCACCGTCTCGACCTCAAAATTTTGTGCTATATTCGTTCTTGCACTGGGTCTGCCAGTTAGATCTTTAATGACATCCCAGGTAGCTTTGATCTTATTTTCGGAGTTTTGAATTCTTGCAGCATTTGTCAAGCGTTTTGAGGTAGAAATTACATTTTTTAGAATCCTTTTATAAGTGCTGTATATTGCTTCAGATACGTTGCCCTGTCTCATCCGTCGGTATAAGTCTTGTTTGGTTTTGCAGGATATCCTGATTCCCTTCGTCAGCCAGCCTTTAGATTTTTTCCCCTGTGTACATTTTTTTAGCGGAAATATTTGATTGATAAGGGTTTGAAGCTTGTTCTCAAAAATATCATATGACTTGTCAACGTCGTTTTCCCGTAACACTTGTTGCCAATCGTCTTCTCTCAACTTTGCATTGAGTTGTTCCATCCATTTTTAGAAAATATTCGCCTTTTTCGAATGGGTGTCGCCGCCTCAGGTATTTTCCTGGTTTTTATAGGAATATTTGCCAGTTGGGCTTCATGGTCAGATAATGCCGAACAAATGACTTCGCTTTCTTCCGGATGTGGCTGGTTGATGAAGACATGGTCAATCGTAGTTGCAGAAGTTCTTGCTATTCGCGTTGGTTTGAAAACCGTTTGTGCCAATCCATATGTTCGCATGATGTTGAGAAATTCTCGTGAGATTGCTGTGTCTGTCGACGAGTCGATGTTGAAATTTCCGCACACAACGACAGTGTATTTCAACATTTCCACCCTCAAGCTTATCAACATGTCAGTTAGTGCTTGCATAAAGCCATTTGAAGGCCCCAGAGGTGTCCTTAGTGTATAAATACATATTATAATTGAATTGAATTTACTTATTTTCACGGCAGATATTTCAAACTCTAATTCCTTTCCAAACTGTTTCAGATTTTGCACATCTTCGGCCACGATGTTCTCCTGAACGAAGATACAGGAACCCCCTCCACGGCTCCTCTCTCGATAAAAGCACGACGCCATGTCATACCCATCCAGACGAGCAATCTCATTCGGATGTAGCCAGTGCTCAGTCAAACAGATGACATGAGGCAACCTCGTCAGATCCTCTACAAAAACACCAATATGATCCTCTTTGCCATGCAGAGACTGTATATTTTGATGCAATAAAATTAACCTGTCACTAGTTTTCATTTCAGTCCTCATGTTTTTGGAGTCGTCCAGATATTCTGCATCTTTGCTAATTATTTCAGGTCTATGCTGTCTATCCCCAGCTGTGAAAGGCGAGGGTATAAAAAATTTGAGTTGGAGGCTGAGGCACAGGCATGATTAGCTGATTTCAAACCAGAAGCAAGGCCCCCGATTTTCTCGTCTGTCGTCGGTTTCCTTGCATTAGTGGAGTGCTGTGTAGTGAGTTCCCCAGCAAATTGACCACCACCGAGGAGGTTTCTTGTAATGTACTCCACCAGTGTACGCTTTCCACTGTATTTCAGTTCACCCCGATCATCAATCTGATATGGTTTAACGACTGTATTTATGTTTATGTATCTGATGTTATGCTTCTTGTGACAGGCATTCTTAATGATTTCAGAGATCGATGTATTTGCTCTATAAATGTAGTCATTCAAAATCGGTCGATCTCTTATCAGTGGCTGTCCAACGATGATGACATTTGTTGACTTGGACCTATCTATCAAGTTTTTGACAATCTTACTAGATGGTAACTTTCCCCTTCTCGACTCTCCAGCTCCACAGATTATGATCTCACAGTCGAGACTGCCGAAGTTTTCCGATAGCTTCTCGTGCAAAGAAGTAATACTTTCGAGGTCGTCTCTACTTGAATTTTGGTTGTTAATGTCAAATTAACTACTGTTTGCGCTCTTAAACAGTTTGCCGTAGTTATATCCGTTTTTGTCGCTCATCACTAGGAGTCTCGGTTTGCTGGTGTATGATTTCTTTTCCACATCACTCGATTGTTTTATTCCACTGCCCATCAATCTGTCGTTCATGTCCCCGCTGGGATCTCCAAGTTTAGTGCTCATTTGGAGGCTGTCGACCCTATTTTGCAGGCAGTTGTTATTGTCTTCAAGCGTACGAATTAAGATTTTTTGTTTATCATTTATCTCGGTTAATTTTCTTATTCTTTGTTCGTACTCTCCGCCTCTTTTCTCAAGTTCATGTACTGTATCCCTTATCCTTCCAAGCTCCTCCCGATAAGATTCCATTTCTTTTGCCCTTCTTTGGATCTCAATTGAGAGTTTTTCTTCCAGCAATTTAATTTTCTCCATTTGCGCACCCAATTCTTTGTTGTAATTGTTCTCAATTTCTATGACGTCCTCCTGAAAGGCTAAAGAGGTTCGACTCTGTCTTGCCAATGCGCTGTCTCTGTCCTCTAATTCCGATTGCAATCTCTCTATTTCGGCTCTCAGCAGATCCTTCTCATCCTTGTCCTCGTCATACATCTCCCCGCATTTCTTCGAGCATATAATCCTACTGCTTCCGTCTTTCATTAGATTTTTATTCTTCTCAATGCAGCTCTTGTGATAGATCCCATTACATTGTCCACATACATACACTGATAGCTCTCGGTTCTTGCAACATTTGAAATTTCCCAATGCCATATCAATATCATGCAAAATTCAGTCTGTTCTATGAGTTATTGAGATTGTCGAGATTATACCGTCCGAGCAATATCGTCCAGTTCAACACTTCGGAGACGTTAAGCCCTTTATCTCTCAAAATTGTCTTACTTATTTTTGGCGTTTGCTGTGCGGAAATCCTTCACAGTCCGGCAACACCGCGTCGTCAGCTGACAGCCGCCGTGCACATACCTTATCTTATCAGCTGAAACTCTGTTGTTTACATTGGAATTCTTACAAATTTCGGGTCGTTCTCCAATGATCCAAGCCTTCACCTTACTTCCAACTGGTGCGATCACGGCAATATCGATGGTCACAGCTTTGCAAGAATTTCGTAGTGTCCCTTCACCCCGTTTCGTGATTTTTCAATAACCTCACGATTGACACTCCCACTCTCAACGTTGCCACATGTTTCTGCGATTTTGTTCCAATAACAATTACTTACATTGAATACCGGAAATTATCAGTGAGTTTTTGTCATTCATTTTGTCACATATTTGAGAGTTCGCTTCTTCGGGCAATACTCAGGAGTTTCTTTGCCGGGTTCCTCTTTTTCCGAGTTTGTCACTCTCCCTGTTTTTTCGACTTGACAGTTTGACATAAAATGTTGCTAGCTCTTGGTATATGTTTATGGTGTCTTAAAATTGATCTCAGTTGAACGCGCAATCAAGGGCGGACATCTCATACTTTCATCTTGATTTTTGTTTTGTTTTGTACCTACCGTATGCTTGATTGCACTTCTGGCATGCCAGCGACACTGATGTATTTTGTTCCAGCAACTTTCGTCTTTCGGTTCCTCTCCTCTTACTTATTCCCCGGAAGAGCAACCAAAGTGTCGGATATAAGTGCTAAACACCAGTGCTTCCTTCTTTCAGAGGTCGCCAATTTCAATGAGGAAGTTATTTCCGGTGTAGAACTAACAGAGACCATGATCGTTCATTCCTCGGTCTATCCTATATTTAGCACCGGTGTTTGGGGCAAAGCGGGTTGAAGATTCGTGAAATGCCCGTTGTGCGACCAAACATCCGGCTACGATGATGTCGATGAACTGTTTGTCGATAAAGTGTCCTACTGTTACGGATGTGATGCAATGGAATGGTCGGAGTGGAATGGCCTGGCTGGAAACAACCCAGAAACCTCTATCTCGCGTCAACCGCGTAGAAGCAAAAAAAATGACCGCTATAGTCGCAGTACAAGCACAAAACGACCCAGATAATGCCGTTCGCGTCGCTGGAAAAGAGAAAAAGAAGAGTAGTGCATGATGCCCTGCGATTTATGGCGCAACGTCGACCTGCATGAGGGGTAATTTCCAGACTGGAATAAGTGATCTTCAGGGACCCAGAGCCGGAGAGAGCGCTCTCGCGCGACACAATATTCCTGGTCCTTTCCGTGATTTATTCAGAACGATCCCGCATCCAGATTTCACTATGGCAAAACATCAGCAGCAGAGGCTCAGCGAGAGAGCGACCTCGTGCCATACAAACACAAGAGGGTAGGTATCGCTCTATGTGTACAAACAAACCAAACAGCCGTCGGCGGCGTCGCATCATGCAAAGCAGGGATTTTCCAGGGACTTAGAAGCGGTTACAAATGTCCGAGAGCTGTGTGTGTTTGGGTAGAGGTGCGGTCGATCAAACGCCATTCTCTGCTATATTTTCCGAAAGTGATTATTTGTCGAAACGCGCGCCGTGCGACACCGGAACACAAGTGCTACACCGCTTCCAGTGCTTCCACTCTTTGTAATTACGTGAATTAATCACATAAAGAGCGAGAGAGAGACGGGAAGCGCTGTGGTGGCCCTTGACGGTTTTCCCAGGATCCGTCATAACAGGTGGAGTGTGCATCATAATTTAATTATACTTTCAGAAAGCACTTGCTCCGGCATCGTTAAAGTTTAATGGATCCTTGTTTGCGCGCTGGATGTTGTTTACTCAATAAACAAAATGTGCATCCAGCAAAAAAAACGGGAGGGAAGGAGGGTTAAGGCGCGCCGCGACGCCGTTTGTACTTGTTGATGGACGCGCGTCGGATGTCAGACACGTCCATTAAAAGCACATCCTTCCGCGTGCCTGCATTTTGTTGCCATCCGAAGTGGAACATTGCCTTCGCGGAATTAGTCTATAATAACAAGAATGAGGTCAAAAAAAAAGTCTGCAAGGATAAGCCTCTTCGTTGCATTTTTTCCAGGAAAAGGCAATACCTACTTGTGTATGGGGTTGTATTGAGTTTCCTTTTAACGGAAGGAAGTCTCGTTTAAATGGCTCCGTAAATAGTGTGCGGGATCAGAGAGAAAAAGACGGAAAAAAAGGATGCTTTCGAGGAAAGGGCGATTTGCCGGCAAAGCACTCGGTGCTTCGTCCATTAGGGCGGGAATTTTTCCTTATTTTTCTTTCCGTTTGATGTTGTTTCAAGCGTTCATTTGAGCAATAAGGAGTGGATTTGCTACTAAATGGACTCTGGATGTCCCCCATTCACGTGAAGTGCCGAGACACAGACGAGCTCTTCCGTTGAATTGATTTCATTTATTATTATCATCGATGTTTCTTGACCTCCCCCCGTTGACTTCTTATCTATTTTAAGATTTCAACCCGAGTTTCAACCTATTCTTCCAAATTGTTTTTGTCCTAATGGGACCTCCCTCATGGGGGTTATCATCGCTGAGGCTCTTTTGACACTGGGGCTTAATCCCGAGCCCCCTTATACGCCTTCAACGCCGCAAGGCATAAGAAATAAACTTTTTATTCTATTCTATTCCTTGTGGACGTGGAGGCCACCACTAAGGCCCTTTTGGCACCAGGGCGCATTACCCGGACACAGACCCCCGTATCGATACAGGGCCTCCACAATCATGTGGGTTACCGCCAAAACCCTTTCGACTCCCAGGACAGACACAGGCCCCCTAATCTCACTCTGTTTCATACATGCACTTCACTAACACATAAAAACCTTCTTCAGGGTCCCAACTTTTAGGGGCTATAACTCAGCGGGTGAGCATTTGCGGACCCATGTTCATATGAACTTTTTTTCTTAAAATGACCTCAGGAATCATCCCTGAAATCTTTCGTAGTATTCATGTTACACCCTATTATTTATGTCAGAAATCTTTTCTAATTTTGACATTTTGACTTTTTACATTTCATATCAATTGATGCCAATTGAGGCGCGGCCTGGCTCTGGCGGAAACGCGCTCTTGATAGTGGTGGGACCCGAGGTCTCGCTGGCGAACGATGTCCGCTCGGTGGTTGGTTCGGAGAGGTGGCCCCAAGAGGGGCCGATGCTTTGGCCCTGAGAAAAGCCAATGGTTTGGTACAGGTGACTGTTGATGGGAAGCATCAAGGCGAAGGCCGTCTCCGGAAGTGCGGTGCGAAGTCGATTCGGCGATGTGTGTCGGCTCAGGACTGCTAAACGACTGGGCAGATTCATAGATGTCCGTCGATAGTGTCTTGGTCAGATGAACTTTTTCAAGAGGCGTGAGCAATTGATTGTGTAAGAGTAACATGACTTCGAGAAAATATGTTTTTCGCGTGTTTTGAAATTTCTGCCTCGACTTGTAGAGTTCTTGCTCTTGTGTACGAAACGCATGTCACTGAGAGTTGTGTCTGGTCAGTGAAGAGTTGTTGGGGAAAATTGAGACACCATTATACTTTGTTCATAAATATGCATTTCTACTTTTGTTCCAGGTACTTAACCACTGAAAATTCTGGAAACGACGATATGTGTTGTGAAAACTTAAACCGTAAACAAGGTGCTGCCACGGAATATACCGTGCAGTGGGAAGAAAAGCAGAACTGTGTTATTTAGGAGCCTTTTCAGATATGTATAGTAGAAATTGAGATGAAAGGAAAGTATGTCCAAAATTCAAAATTTCACAGTTACGTTCCAATTGTTCATCTGAACATCCTTAACCAAGTATAGCTTCGAAAACCCAATGAAATCGGTTGAGAAAAGCAAAAGTTCAATGCGCTGGCGCTTTGAACTGCCAAAATGTCAAATTCGATATACGCATTTCGATTGTTCATGTATTTGTTCAAAATCTCAATATAATCTGTTTAAAAATAAAAAGTTCAATATGGCGGCCTCTTGAAACTTCAAAAATCAAAATTTGACAAATGCATCTTGATCGTCAACCTCAAGTGGGTATAGGTTCAAAATTCCAATCAGATCAGTTGAAAAATGCAAAAGTTCAATATGGCGGCCTCTTGTAACGTCAAAAATCAAAATTTGAAAGCTGCATTTCGATCGCCAATCTCAAGTGGCTATGGGTTCAAAATACCAATCAGATCGGTTGAGAAATGCAAAGTTCAATATGGCGGCTTCTTGAAACGTCAAAAATTGAAATTTGACAGATGCATTTTGATCGTCAATCTCAAGTGGCTATGGGTTCAAAATACCAATCAGATCGGTTGAAAAATGAAAAAGTTTAATATGGCGGCCTCTTGAAACATCACAAATCAAAATTTGACAAATGCATTTTGATCGCCAATCTCGAGTGACTATGGGTTCAAAATACTAATCAGATCGGTTGAGAAATGCAAAAGTTCAATATGACGGCTTCTTAAAACGTCAAAAATTGAAATTTGACAGATGCATTTTGATCGCCAATCTCAAGTGGCTATGGGTTCAAAATACCAATCAGGTCGGTTGAAAAATAAAAAAGTTCAATATGGCGGCCTCTTGAAACGTCACAAATCAAAATTTGACAGCTGTATTTCGAATTTCGATCGTCAACCTCAGGTGGGTATAAGGTTTAAAATCCCAAAGTGGGTGTAGGTTTAGAATGTCAATCAGATCGGTTGAAAAATGCAGAAGTTCAATATGGTGGCCTCTTGGAACGTCAAAAATCAAAATTTGACAGATGAATTTTGATCGCCAATCTCAAGTGGCTATGGGTTCAAAATACCAATCAGATCGGTTAAAAGATGCTGAAGTTCAATATGGCGACCTTCCGAAACGTCAAAAATCGAAATTTAACAAATATGCATCTCGACTGCCTAACCAAAGCAAGTATAGATTTTAAATCCCAATCAGATTGGTTGAAAAATGTTCAAGTTCAATATGGCGACCTCTTGAATCGTCAAAAATCAAAATTTGACAAACGCATTTTGATCGCCAACCTCAAGTGGGTGTAGGGTTTAAAATGTCAATCAGATCAAATGCAGAAGTTCAATATGGCGGCCTCTCTAAACGTCAAAAATAAAAATTTGACAGATGCATTTTGATCGCCAATCTTAAGTGGCTATGGGTTCAAAATACCAATCAGATCGATTGAAAAATGAAAAAGTTCAATATGGCGGCCTCTTGAAACGTCACAAATCAAAATTTGACAGCTGTATTTCGATCGTCAACCTCAGGTGGGTATAGGTTTAAAATCCCAATCAGATTGGTTGAAAAATGCTTGAGTTCAATATGGCGGCCTCTAGAATCGTCAAAAATCAAAATGTGACATACGTATTTTGATCGCCAACCTCAAGTGGGTGTAGGCTTAGAATGTCAATCAGATCGGTTGAAAAATGCTAAAGTTCAATATGGCGGCCTCTTGGAACGTCAAAAATCAAAATTTGACAGATGAATTTTGATTGCCAATCTCAAGTGGCTATGGGTTCAAAATACAGCCAAAACCTGCCAAAGGAATCCGCGAAAAACTTTAGTGGTGCTGTGACATTACATTGACATTTGCGAATGGCACAACACAACAACTGCGACGCTGAGTAATGTTGCCGAGTCTGTAGTGAAATTTTGGAAAAATTGACAAAAAAAACCTCCGAAACAAGGATGCACATCAAAACACGGACCCTTTCTGGAGGTCTGGTCAGAAGGTCCGATGGAATTATCATGGATTCCGTAGAAAACAAGTCGCGACAAGAAACCCCTGTAACCGACATGAAATGTGCTCTGGAGGACCGAAAAGGCCCCTTTCTCGAAATGTGAAACCGCTGGAAATTGCAAATAAATTGTGAGTACCCCCCAGACGTGTTTTGCCTTCTCAACTTGTCTGTTTTTGTGAAATACGCCGTCAACGTCTGGCCCGGCCTGGGAATTTTTAACCGAAATGCCGTCGAATTTGAAGGAGATGTGTGGTTTGTGGTGTCTGGTGGACGCTCAAAAGTTTCCTTGAGACCACAGTTTAATTTCGCACGCTGGCGCTGACACGGTACATTTTCTCCAAAAACACTGTTCAAATGCCACGAAGTGTTGAGTTTTCCGAAGCCCAGAGCGTCAATTGACGTTCCTGTCACTTTGGCCGTGCCGTGGTCGAATTTGATCAATTATACGGCGAAATTTCAAGAAAAACGCCACTGCATGGCCCGCACCGGACGACACTAGGTCCCCGAAACCCCCCGGTCAGCATTTCACACCAAATTTCTCGTTATTCTCCCCGAAAAACCGAGTTTTCGCCGCGAAAAGGTAACAAGGTATTTGGAACGGATTATCCGAACATCGGTTCCCTTGTAAAATTTTGAATGATTTATGAAATTTCGAAAAATCTTGACAAATTCAGCAAAAATTTTGAAAAATTCTCACTCTCAATTTGAGATGCGGTTCGTTGGCGAAAATTTAAGAAGAAATACTCCGCCAAAATCCGACGTCTAGTTTTCACAAATGAAGGTATTATATTTGTGAAGTTTCGAAACACGTCAAGCGGAATAAATATTTAAAAGTGGAGAGACAAGATTTTCACAACTATATTTAAAAGACGCTTCGTGCCTATAAGCCGTGTAGATGGTTTGAGGACCGCTGTCTGCCAATTTTCTTGCGGCAGGTTGACAATTCTGGGCCAATAGCCATCGCTTTTATGCGGTTTGTCAGATTAATACCAAGATTGACAGTCGTCATGTCGTGAGTGTGGGGTAGAAGTGGTGCTGTGGTTGATTCATGACTGTATTAAGAAATTATTCATTATCCGTCGTTTGGTGAAAGAAAATACAACGTCTTGAAGAAGGCGGAAATCATAAGAAACAGTGACTGACGCGAAGCGAAGAAACTGGAAATATCATATTTTGTTGACAGTGTCGCCAAACTCGAAAACTAAAAACCCCATTGGAGATCTTTCTTTCTCGTTCGCACTCACGTTAAACTGTTTCTGTCTCACACCAATTTGTACATATTTTTAGACCCTGTAATATCGTGACCTTACTACGTGTCCAGTGACATTATCCCAACTTATGCAGAAGCGCCCCCACATGTAATCGCCCTATTGTGACGGCGTTCAGTTGTCTTGTCGACCTGATCCACGACAACGAGCTTTTTCCTCCGGTCCCATTGGTTCCGGAATCTAACTTCAGGCCAACAATGGCTCGGAATCTGTATTTGCATTATCCTTTGTCGGGCGCAATCCCTTTTTGATAAGACACGCCATTGTCCTGAACACCATTACCAACGCAACGCCGCTTAACCTTCCCTAATGTGTTTTTAATTGATTTTCCATCTTGTCCAGACTACGACCGAGCAACCCGCCAATAATACACCGGAACACCCTCACCCTCTGCTACTTACCGCCTCTCCCAGGTCCAGGTCCATCAGATAAACGGCGCACCGTTCGCACTTGAGCAAATCTTGCGCCTCCCGCATGATCTTCGTCACCAGGCATTCCAAATTGTTTTGCTCCTCGAAAATGCTCCTCGCCAGGTTGAGCAGGATCTGCAAAAGAAGACGAGACAACTATGTAGGTATATACTGTGTAAACCGGATGCCGGGGCTCTGTGATGGTAATTAAATCCGGGCATTAATCATGCTCGGATCCGGGGGAGGAAGGGGGAGTCTGGGGGTTCCATAATGAATTTATAACTCCGAGTAGAGAACTTTCTTCTTCTCGTCCTCGCGGAGTTTATGTGTATACACAGTACACAGGCAGAAAGAGATAATTAGAGTCCTTTGGATGATGGGATAGTAAGCGCGCCGCCGAAAAGCGAATATGAAAGAATAAATGCCGGGAAATTATTAGTACGTTTGATTAAATTCGCTTCCTTCGGCGCTTTTATTGATGCGCTCCATGGCTGTTTAACTGTATCTTGCCCGGAGGAGAGCGCGAGGAACGTTTATGCGGTGGTGGCGAAGCGGGAGAACTGAGAACTTGCCGGCAGATAACAGTTTAAAACTTTAAAGGGAGTTCTCTCCGGCACAAAGGACAATAAATAAAGTGAAGAATGCCCTAGACGAACGAGGGGGGAGGGATCGCGCCTGGCTTTGCTAGGAATTAGCAGAGAACAGAGGATAGTTTCAGGAAGTTGTACAAATAAAAGCGCAGGAGATGTTGACGTTGAAAATGCCATTAAACTCGGCGTGAAGTTGGTAGGTACCTGCACGTTGAAGAAGTTATTTTTGTACATTACACATTTTTGCAATTAAATATGTCGCGCTGTTCCACATCCAGCTCCAGACTTTGTTCTTGCAAGTTTCATAGCACATTTCGTGAATAGCAAGTTTCGTGAATTAAACGTAGAACTGCACTAACAGCCATTAAGAATGCTACTTTGCAGTACCGCAAAACCGAGCACCGTAACAGCATCAAACGTGTGTTGAATCGCTTATTGTTTTAAACGATAAAACGTGAATGCGAAATTCGGTAGCCAAGAACAGTTCGACACTTTAAGAGATAATGATGAAATCAAATCAAATCATCATGTTCTGTAATCAATCAAACAATCACCGGAACGTCGTGCCAGTTTGGCCACATCCGCGGCGCGTCAAGAATCATGTGCCCCAACTATGATAGCGCCCCGCAGCTAAGTAGAAAAAGATGCATACATGACAGCACGGGGCTTTCTATAGATCATTTAATCCTCCAAAAGCTTATCTGTGCACATTTTTCACATTTATTACGCTCATTTCAGTATTCAATGATGAAGCTAGGAGTGCAAATCGCAATTTTTCAAGTTTTCCTTTTTTTTAGGCTTCCCGGAACGGTGTGGAATGAAACTATGTTTTTTTAGATCCAGTTTTTCATCCTCTACATTTTCATATTTTTTAAATTAAGTCTATCTCCGTTATATTGCATTTTCGATATCAATTCTCTTGAGAAAAACCACTTTTTTTATGCTCTACCATCTCCTAAAATATTGGCAAAGAAGTGTAACATCCTGTATATTACCAGTTACCGCAAATCAGTCATTTTGACTGTTGGTCTATACATGTAGAAGTGCTTTATGCACATTTTGAAATGATTTTTTACAAACTAACTCGAAAATCGAAAGCTTGATTGGCGAAGTCGGTAGGATAGTGTCTGACATGGAAATTTCGAGAACGCGAAATCTTGGATAATTTTTACTTTGGAGAAATCCATTTGGAGGAATGTTCTGTTTTACTGGTGTATGCTTTCTCATTTCAGCTAACGATCAGTTCAGGATCTTGCGCTGTCAAAATATATCATGTTTTCTGCAACTCGTCCGGAAGCTGTATACTAGTTTTTGTCACATTATAGCTAAACAGTTGGCTCAGAGCTGTTGGTATAAACTGCAGGGAATGACCAGACCGTTGTTTAAACCTCGAACTCGCATTTCCGGCAAAAAACACGTAACTGGCTTTTATTCTCGAATAACAGTGTTATTCAAGTATAGTCCTTAATTAAGCCATCGGGCCAAATCTCACGTTGCATTACGTCATCAAGAAGTTCAAGCCTAATACCCAGTTTTGGATAAGAGGTTTTGTGACTTGTTGCTTTCGCGTTTGTCGATTACAGTTACGTAATTACCTAGAACATCTCGTAGGGGTAATGCGAGCCAAAGAGCTAATGAGGTCTTGTACAAAATTACTTAATACGATTTTATCAACGTAGGGCGACGCCCGAGTGGATGAATTCAACTACTGTCTAGTTGAAAAAATATCTGAAAAATCTTTGGCACCAAGAAATGAAATAGAAATTCAGCTCGGAGTCCATCAGCTCGAAACGAAAACAAAAACAGTACCGAGCAGCCACCTGATATTATAATATATTATTATAAAATATTATTAAACCACGCGAAACAGATACCGCATCGTGAAGTGAATAAACAAACTTTCGCGTTAGACGGGTGATGTAATTACAGAAATTACCTTTCAGTATACGAAATTACCTCATTTGCTATGTTACTTCACCGACGAGTTGACGTCACATGATTCACAGTGACGTAACCTGAACTTTGGAGACCACGTGTTAATTATTTATTATTATTACTTTGCGGGCATTTTCTAATTTTACTTGATAATTGAAGTTTCTCTAGCCTAGACTGGCTAGCTGTCCATTACTTGTGCTTTGTAAATACCGATTTTTCTTTTTGTAGATATACTTTGTTTTTTTTTTTGGTTGATTTTACCCAATGTCTAAGACCTAATTACTGCATTACAAGAAAATTCACACTATTTGCTATACTGTTTGCTCGAACGCGAACCCGTTCTTTACACTAAGGCTGAGAATCGAATACGAATAACTCAAAGTATTCGAATATTCGGGTTTTGTTCTTTGACTGACAGTTTGACATCTTTTGTTGTTGTGTTTTTGATTGTTTTTGTTCATTTTGTTCATTTTGTCCATTCTGTCAGTCATGTGTTAGGTGTTTCACGAAAAGAATCTGAGTCATTTAAATGTCGCTGATAATTTTATTGAAAATTCACTTTGTTTGCTGTCAATTCGTGTTTCTAATCAACTTTCCACTTCAACCCTCATCCCCGAAGTTCCGTTTTTGTCTATAGGAAGATCCTGCGCGAAACGGCAACGTAGGTGAAACGTAGGTGAGAGGTCCATAAGAGGGGGGGAAATGACGACGATCACAGCCAAAGTTCAAAAAGGGTGAACCAGGTCAAGTGGTGCCGTGACCAGGATACTCAAAGACGAGAACGTTGTGGGATGAGGTTAGGAGATACTCAAAGATGGGAACGTTTTGAGATGAGGTTAGGATGACTCGAAAAATGCGAGAATGTTGTGGGATGAATGTTGATCCTGCTTTTTGGTTGTCACATTTCAACTGCTGATGAAAGTTTTGTTTTCATGAGAGCCAACTCAACATGACGAACAGATGATCCAATCGCGTCCATGTCAGTCCCCAAGAGACGGAGACTAATCGATACTTGCTCCACACAAGAAGAACGAATTGTTGTCACCAACGAAGAACCTTGCCAAAAAGTGTCTGGCGTGATGTGAAGGAATACAACTTTTGGAAAAGAAACTTCACGGAAAAAATCAAAGTTTGTTGTGAGATAAAACTAATTGTTTGTTTCCGCCAATCGACTGAAAGAATGGCCCAACACGTATTTCGAGCGAAAAAGGAGTTGAGGTCTGTTGTGATTGTTATGACATACCACTGAGTGTTTGTTCCAGCAAAGCAAACGAGATACAGTTCGGAAGGAGCATTTCGGAAGGTTTGACGTGAAATAAGACTGACTGTTTGTTTTAGAGTGAAAGTGAATGTCCATGGTTGGAATAGACCGAGTTTGAAGGAGGGCTGTGGAGGACAGATGCAGATGAAATGCATCTTCCCAGTTCCATGACGTAACTTGAAACTTTCTTGAAAGGGTTGGGGTTTTATAAAGAACCTCCCTCTTTGTTGTCTTCTCATCCGTTGCTTCTCCAGGGAGGGTACTGTGATGAAACGCACTCTTTAGCACATTTTTTAACCTTAATCTAATAATTCCTGGCGAGAAAGACTAGGTCTATATGAGAAACTGTGCGTAAACGCAACAGGAACTCAGGTCTCTCGCTGGTCAAACAAGGAACTTGCTTTTGTGCGTGCTCGCAGACCAGACGTTCCGAAGACGACGTGCTGCCATAATTTATCACAGGACCGGGCTTAACTTGTTATCCGATTGATTATTCGAATATTTTTCATTCATCATTGACTTTTCTATTTGAACATGAATAATTCACTTTTCCTGTATGAGTCTGTTTTACGTTCTAATTTTTGATGTCATTTTTTGTTGTCTCACGAATTTTGTAAACTTACTGCATTTCATGTCAATATTTTCATGACCCTTTCATCAATTTTGTGTGTGATTTGATTGTCATGTAATCACTTGACTGTAATTTTTGTGCGTCGTATTTTTGTCTGTGTCATGATTTGATTTTCATGTAAATGTCATTGTCCGCCGTCGTTAGTGACTCTCATGGAATTGCAACCCATGGATGCAATATTTCAATTATATGTTTTGTGATAATTATTGAAGAGCTAATAAAGAATCTGAATCTGAATCATAATTTTATTCTCACTGCTATGTTTGTCCTATATTCGGTGTAGGATTTTTTCAGGATCCTACTAACCACCCCTATTTTATCTTGTTTTGGGTTTTATGCATTGTTGATGATTTTATTTGCATTGTTAGTTTTCTTATTATGCACTGTTTACTGATGTTTTCTCATTTGTTTGCTGATGTTTCTACGATTTTGTTTCACTAATTCTGCTAACATTGAATACCGGGAACTATCAGTGAGTTTCTTGTCATTCATTTGTCACATATTTGAGAGTCTTCTTCTACGGGGCCCAACTCAGGGGTTTGTTTGACGAATTCTTCCGTTAAGTGCCTTTTCCCGAATCCGTCACTTTCCTTTTTCTTTGACTGACAGTTTGACATATTTTGTTGTGTTTTTAATTGTTTTTGTTCATTTTGTTCATTTGGTCCATTATGTCAGTCATGTGTTAGATGTTTTATGGAAAGAATCTGAGTCATTGAAATTTTGCTGATGATTTTGATAAAAATTCAATTTGTTTGCTGTCGATTTGTGTTTCTGTTCAAATCACCACTTCAACCCTTATCTCCCAAAGTTCCGTTCTCGTCTAGAGCGTCTAGAGAAAGATCCTGCATGAAACGACAACGTAAGTAAAACGTAGTAAGAGGTCCACAAGTAAGGTGGGGGAGGGGTGACGACGATTACAGCCAAAGGTCAAAAGGGGTGAAACAGCTCAGTCGCCATCTTGTGTTTGTTTTTTGACCAAGACTAGACCAAAAGAAATGCTGTCAAGAGCCTCGCTATGGCGTAATAACTTTTGTAGCTTACAAGAACCAAAATAAGTACTGTCAAGTGTCCTGCAGCCACATATATAGCTAGCTCGAGAATACCTTTTAGAGACAGATATTATTATACGCAGGTGTATATTTGCGTAAAATTTGGTAAATTAACTATGCCTCTGCTTGCCCAGAGGCATCACCTCCCCCGTCACAGCGTTTCGATCTCCCCACCATCACCGACACCCTTTGTAACACACGTAGAAAATTACCATAAAAGGTATAATGAGCTCAAGGCGAAACAGCTGAAGTTGGAAATTCTCCATAGCAGAATTCCCGCATCTATAGGACTGGTTAACATAAAACTGCCTAAAGGTGGATGTAATTGGGGACAGAGTGAACAAAGGCAAAAATAATCGTTTCGCTATGTTGTGATATATTTTGGGATCCACCTATTGCGGATAATTATTGTGAAAATTCAGAAAAGGTGTGAGACGCGTGCGAGACAAGCGACACCTCAATAACCCATGCGGTGTGAAAGACCCTCTGTGTGCCAGTTAACTATACATGAAATTGACACCCACCTGAACCAGGAGCCAAAGCTTCTTTGGCACACCTCACGACGGGCATTATGCGGCAATTTGATGCCACCACCACCCTTATCAACATATACACCCCGTCAAATTTGATTTATAGGGGGTGCCATCCTTCTTCTCGCGAAAGATATAGCCGCCGAGGAAAGACTGTCCCACGATTCTTATTCCCATCCTTCGTTAAAGGTCACACACCAGGATTTAATGAATCCGTTCGGCACACCCAGACTAACGTCGCCATGAAAGGACGCGTTCCAATCCGTGCACCTTATTCCGTGACTGTGGGGGGATGAAACGGTTTTCAGGGGCCAATTTGAGAGATGAAAAAACGTGTCGCAGCGCGGACCGTGGAAAATGACACGGCATTTTGCACCTTTCGATTCAAAGCTTAATTCGGTAAATATACAGCGATCCGTGTACCATAAATTGGTTATACAAAACGATTTCCTCGCATGATCCGGAAATCCGCAACACGCACTTTAGAGATTAATATTTAATAATATGATTTCTCCAACCGCACGGAAAAATTGCTTCGCCTTTACATTTCGAAGTAGGTACGGACGCCACATCGACCGCGACGAGGGGGTTGGAAAAAAAAGGCTTTCGGTTTATTTATGGTGAAGAGCTCCCGGGCACGTCTCCCCGTGAAATATTAAAAGAGCCGCAGCTAATTTTACTAAGTACGCAGATTACCGCAGCCATTTCCGAGAGAATGGTCACGAACTGTATCCAATCGGATTGAATTTAAAGTTGTCTTGCCAGCACAAAAGCCGTTTATACCGGAGCTGGCGGCAAATTGTCGCCCCGCAGCTTCATGTGCAATCAAAAACGGGCCAAAGAAGAAGGTTAATCTAAGAACACAATCGTAAGTGATCAATGGCACATGAATAGCAATCTAATAAGTGAGCGTTCATTGTACTGAACAACTGAAGTGGCCCAGCCAAAATTTTGAATGAAGTTCAAGGTGCCCTAAGCTCCCATAGAAATATGAATAATTTTGAAGTCCCTCCCCCCTTAATACTGTTATATTTGCGTTCTTTGTCTGTCATAAGCTACACACGGAATTTTGTTCAAGTCCTCTGTATTTGTCAAACAGGGCGTTGCAAGAGGTCCTGCAAAAACTCAAAAGTTTGGATGACTCCCGATTCCTCGCCCGATTCTAAGATGGATGAATGAATGGAATGAAAATCAATATTTCAAAGAAATTTTTCAACTGGTCCAGTTGAATTTTCCGACTTGCTATTTTAACTACAGGGTGATTTTGACAGAACAACTTCTTGGTATTTTGGACCTAACCTCGGGCCTAACTCTTTTTTTTTGTTGACCGATTTTGGAAACCGAACTTCAAATCGTTTCATGTAAATCATACTCAGTAATGTGGCCCTGATTAATATATTCCTGGATGCTGTGAAAAGTCGCGTCCTTGTGCCTTCGATAACTTCCGCCCGCCGTAACTTGGTTGTTTTTATATGTTCTGTTTTTGCACAATTGTCATGGCGTTTTTACCATCCAAACAGGATGGTTGGTACGTATAGGTTGTAGGTAGGTACTTTTTGTTGGGGAGTCACGTTCATCATTTTGCTTTGTTTGAAATAATACGATTTTATGTTACTTGTGGGGCTGGGAGATGATCTGCCATAGTGGATATGTCGAGATTATTGTCAACCTATACTTCCGGTTGCACCAAACTTATATCAACGAATTAAACTTATCATTCTCATGTTAACATTGGTAACTAAGCAAATGGCCATGCTATTGGCTGGTGCATAGCAACTATCAGCGTGATAGATTCAATCCGGTCATAAATCTTTTTGTTGAAACCAGAGATAAGCGAGGAACACGGTGAGCTATAGGCACCAGTCTAAATTGTGCGGAAGCTACGCATCGTACCTTTAGTCAAGCCTGTGTATTTACCTAACTAGTGAGTACCTATAACCATCAGTGAAATTGCGTACCTGCACATCCATATGTGATTTGGGTTCTTCGCAGATAATTTTTGTCTCATACAAACAAAAAATACCTTAAAACGTTCAGTAGGATGAGTTGTTTGAGAAAAAGTTGATTCTTTCAATACCTTCCATAAACCGGATTTCTAGGAGGCTTTACATTTGGGTCACTTTTGATTTAATCTCGTTTTCAGAATTTTTGTCTTGAGTCAATTCTGATCCCATACACTTCTGACCTGAGCCTCAGACTTCAACAGAAGCCCTCATTTTCCAAAATTGGCCAACAACGA
The DNA here is from genome assembly GCA_949128115.1 of Anaspis maculata. Lineage (NCBI taxonomy): Eukaryota > Metazoa > Arthropoda > Insecta > Coleoptera > Scraptiidae > Anaspis > Anaspis maculata. The sequence goes on from OX421961.1 coordinate 127,550,096, forward strand.
AGAAACAAGCAAGTTATATTTTTGAGATCACCCTGTAATTAAAGATTGGCAAAAATTTGAAAAAAAAGGTCTCAAGGTATGATGGCACGTCTCCCCTGAAATACTTGGATGAAACCAAAAATATCATTTTATGAAATAAGTAGGAGCTACTCAAACTTTCCCTTTTTTGCGGTACTGTAATGGGCGGCTTCAAATTAAAAAAAAAGGGGGAATTAATGTTACGGACGATATTGTGAAGTGACGAAATTGCACACGGGATAATGGTAGAATCAAAAAGCGCATGCCGGCGCATCGGTTTGGCAGGCCAGGGATTTAGACGGGAGACGGGGATGGAGAGAGGATCGGTCCGAGAATAGGGACGGGGGTGAAGAGATTCGGGTCGTGAGTCGTAGGTAGTCGACGAGGACTGTTAGGTGTGTCGTCGAGGGGAGCGGATGTGTTTGTCAAGAAAATTTTTTATTATTTATCAAGAAGAAAGTGACGAGAGTACTGGGACCATCAGTAATAGTTGTAGTGCATCAGTTACGAGAAAAGAAAACTATTGAGGCAAGTCTGATTTCCATTGTAATCAAATGATAATTGTTTTCATGGGGTTTGAGGTGATTATTTGGTTTATAAAATGATAGTGGGTTTTGTTCTTGATATTTCGACAAGCCATAGGAAGCGTCCGACCGATTCAATACCCTGAAATTGCTGTGAGATTTTAAGAACATTGTTTTCAGCCACCTTCAAGACACCCGAAAAAGGGTGAAAACCTCAGTAACCCTTTCGAAGAGATCTAGCTTCTTACAGAGTATGAGTTTGTAGACTCTATTAGCTTGAGACAAAGCAAGACAAGTAAGAGAATCAGTATTTATGCAAATCAAATCTGGGCGACTATCTCTATCACGTGTTATCTTCCCCCATAGAATAGACTATCGAACCTTTTTCGCACGACAAGGAGTTTATGAGCATTAAGGTTGAGTTCCCAAAAAGAGAACCCCTTGAGCAATGCCAAGAAAATCAAGTGTCGCTTCGAAAACGGTCCAAGATAGAAAGGAACCTAACATCATTTTTGCAGGCTGCTTAATTAGAGGCTCACCCCGATAAATTGTACACCTGATTGCAGATTTGCGTGAAGTTATTTAACCCAGCGTGAAATAGAGCTGCTGTATAAGTCTGTCCGTGGGTTGCACCAACGCTCAATTAATATGATACAAGATAAGTGAAATTTCTTTTGGTCAGTACCCGTAGATGAATGATAGAAATTCTAGTTTCACAAAAGAGAATGATCCAATGATTGATTAGCTGAAGGTTTTATGCATTTTCCTTGGTCAACCCACTAGGATTGGCCAGATTGAAATCCATTTAATCTTGTATTAGCGTTAATTGCGTATTATTTTTTTGGTGCAACCCAGGGTGTGAGTTGGTAACTACAGCACCAGCGGGATATAAATTTCTGGAATGTTAACACTCAATTTTGATGTGAATTATTGGATTGATAATTGAAATAATAGATATAATTTGGAAATACCAAGACAATATCTACTCAGTGAACAACTATCACTCTCTAAGTACAATTAAATAATCGAGATTTCTATTCTTACTATAAGAAACTACTATAAGAGAGATGAATTACACAGAGAAAGGGCTTAAAATTTAAATATCGACGAGGTCTTAAATTATTAAGCAGGGAATTGAAACTCAAGTGCGTTAGAAAACAGGTCCACCAATAGCTCTGCAAATTCGGAAAAATGCGAACGGAATTAAATTGAACGGGTTGAGTTAATTAGTCGTAGGGTCTCGCGCGTAATTAGGGTGTACTTTTCTTTCAGAAACCGAATGTGAACTTGAATCAACTAATTCTCAACGCTAGCTGGTTTCAGCACGTCTGGAAGTTATGTAATAATAGGCTTTATTGTCCAACAACAAAAAGAAGTCATAAAGAGGACAAGAAAAATGATCAAAGTAAATAAGTAGTAATACTAGCATATCATAATGAGTGATGCGACAAACAATGCACACAAATAAAAACAAAATACAGCACAAGAATAAAGACAAGGGAAAAGCCCACTGTCCTGAGACAGATCTAGGCAACCTGGAGGGCTCGCATGAAAACGCTTAACGAGGGGGAGCTTAAGTCTGACTTGTGACAGACGTCGTTGAAGGATCTGGACATAGCATAAATCGGAGATCTGATGATCGCATTCGTGGCGGCAACAGGGAGCCTGAAAAATCCGCAGCCTCTAGTACTCAATCGCGGTACCAATATGGAAAGTTCCCCCAGGAGCTCACTGCAGTCCGCAGTTCCGCTAAAGAGTTTATAAAGAAAGACAAGAGACGCACGACACCTCCGAGACTCAAGAGAATCTATACCAAACTCACTCAAGAGAAGGTCACCGTCAAAGCCTCGGTCCGGGAAAACACCATGCTGTCTGAAATAGAGATATTTCAAAAATTTTCTTTCGACACGCTGGAGCTGAAGGCTCTGTCTCCTGTAGATGGGCGCCCACACCAGACTCGCATATTCTAGCCTCGACCGAACGAAAGTAAAATAGAGAGACTTGAGGCAGTCGATATTTGCGATAGATCCGCCATTCCTAATGATAAATCCCAGCATCCTGAGAGCCGACTTGCAGACCTGATCGATGTGAGGTGCAAATGATAACTCTGTGTCAAACAGGACGCCAAGATCCCGAAAAGTGCTGCAGGACCCCAGCGGAACACCATCGAGGACATACTCGTAGCTCACAAGACGCGAGGTATTTCTGGTAAAGGACATCACCTTACATTTATCGACGTTCAAATGAAGCCCGTTGTCCCGGCACCACTCAGAAACGCCATTCAAGTCCTTCTGCAGCAGATCACAGTCCTCCCCAGTACGGACCCTCCTGAACAATTTCACGTCATCGGCGTACATCAGTATGGATAATTGGCGATGATTGATCAACTTGTAATAAAGGTGAGGTGTGGTTGAATGACTTTGTTCATTTTTCAACATTTATTCAACTCATACTCTCTCAAAGAACGTGAGGTTACTATAGTATGATTGAGGTATTAGCACGACAGGAACTTGAGGTAGGTGGAAAATTTATTCAAATGACTCAAATAAAGGCAATTAAAATCTACGACACAGCGAAAAACACAACGTAAGGTCAATGAAGGTATCACAATAATTCAATTTAATTTAAGAGAAGGCAGTTTTCTCACAGTACCTACCCGACTTTTTTTTAATGCGTTTATTTCACATCGGCCTATTTCCGCAACGAGGCCTAACACCGACGCCGGTGAATGCTTTCCTCCACTATACCGGAAATTTTTGCCGAACCCCTGTGTGCTTCAACACCGGGTAGGGATTTTCAACGACCACCAACATCGCATGGGGTCGGCACCATCGTTCGTATTTCACGTGCTATGCGACACACGGCGCGTCTTGCATTTAGCAAGCATTCCAACTAAACCAAGAAGCTTGTTTTCGAGGCAAAAATCCGTCCCCGGCGGAGATCGAACCCGCGATCTCTAGAGAGGTAGTCGAACGCGCTAACTACCACATCACAAGCTCCTCCCTACCCGATTTAGCACCTTTTATAATTAATACGAAACATATGTGCCCAAAATGGCCCGTGGTACGTTGTAGTCTAATACGTAAGGTACTAATCAGAAAACAAAAAACTTATTTAAAACGGTCTTTTTGAATAACATGGAAGACTCCAATAGCCGAGTAAGAGACATCGGCCGAATTGGCGGAGGCGCCGCCGCTCTGGAACACGGGCAGTACACGCGAAAGGTGTAGGATTTTCGGGAGTCGACTCGGAACCGTATGCCGGGTCATTATGGAATTTGCTGGAGGACCGGTGGAAGATTCCAGAACAATAGTCGGAGTTATATAAAGCACCGATCCTCGGCCTACGGAGTAGTATTCAATTCAGAGCGATAATTGCGAGGAGTATCGGCAATATCCCAAGCGCAAATAATTGTTGACGTTGTATTTATCGTAGTACGCAGTTATAAACAGGGTGTGTTCCGAAACGATCATCCAATATATAAACGAAACTTAACGCGAAATATGTAACACTATTTAGGAGTTATGTCACTTTGAATGCGACTAATTTTTTTGGGTGGCCCATTTCAGCTGCTTGGCAGTTTACGTTCTTGTTATGTTTACGTTATGTTATATATATCTTGTTATATTATACTATATTAGGTTTGAGAGTTTAAGTTCACCCATCCGAACATGCAATGTCGAAACATTTGAACAAGGAACCTCCGCGGGTACCTACTTTGTATAAATGTCTAGCGAGAAACTTTTTGAAAATATATGCATACATAATAATATACGTATAGATATTTATGCATGGATTATGAGCGCTTCAAACACCACGCGACGGCAATATACCGGCATAAATCTTCCCTCCAGTTCCTTAGGTGTTTGGTTACACGATGTTATGGTAAATATTGGGGCAGGTTTCGGATTTCAGATGTTTACGTTGAGAAGCTTTGAATGTGATGATCTTCTGAGAATCGCAGACTGGCTTATTTCTGAAAGCCGCATTATATTAGCAAAATACAATTTCTTGTACAATCTAAATTTGGTAGAACTTTGATTTAGTTCAAATTGATCTCGAAGTTCTTGTTTGATATCCGCGCAAGTTCTTGTATACAAGAATTTGTGTGGGATTTGACGCAGTTCGCATCGCAGTTCGATGACATCTCAATATTTGACACATGACAGGTTAACGTTTAACGAGTGTTGAGGTCAAGTATAGACAAAACAAATAGAAAAGACCATTTTATGTCGTTACGGATTTTTACGGTTGCGTAGGAACCAGGTGAGTCCATCATTCAAAAAAAGGTTGGCTGATTTTTGATGCCCCAATATCCGTGACGACGGTGGTGATAACATATGGTCTTCTCTATTTGTATTGTCTATACATTACAAGAACTATTGTTAGAAGTGCATAGCTTTCGACATAGAGAGAGAGGTACTTAATGTGCCATATTGTCATGGTAGTGACATAAGGGCCCTATGTGAAAGTTCATCCCTTGAACATAAAAAGCAGGCACGTGTAGCCTAAGTATGGAAGTCGTCGAACCGTTCAAATCATCAGCAGACGCTAGGTCATTTTCGCAATGGAATAAAATGCAGACAAAAGTATTTGCATGAAAAACAAGTGTGAGTAGGTACCTACTTGCATCACTGACCTGATTTGGACGATTCGATATAAAGTATCGCAATTCTGGAACATGGGGCATTTGATTTATTCATTAGTTCAGTTGTACTCATCGTCATGGTCGATTATCATCCAGTTAGTCCTACTGGAGCCGTATTCTCTAACTCGCTATGCACTCGGACCGACAGATATCGCTATCGGTAGCTAGGCAAGTACCATTGTGATTGGCTTTTGCTTGATTAGGTACCGATAGCGATATCTGTCGGTTCGAGTGCATAGCGAGTTAGAGAATACGGCTTGAGCTCAGAGCATTTATTCAATACATTGTGATCCCGATAATCAGCATATAAGTATTTAGATCTGCAGTTGTAAGGCGTGTGATGTGTTTATGTTTTTAAATAAACTTGATAAAGTAGCAATGTATGCTTCCTACTTACCTCTACCGATTTCAGCTGTGCTTGAGCAACAATAAAGAGCAAACCCCAGTTCGCGGGTAGGGAAAGGGCCTGTCCTTATCCTATTCGTGACAATATCTCTGCATCCAAATGTGAACCACAAAAGTGGCAGTAAGTCAACTGTCAACTGATGTGAACTGTCGTTGTTGTTGACTTGACTGTTGAAAACTGGCGTTTCAATGGGGTACAATGCCAACATTTCAACATGTTGCGCATGCTTGCAGTCAAACTGGGTACGGATAGTGAGTTTTATAGAAAATAAAGCAAGTTCTAATTTGTTCTACACAATCTACTTAACAGCTAGCCACTATTGCATACAATTTGCTGTATGAAAATACTCAATTTAGATTGTACAAGAAATTGTGCGATTGACTGGTTTGTCGAAAAGTGTAAGGTTATGTTGTTTATCAAACCGACATCAAAATACTGAAATCTTGAAAACTGACCTCGACCTCAAAAATGCGACTGGAGGGAAGGGAGGCGGGCGTCGCAGACACGTCTTACCGTCATTCAGACACCAAAATCGCACGGATCGCCTTCGATTTCAGTCTTCTTGCCGGCGCCGGCGGCCAGGTACGGCCGACAGAAACTTGTCCCAACGAGCCCCAAAACAAGAAGATGGCAAACTGACGGTCCTCACATCAATTCCGCCTAATACGCAACTCTGAGTAGCTGAGTCTAGGGATTAGACTCTTTCATTGCGTCGCAGTGTACATATGTACAAGTGCGGAGCGTTCTAGTGCATTCCAGAGCATATACGTGACGGCTTGGTAACTAAAATACCTTCAACGCTCGATCAAGACACATCTGTTCATTTTGGCGGAGGCGCCGGCTCTGGAGCACGGCAGAATTATACGCGAAATGTGTAGAATTTTCCGGAAGTCGTCGCGTAATCGTATGCCGGGTCACCGTGGAAACTGCTGGAGAACGCATGGAACATTCGAGATGAATAAGTCGGATCTATATAAGGCATCAATCGTCGGCTCACAAGCAGTCATGAATTGGAAACGAACGGGTGCGATAGAGAGCGAAATAGTGACCTGCGATATTCCAAGTAGATAATTGTTGGTGTGTATTTATTGTAGTTTGCAGTAATGAACAGTGTGTGTTTGAAAACGATCGTCTTAATTATAATCGAACCCGTACGTACTTACTTTACCTGTTGATTTACCGGTAAACGGAAAAGTTTCAAACAGGTTCAGAGCAGTGGCGTATCTGGGGTAAATTGCGCCCAGGGCAAAACATGAAAATTGCGCCCCTGAATTAGGCTTTTTTTCAGAATCCAGGCGGGCCAACGACAAATTCGGCCCTCCTATTAGGCTTTATCTGGATCAGATGAAAAAGTCGAAAGTTGATCCTCTGTTTGGATGTGTTGGTTTTGGTTTGTTCCCTCTTTCTCTCTCCCATTTCGCTTGTCAATTATTGCTCACACGAATTATGCCCAGCGTCGTGCCCAACAGTTCAAATATCTACATTATTTCATTTTTTCATATCTTCATCTTTTCCTCTCATCTGCGCCCTGAGGATCAAAGTGCGCCCATGGCACGTGCCCCACTTGCCCCCCCGTAGATACGCCTCTGGGTCAGAGGCACCGGAAGCTCTTTTGTATAAGGGAAACCGAATAAGTGGTGGAAACCAAAACCTGAAGCGCGCGACTGGATGGCAGTTTTACAATTGCGGTATAGCGCTACGTATAAACTCCAGGATATAAACAATATGCCGACAAAAGTTACCTAGGAGAATATACAGAGAATAGCTTATTCCAAGTTTATACCACCGTTGTAAAAGCTCTTGGCTGACTAAGAGATAAACACAATCATTGTTGCGTTAAGTCGGAGAAATGTTAAAAATGCATATATAATGAAAGCATCAATGAAGAGGTACCTACTGACAGCAGCAGGAATCAACTCGTCCAATGTAAAATTGATCTTTCGAAGCAAAGGAGCATTTTTGATAAAATGGGGCCTTTGCTTTGAACCCAAATTCAACAATAACACCTAAGAAAAAACGGCAGAAATCAGTTTAAATAGAGGGTCACTTAGAAATTTTACTTAAATAAAGAGAATAATGATGTAGGCTTTAGAAGAACAAAGTGAAACTCATACAATCGACATGGGTCTCTCCGGTAGACAAAAAGGACCACCATTCCTAATTCCATTCCAATATTTTCGAGTTTTTAATTTATTACTGATCCGTCTCGTTGAAAACACGTCGCGTCCTCGGTCGCGTCGTTTCGTTCACAGTTTTTACGATATAATTAGCCATGCGTGTTGGCTGCTAACTGCATTAATATTTCAAAAATGATTGTTTGCTCTTTCGTTGATTAGGTACCTACATATCTACTTGGACATAAAGGGTGGCGCGGCATGGAACTAGTCACCCATTTGGTGACTTCCGTCTATAACTTTAGCAAAAAATGGAAGAATAAAGTTCAGTTTCACATTTAAATACAATCTGTTGAGCACCACAATAATTTCCCGAATAGTAACCAGGAACCTTTGAAAACTTTTTCGAGGCGTCCGCGTCGCTTCGGATAAAAATCGTCAATATTGACATTGTTATAGGCAATTCCATTCTCTACAACTTTGATTTTACAGAATTTTCTGTGTCTCAAAGCGTTCAAGAAAGAAGATGTAGCGAACTGTTCAAATGGATGCTATACGTGTAAAGAGAGAGCAAACATTGTTGCAGTCAAGACAAAATTAATCAGACTTACTTGCGGCGGATGCTTTTTCGCTGAGGTAAATTACCTCATCACCGATCAAGGCTAGACGTTGAGGTAGCATATTCGTGTAACGAGGTCTCTTACTAACGCTACCGCAGGCTTCACCGAGGTGACGTGAATGGGGAAAAAAGTCGCACAAGGGGTCTCTTCTAATGATGGTTGTACATAAGCATTATATAAAATAATTGGTAGTTGTTGACGACCACTACTTCTCGACTTCAGCCACCAACTTTTCACGGTAGGTAGACACCACCACAACATCACGTTCGTCGACCGTAGTTTCCTGGGGAAACCACTATTTCCACTGTAAAATGCCCCTTTTTTCCATTACTTGTCCTACGACGTAAGTACATGCAAGAAGGAAGCGTCCTATATAGCTGTTTAAGTGGTTGCCTAACTCTTAGAAAATGCTAGTCGAGAAGTAGTCGTCGTCAACAATTACCAAATAATTTTCAGGGAAATCTAGGCGAGTAAGCGACTAGTCGACAGTTGTAGATCGAGTCGTAGATATATCTTCAATAACACCCAAAAGTAATAGTAGGTAGTAGATATACGTATAGGTGAGCAGGAATTCAATGATGGGGTACCTAACTAATATCCCGGAATCTCCATAAAAATTAACAAAGGATAGTTACTTGATCATTGCAAAAAAAGACCACAAAAGAGGGGTTGGTAATGTGCGGAACACCCTGTATATTGTATATATTACTGGTGACTGATGAACAAAAACATGAATCAATATTGACGTCCAACGGAATGTGTAAAATGCTCATTACTCCATCAAACTGAAAAAAATCAATTTTTCCTAGGGAGAGGCCATTAACATGTTTAATTTCTATTCCGAGTCCACCAACGGCAAAAAAAACGACTGCTTCGAACAAGACAGACTTCAACGCGCTATGAATTAATATAGTGGTCAACAAAATAAGTGTCATAGTCGATATTTTCATCGGTTTTCAAAACCAGACAGCTTTGGATTCCTTCGGTCGATTTTGGATCTGTTTGAACTGATCAATAGCACCATTCTTTAGCTATCGGATGCAAGTACTGTCGAATGGAAGAAAAGTCAAATAAAGTTTATACAGGGTGTCAAGTAAAACCGTGCAAAACTATTGAAGATTTGTTTATGCTCCATTTTGGCAAAAAAAAATTTTGGTCGATACCAGCACCTAGAATATGACTATTGACGTCTTCCCTTGAAACTGTTTTCGATTTGCGCCCGTATTATGAATTTGGACAAAGTTGTGCCATTTTTTCTTCAATGTCCACCTTATTGCAAATATCCTCTCAAACTACTGGTCTCATTATCAAAGAAATTTTCGATAGTTTCACTTGAAAAACCATCCCCTGTGGATGTTTTTTTCACCCACCCCTGAAAAAGATTACCCCCGTGGGCAGTGTCTAACCTATGTGGGCCGAAATATTGGGGCTGGTCTCACAATAAACCAGTATGATACCGTGTCATGTGAGAGATAATTTTTGTTTCAAGGTCAAAGGATTGTTTTTAAGGGTTGTTTACATAAATTGATGTATCGATATCTCAAGAACAAGAAGCATCTGAGGAGAAATTCTTGCTTCATGTTCCATTACATACACTGACGCATATTTTTCAAGAACATACAGGCTGATACCTAACATAGGTCGGGGATGTGCTTCACAGCAACCCTTTAGCAAGGAATGGAAGTGCTTTTGTAGAAGTGTTTGGTATCGTTTCTCAAGATTTTGTTCTCCTGAATGTGATTTCGGTGATGGAATTTAGCTAAAGGAGAATTTATCATTATAGTCTGGGAAGAAAGAAACAAGCTCTTTGGCCACTTTTTAAATTTTCACGGAAATAAGTTTTACAATTTCAAACAATGTTTCTCAAAATACCTAACTGGAAGATATTACTAACAGAAAACTCTCGAAATGGTCTGGATCGTTTCGGTAATCTCAAAATGCATATTTCCGGCAATTTCTTGAAATCTTTTTAGCTTTTGGAGATATCAATTCTCCAATTTATGGAAACAACCCTCAAAAACAATCCCTTGACCTTGGAACAAGAGTATCTTTTTCATGACATTACGCTATCCAGTATCGTAGGTATCGATTCATCTGGTACCAGCTCCAACATTGCGGCCCACAATCGTTAGGCATTGACCGCGGGGGTAGCTTTTTAAGGGGGTGAGTGAGGAAAATGTTTAAAAGGGACAGTTCTAATTTCAACTTCAAATTTGATAGCAGTTTTGCAATAAGTGTACATTGAAGAAAAAATGGCAACATCTTTGTCCAAAATCATAATAGGGGTGCAAATCAAAAACCGTTTCGAGGGAAGACATCAATGTTCATATTTTAGGTGCTGGTATCAACGAAAAAATTGTTTTGGCAAAATGGGGCATAAACAAATCTTCAATAGTTTTGCACGGTTTTACTTGACACCCTGTATAAACTTTATTTGACTTTTCTTCTATTCTACAGTACTTGTATCCGATAGCTAAAGAATGGTGCTATTGATCAGTTCGAACAGATCCAAAATCGATCGAAGGAATCCAAAGCTGTCTGGTTTTGAAAACCGATGAAAATATCGACTATGACACTTATTTTGTTGACCACTTTAGATGTGTGATCATCCGCGGGCCTCCAAGTAACAGCAACGATATTTTGGTTCTCTCGCACTTGCGGATAAATAATGAATAAATAATATTTATTGATCCGGTTTTGGACGCTTCAACTACAGGGACAAGTCTATTACCAGCGAATCTCACACAGAAATTCGTTGGCCCAAAGTGACCCGTAGCTCAAAAAAAGATCGAGGTGGGTTAACCTTTTAGCTATTCTCGACAGTTCAAACAACACGAAATATTTTTAAGGGCGCCACCTGCAATGGTTAATTGCCTCTAGTGAACTCGCGAAGATGTCGCAGGTCACTACGCGAGAATCTCGGCGAGAATTAATAACGGAATTTGGCTTGTTGAATGTTTTAGCATATGAAGGACGATCACACACACAGATAAAGTATACAATCACAAAAATAATATCCACAAGTTTAATAAAGATGATATGATGTTCGTTGAATATATTAGAAATCAAATATAGCGGCGATCGGCCGTCTTAAGATAAATGAAAACATCGGAGACAAATTTATAGTGAGTGCGAATGATACGTGATATATCCCGTGGAAGTCGATTGATTCCAATTTAGTTGACAAAGGTTATTACGGATCAAGCTACCAGAGACGCGAGTTCGAAGTTTCGTTTTTACAACGCGAAATTTAGATAGATACAACACAGCGATAATTCACACGGCGCTAATGATAATAACCCGAGAATAACCATCGACGTAAATGTAATATTAATAAAATAATATCACCAACCGGAGGCATATATCTGTATGTGTGAATGCGATGGATCGGAACGGATCTATTCACGCACACATACGTGAACACAAAGGATTCCGATGACCTAAAATCAATTAGAATTTTTAGCGGACGGATTTTCGAAAAATCTAGCTTACCGTTTGATTCGTGAGTCAATTTCCAACAATCACAATTTTCTACGGTATTCGTACTATACTGCATGTACACGTAATCGATAAAACTGCGGAAATGTCTGATAATTTCGGTCGATTTAATTGGAATTTACCCAGCGGGCACACGGCGCCGTTTTCGACGTGAAATTTCGACCCAGAATGAATGTTCTTTCTTCATGGAAAAAGCTTATCGCCCCTTATCGTATTTCTAAAAACTTCTCTGCCTGTATTTTTGGTCCTATTTCAGCCAGGTTTTGCCTCTATTCACAGGGCTTGATCAAATCAAAATACCAATTGAGCCAGTACGTATGTTTTCCTAATTTTGAAGAGTTTTAATTTGCGAAAGTACAAGAGAATTATCAATGACAATTGTGACGGAGAGGAGTTTCACCTAGAGGACCGTTCGGTTTGATCATCGCGTAGCTAATTAATTTGTTGCAGTATCCACCTGAGGTTGATGGAGATTGAGTCGAGAAATGGAGAATCTATTAGAAGCTGTTCGTATAATTACCTGGATATTCGACGACGCGACGATTCAATAAATTTGTATTTTCAATGAATTGTTGCGGCTCAATAGTTGGTTAGTGATCGGATATTTATTTATAGGGAATAATAGTTGTTTCGAAGCCTTTTCGCGTTAGTTCGTCGGCGAGCACCTTGTAGGTTCTCAGCAACAATGGGATGGGTTTCACTTCACACAAATAAGCAGTACGGGGATCAATCAAAAGGGTCTTTACACGAGAGTTTGTACCTTAAAGTAATGGTTCGCGTACAGTCGTACACCATTGGTACCATAGCCTAAAAAGAACAATGCAAAAAGAATAGTCCAGATATAAGAGACGCAGCCTTTGAAAAGAGATTCATAATAGGAGGAGCCCCGCACACACCGGCTCACGAACTTGGATTGTAGGGAACAGGGGAAACAACAGAAAAGAGAGGGGGAAGTTACCATCGCTCGCAAAAGTCACTCACACTCCTTTTTCGGTGTCTAGACGCTGGGCACAACCCTAACATAACCTATAACACTAACTTTATTGTTGAATCTGATGAATCCACGATAAGAATTTCGAACCGCGCTCTCCAAACAAAGTTCAAATGTTGGTCAAGGTGTAGAATCAGGTGTTCATCGGAGTCTTGATGTGTGACGGCTTTGAAATAATTATCAGGAGAAACTCATCTCTTAGGAAACGCTCTAGAAAACTTAGCTATCCTAGTTACCAGCGTTGAGGTAGGGTCAAGTATAGGAACGAGCCTTTATCTAAACCAGAGGACATGTAGATAGAAGTCAATACAATGATTTTATGTTAAAACTAATTTTTGTGTCTTACTGCGTTCAAACTAGAGGTTAATTCGATCTCAACACGCCCAGGATCTCTATCCTCGAACCACAAGAAGGAAGCACAACAGGATGGTGTCTTGATACTAGACTATCACCGGCCAAAACAGTCCCAAGAGCGGGAAAAGTGATTTATTTCAAATATTTAAGTTGAATTGGAGTATGTTGGGTTGCCTATCCATCCAGGCGCATAAGCTGAAGAGTAAGGGAGGTTCCATAGTTTGGACATTTTTTTTTGATTGCTTTGCGAAATTTCTTTCGATAGGTACATTTAAGGCGGAGTCGAATAGGTAAAATGAAGAGTTGCAAAATCAATCGCTGTGGGTTTATTTCTTGATAGACTCTTACCATTTAGGTCTTAAGCGACAGGATTCCACAACGCTTTATTCCACCATCTCCGTCCTTAACTAATTGATTACTGATTTGTGAGTGGGAGATACGCTTTGGGGATCACGCCCGAGAACAGTTGGGACAGTCCTTTATCGGGGAGACATGATAAAGGTTCAAAAAAGACCTGGCCGTGTGCAACCCTGTTGCAAATGTACTATAGAATCATATAGAAATTGTATATGTCATCTATATGGCCCTAACAGTCTCTACAGGAGTCTATAGGTTGTCATTCAGTTCGACTGGTTTTCTACATGGAATTCCTGGTAAAAAAAAATATATACAATCCATATACATTCCTGTAGAAGTGTACATGGAAAACATTGTTGAATTTGATGTACATGGAAAAACATATGATATCTCTACATGGCTATATGTGACTTTTTTCATTCAAATATGCGTTACATGGATTTCCATGTCGCTACATGGATTTCCATGTAGAATCTAACCAATAAACAGCGAGAAAATTCGCTCATATGATTGGTCCATTTCGGGACTCGGAAAATGACGATGTCACTTCGAGCTTGCTCGACGGTCGTCATCTCAATCTGGCTTGGCTTAGTTTGACCAGCAAGCCGTGTCTCGCGTCATCTTGAATGAAATTATGAAGTTCGCGTATGTTTATTTCGTAGGTGACCAAACCCGCGAAGTGGTGCCGACAGAAAACATAAAATAATCAGTCTCGGCGGTAAGTTTAATTCAACCTCAGTGCTCCCAGGCGGATTTAAGATTATTTTCTTCTACTAGCAACAAAAGCCAAGCGATTCCGAATTCCGAACCTGCTAAAAGAGGAATCATCTCAAGATTCACAATCATAAGATGATAATGGTATCGGTGATGGTGAGGAAATTGCGTCTACATATTCACAACATAATGTAAGTACCTGTCTTGGACTGGCAGGGCAGTCTGCACGAGCACGAGTATTTTGAAGTTAGGTATAAAACGAGGTATGTATAAAATTAAAAATATCAATGTTCCAGAAAATAAAGAATAAACGCCCAGAGTTGGAGAGTACGCTTCTCCAAAGCCAGTTTCAGTTCCAACAAGATGGAGGAACAACCTACGCCCTAAGGAAGAAATAGAAAACCCAACAGAAACAGAGTTTTAACCAATCAGGGATATTTTTGAGCTATATGTTTTTCCATGTAGAGGTATATGGATGTATATTATTCTACATGGAATTCCATGAAATTGACCTTCAATCGTATCTGGCTCTACATGGCTTTTATATGGTTTTTAAAGTATTCCTACATGGATGTCCATACGTAATTTTATATGCCGTCTATATGGAATGACTGTACCAAATTCCATATACCAGCCATACAGAAGCCATATAGTTTTTTTTTATATGGTTCTATATGACATTTGCAACAGGGAACTCCTATCTAGAAACCTCTTTTTGATGATAACCATCTCAAAGCCGATTCGGTTACGCTTTTCAAGGGAAATTCCGGGGATTAATGCGGGATATTTATTCACAGCATTCCGGCAAAACGGCCATTTAAATGGAAATCATATTTAAAAATAACGTCGCAGGAAACGTTCTCCCGTTATGAATTTATATTTGAACCCTAATGAAAAAGCGTAAGAGTTTCCTCCTCTGCTGCCGTTGTGTGCGAGCCGTAACAATGAACCGAAAAGCTCTTTAATGATTCCGTCCCTTATTTACGCAAGCTAATAATGAAGAAGCCGATTATCTCGGAATTGTTTTCATTTTCTTTGCTCTCTTCCGTTTATGTTGACAACAATTTTTTTTTGTAGGCGGTAGGCGCGGATTTTTCTGCTCGCGGTATATCCTCGACTTATTTACTCGAATATCCGCAAGATAAACGTTGTTGACATAACGGGTTCGGTTTGCCACCCCCCCCCCCCCAAAGCGCGCGTTCACAGACTTTGTGGCCGACCGCAGGGGATATAATTCACTTGGAATTTGTAATGTCACGTTTCCTGCAATTTCGAGCTTTCTGCATGCATCATTACGACTTTCTTTACCTACTAACAAAGTAGAAAATTTGAAAATTGCTCTATAGGCAGCAACACACACAGCGTGTCGCCGAATGTTACATAATAATAACAAAACGGTCCCCAAATTGGCTCGACTGGATAAGCCACAGGAAGTAATTGAACTTGAAGAATGCGGAGTGAGAGAACCTCGAGGGGGATTAGGTTAGGTGCCGGGGAAGATGTAATGTACTTATAACAACGGAAGCAAGAGGCGGTTTTTTTCCTGTTTAGTGATCGAAGCGTTTTCAGGTAGATAAAAGCAATCCAGTGACCCTCCGCGCGCGATCACCTGGGGAGCAAAACGTTGACAATTCGATTCCGCCAAAGATGATTACTTCCTCGGCGACAGGGCAACGAGAAAAAAAAGCGGAAAAGCACAATCATCGGAGACAAGTAGTGTGCGGAAAGCGAAAGTGAAAAGATGGAATTGTCGATCGAGTCCGAGATTGCCTAGAAGTTGGCTCCTTCCGAAGTTGTTTTCATCTACGGTGGTCATTTACACCTCTGAAACTTCACTGTTCTTGGCACATGAATAATTGATGCTTGGTAATGGCTTTCTTCCTTGAATTTAGCTTTGTGGGAATCACCGCTTGATTCTTTCGTGAAATTGTACTTTTTAACTTTGACATCGTCATATCTTTGGAACTAATTAAGCAATGGAACCAATTTTTTTCAATGAGAAACACAGCGCTTTCTTAAAATTGTAATAGTGGCCTGAGGCAATTGTTTATTGATTCACTTACAGACCAGAAAATATCCTGATAGGCTATGAAATGTTTCCTTTTCAGGGTATGCGAGAAACTTTTTTATTTGTGCCAGTTTTTATATACAACCAGCTAAGCAAATGAAGCCAAAGCTTTGAAAAATCTTCTGAGAACAGACATTATTGATTGAGAGCAGTTTTTTAGTTATGATTTTTCTAACGCTTCAACTTCACACAGAGAACACAGCACGAGTATCTATTGCTCTCAGCCTGCAGCTGTCCAGAACTAAGTGGAAATGAGGTGGTAACCTTTGATATAAAACTAGGCTGTTGCAGAGATAATCCCCGAGATAATCAGAAGCATGCTCTTTGTCTTTATCGCCCAATGTAGTACACAAGGATCTAGTGGCCGGGGTAGGTGTGAAAATACGGCATTTGATGAAGAAGCAATTACCTTTGGCAGGATTGTTCTTCAGGGTTCTTGAAGTCGATCCATCCGAAGCACCAAAATAATCATCCCTTAGGGGGGCTGCAAGGAGCCTCCCAACGTGTTGGGTGCAAGAACTTCCTACCAAATCACCGTTGATTATCGCTGTATCTATCATGAAGGAAGCATACAACTCTATTGTGAGTATTGACAGCATTGTCTCTTCCACTTGAGTCATTTTCATCTTTTTTCCATGGAAAAAAATTTTGTATTGACATTTTTTGTATCATTTTCCATTAGTTTGCAGTCACTTCATCCACATATGGAGTCAAAATTGCGATATTGGCATTTTATAAAGAGCATCCCGCAAAAAAGTGCGCTTTTTTGTAATGTCCAATCCAACAACTATTATGTGCTTTTTTCTTATCACTTGATTAGTAATAGCACTTAAGTTGAATAGATCGAAATGTTTTCTAGCTGTCTCCATTGAGATTGAACCTTGAACTTGCGTAGAACTTGAAGAATCAGTTTTTCTTCCCGCCCGGCGCCCCACAGTGGGACGAAAATGACACTTTCCGGCCAAAGCCCTGTAACCCTATGAAGTTATCGAATTTCACATCGTGATTACAAAAAAAATCATGAAAAAATTTCATATGATAAATTAGGGACCAGCCTTGAAATTAGGGGTGTTCTTAGGGGATGAAAATCTAAATACCCAACAAAAATTCTGAAAATTAAGATTCATATAGAATGTTACCACAGAATTGATGGAAGTATATTGAAAAAAATCACAATTATAATTTTGGGTTGTTTCAAGGAATGGGAATCTAAGTAGGTAACCGAGAAAAATTCGGAACTTTCAGATTGTTATAGAATTTTTATAGAATTTGACCATAAAATTGAAGAAACAAAATACCATTGGATTGAAACATAATGTTTAAGTCATTTCTGAGTTTCTGTCAGTTATTTTGGATAACTATCCTTTAAAACAACTTAAAATTATCAATGAGATTTTACTTAATATTTTTCCATCAATTCTGTGGTAACATTCTATATGAATCTGAAATTCCAGAATTTTTATTTGTTGTGGCGAATTAATTGGAAATGATACAAAACATGTCAATACAACATTGTTTTCTATGGGAAAAAAGATGAAAATTGATTATTTTGACCAGGTGAAGAAGTTTTCAAGTGCGACGAATGACCCAAAAGACAAAAACCAGTATGCTTCTTTATGATAGATACAGCAATAATAAGAGGTGATTTGTAGGAAGTTCTTGCACCCAATGTAACGCAGGGCCGGGATCATCCCTGTTACAATCGTACTACTTGAACCAAAAAAATCATTAGAAAGAATTACTTGGCCTTGTTGGCGTCGTGGGTTCGCTTGTCAGGAAAACAAATGGAAACAAAATAAAATATCTTTTGAGTAACAGAGAAGAAAAATATACACAAGAGGTGAATAAAAATAAAGACCAAATGCAATCAAGCTAGGTTAAAAAGTTGGCATTACAGGGTCAAAAAAAGGAGGTTACATGATGTATACAGACCGTAGTTTCGAGTGGTAATCATTTGGTGCAAAACATAGTATGGAAATAATAACAATCATAATCACAATTCTACAAACACCATACGAAGAAACTAATTCAGTTCAATTTTCAGTTTGAAAATGTTGAGTGTACAGAGTACGTACCAAAGCGAGTGCGAGATGGTTTGAGGCACATTTTCGATATTTTAACTTTCTGTTTGCTTCTATCGGTACTGGTTGTTGCTGTACTCTGGTCTGATACTGCTCTGATGCTAACTGCTACTGACTGACTCTGATACTGGTTCCTGGATAGGACGCTCCTCTTTTCAAACAGATGGGGAAATCCTTTGTGTCTTTGTGTTGTGCAGAATCGTGCCTTATCTATTCTACAATGACCGTCGATTTAACGAAAAAGCACTTCAGTTTAACAATTTTGGCTCGAGTACTCAACATTAATTACGCTATAATTCAGAATTTTCTTCGAATCAGCTCTACAGGGGGGACTTTTAGATAGAAAATTTCTAATCCCGTAATTCACTACGTACGTCATTGCTATTGTATGCTAGGCTATAACTCAGACTTATCTTCGTTAGCGTACGTCTAGGCTCAAGCTATTCTTGATATTTTTCGCGTCGTGACTTGAATAAGGTTTATCTTTAAATTGGCTTCAAGAATTTCTGCAGCTGTGTTTGTGTTAGCTTGCATCATTCTGTTCTTCGAAAAACCTCGCTTTCCTGGTTGCTTTCTATTTCTTATCATTATAATTTTTTCATGGCTTCGTTATAAAAAATATTGCTTTTCAACTTGACGTCTAGAACCTGGAGGGCGAGCTGAAGGGTTATTTGATGAACTTTCAATTGCAACTTCTAATAAAAGAATTAATTAGGATGATGTTGCGACTACTCATTAGATTATTGAAAACTATTTTCTCTCTCTGGGTACCACACCAAAACTTTGGGGGGCTCCTGCAGCCCCCCAAAGGGATGATTTTTTTGGTGCTTCGGGTGGATCAACTTCAAAAGCCCTGGAGAGCAATCTTGCCGGAGGAAATTGCTTATTCATCAAATGCCGTATTCTTTCAAATATCAGAGTATACCGCGGCCACTAATCCCGTTGGTGCTATCCGAGTTATGGCATGAAGACCGCCCTTAACGGTGACATGATGCTAACTTTTCCCATTTTTCCTGCCAGGAGATTACTTGGACGTAAAATAAAATAGTTGTGGAGATTATATTATTGTCAAATGCATTCTAGAATCAAGGTGACAAAAGCTCTTTCCAACAGATTTTTTCTTTGGTGAGATCAGCCACTTGAAAGATATCTGCCTTAGAATACCGCGTTGCAGATTTTGGCTGCTCCCTCGAAACTACTTCCTATTCAAACCCCTGTTTGCACAAATTGGTTGGGGACTCACCTTAATTATGGTTATTGGGAATGGGACCTTCCCGATGGAGAACTCACTGAGGAAATAACCCTCTCCATACCTATTTAATTTTACGTTCAAAAAACCTTTTGGCAGAAAAATTAGAAAAATCAGCATCATGTCACCGTTACTGGCGTTTTTCACACCATAATGGCGGCTTTACAGAACTTCGTATGTCGATTTGATCTGCCTGTACTCCCCTACCTCCCTCCATTTTATTTCCGCGACACGAGTTTCTGTCGTTGTGTCGTTCAAGTTATTCAACCACAGTGTAGTGGGGGACTGTCGCCGGCGACATACGAAGTTCTGTAAAGCCACCATAACTTAGCTGGCACCAACAAGATTTTTTTTTCAGTGATCAAGGACGTGCTTCTGATTATCTCTAAGAAAGCTCATATCAAAGCTTTACATAAAAAATAATCCACTTCATTCCCACTTAGTTCTGGACATCCTTGTGCGCTATGTTGACGTGTCAGAAAAAGAATTAAAGTCAAAAACCATAAGTCTTGAATTGGAAATATATTTTCAAAATAGTCTTTAATGCTTTGGCTTCATTTGCTTCGCAGGGTGTATACTTGGTGTCCGCGAGAAAATTTACAGTTGCGGTACCTAATTTCCGCAATTTTCGAGATACAGATTTCAAATTTTACACTGTCAATTATTAAGGTGGGGAACTCGATGAGGAACATCAGTGGGCACCAGTAAGAACGAAGCGGACCACTTCGTTCCACCCCCTAACAGCCCTATTTTTTTTTTCAAATGACGCCCTTTCTTTTTTAGACGCCCCTTCTTTTTTTATTTTTTATTCTGAAAAAGCATGTCATTCTTGATACATCTGTGAAAAACTAAAAAAAAAGTATCACGCTTTCTATAAGGCAAAGTTTCATGAATCATAAAAATGAGGAATCCTACACGCCAGACCGAGCGAGCACCACCATCGAAACCCAACAGACACGTGTTTCGATCTATTCGGGTCTCATCAGTGTTGCGGCATACGAGGCGGATGCTCGATGGTCTAGCGTCTCGAAATCCAATATATCAACTCCCCGCAGAGTACTCACGAGTGAGACTCCCGTGCAGCGCCATCTATGATCGGCATATCGCAATGTTTATGCGGAGGCAGCTGGAGAAAAAAGTTCCCAATTTTTTGCAAAATCAATTTTTCAATGATCTAAAATTGCAACACATTTAATTTGGATGTATCTTGTCGAAACAAGAAGCTATTACAACCGAATTGCTTGGAACTTCACAGTGGATGATACTAAATGAATTGTGCCTGTCAAAAACTCACCCCCACTCCCGTACAAGCTTTACAAGTACTTTTTAATTTATATATATATGTATTAGTACAGTATGGACAGTCTTTATTGGTCAAACTGAACTTCTCTTGATTGGTTCCCAAAAATCAATAATTTCGATCAAGGAAAAGGAAAGCTTCAAGTGAACCCAATCAATTAACTGAAAGTATGAAAGTGAAATACCTCAATGTCTTGCACATTCATAAAAAAATCATAAAAAATGCTTTCATTAATTGAAAGTGATTTATTGGCTTTCCCTTTACTGGATTAGGGTAGTGACCGATTTTTTTTAATTTTTTTTTGGGGAAATGTTTACTGCACGACAGAATAAATACATTTCACGCCAGAACAAAAACGACAAAAAAGGTGAAACTAACGGCTGAATAATAGTTTTCACGACATACTTTACACGACAAAAAAGAGTAAATTCACGACAGAATGAGGGTTTGCACGACAAATTTGACAAGTGACAAATAAAAAAGTCACGCTTGATGTTTTTTTTATGTTAACCTAATCTTGTCACTTGGAAGATCCAGTGCTTCCTTGAAGTCTACTCAAAAGTGCACTGGAAATCTAATGCTGAAGAGTTTGAAGGTTCTTGTGGTTCTTGTGTTTCCTTGCATTTTTAAACAGTAAAGCGTCAATTTCATTTTGAATTTTTCCAACTGCAGAGGCTTTCTAATCTTGTGACTTCAGAGACCCAGTACCCACCCTGGAACTCCGGTGAAGCATCAAATTGTGTACCTGGAAAACTAGTGCCTCCAGTGAATCTTTTGTAGTCTAATTGGCAATTTGATATAACTGGTCATCATTTTTAACTAATTTGTCTGTAACTCCAGAAGCCCCCTTGGCTTCTTCCCGAGTCACTTGCCTTGCTACGTAGGAGCTCGAACCCCCTCTTGTAGATTATGAACGAAGCTTTCTTGTCTGCAACGGCAGAGGCCCCTTTTCAAGTTTTTCTACGTCATTCTATCTTTCCCCTCTTGAAGCTTCAGCGTCCCATTGGAGGGTGCTTAAAACAATGCGTTCCGCAGACAATTCTTCGTAAGCAAGGTCGCAAGAGGAACGACATGAAAAAACCAAAAACCCTCAAGGCTTCGGAACGTACATGGAGACACAAGGGGGCCCAATGAGGGACTCTGAAAATCATTAGCAAATACAAGGGGGTGCGATAGAGTTCCTGAAAGCCACGCAAAAATACAAGTGAGCTTAGCAGGGTTTCAAACGATATTGAAGATACAAGGAAGTCCAATGGAGCTTTATACACATAGGAAATGAAGGCAAAAGAGGGCTCACTGTTACTCTGAAAGCCAATAAAAACATAAATAGGTTGATTGGGGCTCCATACTACACTTGACACAAGGGAGTCCTATAGGGCTCCGAATATCACATGAAGACATGAAGTGCTCACTAATGCCTCGAAACCTATCAGAATGATGTGAGGAGGTTCAGCACGGCTTCAACTTCAAAAGACAATGGGGCTTGTAAGTAATAGAAAAAGGCAACAGGGGTCTTACTGGAGTTCTGGTAGCCATGAAAAAATATGAAGGGGGTAACTAGGGCTCCAAACTACATTTGTGGGCACAAGGGAGTCGAAATGTTACGAAAAAAACATGAGGGGGCTCATTAGAACTCCAACTACAGTTGAGGACCCAAGGGACCCGAAAGGACTCCGAATGGCCTGACGGCACAATGGTGATCACTATGGTCTGATAGTAGGTAGGTAACGAAAAATGTCAAGGGGTTCAGCATGGCTTTAAATCACATTGGAAAAACAATGAGTGCGCCCCATGGAGCCTGAATAGCACAGGATGGCAAAAAAGGGCTTATTGGAATTCTGGATACCATGAAGTACTTACCTACTTGGAGGAGACTCAGTGGGGCTCCAAATTATACTTCAAGACAGAAAGAGGCCCGATATGGGGCCGGATAATATCACATGAAGGCCCATGGGGCTCACTAGTGCTCCGAAAGCCTCGGAAAAGTGCAAAGGGGCCCTACAGATCTTCAAACGGTACTGAAGACACAAAGGGGTCAAATGGAGCTCTGTATAACAAAATAATGCAGGATGGGGCTACTGGTACCTACTTCGGAGGCCATGAAAAAAACATAGCTCAACGGGGCTTTAACTACACTTGAAGACACAATGGGGGCTCGATAGGGCTCTGAACATGACATGACGGCACAACGCTGCTTGTTGCTCCGGAAGTCACGGAAAGTGCCAGAGGGCTCAGCAAAGCTTCAAATTACATTCAAGACAGAATAAGGGGACCCAGTGAAGCTCTTGATAGCACAAGGCGGCAAAAGGCGTCTCATTGGAAGTCTGAAGCTGTAAAAAAAGATCCTGCTGGCGATTGTTTCCGGCAACGCAGTAGTAGTCCACCCTCTCGCCGTATGAAGTCGATTTTAGAGACGACTTGCTCCACCATCTCTCAGAAGAAACATTATGCTTCCGCTTCTTCGCGCGAAGAGAACTTTTCCCCATTTAAAAACTCGTTCCCTTCCTCTTCTTCTCTTCACAGGCAAGGATTCATCAGCCCTGCTACTTTCATCGCAGTCTTCCAAAACTTGCATGACTGGAACGTGACTGCGACGTTTTGATTTCGACGTATGTAGAAAAATCTGTGACAGGAACTACCCCCGATTTATATTGATTTTTTAAATTTGTCGTGCAAACCCTCATTTTGTCGTGATTTTCCCTTTTTTTTCCGTGAAAAGCACCTAATTTGCCGTTATTCGAACCATTTCTGTCGCTTTATGTATAGCGTTCAAAATACTTATTTGTCGCGTAAACCACTATTTTGCCGTGATCTTCACCTTTTTTGTCGTTTTTTCCCCCTTTTTTGTCGGGCCGAAAATCATCACCCTTTTTTTTTTTTTCAAAGTTCACTTTTTGATAAGTGACGCTATATAGTTAACAGATTTTTTTTGGTAAGTTTTCTTTGAAAAAAAATTATGAAAGTTTTCGATCATTTCAAATTTGGCGCGATGACGTCACATTCTTTCATAGGCGGAGAAGCAGGCTTGACAACACTACAGAACTTACTACAAAAAGCACTAGCGTCAACCCGTCAACGCTCATAATAGCTGAGTGTTATACTGTTAACACTTTGTGTATCTGTGCGGTGATTCGTGTTGTTTTGCTTGAAAATATGAAAAGTTGGTAAAATCTTTCATGATTTATGAATATTTCAAGACTACATCAGACTTCAATGGTTATGTTATGCTGGCAAACGTCAACGTCAACACTGACACACAGGGAACGGGGGTGGGGTCATCCCCACTACTGTCAAAAGATTGAAACGTCACAGCCCGCCTTATAGTGGAGTCGGCACGTTCGGAAAAAGTCCTGTTCACTGCATTTTTGAGTAATGCAATGCCCTTTGGCACACATGTCTTTGGAACCTGCCTGGACAATTCTGTTCATCGCCGCAAGCAAAATTATAGTTTAGATCCTGTATACAGGGTAAAGAAGGAAAACAATTTAAAAAAATTGCATCTTTTGAACGGACAAAGGTAGCATATTGCAGGGCATGCCATATGATGCGCAATTTGATGGTTGTTGAGGTACACCAAACCATTTTGAAACATCAATTACCGTTTTTGAGATATTCTAAAAAAACTGAGATCTGTCAAAAAAAACATTATCTTCATTATATCGCTTATTTTTGAAGATATCGGAATAAAATTTTGTATTTGCCTTACAAAAGACGTCATAAATGGATAACAGCTGAAGTTATTTTCTAGGCCTACTATTTTCCTAAATAAGACAGTCAACTTTTTCAGAGGGGAGCCGCCATCTTGTTTTGTGAATATCAAGCTGATGACCGAAAAAATGACTGATAGTCATTGGGCTAGTATCATGCCATTACTTTATCATGTGGAAGATCACTTTGGATGGACCATCATACCATTTTTGCTGAAAGAAAGATGATGGATGGATTTTATCGGATTCCTCAGAACTAGAGGATCTACTGCTAGCCATCGAGCCATTGCAAGTAATTGAACACCGCGATTATGACCCTTGATCATTCTTCAGGTTGTCTACCAAGATTCATAGCCATAAGTTCAGCGGTTCGGTTTTAGCAGCTAATTAAATAAAATAGTGTCGATTTTTCATGAGACAAACAGAAAATCACGAGGTCTCTGGGTCATTTCTTAGGTCATTGGAAAAAGATCCTCCATGGAATTCTGATAAATTTATGCTGAATTATTAGAAAAAAGTGCATTCTTCAGTATAGGTTTTGAAAAATTGGCACAGGATGTACTTATGTGATGTAGGAAGAACATGAAAGACTATCATGCAGTAGGTAGAGAGCGAACAAATTGTGTGGTAGGGCAACACTAATAATGGATAGAACCTTATAAATTTTGATGCCGCAATGTATTTTAGAATAATTTCTATTCAGATTCTTTCTTCACCTTTGGGAAATGTTGGCATGATGGCAATCTATGCAGATGGCATCACAGGGTGATAAGAAATTGAAAAATTTTATCTCATCATCCAAATAGGCTGGAGGCATGAAAATCGCCAAAAAGATCCATAATTTAACGCTTTAACAAGACAAAAGAAACTGTTTTGAACAATTTTCAGCCGTTTCTTCAAACCTATGCTATAGAATGCACTTTTTTCTGATAATTCAGCATAAATTTATCAACATTCCGTGGAGGATCTATTCCCAATGACCTAAAAATTGACCCAGAGACCTCGTAATTTTCTGTTTTTCTCACGAAAAAGCAACACTTCCTAATTCAAACAGCTGCTAAAACCGAGATGTTTTCTCCAGTGTTTTCTGGTCTATAGATAAATCAATAAACCATTGCTTCAAAATTCTAATTTGCTATCAGAAAGATTTGTGTTTCAATTGAAAAAAATGGATCCACAGCGCAATTAAATCCAAAGATTTGATGATGTTGAAGTTAAAAAGTACAATGTTACGGAAAATCCAACAGTGATTCTCGCAAAGGGCCAATTTCGTTGCCTGTCTTTCTCGCTATGTCTCGCTCGCACAGAAACGACGTTGGCTGTTGGTGCCGCAAAAATATAGATTGTCGGAACACCAGCCTCTTTTATTAACCATCCATGCAACAAACCAACTTAGGGCCTCTTTTCTGTGTTCCCTCACCAAACCCAACAAAGTTTGGCAAGTCTTATCCAATTAATAAGGCGGCAAATCGCCCGGAAAGTTAGCCCGGCCAGCTCACCTGATTTCGCCTGTACTCCAACACGGACACCTCGAAGAGCTGGGCGTTCTGTATTCCGATCCCGCAGAAAGTTAAGTACCTCTGGAAAACTTCGACGTCATGTTGCGTGAACTCCTGCGAATCGTTTGTCTTGTTTATTATTTGGGCCACGCCGACCACTTCACCGTCGGCGTAGTTGCAAATTGGCATGCACAGAATGGAATGGGTCTTGTAGCCCGTCCGCAGATCGATCTCGCTGCTAAACCTCGGATCCTGGAAACAAAGTACCAAAATTAGAACACGCCGTCTCAACTACCGTAGTGGATGTTCGACTAAATTAATGCCTCCAAGTCAACGTAAAACTGACGGGATAAGATCATTATTGTGTCTCTCGTTTGCCATCATCAATAATTCAAACACACCACCACGCCACGCAAAGACTAACGATCGTGAGAATTCGCGAAAACGTATTCCGAAATCGGCTAACCATCCCTAATGGATCAACCAAATCGCGAGAGAGAAGACTTTGGAGGCGAAATTTATGGCATTCAATTCGACTTGATGACCTGGGCAATAAAATAATCGACTTTCGTGCGCAATTCCTGCCGTGTGCCTCGGAAACGTATAATCCCCAGATATATTGTTCTTTAATCCTTCGTCTAATGATGGCGGAGGGTTGAAAATATGTGGAAGAACTCGGAAGATCAATTCTCGACATATAAAATGAATGCTTTGCTTTTCGATGCGACCGACCCCGTTTTTGTGCACGGAGAACAGATGGCAAAAAAAAGAGGCACGGTTCGAGGCGTGGTAGGATATGGCGCTTTTTCTGCAGCTTTTGCTGCCGCGGCCTCTCTGTAATCATGTGAATTCTCAATTAGAATTGCGTGACTCCATTTATCCGAGTGTGCCGTATTATCCACGGATCCTCAAGAGAGCATGGAGGACGCGCAATAATAGGACGGGAGTTAGTTGCTTTTAAACGTAATAGGACTATTTTCAGCTGAATGCCGTAAGCCCTCATGTCAGAAGCATAAAGCGGAATCGCGCCCTCTCGATATCTTTTCTTCGCGCCGCGATCCAGCGAGAGACCATCCGCAGATGGGAAGCGCGAAATCCGTTTTCTCTAAGATTGCCGGAGATTTGAAACGGGAGATAGGCATATAAAATATGTATCCCAAATATAGGTGATGCAGAGGGTGAAAGTGAAATTGTGTTCTTTCTAAACGAGTTTTGTACCGTGCCATACGACAGAGAAAGATATTTTTAGCGAGATGTGAGTGTATTTATCATCGGATCAAATTTTTCAAGAGCTGCGCTCATGAACTAAATCATAGATTCTTCAATTTCCGCTCTTGGGGGCCATGTAAATGCCCGGGAGGACAGCACCTATAAGGATAGTGTTTTCATTTCATATCGCCTTGTTTTCGATTCCGAAATAAGGAAGCGCAAACTGTTTCGTTGTCGAAATTCACATCGTGTTGATGACTACACTTCCCATATCATTTAGATCTCGACATAGAGTTATCTCGATTAAGATTTGGCCCCACGCCTCCTAAATGTTTCCGTATATCTTCATTTATCTATAACTATAACCCTGTCCAATCTTGTTACGCCGAGTGTGCTTAAAAGCTGACACCAGTGGGTAGGCAACCCAGTTAGACAATTACATAGGTAGTTTATTGCTTCTATCTGCAAGAGTAAGATAGAAATTCAACTGTTTGCAGCATAACGATATTGACTTTTGCGTTTGCAGATAGTCGCCGGAGTTGGACGCCCGCCTAGATCTCCGAATCAACTGAACATGTCTACGTGGTGCTGGAACCGTAGATTTGGGTGGCGCCTTTGAGCAGAACACGTCAACAAGCTTTTTTCCCAGCGAGCTATGCCGGTCACCCGCCTCGTCCAGCCCTGACGATGGAGGTACTGGGACTGGAGGCAAACCCTACACGACCCCAGGGAAGTCTCGTGTTTTCACATACTAGTTCTCATAGCTCACTGGTATTGTTCAAGTACAGCGTACGATCGAAAAAAAGAAAAATGGAACAAAAGCTGGAGGCCATTTGCAGGAAGATGGATGAAATTGAAGCGAGGGGCGCCAAGGTGGAACTCATGATTGATGGGATACAGGAAGAAATGCTAATGATCGAGAAGGAGAACGAAAGTGCAAGAAAAGAAAACGTAGAACTGAAGGTAAGGGTGAAGGACCAAGACGAAAGTATAGAGCTCCTAGAGAGAGATACGAAAGAAAAACTTGTGATATATGGAATCGAAGAAAAGGAACAGGAGGTCGACGAAGCACTGGGAGGAAAGGTTCAAAGGATTTTCAACAGAATCGGTGTGAAACTATCGGTGAAAGATGCTGCGCAGGAAGTGAAGAGATTGGGAAATAGTCCTAGCGGTACACGTAAAAATGGCTCTAATTGTGACAAAAGTGTGAAATTTGGTGTGTGGACTCCTTGAAGCATTTAAAAGGTTTTTAGAAGGGGAGCCAAGAAAAATTTTGATTTTGATTTTTCAATTTTTTGTGACGTCATTTTTTTTATTTTTTTTTCATTTTTGCAACTGTCCAAGATTTTTTACTTTTGCTTTTGTATTATGGTGAGTACCTAACTGCTTAATCCAAGAAACGGAAGGAAAAATTTGCGAAAAAAATTAACTGAACTGAAATGATGGCGTTTTTTGTAAAGATCAATTTTTTCCATTTTTTTCAAAAAATACTGTGAATATGTGAAAAATTAAAAAAGGCAATTATCCCTCAAAACAAGCCCTATCAGAAGTTATGGAAGTGTTTCTCAAAATTCCAAGCCGTTTTCGAGATATTTGGAAATATGTTATTTCTTGCGACTGTTTCTTCGTATTAGCTCCTATTTCATCAAACATATAACAGGGTTCTTTTTTCTTGAAAATATACTTCAGAATGATCAGACCGAAGATTTCTTAGATGTTCATTGTAAATTGTGATTTTTCCAGTGGCGTAGATCATAAAAATTCAAATCGTTTCTACCCTCTCACCATACTTTCTACACCACTCGATTATTTGAAAAATACATGACATTTTGGCATTATGATGATCATCCAAGATCACTTAGCATGACACTTCATTTAAAAAGCACACAATTTTTCCGCTGATCAGATCGACTGCGAAACAATGCATCTTGTATCATCTCCTCGATCATCTCCATCATGACTGTTTTAGATAAATTATAGTTGATTGTCTGCCCCCCCCCCAGAGTTTTTGAATAGAATGTCACAACAGGTGGCTTTTGATGATCATCTTGTCAAATAAAATACAAATATTCACAAACAAATAGGTAGGTATGTTCCTATGTTCCAAACCGCAATAATTAGAAAATAGATGCGATGACATGTATGCCTTCGACGCCAGTGATAGCCACTCAACCAACTTTACTGTTGGTAAAGTGCAGAATTTTCAGTTTGGGGGAACAATAAACTATTATGTATCTAAAACAGTCATGATGGAGATGATCGAGGAGGTGATACAAAATGTAATGTCCGTTTTTATTACTATATTATCATTGTAAAATTTACCTATTAATAAATGTTACTTAATATACTTAAAAAAAAAAGTAATATTTAGCAGTCGATCTGATCAGTGGAAAAATTGTGTGCTCAAGATCGTCGATCTCATCTTGTTTTCAAAAGAAGTGTCATACTAGATGAACTTAGATGATCATGATGCCAAAATGTCATATATTTTCTAAATAATCGAGTGGTGTAGAAAGTACGGTGGGAGGGTAGAAATGGTTCGAATTTCCACGTCTACGCCACTGGAAAAATTACAATTTACAATTAACTACTAAGAAATCTCCGGTCTGATCATTCCTAAGTATATTTCTAAGAAAAAAGAACCCTGTGATGTGTTTGATGTAATAGGAGCTAATACGAAGGAACAATTGCAAGAAATAACATTTTTCCAAATATCTTGAGAACGGCTTGGAATTTGGAGACACACTTCAAGAACTTCTGATAGGGCTTTTTTGAGGAATGGTTGCATTTTTCTATTTTTCACATATCCACATTTCACACAAAATTGAAAAGTTTGATTTTTGCAAAAAACGTCATCATTTCAGTTCAATTTATTTTTTTCACACATTCTCTCTCCCGTTTCTTGGAATAAGCAATTACTCACCATAGTACAAAGACAAAAGTCAAAAATCTCAGATAGTTTTAGAAAGAAAAAAAAAAGAAAAAAAATGACGTCACAAAAAATTGAAAAAATTAAAATCAAAATTTTTCTTGGCTCCCCTTCTGAAAACCTTTGAAATGCTTTTAGGAGTCCACACACCAAATTTCACACTTTTGTCACAATTAGAGCCATTTTTATGAAATTTTACTTATTCCGCTAGGACTATAATTCAGTGATGTAAAATACCCGGGTTTTTATACATTGTTTCGCAGCCGATCTGATCAGCGGAAAAATTGTGTGCTTTTTAAATGAAGTGTCATGCTGAGTGATCTTGGATGATCATCATAATGCCAAAATGTCATGTACCTATTTTTCAAATAATCGAGTGGTGTAGAAAGTATAGTGAGAGGGTAGAAACGATTTGAATTTTTATGATCTACGCCACTGGAAAAATTACAATTTACAATGAACTTCTGAGAAATCTTCGGTCTGATTATCCTGAAGTATATTTTCAAGAAAAAAGAACCCTGTTATATGTTTGATGAAATAGGAGCTAATACGAAGAAACAGTCGTAAGAAATAACATATTTCCAAATATCTCGAAAACGGCTTGGAATTTTGAGAAACACTTCCATAACTTCTAATAGGGCTTGTTTTGAGGAATAATTTCCAATTTTAATTTTTCACATATTCACAGTATTTTTTGGAAAAAATGGAAAAAATTGATTTTTACAAAAAACGCTATCATTTCAGTTCAGTTAATTTTTTTCGCAAATTTTCTCTTCCGTTTCTTGGATTAAGCAGTTACTCACCATAATACAAAAGCAAAAGTGAAAAATCTTGAATAGTTGCAAAAATGAAAAAAAAAATTAAAAAAATGACGTCACAAAAAATTAAAAAATCAAAATCAAAATTTTTCTTGGCTCCCCTTCTAAAAACCTTTTAAATGCTTCAAGGAGTCCACACACCAAATTTCACACTTTTGTCACAATTAGAGCCATTTTTATGAAATTTTACTTATACCGCTAGGACTAAAAATAAAGAGTGATCGAATGAATTTCTCCTCAAAGTGGGCCCCGGTCTCCTTGGTAGCCACGTTTTTTCCGCCAGATTTTCGGAAATCATAGGCGACTTGAGGAGAAATTGATTCGATCACTCGTTACATCGATAATCACAATATAAGACCAGTCCTCATAGAGATGAAGAATTGGAGAAAAAAAAGAGAGGAAAAAACACAGATTTTAAAGTTGGCAAACCATTTCAAGGGAACGAACATTTACATAAGCGAAGATTTCACAAGAGAAGTACAGGTGCAAAGGAGATCTCTGGTGAAACACATGATGGAAGCTAGGAAATCTGGTAAAACTGCAATGGTAACAGTACAGTATCCAGTGAAACGTCAAAAATCGATATTTTTGATGAAAGGAGACACTGATCGATACATTTCACTTCGGGAAACACGATTCCGGTGTCGGAGCGAAGTTTCTTTAACAAAAAGTTTTCTTTAACTAACCTTAAATGTTCCACCACATACCAAACAATTACCGCGGAGTAATAATACCTATAGTAAGCGGTGAAACATCAAAAAAAGCATAATTTTTTGTGGGAAAAGGTACCAATAGACAGATTCCATTTCAAGAAACCCAATTCCGCTGTCGGAGCAAAGTATTTTTCACAGGAAGTTCATTTTCACTTATTCATAATCTTTCAATTTTGGCGTTTTATGACATACGTATAGCCCTACGCCGGTACTGAATTTCAAAATGGCAACGTCAAGAACTTATTGACAGTTAAAACACCTAGCCTGGAAAATTCAGGGAAAATCCTAATATGCGAGGCCCATCTTGTGTCTTCAAGTATCGTTTGGAGCCCCACTGAGCCCTATTAAGCCCCATCATGTTATCTTGTGTTATTCGAGGCCCTATCCGTCTTTGTATCTACAATGTACCTAGCATTTTGAGCCCTGCTGAGCCCCGTTGTGTCTTCAAGTGTCATTTGGAGCCCCATTGAGCACCGCATTGCCTTCTAGTATCACTTAAAGCAGTATCTACTCTCAATTGTATCTAGCCCAGGCATTTTAGTCGAAAAATCGTGGTAACCCGTAACAAATTCCCTCAAAGCTGAATTTTGGTATATATGTTCTATTGGACCTACGGAGCAACATATCAAAATACTCGGACTTACACCCTCGTGCGTCCTTTGATTTTCATCCTCAAAGGTCAAGTTCTAAGAATTCGAGAGATACCTATCTCCAAGCTGTTCCTGCAAGTGAACGGAGAACGGAGTATCCGATCGATAAAACATATGCTTCAAATGAACGAAAGAGATTTGTTGTTAGTGCTTAAGTGTGTGTGAGCTTTTGTAACTCTTCCGATTGGTTAGTTCTGCGGGAAAGGCGGCTGAGTGTTAATTTGTCGTCCGGATATTTCAGGAAAAACCATGTGAGAATTTAAAGTCTCAAGCAATGTCGCACAAAGTTGAATATTGATATATAACTGGTATGATCCCTAAGCAAGAACATCTCAAAATATTTGGACTTACACCTCTGTGCCTTCTACGATTTTGGGGCTTTGAATATCTAGTCAAAAAATTCACCCAGACACTTTTCTCTAAAACTGTTCCTGTGGACGAACCAATCATTTTAACAATATAAGGTGGGTCTCAAAGGAAACGCGGTATATTGTTGCCTATGAAGTGAACTCCGGTAGCCATGAAACATTTCTGCTTGATAGTGGCGTGAATAGCACGCGCAAGGTGGAATTTCTCTCCTGGATCTTTGAATGAGAAACATGTAAGAATATTTTGTGATGGCCAATAAAGCTGAGCATTGTTAATAGGTTCTTCTTCCCATCTTCGAAACAGACTCAAGTGATGAAACTGATGAGTGGACAGTTAATATTCACAGTGCTCATCCCAAAAATAATGAATTCTCTACAAAAAAAAAGTGGTTTCTTCATTTAGGGGCATCATTGTCTGAAGCTGTCAAAAATAAAAATTACCGACAAATCCTATATTTATGTTTATCTTGGACAAAAATAGCATCAATTGCTTACGCCTATTTATATTACAAAGTCAGAGCATCAATTTTTTATCAAACAAGTTTTACACCTACTTTTTTTTCTGAAAATGGAATAACGGCTACAGAAAAGATGATTTTATAATTCTATTGCCCGATAGATACAATAGTTTTGGGTATATTCTGATAGAGGAAGAACTTCGCTTAGTATTACACACAAAAACAGTGGAACCGCTCCATCATTCATCAGTAAAAAGTAAGAACTGCAAAAATTGTATGCATTTTTGGGAGAAAATTGGGCATATAATCATTTTCACAACAGATCAATTTTCTGATCTTGTAATGAATACAGCCACATTATTTTTATCGTGTTAAGGTATAAAATGGTTAAGAAGAATTAATTCTGTTGGAAATACTCAATTGAGAAGATTCTAACCATACGGAAACCGAAATTACAAAACGACAATTTCAGATGGCAAAAATCGTCATTTTTTTAGTAAAACTTGTTTAATCGTGTTTCAATTCAATTTTAAATACCATATTTGATATCAGAGGCCAAGATTTAGTTAGGAACGATACCACACTTACCGATAACAATTCGAGGTTTTTGAGAGAAAAACAGAATAAATTTTGCCGATTTTCTTTTTTTTTCCAGGCAACCCAAACTACTTATCAACAATTCAAACGTCAAGCAAATATTGTGAAGCCTTGAGGCATCTAAATATGATTTTTTTTCATATATATAAGCTACAGGGTGTCATTTACGCATTCAAAATGGCAATATTCAGCCCCCTCCCCCACAACCAATGACGCACAAGGGTGTGCCACCGAGTATTTTGATATGTTATTCCTTAGGTCTTACAAGGTCCGTATACCAAATTTCAGCTTTATGGGAATTTGTTGCGGGTTAAAACCTAATATGCCTGGGCTAATCTACTTTGTAGCTTTTTGAGCCCTACTGAGCCCTCTTGTTCTAGTAAGCCACTCTTGTATGCCCCCATGGCTCCCCATATAGCCAAAAAGGAAATGAAGAATTTGATTTGATTTGATTTGTGTCTCCATATGTTGATCGGAGTCCTACGGAGCCCCGTTGTATTTTCAAGTCCTAGTGAGCTCCGGCAGGTTTTTTCGTATATTCAGCCCGCTACCTTCCCTTAATGCCTACATTATAGCGTTACAAGCCCTGCTCAGCCCCCTTATACCCTGAATGTCGTTCAAAGCCCCATCAAGTCCTGTTTTGCCTTTCTTGCATTATTCGAAGCCGTATCCCTCGTTGTGTCAACATTGCAGTCCTTCAAGCTCTGCTGAGCTCTGTTGTGTCTCTACATGTTGTCTGGAAGGAGCTTGTGGTGTGGTTAGTTAGCGCGTTCGACTGCCACTCCAGAGGTCGCGGGTTCGATCTCCGCCGGGGACGGATTTTCGGCCTCGAAAAACAAGCTCCTTGGTTTAGTTGGAATGCTTGCTAAATGCAAGACGCGCCGTGTGTCGCATAGCACGTAAAATACGAACGATGGTGCCGACCCCATGCGATGTTGGTGGTCGTTAAAAATCCCTACCCTGTGTTGGAACACACAGGGGTTCGGCAAAATTTCCGGTATAGTGGAGGAAAGCATTCACCGGCGTCGGTGTTAGGCCTCGTTGCGGAAATAGGCCGACGTTAAATAAACGAATAAAAAATAAAAAAAACCCATTGAGCCCAATTAAGCCCTGTCATGTCCTCTTATGTTAATCGAAGCCCTATTCCTTCTTGTGTCTACATTGTAGCGTCCGAAGTGCTGCCGAACCCCTTTGTCTCGTCAAGTGTCTTTGGAGCCCTGATAAGCCCTTTTGTGGCCCAGAAAAAAATGTTTAGAGTCCTAGTGAGCCACGTCAGGCCTTCATGTGTTACCCAAAGTTCTATTCTCCTCTTCGTCTACATTGTAGCGTTTTAAGCTATGCTGAGCCCCATTGTGTTTTCAACTGTTGTTTGGAGCCTCTATAAAGCCCCTATTAGGCCTCGTCTTGCTCTTTTGTATTATTCGAAGCTCTATCCCTTGTTGTATCGACACTCTGGCGTTTTAAGCCCTGCTGAGTCTCTTTGTGTCTTCAAGTGTCGTGTGGAACCCTAATCAGCCCTATTGTATCCTCAAGTTTCGGTGTAAGCCCTAGTGAGCCCCGTTAGGCCTTCTTATGATATTCAAAGCTATGGCTTCCATTGCCTCCACCGTGTCTAGGCCTGCTGAGCTTCACAGTGTCTTAAAGTGTCTTTTGGAACCCCGATAAGCCCCCTTGTATCTTCAAGTATCATTTGAAGCCCTGATGAGCCTCCAGTTTTCTCACTGTTTTTGAACTTGATTAATCTTCCTTGTGCCTACCTAGGTTTCTCAGCGCCCCCATCAAGCCCACCTGTGTCTTCAAGCATCTTTTGCAGACCTACTACTATAATATTCAGAGCCCTATCATCACATGTGTCCACATTGTAGCGGTTCAAGCCCTGCTAAGCCCCCTTTTGTGTTTGTCGTTTGGACCTCCCTTATAACTCCATGAAGCCCCGTTTTGTCCTCTTGTGTTATTTGAAGCTGTATCGCTCTATGTCTACATTGTAGTCTTTTAATCCCTTCTGTGCTCTGTTGTGTCTTTGAATGTCTGTTGGAGCTCTAGCAAGTCCCATCAGGCCCTATCATGTTTTCTATGTTATTCGAAGTGTCTAGGTACACTATAGTGTTTGAAGACCTGCCGAGCCCTTTTGTCTCTTCAAGTGACTTTGAGCCCTGATAAGTCCCTTTGTGGCTCCAACTCAGGCCCAAAAAATGTTTAGAGTCCTAGCGAGCCCCTTCTTGTGTGATTCGTCAGAGCTTGATTCTCTGTTGTGCCTACACTGTAGCGTTTCAAGCTCTGTTGCACCCCTTTGTGCCTTCGAGTGTCGTTTGGAGCCCTGGTAAGCCCCCTTTTCTTTCGAAGGGTCGTTTGGAGCCCCATTGAACCCCATCAGGCTTTCTTGTGATATACAGAACCCTATCTCCCTTGTGTCTACAATCTACATTGTAGAGTTTTAAGCCCTTCTGAGCCCC
This sequence comes from Anaspis maculata, assembly GCA_949128115.1. NCBI lineage: Eukaryota > Metazoa > Arthropoda > Insecta > Coleoptera > Scraptiidae > Anaspis > Anaspis maculata. Next base: position 127,586,439 of record OX421961.1, read on the forward strand.
ATTGTGTGTTCAGGTGTCATTTGGAGCCCCATTGAGCCCCGTCATGCCTCCTTGTGTTATTCGGAGCAGAATCCACCCTTATTATATCTACACTGTAGCATGTCCGGCAAAGAATTGTCCGCGGAAAGAATAATCCAGCGAAAAATTTTCCAGCGAAGAATTGTCCAGAGTTGAAGCCTCGCTTGAAGCAAGTCTTCAAACTACATGTAGGAACGGTGATTCAAGAAGGAAAATGGAATTAAAGCAACTATCCTCAATCGGTGGTTCCAATTATTGAGCACCATTTATCCGCATAGACTTTGGACTTCACGTAACCCCAAAGAAAGAAGTATAGAGGTGTGATATCACTTGATTTAGGTGGCCAATGCACTGGTCCGAAGCTTGAAATAAAGTGTTCACCGAAATGTTCTCGCAATAATGCCATGGTTCTACGGGCGGGCAAGTGGCGCCGTCTTGTTGGAACCAAATGTCGCCGAGATCATGGGCTTCAATTTCATTCAGCAGATAGTTTGATATCATGGCGCAATAGTGGACCATTCACAGTAACATGTGAACACAGTAACCATGGGGTACAGTGGTAAGTACAGTGGTCACAGTAACCATTCATTCCTAAAGAAATATTGAGCGATGATTCCACCAGCCCATAAACCACACCAAACCATTGTTTTGTCTGGATGTAATGGCAGCTCTTGAACATTTTCGAGTTGCCCTTAAGCCCAAATACGACAGTTTTGTTTGTTAACGTAGCCATCAAGCCAGAAATGGGCCTCACAGCTGTAAAAAAAAGTTGTCGAAAAAAGTGGATTTTCTTCAAGCCTTGTAAGAGTCCAAAGACTAAAACGGCTTCAGTTCTTGCACTTAATAAGTTGCCAAAGAATACTCGACAACAATACCAAAACAGTTTAGCAGTTTGACAGTTTGATCAGTCATAAAAAGCCTACTAGAAAAAGTACCTCCAAATGAATCACCCTTTAGAAGAAACTTCGCTCCTACATCAGCGGAATCGTGTGTTATATAACGAAACAGACAAACAAACAATTTGCAACGAGAGAAAACAAGAAAGGGAGAGCGAAACGGGGAATTTTGAGCGGCACCAGAAGGGAGGTGGAAGAAGGAAGCGGAGAGTAAACCATGAACCACAGGATCAAGAGTATCAAGACCACTTATCCACTCGAGAGAAAAACAGTATTATATAGGGGAGCATGGAGAATGCTTACAGTATATGTGAATGGAAATATAAAAGAATTGTGTGAGACACTTGAGGAAGATTAGAGCAGAGAGAAGAGAAAACATTGATCTCGAGGGGAGACTTTAACGCAAGAATAGGAGAAGATGGGAGATGATGTGGCGAAGTGGGAAGCGAGGAAACGAGAAAGAGATCGAAGGACAAAACAATCAATGGAGAAGGACGAGAATTCTTGGAACTGACGTAAGAAAGATGATGGAATATTTTGAATGGATGCTATGAGGGAGACGAAGAAGGAGAATTCACTTATATAAGCAACAGGGGGGCATCACTTTTATATTACATAATAGCAAACTCGCCAGCAGCAGAAAAAATCAAAAAGGTTCGCAGTAGAAGACAGGATAAAACCAGATCATCAACAGTGGTAGAAATTGAGAGTAAAACAGCGGAAAGAGCAGGAAGGAGCAATACAGACCGGTGGTGGGACGACAAATGCAGGGAAATGAAAAAGAAGGTGCAGAAGAGTATCACAAGATGGAGAAGAGGGAATATTACAAAAATCTAGTACATCGAACAAAGAAAGCTATCCAAAAAGACCTGTGGAAGATAGAAGGACGAAGAACGAAAAAAGACAGAGTTAGAATTAAACCAAATAAAGACAGAACAATAAGCCTGGAAATACATCAATAAAGAAAGAAACACCAGAAGAAGAACACCGGAAGAAATCGATATGAAGGAATGGAACGGGCACTTTGAAGGGTTGCTAGAAGGAAGAAACGAAAGAAGTAGTGGTATCAATACACTTCAAGGAAATGCCGATCCAGGGACAGAGATAACAGTAGAAGAAGTAGAAGATTGGAAGATCAAATCAGAAGACTCAAGAAGAAGAAGTCAGCAGGAATGGACAAGATAACCAATGAAGCATGGTTATATGCAACAGAAAATGTATTAAAACTCACAGAAGTCTCCAATAGAATATGAAAAGAAGAAGAAATGCTGGAAAAATGGAGAAGAGGAGTAATTGTTCCAATACACAACGCCACACGGTATGTCAAAAACTACAGAGGAATCACACTAATCAACACGGCTTATAATATATACGCAATGCATGGTTTTGGAGGAGCGATTAAGAAAGCAGACAGAAGCAGAAGAGGTGATACCAGATACTCAGCCAGGCTGGCTTCAGGAAAGGAAGAAGTACTACAGAAAACATATTGTATATACCGGGTGATCATTTGAAAACTACCCACCTACAATAACTCTCGATTGCTAGTGAATATTTCTTCGAGCAAAAACAGGTCAAATTTTATATCGAGTGGGACATCTAAAACATTTATACATATTGACAAATTTCTGGCTTCAGCTCTCTCGCCCTCACTCACCCCAACTTTAAAATTTCAAATGACACCACCTACCTTGGGATACATCAAATCGGAAAGATTTTTTTTATTCGTTTATTCAATGTCGGCCTATTTTCGCAACGATGCCTAACACCGACGCCTGTGAATGCTTTCCTCCACTATACCGGAAATTTTGCCGAACCCCTGCTAAATTATATCTTTGACTTACTCTGAGGCTGAGCATACATGTTACCGTCCTCTATGATCGTGATCAGATCTCTAATCTCTATTTAAATTCCAGGAAGCAGAATTGAAGAACTCGGCATTCCTGTACGAGTGTATGGAATAGGTAATGGACTGAAGAAAGATCGTTATGGCTTCGACCGTGAACTACCATTGCGGATGGGGTCACTAGGCTAGCTGCCTTATATCGTGAAAGTGAACGTTTCGCTGTCCAACTATCCTAGGAAAGAAAAAATGCGGATATTTTATTCGGATTTGTATCACAGACTTGGATCACACAACCCATTTTCTGTGGACGCAGAACGTGAGCTAATTAAGATGTTGTCAACACAGGGAACGCTTCTTCTGGTGCTGGTGCTTGAATAATCGGCATCTTGCATTCGGCTTGCGTTCTGCATACCAACTGCAATCTGCCAATTCAAAGTCTTTTGAGGTACTTAGTGGCAAACGAGTGGCGAAGCTTTGTCCGTTAACTATTTACAAATTTAATAACCGCGTTTCTTTGCACAAAGCTCAACTAGCTCCGCTGTGCGTCCCATTCCGACTGAATTAAGCATGAAATTCCGAAGGTATTCTAGAATGGCACACGAACACGGGCGGGCGACGAGCATCAAAAATGTTCCCTCTCTAATATCTGGCATTTCTGGTTTAGTCTCCTACATCAAAAGCATTAATGCCGCAACGGAATTACTCAATTTGCGCTTGAATGGGGTAATAGAGGGCGGCTCATTGCCTAGTGATTTATGAAGTTTCATGATGCAGTATTCAGCGGTTTCCATTTGCTGCCTTTACAGCCTCCAGCCTCCCTCTTGGTGTTTGTACCAGACTCGGCATCCTGACGTCATCTCTCGCTACGCCGGTATCGTCACAGAACAGCGTATTACGTACACCGGTGCAGACAAACCACGAGCAGGACGTTTTACCGCTTTATTATTACATAATACAAGTCTTTTGATATTTAGTTCATGAACCTCGCTGTGGCGGGCGGCAAAAACCCGCAAGAAATTGCAACATGAATTTTTTAAACCGGCGTTATCACGTAGCTGGATGAAATTCTGGGGTGAGTTTGGCGGGCGCAATTTTTGCTTCAACCTTTTTGATCCCGCGAGTGTTTTACTCTTCCTCATCTTCGCGATCACTCTCAATCCGTTTCTCGGAATACGCCTTGTGACAATGGTTACGGCCGAGTCGTGATTTGAATGCTCACTCCTACGTGCGATCACTGCGATCCACATTAACCCTTCGCCTTAATCGTTCAATCGTTGGCGATAACATTATTTAATAACCACCTATTGCCATTGTGGAGGCAAACCGCGTTAGGTCATCGCACACACATAGGCACACACAATAGAGACAATCCGCAACAAAGGTATTAGGTAAGCCGACGACGACGACGGACGGTCCCCGTGTTGGCGTTTAATTATTCTAGTCCTTCGGCACTTCATTATTATGCAATCTGTTTAAGACCCAATCAAATTTTACCTCGAACCGTAATTAAACCAAAACAAACTAACCGATCGGTTTGGTTTCAATCAGATGGCAATTAAGACACTTTATTGCATCGATTTTATGTCAATTACTTTATCAATTAATCGGGAGTTCCACCGGGCGTGTTACAAGACGCGATTATAATGATCATTAATCATGAAATTCTGATCAGCGACTTCCAAAACTGCCACCGCAACCACGTTCTCATCTACGATCTTTCCATTCCGGTTATTTCTGCAGTTTTCATTTTCCCTACATCCTTCTTCCATTTCTTCCGTCCTGCCGCAAATCTTATTAGCGATGCTCAACTTAACTCAACATTTGATCGAAAACTTCACACGGTAGGTACTGTAGCGTCCAGCTTAAAATTATGAAAGAGAATTAAATATTTGGGAATAAATTAGCATTACGGACGATATCGGGAAGTGACTAAATTGCACACGGGATGATAACGGTAGAGTCAGGAAACGCATCCGAGCGCATCGGTTTTGTGGGTCAGGGGTGTGACACTGAGAGGGGTGGAAACAGAATCGGTCCGAAGGGAGAGACGGGGTTTGGTGACGAGAGGACTGGTGTGAGTGACGTCGAGACGAACTGGTGTGTTTGGCTAGGAAAAAAATTATTACTCGTCAAGAATAAACTAATGAGGGTACTCCATTGTTGATAGTTGTAGTGCATCAGTTACGAAAGAATAAAATATCAAGGAAAGTCTGATTTCCATTGTAATCAAATGATAATTGTTCAAGGCACATTTTAGACGGTTATCACCCCCCCCCCCCCCAGTCGTCTGCCGTCTGTGGTGCGGATGGCGCGGGTTCGAATCCCATGGGAGAATCAGTCATGAGATGTTTTATGTTTGTCCAAAAATTTGCGTATTGTAATTCATGTCTAAGTTGTTATCGATAGAAAGCACAAAATCTCCTATGACGCAGATAAGGAAAACATTCATTTTTTCATTTTTTCATTTTAAATAATTGTTTAATGGGGTTGAAGTAATTGTTTTGTTTAAAAACTTTAGTAAGTTTGGTTCTTGGTATTTCGAACAGCCATAGGAAATGGCAAACCGAATCAATAGCGTGCAATTGCTATGAGCTTTTAAATACCTTGTTTTCAGCTACCTTCAAGACACCCAAAAATTGTGAAAGCTTCAGTAACCCTTGAAAGAGATCTAGTCCCCGCCAGGTTGATTCCTTAGGTCAGTTCAATCAATTATCTTTATTGCTCTATAAAAATATAACAAAATGTTGTAGAGCCCGTCAAGTTATCTGACTAAGAATAATATACAGGCTGTCCCGAAAATACACCGACAACGTTCTAGGGCAGCTTCCTCTCATCAAAACAAGAAAAGTTCCCATAAACATAAACATAAACATGAAGCGGAAACGCTTCCTAAGGGAGCTACAGACCCCTAGAGGTGAGACCCTAAAAATGGTGTTTATTTAATATCTCCGAAACCGTTCAAGAGAAATCAATCAAACTTGACACATTTAATAACCTTCTTATGCCCAACAAAATTTGAATGCCTAACAAAAATGAAGTTGCTTTGAAGTAGTTTTTCTTTCGATTTGAATATCGTAATTAAACAATCAGCATTACTGACCACGTTTTCATACATTCAAACTCAAATACCTCGTAAACGGTGCGTCTATCGGGGTTGAACAGAGAGACCTTTTTTTAGTAGAAAACTCCAATATTCTATAATTTTTTATCAAATTTGAAAACAATCCACATTCAAAAAAGTGAGGGTTATTTTTATCCCTACACCTCAGCCTGACCCACCTCTGGTGAATTATTTTGGAAATAATTCTGCCTCATTTTGTTGGGCACAAGAAGGTTAGTGGATGTGTCAAGTTTGATTGATTTGTCTTGAATGGTTTCGGAGATATTGAAGAAAAACCATCTTCAGGGTCCCACCTTAAGGGGCCTGTAGCTCCCTTAGGAAGCGTTTTAGGACCTATGTTCATAGGAACTTTTTTTTCTTGTTTTGATGAGAGGAAGCTGCCGTGGAACGTTGTTGGTGTATTTTCGGGACACCTGTATACAATTTGTAAAAACATATTAGTCATTGGAAGCAAATCTCCCATGTAAGTACAACACATCAATAACATGCACTTTGAACACGATAAAAAAATAAATTAGTTACAGCGGCAACCAACATGACACACACCCCCGATCTCAGCATCATCAAAGTATTCTTGAAGATTATAATGAGCCTTCTGAACAAACAATCGTTTTAATTTTTTCTTCAGCACATTAAGCCCCAAGCCCCGTATTTTAGGCGGTATATTATTGAAGATTCTGGTGATGAGGTATGTTATATTCTTTTGAAGATACGTGAAGTTCATTTTTGTACAAAGTAAATTGTTTTTGTAACGGGTGTCATGACTGTGACATCTGTCAAAGCTCTCAAACAGGTCCCCATCAGTTTTAACGAAAACTATAGACTCGTACAGATAGACAGATCTTAATGTTAAAATCCAACTGGCGATAAAATGCTCCCGGAAGCTGTTCATGTACCCCAGACCAAGAATGCATCGCAAGCACTTTTTTGTAACAAAAAAATTCTGGACGCTCCAGCTGAGCCACCCCAGAAGTTCTGCAGTTCTGCTGCAAATCCAGCGCTCTAGCCCAGGCATATTGGTTTTAACCCGCAACCAATTCTCACAAAGCTGAAATTTGGTATACGGGCCTTGTAAGACCTAAGGAATAACATATCAAAATACTCGGTGGCACACCCTTGTGCGTCATTGATTGTGGGGGAGGGGGCTAAATATTGCCATTTTAAATGCGTAAATGACACCCTGTAGCTTATATAAATGAAATAAATCATATTTAGATGCCTCAAGGCTTCACAATATTTGCTTGACGTTTGAATTGTTGATAAGTAGTTCGGGTTGCCTGGAAAAAAAAGAAGATCGGCAAAATTTATTTTGTTTTTCTCTCAAAAACCTCTGATTGATATCGGCAAGTGTGGTATCGTTTCTAACTAAATTTTGGCCTCTGATATCAAATATGGTGTTTAAAATTGAATTGAAACACGATTAAACAAGTTTTACTGGAAAAACGACGATTTTTGCCATCTGAAATTGTCGTTTTGTAATTTTGGTTTCCGTATGGTTAGAATCATCTCAATTGAGTATCTCCAACAGAATTCATTGTTCTTGACCATTTTATACCTCAAAACGATGAAAACAATGTGCCTGTATTCATTACAAGATCAGAAAATTGATCTGCTGTGAAAGTGATTATATGCCCAATTTTCTCCCGAAAATGCATACAATTTTTGCAGTTCTTTTTTTTACTGATGAATGATGGAGCGGTTCCACTGTTTTTGTGTGTAATACTAAGCGAAGCTCTTCCTCTATCAGAAAATATCAAAAGCTATTGTATCTATCGGGCACTAGAAACATAAAATCATCTTTTCTGTAGCCGTTATTCCATTTTCAGAAAAAAAAGTAGGTGTAAAACTTGTTCATTAAAAAATTTATGCTCTGACTTTGTAATATAAATAGGCGTGAGTAATTGATGCTGTTTTTGTCCAAGATTAACATAAATATAGGATTTGTCGGTAGTTTTTATTTTGGCAGCTTCAGACAATGATGCCCCTAAACGAAGAAACCACATTTTTTTTGTAGAGAATTCATTATTTTCGGGATGAGCACTGTGAATATCAACTGTTCACTCATCAGTCTCATCACTTGAGTCTGTTTCGAAGATGGGAAGAAGAACCTATCAACAATGCTCAGCTTTATTGGCATTCACAAAATATTCTGACATGTTTTTCATTCAAAGATCCAGGAGAGAAATTCCACCTTGCGCGTACTATTCACGCCACTATCAAGCAGAAATGTTTCATGGCTACCGGAGTCCACTTCATAGGCAACAATATACCATGTTTCCTTTGAGACCCACCTTATATTGTTCAAATGATTGGTTCGTCCACAGGAACAGTTTTAGAGAAAAGTGTCTGGGTGAATTTTTTGACTAGATATTCAAAGCCTCAAAATCGTAGGAGGCACAGAGGTGTAAGCCCAAATATTTTGATATGTTCTTCCTTAGGGATCATACCAGTTATATATCAATATTCAACTTTGTACGACATTGCTTGAGGCTTTAAATTCTCACATGGTTTTTCCTGAAGTATCCGGGCGACAAATTAACACTCAGCCGCCTTTCCCGCAGAACTAACCAATCGGAAGAGTTACAAAGGCTCCCTCACACACTTAAGCACTAACAACAAATCTCTTTTGTTTATTTGAAACATATCTTATATCGATCGGATACTCCGTTCACTTGCAGGAACAGCTTGGAGATAAGTATCTCTCTAATTCTTAGAACTTGACCTTTGAGGATGAAAATCAAAGGACGCACGAAGGTGTAAGTCCAAGTATTTTGATATGTTGTTCCGTAAGTCCAATAGAGCATATAGACCAAAATTCAGCTTCGAGGGAATTTGTTACGGGTTACCACGATCTTTTGACTAAAATGCCTGGGCTAACATATATTTGGATCAAATCTGGGCGAAAATCTCACGTGTTATCTCTCCCCATAGAATAAAAAAGATATAACCCTTTCCGCATCGACGATGAGTCTATGAGCATTAAAAGCTAGTGTTCCTCAAAGGGAACCTCTTTGAACAATGCCCAAAAATTCAGTGTCGCTTCGAAAACGCTCCAAGACAGAAAGAAACATAACATCATTTCGCAGGTTAATTAATTAGAAGCTCAGAGCGATAAACTTACAACACTTGATTGTTGATTTGAGTGAAGTTATATAATCCAACGTGAAATAGAGCTGCTGGATAAGTCTGTGAATTCAAAACTACAGCACCAGCCGGATATAAATTTATTAAACGTAAACACTCAACTTTATGTGAATTATTTGATCGATAACTGAAATTATGGCTATAATTTGGAAATACCAAGACAATACTCAATGAACAATAATATCTCTCTAAGTACAACTGAATAATCAAGCGGTTTCCTCTCGTACAAATGAAATGGGCTGAAAAAAAGAAATGGTGGTGTGAAATCAACGAGGTATCAATCAATTATGCAGGGAATTAAAACTCAAGTGCGTTAGCTCACCAATAGTTCTGCAAAATTAGGAAGAGTGTGGAACGGAATTAAATTGGAAGAGTGGAATGGATTTGGCGCAGGGTTCGCACGTAGTTAGGGTGTGCTTTTCTTTCAGAAACCGAATGTAAACTTGAATTAACTAATTCCTATCGTTAGCTGGTTTCCTCACGACTGGAAACTATGTAATAAATAATTAGGTCAACTGAAGTAATTAAGGTCAACTAAGTTGAATTGGCGATGATTGATTGTATCGTATCGTATTATTTCGTTATTTGATTAATTCGTAATAAAGATGAGGTATGGTTGAATGACTTTTTTTTCCAACATTTACTTAAATCATCCTCTTTCAAAGAATCTGAGGTTACTCGCATAACTGGGGTACTTGCATGAGGGATGGGGAGAGTCAATGGAGTTGGAAATTCATTGAAATAAATCAGTTAAATGAACAAGTTATAAAAAACTACGGCACAACAGAATACACAACGTATGGTCAATAATGGTAACACAGCTGATTAATTAAGGGAAAGGGGGTTTCCATCTTGATAATTAGGGGCTCAACGACGTATCTTTGAATACAATGGGAAATTCGGCTTCAGTGCCGGAGCTTGTGCCGATCAAATCTAAACCAGAGAGAATTGTTGAGTTCATGACAGTGAGAGGAAGCCGCTGAATGTTGACGATAGAGTCGTGCATGTACTGATTTTTTTTGTGGGGGGGGTCCATGGTCACTGTAGTCACTTTAGGAAAGGTGACTCCCAGCTCGACGTGTGAATTTCAGGCACGTTTCAATGGCATTGGTATCAATCATGTCTCAGTGTTGCTGACTCATTCCTCATTTCAGCTTCCTTGCCAGTTATAGCTTATTGTGATAGTAATGGATTCCTGGGGGCTGTATTTACCGCGTCAAAAGTGACCAAATTGAAGTGTACTATGCTCAGAGAATCAAGTTCAAGAGAAATGGTTCGGGCAAGTGCAAGTGCGCCATCTGTTGATTGATAGCAGTAATCCGCTGGTGAGGGTTCTGTTTTGTACATGTTGCTTTCGCCTCCCTCCCGTTACCACGCTGCAGCTTCTGGAGTTGTTTCTCGATCTTGGGTATGCCACGGTGGCAACGCGAATCTGTTCCTGATCCGCGCCACAGTTGAGCTGATTCGTGTGAAAATCTGTAGCCACAGGGCCTGGAGCGAGGTCAATAGTGGCCGTTGATGAGAACGGAGCGCCATTTCCTCTCAATACTTTTTGGGCAAGCACAATCTTTTTAGCCACTGAATTTTCTCGCGTCAGTAATTCTTCATCATGGTATTAATAATTATAGTTTTTCCCTCTTTTTTTTCATCATTTACCGCAAATTTCTGCGACACACTGTTTTTTTCATGGCGAAATTTTTGAGTTCAATCAAAGTACTATGGCATGCAACAGTTCAAGGTTGTTTTAGAAACTATGCATTAATCCTTGAAAGGACTAATCAACATCTTCGGTTATTGCCGAATAATTGATCTACCCTGTTAGCGGGACCTTCATTAATAATTTAGACGTTTTGAATAAGTCAATATGCGGTATTATTTAGGAGTAGGTATTGTACCTATAAACACTAGGTATTTTGGCTTGGTCGATACGCACAAGGGAACTGGGTGAAAACCAACTAAAACATCATGCGATCAATTTTTCTACCGTTTTTTTCTATGGAACCTGAATCTTTCTAAATCTAGAAACAATAATTTGAACACTAGCATACTGAGAAGGTCGTATATTATAATTATATCCATCCGCATAGATATCCGCAGTATTAGAGAATGAATTATGATTTTCTTGCGAACTAGTTATCTATCTTCTTCACTGTAATTTCCCCGGATCCTCTCAGGTGTCCATGCTGAGTTTTCAAGTGCAATTTTGATTAATGATCCATCCCCGAGCTGCATGCCAGAATACGGCGGGTATTTAAGTTGGAACCGTGTGTATATTTACTGTGCCGTGCAAGGAATCTCGCTTTGAAGGAGAGGTTGAAACGTAAGCATTCGCGCTAATTCACCTGGGAATTTACCTGCTAACCTGCTTATCCTAAAATAAAAGTCGGTTCAGCGTAAACAAAAAAGCACCTCTGATCCAATCGCGTAAACTATTCCGGTTGGTTTTACTTCAGGACCTGGACTTGGTGAGGCAATCAGAGCTCAAAACAGCAAAGTTTCTCGGTAGCCTGCAGTTGCAACGAACTTCAGAATATTCAACGGATCACCTTGAAGTCATGCAATCAAAAACTCATAATTTCAAACATTGAATGCAAAACTTGATTATTTCATCCTCGAAATATACAGGGGTTCACTTTTTTTCGTCAATATTCCAGAGTATGGTAGGGCAGAAAAAATTGATACTGCCGCAAAAAAAAATTACAAAAATTAAAAACTGAGGAAAAAAATTAAAATTCAAAAATTACAAATTCCACATTGACAAAAAAAGTGAAACACCCTGTATTGCAGGTTGCACGTATTGAACAAATTTTTGATCTATGAGTTTGCTTCATGTTTAAAAATATAGGCCAAAAAATACGTTGTTCGTTGAGAAAAACTGCAAAATATTGTTGAAAAGTATAACTGGTTGCCTGCTCACTGGTGATTGTTCTAATTCATACAGGGTGCGGCGCGGCGGACGGTTCAAAGTTATAGTGATAACTTTTGCGTGGAGGTACCGATTTTCAAAATTATTGATGCATTCAAATCCCGGAAGCTTAGGAATTAATGAAAATTTTGTATGAAGTTTCTAGGATTGCTCGAGATTTCTACAAGATTCTTGAAAAAGTTTTAGGATCTTCTGAAGATTATGGATAATAAACTTGCTTTATTGTGCGATGTACAGAAAAAGGGTTAATATATGAATATGATTCTACGTGATTTCTAAAAATACTTACGAGATTTCTGAGGACTCTTGTGAGAATTTCTTGGGATTTTCGAAGATTTCTTCATGAAGATTCGTTTGAAATTCCCAGAGATTCCTGAATATTTTCACAGAATTTTCAAGGATTCCGTAATACCGTATGTTCGTTAAAATCATGAATTAGGGTAGGCTGTGAACTTCGAAACGTATGTCCAAAATGTATTCCATGACGACGGCTCATCATGTTGACATCAAATTTGAGTGATTATTGATAAATTCACGACACTCATTTTTACCTCCATAGCCTGCTCTAATTCATGATTTTAACGAACATACGGTATTTCTGCGGATTTTGTAGGAATTTCCAGAGATTTCCACAAGATTGTTCCAGATTTCTGAAGATTTTTCCACGAGATTTCTGAAAATTCATGAGGCTTCTGAAAGACTTCAAAAGATCCTCAGAAATCTCTGGAAACTCCTACAGGATCATTTCTGAGAACGACTTCGGGATTTCTAGAGATTTCCAAAGGTCTGTATGAAATTTCAAAGGATTTCTACGACAATTCTAGGATTTTCTAGAGACTCCTGAAGTTGACCAATAATTTCCAAGTATTTTTTGATAATAATATGGTTTCTGGGAATTTCTAAAAGGTTCAAGATTTCTAAATGATTCTTAGGGATTCACAGGGATTTGTGTAAGATTTTGAGAGATTTCTGAAGATGTCTACGGGGTTTCTGATCTTATATCAACGAGATTTGTGAAGGTTCCTGTTGAATTTCTAGGGATTCCTGAAGATTTCCACGGGAGCACTAGAAATTCCTGAAGATTTGTTTGGGATTTCTATAAACTGAATTGTGAAATCTTTGTTATTACCTTACAGATTTTATGATGTTCAAGATTTTTTGATAGTGATTAATTGGGTACATGATCCGCGTACCTACCTACAACTTGTCTGTGATATTTTTATTTATTATCATTGCTTCTACGTATTTTTCTATTTTAAAATTGCTTGACAATGTTTATGAACCAATGAGACTCATAATATGCTGTAATACTCAGTCGAGAAGGGAAAAGGGCAATAAAGCTAAAAGTTGAGAGTTGAGAAAATCTGAATATTCTACGGAATTTCTAAGAATTTTGAAAGGTTTCTACAAGATATCTAGGGATATTGAATAGTTTTACAAAATTTTCAGGGATTTGAAAGTTTAAAAAAAAAATTCTAGAGAATTCTGAGATTGGGGATGTGGACCTTTGTGATTTTTATTATTTTCAAGATTTCTACACGCTGAGATTGGACACTAGTGTGGGATTTCGGGGGATTTCTAGAGATTTCTACAAGATTTCTGAATATTTCTGAGGTTTGTCAATCAGTTCTGAAAGTTTCGACAGGGTTTGTGAACATTTGTATGGAATTTCTAGGCATTTTCTAAGGTTTTCATGGAAATTTTTAGGACTTTGAAGATTTGTACAAAATCTTTGAATATTCCCAAAGATTATCAAGGAATGACCAGGGATTTCTACAGAGTTTCTGAGTACTTATGTGAGAATTTCTGGGTGTTTCTCAAGACTCTCTAGGGATCTCTAGATGATCTCAAGGGATTCCTTGAAAATGAGTATAAGATTTCTAAAAATTTCGAGAATTTGTGAGAATTTCTATGGATTTTTGGAGATTTTTACGGAATTTTTTGGTATTTCAAAAAATTTCTATGGAGATTTGTGGGGATTTCTATAGTTCTTCACAGGATTACTAAAGATTTTTAAAGATTCCTGCCAGATTGCTTAACATTTCTGAAAATTTTTGGGGCGTTCTAAAGATTCCTGTAGAATTTCTGGGAATTTGTTATTATTTCTACGAGATTTTTAGGAACTTCCAGAGATTTTTTCGAGATCTCCAACAGTTTGCAGAAGTTTTCAGGGATTTCCAGAGATTTGTATGGGATTTGTGATTTGTAGGGACCTCTACGATGATTCTAAGGAAAAGATTTCTGAAGATAACCAATAATTACAAGAATTTCTTGAGACTTTTGATGATTCTCGCGAGAGTTCGAGCGATTTCCAAAAGTCTTTACGGGACTTTTACGGAATTCTCGAGATTCCTGCGGGATTTCTAAGAGAATTGCTAAAGATTTGTATGGAATTTCTAGGAATATTTGAAGGTTTTCATGCAAATTTTCAGAATTTTCAAAGATTTTTACAAGATTAGTTGAGAGTTCTGAAGATTTCTAAAGATTTCTGAGAACTTCTAGGGAGCTCCAAAGATTTCTACAGAATCTCTAGATATTTCTCTACAAGATTTTCAGCGACTTTAGATATTTAAACGAGATTCCTTATTGCGATTTAATCAATAAGGTGCTATCATTGGAACCTTCGAATTTCACTGGTTTCTTGAATAAAATAAAATAAAATGATCAGGTACATATTTTGTATTTTGGAATCAATAGTTTGTCTTGTGGAATTCCTTGATTTTCCAAAGAAAAGTACCTATTTCGTATTTTGTATTTCAAAGACATTTCAATAAGTAGGTAGTTTGTATTTTTTTTCCGACAATCTTGGATCGAGTATTTTGTTTTTTGTATTTGAATACTTTTCGAAGTATTTTGCCCAGACCTAAGTATTGTCGTCGACTTCGAATAAGGATTCATTCAGAACTTAGGTAGAGCGAAAGTATGGTAAGTCCCTCTCCGTGATCATAGTCAAATTTCAGAAAGAGGTCCGCTGAACCCTTGGCTGATGATACAGGCAAAATAGTAAAAAATCGGCCAAACCTCGAAAAAAATATGGACGTCCTGAAAATTTGATATTCTGTTCAGAATTAAATACTGTACTACATATCCAAAATCGCCAAAAATCGCACCTGGGGGTTTTGAGTTATTGGAGGGGGGGGGGGGAAGGGGGATATTGCAACTTGAAATAGAGGGGATGAAACCCGTCAATCCATTGGAAGCAAATACGTTATAATTCGACGCATCATATCCTGTTGATACCATTTTGGCACCAAAAGTGTCGATCACTGTCGAAGGGGGGTCGTGGGGGGGAGCGAAGCTCTGTTAGGTGGTCCATTTTGTTTTTCTGGCCATGAAGAGCTGATCACGACAAGTTTGGTATCTTTTCCGACTAAATTCAATCTCCTGAACTCGAATCCGATGTGTAAGTTTGGATGAAAACAAGTTTAAATAAATAACAACTTATCTTTGAAAATTCGATAATCTGTGCAGAATTGAATTCTCTATGACATAAACAAAACCGCCATGAATCGCACTGCAGGGTTTTGAGTTATTTGAGGGGAGAGGTTCATAGAGTACGAAACTTGACAAGATGTTATCCTTCTCCTCGAATAACTCAAAATCCTGCAATGCGATGGCGGTTTTGTTCATGTCACAGAGAATTCAATTCTGCACAGATTATCAAATTTTCCAAGATGAGTTGTTATTCATTTAAACTTGTTTTCATCCAAACTTACACATCGGATTCGAGTTCAGAATCGTCGTGATCGGTTCTACATGGCCAGAAAAATGGACCACCCAGCAGAGCTTTGCCTCCCCACGACCCCCCTTTGACAACAGTCGACACCTTTGGTGCCTAAATGGTATCAGCGGGATATGATGCGTTGAATTATAACGTATTTGCGTTCAATAGATTGACGGGTTTCATCCCCTCCATTTTAAGTTGCAATTTTTTACCCCTCTTCCAATAACTCAAAACCCCCGGGTGCGATTTTTGGCGATTTTGGATATGTTGTAGAGAACTCAATTCTGAACGGAATATCAAATTTTGAGGACGTCCATATTTATTCCGAGGTTGAAATCTATCTTTCTTGTACTATGAACCACACAGTGGGCATCTCACATATATCCATATAATTGAATGGTTAGGGTTTAGTAATGCTTAAAATGTTTCCTGCTTGAAACAACAACACAGTATTATTATATACCTACCTACCTATTGTATCAAGCTTTATGAGATTTACGTTATTCCTCTTCCTCATCCGTATACGTTTTAGATTTTCTGTGTTTTATCAGTACATGCGGCGGTTTTGTTTCACAAATAACGGGAATTACAATAAAGAAAACCAAATAAACAATGCCTAATCCGCATTAAGCCCGGCTCTGCTGCGAGAGCAACGCGAAATGCTCGGCGAAATCCTTTCAATGGTGTTATTGCTGACTCGAAAGAACATACACCGAGGACTATTGACTTTTCTGAAACACGCCCGCACTTTTTACGATGCCTCTGGGTCAGAGCAGTCTCTAGCTATTGCACAAATTACACACCACTACACACGCTGTCCAATTTATTGTAAACAGCACTAAACTTTTATGCCATTTCAAAGAGAATCAACACAGCAGTACAGGGAATTACCTGGACCTAAAATGTTTTTTATATTTCAAAGAGAATCATCAACAGCATGAAGAATTGCCAGGAATAAACTGAAGGTGTGCTATCATGTAGTAGTATAGCATCAGTAGAGCCTTTGGGATTACCAAAGTCGAGGGGTCAACCACCACTTGAAAATTTGTACACGGACTGTGAAAGACTGCTGTGACTGTGGTGACTGTCGGGACTGTGAACTTGACTGTGATGACTGCCGACGTGACTGTGATGACTGTTGGGACTGTGAGCTTGACTGTGATGACTGTCGAGATGACTGTGAAGAGTGTAGTGACTGTGAGTGAGACTGTAGAGACTGTGAGTGGGACTGTAGAGACTGTGAGTGGGACTGTAGAGACTGTAGGCAAGACTGTTGAGACTGTGGTCAAGACTGTAGAGATTGAGTGCATGACTGTAACATGGAAACTGTGGTTATAAGACCGTGGTGAATACTGCTAGCGAAGCGACAGTGATGACTACGAGCTCAAGTATTGTGATTTCTTTAAAATCGAAAACAACATGATTACCTACTCGCTATAGCTAGTTATTGATTTTTAGGGATAAATTTCGAATCTGACTTGCAACCTATGAAAAATCAAAATTATGTCAAACTTTCACGACGATTTATAAGTCTTCCTGGTTCTGATGTTGCACTGATAAGAGATCTTTTGAAGTTTCTGGAGGAGCATTTTTTATTCGTACCATCATACCTAGGTACATACTTATTTATAATCAACAATAAATTGACCTAACTTCGGTTGAGGAGCTCATAGTGCAGTGGATTAACGCGTCAGTCCCTTGTGCCTTTTGCCTGGCTCGACCCGGTTCGATTTCCGGACGGGCACAAAAATGTGAGCTCCTTGATTTATTTGCATGCTTGCTGGATGAAAGACGCGTCATGCGTCGCATTAGTACGTAAAACTCAACCGCTGGTGGTTATAACTGTAATAACTGGTTGATTGATGTTCGGTCTTTGAAGATCTCTACTCTGTGTTGGAACACACAGGGATTCAGCCGAGGATTCAGCAGAAATTTTGGGACAGTGGAGGAAAGCATTCACCGGCGTCGGTGATTGGCTCTGTTGCGAACATAGGGCGACGTCGAATAAACCAAGAAATAAACCAACAAAAAAAACCAGTCTATCTCCCCATCTTGTGGTGTGTTTAATAGGAAGCCTCGCTTAGAAAATGGACTTACCTCGCAGCAGTCATTCATTTTGAAGAAATGGCTATTCATGCAAAAAGTAAGAAAACGAAAGTAGAAGAAAAATTGTATGCAACACGTAAGGAATACGGATGATTATTTAACTAATTTTGAAGTTTGAGAGACATGAACAAATCAAGTCCGAAATAAGGCTTTTTCGATGTAGAAATTACAGAGAATGATTTCATCTCCATCATACCTATTTTACGTCAACACCATGGCACCGTTGAGAGTGGTTTTCGCCCCATGACTCGGCTAGCCTAAACGGGAGCCTTGTTTTTTCTTTGTAAAGAGCAAATATCTGATTATTTCTGTGAAAGCTCAGCTTTATAAGAAGATGCCTAACTGACTAGTAGATGTAGTGCATTTTGGACAGTAAATATAAGTGGCACTATAGCCCAGGCGCCAGGGAGCAAAAATCAGCTCAATAAGGAAATAATTGTTTCCTGGCTGGAAACTAGCTTAAAACGATCTGTGTGGCTTAGGTTTTGACATACTGATTTCCCCCCTTTCGGAAATGTCGGCGTCATGTCGCCATCATCAACAAGAAGTGCACCAGCGTGGTTTTTCCCGAATATCTTGATTTTAGGCCATCTGACAGCAAAAGATGTAAGAAGTCATTTTGAAACCAATGAAATTCTCTACGGAATAGTTTTTAAATGACTTTTCTGCGACCTATGGTTTTTGAGATAGAGCTTCTGGACGCGAGAAGCATTGTCGTAAAAGCTCCATGGCCACTTGACTCAAAAACTAAAATGTCGATGTGACAAAAAAATTTCAAAATGAGATTACTCGAGAATCCTTCAAGCTATAGTTGCGATGATGGTCTTAAACTCTTTCTCTTGAACTGTTGATTACGAATATAGAGAAGTCAAAAACGTCACATTGTACATATACAGGGTGTACTGAGGAAATCAAATCAGATCAGAGAAATTTTACATATTTCTTCGATTTAGCCTATATGCGACACTCTAAGCACCTACCACGAGTCCAATATCAATATTGATTTGCTCTATAAGATTCACTTAATACACTAAAGAAGTGGTCAGCTCACAGATTCACTGTAAAATGTTTTGAGGGCCCTCTGAAATCATCAAAATATTAAAAATTCAGTACCAAGGAATGTATATAACAGTATATTATATACCAAGGGGCCAAAGTGAATTTTTGATTTGGGGATTTGGGCCCAAAGGGCCTTCGAGCAAAAAACTTCACCCAAGGGATCAAAAATTCACTTTGGTTCCTTGGTATATAATATACTGTTACATACATTTCTTGCTACTGTAAATTTTGATGATTTCAGAGGGCCTTCAAAACATTTCACAGGAAGGCTGTGAGCTGACCACTTTTCAAGTGTATCAAGTGAAGCTTACAGAGCAATGCATATTGATATTGGACTCGTGACAAGTGCTTGGAGTTTCGCATAGGCTATATCGAAGAAATATGTCAAATTTTTCTGTTCTGATTTGATTCCCGCAGTACACCCTGTATATGTACAATGTGACGTTTTTGACTTTTCAATATTCGTAATCTACGGTTCAAGTGGAAGAGTTTAAGACCATCGTCGCAACTATAGCATGAAGAATTCTCGAGTAATCTCATTTTGAAATTTTTTTTGTCACATCGACATTTTTGTTTTTCGAGTCAAGTGGCCATGGAGCTTTCACGACAATGACTCTCGCTTCCAGAAGCTCTATCTCAAAGACCATAGGTCGCAGAGAATTGATTGAAAAACCAAACTGTAGGGAATTTCATAGGCTTCAAAATGACTCCCTACATCTTTTGCTGTCAGATGACCCAAAATTAAGATATTCGGCAAAAATCACGCTGGTGCACTTCTTGTTGATGATGGCGACATGACGCCGACATTTCCGAAAGGGGGAAAACTAGTATGTCAAAACCTAAGCTACACAGATCGTTTTAAGCTAGTTTCCAGCCAGGAAACAATTATTTCCTTATTGTTTTCCCTGGCGCCTGGGCTACTAGTGACATGCACGCATCGTATCTTCATAGTTGTTGGTTGCGTCAAAAAAAATCATATCTAAAAAACTGTCCTCAATCAAAAAAATTTGTTCCAAAAAATTCTCCAATACTTTGGCGACATTTTCTTCTGGTTGTACAGAAAATTGTGGAAACAAGAAAGTCCCTCGCTGGCTAAAAATCATGATGCATTCATAGCCGTTGAAAATGTTTATAAATAAACTAATAAAATAAATAAATAATAAACCATTGTTCCTCAACTGCTGTCACACTGTTACAAACGTCTGAATATGTACCTACTTCAATTTGAAAAAAAAAATTAGTACATAGCTTCATTAGATCGGAAGATATGATGATGTGAAAGTTGTTATACAGAGGGGTGCATAAAAAACGGCCACCGCTGTAGCATCGTTATTCCTTATCCGATCTTCAAAATTCAAAATTCTGTTCAAATGGTGTAATGTCTCCTATAACTCGACAGTAAAAAATATTTTTTCTATCATGATGCTTCTGAGCACTGACAATCAACTTTTGTTTTTCAAATGACAACTATATTTTTTTAATTCATTTTTGGATTCCTTACGCTTATCTGAATATAATGATGCATCAATATCACCCTTTTTGTTATCAAACACGAAGAAAAAAAAATTAAACTGCGAAATTTTTACACATCACAGTAGCATCAAAACACCCACGATATGCACACAATCCGGTAGACTGAGTGCAAAATGATGTTCAAAAGCATAAAGTAGGTCCCCTGTTATAAATGGTCCATAGAGCCTCTTTCAGACCGGTAGATTTCCCTATGAGTATTTATGGGTGTTCTATGCGTTGGATCAGTATCTATGGGCATGAGTGTAACTATGTACCGGCCTCAGTATGTGAATTTCAACATTGTATTTTCACCCACACGTTCCTATACAATGCGATATTTTTTTACTGGGGGTACTCCTATAGATCTCGACTGCCTTAGGTTACCTATGGGATTCTATGGTACTTGGACATTTGCCTCAGCTTTCTTTGTACGGGGCTCTACAGGTAGTTTTAGGTGATATGATTATCCCATACAGCCCTATACAATACGATATTTTTGTGCCGGTATTACCCCTATAGACTCCCTATAGATTTCTTTATATAGGGCTCTATGTGGTCATTTCGGGGGGCTTGGGTTATAGTGGCGCCACCGCCAGGGACGCTGTGATACTAGTTTTCTTCTGTCATTAATTTGGCTTGGCGTTTGCTTTCGCGTGCTCCAGAGTCCAGAGACCACAGTAGGTACATGTGATGTGATATGTGATGTGATGTGTCGTGCATGTCTGTGCCCAGAATACTTAGTCCTGGATAACCTGGAATTGTTAGTTGTGCTGTGCCTGTTCAAGTGTTTGTTAAAGAATTCTAGTTGGACACTGTAAAATTGGAGATGCCCTTTATGACACAATAATCTCAGTTCTGTGATAAGTAAGAGTTTTTTCACTGTCCTACTGGAGCTGTATTTATTGTAAATAAACTGCTCGTCAAAAGTTAAGCATAGGTCAAAATTTGCTCCCATTTCAAGCATGGATATCTTAGAGAAAAAATATACGATTTGAAAAAAGTTCATGGTGGCTGGTAGAGCTTTTCTTCAGCTGCAAGACGCTTTGTCGACTTATGGCACCATTGACTTTGTCCATGATATACAGGATGCCAAAGAAAGGAGTGTCAAAAGTGTTAATTTTTGAAGTCGTGAAACTTTTTTAGGAAAAATTCCGGATTTTTTTTCTTTTGAGTTTTAGAAAGCGAATATCAATATCTCGTAACGGTTTTTGACTTTTGATCGTATTTTGTTTCTTTGAAGAGTTCTTGATTTTTTTGTGAAATCTAGATTTTTTGATGCAGAATTTGCTAGAGCTGTTGCTTTTTCTTTGAAATTCACAGGAACGTACACAAGTGATGGATGAATTATACCATGAGAAAAATTGACCTCATGGACCTCCAGAAGAGGTTATCCTCTGGACCTCTTCAGATGAGATACCCAATGAAGCATGCTGCGTCATCACTTTGACACTTATCGAACCCAGCATGAATGAAAATTCAAGACTTGTAACCATACGTTGCATCAAAATTACCATGGTTACCAATTAGTCCCATCATGGGTGATTTTGTTACTGCCCAAGTCACTTTTCCAGGAGTGATATCTTCTAGACGAGTAGAGATAGAGCCATAATTTTTTTTTCATTTCAATCGGACACATTATTGGTCATTCGAGCATGATGTGCAAATTCTTCACGTTCATACTTTTTCAGTGGTGGGGGGTAATTTTGACGTTTGTCATGTCAGAACTTGTTTTTTTGTACTTGTCACCATTGAAATGTTAGCATGAATGTAATCTACCACTTCCACATCAGTAGTGAAAGAGAAGACCAACAAAGTTTTTCCCAAGAAATCTGGACTTTGAGGAAGAAAAACACCAAACGCAAACTTCAAATTGATCAGCTGAAAATGACAGTATATATTCATGTCAACATTTCAATGATGACAAGTACAAAAAAAAAGTTTTGACATGACAAACGTCAAAATTACCCCCCATCACTGAAAAAGTATGAACGTGAAAAATTTGCACACCATGCTTGAATGACCAATAATGTGTCCGATTTAAATCAAAAAAAAAATTATGACTCTATCTCTACTCGTCTAGAAGATATCACTCCTGGAAATTTCCAGTGACTTGGGCAGTAACAAAATCACCAATGATGGGACTAATTGGTAACCATGGTAATTTTGATGCAACGTATGGTTACAAGTCTTGCATTTTCATCCATGCTGGGTTCAATAAGTGTCAAAGTGATGTCGCAGCATGCTTCATTGGGCATCTTCTCTGAAGAGGTCCAGAGGATAACCTCTGCTGAAGGTCCTTGAGGTCAATTTTCTCATGGTATAATTCATTCAGCAATTGTGTACGTTTCTGTGAATTTTCAAGAAAAAGCAACTGCTCTAGCAAATTCTGCATCAAAAAATCTAAATTTCACAAAAAAATCAAGAACTCTTTGAAGAAACAGAATACGATCAAAAGTCAAAAACCGTTTCGAGATATTGATATCCGCTTTCTAAAAGTCAAGAGAAAAAAAATCCGGAATTTTTACTTAAAAAGTTCCACGACCTCAAAAATTAACACTTTTGACACTCCTTCCTTTAGCATCCTGTATATCATGGACAAAGTCAATGGTGACGTAAATTGACATAGCGTGTTATAGCTGAAGAAAAGCTCTACCAAGCACCATACATTTCTTTCAAATCGGATATCTTTTCCCGAAGAAATCCTCACTTGAAATTGGAGCAAATTTTGGTCTATGCTTAACTTTTGACGAGCAGTTTAATTTTGTTTCAGGCAAAAATTGGCGTCTACGTCGCATGCTTATCTTACGTTATATTTGATATTTGTAAAGGACAAGATCAAAAAGGTATAATGCCCGACCCATGGTACCAATCGAAAACGTTCGAAAAATTGATTTTCCAAATTAAATCCAACTAAAAAGTACCTTGTCAGGTACGGAGACGAGGAAGATTGGTGGGAAGCAACAATTGTGCATGTGGGAGGTAATTATTTTACATGATATACCAAGATTGTTATTGTTTTATAAGTTATTGATGTATATAGGGCTGTATGGCACAGATCCGTAGTGAGTGTACAGGGCCTTGTGGGGGTCAGCACCAACTTTTGTATAGCCCACTGTAGAGCCCGGTAGAACTAATCGGGGCTTTATACATAAACGCCCTATGGTGTTTGTATGGGAACAATCTTTGAAATATCTACAGGGCCCTACAGGGTTCTATATGTGTATTTGTCGCATGCACATGCCCTGTTGGGCCCTGTACACTTTTTAAATATTCTCTATGGGACATTTACAACAGGGTCAGGCGTTTGGTATTTGAAAACGTAAATGTCAAAATGTTTTCTATTTAGTTCAAAAAAAGGCCCGTCTCTAAGACGTCTTTATTCTCTATTTTCAGCTCACTGTTTTATATCTTCCTGAGTATGTATTGTGACCCGTCAGGAAAAAACGTCTTATTGATTCTTCATTTCAACAGCACATACCCACCTGAAAGATATAAAATAATAAACTAGAAATATAGAATAAACAAGTCTTAGAGACGGACAGCTTTTTTTGAGCTAGAAAACATTTTGACATTTACGTTTTCAAATACCAAACGCCTGACCTACTTTATGCTTTTGAACATCATTTTGCACCCAGCCAACCGGATTGCGTGCATATCGTGGGTGTTTTGATGCTACTGTGATGTGTAAAAATTTCGCAGTTCAATTTTTTATCTTCGTGTTTGATAACAAAAAAGGTGATATTGATGCATCATTATATCCAGATAAGCGTAAGGAATCCAAAAATAAATTAAAAAAATATAGTTGTCATTTGAAAAACAAAAGTTGACTATCAGTGCTCAGAAGCATCATGATAGAAAAAATATTTTTTACTGTCGAGTCATAGATGACATTACACCATTTGAACTGGTTTTTGAATTTTGAAGATCGTATGAGGCATAACGATGCTACAGCGGTGGCCGTTTTTTATGCACCCCTCTGTATATGCGGTTATTCTATTTAAGATGAGTTCGCGACTTGCGAATACATTTTTTATTGTTGTGAGAGATTGTTTATATTGGACCGATGATCTTCATATTCATCATATTTTAAAAGATCTACTCACAGTTACATTTCATGCAATCATCGCTGAAACATCCTGTATTATCACAAGGTCAGATTGGAATAGATTCTAGTACGAGCATAGGTAGGTACGTAGCACGAAATAATTTGATCGGAATAAGGGAAATTTACTGAGATAGGTACCTATACTATCCCAAAAAGTACCTACGATGAGATAGTAACTCCCTAAATTCAATTCAATTTTGTGCCATAGGTACTCACTCTTACCTCGCCTCGTAGTAAATTTCCCCCCAGTTCCAATTTCGTGGAAGTATCTCGAAGTCAATCCAGATTTGTTTACAGAAAACATATGACTCCTCAGAAGCATATCGTACGATCCTTACTAAGTACCTACATCCAAGGAAGGCTGTGACAGGCCATTTGGTACGAAATCGGCCAGGTCATCATCTTTCCCGGTCTCCTCTTATTGAATTTTTTAATGACATAGGTGTTACGGTATATCGAATATCAGGCTATTAGAATTGTTGTTATAATCCATCAACCCACGATGTAGCGATTTTACGGTGTGCAATCTTCTCAAAATAGTTGAAGCTAACGATGGACGATGGACCCGCCACCAGGGAGATAAAGATCGCCATGTAGGTATTTTTGGAAACTCCTGATGGGATATTTGTTCATTTAACATTGGCAGGGCACGGGTCATTTCTTCAGTTTTCTTCAGTGTAAATAACAAAATAACACAGGTGGACTTTCTCAGGCTGAATGTAGTGGTCAAAAGTAGGTACAAACCGTAAGATTTCATAAAACACATCACATAGCGATCTTGGAGTCATTCAGTGGTGAAAAAATAACAAAACACGAACCTCGAAATTGGCTTCACGAATAAATTCGTGTGCTAAAGCATTGAAAGGGCTGAGATTTAACACCTATAGTAACGCAAAACAAATGCTACATCGTGCATCACCTCTATTTCTCATATAAATAAGTCTGTCCGGAGTCCAATAAATTATTTTCATGCTTCATCGGCTGGCAAATAAGGCTGAGCCGGGCCACAGCCTGCTTAGAGGAGGGAAGTTTTTGTTCATTCATACGGTACTGGCATTGCTATCAAATTATCGGAATATCAACAGACACAGTCATGGACGAACAATCTCAGAAAAGCTGCATACCAGCTGGGTACCGCGCATGCGTAAGCCAACTCCCCTCATGATTGCCAGCTTGACTGTGGAGACTGCGGGAAAGACTGTGAAGACTGTAGAGACTGTCGGCAAGACTGTAGAGACTGTGAACAAGACTGTGGTGACTGTCAGCTTGACTGTGGGGACTGTGAGCATGACTGTCGTGACTGTGATCATGACTGTAGGGACTGTCATGACTGTCAGCTTGACTGTGGTGACTGTGGGCCAGACTGTAGAGACTGTGGTGACTGACAGTCATGACTGTCAGAAATTTGTACACGGACTGTCGATGGTGGTTGACCCCTCGACCAAAGTGCTCTACTGATGCTATACTACTACATGATTGTAGCTCTTCTCACAATCGTGCACGACTTTACAACCAAAGAAGATAAAAATAGCAGAGAAATAATGAACTAAATCTTATATTTATGGACGTCTTGAAAATTTGGTATTCTGTTCAGAATTGAGTGCACTTATAGTTTAGGAGCTAGCGACCGATTTATCAGAGCATTTCAACACGAAAGTGGCACATTTTTTAAGATTCCTCTACATCTCACTGCTGATGACCAAAACGGACCGCGTCCAGCTAGTAGCCGGTGGTCTTAGGCTGTACGACGACAATCTAAGTCTCATTTATGAAAAGATGTAACAACAACAAGTGAAACTTTTTGAAGTGATGCTTCTATTCTTTCGCCTAGATCCCAACACAGACAACTAAGAGCAGAACCACACATGGGAGTGGAATCGATTCATGAGTTGTTGTAACGGACGGACGTAACGTTTCCGTGGCCTTGGGGCGACCAGTGCCGTCCCAGGAAGGAAATGGAAGAAGCTGTTGAGGCGCTCGGTTTTATTTTTACAGTTAGTATTCTTTTACCGTATCTTTTCTTATTCTTTGAACGCAATGTGTTCAAAGTACAACAGCTTTCTTCACGAACAAAAATTTTATTTCATCGATGAATTCCAACTCATGGTAGTGTCATTTGCAATCAAAAAATGATTAATTTGTTTTCGTAATGCGTATCGCCGCCACTGGACTGGGTGGTGGCTGCGGAGATGTTGTCGTGCGGGTGACCTGACACTCAATTCTGAAGAAAACATCAAATTATCAGAACGCGTCCGTATTTTAAGATTGAAAACCGTCTCTACTGTACTGAAATCGCCACCGGCACAAAGAAACCAATAAGACAAAACCAAAACAACACATTACCCTTGTTTTGATTGAGGATAAAAAGCGCCCTGTCCCCTGTCCAATAATAACGGTGGGACAGTCAGGACGCAAATCGATAGAAAACACGTGGTCCCACAAGGATGTTTTCGTCTTTCGGTCTCATCTCTTTAATATTAAATAAGCCAGACGACACCGCCGGATCGCATTTGGAACAAACACGCTCTACGCTACTATCCAGCCCGAACCCATGATGCGATAGTACCAACCCCCTAATAACTCCCTGGGAATATCGGTTTCGTTTCCGCCAAGAACTGCTATCCTGCCTGTCCTGCAGGTTTATTTTTATCCACCACAGACGTTTGTCAAGCGCGCGCCTCATTCTTTCCAGTTTCCTTCTATCATAATAAATAATGTGTTTTTTTTCCGAGGACGAAGAGCACATAGCTCCCTTTTGTTGGGCCTCTCGCGAGAGGATAAACCGATTCGCACCTATCTGCAGGGAAATGGATGGCGAAGACGGAGCCGAGACAGAGACGTCTGGACGGGACGCCAAGACAGACGGGACGTGTCAAGCTACTCCATCAAGGGATTAAGTTTTCCTATAGTATATAGGATTCCTATGTAGTCCCATACAACATCAGTCGAGAGGAACATTGATCTAATACTTAAGTCAACAAAGATGCCGGGGAGCGATGCCTATTTGCTCAGACTAATTTAGATAAGCTTCTGGATTTCAAGATTCATGGAGTCCCTGAAGTTTATATCGATCCGACCTTCCGGGTTGATTGACATCCTTCCGGTTTGTACAAACATGTACACGTTGAAGCTTGATAAAATAATTGGTTCTAACTTTCAGCAGGTCACCAGTTATACTACAGGGTGTTCAAAACTATCGCAGTTTTACAATAGTACAATTATGTACAATTATGCAACTTTCTATACAGCTAAAAAAAATAGTGAAATTTTTTTGCCACTCTTATCTTCGAGGCGAGCTTCGAGGTTATGAAGTATCAAACTTTGGTCCTTCGATCAATTATAAATTAGTCACCTCTGAAGATTTCAGTGGAAGGCCTGCTTCGAAATTATGTGTTACTCGACCCCTATTTCCATTTGCAATTTTTGAAAGAGTAGTCACCCTGCCTGAGGGAATTAAGCAGGAAAATTGGATTAATAATTTATATATTTATATTCGAGTATGAAATCGATCTGTCCCGGAATGTTTCAGTTTTTTTTAAAGAAATAACGGGGTTTTGAAATGAAAGGCTTTGTATATCACTTTCTACGTTATGTACCTGATGAAACGATAACAAAAATGAAACGTTACTGTATTCTTTTGTCTTTTCTTTTCTCGAAAAGGTAATGAGGCTAAGACCTGCTTTTTTGCTGGCTGTTCAAACACCCTTTCATATTTTACATTCGCTGCCATGTCATGATCTACAACGGACAAATTGCTTTCTTCACTCCCCACTTGGTAAGTGAGTGATTTGACATTGCTGCTGCTCTACCTCTTCGACAAGAACCTACCACGTTGTCAGAACGAAACGTCAACTTCAGTCAAAAATGACCTTGAAGTACCGCCCCGTTTTCTATCTCCTGAAACTGGAAATGTCAATTGATCAATCAAAATTCCGGTTTGAGAGTCTCAAACAGAAGTGACAAAAGTTATTTTTGTTACAATTGCAACTCAGATAATGTTGCCATGCGTCCGCCATGCACAATGGTGCATCATCCGATGACGTCATCTCAATCGCAATCGCGTCTTTTTCGCAATTTTTTCCACTTTCCTTCGCAATCAGAGTGCAATAAACTATCGCATCTTTATTAAGAAGGGTTCAGCACCACATTGCGGGATTCGACAAATCAATTGAAATATTTGCATCGTGCGCGGAAAAGTCGGAAACTTGTTCATTTCCATTATTATTTTCTCAATTCGTCTCGATATAGTTCGCATGAGGGGTGTTATTTTGCTCGCCATAAAAATGAATTAATAGTTGAGCCCTATTAATGACCCGTTTTCAGCAAACGTGCAGTTCCAAGAAGCTGGGGGCGTGGTAAATTAATTGACGTTCCGTGTATAGGCCATAACAATAATAACGTGAATTGTAAGTGATTTCATTAACGTGTATCACTAAATTAAATTGTTGGTTAACTAGCGGCGTTTTGCTAAATACGTAACAGCAACGGCAATTATCCGAAAATCGGGAATCGGAATTAAATCCCGTAATTAATTCGAGTTTAATCAAGGGGCTCAGGATCGTCTAAATTTAGACTATATCCTATACGTTTGGAAAGGAAGGTATATTTATGCAGGCATTGGAGCAAAGTACCTCGTTATTCGATCTTTACCTGAAAGAGCTTTTGCCAATACTATAAAGGCGGCCGGCGCGGCGCCCTAAAGAGTAGGAAACTTTTCGCACTTCTGGCTAGAAGTCAAACTGTTGAACTGCCGTGTCAAAACCTTTGACATGTTTTATGGGACACGAGTGAGACATAATATTTTCCAGAATCAGGTCAATTTTTTTTCCTTTAATCAACGTCGGCCTGTTTTTGCAAGTGAATGCTTTCCTCTCCTCGATCCTCTATACCAGAAATTTTGGCAAACCCCTGTGACCCTGTGTTTCAACACAGGGTAGGGATTTTCAACGACCACCAACATCGCATGGGGTCGGCACCATCGTTCGTATTTTACGTGCTATGCGACACACATTTATATTCCAACTGAAGCAAGAAGCTTGTTTTCGACGCGAAAATCCGTCCCCGGCGGGGATCGAACCCGCGACCTTTGGAGTGGTAGTCGAACGCGCTCACCATCACATCATAAGCTCCTCAATCCGGACAATGAAATGAGTATTTCCTCGAAGTCTCAAAGATTGAAACTGAGTCACCCTGTACAGGGTGTTCACGTATAAATTATACCCCCAATTGGGACTTTCCCTTTAACATAACTTCAAAAAGAAAAAATTATTCTTGCATGATTTTTCCCGTCTAAAATGTTTTTTTTTAGTTTGTAGAGTTAGTTGAGTGGGGTAAAAATTTCAAATTATAATCATATCAATTTTACCTAAATGGTACAAAATTCACTGAGTTAATTATGTGATTAATGTCAGGATAAGGCTCATACCATCGAACCGACCGAGCAACCACCATCGAAATCCAGCAGACACGTGTTTCGACCTGTTTGGGTCACATCAGTGCTGAAGCATTCAAAGGCAGAAGCTCGATGGTCCAACGGTCCAAGACCTTCCTATGTGTGCTCTCCGAGGGTACTTACAGGTGAGATACCCGTGCGGCGCCATCTACTAGCGGCTCTCCGCAATGTGTTGCCTGACATTAATCACATATCCTATCCCACGCTCAGAGGTCAGAGAAACGCCTTTCTTTCATAAAGGCATCGACACTAATCACTTGCATACCTATACTCGGAAGGTCAGAGTACAAGTGCACTCCTCCATCATGTGTGAGGCCTCAGAGTGGTTGATGAGTCGGCTGTTAACTATCTTCCGCGACCACTGCTGCCTCGACATACACATTGCGGAGAGCCGCTAGTAGATGGCGCCGCACGGGTATCTCACCTGTGAGTACCCTCGGAGAGCACACATAGGAAGGTCTTGGACCGTTAGACCATCGAGCTTCTGCCTTTGAATGCTTCAGCACTGCTTAGACCCAAACAGGTCGAAACACATGTCTGCTGGATTTCGATGGTGGTTGCTCGGTCGGTTCGATGGTCTGAGACTTCTCCTGACATTAATCACATATCCTATCCCACGCTCAGAGGTCAGAAAAACGCCTTTCTTTCATGAAGGCATCGACACTAATCATTCACTGAGTTACTTTTGAGAAAAACAGAGTCATTTTCGATATCCTTTTAAATTTCATTAATTTTTCCACAAGTGTCTTGTTGACTAGCCCATCTAGTCTATAATCAGGGTGATGAGCGAAATCGATTCCCATATTAAAATGCAAGGTGTCCAATTTCATAAAAATTTTCGATTCTGCACCCTGTAAGCAATATAACACACAAAAAAATTGTGGACAGATTCGAAGCCTACGGAAAAAAACATTTGAGAATCGTTTTCAATTTTTAAAATTTTCTCCAAGGTGAAGTCTTCAGGGGGAGGGGACGGGGGGGTATAATTTATACGTCAACACCCTATACAGAGTTGGTTCCATCCTATGACACTGAATTCAAGCCTGGGCCCCATATGCGATATATCGCAAGAGTTTTCATCGCCGTTTTTGCTAGTTTCCCCGTGGGTTCCACAAAAAAGATAATACGAGATTAGTTGATTCGCGATTTTCTTTGTCAATTTGTAGCTGACTGATCTATGGAAATGCTGGTTTATCCCTCAATGATGAAAAGATTATGAGTTTAGTACAGATTTCAGGCATTTTTTGTGGTTAATCGCCTAGCATTCAGCAGAAAAAAGTTCAGTTAATCTGCAATCAGCCTTGATCGTTGATCATCTTTTTTGTGGAACTGACGGTCCATGTGCGAAATAATTGTTACGATGAAGTTTGGTGTTTTAGCTTTCTTCCAAAATGTCAATGTCAATAATGGTTAAATTGTCCAAGCTGTTGACATGTTTCATATTTTTAGTAGATTTGTGAATTTGACCGGTCAAAATCTCGGCCTGCTTAAAACAAGAGAATTAATATGATACAGGGGCCTACTCTACCCAAGGCTAGGCAAGAGCCAATCTCACACGGTTTTAGGCAACTCTTGCTACGTCGATGTACTGCGGATTGCATAAAACTCCCAGGCCCAGATGATGACAGATATCGCGATTTATTGGCTCATCGCAGAAAAGTTGGCCCGTGGCGAACTTCTTGCGACTAGTCGCAGTAGCGTTGAAGATTGGTGCTTTTCGGATTTGTTTAGGATTTATGGTTATTTTACTGCTTGCAATATTTGCACCATACTTTATCGATATTTGTAACCAAAATAGTGATATTTCGAATACTTGGTGTGATGGTAGAAATGGGGAAAAAAATACTGACAAATTATAAATTTAGTTTCGAAGTCAATATAATGGCTGGTTGGCTGCCAATCATAGGGTTGCAAAAGCGTATCTGCAGATTTCGTCTGGATCGATTGTTGATATTTATGCTGTTAATTCGATAATCGACTTTGTTGTTCGTGTCCGGAACAAAAGAAATAACGAACATATGTTCATGTGTGTTTTTTCCCCTAATTCCGCATTTTCATCCATGTGTTCGGTGATCAGATGTTTGCCAATTTGGCTACTAGCTACCTTACAACCAAAAATTCGTATTATGTAGGTAGATACCTCTGGCTACCTGGATAAGTGGATACTGTATGATTCGTAATACATATTTGTTGGCGGCAAGAAATATAGGAAGGGAACTGACTGAGTGCTATAAATATAATGATATGGAGTGTGATGGGCAGATTGAAATTATGTTATAAAATGAAAGGGAATTGAATATTTAGGAATAGATTAGCATTACGGGCGATATTGGGAAGTGACGAAATTACACACGGGATGATGGTAGAGTCAGAAAACGCATGCCGGCGCATCGGTTTTGTGGGTCAGGGGAGATTTTAGCAGAGGGGATGGAACAAGAAAGAATCGGTCCGAAAGAGAGACGGGGGTGAAGAGGATAAACGTGGGAGTATTCGACAACGGCAGATGTGTGAGGAGAGAAAATCAATATTAATCAAAAAGAAAGTGACGAGAGTACTAAAACCATTGTTATTAGTTGTAGTGCATTAGTTACGAAAAAAGAAAAGAAAACATGTCTGATTTCCATTGTAATCGAATGATAATTGTTTAAATGGGGTTGAAAGTTGAAGTAATTATTTTGTTTATAAAATGATGGTAGGTTTTGTTCTTGATATTTCGAACAGCCATAGGAGGCGTCAAACCGATTTAATACCTTGCAATTGCTGTGAGCTTTTATATACATTGTTTTCAGCCACTTTCAAGACACCAGAACAATGACGAAAACCTCAGTAACCCTTTCGAAGAGATCTAGCTTCCTACAGAGTATGATGTTGTAGACTCTATTAGCTTGAGACAAAGCACTAGAAGTATTTTTGCAAATCAAATCTGGGCGACAATCTCACGTGTTATCTTCTCCCATCGAATACAATAAAAGATTCAACCCTTTTCACACGACAAGGAGTTTATAAGCAATAAAAGCCAGTATTCCATAAAAAAAGGCCTCTTTGAACAATGCCCAAAAATTCAGTGTCGCTTTGAAAACGTTCGAAGGCAGAAAGAAACATAACATCATTTGTGCAGGTTAACTAATTAGAAGCTCACCGCGATAAATTGTACACCTGGTTGCAGATTTGAGTGGAGTTATATAACCCAGCGTGAAATAGAGCTGCTGGATAAGTCTGTAAGTTCAAAACTACAGCAGCAGCCAGATATTTTATGGAATGTAAACACTCAATTTTTCTATGTAAATTATATATTTGATCGATAATTAAAATAAGGGCATAATTCCGAAATACCAAGACAATACTCAGTGAACAACCATCTCTCTCTAAGTACAACTAAATAATTGAAATTTCTCTTCGTGCAAATAAAATGGGCTAAAAAGCAGAAAGGGTTAGAATGGAATCAACGAGGTATCAAATTATTAGGCAGGTAATTTAAACCTCAAGTACGTTAGGAAACTGGTTCACCAATAGTTTTGAAAACTAGGAAGAATGCGGAATTAAATTGCAAGGGTTGGGTCAATTCGTCGCAGGGTTTCGCACGTAATTAGGGTGTACTTTTCTTTTAGAAACCGACTGTAAACTTGAATCAACTAATTCCTAACGTTAGCTGGCTTCAGCACGTCTGGAAACTTGTAGTGAATAATTAGGATAACCTTAATTAAATAGGCGATGATTGATAAATTCGTAATAAAGATTAGGTGTGGTGTAGTGGTTCAACATTTATTTCAAACATCCTCTTCTCAAAGGACTGAGGTTACTCGCATGACAGAGGCACTAGGGTATGACTGGGGAAGAATTAGGGAAGTTAGAAATCGATATAAATGACCTAGGTGAAAGTAATTAGAAATCTACGGCTCGACAAAATTAAAACACAATGTGGGGTCGATCATGGTATGGCAGCTAATTAGCTAATTTAGAGAAAGCGGTTTTCCCACAGTAGATACAGTCAAATTGGCCAAACCAAAACAAAGTGTGTTCCGCCAAAGCAGTAAGTTTGCAGTGTTCGTATCCAAGGTTTGATCGTATGACACGAGATATCGCCAGTGGGTATTACCCTAGGCGACTTAGGCGAATAGGCGGTCATTACGTGAAACTGGAGTTTGTTGTTTAATTTTTCGTACCCAAGTGGCATCTACAAACAATACGGACACGACGCAAGAAAACACCGCATTTGCCTATAGCAAAGTCAAAACAAAATTCTGACAACCGAGTCAAATTTGGCATTTCAACCCGCAGCCAGATAATGGCATTTCAACCATGAAATGACAAATTTCTGTTGTTGTTTTGAACCAATCAAATTAGAATTAGGTGATAATTTTGCAGTAGTGCAATCATCGATGATTTTTTGTCCATTTCGAATTTATAGAAAGGGTCACAAAAGTGAGATCAATAACGTTAAAATAGAGTCATACTAAATTGTTGTTTCGTTTCGTTTCATCTATAAAGATTGGAAATGT
This sequence comes from Anaspis maculata, assembly GCA_949128115.1. NCBI lineage: Eukaryota > Metazoa > Arthropoda > Insecta > Coleoptera > Scraptiidae > Anaspis > Anaspis maculata. The sequence goes on from OX421961.1 coordinate 127,620,844, forward strand.
AGTTACATACTTTGATTCATGAAATTTTCTGCAAAATATAATTTGTGCATTGAAAATTTTACGTAATTTTAGACAAATCTTCTTGAGTGCGCACTCGGCGCTATTTTTTTAACTCAACTTTGCATTCGGGCATATTTCCCTAACATTATCAATAATTTCCAATGCACACATATCATATTACTACTGAAAATATACATACACTTTTTTGTTGGCAATTATGTTTGTTATGTACTGTTAAAAATGGAGAAAAGCAAAGTAGGTATTTGGAAGAGGGGACAACAAAAAATGTTCTGCAGTAGATACATCAGCAATATGTATGTTTTTATACTGTGAAAATCTTTAGAGAAAGGGGATTTCGACCAAACGACCCACTTTAAGTCGATTTTTTTTTGCCAGCCGCGCTACCGGGTGGCTCCGCTCCCTAGGGCCCCCTTTGCTTCTCGCGTATCGAGGGTGGGCGGCAAAATTGGATTTTGCGTCCCCTGAAAAAAAGCCTGGATCCGGCACTAGGTAGTTCGGGTCACTTTTTCTCTTCAAGTAGGCAGCCCAGTTTGAAAAAACTCCCAGGAAAAATGCATGTCTTTGGGGGTAACGGCAGGTAAGAGACGCGCATTCAATCTTTAATGCGTCAGTGCCGAGGTCAGTGCCTTTCGCTTTTTCTCGCTTAGCACTCCATTACCGTCATCGAAAGCCATCAATCAGTATCGTATGCCATATGCAAAATTCATAAATTCCGAATTGTATTACCTACCTAGTCTGCTGAGCGCTAAAAATACGGAGAGGTGTTATTTTAGCTGTGTTTATAGACACTACTCGAGTTTTAATTTCGGATTTCGGTCGTGCAACGAAGACCAATTTTATCGGTTCCTTCGATTTCAGCCCGCAACGAGCAAATCTGTATGGGAAACAAACTAATAAATAAAAAGGTAACATCGATCTGTATATTGTGTGTGTGTGTGGCTTTTGTTGCGTAGTTTACGTTCCATCAAACGCATAAAACCGTAACGCAGTAAAACATTGTTACAGCCCCGGCTATTTGCGCACCGTATGCCCAAGCATTTCGGCCATTATTTGGTTAATAAATCAGAAACGGCAACGCATTTCCAATAATCATCACCTGATGCATATATCCTCGGCTCTTGCATCGCAGTGGAATAATATTTGGGCCTCAATATTCGAGCAGAATATTGAAATTGACAAACAGTATTCCGTCTACAATTTGCAAACAGGATTCATTTCATGGAAATTATTGTTATTGTAGGTACGCATCAAAGCGTTACGTTCAGCCATAGGTATTTTTACATCAATCGAAATGCAATACCCTCGGCAATACCAATACGTAAGTAATGTAAACCCATTACTGTGGACTTTTACATTCTCAACCATCAGCCGTACCTATGCCTTTTGTTCCTCTGCAAAAGCTCGTATCTATCAGCTTTGAGGCTTGATCAGTGTCGAAATGACGTCCATATATCACATGTAGGTATACGGGTGTGTGAAAGTGCATTAATGTGAAACAAACGTAGTGATCCGAATACAAAAACACAAATGGTCAACCAACAGGGGCAAAAAAATTTGATGAACCTCACGATAGAATTTGTAGAGACTACTGAAAAGACTAGTGGCCGGTTTCAGCGAAGAAGATTGAGCTAATCTATCATGATGGATAGCTTGGCTTGTGACATGCTTTGGCCCATTTTGTTATACAGGCTTCTCATTAACCTTGTGGAAAATCGACCTTATTCAAAATTATTTCTTTGCTCCGTCTGTAACATTTTGAATTCCCCTAGCCCGAGAAAGACGTCGCCATCCTGTGACCTGAGAGACACGTGAGTATGTGCTCAAGCTGCGTATCATTACAGTAGTGGTGCCGTGACCAGGATTGTTCAAGGAAGGAAGTGCCGTGGAAAGTTTATTTTTGAGCGATTAACCGCTGATTAGTGTTTTCTTTCATAAATGACAATGCCAATCGAAGGACACTGAGATTGAAAATTGACTCCTCTTGAAAATCCACAACACGGACAGAAGATGTGCCTGCTCCCAATTATCTGAGGAAAGTTCCGAGACATCGACCAGCAAGCCTTGCTCGATCGTAATCGTTTCATGCCTTATGAAAATGGAATAATTTCTGTGCCGAAATGAGCAACGAAACCGCATTGTCATCCTATTTCATGACGAAGAGGCTGAAGCCTGAAGTCAAAAGCCCTTTTCCCACATTCTTGACTCCACCACACCGCGCCTGGTACCACTGAAGAGTCTTGTTTGAAGCAGAATACTTTTGTTGCCTGAACGACGTCCAGTTGTCAACAGGATGTTCAAAGCCTTGGTCATCATTGCAATCTAAAGGTGTAAAATTCCAAAGGAGCTGTTTGTCTGAGATCAAAACCGCTTCTCTCAAAACGAGACCTGTCTCCCTGGTCAAATTTTAGCTAGTTGCCAAGTTCCATCTGATTCATCTGGCGCTACTTTGACCGCAGTCGCAGAAGACAGAAGAAGAAGAAGAAGAAGAAGAAGAAGAAGAAGAAGAAGAAGAACAAGAAGAAGAAACACGGCAAAAAAAAGAAAAAAAGAACAAACAGAAGAACCTTCATCACCATAAACTGTATTGGGTTTGTTGGAGAGTCTCATCATAGTACAGGAAAAATAGTGAAAAAATCGGCAAAACCTCGGAATAAATATGGACGTCATGAAAATTTGATATTCTGTTCAGAATTGAGTGCTCTACAACATATCCAAAATCGCCAAAAATCGCACCTGGGGGTTTTGAGTTATTGGAGGGGGGGTAAAAAATTGCAGGTAAAAATGTAGGGGATGGAACCCGTCAATCCATTGGATGCAAATACATTATAGTTCGACGTATCATATACCCTTGATACCATTTTGGCACAAAAAGTGTCCATCATTGTTGAAGGAGAGTAGTGGGGGGGCGAAGCTCTGCTAGGTGGTCCATTTTGTTTTTCTGGCCATCTAGAACCGATCACGACAAGTTTGGTATCTTTTCCGACTAAATTCAATCTCCAGAACTCGTATTCGATGTGTAAATTCAAATGAAAACAAGTTTGGACAAGTTAATTTGAGAAAACTTGTTTTTTCTTTGGCAATTTTGACGAATTTTTGTTTTACTGTTATAGGCGTTCATTGTTTGAAAATTTTTAGGGACCATTAAATTGAAGTGTATTCTCCACAAAAATCATCCACTCGATGTATAATTTTGTTTCTCGAGTTTAAAAAATCGATCTGAACTTGAGCCGGCACGGCGCGTCGTCTACTACTGACCAGAACACTACAGCATGCACCTTTGAATGAAAACACCTCAAACTATTTAAGAAATAACAACTTATCTTTGAAAATTGGAGGATTTGTGCAGAACTGAATTCCCTACAACATGAACAAAATCGGCATGAATCGATTTATGAAGATTTTGATTATGTTATAGGAAATTCAATTCTTCACAGATCCTCCAATTTTTAAAGACAAGTTGTTATTTCTTCAATAGTTTGAGGTGTTTTCATTTAAAGGTGCATGCTGTAGTGTTCTGGTCAGTAGTAAACGACACGCCGGGCCGGCTCAGGTTCAAATCGATTTTTTAAACTCGAGAAACAAAATTATACATCAAGTGGATGATTCTTGTGGAGAATACACTTCAATTTAATGGTCCTTGAAAATTTTCTAAAAATAAACGCCTCCAACAGTAAAACAAAAATTCGTTAAAATTGTCAAAGAAAAAACAAGTTTTCTCAAGTTAACTTGTTCAAACTTGTTTTCATTTGAATTTACACATCGGATACGAGTTCTGGAGATTGAATTTAGTCGGAAAAGATACCAAACTTGTCGTGATCGGTTCTACATGGCCAGAAAAACAAAATGGACCACCTAGCAGAGCTTCGCCCCCCCACTACTCCCCTTCAACAATGATGGACACTTTTTGTGCCAAAATAGTATCAATGGGGTATGATACGTCGAACTATAATGTATTCGCATCCAATGGATTGACGGGTTCCATCCCCTCCATTTTTACCTGCAATTTTTTACCCCCCCTCCAATAACTCAAAACCCCCGGGTGCGATTTTTGGCGATTTTGGATTTATGTTGTAGAGCACTCAATTCTGAACAAAATATCAAATTTTCAGGACGTCCATATTTTGTCCGAGGTTGAAATCTATCTTTCTTGTACTATCATTGTCTTCTGTCCTCTTCCATCGATTCTCCAGGAGCCGTCATGGAGAAAATCGACTGTATTTGAAATGCTTTCTTTGCGAAGTCTGCCGTTTGTTGGATTTCGAATTCCCTTAGACTAGCCTGATATTCCAATTTTCACAATTTCATGGTTTCTGAATATTGGGTTATGGACGAGGGCGATCCAGGAAAGACGTCGCAAATCTGGTCAAAGAGACACGTGTGTTCATTTGTGCTCAAGATGCATATCATCACTGAAGTGGTGCCGTGACCAGGATTGTTCAAGAGAAGTGCTGTGGAGAGAAGTTTTTTTGAGCAATTACTGCTGATTAGTATTTTGTTTCATAAATGACAACTCCAATCCGAGGACTGTGAGATTGGAAATTGACTCTCTTGAAAGTGGATCATCCACGACACGACGGGATAGAAGATGTGCCGGCTCCCAACATTCTGACAGAAATTCCGGAACATCGACCAGCAAGCCTTGCTCAACCGTAATCATTTGATACTTCACGAAACGTGGTTCAAGCAGCATATGTGACACGTCGCAGCCACACAACATCATTGACCCAACAAGCCCTTGTCATTGAACCAGCCACGCCATCTTGCAAAACATCACCGCCATCTTGTACACCACCACCGCCATCTTGCCACACGATAAACATGAGTTGCTAAGAGAAGAATACCAAGAATTCACCGTGTGTCGTCTTGTTACCTAACAATAAAACTATTTCTGGCACCGAAATTAGCAACGAAACGGCTTTGTCATCCTATTTCATGACGAAGAGTCTTGCTTGGAGTCAAAAGCACCCTTTTGGACAATCTTGACTCCACTACCGTGCCTGGTGCCAGTGAAGCGTCTTTTTTGGAGCAAAAACCTATTGTTGTCCGCACAAGGTCCAGTTGTCAACAGGATATTCAAATCTTGGTCACTACTGCAATCTAGGGGTGTGAAGTTCCGAAGAAGTTGCTATTTTGAAATCAAAACCGCTTCTCTCAACACAAGATCTGTCCACTTGGTCAACTTTTGTCTCGACTTTTGTCAACTATGGGCGTTGGTCCCACGTCTGGAACGATTCGCCAAGTTTTATCTGGTTCATTTAGCGGTACCTTGACCGAATAAGAAGAAGTGGGAGTGAATGTAGAAAAAAGAATTAACAGAAGACGCTCCATCACATAAACTATTTTGAGTTTGTTGGGGAACCTGCTTCGTCAATTTGTCATGTCCTCTTCCGTCCTTTTCCAAAGGGGCCGTCACGTGAGAAATCGGCCTTATTTAGAATTATTTTTCTCTCTGTTTCGCGGTATAGGTGTAGCTACTATCCTGAAGAACACGTTGAAGAATTTTTTTACGAAAATACTTGTAGTCCAAACTATTACATTTTTGCAGTAGGTACTTCTTGTTTCTGACATTCTGTGTGAAGTCAAGGGGAAGCCTGTACATGAAACCGACTAGAGAGTGTCACAGTGCAAGAAGACAGCTATCCAAGCTATGACGAACTACTGGTAGGCGTCCACTCCCTCAAGAGCTATGACACTTCGAATTCAACTAGAATTTATGGGCACGTCACTTCAATCTTTGACCACGTTCAAATTCTATTAAGATGGCGCACAATTTCAATGGGTTCTCAGTCTTCAACTAAATATGTGAGTCTAGGTAAACTTATTCGTACTGCGCCTGTGACCTACACTGCAGGAGATCTAATTTCTTGTGGCTATGAACAATCGATTTTTTTTTGGAAATTGGTTGACTCAAAATTGAACTGTTTTTTCAACTTGGCCAACATGTTTTTCACAACCAACGCAAAATAATGCTTTTGTTGTGCCTGTAGCTACTTATTGTCAGGTAAGTTAGTAGCAATAATTTGCAAGAAGCTCGGAAGTCGCTGCGGGTTTCAATTCAGGATGAGTTTGATGACGATGGACAAACGTTGAAGCACCGGAAAATCACGAATTCGGATCTTGTTAACAGCGCACACAGAGACTCACCTTGTAAACGTCGGTGATGTTGACCATCTCTTTGGTCTTGGCCACCGTGCCGGCTATGCCGGTGCCGAAGGGGATCCGTATCTCCTCCTGGCTGGCCATCTTCACCGCCTCCTCCAGCGTGGTGTCCTGCCGGACGTCGAACAACTTGGCCACCAAGAAGCGGTCCCCGGGCGGTCCTTTGGCCAGGAACAGAGAGCTGCGGTCGGCCTTGGTGAGGAAGTTGACGTTGGTGAGGATCTTGTGGCAGAGCACGTCGATGTCGAGCTCGGTGGCCACGTCCCGGACGAGCTCCATGAAGAGTTCCGTGTCGTCCATGGATCCGAGATCCAGGCGCCGGATGGCGGGACGGACGCGCTTTTGATACTGCTGCGGGTCATTGGTGAAGGGCGTTTTGGCCAGCCAGCGTTGGAAGAGGTCCGGGCTCTCAGCGGCCAGGCGTCTGTCCTGCGGAAAAAAGAACACGGTTCAGTTTTTCTCGTCGTGCAGGCAGCAACTGAGCACGCCCAAATTGATTGTTGTGGAGCCCAACTTGACACTGAAGCTAATCAAGGTACCTGAAGAGAACTAAATTCTTCAAGAAACAAACGTTTTCAATACAAACTTCCGAGACTCAGAGTGAGAGACCCTCGAAGTGGTAGCATGGCTATCTAATTACATCAATTCGCATAATCGTGACAGCTTTATTGGCATCTGAAAACAATTTTTCGGATGGATTTTTTCCGAGAAATTTAAATGGGGAGAGGTTCTCGTCTCGCATCCTTTATCGACAGCCACTCGTGTGTCTCGCCCTTTATTGAGGGCTCATAACTCATTGAGATCCGCATGTAGTAAGTCTTCCGAACGACGCCATCTATCTTTCGCTTTCGGCAATGCATTTTGTAGGCATCAGGTGGCCGAGGTCATTTTTAAATGATTCATTCCACGCTCCGTCGCAATACGTATCGATGGAAGTGTACAGTTTTTCAACAACATTCAATATTTATGCTTGTTTGCGTTTGTTTTAGTACTCAACCCCTTGCTCGAACGGAAAACCATACACTTCCATCGATGCGTAGTGCGACGGTATTGCATTTTATGTTATTACTCATTCCCTATACAGAAACACATCAGGGATACTGCGAAGGAAGAGAACAGTAGAGGACGTCAGATGAAGATAGGATACAAGCGATTAACAATAGAGGGAAGGTGTGGAGCTGGTACGAAGAAAATAATAAGTTTGCGAAAAGATAACCGGAAGAGATACAAAATAGCTAGCGGAGAGAAACACACGGACAGGCTCGCAGAAAACGAAAAATGCTATGATGAAGGACAATGAAGCTGGTGAAGAAAAGGAACACAAAAAAGCAAACAAGAAAATTCTAAAGATGGGCACGTGGAATGTTAGAAGAATATTAGGAAAGGAACAGGAATTCGAACAGGAATTTGAGAAAGCAGAGCTGGACATATTGGCGATATGTGAGACGAAGAAAAAAGGTAATGGTGAAGATGAAATGGATGGAGGACACATAGTTATCTATAGTGGAGTGAAACAAGAAAGTAGAGCATAAGAAGGTGTAGGATGCATAATAAAGCAAGAGAATTTAAGATATCTACTAAAATGGGAGCCTATATCAGAGAGAATATTGAGAATAGAAATGCAATGGGAACGAGAAGAAAAAACGCATATAGTAATTGTATATGGACCAAACGAAGATGAAAGAGTTGAAAAAAAGGACGTATTTAGGGAAGTACCAACCAATACAGTAGAAAGCCTAGATGGCAGATTGTTGATCCTAGGCGATCTGAATACCAGAGTCGGCAAGAGAGCAAGAAATGATCCCATAGACGTAATAGGACTTCACGGCGAAGAAACAGAAAATAATAATGGGCAACGGCTCATAAACTTTTGTACAAAAAACAACTTAATAGTAGCAAATACATTCTTCAAACATAAGGATATACACAAGTACACGAGAGAGGTCAAAAGCAGAAATGAGAAATCGATTATAGATTATGTTTTGATGAACAAGGCTCACAGATCGGAACTGCGTGATGTGAGGGTAAAACGAGGATATGAAATATTCAGCGACCACTACTTAGTTGAAGGAAAAATGAAGACAAGAGCACAGAAACAGCAAAATGGAACCCCAAAAAGAACGACACAACGAAAGGAAGCAATAAGATCGTATAAGTTAGCAAAAGAGGAAGTAGCAAATCAATACACAGAATAAGTAGAAACAGGAATGGAAGTGGCAATAGAAAAATGGAAAGAGGGTCTACTGGAAGAGACATGGCGGCAGTTCAAGGGAGTACTGCTCGACGCGACAAAGAAGGTTTATGGAACAATAATAGTTCACAAGAATAAAAAACAAACAAGATGGTGGAACGAAGAAATAAAACAACAGGTGAAAAACAAGAAGAAGACTTGGCAGACATACCTCACAAGTAAAACAGAAAAAACTACCAGAAGTACAAAGAGCAGAGATCGAAGGTGAAAGAACTGATCGAACAAGCCAAAGGAAATACATGGGAGGAGTTCGGTAACGAGATGGAGAAGGACAGCAACACAAACCAGGAACTTTACTACAGGGTTTTGAAGAGTTTGAGAAAAGAAAAGAAGTACATAGTGAAGCAAGTCAAAGACAAAGAAGTCAGAATATTAACGACGGGAGATGAGATAATAAATAGATGGAGGGAGAACTTCCTGGAGATGCTGAATCCGGGAAGAGTAGATAGAATGACAGAAGAAAGAAAAGACAGCCCAACAGACCAAGATCAAAAAGATGAAATCCAGGAAGAAGAGTTGATGCAAGTTATGAAGAAGATAAAAAGAGGGAAAGCAGCGAAACATGATCAGATTACGCCAGAAATGATCAAGAATCTAAGAGAACATGGCGTGAAAATACGGTTGAAGATATTCAATACGGCGTGGAAACAGAAGCAAGTACCAGAGGATTGGAAAATAGGAATCATCATACCGATACACAAGAAGGGCGACGCAAAAGACTGCGGAAATTACAGAGGGATAAAGCTGATAAGTGTGGTGGCAAAAATGTACGAAAAAATCCTAGAAGAGAGACTCAAGACTGAAATTGAACCACAAATGGAAGCAAACACAAAGTGGATTCAGGAGAGGAAGAAGCACGCAGGACCATATATTTACCATAAAGAAGCTGATCGAAAAAACAGGAAAGAGCAGAGAAGTATGTTTGGCGTTTTTGGATCTGGAGAAGGCGTTTGACAGAATTCCGAGAAAAATTATATGGGACAGCTTGGAAAGAAGGGCCGTAGACATCAATCTAAGAAAAAGTATCAAAAGCTTGTACAGAAACAATAAGAACTACATCAGAACGAACAATGTGAGATCAGAAGAGTTCCCGGTAGAAGAAGGCTCGAAACAGGGTGGAGTACTCAGCCCGACACTATTCATAGTGGCCATGGACGACATCATGAAAGAAATAAGAGCGAGAGTACATCGAGTCACTGTAGGATATAGAAAGCTGAGACCAGTCAAATTAGCAGAGTGCGCGTTTGCGGACGACCTGGCAATATGTGCGGGAGGAGAACAACAGCTGAAAGACAATCTGAAGCTATGGGAAGAAGAGCTGACAAAGAGGAAAATGAAAATCAACATGGCAACGACAAAAGTAATGGTGATAGGGAAGGAAAACAGAAGGATCGATATAGAAGTGTGTGGCAATAAATTGGAGCAAGTGGATAGTTACAAGTATTTGGGAGTGACCATACAAAGCAACGGAAAGATGGACGAAGAAATCAATGACAGAATCAATAGCGCAGCGAACATGTATCACGCACTTAGTAAGACATTCATAGGCAAGAAAGAGATAAGCAGTAAGACCAAGATGACGATATACAAAACAATACACAAATCTATTCTTATTTACGGCAGCGAAAGCTGGGTAATGAACAATAGTGCAAAGAGCAGAGTCCAGGCCATGGAGATGAAGTATCTGAGAAGAGTGAAAGGAGTTACAAGATTGGATAGAGTAAAAACGAAGAAATCAGAGAGGAGTTAGAAGTTGAGCCTATATCAAAGTCGATAGAGAGACAGCAGCTGAAATGGTTTGGTCACCTGGCAAGGATGAACGAAGAAAAGCCAGTGAAGAATGTTTGGGAAGCGAAGGCGTTGGGAAAGAGAACGAGGGGAAGACCAAGGAAGACATATGGGATCAAACGGTAGCGGAAACACTAAGAAGTAGAGGTTTGGAGTGGAACGAAGCGAAAGGGATAGCAAAAGATGAAGGACAATAGAGAGAATTTGTATATAACCCTGAATAAGAAGTCGTTGCGTTTTATTTATTAGTTAAGTTTGAAATGCATTATTTCTCACTTTTACACCAAATGGTAAAAAGGTTTTTTTAGATTATAATAACTATATATACTCATTTCCTGCTTGGCTCAAACGTGAAACTGTACCTCCGCACTCATCAATAATGATCATTTAAAGATGACCTTGGCTACCTGATGCCTACAAAATGGTGAATTAGGGCTTCGGCCATCGTGACCTTTTAGGATAGAGCAGTAGATGACGCCGCAGTAGCAATAACTTTTGAGACCAGCTTTGCAGTTGATCGTTTTCTATTACCATACTTTGTTGAAACCAATTCCATGTCAGAAATGTCACCGGTAGGCTGGTAGCGGCTCATATGGTTTTTCACTAAACGGTTGAAGTTTGATTTATTTCTCAACCATCTTCCCATTCACTGGAGATATTCAAGTTTCGGGTTCGGAAAACTGTAATCAGGGGAACCTACTGTGATGTAGGAGTCAAGAATACGTATTCCCCAATTTGAAGTGTACGGCTGCTTATCGAGTGAGCTCGAGGGTGGAATGGTTTTTGGAATACTTTTTGTAATGATACGACCTGCTCATTCGCCTGACCTTAGTCCTATGGAACGTGCTCAGGATAAAATCCAGAGAAGAAAGAGTTGTGATCTCGATTGCAAATTGGAGACACACATCCCCACGAAAAAGACAGTCGCACGTCGCACGCCAGACTGAAAAAGGTTCATTTCTCACAATATTACGTGAAGTTGGATGTCAGATAAATTTTTCTCACAGGCTGGAGAAATGGCTATTTTTAAGTAGGTATCGAGGTAGGTATCTTGAGGGTTTCATAAATACCTACTGAACACACAATATACATACAGAGTGATTCAGAAGTGTCCAGCCACCTTGAAGCTGAGTAATATGGAGTACCTAGAGTGCTGGAAAAAGTGTTGAAAAAATTATCTCTATCTCTTTTCATTTTGAAGTTATGAAAGGACCTCGGAAAGGACAAAAGTTGGTCCTTCGATCGCTTCTATTTTCGTTGCTCCAAAATATTTTAGTAAACTTTGTATGGAAAAACAATGAAAATAGACTTAGCGACCAAAGGACCAACTTTTGTCCCTTCATAACATCAAAATTAAAGAAGATAAAAAGTTTTAACAATTTTTCGGCATTCTACCACATTCTATATTACGCAGCTTCAAGATGGCTGGACACTTTTGAATCACCTGTATAGCAACTGGTGCAGTCAAGGACTCAAGGTTTGCAATGGAGTCATATAAATCCCCCTCGGAATCCCCGTTGCGATAGAATCAACAATGAGGAGGAACGGTTTGATATTATGAGTCCTTGCGCTGTCTAAGTTTATTGGAACCGGACTCCCACTCCACAAAGGGACAATAAGTTTTGTGCTGTTGATCAAATTGGTTGTATTCGACCAAAGTATTCGCGTTTTGTTTGTATTACAGTACCCCAATATCTTAAGATACAGTCAGTGCGACTTCAGACCTCCAAGTACCGCTTGCATTGAAACGTTTCTATTTATTTTCTACGTGAAACATCCAGCATTTACAATTATTTTAACAAGTAGGTATGCTAATTACGTCAAAACTTTGAATAACAAGTGCTTCCACACGTTGTCCTTTTCGCCGGAACAAAGCATGGACCTCTTATTGCAAGCGGCAATATTGAACTTACTACTTTCTGCCATGGCACAATCTGTTTGTTGACGGTGGCGGCCGTGGACGGTGGCCGCGTGGCCTGGTGCACGCGGCGACGGAACTCGTCGGAGGCGCGCTCCCCGAGCCAGCGCTCGACGGCGTCCGGATGGGCCTCCAGCCATGCAAAGTCGTCGGCGACGTCCTCGTCCCGCATCGTCCCAGCGCATTATACCCTGCACGGCGACGGCGGCGACGCGCGACACCGCGGCGCTGGGGACGGCGTCCAGGTGACGGCGACCTCCTCGTCCTCCTGTGGCGAACTGCTGCACCGCTCGGCGACAACGGCCCTCTGCGGCATGCCGACTGATGCCTGCTAGTGCCGCTGCGACTGGCCGCACATGCTTCTTCTCTTCTGCCCTGGCCGCGGGAGTTGCGTGCCGGTATTGATCAGAGGTGCGCGCCCGGCAGGGAATCCTCCTCGCACACGCTGCTTGCTGCTCCTCCGTTCGCCAAAAACGCACGAGGATGATGAGGGAATTACACACGGGCGGCACAGGCTCCGTCGCCGCCGCTGTCTCCTCCGCCGCACCTCGAGATGACGCGACCGTGTCTCTCGGTTTGCCGCCAAAAAGCCGGAAGTCGTCGTCGTCGTCGGCGGAGCAGCTTCCTAATCCCGCTCAAGCACCTGCAATCAAAAGGCAAACTCTCAGTAGATATACCCCAGATAGGTATCTTTGAACTCGCCTCTGTGAAGCGAAATACAGGGTGTCTCAAAACTCGTACCCACGGAGTAAAGGGCAATTTACGGAAATGCTTAAAAAAAATCAGAAAAGTGTACCTACTCAAAATAATTGCTATTTTTATATTTGAAGTTTTGGAGGGTCGAAGGAACCCGTATAACCAGCCTGTATAGATTTTTTCGACCTTTATTCAAATTATACATATATTTTATATAGATCATAATGATATAGATGGCACTTTATAGATTGTAGTGTATCCTCGTTGCGGCACCACATCTGTAGTATACCCAGGTCACGGCCCTATTTCTGCAGTGTACCTATTCCCGTTCTCGATGTTGGCAGTGATCGTCGTTGTTCGTTCCCTCGCCCACGTCGTTTACCTTTTACCTACGTTGTGTGAGTTCTTACTCGAGATGAGAATGTGTCGTTGGGGATGAGGCTTGATTCTTGAATGAAACGCTAATGAATCACAAGGAAAATGAACTTTTTATTAAAAATCAATTGCAAAGTTTTAAATGAATTTGGTTATTTTCTCAAAACACCTCACAACAATAAATTGACAGTGATAAAAATGACACAACATGAATGAAGAACAACAAAACACAAGCAAGAAAGATCATTACAAATTAGTTAGACAATGCAGGAATTTACAACAATGGAATGAACAGAAAATCAGATTAACAAAACAGAACAAGAAATCATGAAACATGTTGAACTGTCAATTTAATCGCAAAGGAAAAGTGACGTATTCGCTGACAGGCACACATGGTAAGAACACGTCAAAGAAGCCCCTGCGTATAGCCTGGTTGATTGCTGAAATATTCCGCCCCAAATGATCTGACCAAAAGTTAAGTGTGAATGAGTCATGATGAAATGACAGAGATCAAGTCAGCGTGAAGCGGCGCTTGAACATCTTTGAAACGTTTGCTTCGTTCACAAGTATCTTTACTCCAATCTGTAATCCATCTTCACGCATCTTTATGAAACCTCTGTCTATTCTGTATCAATTCGATACTGTTCGTCTGTACAGAAGCATAGATCTTAATCAAGCGCCTGTGAAGGTTCTTTACTGTGTGGTTATACGGGATTCAAAAATATCAAAATCCAATATGGGGCCCATTAGAGAAAAAAATTGAATGTCGTATCTCGGTTGCTTTGAAAGCTAGAATAAAGATTTTGGCGGCTTTGAATTCCCCTTGAAAAAGTACCGTGACAATGTCTAGATTAGAAAAGGCCACCGTCAACCGTTTTTTAAATAAAAAATTGAAAAAAAATACAAATTTCTGTTTTTCCACGATATGTTGAAAACTAAAATCGATACGTCAAATTTCTTCTCGGATCATTGATCGTCATGAAAATGCGCAACTTTTTCCTAATTTAACCGACTTTGTATCTCTGAAGATAAGCGAGATACCCATGCTTAGCCTCGGAAAACGGACACCTGTATATCAATATCTCGAAACGGTTTAGCACTTTCTGATCGTAATTTGGTTTTTCACATACGTTTTTCATTGGTTGTTTGTTTTGTGATGTATGGAGTGAGAAGTGAAACAGGCACCCATGATTACACAAACTGGTGACTATGTCAATCTTAATGCAACGGATACTTGTCATTGATGCATTTTGAACTATTCTGGGCCATCTAAGATGTAAATGCAATGTCACAGCATGCATTATTTGCCATGGTTCCATGAGAGGTCTAGGCAGAAGCGTATCTACGGGGGGGGGGGGGGAAGTGGGGCACGTGCTATAGGTGCACTTTGATCTTTAGGGCGCAAATGAGAGTAAATATGTGTAAAAAATAAAAAATTAAAAAAATGAATAATGTAAATATTTGAACTGTTGGGCGCAATTCGTGTGAGCAATAATTGACAAGCAAAATGGAAACAGAGAAAAAGGGAAAAACAAAACCAATAGGTACATTCAAATACGAACAGACGATCAACTTTCGACTTTTGGGGCCCAATTTGTCGTTGGCCCACCTGAATTCTGAGGAAAAACGCCTGCGGCGCATTTTCCAAAATTTCTAATTCAGGGGCACACTTTTCATGTATTGCCCTAGGCGCAATTTACCCCTAGATACGCCACTGATACGCCGGCGGGATCAAATTGTTTCATGGTATTCAGTTTATTATTCTTTCGCTTCCTTGATTCTTTTTGTTGTTTTGTTATTGAATGGCTAACCCAATTACCACCCAAGGTTCCAGAAAAAACCTTTGGTGCAAAACCGTGTGATCTTTTGCTCGACATCGGTTAAGGGACCAACCGAATGACTTGGAGGTTTTTTCCAAGAAAAATAATTCTCCAGATTTCTGGCTCACCCTTTATGAAAACCTTAACTTTTTATCAATCATTCTGCCCCAAACAGTTGACCTGGATTTTTTTTTGAATAACGAAGCTGGATGGGCTGGAACGAGGGCTGGATGGACCTCTTTTTGCCCCTCCATATCGTCAAAAATGGAAATTCTAGGTTTTTTCAATATTTTTATGGTACTTTTCGAGCATTTCCGTGAACTGCCCTGGACTCCGTGGACACGAATTACGAGGGCTCCTGTATACTTGCTTGAAGGGTTGGATCGATTAGAAACGGGGGTGTAAGGTTTTCAATTTCAAAGTTGTTAATGACATACGACACACTTATTTCGTTATTTATGACATAAGGCAGAAGTCGAGGCAGAAGTCGATTAACGACGGAAAGTAATAATTAATGATTAAGGAGAATGAGAAATAAATAATGAAGATAGATGTTCGATGAAGATGGATTGAGCAGGTGAATCTACTTTCAATATCTGTGAGATTTTAGTTTTGGTTTTCGTATAAAACGAATGAACAATAATAGATAAGAAGCAATAAATAGCACCGAAAATCGTTGTCATTTTCGGACAATGTACGATAAAATTCACCCTCCTCCAGTAGATTCCCCTTCAAGATATTTCGAAGAACTAGAAACTTTTTCTTCACGATTTTTCCCAGGGACCTTAGATCGATCCTCTAAAAGTTTCTAATTGGTATACACGTATACAGGGTGTGATATGTAACTTTTTCATTTCTAATACAACACCCTATATTTTATTCCGTTATTTGGTGGAGCCTTTTCCTCTGATTACAAATATATATGACACTTATGATTTATTTTGACAAGTAAGTTGTCGGAAAAATAATAAAATGGGTAGTCAAATAATTTTGTTTCGCGGCAAGATGGCTTTGGTTTCTACAGTTCACTTAAAAAAAAGTTATTCTCGCAGCATTTTGTTTGCATAATTCAACTCTACATGGATAAATGGTCTAATTTGTTCCTAATACAGGGTGTCGCGTAATTTTTTATTATTCATTTAATTGACCACCTATTTTATTATTTTTTTGACAGCTTATTCCTTGTCAAAATAAATCATAAATGTTATATATCTTTGTAATTAGAAAGAAAGGCTTCATCAAATGACGTAATAAAACTAAGGGTATTGCATTTGAAATAAAAAAGTAACATGTCACACCTGTATACGGTACCAATTGAAAACTTTTTAGATGACCGATTCAAGATCCCTGGGAAAAAAAGTTGAGAAAAAGTTTTTAGTTTTTCAAAATATCTTAAAGGAGAATCTCCTAGAGGGGGGGTGAATTTTATCGTGAACATCCTGTACTTATTAAAAATGTTTTCTTGCGAACCACATGGCTCCAAAGTGCTGCGGTGCTGGAGGCTTTGGGCTTTGGGTGATTCGCCAAAGTTTCTTAGAATACTGCCAATTAAGTTAAGGCTGAACTCTGTGTACTGCAGGAAGTAAGAACGTGATGACGACCCGATATTTCACGTTATTTTCAACTGACCGTAATTGATCTTTCCAATTTTAGGAGATAGAAAATACATGGTTTTTCGAGGTCACCTTTGACGTTTTGACGTTTATGACGTTTGGACGTTTCGTTTCTGACTTTTGCGGGAATTTTGAATCGGATAGCTATATACTGTTCCCATTATCATGTGGGGAAAGTCACTAGAGCCCATAAGGGAGTTTTTAATGGACGAAGTAATAGAGTTTTTTCGTAGTAAGATGCACGTGTCTGGTGCAGCGTGATCCCTGCTGGTGCTGGTGCTGGTGCAGCCACACTTCCATCAAGTTTGGGTCTTTCGTGAACCGGTGCATGGTTATGCTGGGTGTATTCGTCTTATTCTCGACTCGCATAGAGCGACACAACACCCTTGAACCATTTCTGTAAGTATCTTCTCAGTTTTCCACTACATATAACACACTTATTGGTAAGAACGAGGGTAAGAACGAGTGAAATAATGAAATCCATGCTGAAATCAAATAAATACACGACAGAGCGCTTGTTAGATTCGAAAAATTTACCATTGCCAGAAACGAAATGTCATATCTCAAGAAACATAGGGCGCTTTCCAATAACTGCGACAAGACGGATACACAATGTCAAAGTGCACTTGCCAGCTCAATTCTAAACTCAGCCTCGCCACTGTTTCGATTGTGTCGACATGTGGTGCTATTACTGCTATTGGAACGCTAGCTGTGTCAAATTTGTCCATATGTGTCGAATTGTGTCCTTATACGCCTTATTGGGAAGCGCCCAATGACCTCGATTAACCGTCTCTTATACGCATGAAGTCACAGTATAGAGAGACAACGGAAAATTGGAGACCTCAATTGAACATTGACTTTGGTAGATAATACGTTTTATGTAACTATTTGATTGAGTTGTTGATTCGTGTACCTCTGCACTATGAATTTGCCGGGTCTCAACTTCTTGACATCTGTCAAAACTGAAGCGTCAAATACAAAATTAACCAAAATGGGCGGGCAATTCAAATCTACCTGTTCTCGTTCAGACACCCTGTAGATAATTTCCTTCGCACACAATACCATATTGTAAATCTACACACTCAGCAAGAAAACATCTCTGTGACATCACTTAGATGTTCAAGTCACAACTGCGATGTTAACAAAAAAGTCTCTGCGATGTTAAGTGGACATCTCTGTTACTTCTTATGTCCGGGTAATTAGAACATGAATGAGATATCTCAAAGATGTCCAAATGTGACATACTATCTACATCGCTATTCCACATCTCGTAGATATCACTTTTTGACGTACATGATACGTCGCATTTAGGATGTGTATTTTTAAATAAAAATTAATTTTTCACCACTTTTCAACATAGTTTTATGTCACAGGAGGTTCCGCACCTATTTTTACTAATTTTTACAATCTATACAGCACGTTTTTTCCCTAAGAAAAGTTCCTCTTCTATGGCGTCCTCCGCAGGATTCGAACCTGGATCCCCACAGGTGATGTTTAGAGGCACTGCTGCCGATTCGTCTAAGCTACCAACTTGTCTACTACAGTAAATTTAAACAGCGCACTTGATGTTCAGGGATGTTTCTCGGAATATTTCATTAGGACTCCAAACGATACACCGAGCCCAAAAAGCCTCGCTGGAGCTCGAAACGTTACAGCAAGGCACAAGGGACTCCGTTGAGTCCCCGGACATCACAATAAGGCATGAACGGGAGTCATCAAAGTATTCGAAAGCACAATAAAACAAAAAGAGGCCCATTTTGGGGTTCCCAATAACGCAAAAGCAGACACAAAGGTTCACTAAAGGTGCGAAAGTCACGACAAAATGCAAGAAGGCCCAGTAGACTTTCGCAGAACACAAGGAGACACAAACGGGGCACACTAGTTCGGAAAGCCACAAGCACAACAAGACACAAAAGTTGTTCCAAACGACACTTGAAGACATAAGAGGGCCCGCAAGGCCTCACACTAAACATGAAGACATAAGGCTGTTCTGGCATCACACACATGGAATAGAGGACAAAACTATTCATTAAATATTTTCCGACACACAAAGCTTAACGATGACAGCCCGCGAAATTTGAAAAATCTCTCGGTGACTACATCTCATTGACGTCAGTGAGATGTTACACTTCGGCAAGTTGAAAGCAGTAACAATGTGATGTCCGGTAGATGTCTCATGTGTGATGTTCAATTTAAGTTTATTTCAAAACATCTCTCAGACATTACATCGTATAACATCGCGGATGAACATCTCAGAGATGTGGAAGTAGGTAACGTTCATTGTGATGTTATTTTGTGACATGATTGAGATCATCTCATTTATGAAACATGACATGCTATGCTGAGCTATACTATAGTGTTACAATGACAATTTTTGTAATACCACTAAGTTTACTTACCGAGCCGCAAGGCCCGAGGCGGATAACTACCTATCAAGATTTCTATGGGTATTATACGATGATTTTTACTTTCGCGACCCAACACCCAATGAGAAGGGGAAGTATTATGACTGCGCTAAAAAAAAATTCGAGAGAAAGACTGATAATATATCCTATTTGATGTCCCCCAAGTTGGTTAAGACCATTTTTGGAGTGATGTCCTGTCTGTGTCTATGTGTGTGTCTCTGTATGCTGTAATCTGCTACGATTACAGCCGCAACGTTGATCTGATCGACTTGGAATTCGGTATGTAGGTAGACACAGTTTTATTGTCGGATGAGTCCATAAGTTTTTGGCTGTCACCTATCAGACAAAAATTCACTATCGAAAGATGGCAAAAGTTATGTATCACGGAACTTGACTTGCAATATGAAAAAACTGCATTCAAAATCGTAAAAGGTATCTCTCCATCTGTTATCTGACTCGGACAAATATTAAGAAATGGTTAATTCAAAACTTTGTCATTTGATTATCAGAAATCAGTTTGACTAAGATCAAATTTAGCAGAAAGCAACATAAGAAAAGAGCCATATTAAGTCTGCAGTTGCAGGTTCCCACCATTTCCCAGTCGGGCGTTATGGATTTTCGAAATTTTTTCTAGTCGTTGCCACCCGAGAGACCCTTTCACCCGTGCTTTGACTAGGATGACCCGCTTTTTTCCAATTTGTTAACGTCGGTCTATTTCCGCAACAAGGCCCAACACCGACGCCGGTGGATGCTTTCTTCCGCTACACTGGAAATTTTTCCGAAGCCCTGTGTTGGCCAACACAGGGTAGGGATTTTCAACGACCACCAACATCGCATGAGGTCGGCAACATCGTTCGTATTTCACGTGCTATGCGACACACTTGGCTTTAGAAAGCATTCCAACTAAATCGAAGAGCTTGTTTTCGCGAAGAGAATCCGAGCGTCCACAGTGGGACTCGAACCCACGACCTCTGGCGTGGTAGTCGAACGCGCTGACCACCACCACCCACCACCACAAGCTCCTCCGACTCGCTTTTGATGCAGGACTCCACTCAAGAACTCATTCCTGCTCGTCGATTCACTTTTTTCGAAAAATTCCAACGGATATCGAAGGAAGATTGGATTGGGCGTCGTAATAAAGGCCCATTTTGAAAATCGACACGGTTTTGGTTTTTTGCACATTCCGTGAATTTGAAAAACTACAGTGTAAAATTCGGCACGCGGTGAGCCCCACAAAATATTCATTTTAGGTGCAGACATGCTGAGATGAGAGTTAGAGAAAAGTTTTAATTATTTTTAGAAAATCTTTTGAAATCGGACCAACGGTTTTCGCGTTTTCCTTTCATACTGATTTTCGACCATTTATTTCAAATAAGAAGTAACCAGTTCTTGAACAATTTCAACAAATTTTCTCCAATTTTCCGGGAATTTTCTTGTTGAAAATGTATAAACCGCCTGGGTTATTAAGACCGGACTTGAATGATGGAGCTTGGTGAAGCCCTATTTGACGATTTCCACAATAAGATGATTTAGATGATTTTTTAGGTTTTCCCGCGGTAAATTAAAATTTTCTGAATTCCTTTGAGGAGTTCCTGGATACTAGTCGGGAAAGTTTTTGGGTGGCAAAGCCGATTTTTTTTTCAGCATTTCAGGTCTCAGTACCATCCTCAGCGTTGGCGCTACTCGTCAGTTAGTTCTCTTCGAAACTTTGCAAATACATACATCATTAACATGAAATTTTCGAAGGTACAATTTTCAAGTTTCTACCTTCAGTCGTTATTCGTTCTTGAGCAAATAACTGAAAGCTCGGTTTCACCCCCTATCTTTGAGGATCTGTATCTCCACTAGGAAACATTTTAGAAAAAAATTGTCGCTGCTGTTTTCTTGCTTATTTTTATACAGGGTGATTCAGTGGCGGACTAAGGGAATTGGGGGCCCGGGGCGGAATTGTGAGATGGGGCCCCTAAGGAGTGAAAATTGAGAATATAAAGGGAGGCCGGCAGACTTTTTGGCCCGCCCTGCCCCGCCGTAATTGAGCAAAAGCCTAAGAAACAAAAAATGTGTTGTTAACTAGACTATAAAACACACAGTAGCGCAGTCAGAATTTGAGGGCGTAGAGGGCAAAGGCAACGGCGAAATTTTTTGGGCATGATAATAATAATGATGCTGATGATAATCGGTGTATTTCGTGCGTTTTGCGATTTCGGTTTTCGACGTTTTCACCAAAATTACTTGATAATCAAAATTTATTTCAGAAAATTTTTGCGTTTCGTGAAAATTTTCGGCAGAATTTTTTTCTGTATCGGTTTAGTGTGGAATGAAGTGCCATGGGCGCTTGGGAGGTAGGGAGGTGGTCTCATTCGCCCACTTTCGCCCCCCTTGGCTATGCCACTGACCACCAGTACCTACAAGAAGTTCTCGGTTCCAGCTTTGGATGTTGAATTGGATTTGGACTGTTGACTCAATGCTAAAACCTAGTCGTATAAAGGAAGTCGCAGAAAGGATCTTCCGAGACCAAACGACCACTTCTAATCTACCTACAATCTACAATCTAGTCGTATATACAAAATCAGGAATAATATGAATTTCTACTACCTGCAGCGCGCAGACAAGATAATTTTGTTGTTTTGTCTTTCCCTCTTTTGAAAAGAAATAATAGAACACAAAATTTCAAAAGGCTTGAGGCCCCTGGCACTGTGATACCGGAGCCGGGGCCCCTAAAGCCTGAAGTGAAAATAATCCGCAGAGACTCCGTGATACAGACACACCTCTATTGCCTGTGTGTAGGCCCTCAAACCTGTTGTCATGGGGCCTGCCAAGGTAACTTCAAAATGACAAAAATAGGAAAATAATGTTTCTCACCAAAGTAATATGCGAAAAAAAAAGATCATCGAGGGAAAAAATTGAAATTTTTGGATTTTATCCCAATTTTTTGCAGTATTTTTCACAAACAAGAGGAATTGGGGGCCCCATCAGATGATTGACGCCCCGCACAGTGGAACGAGAGTGGTCGTGTGGTTGGACATCGCGTTCTAGCAATCCAAAGGCCGTGGGTTCGATCCCCGCCTGGGACCGTCATATTTTTTTGTGTTTTTACTAACTTCTTGCATATTTTTCGTAAATCTACGTCCATATACCTTGAGTACATACTATAACTATAGCCTTTTGTTTTCTGTGATTTTCATGCAATTACCGTCAAGCACAGAGATGTAACATACAGAAGATAGCCCTGAAGAAGTGCCAGAAAACTCGAGTTCCGCACATTTCCGCACCATAATGTATGCACCATTTCAATCTGGAAGACTTGCTCTTTAGCGTGACATATCGTACTTTCCGGGGCAACTTGAGGCAATTCTGCAATTGATTGTTGAAGTACTGATTCATTGCAGAAAAAAACTAAATAAAATGACTGTCGTCAGCGGCCAAACAGGTACCATAAACTTTGTGATTGAAGCATGCAGTTGGAGACATGTGTGGTACAACCCGCCTAGACCAATCGAGATCGGAGCAACCAGCGTCAAACACGCAGGGACCTCTTTGGTTTCCTAACCAAACCCAAACTTGATGGGTCTACTTCAACAATCAATTGCAGAAATGCCTCAAGTTGCCCCGGAAAATACGATGTGCCACGTTGAGAAGCAAGTCTACCAGATTAAAATGGTGCATACGTTATGGTGCGGAAAAGTGCGGAACTTGAGTTTTCTGGCACTTCTTCAGGGCTATCTTCTGTGTGTAACATCTCTGTGCTTGACGGTAATTGCATGAAAATCAAAGAAAACAAAAGGCTATAGTATGTACTCAAGGTATATGGACGTAGATTTACGAAAAATATGCAAGAAGTTGGTAAAAATACAAAAAAAAGTGACAACCCCAGTGGGGATCGAACCTACGACCCTACGATTGCTAGAACGCGATGTCCAACCACACGACCACTCTCGTTCCACAGTGCCCCGAGGCCCAGGGCGGACCGCCCCCGCCGCCCCCCCTTAGTCCGCCACTGGGGTGATTCAAAAGTGTCGGACCATCTCAACGGTGCGTAATATGGAGGTGAACGAGGAGGTGAAGTAGAGTGCTGGAAAGTTGTTGAAAAAATTCTATGTCTTTCAATTTTGATGTTAGGAGGGACAAAAGTTGGTCCTTCGATTGCTTCTATTTTTGTTGTTTCGAAAGATTTTAGTCAACTGCTTAGGGAAAAATAATGAGTACAAAAAATCAACCTCTGAATCTGTATTGAGTTTTTGTTTTGTAAACAGGGTGAATCATAAACTACAAAAATTTAGTTTTGCTCAAAAACTAGGATCAACAGAATTCCATCAAAACGAATTGTGTTTTTTGAGTCCGGTTCGATTATGCTACGGTGCGCCTCGCGTGTTTGAACGTTCTCGCCTTTTGACGAAATTGTGGTGTTCGGCCCGCGAGTTTTTCCTAGTGTTTTTTGGATAACGTCCTGGATGATCCACTGAAGGGATAGATCGCCTTTCCATCATTCACGGTCTACCGGAAAAACGGCTGAGTCCAATTTATTTTTCAAAACTTGCATGAATTTGTTATAAGCAGGCACATTATTATCTTATCGCACCGACAACAAAAAGGCCGCTTTTTCCTATAGTGCTTTTTGCGCTATAGGAATGGACTGTTGTTGTTTATATACACGAAAACTATTTTCTATTCTTGTTGATTGAACAAATCTTCAATCAAAACTAAGGCCCTGGTCACAGGAGCCAAAAAACTCAAAATGTCACAACCCCAAAACAGAAATAACTCCCAACAAAACTCAAATTCACCAAATAAAAACCTATCGTACTCTAGCGTAGCTTCAATAAATACAATGTTTCCAAGCAAGGACTTGGCCATAGTCCTTGATGTCGTAGATAAACTAAAGTTAAGAGACTACGTAGTACCAATCAGCAAGCTTGTTGGTCCAAAACAAATCACATTTGCATCACGTATCTCAAGAAACCGCATCTGCATATTCTTGTCAACCAAACAGAATGTCAATGAAATCGTGAATAACCACGAGAAAATTGAGATTGAGGGAAAAATTGTAACAATTCGTAGACTTATTTCACCGGCTAAGAGAATCATTCTGTCCAATGTGTGCCCAAACATTCCCCACGAGCTCCTCGAGAACGCTTTGAGAGATGTTGGCTGCGAACCAATGTCAAACATGACATTTCTCAGAGCCAACATCGAAGATGACGAACTTTCCCACATTTTGAGTTTCAGACGCCAAATTTACATCAAGCCAAATGAAGATCTTGAGCTTCCCCCATTTGTTACCATCACACAAGACAACACCGACTATAGAATTTTTATTGGCACGGGTGAAATGCTCTGCTTTTTATGCAAAGAGTTGGGCCACAAAGCCGACCAATGTCCAAACTTGAATATGTCCCAAACAGAACCTGAATCTCCTCCACTGCAAAACCGAAACACAATCGAAACAATAGCTGACGTACACTCAATAATTAATGCTGACGATCAACAGATTACAGAAACAAACCATTCTACGGTAACAATTGAAACTGAAAATTCAAAAACTCCTTTCTTCTCTACCGAAAAACCACCAAACAAAAGACCAGCATCATCTACCCTCAACAGCGGATCTACCGAAAGTTCTCCACAGGGATCCCCACTACCAAATGACGACCATACTGGGGATTTTCAGTTTGCTAAACCGAATTCCAGAAACAACAGACACAAACTCAAATCAAAAAAAATCAAAAAATCTTCTTCCATAGAAAACGTTTCACTAACTTCCAAAGAAAACACAGAAACAATAAAACAAACGATACAGGAAAACCCAAGCAAATACATTCTCACCTCAGACCAATTCGAGTCCTTCATTGAACAATGCACCAATGGTAAAGATCCACTAAAAACAGGTCTTTCCTTCACTGACAATATAGTTGGTCTCATCGATATGATGAATGACATTTACCCCAGCCTAACAAACCGACATGCGAAAAGCAGATTCACAAGAATCTGCAATAAGTTGAGCCAGTCTGCTGACAATGTTGAAATATCAGACCTCTCTCAGTTTTCTATTGATCCCAGCGATTCTGAGCGATCCGAATACTGAAAACCACCACTCAACCTGACAACAAACAAAAATGGCGTCTGTGATTCAGTGGAATTGCAATGGTTTTTACATCAGATTCACTCATATCCAACGCCTGATCAGTGATCACAACCCCTCAGTACTATGTTTACAAGAAACAAACTTCAAAGGCAACCACAGCCCTTCATTAAAAGGGTACAATACTCTCACAAAAAACCGAATCACTCAACAAATTGCCAGCGGTGGTGTCTCAATTTCAATCAAGAAAAATCTACATCATGAGGAAGTTGTTATCTCAACTAATTTGGAGGCAATTGCTGCCTCGGTTTGGTGTCCCAGCAAAATCAACATTTGCAACATATACTTACCTCCAAATACAAATCTCGACTCCAATGAACTGGCCAACCTTATCACCCAAATCCCCCCTCCATTCATCATAGTCGGCGATTTTAATGCCCACAACATTATGTGGGGATCACACTCCAATAGTCTCAGAGGAAGAGAAATTGAAAACCTATATCTCAGAAATCCGTCCTTATTTTTGCTAAACAACGGCCAACCTACTCACTTCAATTCATCATCCGGCAGCTTCTCTAGCATAGACCTTAGTTTCAGCGATCCACGCAGTGGCCCCGCCCTGTGCTGGACAGTTCTGCCAGAACTATATGACAGCGACCACTTCCCCATTGCAATTTCTTATCGAAAAAACAACCTCAGTGACCCCAATAAACCTTTTGAAAAATGGAAAGATAAAGGAGTTGATTGGCTGGCTTATCAAAACATGGTTGACGAGAAATTATCTACTTTCTCCCTCCAGGATGACATCAATGATAACGTTCAAAAATTCTCCAAGATCATAACCGAAGCAGCCGAACAATGCATCGGAAAAAAAACTGTTACCACAAACCACAACCCAGTGCCCTGGTGGAATCCTGAATGCAGTCTTGCCGTCAGGGAATCCAAAACTGCCTTTAACAGATTCAAAAAACACCCTGACGTCGAAAATCTGATCGCGTTCAAGAAACATAGAGCGAAAGCCAGGTTCGTACTGAAGGATGCCAAAAAGTCATCTTGGCAAAATTATGTCTCCACTCTCACTAGTTCCACTCCCCTGAGGGAAGCCTGGTCCAAAATTAACAGAATAAAGGGCCTCAATTGCAACCCCTCTTCCATAACAGCGCTAAAAGACGAAAGTAACAACTTAATCACTTCTAACGACGATATTGTGAATCTACTAGCAAATCAATTCTACAAGCACTCCAGCGACAGCTTCTACTCGAATGAATTCCTGAAAATGAAGTCAGGAAAAGAGAAGATCCCACTCAATATGAACAACTTCGAAAACCCCGAACTTAATGTTCCACTGCGGAGATCCGAATTGGATGAAGCCCTCAAAAACTGCAAAAACTCAGTCCCAGGCCCCGACTCCATCCCTTTCACTTTCTTAAAAAACCTATCTGACGCTGCAGTCCAAACTCTCCTAGACATCTTCAATTTCATATGGCAGCGACAATGTTTCCCTGACTGCTGGAGAGAATCCACTTAATTCCCATTCTCAAACCCAATAAACCCAAAATCGAACCATCGAGTTACAGACCGATATCTTTGACCTGCACTATGTGCAAATTACTCGAAAAAATTATCAACAACAGACTCAAATGGTTTCTTGAGGAAAACAATCTACTGTCCAACCGCCAGAGCGGTTTCAGAATAGGTCGATCAACCGTCGATAATATGGTCCTCCTGCAATCTGAAATCTCAGAAGCCTTTGCTACTAGTAGGAATCTGGGAGCGGTGTTTTTTGACATTGAAAAAGCATATGACACAACATGGAGACACGGCATACTGTTGAAACTTTTGAAGTGGAAGATCAACGGTAACATGGTCGCTTTCATAAAAAACTTCCTCTCACACAGAACTTTCAGAGTGAAAAAAAATAATGTTCTATCTAAGCAATTCTTCCAGGAAAATGGCATCGCTCAGGGTTCAGTCGTCAGCGTCACTTTATTCCTTGTTGCTATAAATGAAGTCCTATCGAAAATCAAGCTGCCAGTTAGAGGTGCTCTGTACGCCGATGACCTCGTGATTTTTTGTAAAGGCACTAATGGACGAGAAATACAAACTCTGCTACAGGTAGCCATCAATGAGATCGAGGAGTGGGCTGTGCAGTCGGGTTTCAGATTTTCTCCTCTGAAATCTAAGGTAATGATCTTTTCCAGAAAGTACAGAATAAGCCCCCTACCTCCCATTAAAATATACAACACGGAGATTGAACAGGTTCAAGAACTGCGATTTCTTGGTCTCATCTGGGACACCAAACTAACCTGGAAACCCTATGTTGAACAACTAAAAGCCGAATGCGCCCAAAGGTTAAACCTGTTGAAGACTATTTCTCACCATCACTGGGGTTCAGAGGAAGCTCTTCTTCTGACTGTTTACAGAGCCCTAATCAGGTCGAAACTTGATTATGGGTCGATTGTATACTCATCTGCGTCGAAATCAACCTTGAGGAAATTAAACTGCATAGCTAACACTGCGATCAGAATGGCTACCGGTGCCTTTAGGACCAGCCCAATAGAATGTTTGCTCCAGCTTGCAAATGAACCCCCTCTTGATATCCGAAGAGAATCTCAAACGTTAACATACTCTGCCAGAATAGCAGCCTCGAAAAACAATGCAGCGTACCACTCAGTCTTCTCCACAAAATACCACCACATTTTCCAGTCGAAACCAAGACTCACTCCCCCATGTCACTACAAGCTCAAATCCATTCTAAACTCTCTAAGCTTGATCCCAACAGAAGTTTGTTCACCACAATCAAATAAGGGTGCACCATGGACCTTCTCTTCCCCAACTTACCACACCAGCCTATCCAGCTACCCCAAACACTCCACTGCCCCTGTCATCCTTCAGAACTTACACAAAGAAATCATAGCTTCGAATCAAGGTTCCTCAGTTCTATATACAGATGCATCTAAAGGCAACAACGGCGTCGGAGTTGCGATTGTGACCGCAGCCGACTCCTACAACTACCGTCTGTCCAAATCTACCAGCATTTTCTCAGCAGAACTGTACGGAATCCTTCGAGCTTCAAAAATAGTACATGCGAGCCCCCATTCCAAGTTTTCAATCTGCACCGACTCCTTAAGTTCAATCCAAAGCATGCAAATCATATACTCCACAAATCCATTAGTGCAACAAATACAACATACTCTTTCATCGGCAATAAAGCAAAACAAAGAAGTAATTCTGAGCTGGTGTCCGTCACATGTCGGAATCCGGGGAAATGAAAAGGCTGACCAAGCTGCCAGTGAGGCGGTAAATTTCCCGGAGCACACTAATTTCAAAATCACTGAGTTTGACTTGAAGAATCATTACAAAACAGCTATTCGTGAAAAATGTATCGGATCCATGTCCAGCTATAGACCACTCACAATCCAGATCAGTCCAGCCATCCTGAGGATCGTAACTAAAACCGTCCCAAACCGAAGGGAAGAAACAACACTGAATCGTGTACTAATCGGACACACGCTCATGACACATTCCTTCATTTTGTCAAAAGAAAAACCCCCAGGATGTCTATACTGCAATGAGGTTCGAGTCACTATTCCTCACCTTTTGTTCAACTGTCAGGGACTTTTGAGACAAAGACAACGGGCAGGGTTTTCAAATGAAGTTTCCCTTACTCGGATGGTTACTCAGAATGGCAATTTTGGTGTGCTGATGGATTTTCTGAAGGACTCTGGCATTTTTGACCTGATCTAAAAACAAGACCATCCTCTAATACCAGTTTAATACTGCAGACTCCCCAAGCATCTTCAAGCCTCCCAACATTTCCACTCATACTTTTGTCTACCAAGTCTTAGCATTTTCTGGGAAATTAGAAATAAAAGTCCAGGACAACCGGAAAACATCTACCTACCGCCCAGTGTTGTTGGACGACTTTGGCGAATAGACCGGTAAAACCCTGATCAGGGAAGAAGCGCAAACAGCTAGCGCTCAAACCAGTTTTGTGCCGGGCCGTCCGACAACATTCCAAAGTTTCCAAACCTGAAAACCAGAAAATCAAGCAAAGACACTGAAACTCAAACCCAACCGTGGGTGCTAGTAACCATGCAGTTGATGCACCCTAACAAAATCAAAAAAAAAATGTGTTTTATAGTTTTATTGTGCTCTACATAGATAATGGGACCAATGCGGCTGTTTGCAGGTACTTTCAGAAAAAAATAATTTTCAGGATTCACGACTCGCCCTGTATACAAAACAAAAACTCATTGCAGATTCAGAGGTTGATTTTTTGCACTCATTCTTTTTCCATAAACAGTTCACTAAAATCTTTCGAAACAACGGAAATAAAAGCGATCGAAGGACCAACATTTGTCCCTCCATAACTTCAAAATTAAAAGACATAGCATTTTTTCAACAACTTTCCAGCACTCCACTTCACCTCCATATTACGCACCGTTGATATGGTCCGACACTTTTGAATCACCCTGTATAAGAAATATCACTTCCTGAAAATTTGCACGTCACTGAAACACCTTCTCCTTCTATTGCTAGTGTTCAATCGCAGTCGATAGATCGTCAAAAATAAAGAATAATATATTTTCAAAACGCCTAAAAACGAATAAACGAAGACAAGGCCCTGTCTCGTACAGAAAAATATAAGGCGAAGCAACATGATCGCTGCTCTGCATTAGCTAGAGATGCGCTCTTTCTGCCTATATGAAGTATAGCTGTGGCTTCCCGCGTTTAGACGGCGCTTCATGTCACACCGAGGGTCACACTCAAAATATGTTTTCATTAGTTTCAATTGACGTCAGTTTATTTCCGCTACCAGGGCCTAACAATGACGCCGGTGGTTGCTTTCCTGCACTATATCGGAAATTTTGGCGAATTCCTGCGTGTTTTAGCGTAGGGTATGGCTCCTTAACGACCACCAACATCCATATGGGGTCGGCACCATCGTTCAAATTTTACGTGCTAGATGCGACACACGACGCAACCCTGTTTCAGAACTTCAACTAAATCAAGAGACTTCTCAATAACCAGTTTGAAACCACACTTACCTTCCCGAGCTCAACCAGACTGAGGCATTAATCCACTGCGCCTGTAGCTTTTATGATGAGAATTTTAATATAAACTTGTTTGCTTAAAAATTTACATGCTTCTTCGATGTCCATAATGAAACAATTTTTTCTATAAATGACATGAAATAGACTTGAAAATGAACGAAATAATGGGACATTGAAGGCTAATCTATTCTATAAATATCGATTGCAAAACGTCCAATGATGGGATTAGTCTGACGCTCTGATCATGAATAAAACAAATAACTGTTGATAAAAGGAAGAACAGAACAAAAAATGATGAATTGCACAGTATACGCGCGAGGGGTGTATTGTGGGGGTGTATAGCCATATCAAGTATTTATAATAATAGGGATACACCTAGGGAAACACTAAAACACATGTTCCCTCATCAATAATTGGCAAAAGTAACAGGTAGTTTGCACAGTATATCGACAGGAAATCTAGCGTAGTTCGTACCGACCTGTTCGATTCGACGTGGCCTCCATTTTCTGGTCTTGAAATGTTGGCACACTGACACTCAATAGCTGACTAGACAAAGGAATTTGTCTATGCAGTTTAGATGTTATCCAGACCTGTAATATTTAATAGTGTAATTTGCGTCGACCTATTCGGAACAAAGTTGCAATTATTATTTTAATTATTTTCTCTCATTGTCGAACATTATTGCGTTCATTAGCATTCAAGTGGGTGTTCGGTTAGCTGGCTTTAAAATTATCGCAGGCTGGATTATGGGAAACGGATGTCGTTGGACGTAACATTAGAGTTCCCAAAGTCAAGACTCAAACCTGTGCTATACCAACACGTGAGCCCACCAAAAATTAAAAATAAAAGCTTCAATTTAAAAGTTGAATAGTGATATCCGAGGTGATATCTTTCGTCCTTCGACGCCTTCAATCTCTAGCTAGTTTCGTTATTTTAAAAGATGTCACTGAACCGTTGGCTGGTAGCAGTGAAATATAAAAAAAGAATATCAACCATTGGATATGTATCGAATTTCTATTTTCTATTGGTACAGGGTGAGTCAGAAACCTCGAAAATGGGGTCTTAAACCACTTTTTTTTTTATTTGTTTAAAACAAAGTACAAACTGAGATGATAGGAATCGAAAGATTTTGTCTTAAAAGTCCTAACTTTTTCTGAAAAAAAATGTTGAAAATTTGGGCGGCAACAGGTGGAGATTGAACTGGAAGGTTGATGACGTCAAAAACCTGTTCAGCGCTTGCCCACTAGGTAGGTCATCTTGTAATATGCATTGTCCGTTGTGGTCAGGTTGTGTCTGATCACTCTGATCGGGAGTCTACTGAATTTCTACTAGATATGATTGAAAAATCACGGAAAAACAAAACAACACAATGCAGCACTTTTTGTTTATTGTGGAATCGGAGCTCGGATATAACACCCTTATGACCGCGCAAGTTCTGTCATCTCAATTTATTGGAAACCTCTATTGTCCATCTTCGTGTGAATAAGGATAGTGGTGCTTCCTTTGACACCGTCTCGTCAGAAGCTCCGCCTCTTCCGTCCTTTTCTACAACTCATCTTGAAAGAGAAAACCGAGGAAAAAACTTTTTGTGCCTCAACCTCACAAGTCACTTATGTTCATTTCAAAAAAATTTGGTACACCTCTGTCTTGCTAGATAAGTTGCGCACTCATCGTGATCCTCGTGGTGATCCGTCGAACTGCCAGTGGCGTCCCATCGTTGTGCTTTATTGGTTATTGTGCTTGCTCTGTCATGTCAAACATTCTGTTGGCTCTTGGCTGGTACCCAGGCAATAACAGCGTAACAAGAAGTTCCAACAAGAATGACCTGGATGATTACCAGATGCTTCCCAGGCATTTTGCTCCAAATTTGCTTTGAATGCAAGCTTGACGGTCTTCTTTCTTGACACATGATTGTGTTTTTTTTTTAATAAATATTAGAGGAGTCGTTTCTTTTAAAGCTCAAAAGTGACTGATAGAGACTCCAAGTTCCCTTTTTCTGCCTGCTCAAGTGCCAGCCGTATCGACCGATCACTGGGGACTTTTGTTGGGCGTGCTCCGATCAGTTATTACTCGGGTCAGTTTTGACTCTGAAAGGAAGGCAGCTATTGACAGATTGTTATAGTTTTCATGGTTTAGGGAAACGCGAGGGGAAACGTATACCAAACTTGATCAAACAGTGGAGATGAAGTTGACTAAAAAAAAAATAGACAATAGCAATTGAAAAATTGACTCATTTGAAAAAAGAAAAAATTTTGTGGGGGGGGGGGAGGGGTGGCATTTTGAATGTTGATGTTGATGTTGAGCAGTTTATTATTTCAAATTTATTGTACCTACCTAAGCATAGCAAGGACTAATCACATAACATAATATCTTATAGTAAGACACATTAGGCAAAATCCTCGGCAAAATCAAATAAATAATATACTCAAGGGAGAGCCATGCATTGTCAGGGCTTCTGAATGGTGCAGTTGGTCACCGTCCCGAAGGTCTCCGAATAGAAGAACTGGCACACGGCGGCGTTGTTCTCGAATGTGACTTCCGGCACCTTGAATTCCGGATTGACGGCCACCTTTAAGGTGTACGTCCCCGGCTCGATGTCCGAAATGTCGACCCATTGACAATCGACCGTGTACTTGTAGATGTCCGAACAATTGACGGAGATGCCCTGGTCGCCGTAGTTGGCACAGGCGTACCGGGGCTTCACACCCGGAAGACACTGGTTGTCCTCCAGGCAGAAGGACGCCTTGTGTCCCTCGGCCACCCTCCGGCCTTTGCTGTCGTAAATATCAAACGTCGCGAACACTTCCATGCTGTGGTAGTGCCTGGAAAAACGCATTAAATTTTACGGCCTGTCACGCTTGGCGCGGAGACATGAGGATGGGAATGGCGATGAATAACGTCCCGTCATAAATGGGAATTATTTGAGCGCTGGAAATTAATGTTTGTTTGGAGTGGCCCGTGTTATAGTTTCGCATCAAAATGTTTGGTATGCAATGCATCACTGCCAGGTGGGATGCTGCTCGATGACTATGGATCTGTATAAGTGGAGTGTATTCGGCAATACCAGTGCCTAGCCCTTTGGGTTGCCCACGTACCTACACGTACCTGCAAGCTGTATTGAAAAGACCTCGCTCGTTCCTGAAGCCTATCGTATTATTAGCATCGAAAATAAACGACAAAAAACAATAAAAGCCGTGTAATCAAAATATCTATGTTGATATTCAAAGTCGATAGATGCTTAAAAGAGGGCGCTAGCAATATAATTTATACGGAAGAACTAAGAGAGCTACTATAACTTAATTTTAGGGTTTCGCATCTTGACGCTTCAATCCGTGCAATCGCATACCGAATTGGGGTAGGCTGTGCCCGAGACTGTGCCCTGGCGAAAAGCAGCTTTACATCCCGGAATTTGACCATGTCACAGCCTTCTCCAATTCGGGATGTTGTGGATCACACGGTACAAATTTCCTATCTTGACCGTCGCGTCGTTGGGTACCTAGTTAATACCATCAACTTAAAAAAAGAGCTTCCTGATTCCACGAGCAAGATTATACACCATTTCTAATCCAGTTGGACACAAACAGAATGATTAGTTTCGGAGGGGAAGGATGAAGGCGCGTTTACCCCGAGCCAATTTGTTATTAACAGTTGGGACTTTATCGGAGGATCCAAACCCTCGTT
Organism: Anaspis maculata; assembly: GCA_949128115.1. Classification (NCBI taxonomy): domain Eukaryota; kingdom Metazoa; phylum Arthropoda; class Insecta; order Coleoptera; family Scraptiidae; genus Anaspis; species Anaspis maculata. The sequence goes on from OX421961.1 coordinate 127,654,707, forward strand.
TGAACAGGCGCAATTCTGTATCAGTTTCAATATTATATTCTCAATGGTTTTTGAAACTTAACACGTTCCGCGTAGCCCCAGGATTTATGAACGTAGAGGATGCTCATCGTGAGTTTCTAGATCTGACCCATCAGATCTGGCTCTCCGTTTACCGGATTCACAACGCGATCGTCCAAAGGGCCCAAGGACTTTCGAGGTCTTTCCTCGCCTCGTAAGTTGAACCTACACCCGAAGGCGGACAGAACTATCTCCACGACTCCACGGAGTCGCAACTGCCTGACAAGACATGGCATCTGCAAAAGAACCCAACAAAAGGCGAGGCGAAAACTATGACTCAAAAACAAACACCAGCCCAGACAGATCAAGAGCGAACACGCAAGACCCTCATCAGACAAGCTCAACGGCAGGCTCGATTCGGGGGTCTGAACTCAGCTTCCTAGAGAAGGATCGCAAATCATCAACGGTGTTCTCAACTCGTCATTCTCTAGGTGGATCGAAACGCATCATCAACGGGTCTCGATTGGGCGTCCTCAAGGTGGATCAAATGTCTGCTCCTGACAAAGCCAGACTTTTTATAGGATCGATTACTCAGAAACGGACGCGGCAACTTAGAAACCGACAGCAGCACGAACGAATTGGCACTAGGTCCAACGGTCAATCTTCATCGATACTCTACCAAAGCATTCCGAATAATTTTTCGCATTTGCATCCAAATTTCAAAACGGCAGCGAAGCGAACGTAGTATACTATTCAACATACAGGGTGGCCCAACGGAAACAGAACAGGGGGGTTTTCGGGCATTTCACATCATTTTTTCGAAAAAAGCTCAGACAGGTCGATTTTCATATAGAGGGGGACATCTGAAACATACATTGGCAAATTTATATCTTCAGCCCCCTCACTCCCACCCACCTCAACTTTAGAATTTCAAACGACATCATCTACTTGGCGATACATCAAATCGAAGAGAATCAAATTCTTTTTCTGAAAAAAATATTTTCAAAATTTTCAACCCCACCCCCCATCTTCCTAAATTTCTCTGACTGTCCCATTTTATATCCTCACCCCTTAATTATCTTCAATTTATAATCAGCGTCATCCTGAAAAGCATCTAAGAAGAACATTTTCGGTGGAGAAAAGTGTTACCAAATTCACCCCTTTCCTCTCCCTCACCCCAATTTCAAACCTTAACAGACACCACCTACTTTGTGATACATCGAATAAAAGGAAATTGATTTCTCTTTCTGAAAACAATTTTTTTGAAATTCTCCACCGCTCTCCTGATGAATTGAACATTCGGAGTATTTTAAGGGAAAAGGGGGCTTTTTGAAAATTCTGAAAATATTTTATTCAGGAAGAGAATTCAATTCCCTTTGATTTGATGTATCACAAAGTAGGTAGTGTTATTTTAGATTTTGAAGTTGAGGTGGGGGAGTGAAGGAGTGAATTTGGGTGGCACTTTTTACACAGATAATTTTCTCCCTCGATGCTGTACAGGATGACGTTGACTGTACTGAAGAGAAATAAAAGATCAAAAATATTACATTGTCTGACAATTTTAGGAAGAAGGGGCGTGGGGTTGAAAATTGTAGAAATATTGTTTTCAGAAAGAGAATTTAATTCTCTTCAATTTGATATATCGCAAAGTGGGTAGTGTCATTTGAAACTTCGAAGTTGGGGGTGAGGGGGCTAAAGATAGAAATCCGCCAATGTATGTTTCAGATGTCCCCCTCGATATAAAAATCGACCTGTTCGAGCTTTTTTCAAAAAAATGAGATGAAATGCCCGAAAACCCCTCTGTTCTGTTTTCGTTGAGCCACCCTGTATGATCCGAGCCGTTGCGCCAGTATCAGTTGACACGCACCGCTTTTCGTTTTCTCATTGCAATTTTTTTCAAGAATTTCATCAGACCGAATCTATGAAGCTACCACCACAAATAAGTACACCTCAACTTGAATTTACCACTTTTATGTTCGGCGCGGCCCACAGGCGGGAATCGAGGGACTTCACCCCAAGCCTCCGGCACCTGTTTTATATTTAAATGTTCGTCCAGAAGACTGCGTGAGAAAGCGTTACCGATGCCTACTTAAATTCAAGAGGAATACACATCTGCCGCGACGTTAGATTTACACCCGTGAGCAAAATTTTATGCCATGGATAAAATTTCGTATGCAACCAACCACCAACCAGCAATAATTCAATCCAGTCCACTCCAAGGCAAACGGGGTTGTATTGTTGGGTGCTTGAAAAATCACAGGGAACCTGGCTTTTCACCGGCCTGGAGCTATTGCTGAATTCTCTGCGATTCAAGACATTTACAGAGGAGATGATAGTACGTACTTTGCTGCATGGAAGACTATAAAATTCGACCTGAGTTTTACGGGCGTCATATCCCTAGGAGTTGAGGTTCTTGAAAGCGTTCAACTTTAATATTGTTTACCTCGTTGTTTACTGAAGAAACAATTATATGGATAAAGCTCTTTTCAAGGGGTGTGTGTTTGGTAGGTAGTATAGTTTAAAAGTAGGAATGTAATGATCTTGTTAATTAGGTAGGTACATTACCTATTCTTAGGTATTGTTCAATATATGTAGTCAAGGTACCTGAGTGTTAGCGCGGTACACATAAAGACGGCAGCCTTCCGATGAAGGCTGCATTAAAACAATAACTCTTGGATTAGGAAAGCAGCAAGCGACAGTCAGAAATAAAATTCACAACAACAATCAAAAACTTTAATGCAAAACAAAGAAAAAAAACACAAACAGACAGAATTACAAAACAATAAAAAAAAACAATGTGAATTAAATGAAATGAAAAATCCGAGTGGTTCTGATCGGGGGCAGATTCGCTGGCGCCGAGTGGCGTCCTGAAAACGAGACGAACTGCACTGAAGGTATACACCCCGGCAAACGGGAATAAACGGTAAATGGTAAAAACAATGGAAAATATGGAACTTACGGGATCTTATTCGGTGGCGGCGTCGTCCTGGCGGAGTCCGAAGGCGGCGTCGTGGTGGATGGCCGTTCTGGTGGTGGATTTCCTGGTGAAATGCACGAGTGCCCGTGTTCGTCACCAAAATGGCGGACGAACGACTCGATCCCGTCCGAAACTGGAGCTTTGTGTGCGGCTGGCTGATCCAAGCCGCTCCCCGGTGAAAGCGGTGAAAACTGCCGCTTTCTGGACTTGGAGATGCTGCAGAGCTCCTCCAGGAGTCACTATCGGACGCGATGGGCCTTGGATGGGCTTCTGGTCGAGTACGAATGTACGCCGATGGCACGACAAGATGGCCGCGAGAACGATGACCAAAAAAAAGACTGCGTGGCTTCCCGCTCGACGTACGGAGATCAACGCCGCTTCGAACGAAGCGGCAAAGGCACGAGCGGAAAGAAAGCCGAAGAATGCCGAAGACGGCCGAAGAAAGTGCTGGAGCTCGTTTACGCTTGCGCCTGACAGCCAAGTGCCAGGCACACCGAACAGGGGGTGAGGGGTGAGGACTTGGACGACACAGGGATATTTTGGGTTGCATACCCTCAATGCACACGAATGCAGTTTTCAATGAACGGGGCCGAGACATACTCCCCACCAAAATACCACTCGGGGTATTTTCAAAGTTCAAAAATTAATGAAATCAAACATGATACAAAAAGAAAGAGCATAGTGAAAACAATGACGGAAGTGAAAACACAGAATGCTCACTGTCCTGAAGGGAGGGGACAAAGTTTGACCATTGGGCGTCGCAGAACGTCGCGTTGAGTACGGACATCTGCGACACGACAAATGCCATCTTTGCCGGGGAAGAGTTTTGAAATTCTGCCTAACCTCCACTTCAGAGGGGGAACGTTTTCGTCCTTGATGAGGACTAAAGACCCCACATCTGCGGATTCAAGGTGACGTGACTTGTGCCACTTGCCGCGTTGGTACAGCGTGTGTAGATATTCGTCGCGCCAACGCGCCCAGAAACGCTGTTGCATGGATTGGACCAACTGCCATCGCGACAACCTGCTGATCTTGAGGTGGGACAAATCTGGGTCAGGTGGGGCCGTTAACGGCTCGAGCGTCAAAAAATGACCAGGCGTCAATGGGCACAGATCATTTGGATCCGAGCCCAGCTCCGAAAGTGGCCGTGAGTTGAGCAACGCTTCAACTTGGGTGACCAACGTGGTCAGCTCTTCAAAGGTGAGTATTTGATCACCTATCACGCGAGATAGATGAGTTTTGACAGCTTTTATGCCGCTTTCCCACAGCCCGCCAAAGTGGGGACTGGAGGGAGGAATGAAGCGCCAAGTGATGGCTTCGGATTCCGCGGCGAGTTGCATTGACATCGTCAATTGCCTATGAGCTCCGACAAAGTTTGTGCCATTGTCGCTATAGATGGTAGAGCAACGACCGCGCCGGGCAATGAATCTGCGCAAGGCAGCGAGGAAAGCATCTGTTGAGAGATCGGAGGCAACCTCGACGTGCAATGCCTTGGTGGCGAAGCACACGAAAAGACAGATGTACGCCTTCGTAGTTCTGACACCGCGAGCGCGTGACATGAGGATTGGAAAAGGGCCACCATAGTCGAGCCCGACGCAGCTAAAAGGTTTTAGCTGAGAAATTCGCGCCGAGGGGAGGTCGCCCATGGTGGGAGAAAAAGTTTGCGGCTTAGTCCGGAAGCACCGGTAACACGATGCAAGGTAGTGCCGTACCGCGCGTCGCGTGGACAATATCCAAAAATTTTGCTGCAGGAGATAGCAGGTATTGTTGAGTCCCGGGTGGCAATGTCGGGAATGAACTTGTCGAATGACGAGTCCTGTCAAGACGTGACGAGATGGAAGAAGAGCAGGGTGTCTGGTTGCAAATGGCAACTCATGACAATGCTTCAAACGTCCGCCGACGCGGAGAACATCGTCACGATCGAGAAAGGGTGAAAGTTTTCGAAAGGGTCTTGAACAGGGTTTGCCGTTGCGTAACGACGCGATTTCGACGGCAAATACCTTCTGCTGTACATGTTTGACAATGTACAACAAGGCAAAATGGAGTTCTGTATCCGAGAGAGGTCCTGTGAACTTCTCATCGGACTTGCATTTGCAGAACCGATAGAAATAGGCGACAGCGCCCTGAATCTTCCGTAAGGAGGATATGCGCAAAAAGAGGTCGTCGATGTCAATCGGCGGCGGCTGCGGCACACGCACGACCAAAGCGAGCTTTCGCTCTTCAGACGCAATGTCTGGGGAGGACACGGAGAATTTGTCATCCGGCCATGTGTCATCCGCTGATGACAGAAAAGGTGGGCCAGACCACCAGAGGGAGCACGAAAGCATGTCTTCGGGAAACAATCCGCGCGAAGCTGGGTCGGCGGGATTGTCCGATGTTGAGACGTGTCTCCAACACTGAGGCGGGACACGCTGTTGAATATGCTCAACACGGTGAGCAACAAATGTTTTCCAGCGGTGCGAAGAGGAACGCAGCCAGCTGAGAACAACCGTAGAATCGGTCCACGCAAATATGGCATCGAACTGTACGGTTCCTGCGAGCGCTGCAACGGTGAAGGCAACGAGATTGGAAAGTAGGACCGCTGCACACAATTCGAGACGGGGTACGGTCAGCAATTTGACTGGAGCCACCTTTGATTTGGCGGTTAGGAGACGAATGGTGGGAACACCATTTCGAAGGTAACGAACGTACAACACGCTCGCGTACCCAGATTCAGATGCGTCGCAAAAGGCGTGCAACTGGCACCTGTCTGCAGGCGACGGAAAAGTATGCCGTGGAATTTGCAACCGCGAAAGTTGCGATAGCTCGGATTGAAAACGCAACCACTGCTGACATACGATGTCTGGAGGGGTGTCGTCCCAATCAAGGCCAAGTTTCCATAACCGTTGGATTAAATGTTTGGCGAAAAATGCAACAGGGCACAGAAAGCCGAGCGGATCGTAAATCCGAGCCACCTCCGACAAGATGGACCGTTTTGTGCACGGTAGTTCATTTGGATGAACCGTGAATGAAAAGGTGTCTGTTGCCGCTTGCCACTGGAGGCCAAGAATTTTTACAGTATTGTCAGCAACGTCACTGAAAGTGGACGGCTGAGTTCGAACGTGATCAAGTGGTATGTCTTGCAGCACATCAGGGTGATTGCTTGCCCACTTGCGCAATTCAAAGCAACCCGATTGGAGCAGGTTGATTAGCTGCGTTTGTAATTCCCGTGCTGATTCCACGGAGTTCGCACCGCAAAGTAGATCGTCTACATACAAATTACGGCGAATTGCCTGCGAAGCCAATGGAAACTTCGAGGCGCTTTGTTCTGCCAAGTGAAGCAACGTGCGAACCGCTAGAAACGGTGCCGAAGAAACACCATATGTAATGGTGTTCAATTGGTACGTTTCAATGGGTCGATCAGGGGAGAAACGAAAGCGAATGAGTTGATACTTGCGATGTTCGGGCGAGATAAGTATCTGCCGATACATCTGACGGATGTCACAAGTAAAAACGATCGGCTCACACCGAAACTGCAGTAGCAAAGCTGCTATGTCCTGTTGTAACTTAGGACCGACGAGAAGCGTCTCGTTGAGAGATAAATGATTCGGCGCTTGCGCCGAAGCATCAAAAACGACGCGAATTTTCGGCTTGTCGTCTTCGATCTTGACGATCGGATGATGAGGGATGTAATACGCCTCAGAATCTGGAGGTTCTGCGTCCAGCAAGGTCATGTGACCTAGGTCGAGGTAGTCGCGCATGAATGCTATGTACAGATCACGGAGTGTGTCCTGACGGACCAGGCGACGTTCGATAGCTAACCAACGGCGGTCAGCCATAGACCTGCAATGTTCAAAGGTGGGGGACTCCCTTTTGAAGGGAAGCGAAACCCCAAAACGACCTGACGGACAACGGTAGACAGAGTCCCGGAAACAAATTTCTGCACGTTCATCATCTGGGGACAAACGTGTTTTGGACGATGGTGACGAGATTTCCTCTACTTCCCAAAATTTGTGCAGAGACTCGTCGATTCCAGTTGGAGTGCAGACCAAAAAGGAATGCAGAGGTTTTGACGGGGTTTGAAAGGGACCGAGAAGAGCCCAGCCAAAAATGGTGTTTATGGCAACAGGCTGTGACGGACCTGACGAGACGATTCCCTCTTTCACGACTGACGGATAAACGTCGGCGCCCAACAACACTTGAATGGGGCCTGGCTTGAACCATGTGGGATCCGCCAGATTCGATAAGTTCAAGTGGAATTGATCCGGGTTCAAAGCGGTGTCTGGCAGGTTACCACAAATCCTGCGCAGGACAATTAACTCCAATTCAGGGATTGGGAGAGACTCATCATCAGCCTTGACCTGGCAAGTGACTGTGCCACACGTCGAATTGGCGGGGGTGAGACCCAAGCCAAAAACGGGCACATTGTGATTTGATGGGGATAGACCCAATTTGCGCACGCAGGAGTCCAAAATAAACGATGCCTGACTGGCAGGGTCTATGAGCGCACGGAGGCTTTGGTAGCCTCCCCACCGGTCACGAACGTGAACGATTGCCGTGGCCAACAAAACATGAGCTGCCTTGAGGCTTGAGGCGAGATTCGTCACCGAATTCGCGACATTTTCTGGGAGACCAGGGGAAACGATTTGCGGTAATTCAACTGGATTCGATAAAGAACTGGGTGACTCATGACCTGCAGTTCTATGTGGCTTGGGGAAGTGCAGCAAGGTGTGATGCCTTGCGTGGCACTGCCGACACGAATACGACGATGGACATTTTGGAGCGCCGTGATTGGTGCTCAAGCAGTTGAGACAGAGCCTTTTCTGTTTGACCGCCAAATATCTGTCATTTGGGGACATTGGCAGAAAAGTCTTGCACGCGGTGACTCTATGACTTCTCGCCCCACAATGAGAACATGCTGACTCATGCGACGTCGCTGGGGCAGATGAAGTCTGAGACACCAACGTATGTGAGGCCCACGACTTGCGGCTGACCTCGGGCTTCACGGTAACGGTGTTTGCCCGTGTGGAGCGGGAGTTCGATTGCGTTTTAGAATTTAAGGCAGTTGCCTCGAAAGCCTTGCATTGGTCGAGCACGAAAGACTTGACGTCTTCGTATTTGGGGAAGGGGGTGCCAGCTGACTGCACCTCGAAACGTTTTCGCGTCGACTCATCGAGTTTCTGGAGCAGCATGCTCGACAGGGTGAAATCCCACAGGTCGATATGCGGATACTGCTCGAGCGCCACTAAATTTTCGTTGAACGTGTTCACAAGATGGCGAAGCGCTTGCGCGGAGTCAGATGTGACGGAGGAGGCGTTCATCATCGACTGCCAGTAAAAAGTGACTAGCACGCGGTCGTTCTGGTATCTCTCAACCAACGAGTCGAACGCAATTATGTAATTATCTCCCGTCAATGGCAGGTGTTTAACCATTGAGAGAGGTTCACCAGATAAAGACGAGATCAGATACTGAAACCGTTCAATATCTGAGAGAGACTGGTTTCTGTGTATTAACGCCGTGAATAGATCATAGTATGGTGGCCATGATTTTAACTTTCCGTCGAACAACGGCAACGCGATTTTTGGCAATCGGACATTGCTCCGGCCTGTCTCGAACCAAGTTTGCGAGGCTTGGCGAGAGAGCGAGGAAGTCGGCTCTGAATTCGCAAACGAGGCTTTTACCGCAGCAAGTTTGCCATACAAGCTGTCTGCCCGGAGTGTACGTTCAAGAAATGTAGCCTTCTGCTCCTCGGAGGCACTGGGGAGAGGGGCAGTGTTGACCGTGCTCTTGAAACCGTTGTAAATTTCCGCCGCAATGTCAAACGTGGCTAAAAATGCCGGTTGGAGGCTTGGCTCGGTGGTAGCTGTGACGCCTTGTTCCAGAAGGGGCTCAAGGCGCGCAATAGCTATCGCGATGGACGATAAAGTTGCGTCCATTGTGTACGACACAAAGAAAAATGAAAACAAAGCAACTGACCCTTAGGTTGGCGTACCTGAATGGCGAACCCAACCCAGGTGAAAAAGTGCGAATGAGACGGGCGAAAAACGAATTGATCAACACGCTGGACCAACGCACAAGTGTCACGTGGGTTTGACCCGTGACTTTAAAGTTTCAATAGTGAGGTGAATTAAATTCCTGACTGTACCATGCTTAGCCTGTATCCGGCTACGAAGGACCAATTTATATGTTAGCGCGGTACACATAAAGACGGCAGCCTTCCGATGAAGGCTGCATTAAAACAATAACTCTTGGATTAGGAAAGCAGCAAGCGACAGTCAGAAATAAAATTCACAACAACAATCAAAAACTTTAATGCAAAACAAAGAAAAAAAACACAAACAGACAGAATTACAAAACAATAAAAAAAAACAATGTGAATTAAATGAAATGAAAAATCCGAGTGGTTCTGATCGGGGGCAGATTCGCTGGCGCCGAGTGGCGTCCTGAAAACGAGACGAACTGCACTGAAGGTATACACCCCGGCAAACGGGAATAAACGGTAAATGGTAAAAACAATGGAAAATATGGAACTTACGGGATCTTATTCGGTGGCGGCGTCGTCCTGGCGGAGTCCGAAGGCGGCGTCGTGGTGGATGGCCGTTCTGGTGGTGGATTTCCTGGTGAAATGCACGAGTGCCCGTGTTCGTCACCAAAATGGCGGACGAACGACTCGATCCCGTCCGAAACTGGAGCTTTGTGTGCGGCTGGCTGATCCAAGCCGCTCCCCGGTGAAAGCGGTGAAAACTGCCGCTTTCTGGACTTGGAGATGCTGCAGAGCTCCTCCAGGAGTCACTATCGGACGCGATGGGCCTTGGATGGGCTTCTGGTCGAGTACGAATGTACGCCGATGGCACGACAAGATGGCCGCGAGAACGATGACCAAAAAAAAGACTGCGTGGCTTCCCGCTCGACGTACGGAGATCAACGCCGCTTCGAACGAAGCGGCAAAGGCACGAGCGGAAAGAAAGCCGAAGAATGCCGAAGACGGCCGAAGAAAGTGCTGGAGCTCGTTTACGCTTGCGCCTGACAGCCAAGTGCCAGGCACACCGAACAGGGGGTGAGGGGTGAGGACTTGGACGACACAGGGATATTTTGGGTTGCATACCCTCAATGCACACGAATGCAGTTTTCAATGAACGGGGCCGAGACACTGAGCATACCATATTATGTAACAATATACAATAAGACAGGAACAAGAAACTTTTGAACTTGCTATTCTGGATTTTGGATTTATTGGGGGGAAGTTGATAAACATTGTTCCACCTAGCACGTATAGCGTTTTCCTGTAGAACATATTGGCGGCAAGAAATCAGGGGTGAGACGTTTTCAAATTGACACCCTGTATATGCGCTGCATTGACGGGTGCGGTCATGTGACCCTTCGTGTTATATCCGCAAAATCAAAAGTGAGCCCTAATTTGCAATGGAAAAAACTTTCCGCTTTCTGGCTTTCCGACACTCAGCCTCTTGCGGAACGAGGGCGCAAATTTCGGCTTCGTGTCTGGAAACAACTTATGTAACAATCAACTGGAGCGGTGGTGGCGGAGTGGTATAGGTGATGGCAATCTGAGCCACTCGCGCTGCGCTGTGTGTGTGTGTGTGTGTGTGGGTTCGAACCCCGCTACATCCATGGATATTCTGTGCTGTCCCCGAGGTTGCATGGTAGAGCAGCTAATAGCTGAATGTCGCCTCGTAAAATAAGCTAAAATAATAAATAAATGAATGAAACTCGTATCGTTGACTACTATTTACTAGTATTCTACGATTCTTGGTCTAGGAAACGTTTGATATTGCATGATGCTGTTAAATATTTATCCCTATTTCGGTAGGTGCGTAGTTACGGAATAGACGTGGATGTATTCAGGTAAGTACAAATTATGATTTGTTTTTGATGTTTTTTGTAATTTGGATAATATTGATTATAGCAAGAAAGATAATACTCATCTGCTTAACGATGGCTTACAAAGCTGAAGTTCGACAATGAGGCTACCCAGTGTGTGCTGTGTTTTCACTAGACATAAATCCTTCTTTTTTTTGGCCATATCACTAATTTCGTCCAGTTTTTCTGAATTTCAAGCCAAAACCGTTGCCGTTGCTCTCGCCGTTGATATTCGCAAGAGCTTACGCGAAATTTAGATGCGCGCGCATAAAGTTAATTTTCAAAAGCAATTTTTAGGGATTGGGAGCAGCGATCGCAACTTTAGTCAAAAAAGACGTAGTCGACGAAGCATTTGAAATATTCTCTTATGTGGGCTCTTGACTTGACAGCGTTGGAGTCGGACATCTGGACGTATCCAGAGGAATTATTTTTGTTTCCAATTCTTTCACGATCCTCGTCTTGGCCCTGGGCGGGTTCATGATTGCGCTGTATCTACCGCCCGGCAGCCACGACACGGAATATTATTTGATCTTGTTTGTCGTCGTTGATTAGGATTATAACTACTGTTTATTGATCTATTTTTTCCTTCTGTTTATATTTTTATTTATACATTTATATTTACTAGAATTTACGTTTTGTTATCATACTCGGTTAAGTGCTTTGAGCTTGTAGCTTTGAGCTAAACTTCGCCGAATAAAGTCGCTTTATTATTATTATTATTATTATTATTATTATTATTATTGAATTTGGCAATCGACTATGACTTGAGATTCAAGAGAGGTGCGTTGTTGACACGTGAATCGCAAATAGAGAATCTCTTTGGTCATATCACTGATTGTATCCTCGAGAAACTATCGCAGCGTGAGCTAAATTTCACCTAAGCCAAACTTCAATCGCTTCTACTTTCGTAGTAACTACTTACACCAGATTGCTACAAAATTCAGACTGGAAAAAATACCTGTCAACTCCTCAATTTATTATAAAACCGTCCGTGCATTTGATTTTGCGATTCTCGACTTTATAGGAGAGAATACCCACTTATAATACCCTGGACACACTAGAAAGCCTGATGCTAATCAACTACCTATGGATCGTTATTCAATTTTGGTCAAGTCGATTTCAACACTTTGTGATGGTATTTTTTTTTGTAGGGATCCATGTTCTTATAATTGGAGTGTATAATATAAAAGGGGGTTGTTTGTCTTCTCGGTCAGCCGAAACTGCAGTAAAAGGAGAAGTTTTACTGTGTTTTACTGTTGGAGAAGACAAACAACCCCTTTTTATTTTACTTTGTGATGGAACGCATTTTTAGCTGATTTTTAAGAATGCATTGCAATACTTCCGCACGAACAAAACTGTTTCTATATTAGGAACTGTGTTTAAACGCGACGGGAGAACAAAGGAACTGACTGTTCAAGAGGAGTTTCCGCGGGTTCACGGCCGTATTTTGACATTACATGTATCATTCTATCATTTGTTGCACTTTTCCTAGGATTGGAGACGGTTTTGATGACAAACGAACTGACGGGGGATTACAAGAAGGGTTTACGGGGTTCAGTTTAACTGCAAGTTGGGTACCTACTTGGCGTAGTATCGCGGATGGTGACATCATTGGTGCCTCGCACGCAGAATTGGAGATTCTAAAGATAGCGCGTATGGGATTTCGTTGTTCCAGCCGAGCTTGTAAGTGTGTAAGTGTACGGAATTATTTTCATGTTACAGGTCCGGGCTCAACTCCGAGCAATTATTTGAATATTTTTCATTCATCATTGAACTTTCTTTGGACGCACATAATTCACTTTTCCGGTATGAGTCTGTTTACCGTTCTAATTTTTTATGTCACTTTTTGTTGTCTCACGAATTTTGTAAACGTACTGAATTTCATGTGAATATTTTTATTGCCATTTTCTTTGGTCATTTTGTGTGTAATTTGATTGTAATTTACTCACTTCACTGTAATAATTTTTGTACGTCGTATTTTCGTCTGTAATTGTTGTGTCATGATTTGTTTTTCATATAAATGTCATTGTCCGCCGTCTTTTATGACTTTCATATTTTTATGTCACGTTTTTATTCTCACTGCTATTTCTAAGAAGATTGTGTTGAACTATAAAGATGCCGTCCAAGCACGAAGACCCGTGTTTGTTTATTTTTCTTACTAAAAAATAGTCCCCATCTCTCTCTCTCTCTCTCTCTCTCTCTCTCTCTCTCTCTCTCTCTCTCTCTCTCTGGTATTTAGACGTTTAGAATATATAACCGGTAGCAGTGCTACGATACCGCCTTTCCATTATTATTTAAGCCATTCAGTTACGCAAAAATTGTCACTATTGATTTTATACCTTGCTGTATTCAACCTAATGTTACGTATTGAATATACTCAGTTATTGTTGGATTCAATAAACGTTTTTTCATTTGAAAATGACGTAGTTAACTACCCCTTCACCGCAGAAACTAGAAGTCTATGGTATAAGTCAAGTTAAATAGCCCATTCAAATGTCGTACTTGAATGACAGACGTCATCAGCCTTTGTAAGAGACACATGAATAAGAAAACGCTACTACTGGGCCAGTCAAATTAGAACAAATTTTTCCGTTTGAGGGAAAAAACTGTTGAAGTTTTGGAAATTTGACAGTAATGTCCGGCAAGGTGTACTGTTAAACATACTAAAAGTCCCCAACTCTACTTATTGAGCTTGAGCCGCCATCTTGGAAAAATGGTCCTTCGATCCAGTTTTCTGCTTATATTCCGCTGATCATCAGAGATATTCAATAAGGTTTAATAAAAAATCAAGGCTATAAAATTGTCTACAAAAATTGTTTCATACCGATTTTTTTTCGTATCTGTTGATATTAATTAATTTAAATTAACAAAAAAAAAAGCGATTTCTTGCCTATGGCTAGAGATATCTTCTTCAAATTTTGTGAAGATGTTGGCAGTCTACATCAAAGCTAAACGTGACAGGTTAGATAGTAAAGAAATTGCGAAAATATCTTTTATGTTTTTTTTCAATTAAGCAAAAATTTGGTTTTCGAGTTTGACATTTCCACCAGGGCGGAGTAAAGGTTTCAATCGAACATCAATCAGTTTTGATATTTACATATTGTAAGACAAGATTTCATCAGTATTGTGCCTTCACGAGCTTCTGGAATGCCCGATATGAATTAAACTAAAAGAATAGTAGCTAAGTCCAAAAAGTTTTGTCGATTGGTTCTGAAGGAAACATTCCGAAACAAAAGACATCAGCAAAGGATATACAGAAGGCCCAGAGGTTATTCAACTGTATATGAGCCCCAAATTGATGTGCCTTATCCAAAATAGTACAAAAGAATCAATCAAAATGTTAAATATACCGAATACCCTGTATAACAAAAAGTAACGATACAAAATGGAAGTAATGAAGCATACCTGATGTCAAAAGGACGGCCTTCACATTTCTGTAAAAAAAAATAAGATTAATTGATTCATTTGAAAGTTATTAGTCCTCAAACTTGACCTTACAAATTGTATTCAGTCAAATGGGGAAAAGTAGAGAGAAGTAACTGTCGGAGTTTCAGAAATTTGACACGGATGTTCGCTAAGGTATACTTATAAACATACTAAAAGTCCCCGCCTCTACTTATTACTCTTCAGCCGCCATCTTGGAAAAATGGTAATAAACTTGATCGAAGGACAATTTTTCCAAGATGGCGGCTCAAGCGCAACAGGTAGAGGCGGGGACTTTTAGTATGTTTATAAGTATACCTTAGCGAACATCCCTGTCAAATTTCTGAAACTCCAACAGTTACTTCTCTCTACTTTTCCCTATTTGACTGGCTGAAATTTGTAAAGTCAAGTTTGAGACCTAATAACTTTCAAATAAATCAATTAATTTTTTTTTCAGCAATGTGAAGCCTGTATTTTTGGCACTAGGTATGCGTTGCTACTTTCATTTTGTATCGTTACTTTTTGTTATACAGGGTGAATTTCAACATTTTGATTGATTCTTTTGTACTATTTTGGATAAGGCACATCAATGTGGGGCTCACATACAGTTGAATAACATTTGAACCTCCTGTATATCCTTTGCTGATCTCTTTTGTTTCGAAATGTTTCCTTCAGAACCAATCGACAACACTTTTTGGACTTAGCTATTATTCTTTTAGTTTAATTCATATCGAGCATTTCAGAAGCTCGTGAAGGCACAATACTGATGAAATCTTGTCTTACAATATGTAAATATCAAAACTGATTGATGTTTGATTGAAACCTGTACTCCGCCCTGTTGAAAATGTCAAACTCGAAAACCAAACCTTTGCTTAATTTAAAAATAAATAAATAAAAAAATATTCTCGCATTTTTTTCTCTCTCTCAACTGTCACGTTTAGCTTTGATGTAGACTGCCAACATCTTCACAAATTTTGAAGAAGATATCTCTAGCCATAGGCAAAAAATCGCTAATTTTTTTATTTTTTTTTGTTAATTTAATTTTATCGATATCAACAGATACGAGAAAAATGTCGGTATGAAACAATTTTTGTAGATAATTTTATAGCCTTGATTTTTTATTAAACTTAATTGAATATCTCTTATGATTAGCGGAATATAAGCAGAAAATTGTATCGAAGGACCATTTTTCCAAGATGGCGGCTTGAGCTCAATAGGTAGAGTTGGGGACTTTTAGTATGTTCAACAGTACAACTTACCGGACATTACTGTCAAATTTCCAAAACTCCAACAGTTTTTTCCTCGGTTTTTTCCCTCCAGCTTTCCTTATTTGACTGGCCTATACCCTTAAAAAGGTGAAACTCCAATTACGTACTGAACATCCCCTATCCACTTTGCCCTTCTGATTTGGACCTAGGAAGGAAAAGCGGAGTAATTCGCTTCGAGGTGGCAGCAGAACCAGGATTGTTTTTTTTTTAATTCAGTATTTCAATCATCACACATGTACAAGCTCTGATACTACTGAAAGCTCACTGCTTCTTCTACTGCTACTTTTACTAGGTAATAACGAGTAATAATATAATGTTCCTCGGGGGGACGGAGGAAGTCTTCCAGGTTGGGTTTTCATAGTTCCTGCTGGTCAGTGCTTTGCAACAAACGACGCCTTGTCCTTTGATGACACGATTCGCTACTAATTCTTAATCGAGGAAACGTTTTATATTGCATGAAGCTGTCAAATATTCATCCCTATTTGGATAGGTGCGTAATTATGGGATATACGTTTGGTGTCGGTAAAAGTCTTGATGTCTTCTCCTAATGTTTTTCAACAACCGAAGGAATAATTATTCCCACATGATTGTGCCGATATAATTTGGGGTTCATCGATTTGATATTTAGCAAGGGGGTATAATATTCATATACTAAGCGACGGCTTCATAAAGCTGAAGTTCGACAATTATTCTACCCAGTTTGTGCTGTGTTTTTACTAGACCAGAAACCTTTCTTTGATCCTATCATCAATTTATTTCGTCCAACTCTTCTGAATTTCAGGGCAAAACGATGAAGTTTTGTGAAAAACCGCCTATGCAAGGTAAAAGAGCTCAAACCTTCGACCCACATCCATTCATTACCATTCGAGTTTTTTTAGGCGATTGCTTATGGGTCACAGGTTTCGTGGTTCGCAAAATGTTCCAATTCAAAATCATCCGCTTGATACTTCTGGCCGCGATCGCAGCTCAACTTTTCATCTACTTGTTCGAATTTTACGTTTTCTTCATTCATCCAGAATATTTCTTGAAATATGCCCCGCTGTTATTCGCAAGAGCATACGTAAAATTTACGATGCGCGCGGAAAAAGTTCATTTTCAAAAGCACTTTTCAGGGATTTGGAACAGCGATTGCAATTTTAGTCAAAAGAAACGATGTCGAGGAAGTCTTTAAAAGGTTCTATTTGTGGGCCCTGGACAGCGTTGGAGTGAAACATCTGGACGAATCCAGAGGAATAATTTTCGTTTCGAATTCTTTCACGATCCTCATCTTGGCCCTGGTTGGGTTCATGACTGCGCTGTATCTACCGCCCGGCAGCAGCGACTCGGAATATTATTTGATCTTGTTGGTCGTCAAGCAACATTATCCGGAATGGATCAGCAACTCAATCAATGTTTCCATGAAACTTTTGATCGGTCCGATATATTTTTCGATGCTAGTGCACTGTTTTCTCGTGGCTTACGGAGCCCAGCACGTTTTGATACAGCTCCGTTTGTGCATGGTGAATTTGAGAGAAATCATCGACGATTACGCCGGCGCGTACGAAGAACTAATGGGCGATGACGCCTTCCAGGAGGAAATTCACCGCAGACTTGTGTTCACGTTCCAAAGATTGACTTTTTTCATAAAGTGAGTTGGTTGATTATCGTATTAAGAGTCCTCTGTACGCTCGAAGCAGCTCCGACTAAAAGGCTTCTAAATCGAAGGCGGTGATTTTTTTTCAACTGGTATTTGGTGATTACACTTCATATCTCCATAAAAACATGTGAGAGGAACAAAATCCGAGGCAAACCGATCACAGCCGAAGATAGTGAAATTACACGAGCGCCATCCTAGGGCCTTTATTTGACTTGAAAGAAAATTCTTTTTTCCAAGGAGGACTCTCTACAGTATTCTGCACCATCGTACCGGGTGGTTTTTTTATAAAATATCTGGAGCCAAAGTTATTTGACTGTGAAAATTATCAAAAAAATACTCAAAAATTTAGAGTTTCATATCTTCAGCTGAAAGTTTTTTACTGAAAAACCACCCGGTACGATTGTGCAGAATACTGTTGAGAGTCCACCCTGAAAAAAGGATTCTTGTTCCAAGTCAAATGAAGGCCCTAGGGTGGCGCGCGTAAGATTTGACAGTCTTCGGCTGTGATCGGTTTTTCTCGGATTTTTTTCCGTTGACATGTTGAAATAGATATATGAAGTGAAATCTCCAAATGCCAGTTCAAAGAAAATCACCGGCTTCGATTTAGAGGCATTTTAGTTGGAGCCACTCTGAGCGTACAGAGGACTCTTAAGGGTTGATTGACAAAATGTTTTTGTAGCCTTAAAAGATTCGTCAACGATCGACTCGTGCGTCCGCTATTTCTTCTATTTGCCTGCAGTGGATTTCTCTTGATGATATCCGTATTGTTAATGATGTACGAGTCCCATGTAGGTGTATATCAGGATAACATACAAAGCAAAATACTCCGTTGGACCTTCATGCTACAAGTTTTCCTAACTTTTTGCTATTTGGTGCACTACGGACAAGAAATTGAAAATGCGGTATGCGAGTTCTAACAAGAACCGTTTCAACCGACTTCAACCAATAAATGAAGTCTACATCTAATAATAACAACAGTTTTCATTTCCATAGTCATTTTTGGAAATGGTTGTAATGTTTAAGCTCTATGTCCAATTTGGATACAAAAAAATTTTCTTGCAAATATTTGATCAAGGCTTCAGTTACGAGAAATTGGGTTTGAAACTTCGGGGAACATCTCAAAAATACCAATTCCAAGTGTTCTAATGTTAAAACTTCAAAAAACTCATTATTCCTCAACTGAAATGGATTTTCTAGATAAGTTTTCACAAAATACAATTTCTAGGCTCTTGAAAGTGAGGATTTCGAGATGTTTTTCGAAGTTTTAAACTCAAAATATTTTGGAAATGGAGCTCCAACTTCAACACCGTGGATCTTTAAATGGAGCTTTTTTTGATCGCAATTTTCATCATTTATTGACTTCATTTTTATTGGGAAATCATCCCTCAGATATTATAACAATCAGTAGGTAAGTACCTATACTCTGTATACCTACTCTAGTACTTTATACCTAAATAGGGGTTACATCAAATTGTTTCAGTCTGAAGAAGTATACGAAGCCGTAACGCAGCTGGAATGGTACTATTTCAACCAACGGAATAGAAATTTTTTTTTGATGCTCTTGCTGATCACCTTGAAACCAATCAAGTTCGATTTCTCGTCAGATTTGGCAATCGACTATGACTTAGGAGTCAGAGTGCGTTGAGTACCTATGGATGACACGTGGATCGCAAATAATAAAATCTGCTCTGCTGCATTTCAGATGTCGAGAGGGATCTATTCAGTCATATCATTGATTGTATCCTCGAGAAACTATCGCGGCGTGAGCTAAATTTCACCTAAGCCAAACTTCAATCACTTCTACTCACGTAGTGTAACTACTTATACCGAATTGTCCCAGAATTTAAGCCGGCAAAAATAACTGTCAACTCCTTAATTTATAAGAAAACCGTCTGTGCACTTGATTTGTATAGGAGAGAATACTTATACCCTGGACATACTAGAGATAAGCCTAATGCTAATCAACTACCTATGTATCGTTATTTAATTCTGGTCAAGTCGATTTTAACACTTTCAAGAGCTCTATCACCAAAAAAGAAGAAACGAAATACGACAAGATGGCGTCCTAACACTAGATTAGCATCGTCCACGCAGTTCCAAAAGCGGGAGAAATTATGATTTTTTTCTTAATTTAATTTGATTGTTCAATAAAAAGTGCTGATATGCATATAAGTTGGTTATTAAGTGAATAAATACGTATAAATGAATATGAATTTTATATTTATTAACAGGTATTATACCAGGTATTATTTAAATAATTAAGATGTGAGAAATATGCAAATAGGTGTGGCTTGATAACTGTTCATTCAATATGTTGTTCAACAGGCTTCAAATAGTTTCCAATAAACAAACATGGATAGTGAAGAATTAAATTGCGGCAAACAAAACTCTGAAGTGAAATCAATATTTGTATTCGAAAAATAACCATATGAAAGTTGATGATGTTACACTGATTGCCATTTTCATCGATTAACATAAGAGTTTATGATGTAGCAGGAAGTACCATTTTTATCAATGTTGTGTTCGATTTAAATTATCCAAACTATACATTTAATCGAATTTCTCATGCCAATTTCTTGGAGGTTCCTTACAGCTGGAATTTCATTAAGGTCGTGCAATCCAGTAAACGAACACTGCAACTTGGACTTTGTAATCCAATGGATCAATAATAAGTGACTGTGAACTAACTATGCCCATCAACTTTATTCATTGGTCTTTGTTCATTCAACTTATCGACTTGAACGAATTGTTATGAAATATTCTCAAACTTGTATAACTTGAGCTTCAAGTATGAGCCCTGAGTGAGGGAAGTAGATACCTACATGTCTAGAGTAAATATAGATGGCTTGACTCAACGAGCTAACATGAGGGAATGATTTGAGGTGTCAATATAAGCTGATGCAATCTCAGCTGGATAGATTGGTGCTATCCGGGAGGATAGGGCCCATGCCCGACCTCTGAATGTTTGATAAAAGTTAGGATAACTTTGGAAGTTGGACCCCAATAATAAGAATAACTTTAGAGTTAGAGCCAAATAATGAATATTTACTTTAACTAGTGCCAGGGCCTCAAAGATAATTTGGACCTTCTTTCTAGCATGACTGATGCCACAGGCAATATCCTGGCGGCCTTCACGACAGAAGCAACAGTAGCAACAGGATAACACGAGCATAGACCCAAGTTTTTCAAGTGATAGGTGAAAGAGCTCTAGGTTCACGGGGGCAGCTTAGGAAAGCCATGTGCGCGGTCATATGCCAGAAAAAAATTCAGGAGGGCCAAAAACTTTGTTCATACCTCTCTTAGGCTTGAAGAAAATATCTAGTACTCATTGTCATTTTGCAGCCTTTTACTTACGTAACAAAATTACGATGAGTAGAGGAAAAGCGCTTAATGTGAGAATAGTTCATTTATGGGGTTCCTGAATTTCTACGCTCTCTTTTTAGTTCCATCTATGGTCAGAATGTTCAAAGAATACTTCTACGGGATGGAGTTAAGTTATGTGACGTTGTCGAATGTCGAAGCCAACTCCACTAGGACGGAAATCTAGCCTTCACACTTTTGCGCCCTGTGCACAGTTTTTGATAACGAGCCCAAACTGTGAGTTACGTATTTCGTTTTGCGTTTGATTGATTTTGTGAGTTGTTCGTTCGTTTTCATTGTTCTTTAGTTAGGCCAGTCAATAGGGAATTTGGAATGGCAAAACGTATACTCTGACTGAATTTTTGCATACACCTAGGGAATTCCCCACAGAGCCCCGAACCGCGAAAATCCACCAAAATTTTCTTGAGCTTTCCGAAATAAGGGTGTTTTTCTATATCTCGGTTGCTATTGGTTGGATTTCGATTTCCTTTTTTTGAAATGTTCGGAAAAATATTTGGAGCAAGTTGTGTTCAGAACTTTTCAATAACTTGTCGAGAAAAAGTGCCAGAAGCCGAAAACCGTAGTTTTTTAGGGGGTGGTTTTTTACAATTTTTTATCTGCTTTTCTATGATAGTTATGAAAAAAATTCCTATTAAAAGTTGTAGGTCCTGTAAGTCCCTACAAATTTCAACCGAAAAATTTTTATGTCGCGAAAATTACCCACCCCAGAGGGCGCTAAAGTCAACCTCGTTTGGGAAATATTTCCAGGTGTAGGGGGCATCGATTCCAACTCCATCGTGTGGGGATCTAAAGGCCAAATTCTCATTTATGTTCGTACTAACTTTACTAATAATTGATGAATAACAAAACCTTTGTACAGGGTGACTTTTCTGAAAAAGACCCACCCCCGATATTCCGCTGGACAAATTTTTCCTGGGAAAAAACCGGAACAGGTCGATTTTTATTTCGAAAGGAACATCTAAGACACGTGATAACAAATTTTCATCTTCAACCCTTCGCCCTCACCTCACCCTATTTTGGAATTTCAAATGGCATCACCTACCTTGTGAATCTTGTGATACATCAAATTGAAGGTAATAAAATTCCCTTTCTGTCAAACATATTTTGAATTGTCTCGAATCACCCCTCCAACCCCTTTCAAAATTATTTCATTGTTATTGCAGGAAAGTTTCTCCCTCATTACCTAACTCCCGATTCTTGAGTATCAGATTTTCCAGTAAAAACATTTCGATTTTTATTTTGAAGGGGACACCTAAAACACATATTGTTGGACTTTTATCTTCAACCCCCTCGCCTGGACTCCGCCCCACTTTGAAATTTCAAATAGCTCACCTATATGTGATACATCAAAATGAAGGTAATAAAATAGTCTTTCTGTCAAACAAGTCCGAAAAGTTTTTATCAAGTCGCTTTCAACCTTTTTAAAAATGATCTTTGTTTATAATTAAAGGAAAGTCTTTTCTCTTATCAACTTCCAATTCTTGAGAAATAGACTTTCCAGCAAAAATAGGTCGATTTCTATTTCGGATGGGACATTCAGGACAAGTACTGCCAAATTTTTATCTCCAACAAAGTTTAGAGGAGTAGGGGGTGGTTTAGAATATTTAAAATAATTTTTCGCAGGATGAAAATTTTATTCTCTTTATCACAAGAATCACAAGATAGATAGTGCCATTTGAGAGTAGGGTAGGGTGGAGCCGAAGAGGTTGATGATAAAAATTTGTCATCACGTGTCTTAGATGTCCCTCTCGAAATTAAAATCGACCTGTTCCGGTTTATAAATTTGTGCAGCGAAATATCGGGGGTGGGTCCATTTTAAAAAAGTCACCCTGTACAAAGGTTTTGTTATTCATCAATTATTAGTAAAGTTAGTACGAACATAAATGAGAATTTGGCCTTTAGATCCCCACACTATGGAGTTGGAATCGATGCCCCCTACACCTGGAAATATTTTCCAAACTAGTTTGACTTTAGCGCCCTCTGAGGCGGGTAATTTTCGCGGCACAAAAAAAATTTCGGTTGAAACTTGTAGGAACTTACAGGAGCTACAACTTTTAATGGGAATTTTTTTCATAACTATCATAGAAAAGCAGATAGAAAATTGTAAAAAAACCACCCCCTAAAAAACGACGGTTCTCGGCTTCTGGCACTTTTTCTCGACAAGTTATTGAAAAGTTCTAAACACAGCTTGTTCCAAATATTTTCCCGAACATTTCAAAAAGAAAGAGAATCGAAATCCAATCAATAGCAACCGAGATATAGAAAAACACCCTCATCTCGGAAAGCTCAAGGAAATCTTGGTGGATTTTCGCGGTTCGGGGCTCTGTGAGGGATTCTCTAGGTGTATGCAAAAATTCAGCCAGAGTATACGTTTTGTGAATATAAGACACTTTTTGAGCCAGGTTGACCGGCCATATACGCAGATTGTGAGATGCATTGCCATGACACACAGCGAGACCGTTACGTACCGAGTGTGGCAAGACTGCTAAGGTAAGTCTACGTATATT
Source organism: Anaspis maculata (assembly GCA_949128115.1). Lineage (NCBI taxonomy): Eukaryota > Metazoa > Arthropoda > Insecta > Coleoptera > Scraptiidae > Anaspis > Anaspis maculata. The sequence goes on from OX421961.1 coordinate 127,677,753, forward strand.
AAGATTGATTTCATATACAGGGTGATTCACCACCAAATGAACATAGCTTAACGATAGGTCCAGTTTTTCCAGGCGAACCTGGATCTGGTTTTGGAATTTTTCTAACGCTGTTCGTTTCGAAGCTACAGGGTGATTCATGTATTTCGTAGAATTTTTTGACAAGCCATAACTTTAGAACAACCCAACAGATTGGTTTTAAATTTTATGGGTTTTTTTTCTGTTTATATCTGACACATCACTTTATCAAAGAGTTAAAAATTTCCAGGGCCGGCCTTGAAAAAAAAAAATCAAAGCTTTTTTGAAAAAAGACACTCTGTATGCATATTATTCAAAATTCATTTTCATATTCAAAAACTACATGAAACATGCTATCAATATCGCAAAAAAAATTGCTTGACACCATCAAGCTGTCAAAAGAAAATTGATGATCCTGATGATTTTTGAGGTTAGGATTTTTTGTGAATTATTATTTTCAAATATTCACAAATGATTTATTATGGCCCCAAATTTCAGTCGTTTCGTCATAAAAGTAAAAATGACATTTTTCTCGTTTTCTCAGTAGTATCAAAAAGTTTCAGTCGAATTTTAAAAAAATTATTGTCACGTCCCTCAGCTCCACTTCAATCTCAATTTGAGCTGAGATTTAGGAACGTATCAAAAATTTTTTGAAAATTCTGATGAAATTTTTTGTTGTTTCTGAGAAAACGAGAAAAATGTCATTTTCAGTTCTCTGACGAAACGCCTGAAATTCAGGGCCATAATAGATCATTTGCAAATATTGGAAAATATTAATTTAGAAAAAATCCTAACCTCAAAAATCATTACGATTGTCAAAATTTTCTTGACAGCTCAATGGTGCCAAGCAATTTTTTTCGCGTTATTATTAGCATGTTTGATGTAGTTTCCGAATTTGTAAATGAAATTCGGAAAATGTGCATACAGAATGTATTTTTTTGAAAAAAGCTCTGAAGTTCTTTTTAGAAGGCCGGCCCTAGAAACTTCAAACTGTTTGGTAGGGCGATGTGTCAGATAATAGAAGAATCAATCCACAAAATTTCAATCCAATCTATTCGGTCGTTCTGAAGATACGGCTTGTCAAAAAATTCGACAAAATACATGAATCACCCTGTAACTTCGAAACAGACAGTGTTAAAAAAATTTCAAAGCCAGATCCTGGTTCGCCTAGTAAAACTGGACCTACCCTTAGGCTATGTCTATTTGGTGGTGAATCACCTTGTATTCTTCAAGGACGGAGTTATAATAATTGGTAAAATAAGCGTTGCGGAATCAATCCCTGTGGGTTTATTTCTTGACAGAATCTCACCATTTGAGTCTCTTTCGAAAGCTACAAAGATGTACTTTGGTTTGAGCCCATTGGCATTTCCAAAATCAAGCTTATTTCACCAATTTAACTCAGTCCTTAACAGATAAGTATACCCTACGCAACAGTATAGGTACCCGATGTAATTTCAATGAAAATGAAAATCCAGCGATCGGATTGGTCGATGGAGCAGTGAGTTGAGTAGTCATTCTTATTCAGGTAGGTGCGTAGTTACGGAATATACGTTTGGTGTAGCTAAATGGTCTTGATGTTTTCTCTTAATGGTTTTTTAATAACTTAGAAATTATCGATTTGATATTTAGCAAGGGGTGTAATACCCATCTGCTGAATGATGGCTTATGAATTTGAAGTTCGTCAATTATTCTACCCAGTCTGTGCCGTGTTTCCACTAGAAGCCCCTGCATATAACATGTTTCAACCTAGAATAGATTGAGAAGAGCTGAAAATTTTGGAGATCTTTCTAGAACTCAAAGGGTAACTACATCATAAAATTCACACTTTTTCGAAGACCGGCATTTTTTCTCGAGGCTCGAGGCGAAATCGTTGCTTTTTTGTACTTTTTTTATTGGCCTATAGATTTTCAGGGTTGATTAACACAATGCAGTCAAATTTCTAGAAAGTATGTAATGCACCAGTGGCGTACCGGACGGTTGTGAAGGAGCCGAGGTGCGATTTTCCAAGAAGTCTCATAATAAACTGTGACCAACACCTCTTTTGACATGTTCGGCATAATTGATGACCAAATCGCACACTTTGATTCTGAAAATAAGTGCAAAATTTTGACAGAGATCTGTCCGAACCGGTTTATCAGGAAAAAAAATAAGATTTTTTACTCTCAGATTTGGTGTTTTGTATCCTAGTTCCATCATTGTCCAATGTATTAGTAACTATGATTTTGACTTAGACAGTTGGTTTGAGCTATTTCACACACAAATATCATTTTGCTCAACTCTTTTTCGATTTTCACAAAGTCACGGAGTAATTTTGTTCCTTGAGATTTATCATGTTGAAGCTTGATTTGATGGAACGGAGTTTCCAGGGGCTGCAGTACCTCATCCGTCAGAATATTTAGTTTCATAGCAAAAGGTTTTGTAGGTTTATTCTTAAACTGGAAAATATTCTTAGAATTGAAAAACATGTTGGAAAAGGTTCAAGAACCAATTACCTTCTGTTTGTAAGGGATCGCACTTTTGCGCCTAGTTTTAAAAAGATTCCTCTTAAAATTCGCGCGAGAAATGATTTGTTGGTTGCCTAAGTAGACGACCAGAAATCGACAAGAAACGTCACCATTGAGATTAGGCGGAGACGGTCGGGGTAGAGAAAGGGGGGAACGAGGGAATTTTCCGACAACACGCAGCGGTGTTCGAAGTTCTGGGCCGGAGAGTCGTGAATACAGGTGGGTTCTATTTTGATTTCCTTGCTGATTTTATTCCTCAAGGTGTTGCTTGCCTTGGCACGTAAATTTGTGGCCCGGTCACTGTAGCATGTCCCATTTTTGCGAATTTCAAGTAGGAGTACCAATTTACACTGGCTTGATGAATGCATTACTAGAGTGACTTCTCTGTCATTTCACCATGACTTATTTACACTCAATTTTCATTAGATCATTTGGGAAGGGATTTTCAGCACTCAATCAGGCAATCCGCAGGGGTTTCTTTGACGTGTTCTTCCCATGTGTGCCTGTCAGCGAATACGTCACTATTCTTTTGTGTTTACTGACAGTTTGATGCGTTTTATGATTTCTTGTTGTGCTTTGTTAATCAAATTATGTATTTATTTTATTGTTGTTGATTCCTGCATTGTCCAAATGATTTGTAATGACTTTCTTGTTTCATTTGTGTTTGTGTTTTGTTTGTTTTGATCCATGCCATGTCATTTTGTCACTTTGTCAGTTTATTGTTTTGAGGTGTTTTGAGAAAAGAAACCGTTTCATAAAAAAAACATTGCAAACGATTCAAATAAAAACTTCATTTTGCTTGCCTTCATTCGCGTTTCATCAAGGACTTTCAGCATCATCCCCAAATTCACATTCTCATCTAGAGTAAGAAATTCACAACGTAGAGAAAAGGTAGACAACGTAGGAAGGGGAGGGGGTAATGACGATCGAGGCCAAACGTCGAAAAGTGGGTTACATTACATGTTTGCAAAATAATTGGTGGAAATCGATGGAATCTTTGTTTTGTTTGTACGTTGGTACCTGAAGTAGGTACGGTCGTGGACGTTTGTAGCGTTTGCCGATGGGAGAGGAAAATGGCGCTACGCTGGGCGAGCGGCAGCCGTGGACGGGGGAAGAGAATCAGCTGTGGTGAAGAACACGTGATTTTTAGTGCTCCGCCAGTGCGTCGTTCTCACGTATTCAAGGTCGGTCTTTCTTTGATTATTGGACCGTAATTTTGGCTTTCACTCACCACCAAAGCATGCATTCCGATACCTATTTTGTCCGCAAATTTATTGTACATAACCTGAAATTCTTTGTCCTCTTTGTTCTCAATGGGCTTGCACAACCCGAAGTTTTCCCCTTTTGAAATCAAGGTGCTCTGCACCGCTTTGACTTTTTTGTAATTTATCGACTCCCAAATGATCTCAATGTTGATGGCAAGGGCCGTAGTCCAGTGGGCGTGCACTCGTGGCCTTCGGACTGCGCTCTCGCACGTACTTCGAGGTTTCTTCATTGTTTCTTTTCCACAAGTTACGTCACAAACAGTAAGACGACAAAAAAAATCTCTGCTACGCCAAAATCAGCCGCTTAGTAGAGAACAGTACTTTTTATGCTTCATCCACATTTCATTGTTCATTGTCGAGTTTTACATGAAAGTAAAGGAAGGAGAAGGGACTTGCACGCTTCTTCATGCCGAGGTGGGTCTCCCCTTCTTGTATGAATCTGCCTTGTTGAGTCTACTAACTTTTTATTATTTGGGGGGGAATTATGTAATCTCTTTTACAAAATGTTCAACGTGATCCTTTGCTGTTCCTACTTATGATGCAATTCTGTAGAGAATGGCATTCTGCAGATACTCTGTTATTTAAAAGAAATCCTGTCGGCTATTGGTTTGCCTAGTGTAACAGAGCGTTTGTGGAATGTTGTTTTTTTGGGAATCGCCACGTTTGTTTTCCATCCTTTTGCCGCTGCTTCAGACTCGGGATTGTTTCTTTTTACTGCCCTGATTCGACGGGCATATTTATTTATAAACATATTCGGTAGTATCACGGAATCTCCTCACCAAGAATGCGTACGTTGAATGTTGGAGCTCGAATGAAGTATGCAGGTGGTGTGAGTGCTCAATGATTGTGGTTGCAATTCTCGTTCCTCGATAATACCGACAATGTCCATTCACAAGCTCAACTGTAAATGTCACTTATCCTGCATTTAAACGAAAACAAGTGTTTACTTTCGGGAACGAATGTAGACTCACTCAATTTTGAAGGGGGTCTCACTCCTTTTGCTGTTACCCGCTCTGTTCAGTATGATGGGAGGACTGTTCGGCCCTCTCACCGGCAGGCACCTGAGTGGGTTGATCCCACGTGTGGGCATCATCAAAAATAGGCTTAATGAGAATTCCTTGTCCATCCCCTCAGGATATCACTGAAGTACATCTGACACCAAATTTACCTCTTCGATTCACGTTGGGGTTTCGATTCCAAATAAGTCGGCGACGAAGAGAGGGCCACAGGTTGGCTCGAGTCGTCGCACCTTTGCCTGTACTGTTTACTAATTCTTCTTCTGTTTTGTATGTACGATCGCACGCAAAATAAACGGAGACAGTGTTTCGCGCGGAGTGTACCGATTTTATGAATTTTGGCTTGGTGTCACAGTGACAAGAAGGCTAAAATTCATTAAATCAGTACACTCCGCGCGAAACACTGTCTCCGTTTATTTTGCGCGCGATCGTATGTATCTGTGGGGTTTGTAATGGGTAACTTCTGGGGAATTTCAGGCGAATGTGTTCTAGATACTTCTTTCTTTCAATTGCTTACTAAAAGTATGACCAACTCCAACTTCTCTACTTATTCACCTCACCTGTTTCTTGTTTATTTATCTACCTATTCATCTCTTGTTTGTTTCTTGTTTATTTACCTACACCATTACCTATAGTTTGTTTCTTGTTTATTTACCTACATCATCACTTATCATATGTTTCTTGCTGATTCATGTACTTGTTCACCGATCATTTCTTGATTCGTTTATTTATCTATCAATTTGACTTCTTTTGTTTGTAAAGTGTAAAATGAATTGCTGAGCGTAAAGTTTCCTTTTATTGTTAAGTAAATAACTTGTAAACGAAGCAAACGTTTCAAAGAGGTTCAAGCACCGATTCACGCTGACTTGATCAATGCATCACTGGAGTGACTTCTCTGTCATTTCATCATGACTCATTCAAACTTGACTTTTGTTCAGATCATTTGGGAAGGGATTTTTCAGCAATCAACCAGGCTATACGCAGGGGTTTCTTTGACGTGTTCTTCCCATGTGTGCCTGTCAGCGAATACGTCACTTTTTCTTTGCGATCAAATTTACAGTTTAACATGTTTCATGATTTTTTGTTTTGTTTTGCTAATCTTATTTTGTGTTCATTCCATTGTTGTAAATTCCTGCATTGTCTAAATAATTTGTAATGATTTTTCTTGTTATGTGTTCTGTTGTTCTTTATGATGTTGTGTCATTTTATCACTGTTAATTTCTTGTTGTGAGGTGTTTTGAGGAAAGAACCAAATTCATTCAAATCTTTGCAATTGAATTTCAATAAAAATTCATTTTGCTTGCATTTCATTCGCGTTTCATTCAATAATCAAACCTCATCCCCAACGACACATTCTCATCTCGAGTAAGAACTCAACACAACGTAGGTAAAAGATAAACGACGTGGGGAAGGGAAGGAACAACGACGATCACTGCCAAACATCGAAAAGAGGGATACACTACAGAAGTGGTGCCGTGACCAGGATACACTACAGGGTTGAATACCGAGTTCTAATTATTTGCACTTCAGGGCCCCAAACGACAAGCGAAATAAGCCTTCCAGCTTATCGGAAGGCTGGGTACCGAACCGCAACTGACGAGACAGAAGTTCTGAAAACTAAAAAAGCGAGGGGTGAGCTCAAAGAGGCTCCAAGAGACACATGAAGACACCAGAGGACCGCTAGGGCTTCAATCAACCCAAGAAGACACAAGGGCGCTCGCTTTGGTCTCAAACGTCAAATACAAATCCAAGACGCACACACGATACCTCAAAGCTACAAAACCTGTTGTTTGTGACAAAACCCATTCAAGCACGTCTTTATCAAAATTTTACATTGATTTTCAGAATCAGACTGTGCAATTTGGTAAGAAAAAGC